>JASDDO010000014.1:595014987-596309362 GCA_030015575.1 Agapanthus africanus
GCTGAGGTTCGTTGGTTACTATTGAATCCTTTGGTTCTATTAAATCATCAGCTGCAGTTTGTATAGCTGGAACTACTTCCAGTTTTACAGAGCTGACCTTGCCTCGAGCTTTTCTGGATTTTGCTTTTAGACATAGGCCGGACAACCCCAAATCTTAACAAACTTAAGATATAGGCTCTTCCCTTTCCATATCACATATGAAGTGGTAGGCAACTGATTTGATTTGAACCCTATTCAATAGGTATGCAGCTTCTTAAGTGCATAACTCCCAAAAGAAAATAGGAAACTCAGTAGTACTCATCATAGAGCACACCATATCACATAGGGTGTTATTGCTCCGCCCCGATATACCATCATGCTATGGTATATACGGAGGAGTAATGCTGAGAGAGAATCTCATTCTCCTTTAGAATAGTCCAGGAATTCCGTGCTCAAGTATTCTCCTCCCTGATCTCATCAAAGGACATAGTACTTATACCCGTTGTTGGTTCTCTACTTCTAATTTATATTCTGTGAATATCTCAAAAGCTTCGGACTTGTGTTTCAACAGGAACATATGTCTGAATCTTGAGAGATCATCAGAGAATGTAATGAAGTACAAAGAACCGGTCTTGGCATGTGTAGACAGGGGACCTTCATACATCAGCATGTATCAATCCCAAGAGTTCACTAACTCTTTCTCTATTTCCAATAAATAGAGCTGTGGTCATCTTATCTTTGTGATATGACCGACAAGTTTCATAAGATGTAAATTCAAACAAATTTAAATATGCATCTTAATGTAACTTCAGCTAGTCCGGTCGCATTGATATGACCTAGTCTATATTACCTCAAGAAGGATTCGTTCATTTCTAAACTCTACCTCTTGTGTGTGTTCTTTATACTAAGAACTGTAGTTTGATTTAGAACGTCTATGCTTTTAGATAACGTGCCTGAACCGATCAACACTTGATATAGGAAATGTTCAAAACATTATCCAACAATACAAAATTATATCCTTCTTTACTAATAAAGAGACTGATATGATGTTGTATAACAGGTTCGGTATCTAATAACATTCGTTCAGAATCAATGTATTCTGGTAATACAGGGTGATAGTGACCAACAGACTTGGCTGCAACACTTGCACCATTTTTGTCACGCCCCGCTTCCCAGAGTACGCAAGATGAGGCACATGACATAGCCAACCATGCTACCTGTGGGTAGGAATTATCCATCCACAGTCACATTACGGTTGTGGAGATATCAAGAACAAAATAATAAACTAATCTAATACATGTCCAAATCCATAATAACGAGAATCAATAAAGAATAAGTGCGGAAGAAAATGATCCAATACAATGAATAAACAGTACGTCCCATAATGCGGGCTCACATCTGGAAATGAAATGAAATAAATAAACTAAACCCTAAGAAACTCACAGTTCAGCCTGCTGGCTGAAGTACTCCTGCTCGGTCGTCGATAGTGGTAAGGAATCTGGGCCATGCAAAACCCAGACGTCAGCGCGTCATGTCAACCAAATTGTATAATATAAACACGGTAATAAGCAATGCAGGTATGAACATGAATAAGCAGTACTAAGAAATAACAGAGCAGGGTAATGTGCAAGGGTGACTAAACTGTCCTATCAGGTTTCTACTCTATAGTCTTTGAAATCAATTGATGAATCGTCGATGTAACTCAATAGTATCCCGTGCGTGCCCGGGACCACGGTCAAGGTCCTCGGGGCTGAATCCGAGACGTGCCGGTAAGCAGTAATAGGTAGTAGGATGGATGAGCGATGTCAGCATCATCACTCCCGGACTGGCCAAGCCCGTAAGACTGATCAGAACAAGTATCGAACTGTTGAGTTACAAGTCGGTTTCACCTTTGATTTCCCCATACCCCCAAGTTATGTATGTCAGGTCAGGTATTCACTAGTCAAGGACTAATGCCAACACAAAATCAGGTGAAAATATGTCTGTCTGGATAGACAGCAGGAATGGTCAGGTTGGTCGGCATTAGGCATGAAATCAGGTAACAGGTCAGGTCACGTTTCAACAGGTTGAGTCGATATGTACAGGGTGTCATGTCCGGTGTATCAGTACATGTGTCAGGTGTATCAAGATCGGTCAATATGTAATGCAATCAAATGTATGCTGATAACAGGTATAGTAACGAATAAGGAACAACAGCAGGAACATCAAATAACAATATTATTCCATGTAAACACAGTGATGCTTTGTATTCTCTTATTAACAGGTTCAAGCACCCTTGGGGTGCAATAATCACAGTGTAGCGCAATATTAATAACAGCAGGCAATAAAGATATAAGTGTGCGACTATTATCCTCTAAATAGTAAAGTGATTAGCAGGTAGTTGTTATTAAGGTTACGGTGGCAAAATACGATTTAGGTGGCAGTATTATAATGTACATCATATTTCGTCCAATGAGATAAGTAGCAATACTAGTTAATATAGCAAGTTTGTGAGTCAAACATTCAATTAGTTTAACGTAGCATGTAGCAAGAAATCTTGCCTCGACGGTTTCGCAAACCGGAAAACACGGATGCGATGTCGGCAAAAAACACGAGACGGGTGCACGGGCCACAGATCGAGTCCCAACAGCGAACAACGGGACCACACGGACCAGGGTACTTCGCTGGAGCGTCGGGTCCAAATGACGGCACGGTCGGAAACCGGCAAAAGTCAAAAGTAACGAAGTTAGCAAACGCGATATACATGAGCAACCGACCAGCGAGGGGTTTCGCACAAAAGGAAGGATAAGGAATGCTTACAGGGAGACACCAGGGGCAACCACGGCGGGCTCGACGGCGCTGGAACGCCGGCGAGGCAGCGACGAAGGCTGCGAAGGCTGGACAGCCTCTGGGTTCGCTGTAGAGGGTGGTGCGACGAGTAGAGGAGGGTGGTGGTCGGCTCTGGTGATCGAGGGGGAAAGGAGGTGGTCGGAGGTGGCGCGGGTGACGTCGACGAGGGTCGACGGCACGTTTTCCGGCGACCCGGGGGGGGGGGGGTTGGTGCTAGGGTCGGGCTCGGGTTTGGCTCGTCTGGGTTGCACTGCAGGGCCTCGAGTGCTTGGATGGATCGCAGAGGAGAGGGGAAGATGGCGCTGGTGATGAGGAGTGGTCGGCGGCGATGGGAGGCGGCGACGGCAGCACAGCGTGCAGGTGGCGTGGCGTCGGGGCAGGCGCTGAAGGAGGAGGGAGAACGGAGGAAGGAGGTAGGAGGGTGCGGCTAGGCTGAGGAGGCGATGACGGCGACGGCGAGGTCGCAGGGAGGTCGGCGGCGCGAGTACGAGGAGGCTAGGGTTAGGGTCGCGAGGGGTTTCTCGTGGCTGCAGAAAAATATGAGGGAAGGAGGAAGATAATATAAATAGGGAAGAGAGAGAGAGGTTAGAGGAAGAGAGAGAGAGATAGAGAAAGAGAGAGAGAGAGATTGAGAAATGGAGGCGGGCCCACGAGAAATACCCTCTCGTGATTGGCTGCATACAAAATCTTTGGAGATTTATACTAAAGAAAATAACAACAGTAAGATTTAAAATGTTAAACAGTAACGGAATTTGATTTTAAAGTATATATTTTAGTTTTAATATATTTAATCAAACAGGCACTTTTGGCGCTAAATGAAACATTTCCACATCGCGCCCGGGTTGCACCCAAATGCTCCAAATTCAAATTATAGGATTTTAAGCGAGTTCCAAATTTTGAAAAGAGGTGTTTAATGATTAAAATGCATGCCCCCAAGTTGGACACTTGCACGCGTACGTAGTCGTCCAAACATGCCCGTTTCACCGAACGGGACGGAATCTCGACACGCGGACGCTACCACGCGACTAGTGGCGACGAGTAGGCCAACATGGATATTTTTAATTTCATTTTAGGAGTTAAAATTTGTTATGTGCCAAAATGACTTAACTGGTTAAAATTTTGCAAAAAGCACCAAATAATCAGGATAATTGGAATGAGCAATATAAGACACTCAACTAGCAAAAGAAATAGTATTATTGGGCTCGGGTGTTACATCATACCCAACTACAAAAGAATTTCGTCCTCAAAATTCCAAGAATGCAAGATAGCTAACTACTGGAAAAGGTGAGGGAATTTCTGTCGGATCTCGTCTTCTCGCTCCCAAGTGGATTCTCCATGCGATTGATTACCCCAAGAAACTAGCACAAGAAGAGTAACCTTGTTCTTAAGAACCTTTTCTCTTCGATCCTTGATTTCAACTGGTCGCTCCTCAAAAGTTAGGTCCTCCCGCACAGTCAACTCCGAATGATCCAAGACATGAGTCCCATCGCGAACATACCTCCGTAGTTGAGACACCTGGAACACATCGTGCACTCCTGCTAAAGACTATGGTAACGCCAACCGGTACGCTACCTCTCCAAAAAGCTCCAATATCTCGAAGGGTCCAACGAATCGAGGACTAAGCTTTCCCCGACTTCCAAAGCGAATCACCCCTCTAGTCGGTGATATCTTCAGGAATACCAAATCACCCACAGCGAACTCTAGAGGTCTTCTTGATGTGTCGGCCCAACTCTTCTGTCTGTCTTGAGCCGCCTTCATATGCTTCCTGATTGTATTCACCTTCTCGACTGTCTGTACCCCAAATCTGGTCCTAGTAACCTTCGTTCACCAACATCATCCCAACAAACAGGTGAACGACACTTACGACCATACGGAGCCATCTGAATAGTCGCTTGGAAGCTATTGTTGTACGAAAACTCCACCAGGTGTAGATGATCCTCCCAAGAACCTTTGAAGTCCAACATGCAAGCTCTCAACATATCTTCAAGGGTCTGGATCGTTCTCTCCGATTGTCCATCAGTTTGAGGATGATAAGCTGTGCTAAACTTCAATCGAGTCCCCAAACTTTCTTGTAAACTCCTCCAAAAGTGCGACAAGAATCGAGTGTCCCGATCGGACACGATGCTTACCGGCACTCCATGCAATCTGACAATCTCCTGCATGTATCGCTCTGCCAAAGTCTCTGTCGATTGACCAACCCGAAAAGGAATAAAGTGAGCTGCTTTGGTCAACCGATCGATAATCACCCATACTACATTGTTGCCCTTTGGACTCCGCGGTAAAGCCGTCATGAAATCCATGGTTATATGTTCCCACTTCCACTGAGGAATCGGAAGTGGTTGCAACAAACCAGCAACCCTTTGGTGTTCAGCCTTGACTTGCTGACACACCAAGCACTTAGCCACGAAACGAGCAATTTCCCGTTTCATACCTTCCCACCAGAAATGCTGTCGAATATCTCGGTACATCTTTGTCCCTCCTGGATGTACAGAGTAAGCTGAACTGTGTGCCTCCTTCATAAGCTCTTCACGCACATCTCCTTTTGGCACACACACACGGCTACCATATCTCAACGAACCGTCTTCATGGATCAGTAAATCGGTTCGTAGTCCGGCTCCAACCTGCTCTCGAAACTTTTGCAGTCTAGGATCCTGCGATTGTACCGCTTTAATCTTCTCAACTAAGGACGACTGTACTTGCAACTGCATCAACTGTCCCGTAGCATGTGGTAGCACAACCTCCAAGTCAAATCTCTGAAAATCCGCAATGATCTCCTTTTGTGCGGTCAATACCTGAATTGCTGGTAACCGACTCAGCGCATCCGGCATGACGTTGACTTTTCCCGGATGGTACTTAAGATCAAGGTCATAGTCGGCCATCAGCTCCAACCATCTGCGTTGCCTCATGTTCAACTCCTTCTGAGTGAACACATACTTTAAACTCTTGTGATCTGTAAAGACTTCAACTCTCTCGCCCAAAAGGTAGTGTCTCCAAATCTTCAGGGCGAAGATCACGGCTGCAAGCTCTAAGTCATGAGTCGGATAGTTCTTCTCATGAGTCTTCAGTTGTCTCGATGCGTAAGCGACGACTTTCCCATTCTGCATCAACACGCATCCCAATCCCTTTCCGAATGCGTCGCTATGAATCACCAGTCCTCCTGAATTATCTGGTACGGTCAGGATAGGAGCGGTTATCAACTTCTGCTTCAACGTCTCGAAGGCCAATGCACATCCCTCCGTCCAAACAAACGGTACCTACTTGCGCGTAAGCTTGGTTAACGGCTCGGCTAAACGAGCGAAGTTCTCCACAAATCTTCTGTAGTATCCGGCGAGTCCAAGAAAACTTCTTATCTCCGCAGCATTCTTTGGAGTTGGCCAATCTCGAACTGCTGCAATCTTCTCGGGATCGACGGCGATTCCATCGCCCGACACGACATGCCCCAGAAACTTCACTTCTTCCAGCCAGAATTCGCACTTACTCATCCTCGCAAATAACTTCTCTTGTCTCAGCGTCTGCAGTGCGATCCTTAAATGCTCAGCATGCTCCTCCGGACTCTTCGAGTACACCAGAATATCGTCAATGAATACCACAATAAACTGGTCCAAGAATGGTGAAAAGATCCTGTTCATCAAATCCATGAATATTGCCGGCGCATTAGTCACTCCGAAGGGCATCACTAGATACTCGAAATGTCCTTATCGAGTTCGAAACGCCGTCTTGCAAATGTCTTCTTCTTTCACTCGGACCTGATGATATCCTGATCGCAAATCCAGTTTCGAGAATACCCTCGCGCTACTAAGCTGCTCAAAAAGTTCTCCAATGCGAGGGATCGGGTACTTATTCTTAATAGTCACCCGGTTCAATTCTCGATAATCAATGCACATCCTTCTCGTGCCATCCTTCTTCTTTACTAAAAGAACTGGAGCTCCCCAAGGTGAGTTGCTGCTTCGAATCCATCCCTTCTCGAGTAATTTGCCAACTTTTTTCTTAACTTCTTCCAATTCCACCGGTGCCATCGGGTAATAAGATTTTGATACTGGCGCTGCACGAGGAATAAGGTCAATCGCAAACTCCACATCTCGCTTCGGCGGTAAGCCTGATATATCTTCAAACACATCCATAAAGTCACGAACAACTGTCGGCTCTTCATTACTATCCGCTTCCATTGTCGCAAGAACACTGGTTGTCGGCCTAGCCCTAAACTCGACTGGCCCGACAGAGCTGCTTCCTCCAATGAAAGTAAACTCAGGGTGTCCAGGAATCTGGAAAATTACTTTCCTTGCCCTACAATCAATGTGTGCGTGGAAAGTGCCAAGAAAATCCATTCCCAAGACAACTTCATAGCAGCCCGTATCAATCACCAAGAAATCTGCAAAGAGCTCCCGTCCCCAAACAACAACTATACAATCTTTACATTCCTTACTAGCTATGATTTTCCCATTCCCAGTGTGTATGTCCCAGAAACTAGACTGGGTCGTACAGGTAATCGAGTGCGTAGTTATAAATTTGGATGACAAAAACAGTGGGATGCTCCGAAATTAAATAATGCCAATGCGGGAAAACCATGAACGAGCAAAGTACCTGAAACCACTTCTCCTGATGCCTTAGCTTCCTCAGCTGTCAACGTGAAAGCTCGAGCCTGGTTTGGTCCTTGAGTCAGCTGTTTCTGCCCTTGGAACGGTCTCTGCGGAGGCTTCTGTATATCATCTCTCGTGCGAAGCTTCGACGGACAAGCACTAACGGCGTGATCTGCCGCTCCACATCTAAAACAGAGTCCCAGCCTCTTACGACACTCCTTTCGCACATGTCCGGGTACATGGCAGTAGTTACAAATCACGCTCCCTTTCCGATCACTCACACTTGTTTTCTTCATTGGTGCTACGCTGCGCCTGTTCACCGGAATACTTCTACGTACAGACGTTTGGTTCAGTGCAAATGCCGGTTCCAGCTCGGTCTATTCCTTTAGATTCTCCAGCAATCCCCTTATCACTCTACGCCTGGCGGCTAAGACCGCACGTCTTTGGTCCATCTTCAAATTCTGACCGGCCATATTCCTGGAAATCAAAGTACCCAACATTAGCATGATGATAGATTCTGAGTTTAGATCAAGGCTAGAACTCCAAGATACTTAAATAGAGTACTGCATTGTAGCTATGCCGCGGTATCATAGCCGCAATTACTTAACTCCACCCAAATCGCCCAAGTCCTAGGGATAAAAAGAAATCAGGTTTCCGAGTCGACATGCAAAGTAAGTTTGCACGTCGTAAAAGATATAATCCGGAAGAATGTGATTCAAGAATGGTAAAACGGTCAAGGTGGCAGGACATGTTTCCTAATCACGGGTATTCTGATTCGTGTATCGGGTGCAATACCCAACTACAAAGAATCAACCCAATTAACCTATGGCTCTGATACCAAAATAACCATATCACGCCCCGCTTCCCAGAGTACGCAAGATGAGGCACGTGACATAGCCAACCATGCTACCTGTGGGTAGGAATTATCCATCCACAGTCACATTACGGTTGTGGAGATATCAAGAACAAAATAATAAACTAATCTAATACATGTCCAAATCCATAATAACGAGAATCAATAAACAATAAGTGCGGAAGCAAATGATCCAATACAATGAATAAACAGTACGTCCCATAATGCGGGCTCACATCTGGAAATGAAATGAAATAAATAAACTAAACCCTAAGAAACTCACAGTTCAGCCTGCTGGCTGAAGTACTCCTGCTCGGTCGTCGATAGTGGTAAGGAATCTGGGCCATGCAAAACCCAGACGTCAGCGCGTCATGTCAACCAAATAGTATAATATAAACACGGTAATAAGCAATGCAGGTATGAACATGAATAAGCAGTACTAAGAAATAACAGAGCAGGGTAATGTGCAAGGGTGACTAAACTGTCCTATCAGGTTTCTACTCTATAGTCTTTGAAATCAATTGATGAATCGTCGATGTAACTCAATAGTATCCCGTGCGTGCCCGGGACCACGGTCAAGGTCCTCGGGGCTGAATCCGAGACGTGCCGCTAAGCAGTAATAGGTAGTATGATGGATGAGTGATGTCAGCATATCACTCCCGGACTGGCCAAGCCCGTAAGACTGATCAGAACAAGTATCGAACTGTTGAGTTACAAGTCGGTTTCACCTTTGATTTCCCCATACCCCCAAGTTATGTATGTCAGGTCAGGTATTCACTAGTCAAGAACTAATGCCAACACAAAATCAGGTGAAAATAGGTCTGTCTGGATAGACAGCAAGAATGGTCAGGTTGGTCGGCATTAGGCATGAAATCAGGTAACAGGTCAGGTCACGTTTCAACAGGTTGAGTCGATATGAACAGGGTGTCATGTTTGGTATATCAGTACATGTGTCAGGTGTATCAAGATCGGTCAATATGTAATGCAATCAAATGTATGCTGATAACAGGTATAGTAACGAATAAGGAACAACAGCAGGAACAGCAAATAACAATATTATTCCATGTAAACACAGTGATGCTTTGTATTCTCTTATTAACAGGTTCAAGCACCCTTGGGGTGCAATAATCACAGTATAGCGCAATATTAATAACAGCAGGCAATAAAGATATAAGTGTGCGACTATTATCCTCTAAATAGTAAAGTGATTAGCAGGTAGTTGTTATTAAGGTTACGGTGGCAAAATACGATTTAGGTGGCAGTATTATAATGTACATCATATTTCGTCCAATGAGATAAGTAGCAATACTAGTTAATATAGCAAGTTTGTGAGTCAAACATTTAATTAGTTTAACGTTGCATGTAGCAAGAAATCTTGCCTCGACGGTTTCGCAAACCGGAAAACACGGATGCGATGTCGGCAGAAAACACGAGACGGGTGCACGGGCCATGGATCGAGTCCCAACAGCGAACAACGGGACCACACGGACCAGGGTACTTCGCTGGAGCGTCGGGTCCAAATGACGGCACGGTCGGAAACCGGCAAAAGTCAAAAGTAATGAAGTTAGCAAACGCGATATACATGAGCAATCGACCAGCGAGGGGTTTCGCACAAAAGGAAGGATAAGGAATGCTTACAGGGAGACACCAGGGGCAACCACGGCGGGCTCGACGGCGCTGGAACGCCGGCGAGGCAGCGACGGCGGCTGCGAAGGCTGGACAGCCTCTGGGTTCGCTGTAGAGGGTGGTGCGACGAGTAGAGGAGGGTGGTGGTCGGCTCTGGTGATCGAGGGGGAAAGGAGGTAGTCGGAGGTGGCGCGGGTGACGTCGACGAGGGTCGACGGCACGTTTTCCGGCGACCCGGGAGGGTTGGTGCTAGGGTCGGGCTCGGGTTTGGCTCGTCTGGGTTGCACTGCAGGGCCTCGAGTGCTTGGATGGATCGCAGAGGAGAGGGGAAGATGGCGCTGGTGATGAGGAGTGGTCGGCGGCAATGGGAGGCGGCGACGGCAGCACAGCGCGCAGGTGGCGTGGCGTCGGGGCAGGCGCTGAAGGAGGAGGGAGAACGGAGGAAGGAGGTAGGAGGGTGCGGCTAGGCTGAGGAGGCGATGACGGCGACGGCGAGGTCGCGGGGAGGTCGGCGGCGCGAGTACGAGGAGGCTAGGGTTAGGGTCGCGAGGGGTTTCTCATGGCTGCAGAAAAATATGAGGGAAGGAGGAAGATAATATAAATAGGGGAGAGAGAGAGAGGTTAGAGGAAGAGAGAGAGAGATAGAGAGAGATAGAGATAGAGAAAGAGAGAGAGAGAGATTGAGAAATGGAGGCGGGCCCACGAGAAATACCCTCTCGTGATTGGCTGCATACAAAATCTTTGGAGATTTATACTAAAGAAAATAACAACAGTAAGATTTAAAATGTTAAACAGTAACGGAATTTGATTTTAAAGTATATATTTTAGTTTTAATATATTTAATCAAACGGGGACTTTTGGCGCTAAATGAAACATTTCCACATCGCGCCCGGGTTGCGCCCAAATGCTCCAAATTCAAATTATAGGATTTTAAGCGAGTTCCAAATTTTGAAAAGAGGTGTTTAATGATTAAAATGCATGCCCCCAAGTTGGACACTTGCACGTGCACGTAGTCGTCCGAACATGCCCGTTTCACCGAACGGGACGGAATCTCGACACGCGGACGCTACCACGCGACTAGTGGCGACGAGTAGGCCAACATGGATATTTTTAATTTCATTTTAGGAGTTAAAATTTGTTATGTGCCAAAATGACTTAACCGGTTAAAATTTTGCAAAAAGCACCAAACAATCAGGATAATTGGATTGAGCAATATAAGACACTCAACTAGCAAAAGAAATAGTATTATTGGGCTCGGGTGTTACAATTTTCTGTCATATGAAACTTATCACCCGTTCTCAGTTCTCTACCTTTCTGTAGCCCATGTAACAGATTACATATGTGGGATCCTGATCCGGTATCTCATACCCAGGACGTAAAGGATACTGAGAAACAGTTCTCTGTAATGAACACACTCGAAGAAGATGCATCAGCATGCACTTTCTTCGTTTGGGCGGCACGGGAAATCTGGTATTCTCCAATTTCCTGCTCGGTCTTATAACAATTATAAGTTGGAGGGGGACCAACATTCCCCAGCTCAGTATAACAAGCGGGTTTGGTCAATCCATCCGTTTTATTATCTTGATTAAGGCGTGATATGGTCGCTACCTGGAGAGAGAGAGAAGAAAACACTCAGCGTATGCTCTTGCAAGATTAGATTGGTTATCTAATATATCTAATCAGGATGTCCCCCACTGTTTTAGTCAAATCTTCCTTCAAACCTTAAAAGGAAAGACTAGCCGGGATTAATTACACGCTACAAGTTCGCCAATCTTTCAGCCAGGCCAGTGTCGGTACTTTGAGGGAGGTCCCCCGTGCTTTCGCACGAACCTAATTAAAGTAAACCTCGTTTTCCCAGAGGCATAACCCCGTTAACACCTTTCTAGACACCTACTTGATCGGCTAATTGTAATGTGTAAAACTCCCCCAGGAGTAACTGTTACTCGCAGCGGGTACCGAGATCCAACTATCGCATAGAAGGTATGCAATCTCATTGCAAATTTCAACACTTGAAATTCCCAATAATATTTTACCCCTAGCGTTCTATGACCTTGACGAATGCCAAACAACCCATAGTCCACTAGTCAAGTTCAACCCGTACATTTCTTGATTGAATTAAACCCACCCGCACGACCCTTGACGAATGCCAAACAACGCCGTACGAATAGCCTAATCCAACCTGCATCATATGCATAAGCAGAAAAATACTAGTTAGCTACCGCTCACTACGCCTTGACGAATGTCAAACTACCGCATCACGAATACTAAGTAGTACTTATCTGAAATGACGGAGGGCTACGCAGGTTTTTAAAAAAACCATGAGCGTAATGAACTTGATATCGTTGTAGAATCGAGTGATTTTTAAATGGAGTGTTTTTTAGGCTTTTCTAGTTTTGCTAAAGGAGTCACTCCCGGTGAAGGGATCGTCGGCCCTTTCCTCATCGAATAATGTGCAGGATATTTCACAAATACCACTATGCAAAGCAAAAACTATAGAAGCAATCAAAAGACAAACCGAGTATGCAGCATCTGCTAGTTTCACTAAAGAGGTCACTCCCGGTGAAGGGATCTCGGCTCTTTCCTTATCGAATAAGATGCTGGATGTTCTACAAGGAACACCGCTATGCAAAGCAAGAACTAGAGCTACCAGTTTTTAAACAAGTTTCTACAGCATCTTAGGTTTCTTTTAGTTTCATTAATCTCATTAATGAAGTCCCATTTTATTATGCTTCACAAGCATCAAATTTGAAACGAAATCTGCAATACAACATATATCTCATATATATAATATAAATATTAATCTCAGGCAGTAATATGATCTCATCACAGAACATTGCAGCAGAAGAACATATATGAAATATTGGATATACTAGGACGTCCGTGTTTTAATACGAGCCTGTATAAAACACGGATTCCACGGTCGCGATAAATAGCCAAACCCACATCCCTAGACCCCTACGAGAGCGGCAAGCAACACTGCCAATTCTATGGTTAGGAGACCCGGTCTCGACTCCTCGAGATGGCCTCCCACTGGACCCTAAAACCCGGTTACTTGTGCTACCCGCCTTGGGTCTACCTAATGCGGAAAAGTAAATAATATACAATGGTGACATCATCCACAGCCCGGAAGTGCCCCAATAAAAGAATATTACATACAAATGAATTTTACATGAATGAAAATAAAAATCCTCATCTCACATAAAACCCCCGGCTATTCAGAACACGACGATCCAATATAACATATCACAGCAACACATAATATCTCATATCATCAACGTAAGCAAGTATGCGTATCCCGATTGTCGTTGATGTATAGCAACGAAGCCGGCGATACACCACATACTACGCTTACGGTCACAAAAAAGAAAGTGTAAAACTACAACAGTTGGAATCCGCAACCTCTTTAGACATCGCATGCCTAACCAAATGAATTCCTTAGACATCTCATGCCTAACAATTATAAACCCCGTATTTTAGTCTCATTATCGAAAACACTTTTCAATATCAAGTCGGGCAATTCAACAAGATTCCCGACATCCTGATCGGATGCTCGTCGCAAACTTTAGTAGACGGCCGCACCCCCGATGCCGTCGACAAAGTGCACTAAGGCGGAACACCGCTGCCGCGAGCACCCGAACGGATGCTTTTAGCGACGGGGTTCTCCTACAGTCACTTGGTCGGGGCTATGGGGGGTGGCTGTCTGTTAAGTTTACCCGGCGAGTATCCGCGTACGCTACGCGATTGCGACGGACTTTTGATCGCATCAAAATCCGTGGCAATCGATCATCTGAGACTGAACTGCTAGATTTATAACATTCAAATTAGTTATCTCATAACTACTTGTGGATTCCAAATATTGTATCACATTCCAGATAAATAGACAATGTTAAACTTTCCGATCGAATAATCAAACATCCAAGTTTTCCAAAATAGTTCTCAACGCTTGAAATTAGTTTTAAAACATCCATCACATGCCAGAGTACCAATGGTCCAGCCGTAGAAGGGTTAAGCCAACGCCTCACATGTGGCACGCCGTACTGCCACAAACCCTAAGGTTTAGAGGCAGTTCAAGACGGTCGCATAATCGAGTTAAGGTTTGTTGTCTTCTAGAGGGTCCACCGCGTTACTTGCACGACTTAGAACGTTCTTAAACTACGAAAAAATCCAACGCTTGGAAATTTTCCGGCAGGGGAAAAAGTGAGTTATTTATATCCGTTCGAACTTTTTAACACGTTCTAAAAATTACCCGGAAAAATTAAACGAAGTTAAATTATCCGATCGAATCAACGAGTCCCCAATACAACCCAGAAAACTCAACACTTGAGTATAATTAAAAATTCCCAAAAGAATCAGGAATTACCTTAGGAGGTTACTGTGCAAACCCTATCCCTCAATACTCATTTCTTGCCGCGGAACCGCCGCCAATACTCTGGTTTGGCCGCAATTCCGCGGCGCTTTGGGTGATTTAGGGGGTCCGGTTTCACAGTAATTCCTAGATTTCTCTGCTGATTTTTTTGAGTATTTTTAATTCAGAAAAAATCACCTTTTTAGAAAAAATCCAGAGAGGGGTCTAAACTAGGGTTTCGGGGTTCGATCGGACTTTAAACTTCGTCCGGACTTCGCCTAAAGCTCTAGCTTGGCTCTGATACCACTGTAGGGTTGCTAGGCATATGCACAAGGGTCTACGAGGCATAAACCTGTTGGAGATAGTGCCCTCAGAGTCAATTATTGGATCACAGGCACGTGATTGCAATGATTGAGGGAGGACTTATCCCGGTAGGACAGTCTTACTCGAGATGATAGTATGATATCTGGTTTACCTTTATCATCGTGTACTGCTTCAGGTGACCATACAGGTCGCTATTACACGCTGATAGAGCCCCTAGGATTCTTGCTTGACTGCCAGCAATATGAGGGCGATCATATACGTGAGAGCTGGTGGTCTATAACCACATCCTTAAAAGGTCCCTAGTCGTGGGAGTTTCGAGACAGGGCATCGATTCTCCAGAGTAAACTAGTGTATACAGTCGAGACCCTGACGAAGGGCGGTGGCCGGTCTCACAAGCCACTGGTGTCAGTTGGTTCACCTAAGATGTATACAGGTGCTCATTGGGTTATGAGTACACCGGACAGGACTCGCCGGGAACATGCTAGTTGGTCTTATACCTGACGTCAGATAGCAGTTCCCTGGTGACATGTGTACAAGTTAGTTCATCGACCTGAGGATCGTCATTTGTCTCGTGTGAGTTCCCACTGTACTTTGATTACTACCCTACCACGGCTCATAGGAGTCGTGCAAACAGGTTTTAGTTGGGTACAGTCCCGAGCCACATGGAGGCAGTGAGCGGATCTTCAGGGATTCGTCTCTCCCGGTATTGGGGGTGAGTTCGCGCTGTGTCTAGGAGAGCCATTACACGAAGTCCTTGGCCAAGGCAGGAGATTTACTGGCAGGTATTCCAGTAGTATCTCAGGGTGTTCTGGGCTACACTCCGACACGACTTGTACCGCTTTTGGGGGTCTGACTTTTACCAACCCCCTAGGCCCGCCATGCGATGCTCATAGACGAACGGACCGGACTGTACAGAGATTGTCACTGACAGGCTCAGTAGGGTGTCAGGATGAGTTCGCTCATCGACGTCCCTTTTGGTCAATAGCTGGTGGCCCGTCACGTATTGGCTTATACGTCTGACGTGTTAGTGGTTAAATCCACAGCCATAGTATTGACGAGTCTTTAGAGTCCACCACACTTTCAGTTACTCAAGTTTCGGGCGAAACGCTGTAGAGGCCGTATGGAGATATGGCAGGGTCCGATCAGATACGTGCGGTATTACACGGATCAGGATCGGACGGTTTGTACTAGTGGCCGTATAGATATATGGCAGGGTTCGATCAGATACGTGCGGTATTGCACGGATCAGGATCGGACGGATATTACTAGCCGGCTTTGGTTTAAGCCGGATCCTAGTATAGTACAGTGTAGATTTTGTCTCATTGCATTTGTATCCGGTCGGTATACAGATGCGGGTGTGTATGCACAGTATCGGGGTTTTCCTGTAATTTATTACGGGACCGGTTTTCTGGAGTTGCCTGTTTGCATTCCGTTCCGGCCGGTTTTCCTTTGTTCTTTCCTGGCCGGACTTTTCCGATGGAAGGGGTTATTTGCTAGTTTGCAAATAACATTTGTGGAGGGGGTATCTTGCATATTGGTGGCATCATGATAGTTTTTCATGATGAGATTCTTTTTCCTTCTTATCACTTGCTTTATGGTGATTAGAGTGGATTTGATATTGATTTGAGATGGTTATCATTTCTTTAGGGTTGTGGTCACCCCCTTGCTTTTACTACACTCACCTCCCTTCTTGTTATGGTTTGATATTCATTCCTCCACCATTCTCACTTGATGAGAGAGGTTACACTTGAGAAAAGAGAAGGAGAGAGTTTCATTTTGAGCTTGTGGCATTTTTCTTCATCTCAATTCCCTTGCATGAAAAATGAAAGCACCATTTTCCTTAACCTCATTCCTCTATCTACAAAGGCAACAAAACCCCAAATGAGACACAACCCTACACAGCCTACAGCAAATCTTGGACGCATCGACTTGCCAGCTTCGCGCCCGAGTTGCCTCGGTATTGAGGTGGGAACCCGTAAAAGATGCAGGCGATGTGGTGCCTTTCCGACGAGGAGGCGACGACCGGAGTTTCCGCAGGAGATCGGGACGACGACAAGAAGACCGGAGGACTCGGATCACTCGGTATATCTCTAACCCGTCTTGTAGTTAGCTAGATCTAGTTTAATGGCCCGATCCGGGTGTTTAGTGCGCGGTGGTGCCGGTTTGCTAAGTTCGCAAAATTAAAGTTTATCACCGCTTCCACATTCCGACGTCGGTTTGACGGCCGGGGCGCCGCCGTGCACTTACAAAACCATGCCCGATTTAAAATTTAGCCGTGCCGAACAACCCAAAGCCGGATCTTTAAACTAGATTTTAAGCGAAAACAAGCATGTTAAACACTTTAACACTAAGTGAGAAGGATTACAACCTTTGTAGATCCGGTCCTTCACTTCTTAAGCTCCGTGTTGAAGTCCCTTCGCTGCGATCATCGTGTTCCGGACTCTCGAGAGGCTCCACGAAGAGAAAGATGCAGTCTTGCTTCCGATCTTCTATAACATAGATGATCTACCTTGAAGTTTCATTAACACAAGCTAACAGTCACCAAATGAAGTGAACACCCTCATCTAAATAGCAAGGATAGATGAGGATGATGAAGTAGGATTTTTGCTCTCATTTATAATCTTTTTCTCACACATAATCATCACTTAAAAAAAACTAGTAAGCTTTTTCCATGAAAAGAAGAAGGAAGAAAAAGAAGAAGAATCAATCTCAAACCTTTTGTGATGAATAATGAAAGGATAAAGATGATCAATAATGCAACCATGGTTGACTAAACCTTTGTAGAGAATTAACCAAGGCTAGGGTTTGGGTTAGGTTAAGAATGAGTCACTTGAAAATATCTTTGCAAAAAACAAAAGAAAACCTTCTAGAAACATCTAGAAAGCATTAACCCAAATCAATCCCTAATCTTGTTTAATCTCTACTAAACATCTTTCATTAGTTATCATATCATGTTACAATATTATATATCACTGTTATAATATTTATTGTAACAAAAAAAAATAATACAATTAACATATATCGCATATATATCAATGTATTACCCGAGTGAGAAAAAGAATCTTTTAGTTAGCTAATATAAGTTAATGTAATTTAATATATCATATATATTATTATAAATTAAATTATCGAATCAACACTTGATCCGACAATCCGGCTATATCGCATATAACCGACTAATACGATGACCCGGCTATATCACATATACCCGGCCGATATCTCATATCGCGAGAATACAATAATGTATCACATACCGCATTATCCTCGGTCCCGCACATATCACATATGTGCTCCTACTCCGTTTTGCCTGAGTCAAGAAACCTCTGTGTAGGACTCTAAAGAATCGTCAATACGCCGGCAGTAGGTGATGATCATATCAAACACCCACAAGCTGCAAGCAGTCAGCAAAACGTAACAGCCACCCAGGTATTGAGCGCTCAGAAGATAAACAAGCAAGCCTGTACATTCTCCTGTGAATCCAATCAGTAACATTCCCGTACAGTCCGGTCTCGTCGTCTGATATGTCGCATATCTCCCCTAGGGGTGGTATACGTCAGACCCCAGTAGCTTGATAAGTCTTGTCGATATGAGGTCTATAACAGTTCGAGAAACTACTGATAACACTTACCAGTAAATCTCAGCAATCCTGGCCAGGGATTTCCGGTTATAGCCAATCGAACACAGCACAACATCAACTCCCTATACCGGGAGAGACGAATCCCCTCCTATCGCTCATTGCCTCCATGTGATTCAGGACAGTACCCAAAAGCCACCTTTTTGCACGCCCTCTTGGACGTGGTATGATGGAAATCAAAGCACAGTGGGAATCGCACAAGACTCTATGACGATCTCGGGTCAACAGACTACTCTGTACCAGTGTCACCGGAGAACTGCCATCTGACGTGAGGTATAATACCATCTGGGAGTTCTCGGCGAGTCCGTCCAGTGTACCCAATCTCCACTGATCACCCATACACCATCCTTGATGTCAAACGCCGATGGATATGGGATCATCCATCGCCCATCATATGGGTCAAGATGCGTATACGCTAGTCTACTCTGGTGTATCGATGCCCTGTTTCGATACACCCTCGACTAGGAACAGTTATAGGATGTACTCGTCGACTACCGTGGCCCCACTATTTTGATCTCATCATAGTCCCAGTAGTCGAGTACATATCCTAAGGGCTTTATCAACATGTAACATAGAGACAATCAGAGTACATGTTAAGATAAAGTACAACCAGATAGCATACTATCATGTCGAGCAAGAAAGTCCTCCCTATATATGTCCAAGCATCCTTTACAATATACATCGTATGTACAGTAATGGCCTCTAGGGCATAAATATAACTAACAGGATCACCCACATGAACTTGCGATTCCTTATGAAAGATCTTTTTCCTCTCTAATCCACGATTCTCTACGAAAGTCCCCCTTAACTCTCTAATCCATGATTCTCTAGAAAAATATCTTTTTCCACTCCAAATCCACAATTCAAGCAACGAGAGACACCTTATTTCGTGGGGAAGAATATCTAACCTTCTTCAAGCATTTACAATCGTTTACAGATGACTAAAAACTCACTCGCAATCCTATGATCTCAAAAGGTTTATACTAGTGTGGCACGAGAATTGTTTTGAGAAATTATTTCAAGTTTTGACTCTGAAGGAAATGAAAAATTTAAGAAAAGTTAAGTCATGAGAATAACATGAAGATTTTTTAAAAGGATATGCAATGAATGTCTGTCAAAGTATTTGATCTTTAAGATATTTATAGGAGTAGAAAGGAGTAGTTATTATAACTGCCAATAACTTCATGATTGATATGTTTTTATATGTTTTGTTTGTGTAGTATAACCGTAATCAATAACGGTGTCGCGTGTAGCTAGACCGAGATGAGTACGGGTCATGCTCAAGGAAACGTTGAATCTTTTAATCTTACTTTAGACGTGTTGATTAAGAAAGGAAGAAGAATAAAGAATGGTGACGAATGGTTGTAGGTTCTAGATCTACATCAAACACGGATGCAGAATATAGATCTAGATTAACTACGGATGTAGGTTTTATAGTAGAAGGGGGCTTATAGGGTTCTTTAAGATTTAGTAGGCATGGATGATTACATAAAGATTTCTCTTTTTATCCTTTAATAGATTTAAAGCTAGATCGACAGTGATGTATGTAGATTAGGGTTTCTGGAGGGAATAGGGTTCCCACTCTTTAACCCCTATCTTGACATGGAACTCCAATCATGTCTAGAAAGCAATTGTTAATCTAATCTCTAATCGTGGTCGTGACTATCAATAAATTGATAGCGCGCCCGATTAGGATGTTAGCTATTCTTTTGATAAAGTTTATAAACTTTATAAGATTTAAAAAGAGTTTAAGGATCTTCATCATCCATTAATCTACCCTAACAAGCGGAGAATTACTCGCGCATGTTGGGAAAAGAAAAGATAGAGAGGGAAAATATAATGTAAAATGATATAAGAAAACAACTACCTTTATTAATCAACAAGATCAAGTACACTTTGTTTCCTTAGAAAATGATTACAAAACCCTAGTTTGCTTCTCGATCTCTTCTAAGGAGGTAAATGAACCGTCGATGATCAACCAGGATTCTTGAGTCGTCGTGGACTTCGTGATCGCGTCGGTTTGATGATTTTTCCAAGAGCCTCTCAGTCCTTATTTATAGTCACAGACCCAGAATATTTAGTTTCCTAATAAGGCAACTAGCTGTTAGGATCCTACCCAATAAATCCAAGATCCCAACTCCTCATAAGTGCGGCGGAACCGCAGCCATTAGGTAGATTTGGCCGCGGATCCGCGGTTGGTTAGGGGATTTAGGGCTTCATTTTTCTCGGGCATCATCTCTGTAGTACTTGGTGATCTTTTGAGTATCTAGACTTTGAAAATCTTCTCTACGTTTCTGCCAGAATTGATTTCTTCAATTTACTTGAATATCTTCAGCAGATTTGATCTCGCCAACTTGGATTTCCTTGAAACTTCAGTCATGATATAATTCCTGCACAATTATCTCAATAAATGATATTAGTAGAATTTATTTTTATTGAGATATTATCTTAACCATTTATTATGATATTTTAGTTTTAAGAGAATTGGTCAAAGATATTTTATAAGGTAAGCATATTTAAATAGACCAAATATTATATGAATATTATATGCTTACATTTCCCTTCATAATGTTAATTATAATATATAAACACATGAAAATAGTATTTTTATGGATAAACCCTTATATGTGTCATATTTATAATAAACATCTTTTATTATATATAAATAGTAAGGAAAATGTCATATTAAAAGTGCAGTTTTATCAACTGAACAAATACCCCCAAACTTAACTTTGATCGTCCTGAGCAAACTAGTTTTTTAAGAGAAGGAGAAAAAGAAAAAAAAGAAAAACTAAGTAGCACACTTTCATAGGCAATACAATTGCACTGAGCACGTGCAACAAGCCGTTAAATCTCTAGGTGTCCCTAGTAGGAGGAGTTGTCTCCTGAGGGTTTTCAGCGGATTACACCCACAAAATCTTATAATAAAAGAAAGATAGTGAAACTTACATACAAAGATAAGAATTATGAAAGAAAAAACTTGAAAATAAGAGTTTTCAACTGCACCAGTTTTTCAGTTGCTATGAGCCCTATCTTAATGATCATGAAATAATGTTAGAAATCACATCATCCCTCAATAAAACATAGCCTTTAGTCTTCCTCCTTATTTTTCTTCCAAACATTGATCATATACCCTTACGTGTGTGTAAAAGACATCCCTACACTTAGAGAATTCAATTCAAGCTATCATACTCTTGTCCATCTTCCAAAGTACTTTTTAGTCGGTGAATTTTTTTTATGAAATTGCTCACACATCGTTCATGCGACCATTAATACTTCTTGAGATACCGACCGACCGATTAAAAAATTTGTTTGCGTATTAAGGCGTAATTCCTTGTCTTGCAACACCTAAGGCTTAGCAGTGGCTCCCAAACCAGTTGGTCTAAGGTACTAGGTGATAAAGTATCCTCGCTATATTTTTTTAATGCTGCCTTGGTAATTACAAAACCAGTGTTCATTTTTTTTCTTCACCACTTATACTTTTTATTTTTATATTTTTATTTTATTTTCCTTTATACTAAGGTTTTAGACAAGAGCATTTCAAGGTATCCTCTACAATCCAAAGTTTCAAGATGTGTGTAAGTGTGTATAGTAGGGTATCAACGTTCAAATGTTTAGCTTCTAGAATAGGGACTATTTTTCAGACTTATTTTTATCCTCAGATTAGCAATTTCCTTCATCTTACTAATCCTTGGGACAACAGCTCATAACTACTTATTACTAGTATCGTTTAAAAAAATATCTAACTTTCTTGTTTTTCTCAAACTATTCCTATCTTTCATATGTAAATTTTCACTTTCAAACTCTTTTATTAAAAAAATATTTTTTTAATGCCCAGTGCCAAAGATAATTCAGTGAACACAAACCTCCCCCCAACCTGTTTTCAGCAGTGTCCTCACTGATGTTGTCCTTTGAGTGCATAGACCTGTAGACTTGGGAAGAGACAATAATAGGGGTAAAATAATAGTTAAATGAAGACTACCTCCAAACTTGTTCTTTCGCACGCACAGATATTCAGTTAAGTCTTTTTTTTACTCACCTCCATTCTTAAGATGATACAATGTTACCGAAACATAGAGGTGAGGCGAAGGAATTTAGTTATGATAAAGTGGCTCATGTAAAAACAGGAGCTCCTCCGCTGGGTCAGCAGAGAAATACGGTTTTAATCTATGCCCATTTACTTTAAAAATTGAACCGTTTTTTATATTTTCAACTTCTACGGCCCCGTGCGGGTGTACATACCGCACCATAAAAGGTCCTTTCCAACGAGATTTAAGTTTACCCGGATGAAGATGGAGACGGGAATCGTAAAGAAGGACTTGTTGTCTCAGTGTGAAAGTTTTTCTAAAAAGGTTTTTATCGTGGAACACTTTAGTCCGGTTCTTTACTATCACCGCATTATCGTAAGCTTCATCGCGGAGTTCGCTTAGCTCATTCAATTGCAGCTTCCGATAGCTGCTAGCTTGATCAAAATCGAAGTTTAGCTCTTTAATAACCCACATTGCCTTATGTTCGATCTCGACAGGAAGGTGGCACGCCTTCCCAAACACAAGGCGGTATGGAGACATACCAAGATCGGTCTTATAAGCGGTGCGAAATGCCCAAAGAGCATGCGTCAATTTGGTTGACCAATCTTTACGGTTTTTAGATACCGTCTTCTCCAAAATTTGTTTGATTTGCCTATTCGAGATCTCAGCTTGCCCGCTTGTTTGGGGATGATATGGCGTAGAAAGTTTGTGGTTGATAGCATATTTCCGCATCAAAGCCTCAAAAGATCGATTACAGAAATGCGTCCCGTTGTCGCTAATTATAGCGCGAAGGTGTCCGAATCGCGAAAAGATATTTTCTTTAAGGAATCATTAGTGTGACACGGTATTGCTTCCACCTATTTCGAGACGTAATCAACCGCTAACAAGATATATAAATTCCTAAAAGAGTTGGGAAAAGGGCCCATAAAATCAATACCCCAAACATCGAATACTTCCATCACCAAGATAGGTTGGAGCGGCATCTCATTTCTTCGTGAAATCCGACCCAAGTACTGACACCGCGGGCAAGTTTTGCAATGATCATAAGCATCTTTAAATAGTGTTGGCCAATAAAAGCCACATTGCAAAACTTTCTCCGCCTTTTTTCGAGAACCAAAGTGACCGCCGCATGCCTGATCATGACAAAATGACAACACACTCTTGAATTCATCGTTAGGGACGCATCTGCGAATGATTTGATCGGAACAATACTTAAACAAATAAGGTTCATCCCAGTAAAAGTGTTTTACTTGGGATAGAAATCGAAGTTTGTCTTGTTTCGACCAATTGCTAGGAATAAGTCTCATAGCTAGATAATTCATAATATCCACGAACCAAGGTTCACAGGATACGGTCAAGAGTTGTTCGTCGGGAAAAGAGTCATTGATCGGCACGGTCAACGTTGGTGAAGAAGAGATGCATGAAAGATGGTCGTCTACTACGTTTTCACATCCACTCTTGTCCCGGATGACAAGATCAAACTCTTGCAACAACAGGATCCAATGTATTAGCCTGGCCTTAGCATCCTTCTTCGATAATAGGTGTCGTAGGGCGGAGTGATCAGTGTAAACCACTATTGGCGAGCCAATCAAGTAGGGCATGAACTTTTCTAATACAAATACAACTGCCAAGAATTCTTTCTCGGTAGTTGTGTAATTAATTTGTGCATCGTTCAAGGTCCTACTTACATAGTAAATTACACGTGGCATCTTATCAATGTGTTGTCCTAAGACCACACCAATAGCAAAATCTGATGGATCACACATAAGCTCGAATGGATGGTTCCAATACGGAGATGATAGAACAGGGGCTGTAGTGAGAGATCTTTTAAGCGATTCAAAAGTAGATTCACAATCCGAGTCGAAGTGAAATGTAGTATCCTTGGCCAAAAGAAGAGTTAAGGGTCTAGCAATTTTGCTAAAGTCCTTAATGAATCTCCTATAAAATCCTGCATGACCAAGGAAGGATTGTATATCTTTGACGCATTTGGGACGAGGGAGGTTATGGATGACATTTATTTTAGCTCTGTCTACCTCAATGCCTTTTTGTAAAATTATATGTCTAAGGACAATACCTTCTTGGACCATAAAATGGCATTTTTCCCAATTCAAAGTTAAGTTCTTATCCTTACAGCGGGTAAGAACCGCGTCAAGATGATAAAGACAGTCCTCAAAGGAGTCCCCAAATATGGAGAAATCGTCCATAAATATCTTCAGAAAATTATCAACCTTGTTTGAGAATATCCCCATCATACACCGCTGAAATATAGCGGGAGCGTTGCATAACCCAAAGGGCATGCGTCTATAAGCAAAAGTACCGAAAGGACAAGTAAATGTGGTTTTATCCTAATCCTTTTCGGCGATGGGGACCTGGTTATAGCCAGAGTATCCGTCCAAGAAACAATAGTATTCATGTCCAGCTAATCGTTCTAACATCTGGTCAATGAAAGGTAGAGGGAAGTGATCTTTCCTCATTGCGGCATTGAGTTTCCTATAATCAATACATACGCGCCACCCAGTTTGGGTGCGTGTTTGGATTAACTCATTAGCCTCAGTTTTTATGACCATGATGCCAGAATTTTTAGGGACCACGTGAATAGGACTTACCCATTGGCTATCAAATATCGGGTAAATTATACCACTATCAAGACACTTGACAATTTCTTTCTTTACCGCCTCCTTCATAACGAGATTTAACCGTCTTTGTGGGTCTCAGGTTGGCTTGGCTTCATCCATCAGATGTATATAATGTTCAAAAATTAAGGGACTAATCCTTTTGATGTCAGCCATTGTCCAACCAAATGCTTGCCGATTTGATCTCAATACCGTTAAAAGTGCGTTCTCTTTTTCTAAAGCTAGATAAGAGGATATGATCATGGGCAAAGACTCATTCTCACCTAAATATGAATATTTAAGATGAGAAGGTAGCGGTTTGAGATCTAGTATTGGCGGAGAGACAATAGAAGGTGGGGTAAGGGAATGATACTTGGACTCCCTAAGAGGTTCATAACTTGCATAGGATATTGACTCGGAAAGTGCTACTGACTTTTGCGATGAGTCAACGGATTCAAACTCGGAGATAGACTTATCGATGATATCCTCACTATAAGAATTTTCCAAATCAAACAATGTCGCGCTAGTGTTGTCGAGATCATCATAGCAAAGTGCTTCCGCTTCGCAGCTGTCGGAAGCTATCTCGTTGATGGAACAGACATCAAGCAAATGAGCAGAACGTTCAGATGGTTGAATTCCTAGCTTGTAAATATTAAGCTCAATTTTCATCTTCCCGAAGGATAATTTCATAGAACCGTTAAGACAATTAATTACAGCGTTGGAAGTTGATAGGAAAGGTCGACTGAGTATCACCGGGATTTAGTTGCGTGGGTTAGCCACAGGTTATGTATCCAAAACAATAAAGTCCACAGGGAATATGAATTCCACGATTTTAATTAACACATCCTCTAGTTCACTCCTAGGTTTGGTGATTGGTCGGTCTGCCATCTAGAGAGTACAATAGGCGGGTTTCAACTCTCCAATCCCTAATTGCTCATATACGGAATATGGAAGCAAGTTAACGCTAGCGCCAAGGTCGAGTAAAGCACGATTAATATTTTTACCCCAATAGAAATAGAGATGGTAGGATAGCCAGGGTCCTTACGTTTTTTTGGTATTTGCTGGGTAAAAGCTGTGCAAACATTACTCGTCATGAAAACTTTTTTCGGCACTTGAGTTTTTCTCTTCCTAGTGCACAAGTCTGTAAGAATTCGTGCATAAGATGGGACTTGTTGAATAGCATCTAGGAGAGGAATATTGACGTTAACTTGCTTAAACATTTCCACAATCTTCTCCATTTGTGGGTTAGGTTTGTTGGCCCTTAATCTGTTTGGAAACGGAGCTTTATCAATAAGGGTTGGGTCCAACATTGGAGAAGATTGTAGGGATGGAATGGATCCCAAAATTGGAGTGGGGATCGCTTTAGATAGATTCGAGGAAGTGGGCTGAGGGTTCGAGCCTTGTGGGAAGCGTAGAATAGGCTCGGAAGCAGATGGGAGACTAGACGAATTAGGCGAAGAAGTAGAAGCCGGGGTATCATTGGTATCACTAACGTCATCAACTTGTTCACCCACTCGGTTATCCAGCACTCTTCCCGATCTCAACGTAGTAACATCACTCACATTATGATGTTGTGAGTGGCCAGGATTCGGTAGGGGTTGAGATGGGAGTTTCCATTTTTCTCTCGCACTCATCGCGGCATTCAACTGTGCAATTTGGGCTTCTATTGATTTAATACTCTCACCGTAGGAAGCGGAGTCTTTCTTTATGGAATCAATAGAAGACCTCATATTAGCCGACATTTGGATGGAATGTTTCATAAACAAATCCAAAGTTTGTGCGAGTGAAGAGGAGTTATCGGTGCCGGTCATTTGGAAAGAATTATTGGCCGGGTTTTGAACATGTTGCGATTGAAAGGGGTGCTGACTCTGTGGTGGTAGTTTCTATTGCTATGGAGGAGATCTTTGGTAATTGCTTTGGAACTGGTTTTGATTTTGGGGTTGGTTTTGGTTCCAAGCAAAATTAGGATGATTCCTCCATCCCTGATTGTATATGGAATAATAAGGATCGTTTCTAGGTCGCTGCTGAAAAGTAGCATTAGTCTGCTCGTGACCTTGAAACGGTGCTTTCATAGGACATTCTTCCGTCAAGTGTGATGGATCGGAACAGCAACCACATACGATTTTGGGAAGTGTTACCTGGTTTAGGGAGACTGATGAGAATTTTTTTTCAATAGCGTCGAGTTTCTTTTGCATCGCTGCCATTTCGGCTTTTACTGCGATTGAAACATCGAGCTGGTGAATACCTCCCCTAGATGAAGGTGGTCTAACTCTTTCCCACTGCAAAGTGTTTTCAGCGAGATCTTCCAAATATTTCCAAGCTTCACCATCATCTTCTGACATGAAATTGCATTGACACATGGTTTCAAGCATCTACTTTGTCGCTGGATTAATGCCCTCATATATAATCGGCACAGATCCCATCTATGTATTACATGATGAGGACATTGGACAAGCAGATCCTTGAAACATTCAAAGCACTTCTAAAATGGTTCATTGGGAAGCTGGGTAAACTGGTTGATTTCGCTCCGAACATGGGCGGTCTTATGATTTGGGTAAAATTTCTTAAGGAATGCTATCACGATTTCATCCCAATTGGTAATAGAGTGTGCGGAAGTATTATAAAGCCGTTTTTCTGCCAAGTTGCATAAAGTGAATGGGAGAAGACGCAAGCGCATAGCATCCACGGACAGTTGTGAAGTACCCATCATTGCGCATACGTTTTCGAATTTAGTGATGAAAACGTATACGTCTTCAGACTCAAGCCCGTGAAATTTGGGCAACAGATTGATGTAGTGGGGTTTAATTTCAAAATTATCCTCGTTGGCTGGTGGAATGGATAGACAAGTAGGAAGGGGAACACGGATAAGATAGCATCTCTCTTGGAGAGAGATGCGCGGTGGATTCTGCTCACCTACGGGCGGTAGCAGCGTGGTGTTATAATTTGATGGAGTACCTTCCATCTCGGTCGATGTGGTGGGTGGCGGGGAAAAAGAAAATGAAGAAGTACCGACTTCGGAGTCGATAGCAGGAACGCGGACAAGACGGGCACTAGAATCCCGTGTCCAGCCGAGCATGCACTAAGCGGGTTTAGCGCAAGTGGCAGCGTGTGTGTGATTTAAAATTGGTTTGTTTTGAAAAAGTGGGACTTAAGACAAATCACACAAAAATGCACAAACTACCCTAGAACTAAGGTTACCTAGGTCAAGTCTCTAGACCGCTCCTAGACTTCCAAAGGACAAGCCGCGAGATCAATCCTCTATCACCTCTTTACTATCCTTGCGGCCAGGTAAGTGCCAGGTAAGTGGGAGGTATCCTCTATACGAATCACCGAAAATAGCGGGCCTAATTAAGTAACCACTTGCCTTAGACACACTTGCCTAGGCACCACAAAAGTAATGCGGATAAGCGATATATTACACACGACCTTCCTCTGTCCTTATTGAGCGCGACAGTCCTTAGAGTCTTGTCTAAATATTTTTTTAAATTAATGTAGGGTTGATGCGGATGCTCGTTTTGTGATTTGTGGGGCGTAGGAAGGGTGATAAAATCCCCACCTAATCTGAATTTGGTCTTTGCCCCTTAAAATCCGTATTAAAATATGAATAAACAAGACATTGCAAAAAGATTTTTGAGCGGCGATATTTTGCAAAGTATTCTGCAGGAAAGATATTTTATTGGATTTCAGAGAAGGGAGAAAGAGTTGAGAAATTTACCAGAGAAGTTTGGAACCCTAATACCTCAAATCCGTCATGCTTCCGGCGCGCTTTTTGCTTATTTTCCGCGGTTCCGCCGCGAAGTGAAGGGATCTCGTGATGATTTTTGCTACGTGGCATCCTGTGCTCCTCTGGATCTTGATGAATGTCTTTGGCTCTCTGTTTCCTCAATTCTGTGACTCCAAATCCCCTTGCAAAATTCACACAATAATCGTTAAATATACAGTTTGCAGTTTTGTTTTGTTTATGATATAGATCGAATAAGAATTCAACACGAATAGTAAGAAAAATAAATTACACATGTATCCCCGGCAACGACGCCATTTGATTGATCTGTTTTTATATGTTTTGTTTGTGTATTATAACTACAATCAATAACGGTGTCGCGTGTAGCTAAACCGAGATGAGTACGGATCGTCCTCAGGGAAACATTGAATATTTTAATCTTACTTTAGACGTGTTGATTAGGAAAGGAGGAAGAATAAATAATGGTGACGAATGGTTGTAGGTTCTAGATCTACGTCAAACAATGGATGCAGAATATAGATCTAGATTAACTACGGATATAGGTTTTATAGTAGAAGGGGGCTTGTAGGGTTCTTTAAGATTTAGTAGTCATGGATGATTACATAAAGATTACTCTTTTTATCCTTTAATAGATTTAAAACTAGATCGACGGTGATGCATGTAGATTAGGGTTTCTGGAGGGAATAGGGTTCCCACTCTTAACCCCTATCTTGATATGGATCTCCATTCATGTCTAGCCTTTACCAAAGCAATTGTTAATCTAATCTTTAATCGTGGTCGTGACTATCAATGAAATGATAGCACGCCCGATTAGGATGTTAACTATTCTTTTGATAAAGCTTATAAACTTTATAGGATTTAAAAAGAGTTTAAGGATCTTCATCATCCATTAATCTACCATAATCCTACGAACCCTAACAAGCGGAGAATTACTCGCGCATGTTGGGAAAAAAAGATAGAGAGGGAAAACATAATGTAAAATGCAGAAAAATAAAATGATATAAGAAAACAACGACCTTTATTAATCAACAAGATCAAGTACACTTTGTTTCCTTAGAAAATGATTACAAAACCCTAGTTTGCTTCTCGATCTCTTCTAAGGAGGTAGATGAACCGTCGATGATCAACCAGGATTCTTGAGCCGTCGTGGACTTCATGATCGCGTAGGTTTGATGATTTTTCCAAGAGGCTCTCGGTCCTTATTTATAGTCACAGACCCAGAATATTTAGTTTCCTAATAAGGCAACTAGCTGTTAAGATCCTACCCAAAAAATCCAAGATCCCAACTCCTCATAAGTGCGGCAGAACTGCGGCCATTTGGTAGGTTTGGCCGCGGATCCGCGGTTGGTTAGGGGATTTAGGGCTTCATTTTTCTGGGGCTTCATCTCTGTAGTACTTGGTGATCTTTTGAGTATCTAGATTTTGAAAATCTTCTCTACGTTTCTGCCAGAATTGGTTTCTTCAATTTACTTGAATATCATCGACAGATTTGATATCGCCAACTTGGATTTCCTTGAAACTTCAGTCATGATATAATTCCTGCACAATTATCTTAATAAATGATATTAGTAGAATTTGTTTTTATTGATATATTATCTTAACCATTTGTCATGATATTTTAATTTTTAGAGAATTGGTCAAAGATATTTAATCAGGTAAGATTATTTAAATAGACCAAATATTACATGAATATTATATGCTTACATTTCCCTTCATAATGTTAATTATAATATATAAACACATGAAAATAGTATTTTTACGGATAAACCCATATATGTGTCATATTTATAATAAACATCTTTTATTATATATAAATAGTAAGGAAAATGTCATATTAAAAGTGCAGTTTTATCAACTGAACACTTACAAAAATAGTAAATAGCCGTAAGAAACAATTAAGAATCCAATTGGTGTACATACCCGTTCGTTTGAAAATTCAAACAGATAATAACTACCAAAAACTACCAAGGCATACATCTATACCAGACATTTGGTGATCAAATATAGAAACTGATATTTAAAAATTTCCTTGATCAGACATCTGTAGGAGACGTCTAGTGTTCAAAAACTTCTTAAGGAGACGTCTAATGAGTCATCTCTGAGAGATAGATAGAAAGTTGAAAATTGGAAATTTCCTTTTACAGACGTCTGGTGCAGATGTCTGCAGTCTGGTATGTCTGAATATCAGTTTTAAAAGTTGGACAGTTTGAATTTCAACAGATATGTTAGACGTCTGTTGATGAGAGAGGAGGCGTATGAAGAATAGAAATATATTGGAAATTGGTTTCTAATCTTGTAAGATCAACACTAGACTCTATTACAACACTTATATCTCCTTTCTTCAATTTGGTTCTTCTTTGGTCTTCATTTTCTTAAGATGTTATTTTGAGATGTCTTTGTATCTTGATTATTCATGTATCATGTTTTTTATTTGCGTTAAGTCTTCATGCCATATTGTAAGCAATCTTGCTTGATATTGAGATATTATGCTTGCTGTACTCAAGAATAAAAACTTGGAAACGTCATTAGTAACATATGAATTCTTCAAATATAGTTTTGTTCTAAATAATCAAAACTGAAGATCGTATGACACAAGTATCAACAAATCCTTCTTGAGGAATTCCCATGCATGAAATTCAATGAAACAATTATTCTCACAAGTAAATTGACGAACAGAGATAACATTTTTGCACAATGAAGGAACATGTAAAACATGGGGTCATCGAAAAGATGAATTTGATGTTTGTAGATTTGTAGAACTAAATGAGGTAGTCGGTAGTAAAGAACCATTAGCAACAAAAATAAATTCAGAATGATAACCGGTTGATGAGATGATAAGTTACCTGCATCATATGTCATGTGAAAGATGGTGCCTGTATCTAAATACGAAGAAGGATCAAAAGCATCGTTCATCGATAAACTAGCAAAGTGACTGGTTATATCAGACGAAGAGGAGATATGCACGAGACACACATGAACCTTGGAAATGGCCAAACTAACCGCAAAGAGAACATGGTGGTGATTGAGGCAACTGCGAGGAGGATGGGAATAGAGGATTAGGTCCTAGAATTCCATGACCATGGTTATGATGTTGTGGGTTGTTGGAGATATATGATGGAGGCATACAAGAGAATAACCGAGGACTATATGAATTTCAATGATCTCAACGGCCGTGACCGTGCCAAGAACAACCGCGACCGTGACCTGTTCATATCAGAATTTTGCGTTATTATATTCCCCATTCTTAATCATATTGCAAATAAATAGGTGCTTTTGATCCATGTCTGCTAAATAGTTGCAGGTTACAGGTTCTCGGAACAATACAGTGAAAATGGTGAAAAGACGCTACAAATGTGAGACTACGACCAACAAATAGATGAATCTGCAAGATGCCGCCTACCAGTCTGAGGAACAAACGAAGATCGGCAAACAGTTCAATTGCACAAAGTACGAGGGCAGCACAAAGATTCAAGACTTCAACGCAAAGCTAACGGTAAAAGTCCACAATATTCTGCACTGTGGAAATCTGGAAGAAAATAGAAGATATTCTGAGAAACCAAGTTTAGAAAACAGAAGCCAACAGCAACATGAAGCATCCCTAAAGAGTTGAGACAAAGAACCTCCAAAACGGTCGCGGAACCGCGGCCAAACAAGGCTTCTGGCCGCAGATCCGCGGCCGTGCTGTGCACGTGTCGGTGCGTGTCAGTGGGAGTCGGTGCATTGACCCGGCTTTCTTAAGGAAGTATTGTAATTTCAGATGTGGATCAGATGTCAACCCTAGGGTTTCTCCTATCTATAAATAGGAAAGCCTACAACCTCTTTTAAGGTGTGCCTCTTTTGGGTGCCTCTTTTGAGATGCCTCTTTTTAATTTCTAGATCTAGAATTTCAATTCCATTGTAATTGTTCAAGAGTGCATCAATAAAGAAAGGTATTTTTTTTATCTCGCATTCCTTTTCTGAATTTAATTCTTGCATTTTTTATCTGTTCTTTTAATATTTGCAATTTAGTTTTCTAATATAAAAATTTATAAAAAAGGAATTCCATTGTTAATACCCTAATGAGTGAGTAATTCATCACTTGTTAGGGTTAGGAGAGGGAAGGTTTGAGGGAAGGAAATCTCTCTCCCTCCTTTTCTTGCCCCCATAATTTTTAATTAGGACTCTATTTAAATTAACCACACACCGTTTACTACGGCACCCTATCCCACAAGATAGCGGCGATTCCCTAGTTAAGACCGGTTGTGGCTGATTTACACAGAGGTTAGGGCTAAAAGTTAAGAAAGGACAGACAAGGACCAAAAGGAAGAAACTATGTTTCTTCCTAATCGTGCTAATCACCTTTGTTGACTATTACCCTAACACCTAAAATCCTAACTAGGGCATTAAAAGCAGTAAAAAGAATCCATATTTTGAATTGACCTAACCCTAACCTTAGCAAACCTTTTTATCAACTTATTCTCATTCTTAGATCTAAAACAAAACCCGATTTGATCGGATTAACTCGTTAGAACATAAAGAAAAGGAATCCATCTCCCTGTGCACCGACCCGTACTCAACCGGCTAGCTACCAAGCGACACCGTCTTGATTGCGGTATTCTTAACTTTGATTCAAAACGCGCACGCGAAATCTCCCAACAATCAAATGGCGCCGTTGCCGGGGAGATGGTAGTCTCTTTCTTTGTGTAATTTCGGGTTAATAAAAAAAATTAAAAATTATAAAAATTTAAAACAAAAAAAACTGAAAAAAAAATACATAAAAAAAGATATCATCTTGTTATTCTTTGTAGGGTTTTGTGTGAATTGCGCAGGAAAAGAAGACGGACAAATTCAGATCTGGAAAAATCCCAGTGAACAAATCAAGAAACAGAAGATCTGAATAGACAGGGGAGAATCTAAACAACACAGAGAAAAAATTTAGAGATCTAAACCAACTACACCACCGTGGAACCGAGGCAGATTCAGGGGTTTGACCGCGGAACCGCGGTCAAGTGGTGACGTCAGCACCCAAAAATCTCTGTGAGTATCTCATTTCTCATCTACTCTCCTCTACACTCCACTAAAAAAAATCCTGCAGGTATTCTTTGCACAGATTCTCTTTCTCCCATCCAATAAATTGTTTTTGTGCAGGATTCTTTGCGCTGCCAAATAAAAAAAATTTGCAAGTGTTTTAAATTTTGTGTGTTAATTGCTTTGCATATTTAAAACGGACTTTTAAGGGGCTATAACACCAATCCAGATTGGGTGGGGATTTCATTACCCTTCCTAAGACCCTAAAAATTACTAAAAGCGTATGCATCACTCTTGAGTTAATTAAAAAATATCTAGACTCAGCCAACTAAGGACTGTCGTGCTTATTAGGACAAAGGAAGGTTGTGGGCATTCAGTCGTTTATCTAAACCTGACTTTGTGGTGCCTAGGCTAGCCAAGTGAGAAAGGTAATTTTAAAAGGCCCGTCTCACGGTGATTCGTGAGCAGAACCCTCCTTTCTTCACTTGTACTTACCTGGCCACAATTGGCGGTGAAGAGGCGATTTGACGGATATCTCACAACTTGTCACTTTGGAACAGTTAGGAGCAGTCTAGTTGACTTAGGAGACCTTAACTCTAGGTTTGATTGTGCATGTTTAAACTGTGTTTGTTTGAAATTGTGTCGTAGTTCCGTACAAATTTTTGCAAAAACTCTTTCAACACTTTCCAAAATTTCAAAACTCCAAAAACAAACAATTATTTTTTTTAAAAATAAAAAAATTCACATTTTTTTCCTTTCTTTCCTCGCATCATGGGTACCCCACCTCGCAAAACTCTTGCCGAACTTTGGTACCCTCAACCAGACATTACTTCTTACGCTCATTGTTTTGGTCGAATTTCGGACGACCTCTCCATGCCCAAAATTTCTTTGAAAGATCGAATAGACGCGTTTAGAAAAAACAGTTGGACTCCGCAATACTCTTTGTGTCAACCGTTTCAACCTTCACCACCTTCTTACATTGATACTCCTTTTTCGAGTCTTGTTGTAACTCCGAAACCCATGTCTATTGCTGAACATATTGCACAATCTCGTAACAGATCTTTCACTCCTTTCACCACTGCAAATTCTTTGGATCAACATTTTCATTCACCTTCTTATCCAAATGTTGATCTTACTCTTGTCCAACCATTCAATTCCTACCAGTCCTACCCGACTTTCACACCTTCCCTAGACATTGCTTCTACACAGCCATTTGGGAGTTTCACGTATCTAAACAACTTTGAATCTTTTACTGAAACCCCTTCACAACCCATGTCTAGTCTGGAACAGTCGTTGGAAGATTTTATGGTAGCGTCAAGACAACAGATAATGGAATTGAATGTGTCTATGGCCGCCCTTATACAACTTAATGACCCGGTAGCTAGTTTCCAACTAGCTCCAAATTTTCCAATGTATGATGAGGCGGTTGGACAGATTGAGAATTTAAGTGGAGAGAGTGAGTTGTGCACCCTTCCAAATCAAACCTACCCATCCCCAATTGAATCCTATAACTCCGGTTCTGAATGTCTATCAAGTGTTCCAAATGATTCACCAGTTGAAAATAAAATGAGTAATGAGTTGTGCGACTTTGTAGTGTTTGATTTACCTGATTGTGAAGGGTCTCTTTCGAGTGAACCCACACCCAATCCTTTTGACCTCTACACCTCCACTCTAGAACCTGAATTGATAAATAACCATGATTTTGATGAGGTGTCTGAAAAAAATGATTTTCACTTGATCGAGGATATCGACGCTGGGAATATTTTGGATGATGAACCCGCAGATTTGACTGAATTATTGTCTCCAATTCATCATCCCGAGTCATTAAATGTTTCTCCCGAACTTCATATGCGTCTTGATTTTGATGAGAATGGCATGGATAAGCTAAATTTTGAGGAGAATATTGAGAAAATTATTGAGGATGAACCAGTTTTGCTTGATGAGTCGGATTTTCCAATTCATCCTGTCCCTTCCACTGACTGTATACACCCTCCTGAACATTTAACTGTTACCCTTCCTAAATCAATCCCCTTCATCCTTTCTGTCGTTCCGACCGCATAAGAAACCGTATCACTTTCATTTTCAATGTCTGTTTTACCAAGTTCGACGTACCCATGTTTTCTCACGAATCTTGAGGGAGTTGACCTCATTTCTTAGAGAGATGACAAATTAGGATAATCGCTTTTTATACACCGGTCATTACAAATTGAGCTAATTTATAAACTCCATTTCCACCCTCAAGTTCGTATTCCATTTCTTTCTCCCCCTTTCTCTGGTTCTTCTTCTACTCTTCCTTTAATGATACCGAGTGTTAATGAATCACAATCTGATATTTTGAGTTCGATGATTCTAGAAAAACAACTTGATTAGACTCTTTTGAAAATAAGTTAAATGAGCCTTACGACTATCCTACCTTCATAATTTTTGAAAAATCAAGTGTGTTGAATTCTGGCGCGACATTTATTGACATTGAAACGTTCAATCAGACCTCTGATGAAAGTTTCGAAGATATTTTCGCAGACGAACTCGCATTCTTAAACGACACGGATTTTGTGATTAATCAACCTCCACCCGAAGAAGTCGAACCACCACCACCATTTCTTTTTCCCTTCCGCCATTCTTCTCCTTCACCAAGACCGTATACTGCTTCTATCTCCACACGGTCTTGTGTGTTTCTTATTTATTTTCTCTACACTCCATTCTTTCACCAACCACACCATTATAACGATAAAAATTTTGAATGGTTGGTGCTAACTTTTGGCCTGTGTAAGGCCTTGTATAGCTTGATACTGTGTTTTACTCCTCCCTAACTCTGAACTTTAATGCTTCAACTGTGGAAACACTGTTTCACTTAAGTTTGGGAGGGACATTTTTGTGTATATATATTTTGTTTTCTTTTTCCGTTAATAATAATATAAATAAATAAAACAGTGGAGCGCCGACAATTTTGACCTTCTTGGTATAGCCTGACAGTGAGGACACTGTCAAGTTTAAATTTGGGGGTGTGCTCGGTAAGCTTTTTTCCTTCGCATTCATATGAATATTTTTGCATTTGCATACTTATTTTAAAACCCATAAAAACTGAAGTTTTTTTAAAATTATAAAAATTTAAAAGTTCAATTTTGCCCATATTTTGACTTAAGTTCAACATGATGGTTGACTAGTTAGGAAAAACTAGATCCTAAACTTGGTAAATTAAAAACCCTAAAAATAACCTTTCTTAAAGTTTAACTGTAGAAAGCATATGTCCTTATAAATTATTTAGAAATAGACAAATTTTGAGTTCAGTTCTTAGGCTAAGTCAAAATAATGGAAGAGTATTGAAATTTTTATTTGAAGTGTAAGTCTGAAAAATAATTCCGAAGCTTAGGTCTAAATTCTGAAAATATATACCTTACAACTTGCACAAACACGCACCTTGAAAATTGGAATAGTAGAGGATACCTTGAAATGCTCTTGTATAAAATCCTTAGTATGAAGGAAAATAAAATAAAAGTACAAGTGTGAATAATGAGATATAAAAAAAATGAACACTAGTTTTGTAATTACTTAAGCCTGCATAAATAAAAAAAATAGCGAGGGTGCTTTATCACCTAGTGTCTTAGACCAACTGGTTTGGGAGTCGCTGCTAAAGCCTTAGGTATTACAAGACGAGGAATTACGCCTAAATGCGTGAACACATTTTGTAATCGGTCTTTAGTACCTCAAGAAGTATTAACGGTCGCATGAAGGATGTGTGAGCAATTTCATCTAAATTTCACCAACTAAAAGTACTTTAGACGATGGACAAGGGTATGATAGCTTGAATTGAATTTCCAAGTGTAGGGGTGATACATACACACATGTTGGGGTATATGATTGGGGTTTGAATAAGAGATATGGATGAAGGATAGGACTTATATCTTCATTAGAGATGATAAAAATTCCCAAGTTGAGATGGAACCTTAAAAGGAAAAATTAAAAAGATGCTGAAAGCTAAATAAAATTGCAGAACATATACGATCTTAAGTTAAATGATAAGTGAGTGTGAAAAATATGGGTTGATGATTTCTAAGTTAAAGACAATAGAATTTCTTGCTAGAATACCTAATTGAAGAATGAAAGTCAACAAGCCAAATTGATCGGATTTTGTGGGTAGTAACCGCTGAAAACCCTCAGGAGATAACACTCCTCCTACTAGGGACACCTAGAAGTTTAACGGCTTGTTGCACGAGCTCAGAGCAATCGTGATTCCCTGCGAAAGTGATGTTAGGATTTTTCGAGAATAAAAATAGTTTTGCTCGGAAAGAGCAAAAGATAAGTTTGGGGGTATTTGTTCATATCAGAATTTTGCATTATTATATTCCCCAATCTTAATCATATTGCAAATAAATAGGTGCTTTTGATCCATGTCTGCTAAATAGTTGCAGGTTACGGGTTCTCGGAACAATACAGTGAAAATGATGAAAAGATGCAACAAATGTGAGACTGCGACCACCAAATAGATGAATTTGCAAGATGCCGCCTACCAGTCTGAGGAACAAATGAAGATCAGCAATCAGTTCAATTGCACAAAGTATGAGGGCAGCACAAAGATTCAAGACTTCAACGTAAAGATAACGGTAAAAGTCCACAACATTCTGCACTGTGGAAATCTGGAAGAAAATAGAAGATATTCTGATAAACCAAGTGAAGAAAACAGAAGCCAACAACATGAAGCATCCCTAAAGAGTTGAGACAAAGAACCTCCAAAACGGCCGCAGAACCGCGGCCAAACAAGGCTTCTGGCCGCGGATCCGCAGCCGTGCTGTGCACGTGTCGGTGCGTGTCGGTGGGAGTTGGTGCATTGACTCGGCTTTCTTAGGGTAGTATTGTAATTTCAAATGTGGATCAGATGTAAACCCTAGGGTTTCTCCCATCTATAAATAGGAAAGCCTACAGCCTCTTTTGAGGTGTGTCTCTTTTGGGTGTCTCTTTTGAGATGCATCTTTTTAATTTCTAGATCTAGAATTTCAATCCCATTGTAATCGTTCAAGAGTGCATCAATAAAGAAAGGTATTTTTTTTTTATCTCGCATTCCTTTTCTGAATTTAATTCTTGCATTTTTTATCTGTTCTTTTAATATTTGCAATTTAGTTTTCTAATATAAAAATTTATAAAAAATGAATTCCATTATTAATACCCTAATGAGTGAGTAATTCCTCACTTGTTAGGGTTAGGAGAGGGATGACTTGAGAGAAGGAAATCTCTCTCCCTCCTTTTCTTGCCCCCATAATTTTTAATTAGGACTATATTTAAATTAACCACACTGTGCTTACTACGGCACCCTATCCCACAAGATAGCGGTGATTCCCTAGTTAAGACCGGTTGTGGTTGATTTACATAAAAATTAGGGCTAAGAGTTAAGAAAGAGCGGACAAGGACCAAAAGCAAGAAACTTAGTTTCTTTCTAATCGTGCTAATCTCTTTTGTTGACTATTACCCTAACACCTAAAATCCTAACTAGGGCATTAAAAGCAGTGAGAAGAATCCATATTTTGAACTGACCTAACTCTAACCCTAGCAAGCCTTTTTATCAACTTATTCTCATTCTTAGATCTAAAACACAACCCGATTTGATTGGATTAACTCGTTAGAATATAAAAAAAAGAAATCCATCTCCCTGTGGACCGACCCATACTCAACCAGTTAGCTACCAAGCGACACCGTCTTGATTGCGGTATTCATAACTTTGATTCAAAACACGCACGCGAAATCTCCCAACAATCATGACCACGGTTGTCGGAGAAATCATAAGAGGAAGTAGATGAAATGGATGGATGATGAAGCAACTAAAGAAGTGGATTGTATAAGATTATAGGTGTTGGAGGATTTTGTATTGAAGTTTTCAAGACGGGCTTCATGGATAGGAAGCATTGTCTAAAGATTACAAAATTTTGGTGGAGGAAATTGATTAACAGCAGAGGTGATTTTTGACTCGCGGAAGTCCAAAAAGATACTGGAGTGATTGATCCTAATCAGAAAGAAAGGGGTTGATTAATTGAAGTAAGATGATTGATAATATTTTTAATCTTTTTGCAATACTCATCTATTGAATGAGGTCCTTTATGAAGGTTATGAAGTTGGGATTTGTAGTGTTGGGAAACGTGGCATGGATCGATCAAGAAATTGAAAGCGAAGTGCTTTCCAAGAACCACAAGTAGTTCGAACTTGATTTTGCAAGAGTGGAAGTACATCTTTGGTGATGTTAGGGTTGATCGAACTTAGTATTAATCGATCTAATTTCTTCTAAGAAGTATAAGCAGGATTGATTATGGTTTTGTCATCGTAAAGGATTGTTTATGAGCGGGGTGTTATATCTGGATCAATATGGTCTTGGATATCATAAACTTCTAAACAGGAAGAAATATGTATGACCACCATCAGATGGTTTTTATTATCCTATTTTTCATGAACAAAATTTGAGACATGAACAGCAAAGTGATTAATAAATGTGGTAAATAGAGCCATTTAAATATTATTTTTATTTTTAATAAGGATTAATAGATGTGGTAAATAGAGCCATTTAAAGATGATTTTTATTTTTATTTAGAGATTTACCTTCTGAATAATAAGGATTTGGGGATTGAAATTGTTTGCTTGACTATGGGAGAAGAAACTGTCAGTCAAGCATATAAGAGACGGTTTACCGTGGAATAGACACCTTTGACGGCTGCTCTGATACCATGAAAGTTTATTAGGTTTGGATATCTAACCTCAATTAGAGATTGAGCATTTATAATATAGATGAATATACACTTTAATCTTTACATGTGGTAAGAGCTAAATATGGCAGCAGCTATAAAGGAGATACGACATGGAATATCATATTTACAACTAGGCTTTTAAGGCCAGTGCGTTGTAAGCTAATATTCATTATTCTAAATTCTAGAATTTTATAATATTATTATTATAATAATTAAGAATTATTAAAACCTTCTCATCTATTTTTAAAACCTGCGTAAGGAAGCACTGATAAAATAATGGGTTGTCTCTACAGATTTAGTCGTAGGGAAAACCACTGCCCTACGGATATATCCGTAAAGACATAAAATTCCTCCGTAGGTCCAAAGGCCGCAGGTACAAGTTTTCGTCATAAACATGTCCCTACGGAGTAATAATTGCCTCTACGCCTTACTCCATAGGGACATTTATCCCTATGAATTACTCCGTAGGGACATAATCTTTATTTAATTTATTGGTTTATAAAATAAAATACTTATCCCTATGAATTTAATGGTAGGGCCTGATAAATACCCTACTATTCTGAGTGGTTCGAGATATTTCTATGTTTTTAACTTTAAATTTGTATCTAAGAACACTGAATCTTTTATAATATGCAACCTCCATAATAGGAAACTGAGCTAAACATCTTTAATTTCTCTCTAATGATGTAAACAAGTTCGGATCGTGGATCTGACAAAATAAATTTTACGGCAAATACATAACGATATAAGTTTAGATTAAGACTGATAGTAATAATATGTTATTCGAACAACTTACATGATCTGCAACGCAATCGCAAAAATTATCCTGATGATATTTTTCCAATCGTTCATCATTCCAATCAGGATGCCCCTCACGTATCTCATGAATATGAATTCTTTTCTCAACAATAAATTATGATATTAATATTATATCATTTTATACACACACAAACACAAATATAATAATTAATCCAAAAAAACCTACTCTCTGATTTCTTCAACACATACGCTATTGAGGAGGATAAACTGATATATCTTATAGATAAACATGGTGTCTATTCTCTTATAATCTGCTTTACCATATGGCCCGTCCTGAATTCTCCGGGGCCAGTTAAACTTCGTCTCAATATTCTCGTCCAGATAGCGGAAACAAAATACGCTTAATTCATCTAGAAGATAACCTTGCATGATAGAACCCTCCGGTCGATTTCTATTGCGTATATATTTTTTTCAGAGTGTAGAGATATCTAAAGAAAAATATGTTAAATAAATAAATACGGGCATATAGGAAAACAATAATTTTACAAATTGCGTGAAACGAAAAATTCCACGTACCTTTCGACGGTATACATCTATCGATATTATACCGGTCCGGCAAACTTAGCCTCGGTTGCAAGATGAACCGTCAGGTGTATTATTATATCGAAGAATGACGGTGGGACAACACCTGCAGAAACCTTTTCTTTTCCGATTGTGACATATGATACGCGGTATTGGGAAGTACAAACTTTCCTGTTTTATCCGTTATCGGTTTAGAATGCAATCCACTTCTAATTTCCCAGTCCTGAAAATCCATCCGAGCACGGAGATTGTCTTTCGATTTTCCGTCTTCACAAAGAAGCAAGTTAAGTACGTGCTCAGATACTCCCTTTTTCTATGTACATGACGTCTAAACAACGACGCACTAAATTTGTTGACCAGTACGGAAGCTAGTAAAAAATGCTTAACTTGTTCCAGTATGGTGGTTTGACATGTTTTGCCGGATCTATCCCGATGGTCATATTATTGTAGCCATCCCACTGAGCAATCACGTCGTCTCCGAACAATGAGGCTAGAGGCCCAAGAAGCTCCTGATGATCATTAAAGTGAGTAGCGTCTAACCTGTATGGATGGTCTAGTGGAAGGAAACGCCGATGACTGCAATAACAAATCTTCCTGCTATAATTCAACCATTTCGATGTTGTATATTGATAGCAATAAGGGCATACTTTGTGACCATGTATGAACCAACCTGATAGCATTCCATACGTAGGAAAGTCATTAATTGTCCACATTAAAACCACACGCATTGTGAAGGTTGTATCTGTGTTTGCATCGTAAGTCTCTACACCATCAATAAATAAAGATTTTAACTCATCGATCAGAGGTCGGAGATAGGCGTCGATATTGTTTCCCGATAAGTTTGGTCTGACAATAAGAAGAGGTATCATAAAGTAGAATTGATCCATAACCAACCAAGGAGAAAGATTATAAACTACTATAACAACGGGCCATATGCTGTGGCTTCCAGCCATATAGTTGAATGAGCAGAAGCCATTACTGGCGAGTCCGAGCCTGACATTGCAAGGATCACTACTGAATATTTTATGCCTCCTATCGAAAACCTTCCATGTCGGTGAATCTTTTGGATGACTCATTTTTCCATCTTCTCTTGGAACAGTACGGTGATGCCAAATTATTGCCTCGGCTGTTTTCTTGCACCTGAATAGCCTCTGTGTTATGGGAAAGTATCGTGCTATCTTGATAGGTATATCAGGCTTCATATCAGATTCTTTAGGCCTATACCGGGCCTCTCCGCATGTTGGACACTCTTTCAAATCTAAATTCTCTTTCCGGTACAACACGCAATCTTTAGGACATACATGAATCTTCTCACACTTCAGACCCAAATCAGACATCATCTTCTGGGTTTCGTACCAGCTGTCGGGCACATTATTTTCTGGGGGTATAGAATCTTTCAGGAACTTCAGAAGTATCGTGGATGACTTGTTGCTCCATCCATTTAGGCACTTAATCTGGAAAAGTTGGATGAATCATGATTGGGTGGAATATTTTGCATTCTTATAAATTGGTCTTCTGGCATCATTCATGAACTTTTCATACTTATCCGCACGTGCTCCTTGACGGGAAGGAATGTCATCTTCGGTAGGAATACTATCACCTAGGGCAGCCTCTAACATATCCTCCATTTTTCTCCTGAAAAGAAGTTATCGTCTTCTTCTTCTTCTGCCACATAACCGTCTTCTCCTTCTTCTTCTGCTACATAACCATCTTCTTCTGCTACATTACCATCTTCTTCTTGTCCTTTCCAATGATATATCAAAGTTGTATAAAATCTAGTAAAACCATGTTTAACGATGTGAAGCTCTACGATTTCTACTTTCTGCCAGAACTTATTCACATATCTACAGCACGGACGGAGAATCTTCTCTAACACGATCTTATAATGTGCGCGTGCAAATTCAATGAAAACAGCAACTCCCGTGACAAACTTAGATTGCATGCATTGTTGACAATCTGTAACGTTTTAGAAATCGTTATGCGAATTTTTCCGTTTTAGGGTAAAATTGTCGGTATTTTCTGTTTTAACCCGATTGTGATCAAACGGCCATATAGAGTTGCCAGCACCTAATTTAGCTAAAATAAAGCTTGTGCGCAAGCTTTGGGGGTATATGGGACGTTTTGGTTCAGATAGAATTTATCCCAATTTTAATATTATTTTAATGCGGTATTTGACATATTCGAAATTGGGAAATTTCCTTCTTTAAAATTATTGCAAGTACATCAAGTTTGAGTTAATAAAACCTTCACTTCATATCTAGATATTTGTTTGGGTATTGGATTTAGGTTTAAGGAAAAGAAATGAATGAATGTGGTGGCTTTATGCATGCATGTTCATTTAATTGCATTTATGTGCATTTATTAATGAAATAAGGTAGAAAACCCTACACAATTCCCTCACCTTCCTCAATTATTGGCCGAGCCTCCTTCTTCCTCTGCCTTTGAGTTTTTCTTTCTCCTTTTTCAACAATCCAAGCTCAATAAATGTCACAACCCGAAAGTACGGAACATGACCGGCACTTAGGCTACGAACGTCTCAAGGCGTACGTGCTCTAAGTAAGCCGAGCCCACAAATCCAAACCAAGAAGAGTAGTGGAGTGAAGGAAAAACCATATGTAAATCAACCAGCTTGCAACATAATATGCAACGCCTAAAGACGAGGATCACAACAGAAAAGGGAACTCAACATCTGAACACAGAGAAATATAACGGGCGACTCTAAGGTCGAAAGAATAAACACCACTGGTCTCTATCTCAAATAAGTACATGTTTGGTTGATGGAATTTCTAGATACAACTGAAATATAATATACAATGTATAGTGATGGGTACGATACAAATAACCCACCTACTAGCAAGTCACCTGAAAGAAACTGTGCCCACAAATCCGTAATGAAACCCGTACGGCAACACCTGCAAGAAACTGGGGCACAACGGGGATGAGTTGCCAACTAGTGAATAGAAAACATCTACGAACAGAAAATCGCATGTATGATGCAATCCTAGGTCATACGATCATAATATAATCCTCAAATATAAAACCAACATTCTATAACCATGACTAGGGTAACTATCTAACCCAAATGTAATCCCATGTACCCGTGTCAATGTCAGTGCCTCAGGTAGCAATGTATCATATGAATGATGTATGAATGCATGAAAAGTATGATCAATGTAATCAAGTCTGTATGTGATCAATGTCTGTATATAGGTGGATCCCGTCCACGTATCACCCAATGACAATAAGCAGCATGCATGTAAATATGAGGATATAGTCAAAATCATGAAAACACATCATGAAACCTATGCCCAGCATCGGCACGAAACAAAGCCTCAATATCAATATCTCTGATAAGTCTCACTATCTAGGGCGCCGTCAATCCAGACCGGCCCCTACCATCAATCTCAAGACCACGACGGTATCCTCTGGATATCAGACGCGTCGGATAAAATCACCGGTCGGTAGTGCTCCCCTGCCAGGCTAAACGCCATCTCCTGCGATCTTCTTGCCCCGGGGTACCGCACCGGGCCCACCATGTACCCGCAATCGGCCTCATCCACCTCCTCGAATCGGGTTTCACATGTCGCTCTCAGCACCGAGAAAACACATGGTGGACGCACTGAAATATCATATCAGGGGTAGCCGGGTTTTTACAACAATTACATAATCTCTTTGAAATACCCACGGTTCCTAAATCCAGAAATATTATAGAACAACATATCTCAATGCGCATAATCAGAAAACATGATGCATGTGACATATCAATGAAGTGCAATTATAACAGTATATCATGCAACATGGAATAATAGTATGCACATACAAGGGTCATATCCTGCAGCAATAATACTACTGTGTAGTGACATGGCAATTACCAATGAAGATGTGTGTGAACTGGCAAATAAGTGTACGTGGTACATACGCATCATCGGTAACGGTGCTGGTGTCCTAACAGCATGATATCAATAATAAAATATGAATCACAATAAGTATGCGATGCAGAACAACGATAATAATATGCGGGAGCTGAATACCAAATACAATGATAGCTAAACTGCATCTAATGTCATAAGAGTCATATAGCTACACCACCATAAGGCTGAGCTGAAGCTAACAGTAGGTAAGGGAAACCGCATAACCTCTGAGTCGATACATATATATATATATATAGTCGGTGATCCCGCCTTATCATATCACATCCGATACCATACCTCTATAATCGGTTATTCCCAAATCAAGAGGGCGGATCAAACATCAAAATATAGCTCGTACGTGAATCCGTCGTACGGCATCCCCAAATCTGGGTACGGGTCAAATCATATTCATTATATTACTCATCTGGTATCCTCTTATCAAGATCATCATATGGAGTACTGACCTACGTCTAGTATAATGCTAATATCATCACTATAGTCATGACCTGACTATTGATCGACAGTCTCGTATAAATCGATATCATCATCATATATTGTCAATGTAATCATAATCCGGTTTCCGATTGACAGCCTCTAGCAAAACGATATCATCAGCACATATCATCTCCAGGAGTAAACAACGCCCAAGGCGGCCTATCATCAATATCCTGTCATATCATATCATATCACATCCTATCTCGTATCATAATCACATGTCGATCATTTAAAATATATGTATCACCATGCACATGGCATCGTCATCCATGACCCGCTATCATATCAGGACGTATATTAAGTACGGATCCTGCCAATCACCGGCATCATAATCTCAGATCAACTCTCATCGACTCATCTCAATCCCAAGTATCATCCTCAAATCCGTATGTGAACACATTGTCCCATACCCAGGTGAACACATATCTATATAGAATCCTATAACCATATATGAAATAAGGATGTATGCAAGTATGTATGTGTGTATATGTATGTGTAGTGCACCCACTACCTAGGGTTTCGTAACCATTTGCCAATCCAACACACCAATATCCATATTAACATCAATAGTTAAACCAAACAATATATATAAATTGTTAGTGTGTATACGCATCCGTATACATCACTACGAACTGCGGGGGTGATATACGCCATCCACCCGACTTCTCCCCGTAGATATAAATCTACTCACCTTGTTATATGTGACGGTGCTGATGTCGCCATTTGCATCTCCAACGCCTCGACGCCACGTGGGGTACCTACAAGGATATCACACGCTAAAACACATGAAAACCATGTCGGAAACTAAAATGGTACACGCTACGCCCATAGGTAAAAACCCGTGGCCTCGCGTGCAAACACAGCCAATGCTCACTGGTCGTTGGCGTTCAAACGCCACCCGACGGAAATGAATCATCGAATACCAAAAACCATGCTAAAACAAGTCGTAAATCATACGCCAACTCATGAAAATCAACCCAGATTTTACCCTAACTAGAATCGGTCAAAACTAGGCATATCCAGGGTCAAGTTTACATGAAAAAGAGCCATGCACGCAAAACGAAGGGGTTCCCTACTATTCTGGCCGTAAATTGCGGCCAGAGGGAATTTATCTGCGGCCTGGTATGGGAGTTGGGGACTAGGGCTTTATGGGATGGTTCCAGGATGCCTGCACAGCTTACTGCCAAGTCAATTTTATTTTAGGAGGTCTCGGGTTGAAGCAGATACCAGAAAGGTCACAAAATCGACAAAATCGCTAAAATACGCCAAGTATAACAATTCTGGTAACTAACTGGAAATCTGGGGCAATCTTGGTTACACTGGTCTCAAATACACCTAATAAGGTTATACCAACCATCAAAACCAACACTTGGTCAAGTCTCACTCAAATTTGCCTAAACTAGCACTAATCACGATATAAAAACTAAATTTCAGTTTAAAAACTATGAAAAAGGAGTCGGGCTGCAAGATTATACCTCAAGAGGGTCCTAGGATGAAGGAGAAGGGGAGATCAAGATGAAGGAAGGGTTGTGTTGCTGCTGCCGAGCTGCTCCTTTGGGCTGTTTATGTTACTGTTGTTGTTGTGGGTTTGGTTTGGGCTGCTGCTGCTGCTGCTTGCCATTTCTCTTTTGCTTTTCTTTCTTTTTTTCTTTTTCTTGTGTTGCAGTAGCAGCTGCAGCAGTGAAAGGGGGTGGTATTTGTGGTGAAGTTGAAGTATCTGATGTTGGGGTGTGGGTTGTAGTATATGATGTTGGGTTGGTGTTGTTGATGGGGTTGCTGCTGAGGCAGCAGAGGTCTAGGCTGATAGGTGCTGATGATGCTACTGCTGATGTGATGAAATTGGGGCTGAGGTTGTTGCTGTGGCTGAAGTAGCAGCTGATGCAAATGGGGGCTGAAGTTGTGTGTTGATGGGGGGGGGTTGATGTAGCTGATGTTGCAGCTGTTTTGGTGGCTGATGTGTGGTGTAGGGTGCTGATGCAGCCGTTGCTGGTGTTTGCAAAGGTGTGATGTGTGAGAGTGAGTGATGTGAGGAAAGATGTGATAAATGAGTGGGAGTAGTATGAGTGAGAGGGGTGTGAAGAGCACAAAGGGTAATAAAGAATGATATGGATCATGGCACACCCTAGCCACCTCTCTCTCTCTTAACACATGTTAGCACCCACAAGCCATCATGGCTCACTCTCTCCCTACACAAGGTCAACTATCCCTAATCACCCTTAGACAAGGCCAAATCCCTTAGGTTAAAACTAATTAACCTAACCAAATGGTTCAACCCACCATAGTCATCTAAGCATGGTTCAACCCTAGGTTACCATGACCAAAACATGAAACAAGTGTGGAAAATGTTATGTGCACATTTTTGCACAAAAAGCCAAAAATCCAATTAGCGATTTTAAATTGCGGTTAACACTAAAGTCGCATATAATTCATCATAAAAACTATAAAATGGCATATCTCCACAAAATAACCTATTTTAGAATTTCCAAAATTTTCTCCGGAATTTTCACCATTTATCGGTATCTAATTATACCGACTATTAAAATATTCATTAAAAATTAATATTAAATTATGGCAATTCCCAAAATAATATTTTATTTTTTTGAAATGTTACAATAAATCTCCAAAATTCCCAAATAAATCACAAAAATACTTCAAGTCTTGAGTTTTGCTTCATGATCACTTAGAGCTAGGAAAGCTTGGATCTTGTGAGTAAGTGTTGATAGGTATAATCCATATTCTGTTAATTAGGAGTTTTTATGTTGTATAGCTCGTTGGTTATTGTTTAGAACACATTAAATATCGTTTCGTACCAATATCGTGTTTTTAGTGTCTTTTAGAATCTCTGAGATCTGCTGTAACCTGGAAATTTTAGTGATTGACCAAACAAAATTATAGTAATGTACTAGTGACCCTGGAGTTCCACCTGATACCCAAGCACCACCCCACCGGCTTCGGCCGGCGACCCTTTCGCAAAATCCGGCGACGTCGGCTTTTGAGGAGAGATGGGTGTTGGTTTTTTTTGTGGGTAGTTGTCTGTTGTGGTTTAGGGGTGTTTGGTACTGTTTACTATTTTAGTATTTAGAGTATGCAAATTCTGGGACCGTTTTCCTATAATCTAGTGTTTTGAGTCCGCGTGTTACGTTATCCGACACGGGTCGTGATCTTGTGCAGTTGCTGCTCTTATATTTGGTTTAGTAGTGTCGCAACGCGCGTTAACCACTAGACGGACGCTTGTGAGTTAGTTTGGAGTTGGTGCGTCGTTTAAAACGTAGTTTTACGTTATATTGGTCGATTTCTGAGATTTGCACTATTTGTGTGTTTGTTAAATTATAGCGTCGCAAGCGGGGACTTCGGACGCTGCGAATAAAGGGAAGCAGATGGTCGGATTTTTATAGCTCGAGACCATCGGTGAGTAGATTTAACATCTACGGAAAAATCGCCCGTATGACGTTAAGCGTCAGGGCTAGATATGATATGATATTAGCCGCATGTTTATATGTTCATATAGAGATGATACATGCATTTCATTGAATATAGCTACTTTTTGTGCCTGAACCTCTATTCTTTGTACACTGCACTATTATTGACAGTCCATGTTGCACGAGAACCAATGATATGCTACACACACTGTCGGTAATTGCCATGATACGCACAACACAATTATTCATTGATATACCTTGTTAATGGTTAGCGACATTGAAACAGCTATTCTTGTGCAATAGCGCATATGACATATAGCATACCTGTATACCTACATGCTTATACCTATGCCATACTATACCTATATGCTCGCACATATACTTTGCTATTGTTAAATGATCAGCTTTTTATAATATATATATTGGTGAAATGGGACGCTGTATATATATGTATTTGGATTTGGATATTTGGGAACCGTGAGATATATTTAATGACTTGATGCATTTAAATAGCGGACTTTTCCCGTGATACGCTCGTATTGATGTTTTATGTTGCATATGTTATTTTACATGGATTTACGCATTTGAGATATGTTTTCATGCGATATGGGAATTTCAAGTGTCGATGTTAGGCACTTATATTCCAAGAGATATATGGATTTTGGAGACCGATATGTGGAACACAAGTGTCGATGTGGGATACTTGGGTTTCGAGGAACGTATGGATATCAGAAAGACCGATACGTGGAACACAAGTGTCGAAGTGGGATGCTTGGGTTTCGTGGAACGTATGGATACGAGTATTTACGTGTCGATGTTAGGCACTGGTTTTCATGATGTTTTAGAGTGTCGATATTTGACACTCAGGTTCCATAAGACTTACAGGATTCGAGGGCCAATCTGAGGGCCGATCTGAGTATTTTGGGATTTGGGGTATTGTTGAGTTACACCGTGTTTTTCCATGCTTCTTATTTGTGCATGAGATTATTTATTACCCAGCACTCAGTATTCAGTTGATATGCATTTGATTCATGTAGATAAAGTACCCTGGTGGTGTACCTTGATCATGATAGTTGCATATTCATATTGTCATACTTATGCTACCAGCTTACATGCTATTGATCATTGCTGTTAGTGCATACTTGCGATTTCAGTATGATGTTATTTACTATTCATGAGTTGGCAACTCACCCCCGTTGTGCCACAGTGTTTTTCAGGACTTACCCTCTGAGTAGTCTCGGCATGGCATCTTATCATCTCTACTTTTGCGGATACCGCTACGTTTGGCTGTGAGGCCGTTGCTTTTAGGTGTGTTTGCGGTTATCTGTTTGTAAATTGTATACCTTTTTATTGGATCTAGTATTCTCCATCTACCACTTCTTGTATTTGACTTAGAGACGAGTTGTGAGGATTCTGCGTTGTATTATTTTGTTGACTTTGGATGCCGGGCTCGTGGGAGCCGGTTATGTTGAAAAGTTTTACCTCTTTATGCAGTTTCCTTTATATTCTTCGCTTCGGCGTCGTATTTGTATCTTGTGGTGGTTGTCTCCGCCGTTAGGCATGATTTTCTCCCGTTTGGGATGCTTTATTTATTATCTATGTTGTACCCGTTTTCGGGGCTAGTTTTACAAAGGAGGTGCTGCCAAAATATTTAAGAAAGAAAAATAAACTTAAAGATTTTTACTAGAGAATTTCCGAATGTTTTAAACTATGTTTTTCTCCGTTTATCCAGTTTTGGGTGGTTTAGATTTTTGGGTTTCGGCTTACTTAAGTTGCGTACGCCTGTAGACGTTACGTGGTTTAAGTGTCAGTTACGGGCGAAATTTTGGGTCGTGACAAAGTTGGTATCAAAGCGCTAGGTTTTACCTTTCGGAGTGTAGGATGACCTTAGTATGATGGAGTAGGTAGCTTAAGCAGAGTGACGTAGCGTGTGTATGTTCCACGGCATACTTACGACACGGTACTCTGCCTAAGTGACCTTAGGACTTATTGATTGAAATTCCTTCCGTGATTGATATACATCCTTGTAATTCGATTTCCGTGTCATTATCGAATCTTGTTTCAATTTCCAGCCTATATGCCGCCGAAGACTACGAGGGCACAGAGAGCGGCCGCGAGGGCTGAGGTCAGAGTTGACTCGTCTGAGGCGAGGAATGACCAGGACGGTACGCCTGTTATACCGGAGCATATTGCTATGTTTGGGGCTGGTATGCAGAACCTGCGCTAGATGATAGGGACTTTAGTAGAGACCATTCGAGTGCAGGGGCAGGCAGTTGTTCCACCCGTTACAGGGAACACGATAGTACCTACAGTTCCGGCCGTCGCAGTTACAGCTCCGGAGGTTATTACCGTGTCACTGACGGAGTTTATGAGGCTGAGGCCTCTGGTGTTCACTGGCACAGAAACTACTGAGGATCCGCAGTCGTTTATCGACCGGATGTCTAGGATTTGTTGTTCGCTCCGATGCTCCGATGAGAGATGGGTGGAGTTTGCGAGATTTCGTCTGGAAGGTCTGGCTCAGAAGTGGTGTGAGTCGTTGGAGAGGGGCAGAGCCGCGGGTCTTGCTCCTATGACCCGGGCTGAGTTTGTGACGGTGTTCCTTGCCCGTTTTCTTCCACCGAGCGTCAGGGATGCGCGAGCGCATAGATTTGAGTCGTTACGCCAGACTCCGAGGATGACGGTATCTGAGTATGATGTACTATTTACCGAGCTGTCTGTGTATGCTCCGTACTTGGTGGCGACTGAGGAGATGAGGGTGAAGAGGTTTGTTCGAGGCCTGCTTACCCAGTTGTTCCTAGCTATCAGCATTCAGCATTGCGACACATATGCGGCAGCAGTGGATGCAGCCCTATTGGTGGAGGAGCGTCTTTTTGAGTCGTCAGTTGCTCCGGAACTGAAGAGGATTCATACTGGTGATCCGGCAGGGAGGCGGGCGTTTAGACGTCGTGACAATTTCCGTTCAGATAGTGGAGGTTCGGGACAAGGTCGGCTTTTTAGATCTTACCCTCAGGAGGGTCAGCAGTTTGTATCTGGATGTTACCGGTGCGGGAGTATGGGTCATCGGGTTCGAGATTGTGTTGAGCCACGTGTGAGCGAGGCAGCTGTACCGCAGGTTACCTTACCACCTTCTCCACCTCAGAGGGCATTGCCCCTTATGTCGGTTGTTGCTCCGCGTCAGACTCTTATGCAGAGAGGTCGGGGTCGCGGTGGTTTTGTACCTAGAGGGCGGGGTGGTAGAGGCGGAGGTCAGCCAGTTGCCGGTAGAGGGCAGGCTCGGGTGTTTGCCTTGACTCACAGGGACGCTCAGGCGTCTAATGCTGTAGTTTCAGGTACCCTTTCTGTATGTTCTTTGATGCACATGTTCTTTTTGACCCGGGATCTACGCATTCGTATGTTTCTACGCACTTCGTGCCGAGTTTAGGCCGAGAGTCGTATTGGCTAGATCAGCCGCTTGTTGTGGCTACTCCTGTAGAAGAGTCGTTTGTTGCACGACACGCGTTTCGGTCATGTGTTGTCCGCATAGGGGACAGAGTTTTGCCCGTCGACTTGATCCTTCTTGAGATGTTGGACTTCGACGTTCTGCTGGGAATGGACTGGTTAGCTACTTGCTACGCGTCTGTGGACTGCCCCGAGAAGACAGTTAGATTTTGTTTTCTCAGCGAGTCAGTGTTTGTTGTGCAAGGGGACCGTGGTGCCGCCCCTCACAGTTTGATTTCTGTCCTTTGCGCTAGTCGGCTTTTGAGGAGGGGATGTCGGGGATTCTTGGCTTTCATTCATGATATAGGAGCCATAGTGGAGTCGTTGGACCGGGTTCCTACCGTGCGAGAGTTTCCCGATGTCTTTCCCGATGAGTTACCTGGGATGCCGTCAGAGCGCGATATTGAGTTCTGCATTGATCTGATTCCTGGTGCGGAGCCTATTTCTATACCGCCTTATCGGATGGCTCCGGCAGAGCTTAGAGAGCTTAAAGATCAATTGCAGGGAATGCTTGATAGGGGACTTGTGCATCCGAGTGTTTCGCCGTGGGGAGCTCCTATTCTGTTCGTCAAGAAGAAGGACGGCAGTTTGAGGCTGTGTGTGGATTATCGTCAATTGAACCGAGTCACGATGCGGAATAGGTATCCTTTGCCTCGCATTGACGATTTATTTGATCATCTCCAGGGTGCGAAACATTTTTCTAAGATTGATTTGCGTTCGGGTTATCATCAGTTGCGGGTTCGGAATGGGGACATTCCGAAGACTGCTTTTCGTACGCGCTATGGGCACTATGAGTTTTTGGTGATGTCGTTCGGACTCACCAATGCGCCAGCAGCGTTCATGGATCTGATGAACCGGATTTTCAGGCTGTTCTTCGACCAGTTTATTATTGTGTTTATTGATGACATACTGGTCTACTCTAGGAGTCGTGAGGAGCATGAGCAGCACTTGAGGATTGCTTTGCAGATATTGAGAGAGCACCAGCTGTATACTAAGTTCTCGAAGTGCACGTTTTGGCTTGATAGTGTTGACTTCCTGGGTCATGTGGTGACTGGTGATGGTATTCTTGTGGGCCCGAGGAAGATCGAGGCTGTACATCTTTGGCCCAGACCTGTATCAGTGACTGAGGTCCGCAACTTTTTGGGCTTAGCTGGTTATTATCGCCGTTTTGTACAGGATTTCTTGAGTATCACTGTACCGCTGACTGGACTGACTCGGAAGGGAGTTCCTTTTCTTTGGATTGATGCGTGCGAGCAGAGTTTTCAACAGTTGAAGACTCGGTTGACGACAACACCAGTTCTATCTTTACCTTCTGGATCGGGCGGCTATATTATTTATTATGATGCTTCTCGAGTGGGGCTCGGCTGTGTTTTGATGCAGCATGATAGAGTGATTGCATATGCTTCTAGGCAGCTGAAGAAGCACGAGCAGAATTAGCCCACTCACGATCTTGAGATGGCCGTGGTGGTCTTTACGTTGAAGATTTAGAGACACTACTTGTATGGGGAGTCGTGTCAGATCTTCACGGATCACAAGAGCTTGAAGTATATCTTCCAGCAGCGGGATCTGAATCTGAGACAGCGCCGTTGGATGGAGCTAGTGAAGGATTATGATTGTGAGATCCTTTATCACCCGGGCAAGGCGAATGTGGTAGCTGATGCTTTGAGTCATAGGCCCGGGGGTAGCTTGATCCAATTGAGAGCAGTTCAGCGTCAGTCTTCTGGAGATTGGCATCTCATGTGTGATGGTAGAGTGCAGTTCGAGTTCACTTCTACTGGGGGACAGCTTGCTCATGTCCGCGCCCGTCCTCTACTACTTGATCGTGTCCGTGAGGCGCAGACCAGTGATACCCGTTTGTCCGAGATTCTTGAGCTTGTTCGACAGGGTACAGTTTCGGAGTTCCTGATTGATGACCAGGGTGTGCTACAATGCGGGACTCGCTTGTGTGTACCAGATGCTGATGGGTTAAGACGCGAGATCCTAGAGCAGGCACATCAGTCAGCCTTTAATGTTCATCCAGGTTCCACCAAGATGTACCGTGACTTGAGAGACATTTACTGGTGGGAAGGGATGAAACACGATATTTCGGACTTCGTTTCGAGGTGCCTGACTTGTCAGCAAGTCAAGGCTGAGCACCAAAGACCGGCTGGAGAGTTGCAACCTTTACCCGTTCCGGAGTGGAAATGGAAGAAAATTTCCATGGACTTCATTGTGGGTTACTCAGGACCAGTAGAGGGTATAACTCCATTTGGATGATTGTTGACCGGTTGACGAAAGCGGCTTACTTCCTTCCAGTGAAGACCACTTTCGGTTATACTCAGTACGCTCTGTTGTATATAGATGAGATTGTGCGTTTGGACGGTGTTCCCACATGCATAGTATCCGACAGAGGCACCCAGTTTACTATCCATCTTTGGCAGAAGCTTCAGAAATCTTTAGGTACCCGGTTGAGTTTTAGCACCACTTTTCATCCACAGACCGATGGTCAGTCGGAGCGGACTATATAGACTCTGGAGGATATGCTCCGTGCATGTGTGCTTGATTTTGGTGGCAGTTGGGATCGTCACTTGCCGTTGATTGAGTTCTCCTACAACAAAAGTTTTCAAGAGACTATTCAGATGGCACCTTTTGAGGATTTATATGGTAGGAAGTGTCGATCGCTAGTCTGTTGGACCGATCTCAGCGAGAGTAGAGTTTTGGGACCCCATCTAGTTTAGAAGACTATGGAAATGATCCAGCTGATTCAGAACAGGATGAGAGCAGCCCAGTGCAAACAGAAGTCTTATGCCGACTGTCGTCATCGCAGACTTGAATTCGCAGTGGAGGATCATGTAGTCCTAAGGATTTCTCCGATGAAAGGCGTTATGCGATTTGGGAAGAGGGGGAATCACAGTCCCAGATTTGTAGGTCCTTTCGAGATCCTTGAGCGAGTGGGTTCTGTTGCTTATCGTTTAGTGCTCCCACCTAGTTTCCCGGATGTTCACCCCGTTTTCCATGTATCGATACTTCGTAAATACATTCATGATCATTCTCACATGATTCAGCACGAGACTGTTCAGCTTGAGCGCGATCTTTTGTTCACCGAGCAGCCGGTAGTTATTTTGGATCGGCAGGTGAAGAAACTTCGGTCAAAGGTCTTGCCGTCTGTGAAGGTTCTTTGGCGTAGCCCTATTAGTGAGGAGATCACTTGGGAGGCCGAGAGTGAGATACGGAAGAAATTCCCTCATCTCTTTGAAGGTACGCTTAGTAGTTAATTTAAATTCGGGGATCGAATTTCTATAAGGGGGGAGATTGTAACGTTTTAGAAATCGTTATGCGAATTTTTCCGTTTTAGGGTAAAATTGTCGGTATTTTCCGTTTTAGCCCGACTGTGATCAAACGGTCATATAGACTTGCCAGCACCTAGTTTAGCTAAGATAAAGCTAGTGCGCAAGCTTTAGGGGTATATGGGACGTTTTGGTTCAGATAGTATTTTTCCCAATTTTAATATTATTTTAATGCGGTATTTGACATATTGGAAATTGGGAAATTTCCTTCTTTGAAATTATTGCAAGTTCATCAAGTTTGAGTTAATAAAACCTTCACTCCATATCTAGATATTTGTTTGGGTATTGGATTTAAGTTTAAAGAAAAGAAATGAATGAATGAGGTGGCTGCATGCATGCATGTTCATTTAATTGCATTTATGTGCATTTATTGATGAAATAAGCTAGAAAACCCTACACAATTCACTCACCTTCCTCAATTATTAGTTGAGCCTCCTCCTTCCTCTGCCTTTGAGTTTTTCTTTCTCCTTTTTCAACAATCCAAGCTCAATAAATCTCCAAAATTCCCAAATAAATCACAAAAATATTTCAAGTCTTGAGTTTTGCTTCATGATCACTTGGAGCTAGGAAAGCTTGGATCTTGTGAGCAAGTGTTGATTGGTATAATCCCTAATCTGTTAATTAGGAGTTTTTATGTTTTATAGCTTGTTGGTTATTGTTTAGAACACTTTAAATATCATTTCGTACCAATATCATGTTTTTAGTCTCTTTTAGAATCTCTAGGATCTGCTGTGACCTGGAAATTTTAGTGATTGACCAAACAAAATTATAGTAATGTACTAGTTACCCTGGAGATCCACCTGAGACCCGAGCACCACCCCACCGGCTTTGGCCGACGACCCTTTCGCGAAATCCGGCGACGTCGGCTTTTGAGGAGAGATGGGTGTTGGTTTTTTTGTGGGTAGTTGTCTGCTGTGGTTTAGGAGTGTTTCGTACTGTTTACTTTTTTATTATTTAGAGTATGTAAATTCTGGGATCGTTTTCCTATAATCTAGTGTTTTGAGTCCGCGTGTTACGTTATCCGACACGGATCGTGATCTTGTGCAGTTGCTGCTCTTAGATTGGTTTAGTAGTGTCGCAACGCGCGTTAACCACTAGACGGACGCTTGTGAGTTAGTTTGGAGTTCGTGCGTCGTTTAAAACGTAGTTTTACGTTATATTGGTCGATTTCTGAGATTTTCACTATTTGTGTGTTTATGAAATTATAGCGTCGCAAGCGGGGACTTCGGACACTGCGAACAAGGGGAAGCAGGTGGTCGGATTTTCATAGCTCGAGACCATCGGTGAGTAGATTTAATATCTACGGGGAAATCGCCCGTATGACGTTAAGCGTCAGGGCTAGATATGATATGATATTAGCCGCATGTTTATATGTTCATATAGAGATGATACATGCATTTCATTGCATATAGCTACTTGTTATGCCTGAACCTGTATTCTTTGTGCACTGCACTATTATTGACAGTCCATGTTGCACGAGCACTAATGATATGCTACACACACTGTCGATAATTGCCATGATATGCACAGCACAATTCTTCATTGATATACCTTGCTAATGGTTAGCCACATTGAAACAGTTATTCTTATGCGATAGTGTAACGATCTAGAAATCGTTTTGTGGTTGTTTCTGTTTTTGGGTGAAATTCGTCGGTATTTTCAGTTTTATACCGATTGTGATCAAACGGCCATATCGACTTACCAGCACCTAGTTTTGATAAAATAAAGCTAGTGCGCACACTTTGAGAGTATATGGGACGTTTTGGTGCAATTTGAATTTTTCCCATTTTTAATGTTATTTTAATCCGGCTTGCACATTCTCGGAAATTTCTCTTTTCATCTCTTCTTAAATTGCCTTAGTAACTAAACCACATAGCTTTTGAGTGTGTGGCTTAGGATTTAATGGAATTAGAAAAGAAAAGAATAGAAGAGAAAAGAATAGAAGGTGCATGCATTTGTTTATGTTTGACTTTGCATTAAATGTTGGAAATTCACTCTCTCTCTCTCTCCTTCACACTTGGCCGAGCTCTCTCTTTCCCCTACTGCCTTGTGCAAATTCCTATCTCTTTTCCTCTCTCTTTCTCACTAAATCCATCACATATACTCAAATTCTTCACAAAATCCTATCTTTGTGCAAGTTTTCTCATGTTCTTGCTTTGGAGTGCATAAAGCTTGGTTCTTGCTGTTCTTTTGGCTAGGTAAATTTCTCTTACTGATATTTAAGTGCTTTTAATGTTGTTTAGCTAGATAGTTTCAGTTTAGAATGATAAATTAGGTTTTGATGCGAAATATCGTATTTTGGTGTCGGTTTGTAGTTTTTAGAACCTGCTTTGATCCGGAGTGTTTACTGAGAAATTAAACATAGTGGTTGTGTTGTACTAGAGGACCTGGAGCACCACCAGAGAGACGGACCCCATCCCACCGGCCTGGGCCGGCGACGGCTTAAGGAGGGGCCGGCGACGCCGGCCAGAGTGTAGAGTTAGGGTGTGGGTTTTGGTCAGTAGGTGTCTGCTAGGGTTTGGGTTCCTCTGGTCTTGTTGAAATTGTTTAGTTTTCACAGTAGGAAAATATGGGATCAAATGTGCAGTTTCTAGTGTTTCGTGCTCGTGCGATACGTGTTACGACACGCGTCGTGCCGTTTTAGTAGTTTCTCTCTTAAGTCGTTTTCGTCGTGTCGCTACTCTCGTTAGCCACGATACGAACACTTAAGAGGTGGTTGTGTGTTGTTGTGTCGGTTAGATGTAGCTAGTTTGTATTTCGTAGCGGTTATTGATATATATATTTGCTTGTTGTTTATATGTCGCAGGTTCGCAGACGAGGACTACGGACACTGCCACAGGGGGATTCAGGTGGTAGATTTCATCTAGCTTGGAGTGTGGGTGAGTAGATTTAACATCTACAGGGGAATCGCCCGCATGGCGTTATGCGTCTGGGCTAGAAACCTTTACCTTTGTCGCATATTCTATATCATGTTTAGAATTGCGCAATTACCTTACTGCTTAGTGATAGTTGTGATTGGACTAGTTTCCTTAGGACACTGCACTATTATTGACGGCTCAGATTGCGAGAGCACTGATTGTATGCCACACACACCGTCAATAATTGCCATGTCATACACAGACCATATTTTAGAAATGATATTGTATGGTTAGGGACATTGTGACTTTGATACATATTTCTTATCGTTATACTTAGACTGGACATGCTAGTTCCTGTTTACCTATAGTATGTTGTACCATTAGTGCTAGGTACATATACACCTAGGGACATAGATACAGGTGTACATGCTTTTCATACTTCACCTATACGTGATAGGTATATTACATCATCACATAGATACAGGTGTACTTGCATTCCATACTTTATTTATACCTGATAGGTATATCACATCAGCATACAGGTAGGTGTACTTGTATTTCATACTTACTTATACCTGATAGGTATATCACATCATCATATAGGTAGATACCTATATTTCTGCTTTACGATTCATGTATTCATTTATATCTGGTGTATGCTATGCTTTACATTTATACGCTTTCAGTACAGTTTCATATTGCGTATATTTATTCATGGATTATCGCATTGTTATATGGATTTTTCATGATGTTTTCTGGATTTGGGAACCGTGGTAGTTCATGAAATTATGCATACATTGAAAGACCCGGTTTCCTTGAGATGATATTATAGCATCCACCATGAGATTTATCGGTGCAGATATATATATATCCTATGCGAGGAGGCGTCGTGAGCCGCATGAGGATACATGGTGGGGCCCGGAGGTACCCCGAAGCAAGAATGTTGTCGGAGTGAGTCGACGTCGCATTGAGGCGATGAGGCCTAGGGGAGCCATACTTTCCGGTGACATTACCAGAGACTCGGCGGATATCAGGGGGATACCGTTGGGAGTCCTGTACGTATGGATACGTGGAAAGACGGGAGGGTCAGAGATGGACACTCGTGCTTTCCGGATAGCGTGTGATACGTACTGATCAGTTTTTCTGTGTCGATGCTTGACACATGGGTTTCATGATATTTTCTAAATATTCTTTGTATATATAACAGGGGATTGAGCCGCTGTTATATATGCCTTTACACCAATATTAGTGGAATGGGACGCTAATATATGTGTATTGCCCTCATCATATTATTATGTCATTATATTTAGGATGTTAGAACTGTAAGAGAGATTTGACTTGAGACTCATGAGATTCATTGGGATTGGATGATGATATCGTACACACTAGAGATGTGAGATCCACTTAGTGTTGTACATATTATATATGTGAGATATACTGATGTTGTACGTACTAGAGATGTGGGATCCACTTAGTGTTGTACATATGATATATTGTGAGATATACTGTTTATTGTACAGACGAGATGTGTGAGATCCACTAGCTGTTGTACATTGATATATGTGAGATATACCAGATATTGTACATACGAGAGATGTGAGATCCACTTATTGTTGTACATTTGATATATGGGAGATATACTGTCTTTGTACATATTAGATATGTGAGATCTACTTGATGTGTACATTCGACACTTATGTGAGATATACTTGATATTGTGTATTTGAGGAGATGTGACACTTAGATGATATGAGAGCTAATTTGGTGACTGATTGAGGAATTGGGAATTGATTTGTCTCACTGGATTGTGATCCTACCACGATGTCAGGATTCCGTGGAAATGACATATTTCACTCCATACCTCATCTGTATATACTTGTGCACTGTTCCATGTATTAGGAGTACCTGTGAGAGTACCTCCATGAGAGTTGCACATTTACTTTCTCATATCCCCAGTGCATGATTATTGCATACTGTTGTCATATCATTATTGCTGGATATATTGGTAGTACTGGTTAGTGTACTTTCCATTATTTCGTACTCATGACCTATTATCACTGAAATGTCATATATTAGATTCATGCTGTACGTACATTCTTGCGATTACCTACATATGTTATTTACTATTCACGAGTTGGCAACTCACCCCCGTTGTGCCACAGGTATTGCAGGAGTTTTCCCCAAAGTAGTCAAGGCAAGCTATTCAGCTTTTCAGCTACACACTCATCTATCATCTTTTGGGTTGCGGATACCACTTCGCCTGTTAGTGTGCAGTTTTGCCCAGGTGGGTTTGTGGTATTCAGAGAGTATATTGTATATTCGTTGTATATTGTACTCTCCATCTATTACCAGTATGTTGTGACTTAGAGACTTGGTGAGGACGGCTTTGTATATATTGTGGATTTGTGGATTTTATACAGTCCCTTTTCTTTTGTCTCTTATTTCTTCGCTACGGCGTCGTATATCTGTTGTGGTGTTGTTTTCTGCCGTTGGGCGTGGATTTTGCTCCCGTTTGGGATGCTTTACTTTATATTCATGTTGTACCCTTTTTGGGGGCTGGTTTTATAAAGGAGGTGCCGCCAAAATTTTAAGGAAAATGTGGACTCTTTTAAAGAATTTGGGTTGTGATTTCAAATGTTTCCAAAACTTTTTATTATCTTTTCCGTATTTTTATGGTTTAGATTTCTGGGTTTTGGCTTTCTTTTACTGCGTTACGTCTGGAGGCGTTGCGTAGTATTAGGGCCATCACGTACCTTTTTGGGTCGTGACAGATAGCGCATATGACATATAGCATACCTGTATACCCACATGCTTATACCTATGCCATACTAAACCTAAATGCTCGCATATATACTTTGCTATTGTTAAATGATCAGCTTTTTATAACATATATATCGGTGGAATGGGACGCTGTATATATGTATTTGGATTTGGATATTTGGGAACCGCGAGATATATTTAATGACTTGATGCATTAAATAGTGGACTTTTCCCGTGATATGCTCATATTGATGTTTTATGTTGCATATGTTATTTTACATGGATTTACGCATTTGAGATATGTTTTCATGCGATATGGGAATTTCAAGTGTCGATGATAGGCACTTATATTTCGAGAGATATATGGATTTTGGAGACCAATACGTGGAACACAAGTGTCGAGGTGGGATATTTGGGTTTCGAGGAACGTATGGATATCAGAAAGCCCGATACGTGGAACACAAGTGTCGAAGTGGGATACTTGGGTTTCGAGGAACGTATGGATACGAGTATTTACGTGTCGATGTTAGGCACTGGTTTTCATGATGTTTTAGAGTGTCGATGTTTGACACTCAGGTTCCATGAAACTTACAGGATTCGATGGCCGATCTGAGTATTTTGGGATTTAGGGTGTTGTTGAGTTACACCGTGTTTTTCCATGCTTATGATTTATGCATGAGATTATTTATTATCCCGCACTCAGTATTCAGTTAATATGCATTTGATTCATGTAGATATAGTACCCTGGTGGTGTACCTTGATCATGATAGTTGCATATTCATATTTTCATACTTATGCTACCAGCTTACATGCTATTGATCATTGTTGTTAGTGCATATTTGCGATTTCAGTATGATGTTATTTACTTTTCACGAGTTAGAAACTCACCCCCGTTGTGCCACAGTATTTTGCAGGACTTACCATCTGAGTAGTCGCGGCAGGGCGTCTTATCATCTCTACTTTTGCGGATACCGCTACGTTTGGCTGTGAGGCCGTTGCTTTTAGGTGGGTTTGCGGTTATTTGTTTGTACATTGTATATCTTTTTGTTGGATCTAGTATTCTCCATCTACCACTTCTTGTATTTGACTTAGAGACGAGTTGTAAAGATTCTGCGTTGTATTATTTTGGTGACTTTGGGTACCGGGCTCGTGGGAGCCGGTTATGTTGAAAAGTTTTACCTCTTTATACAGTTTCCTTTATATTCTTCGCTTCAGCATCGTATTTGTATCTTGTGGTGGCTGTCTTCGCCGTTGGGCGTGATTTGCTCCCATTTGGGATGCTTTATATATTATCTATGTTGTACCCATTTCGGGGCTAGTTTTTACAAAGGAGGTGCTGCCAAAATTTTTAAGAAAGAAAACTAAACATAAAGAGTTTTACTTGAGAATTTCCGAATGTTTTTCTCCGTTTATCCAGTTTTGGGTGGTTTAGATTTCTGTGTTTCGGCTTACTTAAGTTGCGTGCGCCTGTAGACGTTACGTGGTTTAAGTGCTAGTTACGGGCCAAATTTCGGGTCGTGACACAATCCATGTACATCCAGTCCTTAACTCTGATGTACTCATGGGCCATGTTAGACTGTATAACATATAAATTGTAGGTTATGATAACTATAGTAGGAAATCTAAGAACGAGATGGTTACTGACAAAGAAGAAAATCCGTAAAGACAAGTTTGTTGTTGAAAAGAATAAATTATCGATTAACAAAGCTAGATTTGAAGATACCCAAGTATGAATTGTATTCTATGTATGTGTGTTTCAATTTATGATTTCGCTTAAGTGTAGGGTTGTTAGTGTGTATGTATTTTGTGTGTGCGTTTGTTGTGTATTCGTGCTGTATGTGTGTGTTTCGGCTGTCGGGGGTATGGCTTCTATCCCATTATGAATGTATAGAGAAGACACCCATTCGATTGTGCTTTCATTCGTTTCGAATAAATTTCAGTAGCACCTCCCCGCTGTTCTCCGAGTACACTGTAATAGAATAGATAATCTTTCAATGTTGCGAAACAACGTTGAAATGAACATCTAATCTATCATTGTACATGGAGAACCAGCGGAAAAGTACCAACGAAATAACTTGAAATGATTGAAAACACAAGTGAATGCAGGTGTTTGCATTATACATTCCTAACTTGTCCATACTGGAAAAATCTATCGGTTATCATACAATTGAATTTTCTCGTCACATAGACTACACGACGGTTGTTAGCACCGAACTATACCGTCCGATATTTAACAACTTTCGTATAGTTCTATGTCACAACGAACATCGAACGTATGTTAACGATAGACGGGGACTAAGTCGCGCTTTTATTTTCACATATGAATATCGATGAGAATATGAAAGTTTCATATTATCATCGAGTACCAAATATTGTTTTTAACTTGAACATTTAACTTGAATAGGTTTTACGTTTACATTTCGTTTTTAAGGGTTTGAATTTTTTAGTTTAGGGTAAGGTTTTCTTACATTTACGGTAAAGTCTTACGTTTACATTATCATCGAGTATCCTGCTAGAGGAACTAGTGCACCCTAAACCCTAACCCTAATTAACCCAAATTAACTTAATTAACCTTAATTAATCCTAACCATCACCCTAACTCAAATTTAATTAACCCAAAATTAAGCTAATTAAACCAAATTAACCCTAATCAACACCCTAACCCAAATTAATCCTATTTTACCTAATTATCCCAAATTAATCCTAACCTTAACCCTAATCATCATCCAAATCCTAACCTAAATTAACCCTAGCCCAAACCAAAATTAACCCTAATTAATCTAATTAACCCAAACCCTAATCCTAATCATCACCAACCCTAATTTACCTAATTAACCCTAACCTTAACCCTAATCATCACCCAACCCTAACCCTAACCCAAATTAACACCCAATTAACCCGGTGATCAGTCGAAAATAGTGCATTCTCAACACGTTAATTTCCCTACTCTTATCATTCATATATAGGTGTTTATTGTAATTATAACACAGATTACGAATTCACCCGGAAAATACCAAATAACCTGTGTTATAGTTATAATCGACATTCTAAAAGGAAATTAAGTGTTTATTACTACTTGCATTGATCTGTATATATCAATCATTGACTCGAGATTGTGTGCAGGAAATTCTCCAGGTAAAAGAGCCGGAACTGTTAAAAGTGCTGATAAAATACGTCATGTCCAAGACTTATGATCTGGCAGTAAACAAGAAAGTATAAAAATATTCCAGACATAAAATAAAGCCCAATAGATCAACATAAAATTGCACAGAAGAATTCATGCACTGAATCCACCAAACGGCCGCGGATCCGCGGCCGAGTCAGGCCGATCCGCCGTGTATCTACGGCCGAGTCAGGCCGATCCTCCGTGGATCCGCGGCCAATTCGACTCGTCGGCGGTTGGAACTTTTTGCAAGGCTTCTCTTTTAATGGCCAAGCTTCTCCAAGACGTTTCGAAATGTGTAGATTTCTCCAGAAGCTTCTCTTCTAACAGCCAAGATTCTTGTGCAAGTTTCATACCTACCAAGCTTCTCATACAAGCTTCATAACAACCAAGCTTCTAAGGGAAGCTAAAGGGGAAAACTATAAAAAGGGACCTAGGGCTTCATTACAAAGGGTTGATTAGTTGTTGATTAGTTGTTGAAATTGGAGGGAAATTAATAAGGGTTCATTATCATTTGAGGGTAAAAATTCTAGCAAGATCTAAATCATTTCTAAATCAAATTGAGTGGCACAATTTGATCCAAATCAAGATCCATGGAGTACCGAGCCAAAGCAAGCCTTCAACGAGCCTTTTGAAGCAACGCCGATCTTCATCCGAGTAAGAGATCCACGACGATCCACGACTCAAGAAGATGATGCGAAGCTAGTTCGACAATTTAGTTCCTCCTCAAATCTTGTAATCTTTGAGTGTATTGTAACGAAACGTCGATTAATAAAAGGTGAAAATTCTTGATCTTACTTTTCTTTACATTTGAGCATTATGAAGAGTTATCGATTCTTGATTGTTTTCTTTTTCATGATGTTTGAGTGAAAACTCCACTTGCAGAGGAATCGAGAAAATAGGTAGATGATGATGATTAAATTCTTGAACGATTCTTAAGTCTTATGAGTTTTGTAAATTTTAGGAAATTGAATCAATGATGACCTAATTTTGAGCGAGATGCTTTCTTGAATGTTTTCACTCCAAATTAGAGATTAACGATCGATGATTGAATTTCCTAGAGGTTAGAATTTGAATGCTAATCAACGAAAAGACAGGGGATGATAATGAAGAAACCCTAGTTTCTTCAATAGATCCCTAAACCTCGTTGATTGTCATCGATCTAGCAATAAATCTTCAATAGATAAGAATTTGTAATCATAAGTATTCATCATCACTATCAATTGGATCGATTCTTACTAGCCTCTTTACAAATTTTCATAATTCATTCGATTTGGACATCTTCTTGATCTTTAGTATTTCTTGATTTTAGATCTATTTCTTGATGATTCTTCAAACTAAATTTCATAATTATTGAATCATTTTCTTTTATCTTTTAATTTGCAACTCAACTAAAACGATAACGAACAAAACACACATCTCTGTGGACGATTAGTATTCACCGACGAAACTACAATAGACACCGTCAATTGATTGCGGTATAAATTTCTTTGGTTGTGAAACATTTTAAATACACACGAAGACGATCAATCAAATGGCGCCGTTGCCGGGGATGTGTGCTATTTTGTTCGTTTTTGTTATTTGAGTTGAAAAATTATTATTACATCAAATTTTCATCCAAGATTCGCTTCAAGTGCTTAACGATTAGTGTTTGAATTTTGCGAGGGAATCTGGAGTCATTACAGCAGTGATATCAAGATTCAGAGAAGATCTGAAGAATCCAGAGATGCACAGGGACCTACAGAAAAATTTTCAAACCCTAATCCCTTTCTGAAGCCGAGGTTCCATGGCCAATGAGGCGTTTTTGCGGTGGAACCGCTGCCGTTTAGAGTTTTCACAGTGTGAAATTTCTCAGGTTTGCTCTCTGTACTCTCCTCTTCTCTCTGATCTTATCCAATAACACTTTTGTGCAGGATTCTTTGCAAAATTCAGCGCCGCTAAAATATAAATTTGTTGCGATTCTTGAAATTGGTTGTTTGCATATTTTAACACGGAAATTAAGGGGCAAAGACCAAATTAAGATTAGGTGGGGAATTCATTACCCTTCCTAAGCCCCAAAATCACAAACTTGCTTCTGCATCACCCTCATTAATTAAAAAAATATCTAGACAAAACTCTAAGGACCGTAGCACTCACTTAGGATAGAAGAAGGTCGTGGGTAATCTATTGCTTATCCGCGTTTCTTTTGTGGTGTCTAAGGCAAATGTGTCTTAGGCAAGTGGTTACTTAATTAGGCCCACTACTTACGTAGTGGAAAACCTCCTACTTACTTGGCACTTACCTGGCCACAGTAGGGGCAAAGAGGCATTAGAAGATCTATCTTGTGACTTATCTTCTGGAAGTCTAGGAGCGATCTAGTGACTGGACCTAGGTGACCATTAGATCTAGGGTGGTGTGTGCATTTTTTGTGGTTTGATTTTTTCAAAATCCGTATTTTTCAAAACAAACACCAAACCAACTTTCCTCTAATTTACCAACGCTGCCACTTGTGCTAAACCCTTCAGTGCAAGCTCGGCTAGACACGGGATTCTAGTGCCCGTTTTGTCCGCGTTTCCTTTATCGACCCCAAAGTCGGTATTTCTACATTTTCTTTTTCCCACCACCCATGACCGCGTTGGACGGATATCCATCACACTTTAAGACCACTCTGCCACCGCCCGCAGGTGCGCAGAACCCTCCTCACATTTCTTTCCAAGAGAGATTCTATCCTACACGTGTTCCCCTTCCCACCTGTCTTTCTATACCACCTGCCTACGGGGGAAATTTTGAAATCAACCCCCAATTTATCAAACTGTTACCAAAATTTCACGGTCTTGAGTCTGAAGACGCATACGTTTTTATCTCCAAATTTGAAAACTTATGCTCAATGATTGGAACGTCACAACTATCTTTGGATGCTCTGCGTTTATGACTTCTCCCTTTCACTTTGTGCGATTTAGCCGAGAAGTGGCTTTATAATACAACAGCACACTCTATTTCAAAATGGGATGAATTTGTTGCAGCATTCCTTAAGAAATTTTATCCCATTCACAAAACCAGTCGTGTTCGGAGCGAAATCTTCAAATTTACCCAACTTCCCAATGAACCATTCTGGAAATGCTTTCAACGGTTCAAGGATCTTCTTTTACAATGCCCTCATCATGGAATTCCTAGATGGGATCTGTGTCGAATTATCTATGAGGGTATTGATCTCACGACTAAACAGATGCTTGAAACTATGTGTCATTGTCAATTTCTGTCTAAAGATGATGACGAAGCTTAGAAATACCTAGAAGATTTAGCTCAAAACACATTACAATGGGAAAGTGTTAGACCACCATCATCTAGGCAAGATATCAATCAGCTCGATGTTTCCGTCATAATGAGAGCCGAAATGGCCGCAATACAAAGGAAACTCAATGCTATAGAAAACAGAATTTCTTCAGCCTCCCTAAACCAATACACACTTTCCAAAACTGTGTGTGGTTGCTGTTCCAATCCATCACATTTGACGGAAGAATGTTCTTTGAATGTACCGTTTTAAGGTCACACTAATGCTGCATTTCAGCAAAGACCTGGAAACGATCCTTCTTCTTCCTCATATAATAAAGATTGGAGGAATCACCCTGATCTTTCTTGGATCCAACAGCAAACTCAATACACGGATCCAAACCAGAATAATTTTTAATGGGTCCCTCCACCACAACAGCAACCACCAGAACTGAGTCAGCACCCCTACCAACCACAAAACTTTCAAAACCCAGCTAACAACTTTGTTCCTTTTTCTGCCGGTACCAATAACACCTCTGCACTTGAACAAACCATGAGTTTGCTTCTGACAAATTTCATGCAAATGTCGGCCGATTTTAAGTCTTCTTTCGATGACATAAATAAGAACTCTGCCTTCCACGGTGAGAGTATCAAATCGATAGAAGGACAAATTGCACAGTTAACAGCCAAGATGAGTGCTGGAGAGAAAGGAAATCTTCCAGCTCAACCTCTACCTGATCCTGGACCTTCACATTACACTAATGTGAATGCACTTACCACGTTAAGATCTGGAAGAGTGCTAGACAATCATGTGGGTGAACAGATTGATGTTGAGAAATCAATTGAACCCCCGGCTTCCACTTTCACTTCCGCCCCCACTTCTGCTTCTTACCCTATTTCGTCCAATTTACCTTCTTCTTCTTCTGAGCCTATTCTCCGTTTTCCTAAAGGCTCGAACCATCCACCCACTTCATCCTTTCCACCCCCACAAACTTCTCCACAAATGTTAGACCCAACACTAATTGATAAAGCTCTATTTCCAGATAGGTTGAGGCCCAACAAATCCAATGCACAAATAGAGAAGCTTGTGGAGATGTTTAAGCAAGTTAACATCAATATCCCTCTTCTAGATGATATACAACAAGTTCCGTCATATGCGAAAATTCTTAAGAACTTGTGCACTAAGAAGAGGAAGACTCAACTGCCGAAAAAGTGTTCATGTCGAGTACTGTGGACACAGCTTTTCCCCAACAATTACCAAGGAAATGTAAGGACCCTGGCTGTCCTACAATTTCTATTTTTATTGGGGATAAACACATTAACCGTGTTTTACTTGATCTTGGTGCTAGTGTTAACTTGCTTCCTTACTCGGTTTATGAGCAATTAGGTATCGGAGAGTTAAAGCCCTCGAACATAACTCTCCAAATGGCCGACCGATCAATCACCAAACCTAGGGGTGAACTTGAAGACGTGTTGATAAAAATCGGGGAATTTGTATTCCCTGTGTACTTTATTGTTCTTGATACACAGCCTGTAGTGAACCCACGGAACCAAATTCCTGTGATTCTCGGTCGACTCTTTTTGGCTACTTCCAACGCTGTAATTAACTGTAGAAACGGCTCTATGAACCTATCTTTTGGGAATAGGTCAATTGAGCTCAACATTTACAAGTTGGGAAGTCAACCCTTCGATCCTCATGCTCGAGAATGTTCTGTCGAATTAATGGATGTCGACAGTGGTGAATTTGATCAGCTTCACGATACAGATCCAGACTTTCTTTATACGTTGTTGTTTGACCAAGATATGTATCATATACATACGGACCCTTCTTTCAAGTTGTCCGGGTCAACATCTAACGCTTATTCTGAACCTTTCATGGAGTCTGAGTATCATCCCGTTCATTCCAATGGCATTATTCTTCGGGATATTGATGAAAGTTTCGCTGATAAACTTGCATTCTTAGCAGACACGAGTGTTGAGATGAATCATCTTCAAAACAATGAAATTGAACCTCCACCCCTACTTTTTGACATTCACAAGAATGCGAGTTATCCATCACTATCACTGTGTCATCTCTCCAAAACGAGATGCAAATCCATTCCATCACACCATTTATCTCGTCCCCACTTCTTCCTGACTCTATACAACATGTTCTTCCACCAACCAGTGCGTTTCCCTGATAAAATCTTCGAATGGTTGGTGTCGACCTTCGGTCTTTGCAAGGCTTTCCATTGACCATTTACTTAACCCCCTCTTGTGATTTTTAAAAGGGATAATATTGTTTAACTAAGGTTGGGGGGGTTTATATTTTTGGCTCTTGAAAATAAAATTTGTCCTCAAAATAGTGAGCCAAGAATAAGTTTGGGGGAGATTTTCACTTTCATATATTCTTGACCCCGTTAATAAATTGTCCTCCCAAGCTTACAGGTTTTTGAGCTTTAGCAGAAGACAACAGTGAGGACACTGTTGAAAACAAGTTTGGGGGAGGTTTGTGCTTATTTGCGCATCACTTTGCATCATACTTTGCATAAGCACAAAACATAAAAAAAAAGTACATAAATAAGATAATAAAAGATTAGATAGTGAAAAATTACATCCAAAAGATTGGAAAAATTTAAGAAAACCAAGAAAATTAGAAGTTTTCTTAAACGAAACTAGTAATAAGTAGTTATGAACCGTTGTCCCAAGGGTTAGTAAGATGAAAAGAAGTCACTAATCTGAGGATAAAAATAAGTCTGAAAAATAGTTCATATTCTGGAAGCCAAACATTTGAATGTTGATACCCTACTATACGTACTTACACACGTCTTGAAACTCGGGATAGTAGAGGATATCTTGAAATGCTCTTGTCTAAAAGCCAAAGTATGAAGGGAATAATAAATGGAAAAATAAAAGATAAAATGGTGAAAAGAAAAATGAACACTGGTTTTGTTATCTCCAAGGCAGCAATAAAAAAAATATAGCGAGAGTGCTTCATCACCTAGTGCCTTAGACCAACTGGTCTGGGAGTCACTGCTAAGCCTTAGGTATTGCAAGACGAGGAAAATATTGAATACACCTATTTAGCAAGCATGTTGAGTAATCGGTCGGTTAGTACCTCAAGAAATATTAACGGTCGCATGAAAAATGTGTAAGCAAATCCATTTAAATATTCATCAATTAAAAAGTACTGAGGTAGATGGACCAGAGTATGACAGATTGAATTGAATTCTCCGAGTGTAAGGATGTCTTTTACACACACGTAAGGGTATATGATCGATGTTTGGAAGAAAGATATGAATGAAGAGTAAATACAATGTTTTATTGAGGGATGATGTGATTTCTAACATCTTTTCATGACTATTAAGATAGGGCTCATGAAAACTGAAAAGCTAGCATTAGCAGGAAACTCTGATTTTCAAAGTCTTTCTTTTACAGTTCTTATCTTTAAATGTAACTTTCACAGTGTTCCTTTTATTATGGGATTTTGTGGTTGCAATCCGCTGAAAACCCTCAGGAGACAACACTCCTCCTACTAAGGACACCTAGAGGTTTAAAGGCTTGTTGCACGTGCTCAGTGCAATCGTGTTGCTTACGAAAGTGTGCTAGTTAGTTTTTCTCTTTCTTATATTTTCTCTTTCTCTTAAATAAAAATAAAAGACGTTTGCTCGAGACGACCAAAATTAAGTTTGGGGGAATTTGATCAGTCGAAAATAGTGCATTCTCAACACGTTAATTTCCTTACTCTTATCATTCATATATAAGTGTTTATTGTAATTATAACACAGATTACGAATTCACCTGGAAAATACCAAATAACTTGTTTTATAGTTATAATCGACATTCTAAAGGGAAATTAAGTGTTTATTACTACATGCATTGATCTGTATATATCAATCCTTGTCTCGAGATTGTGTGCAGGAAATTCTCCAGGTAAAAGAGCCGGAACTGCTAAAAGTGCTGATAAAATACGTCAAGTCCAAGACATGTGATCTGGCAGTAAACAAGAAAGTATAAAAATATTCCAGACATAAAATAAAGCCTAATAGATCAACATAAAATATCACAGAAGAATTCATGCACTGAATCCACCAAATGACCGCGGATCCGCGGCCGAGTCAGGCCGATCCGCCGTGGATCCACGGCCGAGTCGACTAGTCGGCGGTTGGAACTTTTTGCAGGGCTTCTCTTTTAACGGCCAAGCTTCTCCAAGACGTTTCGAATAGTGTAGATTTTTCCAGAAGCTTCTCTTATAACAGCCAAGCTTCTTGTGCAAGTTTCATACCTACCAAGCTTCTCATACAAGCTTCATAACAACCAAGCTTCTAAGGGAAGTTAAAGGGGAAAAATATAAAAAGGGACTTAGGGCTTCATTACAAAGGTTTGATAAGTTGTTGAAATTGGAGGGAAATTAATTAGGGTTCATCATCATTTGAGGGTAAAAATTCTAGCAAGATCCAAATCATTTCTAAATCAAATTGAGTGATACAATTTGATCCAAATCAAGATCCATCGAGTACCGAGCCAAAGCAAGCCTTCAACGAGCCTTTTGAAGCAACGCCGATATTCATCCGAGCAAGAGATCCATGACGATCCGCGACTCAAGAAGACGATGCGAAGCTAGTTCGACAATTTAGTTCCTCCTCAAATATTGTAATCTTTGAGTGTATTGTAACGAAACGTCGATTAGTAAAAGGTGAAAATTCTTGATCTTGCTTTTCTTTACATTTGAGCATTATGAAGAGTTATCGATTCTTGATTTTTTTCTTTTTCATGATGTTTGAGTGAAAACTCTACTTGTGGAGGAATCGAGAAAATAGGTAGATGATAATGATCAAATTCTTGAACGATTCTTAAGTCTTATGAGTTTTGTAAATTTTAGAAAATTGAATCAACGATGACCTAGTTTTGAGCGAGATACTTTCTTGAATGTTTTCGCTCCAAATTAGAGATCAACGATCGATGATTGAATTTCCTAGAGGCTACAATTTGAATGCTAATAAACGAAAGGAAAATTGATGATGATGAAGAAACCCTAGTTTCTTCAATAGATCCCTAAACCTCGTTGATTGTCATCGATCTAGCAACAAATCTTCAATAGATAAGAATTTGTAATCATAAGTATTCATCATCACTGTCAATTGGATCGATTCCTACAAGCCTCTTTACAAATCTTGATAATTCATTCAATTTGGACATCTTCTTGATCTTTAGTATTTCTTGATTTTAGATCTATTTCTTGATGATTCTTGAAACTAAATTTCACAATTATTGAATCATTTTCTTTTATCTTTTAATTTTCAACTCAACTAAAACGATAACGAACAAAACACACATCTAAGTGGACGATCCGTATTCACCGACGAACCTACAATAGACACCGTAAATTGATTACCGTATAAATTTCTTTGGTTGTGAAACATTTTGAATACACATGAAGATATGATCAATCACCCGGCCCTATAACCCTAACCATAACCCTAACCTTAACCTTATTTTACCTAATTAACTCTAACCCTAACCCTAATCATCACCCAAAGTCTAACCCTAACCTAAATTAACCCCCAATTAATCCGGCCATATAACCCTAACCCTAAAATCAACAACAATAACACTAATTAAAAACAAAAAAATTATAAATTAAAATCCGAATTAACTCACTTCTGCTAAAGATCGGCTGAAGAGTAAAGTTCCTCGAGGATGTGGAGAGCAAGACTTAGACGAGGTGGAGGAGGCAGGGAAGATGGAGCTCAAAGTGGTGGAGGCGGCGACGAGAACGCTTGGCAGAGACGAGATCGATTGGCGGCGACGAGATCGATTGGCGGTGATGAGAAACTCCACGACGAGCTCGATCGACGACGATAGAGGAGGAAGTCGGCGATGAGAGTGGGGCGACGATGAGGGGCGAGAAATTTTGACCTGGCGTGGGTTGGTTGGAAATTTGGGGAACGGTGGGAAATTATTTGCTTGATTTTTATTAAATAACCCTTTTTGTCCCTACGGATTTATCTGTAGGGCTCTTTTTTGCTGCACCGTAGGGCCAAATAAAGACATTGCATTTTAATATTTTTTAATTTATTTATGCCACCGTATGGGCAAACAATGTCCCTACGGAGTAAACAGTTGGGGTAATAAAACGTTGCCCCTACGAATTTCTCTATCCGTAGGGGCAACCCCTCATTGTATTAGTGAAAAATATTATTATTATTATAATTAACGGCAAACACACACACACACACACATATATATAGAATAATGGAGGAAAGATGACATAGGAGGGAATTTCCTTCTATGGAGTCGAAAAAGTACACTCTCCATCGTGTTTTCCGACGATCGGCACCCATCATCTTCATCGTTATCATCTAAGATACGGGTACACCAAATTTCATGTGATTCTACAACTTTTCACCGTTGAATTAGTGGGTTCAAAATTAACGGTTTACCGACAATAGAACTTTTTACATTGCTAAATCAACGGCGAAAAATTTGTAGAATCACATGAAATTTGGCGTACCCACATCTTAGATGATAACAATGAAGATGATGGATTCCGATCGTCGGAAAACACGACGGAGGACGTACTTTTTCGACGCCTTAGGAGGAAATTCCCTCCTATGCCTCTTTCCTCCATATATATATATATATATATATATATATATATATATTATTTTGCTATTATTGTTAAAGCGTGACCAGGAATACAAGGCAGGTTTTAATGGCTTTCTGTATATATGAGTAAATATGGAATTATTATTTTTATACTATTACTACTAATACTACTACTAACAGAATATAAGACATGTATTTATGGAAAATATAAGGCATGTATTAATGGAAAACATATATATATATATATATATATATATATAGAGAGAGAGAGAGAGAGAGAGAGTACTACTACTAATAGAATATTAGACAGGTATTAATGGGAAAAAACATGTGAGTATAAGAAAAGGTATTAATGGCAAAAACCTAAATTTATATAAAACACACACACTAGATTTTTTTGCATGTGCCACACACGTGGTTTGCTAGAATACAGCTCCAACCCACCGTCTTATATAGATATAACAAAGATATAAACCGCATCTTATTTAAGATTTTAAATTAACTAATTTTTAATATTAAATTTTTTCTCTAGCTTAAGAAAAGTCATATACTGCACAAGTAGAAAAAGACAAATCATTTATTATTTATTATAAAATATTGATAACTGAGTATGTGCAATTTAAAAAATGTAAAATGTTCTTTATCTTTAAAGTAAATAACGAATAGAAATGCAAAGATTATTTTCTTAAAATTGACTTATATTTAGTTGCACATGATTTATTTTTTTTGAAAAGATATTAAATTGATAATTGCATATATGCATTATTAAAATTTAAAATTTACTTATCTTTAAAGAAAATAACTTATAAAATATACAAATAGTATAGTACTTAAAATTCAAACATAATTAGTTGCACATAATTTGTTTACGATTGAAAAGATTTCTTTTCTATGTACGTATGTATGTATATAACTATGTGTGTGGGTAGCTTATAAATTTTTTCTAAATTCATGTTTCTTATTTCGAATCTTATATTTGAATTTGTTGCTATAGTTGTGATATTTTAGTTTATGTCAAATCTTATGTAAACATAGGGACCAAAAAAAAGTGTCAACTTGCTTATAGGAGTAGTGCGTGTGTGTGTGTGTGTTGGTACTATATTCAAAGCTTTACTAGATAGAGATAATATCAAATTATTTTCAGTCATATTTTAATTAGATCTTTGTACATATTGAAGGGTCACGGCAGTGCCCCGGGCGTCGAAACGCGGCCAAAATACGGAACAAAAATTTCTGAAACCGGCGCTACCGCTACCCGAATTCCGGATCGATCTTAAACCCTAAACTAGAAAACTAACTAAGAGTTAGAATCGTTATACCGAGTTGATCCGTGTCCTTCGGTCTCCATTCCAAGCTCCTAGCGGCTTCTTGATGTGGTTTGGTAGCCGGTCTTCCTCCATTTCCGATGATCCACCCGAGGGAAAGGGCGCAAGCTCTAACCTCATCGAACGAGATAACCGACGCTCCAAAGTCGCTAGCAATGAAGAATGGGGGTGTATGAAAGTGTCACTATAATTTTCTCTCAACCCATATGCTCAATGAGCAATGCAAGAAGAAGATGAAAGAGGTGATGAAGCTTTGGTATGAACTAAGGAAATTGGCTAAGTCATTTTTGAATCATGAGAGAGTGAGAGAGAGCAAGTGTGTAATGTCAATTAAAACCAAATGAAATGAGCCCCCTCATGAAATTGGCCAACCCCTTCTCTCTCTCCCATCAAAAAATATAACACCAATTTCCTTTTTCAATTAAACAATGCAAACCATACCCAAATACTATGCTTTGACCCATGCCCAAAGTCATGTCACCTTTTCCACCTCATTAATAAAACAAATGAATTTCCATAAATAAAAAATCATATAAATGAGGTGGCATCTTCTAGAAGTTATTCCGTATAAAATACGGAATACTTCCCGGTACATGTATCGAAATACATACGCGTATTCGTACCAAAATACGAATAACCGAGAGAGAAAACGAATAGTGGACAATAATACTAGAATACATACATATATATATATATACATATGTAAATTATTAAATCAAAAACCTGATTTAATAATCTGGCTTAATCCTAAGCCGCTAGTATTATCAACCGTCCGATTAAAGTCTGCGCAGCATGCACATATTTAATCGGACACCTGTATGTACCAACATAAGCCATGTACACCATATCGCCTGAACCTTGAAAACCCTCTGTGTGGGACTCTAAAGACTCGTCAATACGCTGGCAGTGGGTTTAAGCACAAGCACGTCAGTGGCACTAGCTGTACGTAACGGCTACCCAGGTTTTGAGCGAAAGGGAGGCCGACGAGCAAACTCATCCTGAACCCCTACTGAGCCTCCGGTCTGTTCGTCTAAGAATATCACATATCGAGTCTAGGGGTGGATAAAGTCAGATTCCTAACAACGCGATATTTAGTGTCGGCATGTAACCCATCACCTCCTGAGAAACTATCGATCCTGGATCGGTAATCCTCGTCTACTATTGCCATGGATTTGTGGTAATGGCGACCCGAACACAACGCGGCATCAACCCCCAATACCGGGAGAGACAAATCCCTGACGATCCGATCACTACCTCCATGTGGCTCGGGACTGTACCCAACTAAAACCTGTTTGTATGAATCTTTTAGGCCGTGGTAAGGTAGTAATCAAAGCACAGTGGGAACTCACACGAGAAAAATGACGATCTCAGGTCGACAAACTAACTTGTACACATGTCACCTGGGAACTGCTATCTGACAATAAGTATAATACCAACTAGCAGGTTCCCGGGGAGTCCGTCCAGTGTACTCATAACCCAATGAGCACCTGTATACTATCTTAGGTGAACAAACTAACACCATTGGCTTGTGAGACCTTGCCACCGCCCCTCGTCGGGGTCTCGATCAGTCTACACCAGTCTACACTAGAGTATCGAGGCCCGGTCTCGATACTCCTATGATTAGGGACATTTAATGATGTGCTTATAGACCCCCAGCTCCCACGTATGCGATCGCCATCACAATGCTGGCAGTCAAGAAAGAATCTTATGAGCTCTATCAATATGTAAATGATAAAGACAAACCAGATAGCATACTATCATCTTGAGTAAAACTGTTTTATCAGTATAGGTCCTCACTCAATCATCATAATCACAAGTCCGCGACTATGATAATTGCCTTGAGGGCACTATAGCCAACAATCTCCCACTTGCACTTAAGGACAATTATTGCGATGTCGCATACTCACAGCCCGTGTGATACCGAACACCCAACTTCTCTACTAATCAGTTTCGCAAAGCCCGTTTCCAAAAAATATTGCGTTCGAGAAATAGCTTCAGTGAGTGGATCCGCTCTAATGTTTCTTTCTGTATCTCTCTTAATCTCAACTTCGCGGAGAAAACTATCTCCCGAAATGAGCAATACCTGTCTTAGAATTTGTCTGGATATCTGATGGGACCCAGTTCACAAACGAACTCCAAATCCAGTAAACCTCCTAGACTGTATCTTTCCACTGAATTTAATCAGTAACATGCGCCATGTCTTCCTCAATATCCGCTTGGACCACCTGTCCAACATACCGTCCCTCAGAAGAGGGAAAACTATAACTCTGACAGTCACTCTGTCATTCAGGTCACCTTGGAAGCCTGAAATGATTACCGTCTCCTGATGGAGGCTGCCGTTACCATATCCCAAGAACATTCACTTATGTTCATAAACTGCTTCCCAATGTTTCTCCAGAATTGGATTAATATATGTTTATTGTAGCTAGTGCAAAAAACAATATCTGGTGTGGTACTTGACATTTCATGATTAACTCAATTGCCTAAACAAGTGATATATTAATCATGCAGATCCCTCTCCCCTTTAGTCTGTAAGACACCTTTAGAGAGGTTGACTCCATCACCTGCAGGTACACCACCATGCCAGGAGTCGTCCATCTAATGTCAAAGTACCCAGATTGGGATACTTCCCAAATCTAGATCTAAAACTATAGATCTAGTTCCTAGAAAACCTTATATTATGTCCATATCCTATGTGGAGAAACAACTTTGTGACAACCACAGTATAACCGATCGTAATATAGAAATATCTCTTCCTATCAAGTGCATGTCATCCCAATACCTGGACATCACTCTCTACTACCTTCTTACCAGATCCATCTCTTATTCTGATGAGTTCAACATCTATGACTGTCACATCAAAAATAGATGATCTATTTCTGCTATACCGGCTTTAGTCTATAAATAGACATAAGCTATTTTCCCACTATGCTTCCGCTGCTCCCACTGACTACAACAACCCTCTGGCAGAGTCATATATACGTGCACATCCAAAACTAGTTTAGAACGACGCTATACTCATCCTCCTGCCGGGTTTTATAGTATAGAACAACAGCAATGGCAAGTCTGGGTAAACAAGAACCTCCCTGTCATCGTCACTGAGAAGACCGGAGTACCTCTCGGGTGCCTGAGGTTACCCACCAAATCTACGGAGTGGCTAATGGAACGTCGAAACCATTTGAATCCTCAGGTTCTATTAAATCTTCAGTAATCGTTTGTGGTTCTGGAATCACTTCCAGTTCTACCATACTCCCACTTTTGTTTTCTGAAAAAAAAATCCATTTTACTAAAACTGTGGCGAGTCAAGAACAATATAAATATTGATCTTCCTGATGGTAGAAAGTTAACCCTCGTCAAAGCCCGGGATAACCCACAAATTGCCATTACTGAAACGTGCCTCGAGTTTATCCGGATTCTGGTTTTAAGCATCAGCCGGACAACTCCCTATACCTTAACATTGTTAAGATATAAATTGATTCTATATATCTAATATAGAAACAAAAATACTAACTTAATTGGAACCAGATTCTAAATCATGCAGCTGTCTCCAGTGCATATCAACCAAATGGAAAAAGGTCAATCAACATTACTCATCTAGGAGTGCATCCATATATGAGTAACCCGAAAGAGAAGCAAGTTCTCAAAAGCATTACTATCAACGGAATACCAAACACAAGTATCTACATCTTCGACTTTCTCGAAGAATCCTGATACTTTCAACAAATGGTTCTCTACTTTATGCTTATACCTATAACTTCTCAAAATCGTGACCTTGCATTTCAACGAAATACCTGTCTAAAATTTGAGAAGTTATGAGTAAATAGAATACATTGCGAGTACCAGCCCTATTGTCATAATGACACTGGACAACATACAATACTTTGTATAAGTCCCCTGAGTTCAATAACTCAAACCATGTGCGTCGTAGGTTGAAAAACTGTACTATGGTTAAGAGGAATTACACCGCTGTTTAATGCACCTTACCTAATCACCAGCTGATATAGGTAAATGTCACAGACACAATTTCAAAAGGTTATATCTCACTTTATAAAATAAATGTACAGATATATCAGTTTGAAATTGGTGCATAACTACGGATATTCAAAACCAAATATTTGCCATCCGGCAAAATCCAGATGATTTCCTCAAATATCACCAATTACAACGAATTCCGATATAGTGAGAATCTAATCACCCAATTCCCAATATCTTACTCCCACTCACCATCTATAATAACATACAGATGTGAGAAACTGATCTGATAAATACATACCATGGAGTTAGATTCCAATTGGGAAAACAGTTTTTAATTAACATTGCACAGTGAAACTGAAACATGAAAATGTTTCGAAGGGGTAACTGGTATTCCTAGTAACGGCACTTCCACAAACCTTATTAATGACAGTAACCATATACTTACTTGCCCTCACTCCAGTCCCTTTATTATGTCTTTACTTATTACCTTCTATACTCCTTCTTTAGGCTAATTGGTTTTCTTCTTTCCCTACCCTTCGGCACCAGCCTAAGTTTTGGAAGAAGACTAATAAGCGTAATAGGTGTACTCTCCTAATCCTAGGAGCCCTCGCAACCTGAGAGAAGGTAATGGGAAAAGTCATCTGAATAATCCTATTCTATTTCTCCTGAACCAGAATCCATCCTCGAAAAAGTTCTTTCGAGTTCGTATGTAACTATACGATGGATTTATCCAATGGAAGTGGATATCCGTAGTGATACGGAGTGTTATAGAGAAATGCAAAGTGGATGTAGGAGTGGCAGGGGTATACCTGGTTTTGTCGTGAATGATAGCAGTCGCAATTTTCTTTGCCGTTATTCCAATCCCTTTATATGTCTTTACTTATTACCTTCTGTATACCACACTTAAGCTTAATTGGTTTTCTTCCTTCCCTACTGTTCGGCACCTGTCTATGGTCTGGAGGAAGACTATCCAATAAGCTCAATAGGTGTACTCTCTTCTAATCCTAGGAGCCCTCATAACCTGAGAGAAGGTAAAGAGAAAAGACAAACGAATAATCCTATTCAATCCCTCCAGAACCAGAATCCATCCTCGAATAAGTTCTTTCTAGTTCGTATGTAACTATACGATGGATTTATCCAATGGAAGTGGATGTTCGTAGTGATACAGGGTGTTCTGGAGAAATGCAAAGGTGATATAGAAGCGGCAATGATGTATGCGACACCGTGACATTCCAAAAGCCCAAAGTGTTTTAAGAAGGTTCAGTTAACTTGGTTTATGAGTTTTAGTCAAGATTCAGGTCAAAGTAGCAGCCAGAGAGAGAGAGAGAGAAGAAACACTCAGCATGCACTCTAACCTAGATCAGAATGGTTAATCATTTTATCTAATCTGGATGGCTCCCACTGTTTCCTCGAATTCTTCTCCAAACCCAAAAGGCGAATTAGTCGAAATCATCCGAGGAGTAATCCTACTTATCAGTGGGAATCGGGATCCAACTATCATCACATGATAACTTGATGGAATCCATTCAAGTTACCACACTCCAGAAGGTATGCGCAAGCCTGGCAAGTTTCTTGTATGTTTGAAACTCCCGATATGATTTTTACCCCAAGCGGTTTATGATCTTGATTTTGGCCAACAAATCATAACCCGTAAGTCAAGTTCTACCCGTCATTGTCCTGATTGATTTAGACCCAACCGCACACACCCTTGACTTTGGCCAACAAAGTGGTATGACTGTCCTAAACCAATGCATATCCATGCAACGGACAAGCAACAAAAAGCTACGGCACACGATGCCTTGACTTTGGCCAACAAACACCGTACGAATATTATCCACTACTTATCCGAAATGACGGAGGGCTACGGCTGGTTTTTGGCGAAAAACCTTTAACGTAATGAACTTGATATCGTTGAAGGAATCCAAGTGGTTTTATAAATATATAGTGGCGAAACCTTTTGCTAAAGAGTCACTCCCGGTGAAGGGATCTCGGCTCTTTCCCCGTAGAATGAGGTGCAGGATATTCCAAACTGAATACCACGATACAAAGCAAAAGAATTGACTATAGTGAAGTTATTACGTTGACGCAAACTTTTACTCAAGGGGTCACTCCCGATGAAGGGATCTTGACCCTTGCCTCGTCGAATGAGGTGCAGGATATTCCAAACTGAATACCACAATGCAAAGCAAAAGAGAACGTCTGTAATGTCAGTTTTTAAAAACTTGGTTCCAACAAAATCATATATAGGTTTGTTTTATCCTTGCATTGATAAGAATCAATGCAATCCCATCAATTAATCACATCAGAAAAGAACGAAAATAAAATGTATGTATATGCCATCTGCATTCGCCACTAGGTCCCATCATCACCCGTTAGGTTACTTAAGTAACGACAGAGCGGGGACTGGGCTAGTGCGGATGAAAAACATATACAACATCTACTAGTATATATATAAATATATAGGAATCGTCTCAGGCATGATATAAAACAATATAACAGAAACATCACAGAATGGTGGATAATCTGGAGCTCCGGATTTCAATTGAGCTGCAAATGAGACCCGACGTTCCCTGTCCTGTGGATAGCCTGTGCAATGAAACCTAGACCCCTACGAGCGTGGCAAGTTAGCCGCAAAACCAGAAGCGAGGCAGCTCCCTTCAACAACGTGAATGGGCACGGAATCCGGTAACTTGAGCACCCCTTCTGGGTCAACCTATACCCCCTACGAGCGTGGCGAATAGCCCGCCAATTCTAGAGTAAGGTCCCCTCCGTCTGAATGCCTTGAGATGCGGACCAGTTGCCCCCTAGAACCCGGCTATTCGTGCACTCCACCTCGGGGTAATCCTACTACAGAAAATAAAATAATATACAAGGGTGACATCGACCTCAGCCCGGTCGTGCCTTAAAAGAATAATATACAAACTGGCAGTGATGGCAATCCACATGTCGGACGCTCGCCCTGCAATATCAAATGTACAAATGAAATTAAACTGTACTACCACTGCACCCAGGCTATCCGCCACGACCATCCTACCAACATCACAGCACAACACAGAACATCAACGTGCATGTCACGTTCGCAAACCCGTCTAAAAGACATATAGCAATTAGACGAGTTTACTGATCAAATGACATTCATAGTCGCAGATATAAATGTGTGTACTGTCAAACACACGCTTAAAATATCGATCGACTAACTTCCAAATTGGCCCTAATAGCAAAACCAACACTTCACAGAAACCTGGGCCAAAACAGGATATTACAAAAATCACAATTCTAAGTCAGGGGGCTACAGGAAAAATTTCGAAGCCCGTCGCCACTAAATGGCCGCGAATCCGCCGCCAATACGGGGTAAGTGCGGCGGTTCCGCGGCAATCTGGAGGAATCAGAAGCCCAAATTTTTACTGTACCCATAAAATCGCCTGCACGGATTTTAAAGCCACTGGAAAATATTTTTTGAACACTTTTGAAAATCGGCAGAGAACAGAAAAATGGAATCGTGTTTTTGGAAATTTCCGTCGATCGATCTTTCAAGCACGTTTAAACAAGCTAGTAAGGGGTTTAAAAGGTGGATCTGATACCATGAAGGGTCACGGCAGCGCCCCGGCCATCGAAACGCGGCCAAAATGCGGAACAAAAATTTCGGAAACCGGCGCTACCGCTACCCGAATCCCGGATCGACCTTAAACCCTAAACTAGCAAAATAACTAAGAGTTAGAATCGTTATACCGAGTTGATCCGTATCCTTCGGTCTCCATTCCAAGCTCCTAGCGGCTCCTTGATGTGGTTTGGTTTCCGGTCTTCCTCCATCTCCGATGATCCACCCGAGGGAAACGACGTAAGCTCTAACCTCGTCGAACGAGATAACCGACACTCCAAAGTCGCTAGCGATAGAGAGTGGGGGTGTATGAAAGTGTCACTATAATTTTCTCTCAATCCATATGCTCAATGAGCAATGCAAGAAGAAGATGAAAGAGGTGATGAAGCTTTGGCATGAACTAAGGAAATTGGCTAAGTCATTTTTGAATCATGAGAGAGAGAGAGAGAGCAAGTGTGTAATGTTAATTAAAACCAAATGAAATGAACCCCCTCATGAAATTGGCCGGCTCCCTCTCTCTCCCATCAAAAAATATCACACCAATTTCCCTTTTCAATTAAACAATGCAAACCATACCCAAATACTATGCTTTGACCCATGCCCAAAGTCATGTCACCTTTTCCACCTCGTTAATAAAACAAATGAATTTTCATAAATGAAAAATCATATAAATGAGGTGGCATCTTCTAGAAGTTTTTCCGTATAAAATACGGAATACTTCCCGGTACATGTATCAAAATACATATACGCGTATTCGTACCAAAATACGAATAGCCGAGAGAGAAAACGAATAGTGAACAATAATACTAGAATACATACATACATATATATATACATATGTAAATTATTAAATCAAAAACCTGATTTAATAATCTGGCTTAATCCTAACCCGCTAGTATTATCAACCGTCCGATTAAAGTCTGCGCAGCATGCACATATTTAATCGGACACCTGTATGTACCAACATACGCCATGCAAACTATATCACCTGAACCGTGAAAACTCTCTGTGGGGGACTCTAAAGACTCGTCAATACGCTAGTAGTGGGTTTAACCATAAGCACGTCAGCGGCACTAGCTGTACGTAACGGCTACCCAGGTATTGAGCTGAGGGAGGCCGACGAGCAAACTCATCCTGAACCCCTACTGAGCCTGACAGTGACAATAGCCGTACAGTCCGGTCTGTTCGTCTAAGAATATCGCATATCGAGTCTAGGGGGGTGGATAAAGTCAGACCCCTAACAACGCGATATTTAGTGTCGGCATGTAACCCATCACCTCCTGAGAAACTATCGATCCTGGATCGGTAATCCTCGTCTACCATGGCCATGTATTTGTGGTGATGGCCACCCGTACACAACGCGACATCAACCCCCAATATCTGGAGAGACGAATCCCCGACGATCCGATCACTGCCTCCATGTGGCTCGGGACTGTACCCAACTAAAACCTGTTTGCACGACTCCTTTGAGCCGTGGTAGGGTAGTAATCAAAGCACAGTGGGAACTCACATGAGACAAATGACGATCTCATGTCGACAGACTAACCTGTACACATGTCACCTGGGAACTGCTATCGAACAATCGGTATAATACAAACTAGCAGGTTCCCGACGAGTCCGTCCAGTGTACTCATAACCCAATGAGCACCTGTATACTATCTTAGGTGAACAAACTAACACCAATGGCTTGTGAGACTTTGCCACCGCCCCTCGTCGGGGTCTCGATCAGTATATACCAGTCTACTCTGGAGTATCGAGGCCCGGTCTCGATACTCCTACGACTAGGAACATTTAAGGAAATGCTTATAGACCTCCAGCTCCCACGTATGTGATCGCCATCACAATGCTGACAGTCAAGCAAGAATCCTATGGGCTCTATCAATATGTAAATGATGATAAAGACAAACCAGATAGCATACTATCATCTTGAGTAAGACTGCTTTATCAGTATAGGTCCTCACTCAATCATCATAATCATAAGTCCGCGACTATGATAATTGCCTTGAGGACACTATAGCCAACACATATATGTATCCTAAAAACTATATTAAAGTAGATATATTTACAAATACCTTTAATAGAATTATGGATATTAATGGTGGACTAGACCATACATGTAAGGTTTTCAAGTTTATTATGTAAACTATAATTAGATTAAAAAAGTTATCTTATATCAGTGCTTTAATTCTTATGTATTAGGTTTTATTTAAATTGAATAACTTGATTTATTATATCTATATTCTAGACTTCGGTATTTTATACTGGAGAAGGTTATTGAACAGAAATAGGAGCTCTCTACGTTCAGAAAACAAGTGGAGCTACCATATATTCTTAACAATGTAGAATGATAACATCATAAAAGAATGAGGGAGGACATAGAATTGCATACTTAAAATGCATCGTGCGACAGTGTTCTAGACTTTGTTCGACATATATGTGGTTGTTTGACAATATTCAAGAATAACTTAAATATGACTGCTTGTTTTTGAATTGTCGAACTATGTTTTCTTAGAATGATTAATGTATGAGTTAAATATGACTGAATGTTTTTTTATGTAAGCTGTGCAATCCGTGGATCTTGATTATGTGTTTATTTGATTAATACATAATTTCTAAAGCTTATTATGATTGAAGTGATATTTTTCTACAAATACAATAATTACATGTATCAAAGGTTTTGAATAGTGATGTATCTTTTCTTTTGATCTTTACCAATGATCGTTCGTTCGTTGGTAATATAACTTTTAGCGATGGATAGTTGTCATTGCTAAAATATGATTTAGCAACATTTAGTTTCCGTTGCTAATACAACATTACCGCTGGTTGATTTTCCATTGCTATTACACTATCGGAACGTTCAATTTCCGCTGGTACAAAAATATTTAGCAACAGTTAACACCATTGCAAAATTGATGATGAGGATATTTTTACTTATTTATTAAAATATCCCTTTAGCAACAGTGATGTCTTGTAGCAACGGTGATAGGCGCTGCAAATCCTATTTGAAACGGTAATAGTAGTTACACTATATTAGCAATGGTATTGACCGTTGCTATTTAACGATCATCGTTTGTCTGCTTTGCACTTAAGTCTATTAGCAACATTATTACTAAGGATTGCTAATAAGATCTCTAGTATGTGCATATGTATAGAATATGTCGTCGGGTTGAATTGAATGACATCGATGATAAAGCCAAATCGATAAAAAGTTGGATTTTGACAGACTGGTTCTTCCCCTGCATTCCTTTACATTATTTTAATTTTTTACTTTTATTTTTTGAATTATGTGGGTACCAATGGCATAAAAAAGAATCTCACTTTTAGATGGTGAAAAGGTCAACTGTCACTACGATCAAGGGTTGTCACTACGGTTAGGACCGTCAGGGAAAATCACTGTCCCTATGGTGCTCACCGTAGGGTTCAAAATATCAACCGTAGGTCGAAACGGCGCCCCTACGGATGTAACTTTGTCCCTGTGGGGTAAACTGTAAGGACAATTGTCTCTACATTTTCCAAAGTAGAGGCTGTTATTTTTTTTAATCTATAAAATTATAATAATAATACCTTGGCCCCCTACATTTCTCATGGGCAAGTATATGCCCCCATAGGAGCCAAAGATGATTCTTTTTTATTTTTTTAAAACTATTTAATTTTTTTGCTTTTACCATTATCACCATAGGGGTACGTATATGCCCCTACGGATTTCACCGTAGTGTCACAATATCAGGTTTAACAGATATCCAAAATATACAATATGTATCAAATAAAATACAGTTATCCAACAAAAATAAAAAATATAAATAAATCACTTCTGGCTCGGTCCAGGTGCTCCACTTCAAAGAATTTGGGGAATCTAGCGTATCTGCCCCTCGATGCAGCCCTAAGACTACAAAAACTCGAGTACTGAAGCTGCAGGAGTAAGAGTGACATGCGTAGCCGTAGCCGAAGGAGTGGCCTACGGAGCCACAGCCGAAGGAGTGGCCTATGCAGCCGCAGATGAAGCGGCATGCCGAATCTATAAAGTTTTTAAGTTTTTGTAATAAAAGAGTAAAGAACGGTGTACTAAATTCAGTCTATATATATGTCTTGTGAAATTCTAAGTTTAGAAATTAAGTCTTACGAGTTGAAATGATGTTTTATTGATCTATAAGATTTGTGACGGATTCGTATCAATATCGGATTCTTGCGAATCCACGAATCCTACTCGTATCCGTATTTGAATCCATACTATGTAGATTAGAACTACAAAGATATAATTATACACGAACAAAAGTAACATACGTACCATCATCTCCTTCAACTTCTCGACTTGGGAGCTCAGTGCGGACATCTGCTTCTCCGGACATCGCTCGTGGGGGTAGCAGAAGTAAACCACCGGAGAGGAGGACAACTTCTGCAGGGTCCTGAGGCCTCTCTCCCAACCACCATAGTACTCTCCGTGTACGACGTCTAGGACAGGGGCCAGCACGGCCGGATCGGTCTCTGTGTTGTAATCAATCCCTGATACCTATGCCTGCTGCACTAACCACGTCTACACCATGTAATGAATTCAAACGTAAGTAAATCATTTAAATTTAAACTTATCAAAATAAAATTTCATTCAAATTAGAACAATTATTAACACTTACGCAATACTCCTTGGTAGTAGCATCGACATATCGAAGCTCGTCCATGGCAGGATCTGTAAATGTGGCATAGACGGATAAATAATCCTTCAACACGCTCAGTGTACCACCTTTCCCCAAGGTCCGAGCTCTCTGCAATTCACCAAAAACACGCATATATAACATAACTTTTCATATTGCATTATATCAAAAGAAATATATTGTAATTTACCTTTGCCTCCATGGCATGAGTAATGTTCCTCGACCTACCTGTGTAGGTAGGTAGACCCCTCTTCACGGACTTCCGATTCTCCTTGTTTTGGACGGCATGTTTCTGCTTGCACTCAGACACCCAAAACTGGCACAAGATGTTGAATATAGTGTCATCAAGGCAATTATTGTAATTGTAGGAAGGTGATTATGATAATAGAAGGAGGACCTATACAGGTAGAACGGTCTTACTCGAGATGATGTATGCTATCTGGTTTTTTTTATCACTATGTGTATACGTTTTAATTGTTATCACATTTCGCTAATACATAATGATGAAGCCCATAAGATTCTTGCTTGACTACCAGTATAATGATGGTGATCATATACGTGAGAGCTGGGTAGTCCATAAGTACGTCCTTAATGTCCCCAGTCGAGAAAGTATCGAGACTGGGCATCAATATTCCGGAGTAGACTAGTGTATACGTTTATAGATCCCGATGAGAGGCGTTGACCGGTCTCATAAGCCATTGGTGTTGTGTCACCTAAGATAGTATACAGATTCTCAGTGGAGGTGAGTACACCGGATGGACTCACTGAGGACATCTACATGGTATTATATCTATCGTTAGATAGCAGTTCTATAATAGTATGAATACAGGTTAGTTCTTTGACCTGAGATTGTCATTTGTCTCGTGTGAGTTCCCACTGTACTTAGATTACTATCTTACCACGGCTCAAAGAAGTCGTGTAAACATGTTTTAGTTGGGTACAGTCCCGAGCTATATGGAGGTAGTGAGCAATTGTCAGGGATTCTTCTCTCCTGGTATCAGGAGTCGATGCCGCACTGTGTTCGGATGACTATCACCCTAAATTCGTGGCCACGGTGGATAAGATTTACTGATAGGAGTTCAGTAGTTTCTCGGTTGGTGATGAGCTTCACTCCGACACGACTTATCAGGTTATTAGGGGTCTGATATTATCCACCCCCTAGAACAGATATGCGATAATTTTTGACGAAGAGACTGGACTATATGGAGATTGTCATATTCAGGCTAAGTAGGGTACGGACGGACATGATTGTCGACCACCCTTTTAGCATATACCTGTGTAGCCGTTACGTACAGCTAGTGCCGCTGACGTGCTTATGGTTATGAATTTATCCAGTAACTCATTACCAGCTTTGTTCACCGCCAAAAATAGAGACGAAACGCGTAGGTCATCTTGCCTGAATTTGGGGGCAGATGCTATTTGGATTTATCCGTCCACCTCTCCGAAGATTCCAAATTGATTTATGGCACCGTGTATCAGAGGTTAGGACGGATACGTCCGTTGTAGCAGACTCCGTCAGATTCTCCCTCGTTGTGAGGGGTTTTTAATTGTGGAAACGCTCATCCCTGCAGACACAAGCTCCTGCGGTTAATTACGTTATCGCATCACGATAACCACTTTCTCCAACTTCAAAATTTCATTTCGTATCGTGTGTGTTTGTTTTATTTTTGGTTGCCCGTGGATTGTATACAGAGACTAATTTATGTTGTCGCCCGTAGGACGTGGATTAGTCCAAATCCGTATATTCTTAAATTTGGGTTTGGTTTGATTTGAGGATCGTTAATCTCGTTTGAGATTAAGATCAACTTTAATGTTTGTTGATGATACGTTAGTCCAATATGAGACTAAGATCTACTCAACATGATTTTGGGATCATTCAGGCCCAACAAAAAAGCATTTGGGCTCTATTGCTTTAGTTTAAGGACGTTTCGGTCCGTTGTTAGTTTAAAGACGTTTCGGTCCGTAGTAGTTTGAGGTGTGTATGTTATCTCTGGACGCGTGCCTAAAAAACGGTTGGTTGTCGGGACCTACTACCTCTCTGAAGTCGTTGAGGAACCACAACGACATGTATCAGAGGTGTAGAGAGATGTACACTTGAACAAACTCTATGTTTGAGGGAAAAGGAATTAATGGTCGAGCCCAGAAATCATTAGTCGTATTTTGGGACCAAGATTTCTTCATTAGTTTGTGAAGTCATGAGCATAGAGGCTCGGTCTATTTGGAGATCGAAGATATTTTAATCTTAAGAAGACTTAGCCAAATTGAGGCTGGAGTTGATTTCCCATAGTGTTCAGCACTAGTATATGTTCAGCACTCACGTGTTCCCACGTGAGGTTCTAAAGCAGTGTTAAACAATGGATTCCGGGGGCGCTCAAGTGTGGCACGTGAGGCACCTCAAAGCTGGTGTTGTACATTGGGTTCAAGTCCCCGTTTATATATAAGTGTTAAACACATAATTCTTGTGGCACTCACGTGTGAGCACGTGAAGCACCCCAAAGTTGGGTATTGCCTTTTTGGGCTTTACTTCCCTCTTCTTTTATAAGTACTAAGCATTCGGCTCACGTGTGAGCACGTGAGGCGCCCGAAATGGGAACTATTCTCTGGATTTTATTTCTCATTCTTTTATAAGTGCTAAGCACTTAGACCCTGTGGTGCTCACGTGCGAACTCGTGAAGCTCCTTCAAAATGTGAGCGCTGTTTTTAGGTCTATTCTTTTTTTTCATATAAGTCTAAGCACTTGATCGGGCGTCGCGTGGAAAACGCGTGACTGGCCTAGGAGGCACTTCTTGTGCTTTTTAAATGCTCGCGTATGAAACACGTAACTCGGTCTCAGCCATTCTTTTTTGTTCATCAGAGGTGCTCACGTGGGGAAACACGTGAGGTTTCGTTATAGTGTTGAACACTAATGAATCACTAGTCTTTCCTTCTATGAGCATGAAGATTTTCATCTCATATTAACGATACTGGGCTCTGAGCTTAGAGAATTTCAAGCTTCTTGTTCTATAAGAATTAAATTCTTATAACAGGGTTAAACCCTAGTTTTATCAGAGGAATTAAATTGCTATATACTTTTGTAAGAATTAAATTCTTTGAACTTAGTTCTTTCCCCTAAATTTTGAATCTGCATAACAGAATCTCCTCGATGAGAATTAAATTCTCAACTTGTGGGGAGATCTGCTTCTGCAGACCTCAACCAGAGAAAGAACTAAGTTCTTGTATGATAGGTTAAACCCTTAAAGATGCGAAGAAGGGATAAGATAATCTCTATATTTTCCTCTTACCTAGGGTTTTTTGTTTAAGAAGGGGATCTTCTTCTTTTAGAGAATTGAAGTCCCTTTCTCTCTCTTTTTTTTCTCTTTCTCTTTTTGAGTAATTTTTTCCGTCTCTTTTTTTTTAACTTGAAGTCTTGGGTTCTTTATATAGTGGATAGAAATTTGTTAATTAATTTTAGGAAATCTCTTATTGAGAGACTTCAATTGATTTGGGGGTTTTACCCGCTGTTGGATCTTTATTCCAAGGGTTTCTGTCTTACAAAACTATTTTCTTGTTTCTTAAACAAGATTAGGAAAATATTTTCCCGTACATAATATATTCTGTAGATTGGTGATTTTTAATCACCGTTGGATTTTTAATCCAAGGGTGCTTAGTTTAACGGAGTAACATTTTTCTTTGTTTTAAAGAGATATGAAAAATATTTTCCAACTCATGGGATCGTTAATCCGCCAACTTTCTGTTTAACAGAAAATATCATTTCCCATTTAAAAATTCAATAGAATTTAATTCTATGTTTAATCATCATTGGATCTTTGATCAAATGGTTCCTTGTTGAGTAGAATTTTAATTCTACGTAGGGACGTGCCGTCACGTGTTAAACTGGTGGGGCTCTTTTGGCCTAGCAATTATTTTAATTGCAGTGCCTATATGCGTTGCATATAGACACTCATGTGTTAAACACGTAGGGCTCTTTTGGCCTAGTAATTATTTTAATTGCAGTGCATATATGCATGCAGTGCCATATGCATTACATATAGGCACTCACGAGTTAAACAAATCGAGCTGTTTTAGAGTGGCCATTGTTTTAATTGCAGTGCCTATATGCATTTCATATAGGCACTCACGTGTTAAACACGTGGGGCTGTTTTAGCCTAGCAATTATTTTAATTGCAGTGCCTATATGCGTTGCATATAGGTACTCACGTGTTAAACACGTATGGCTATTTTAGCCTAACAACTGTTTTAATTGTGGTGTCTATAGGCACTCACATGTTAAACACGTAGGGCTCTTTTGGCCTAGCAATTATTTTAATTGCAGTGCCTACGCATATAGGCACTCATGTGTTAAACACGTGGGGCTGTTTTGGCTTAGCAATTATTTTAATTGCAGTGCCTATATGCGTTGCATATAGGCACTCACGTGTTAAACACGTGGGGCTGTTTTGGCTTAGCAATTATTTTAATTGCAGTGCCTATATGCGTTGCATATATGCACTCACGTGTTAAACACGTGGGGCTGTTTTAGCCTAGCAATTTTTTTAATTGCAGTGCGTATATGCGTTGCATATAGGCACTCACGTGTTAAACATGTAGGGTTGTTTTAGCCTAGCAATTATTTTAATTGCAGTGCCTATATGCGTTGCATATAGGCACTCACGTGTTAAACAATGGGGTTGTTTTAACCTAGCAATTGTTTTAATTGCAGTGCCTATATGCGTTTCATATAGGCATTCGCGTTTTAAACACGTGGGGGGCTCTTTTAGTGGGGATCTTTCCCTCATCCTTTTTTATAAGGGAACAAATGCCCCCCAGCGTTGCTCTTACGTTGCTCGCACGTGAGGGCAACGCTGTCTGCCCTCACAGCCGTTGGATTGCCCAAGGAAATAGGAAGCTGAACCGCTCTCCATCATTTCTAATAAATGCTGGGGTATTTGCCTCTGAGAAGACCACTGTTCTTTCATCTTCTTCCTTACTTATTTTCTTGAGAATTTAATTCTCTTCTTCATAGCTTAGTTCTCTGCCTTAGATCTTTCAGAATTAAACTCTGCAAAAAGAACTCTTTTAGGTAGGGATCCTGACCGCCATTTGTCTCTTAGGAACAAGAAACCCTTTTCTTTTAATTAATAATATTTTTTTTTGATTTTAAATCCATCGCAAGAGCATTTCTCTTTTGTGGGACTGATTTCTTAGAGATCCAAAAAGACGTAATCTTTTGTGTAGTAAACCCCGATGTCTTCGAAGATCGGGCGTTTTCTCCTCTGATCTTTGAGGATCTTTGGAATTTAATTCTATTGTTTAAAAGGAATTTGATTCCTCATTATAGAGCTTAGCTCTGAAAGATCTAGAGGCCCTTTGGGAAATTTATTCCCTGACGTTCTTGGGCATATTTTCATTTTTGCAGATTTTAATTCGTTGGGTATTTTAACGGATCTCATTTTTCTTTAAGTATGTTAAGAGTAGTTTAAATTCCAACGTCCAATTAATGAGAATCCTTTTTGATTCTTACAATGATTTTCTTGCCTCATCATTGGTGAGCCGCCACATTGATTTTGTGGGGTCCATTAGTTTTGCAATCAGTGGTCCCAAGGAACAAACATCCTATCGGTTTCTTCTGTTATCATATATATATATATTATTAATGGTTTTTCTTTCCCTTATATCAGGAACAATGGCTTAACTTCCCTACTTTCCTTATACTCGCTCAGATGTCGCTTTTCTGCAATCGCCGTCGGACGAGGAAGCTCTGGCAATGATCAGGGCACATGATAGGGACTGTACGAGTCTACTCGTATGGGGGGTTTGGTATGGTCATATCATTCGGGGCCGCCGTAGCTTTCATGTGAGGTGCCAACAGAGCCCCTCTGTCCAATATCGCCGATGGAACTCCCACAGACCACTTATGCAGTGGAGGCGACTAACTGGACTCCTACAGGCCGGCTTGAGCCGTCAACAACTGGGATACCCAACCAGCCCCTTCCGGCTATAGATATTCTTGGGCGCCGCATATGTCGGGGTGAAGTCCGACCCTGGAGGAAAGTTTATAAGGTAGGCATTACCCTCCCGCCACCCAGTAGGCTACCTTCCCTGGGCTCGATACGTTCTTTCCGCCCACCGTGCATGGTTACAGAAGGTTGGGCTATATCAAGTGGCGTACGCGTATCTATTTCATTACTAGGTCCCTCACGTCTGGTGGGTTAAAACTTTTCTGAACCAATGGAATCTTTCCACCAACACCTTCTTGCTAGGGGATCGCGAGATCTCGATTTCACTGGAAGAGTTCCGCAAGATCTCCGGATTACTGATCAGGGGAAAGCATTATGAAGAGTTGCTACCTCCTAATGAGTATGTGTTCACGACCGTGCCTACTATACTTGACGGCCTGACGACTGAGAACGCCGTCCGTCATAAGTACCCAAGTCTAATCAAAGATCTGGGTATTTTTGAGAAACTGTTCGTGACGTCAGAAGGGTAATGCGTCACCTTTGAGACCTTCATTGCCTGCTTTCTCAGTGGAGACGCTTTATCCGAAGAGGCTCCAAAGTTTGCGAACATCGACGACCCTTTTGGGTTCGGGTTGAATAAACTGCCGGCCAAAGAGGAAGATTTGTCACGGTTCTATATTCTATCATCGTCGGTCGTTTCCTTCGATGCGATTGCGACTCCCGACATGGACGAAGAGACCTTCTTCGTTGGCTTAATCAGTCTCTGGCTCAGTTGGTTCGCCATACCGACGCATCGACGCTTTATGAGAGCATCTGTCTTCTACCCCGCTCATCGCATAGCTGGAGGGGCGTGATTGGCCATTGGTGTTGCAGGATTGTCGCACCTATACCATGGATTAAGCGTTGCGGCTAATACTTTGACCCCAGTCGTGGATATTATGAATTTCTCCCTCCACTACTTCACGTCGTGGATCGATATGCATGTATTGGGAGCATTTGTTGCACACCGGCAGCCAGATTTTTATAACTCCTATACCATCCCATGGGTTATGATGTTGGTGGATGCTTCCACTCCCGATCCGACTCAGCTAGGGCCTTCCGCGTATTGCTTAACCCATACTCAAACGAGGGCGGGATGGTTTTTAGTGACCGAGTCCTATCTGCTCCTGCGAGGCCCATTCACCAGCTGTTTGATCTGTCAAAGGGTGGAGCGCCATCTCTAAAGCCTAAAGAGATTATGCACCTGTACTTGATTAGCTAACCTGTTAGGTATCTAGAAAGTGTTAACAAAACTATGTCTCTTTAGAAATGGGGTTATTTAATTGGGTCTGAGCGAAAACACGGGGGGCCTCCCTCGGAGTACCAACACTGGCCTGGTTGAACGGTTAGTGAACTTGTAAAGTGTAAATGATTCAGACTAGTTCTCCTTATAGGATTTGAAGGAGAATTCGAGAAAACAGTGGGAGACATCTTGATTAAATAAATTGATTAACCAATCTAATCTTTGTTTACCGACGAAGACTGGACTGAGACGTTGTGATGTCTAGCCTGAAATTGAGGGCATATGCTATTTGGACATATCCACCAACCTCTCTGAAGATATTAAGTTGATTTATGGCACCATATATCGGAGGTATGTAAAGATGCGACCATTGTAGCAGACTTTATCAGATTCCCCCTCATTTGTGAGCGTTTTTTTTATTGTAGGGACGCTCTTCCTTGCAGGTGCAAGCCCCTGCAATTAATTACGTTATCACGTTGCAATAACCAGTTTCTCCTTCTCTAGCAGTTCACTTCGTGTCGTGTGTATTTCTGTTTATTTTGGTTGCCCATGGATTATATACAGAGACTAGTTTATGTCGTCGTCCGTAGGGCGCGGATCAGTCCAAATCCGTATATTTTAGATTTGGATTTGGGTTTTGAACTTAGGTTATACGTTCCTCTAGTTCAAATATATTTTGTTTGGTTTAAGAACCGTTAATCTAGTTTGAGATTAAGATCAACTTATATATATGAGCATTTAGGCTCAATTTATTTTTAATTAAGGATACGTTAGTCTTATTTAAGACTTAGATCAACTTAGCAATATTTTCAGGATCATTAAATTTTATTAAGATCCAATAATAGAGCATTTTGGCTCAGCTGCAAGAAAATTTCAGAGAGACTTTTAGCCAATTTGGGCTAGGTCTGCTCAGTCTTTCCTTCTTTTTTCTTTTTTTTTATTCAAAAGTGCTAAGCACTTATTTGGGTTCTGTTTGCTCAGCCCTTTTTCTTTTGTGCGGGAGTGCTTAGAACTTTTTTAAAGCTCCGGCACTCACATGTGTATTATGTGAAGCACTCAGTCATGGGCGCTACCCAATAAGTGCTAAGCACTTTAGTCATTTTGACTGAATATGTAGTAATAAGCAATTTTGTATGGCGTCCGCGTGAGGAGGACGTGCGACGCTGTCTTATTTTTTTTAGGTGCCTACGTGTTTTTCACGTGAGGCACTGGGCACTACCCAATCAGTGCTAAGCACTTAACCGTTTTTGCTGCATATGAAGTGCTAAGCACTTTTACTCAGTGCTCACGTGTATTTCACGTGAGGCGCTGGCCTTCTGTTTTGGGCGCCCACGTGTTTTTTTTACGTGAGGCGCTGAGTCCTTTGCTGGGGACGCCCACGTGGGAAACACGCGAGGTGCTAATTTCATTTCTTTTTAAGAGATTGAATCTCTGTTAATGGCATTTTGACCATTAATGATCACCAAGATCTTTGCTTTGAAGATCTAGGTTCTAGTATTCTTTAAGAACTAAGTTCTTGTTATTATTATTTTTATAAGAACTAAGTTTCTTTTTTAGGTTAAACCCTATATTTAGAGCAATTAAATTCCTAGAACATAGGTTCTTTTTCTTTCTCTTTCTTTTTAACCTAGTTTTTTTCCTCTAGGTTTTGAGTTTGAAGAACAGAGTCTCCCCGATGAGAATTGAATTATCAACTTGTGGGGAGATTTTCTTTGGACATCTCAAATCAGAAGAAGAACTAAGTTCTTATATGAAGGGTTAAACTCTTGTTTCCGTTTATACTAAGCAATGGAGACATTTTGATCTTTTCTTTTTCTTTTACCTAGTGTTTGAAAGGATGGAGATCTTCTTCTTCTTTTGAGAATTAAATTCTCTGTTTTTCTTTTTTGTAGAGAAACTTATGGGGTCAATCCTCTATCTCTTGTTGTGTCCTTTTCATCTCTTTTGCTCTTATTTATAGGAGAAAGAAAAGAATCAATATGTTGAGAAAATTTCTCATTGAAAGATCATTATTGGTTTCATAATCGGTCAGATTGATCTTTTAGATCAATCGGTAAATTTTATTCACCGTTGGATTTTTAATCCAAAGGTTCTCTATCTAACAAAGAAGATTTCTTGTTTCTTTAACAAGATCAGGAAATATTTTTAAAAGATAGAATTTTATTCTATCATATAAATATCTTGTTAGTTTAATAAGACTTAGGAAGATATTTTCCTAACCATAGAATTTAATTCTGTTTAACAGAGAAGATCTTTCTAATTTTAGAGAGATCAGGAAAATATTTCTCAAATATAATTTAAATCTATCACATAGAATTTAATTTTATCATACGTTTTAATTGGTGATTTTATAATCACCATTGGATTTTTGATCCAAGAGTGCTCTGTTTAACAGAGCACAATTTTTCTTTGTTTAGAAAGATTGAGAAAATATATTTCCGTTTTATTGGATTTTTTATCCAACAACTTTCTGTTTAACAGAAAATATCCTTCTCATTTAAAAAGATTAGGGAGATATTTCCCCCAAATAGAATTTAATTCTATATTTGGTGATTTTTAATCACCATTGGATCTTTAATCCAACGGTTCTCTGTTAACAGAGAATATCTTTCCCTTTTTAGTAAGATCAATGGGGTATTTTCCTAGAATTTAATTCTATATAGGGAGTCGCCCTCACGTGTTGAACACGTGACCCTGATGTGTTTTAGCCTATTTTACTTAGCGACCATATGCCTTGCATATGGGTGCTCACGTGTTTAACACGTGAGGTGAGTTTGGCCTTTAGCCACTTACACTTGTTGCTTATATACAAAAATAGAATTTAATTATATGTATAGAGTTTAACTCTATCTGAAGCTAATGCTTCAAAAGGGTGTTCTCACAAGTTTAACATGTGACCCCAATATGGATTTTAATAGCGCTTATATGCTTTGCATATGAGCGTTCATGTATTTAACACGTGAGGCCTGTTTAGATTTTAGTTGCTTGCTTTTAACATTTATATGCTTTGCATATAAGTTCTCACATGTTTAACACGTGAATCTTAAAACATGGGGAATTCTCCTCTTTTTTCTTTCCCCTTTTTTATAAGGGAACAAAATGCCCCCCAGCGTTACTCTCATGTGGCTTGCACGTGAGTGCAACGGTGTCTATCTTTACCACCGTTGGATCGCCTAGGGGAATGGGAAGCTGAACCGTTCACATCCCTTCTTATAAATTGGGCCATTGGCCTTAGAGTGACTACTTTTTTTCCATCTTCCTCCTTGAGAATTTAATTTTCATTTCAGAGCTTAGATATCTTCCCATAGAACTCCTCTGATCAGAGTTAAACTCTGCAAAAAAAATTAGAAAGGATTATGAACAGAGCTTAGCTTTTAGAAAACTTTTTATCTTGTTTTGGATTTTTTAATCCATTAATAGAGTTTAGCTCTTTTCTTGAAATGATCTCGTGGAGATCTTAAAAAAACTTTATTTTAGTAGATCGTGGGTCTTGAATCAATAGGCATCCATGAGAATCGATGGTTCTTTTCTTAGGGTTTTACCCCATCATTGATCCTGATCTTTGAGGGTCTCTGGAATTTAATTCCATTATGTTTCCCATCATGGGGATTTCTGGTATGTAATCCCATTATTGAAGGAATTTTAATTACATTTTGTATTGTAGAACTCATCCTTGAATTTTGGAGCTCTAGGAATTTTATTCCCTTTCATGTTCTTGAGTATTTTCCTTTTTAGGGTTTTAATACCATCTTCACAGATTTGAATCTGTTGTTATCGTTTTAAAAGAACCCGCTTTTCGGGGATATTGGGAGTTTTTAACTCCACTGTTCATTTAATGAGAATCATTTTAGATTCTCACAATGGGCACTTTCTCTCATCATTGACGAGCCGCATTTATTTCGTGGGGCCCACTAGCCTTTTAGTTAGTAGTCCCATAAGACCAACTCACACCTTTTGTTGACTGTGGTTTTTTTGTTGTCCCCTTTTTAGGTACAATGGCCTCACTTCCCTACTTCCCCTATACCCGCTCATAGGTTGCTTTCCTACAATCACCATCAGACGAGAAAGTTATGGCTATGATTAAGTATCATGATAAGGAAAAAAAGAGCCTTCTCCTATGGGGCGTCTGGTATGGTCATATTATAAGGGTCGTCATAGTTTTACATGTGGAGTACCAACAGAACCCATTCATTCGATTCAGTTTACGGAACGTCCGTTTACTGCTTAGGCAGTGGAGGCGGTTAATTGGACTTTTGAAGGCTGGCTTGAGCCATTAACGACAGGGATACCCAATCATTCCTTAGTGGCTATTGACATTCTGGGACGCCGAATATGCTAAGGTGAAGCTCGACCTTGGAGGAAGGTCTATAAGATAGGCATCATCCCGCAGCATCCAGTAGGTACTTTCTTTAGGCCCGGTATATTCTCTCCTCCCAACGCTCACGATTGCAAAAAGTTGGATTGTACCAGGCAGTGTATGCATCGTTGTTCTATTATCATGCTCCCCATGTTTGGTGGGTTAAGGCCTTTATAAACCAATAGAATCTTCCCATGCATACGTTCCCACTGGGGACTGCGAGGTTCCCATTTCGCTGGAGGAATTCCGATAAGTTTCCGGACTGCCGATCAGGGGAGAACATTACGAGGAGTTACTACCCAGTGACGAGTACATTTTTGCCATGGTGCCAGCCATGCCTGAAGGATTGACAACTGAGAATGCTGTTCAGCACAAGCATTTAAGTTTAATCAAGGCCTTAGGAATTTTTGAGAGCCTGTTTGTGGCATCAGATGGGCAAGATGTTAGTTTTGACGATTTCATCGCTCACTTCCTTCGTAATGATGTTCTATCCAAGAAAGCTCTGAAATTTGCGAAGGTCGAAGATCCCTTCGGATTTGGCCTAGAGAAACTGCCGGCTAAAGAAGAAGATCTACCATAATTTTATATCCCAAGTTTGTCGACCGTGGCTTTTGACGAGATTGCTACTCCTGGTATGGACGATGAAACATTCTTTGTAGGCTTCATCAGTCTTTAGCTCAGCTGGTTTGCCATGCCAATACACTGACGCTTTATGAGAGCCTCCGTCTTCTTCCCCGCACACCGCATAGCCAAAGGAGCACGACTGGACATTGGCGTTGCACGGTTATCCAACCTGTATCATGGTTTGAGTGCTACAGCCAACACTTCAAATCAAGGTGGAGACACCGTGAACTTCTCCTTCTATTACTTCACATTCTGGATTGAGATGCACATGTTAGGCGTGTTTGCTGTGCATCGGCTGCCTGATTTCTACGATTCTTATACTTTCCAATGAATCATGAGATTGGTTGATACTTCCGCTCCTGATCCGACTCAGTGAGGGGATTTGCGTGTGCCGCTTAACCCGTATTCAAATGAAGGTGGCATAGTTTTCAATGATCGGGTTCTTTCTATGCCAACGGGGCCTATTCAACAGCTATTTGATTTATTGAAGAACGGAGCGCTGACTTTGAAACATAAGGAGATCATGCACTTATATTCGATCGGGCCGGGGTACTTGGTGTTCCGATTAAATGATGCCGCTCTCTTCATGTAGTATAATCCGCATCGCTTTGCCCAACAGTTAGGTTATAACTAGGGTGTGTCCCTTGAAGATTTCTTGGTTGAGCCTACTCCCTCACTGGAGACTTCCCGCGATGCTATTCATCACTTTATGCGGCTGAACACCGGTTCTCTTTTCATGATCCCTGAGTCCGATTACATTCCAAGGCTTGTGGGACTCTTCAACGGCTGGTATCGTCACTGGGTCGGTCCCATCATTACAGAGGAGAGATGGGTGCTTTTCGAGTGTAAAGCCTCTGCGCCTGCTGGATTAGTCCAAAAATACTTGTTTACCGTAATCAGAAACGGCGTCGCTTTGCAGCTAGCCGGTGAATACAGGTCGATCCATAGAGATGGGTAATTTTCTTAATGTGCTTTTACGAGTTGATTCCAAATGTTGTTTGGATTGATTTTATTAAATCTAAAAAGTCTAGATCTGAAAATATGCTAAATTAATCTAAATTAAAGTTTTGCTAGGGTTAGGATTAGGGGAAGTTTGGAGATTAAAGGTTTCCTCACCGCTTTCAATGCCTTATTTTTGATCAATTAGATGTTACGGTAATTATCAATAAAGTGGATTAGAGTCTTTCGGGAAGATGTTTCTTCCTCTATATTCGTATCCTTCCTTTATCGATAATTACCCCAACCTCCATGGAAAACACGCGCAACCGGGCCTTTATACTACGGTGTCACCGTTACCTCGAGGGGTAGGGTGCCGTAGGGATCGGTTGTGCGTGTATGCATGGAGTTCTAATTCATAGGTATGAAATGGCATGAAAGGGGTGAGAGATCTCATCTCTTAAACCTTTCCATAAGGCTAACCCTAACAAGCGAGGAGATTACTCGCTCATTAGGGATTAAAAGACATACTAATTAAAAGAGAATTAAAAGCGAAGAAATAAAATTAACTTACTAATTTGATGGCTCCCTCCAAGCAATAATACAGAACAGATCTGAATTTGTTTATTGAAAAGAGGCATGAGTTTTACAGATCTGTGATTACAATTTATAGGAAAACTAGGGTTACAGAGTCTCGCGCATGTGCAATTACAGATATGCCCACGAAAAATCCCAACACCCGCACCGACGCACCGACACAGAAATATTCCACCGACACGGGCGCTTAATGACCGCGGAACCGCGGCAAATGTAGGCCTTGGGCCGCGGTTCCGCGGCCCTTTGGTGAGTTCAGCTCACCAAATTTCTTGAGCTGCATTCTGGGTATTTTGGCTTCTTTATTCTTCACTATTTTTCTCTGTTTGGCTTCTTATTCATCCCGAAATCTTCAGTGAAAATTTGTATTGTTCTTTTAACCGTTTCACTCTGACATGTTTGAACCTTACGTTGCCTTGTACCTATGTGAACTGTTATTTGTCTAGGCTTGACTAGGATCCGTCTACTTGTTGGTCAAAAGTCCCTTTTTGTGTTTTCTTCTGTTTTTTTCACTGTATTTGCTCCAAGAGCCTGTATCCTGTAATATGCAACAAACGTGCGTCAAGAGTACTTGTTTATTTATAAAATGAATAAAAATGGGGAGTACAATAATGAAATATTATAGTATGAAGAAATACTCCCAAACTTACCTTTTGCTCGTTCTCGAGCAAACTTATTTTTATTCACTAAAATCCTAACCGCACTTTCACAGGGAAACGCGATTGCACTGAGCATGTTCAACAAGCCGTTAAACCTCTAGGTGTCCCTAGTAGGAGGAGTGTTGTCTCCTGAGGGTTTTCAGCGGATACTACCCACAAAATCCTATCAATTTGGCCCATTGACTTTTGTTCTCTAATTAGGTTTTCTAACAAGGAATTCTATTATCTTCTACTTGTAAATTATCCACCCATATTATTCACGCTTCCTCATTATTTAACTTAAGATTATATATGTTATGTAGACCTACTTAGCTTTCGGCATTTCTTAAGTCTTCCTTCTAGGGTTTTATCTCCACTTAGGAATTTCTATCAACTCCATTAAAGATATAAGTTTTATTTTTCATTCCTCTCTCTTATCTAAATTCCAATCACATATCCCCACGTGTGTGTATAGATCACCCCTACACTTGGAAATTCAAATCAAGCAATCGTACTCTCGTCTATTGTTTAAAGCACTTATTAATTAGTGAAATTTTTAAATGAAATTTGCTTACACATCCTTCATGCAACCGTTAATACTTCTTGAGGTACCAACAACCGATTACAAGATGCGTTAGCACTTTAAAGCGTACTTCCTAGTTTTGCAACACCCAAGGCTTTAGCAGTGACTCCCAAACCAGTTGGTCTAAGGAACTAGGTGATGAAGCACCCTCGCTAAATATTTTTCTATTTTTGCAGCCTTAAGTAATCACAAAAACCAGTGTCCATTTTTTTTTCTTTATTCACTTCTTTTTCTTTTATTTTCATTATACTAAGGACTTTTAGACAAGAGCATTTCAAGGTCTCTTCTACTATTCCAAGTTTCAAGGTACGTGACTGTGCAATTTGTAGGGTATACGTTTTCAGAGTCTAGACTTAAGCTAGGAACTATTTTTCAAACTTATACTCTAATAATAACATCAATACTCTTCCCTTGTTTCGACTTAGCCCAAGAAGGGAACCCAAAATTTTCCTATTTCTAAATAAACTACAAGGCATATACTTTCTACCGTTAAACTTTAAGGAATGTTATCTTTAGGGTTTTTAATTTACTAAGTCTAAGATCTAGTTGCTCCTAGCTAGTTAACCTATATGTCAAACTCTAGTCAAATAAGGCCAAAATTGAATACAATTATTTTTATAATTTTTCAAAATTTTTCAATTTTTATGGGTTTTCAAATAAGTATGCAAATGCAAAAATATGTACAAATGGATGCGAAGGATGCAAATGCAAAAATATGTACAAATGAATGCGAAGGAAGAAGACGTACCGAGCATACCCCCAAACTTGAACTTGACAGTGTCCTCACTGTCATGCTAAACCAAGAGGGTCACAATACCGACACTTCCCTGTTTATTTATTATTATTTTTTTTATTGTTAAGGAAAATATATACAGAAAGGCCTTCCCCCAAACTTCATTTAAACTATGTTAGACATTACTGCCAAACTTTGCATAGACCAAACGTCAACACCAACCAGTTGAAAAATTTATCAGTAAGGAGTATGGGTTGGTGGAAGAATAAGTAATAGCGATTCACAAAGAATTGGGGAAGATAAAAGTGGTGGTATGGACGGTGTGGAGGTGAATATACAGGAGGTGGTGATGCATCTAAACGAGAATGTGAATGATCAGCAATCAGTGGAATATTGGCATTCTCGTAGCTTAAAAGAAATAGGGGTGGTTCAACTTCTAAAGGAGGAGGTTGACTCACCACAATACCCAAAGATGTTCATGTTGGTCCTCTATTGTCTTGGCATCATCCATCAATTGCATATGATATTCAATTATAAGGGAACCGATCTCCTCGATGTTCGCCATAGTCCAACCGAAAACTTGCCTCCTATCTTGTAAGACTTTTAAAATAGCGTTCTCTTGCTCGAAAGCTAGAGAGGCTGATATTATAATGGGAAAAGTCTCAGTCTCACCTATGTAAGCATATTTAAGGTGAGGTGGCAAGGACATGAGTTCGAGTTTCGGAGGCGAAAGAATCATTGTGGAATCTACCTCGAACTCAAAGGACTCCAACACAGGTTCGAAATCACTGCAAACAACCGATTCGGATGGTTCAACTAACTCATCCAAAAATTCAAAAGACTCATATTCGGGCTGTGAGTTGTCATCATCCGAAAAAGTGAAACATTCATAATCAATATCGGTTGTGTCAATGGTGGTAGGCTCAAGGAGGGACGCACTAGTGGCGTCAAAACTGTTTTCATCAAATAGAAATCTTTCAAGCCCGCAGTCCTCCTGCGTGATTTTGTGAATAGAGAAAACTTCTCGTGTACTAGTTTTAGGCACGGGGGGCAGACTTCCCATCTTATAAATATTGAACTCACTAGACATCTTTCCAAAGGATAGAGTCATGGAGCCATTGCGACAGTTTATTACACTATTGGAAGTGGCCAAAAATGGTCGACCGAGGATCACCGGAATTTGGTTTCTTGGGTTAGCAACAGGTTGTGTATCCATAACAATAAAATCAATGGGGAATATGAACTCCCCAACTTTGATCAACACATCCTCTAGCTGACCCCTTGGATGGGTGATTGATCGATCAGCCATTTGGAGAGTACAACAAGTGGGTTTCAACTCTCTAATCCCTAATTGTTCATACACGGAGTAGGGAATCAGGTTAACACTAGACCCAAGATCTAAAAGTGCTCGATTAATTTTCTTATCCCCAATTGTGATTGAAATCGTAGGACAGCCGGGGTCCTTTCGTTTTTGGGGTAAGGTTTGATGGTGGTTAATAGCATTGCTCACTGCACTAGCCACTAGCACTTTCTTGGGTACTTGAGATGCCTTTCTCTTCGAGGTGCATAAGCCCTTTAAGATTTTCGCGTATGAAGGGACTTGTTGGATTGCATCATAGAGAGATATATTTATGCTAACCTGCTTAAATATCTCCACAATCTTCTCCACTTGTGCTGTTGGTTTATTAGGACTCAACCTATTTGGGAATGGAGCATTTTGAAAATTCGTTGAGTCAAATGTCTGTGGAGTAGAATGTGGAGTAGGAATGGATCCCGGTGTAGATGTGTTCATGTTGTGAGAAATGTGTCCGTTCGAGCTAGAAGAAGTAGAGCCGTGTGAAGGGTGGAGAATAGGCACTAAAGAAAAATGTGAAGAAGAATGTGAAGAAAATGAAGAAGGGGAAGATGACGATGGAGAAAAAGAAGAAGAAGAAAAAGAAGAACCGGCGGGGATGTCATCACTAGTTCCCACATTATTTTGCAACACTCTTCCGGATCTCAACGTGGTCACCGCATTTACATTGTGATTGGGATATGCGTTTTGTGTGTGACCGGGATTTGGCAATGGTTGAGATGGAAGCTTTCTCTTTTCTCTCTCGCTCAACGCAGCAGTTAATTGTGCAATTTGTGTCTCAATAGATTTGATACTTTGATCGTGTGAGGCATTGTTATGCATAAAAAACTGAACATAATTTTCAAATCTTGCCGCGGATTCTGTAGATTGCTTGAGAAATGCATCTAGACTTTTTTCGAGCGAGATAACCTTATCATCATTTGGTTGAACCAAATTGTTCGTTTGATTTGTATAAGGTTGTTGTTGGAAAGGTTGCTAGTTTTGAGTTTGTGAAGGTGCTTGTTGTTGTTGTCGAGGGGGAGGTCTTTGAAAATTGTTATTTCCTTGGACTTGTTGATTTTGGTTCCAAGCTAAATTTGGGTGACTCCTCCACCCCGGATTGTATGTCGAAGAGTATGGATCGTTTCTTTGTCGTTGCTGAAATGCAGCATTGACTTGATCCTTTCCTTGAGTAGATGCATTATAAGGACACTCTTCGGTTAGATGCGATGGATTCGAACAACAAGCGCAAACAGTTCGTGTGGGTAAAGCAGGGACGGGAGAAGACGATGAGATTTTGGTCTCAATGGCTTCTAGCTTTTTCATAAGTGCGTCCATCTCGGCCTTCATAGCAATCGACATATCTACATGATGTATGCCTGCCCTAGATTGACCACTAGAAGAAGATGATGTGGTCTTGGTACTCTCCCACTGAATTGTTTGCTCACTAAGATCCTCAAGAAACTGCCACGCTTCGTCACTAGACTTAGAGAGAAAATGACCTTGACATATGGTTTCTAGCAACTGCTTCGTTGCCGAGTTCAATCCCTCGTATAATGTTTGGCAAAGTTGCCAACTTTAGAGCATTGAACGGGTAGGTCTTTAAATCTCTCGAAGCACTTCCAAAATGGTTCGGAAGGAAGTTGTGAAAATTGAATTATTTCATTGCGGATTCTAGCAGTTTTGTGATGAGGATAGAACTTTTTCAGAAAAGCTTTCACAAACTCGTCCCTATTTCTAGTGGAATGTGATGCGGTGCTGTATAGCCACTTCTCGGCTAGGTCACATAAGGTAAAAGGAATGACCCTTAGCCTTATAGCGTCATCACTTAATTGGGTCATTTTCATCATAGCGCACACATTTTGGAATTTATTAATAAAAATATACGCAACTTCCGATTCCAAACCATGAAATTTTGGCAGCATATTGATGAAATGTGGTTTTATTTCAAAGTTGTCCCCATTTGCCGGTGGGGGTGAAAGACATGTAGGTAAAGAAGTGCAGACGGGGTAAAAGAGATCCTGGAGCGCAACTCGTGCGGGCGCTACAACAGGCGGAAGATTCGGGTTATTCACACCTAATGGAGGTGGAATCATTCCCGTCGGTAAGGTATCGTTGGGGTTGAATCCCGACATACCTTCGAAAGAAGCACTTGAAGGTGGAGATAAGGAAATGGAGGGAATTTCGACTTCGGTTTCGAAAGGTTCGTCGGTCGGTACCAACGAAACACGGACTAATCGGGCGTTAGTATCCCTAGTCCAAAGTGACATACACTAAAAGGGTAGTTCAGTCAGAAGAAAAGAAAAGAAAACAGAATGTGGGGGTAAGATAACGTCAATGAGAAGAAGTGGTGTAAGTGAGTTGAAAGATTTCTTTAGCGACAAATTGCAAGTTTTGAAAAGATTCTTCTTTTTTTTATTTATGTGAGAGTTTTGTAAAGAGGTTTTGAAAAGAGACTCGTGACACAAATGTATCAACCACACATGCACAATCAGGTCTAGATCTAGGGTCGCCTAGGTCTGTTAGACAGCTCCTAACTAGGGCTAGAAATAGGACCTCAAACCGCCTCTTCACCGACAATTACGGTCAGGTAAGTGCCAGGTAAGTGGGAAGGAACCACAACAGTGGGCCTAATTAATAACCACTAGCCTAGACACACTTGCCTAGACACCGCAAAGTCAATTAGGATAAACGGTCGATGCCTATACTAGTCCTTTTCCTATTGAGCTCGATGTCCTTAGGTCTGAGTCTAGTATTTTTAATTAATTGTGGTCAATGCACATGCTTTAAGTGTTTTCTGGGGTCCTGGGAAAGGTGATGAAATCCCCACCCAATCCGAGTTTGGTCAATTAGCCCCTTAAAGTCCGATTAAATTATGCAAAACAATAAAATTCACTTGTAATCAATTTTTTTAGCGCGGCGCAAAGAAACCTGCAGAAAATCTGTTATTTAGAAGGGGGAGAAAGAATTTTTAGCGCAAAGAATTCCTGCAGAAAGATTTTACAGAGAGATATATTCTAGGTTGCAGAGGGGAAGGAAAGAAAACAAACAGAGCTGATTTCGCGCAAAGAACCCCCAAAACGACCGCTGTTCCGCGGTTTTAACCTGGTCAATGCCGCGCTTCCGCGCCTGGGTTGCGGGATCGGCTCCTGAAAAAAATTGTACAGCCCTGTTTTGAACTTTCCCTTCTGTTTTAATGTGATTTTTTCTATTTTGCCCTCTGTAATTTCCAGATCCGCGATTCTTCGCTGTTCCTGCAAGATTCAAATAATAAACCCTTCAAACAGATAAAAATTGATAAAAATTTTTGTACTTTTTTTATATTTTTAGATTTTTGTAATTTTAGAATTTATATCAACCCGAAATTACACAAAAGAAATATTACGCCATCCCCGGCAACGACGCCATTTGATTAGTCCAAAAATACTTGTTTACCGTAATCAGAAACGGCGTCGCTTTGCAGCTAGCTGGTGAATACGGGTCGATCCACAGAGATGGGTAATTTTCTTAATGTGCTTTTACGAGTTGATTCCAAATATTGTTTGGATTGATTTTATTAAATCTAAAAAGACTAGATCTGAAAATATGCTAAATTAATCTAAATTAAAGTCTTGCTAGGGTTAGTATTAGGGGAAGTTTGGAGATTAAAGGTTTCCTCACCGCTTTCAATGCCTTATTTTTGATCAATTAGATGTTACGGTAATTATCAATAAAGTGGATTAGAGTCTTTCGGGATGATGTTTCTTCCTCTAGATTCGTATCCTTCCATTATCGATAATTACCCTAACCTCCATGGAAAACATGCGCAACCGGGCCTTTATACTATGGTGTCACCGTTACCTCGAGGGATAGGATGCCGTAGGGAGCGGTTGTGTGTGTATGCATGGAGTTCTAATTCTTAGGTATGAAATGGCATGAAAGGGTGAGAGATCTCATCTCTCAAACCTTTCCCTAAGGCTAACCCTAACAAGCGAGGAGATTACTCGCTCATTAGGGGATTAAAAGATATACTAATTAAAAGAGAATTAAAAGCGAAGAAATAAAATTAACTTACTAATTTGATGGCTCCCTCCAAGCAATAATACAGAACAAATCTGAATTTGTTTATTGAAAAGAGGCATGAGTTTTACAGATCTGTGATTACAATTTATAGGAAAACTAGGGTTACAGAGTCTCGCGCATGTGCAATTACAGATATTCCCACGAAAAATCCCAACACCCACACCGACACAGAAAAATTCCACTGACACGGGCGCTTAATGGCCGAGGAACCGCGGCAAATGTAGGCCTTGGGCCGCGGTTCCGCGGCCCTTTGGTGAGTTCAGCTCACCAAATTTCTTGAGCTGCATTCTGGGTATTTTGGCTTCTTTATTCTTCACTATTTTTCTCTGTTTGGCTTCTTATTCTTCCCCCGATCTTTAGTGAAAATTTGTATTAGTCTTTTAACCGTTTCACTCTGACATGTTTGAACCTTGCGTTGCCTTGTACCTATATGAACTGTTATTAGTCTAGGCTTTACTAGGATCCGTCTACTTGTTGGTCAAAAGTCCCTTTTTGTGTCTTCTTCTGTCTTTTTCACTGTATTTTCTCCAAGAGCCTGTATTCTGTAATATGCAACAAACGTGTTTCAAGAGTACCTGTTTATTTATAAAATGAATAAAAATGTGGAGTACAATAATGCAATATTATAGTATGAACACTGCCCAAGCCAATGTTCCGCTACGATCACGGTCGGTCGTTCGCCCTCCTCTGAGAGACAGCGATTCAGTGGTTATTCCGAAAGCTACTCGAACAAAGTCGGCTCCCCGTATTGCTGCTATGCCAGTTCGCACTAGAGCCGGCGCAGGGACTCCTGATAATGCATATGCTGCGGCGTCATCAAAGTTGGATCCCGAACATGAAATTGGGCAACGCCGTGCAAAAGTGCCTAAGGAGAGGAAGCGTCCTTCTGAGAGTGCTAGATCGGGCCCTAAAAAGACGAAGAAATCGGCTGCGCGTTTAATAGATACCTTGATCGAGCCTGAGCCTCTCGTCTGTGATGAGCCTATTTCTGTGCATGAACCAGATGATAGCCTTCTTTTTCCGGGTACATCTGCTGAGGAGGCCGCTCAGTTGGTCAAAGCCCTAAAGCGATCACAGGATGAGACTGAAATAGTGTGCCCTAAGAAGGGAGGTTTTCCCCCCGTTGAGTTCTATGAAGTAGATCTGGCTCCAGCTATGCCACCGGTAGTTCCTTTAACACCGACAGAAGAAAAGGCCCTTAAACAGCCGATATCAGCCGCTTCTGAAGACGAGATTGCTCTGAAAGCGGCAGAGCTCTATCTTTCAATCGAAGCCCACCGAGCATGGTTAACAAGAAAAGAGCAGCGGCTCGAAAAGGCTATACTTCAGGCTCCTTGGCGTATTGGTATGTACCTTTTAAATCCTTCTCAGTAAATGATTTATATTGCATTCATATTGTATTCGTCTTTAAACATTTTTCTTTTCGAGGGCCTTCCGCGGCGGGCGCAGTTTCGAGCCCAGATCGTGCCTTAGAGACTCCGGTGATGACTTTTATTCCTTCAGCGGAGGTTATCGGACCAACTATAGACTCTGTAAATATTACCAGTGGCGCACCGGAGGATGTAGAGGACATTCTTGAGGTTGATGTCCCTTTGGTCTGGAATGGACGAAATATTGAAGGTAATCTTATATCTTTCTTTCTGTTTAATGATCTTTCAATATGTCTGACCCTTTCTTTCTCCCAGAATTGCGGGAGTTGGCGTTTTCTATTGTGGATTGTTCTCCGGAGGTAACTTTCTTACGTTTACTTAACATGGTGGCCCCGCACGCAATACCCCCCCGGCGCATCGTCCTTTCTTTCGGCCATGGTTGGTATTCCCTTGCCTTTCGTATTGTATTTTCATAACGGTACTGACATGCCCTTACTTTGAACCACGGTCCTACAGGCTGATGACGAATTTGAGGTACTTGATGGGCCTGGAGATTTATCAGATTTACCTTCTGTGACCATGGGTAAGTGATTCTTTAGCCCTGGTATTCTTTTACTTATTCTCCGTTTGGAAAGCGGCTAACCATACATGTATCTTCCCAGTTTTGCCACCTCTGACTCCACTTGAGTCCTATATTTACATGCCGCGGGGCTCTTATTCCAGACGTATGTCTGAAAGGATGGCGAAACAGAGTATACATTCACTGGCCACTCTTATCGAAGTTCTTCACGCCGGCACTTCCGTTATAGCAGAAGAATTTGCTATCGAAACTAATGCTTCTTTGTCTGTCCTTGCCACCTACCATGATGAGGTGCTGGTGCGTACTTGGGTTGTGTATTACCGTCGAGAGGAGGCTTCTCTACATGGAGTCGAATGCATACGCCTTTCTTCTGATATCTTATCTGTAAAGGCCAACTTGCATGAATGGATTGATCGGTGTGCAGCCAACCTCTAATCTTGTGAGAAAAGGCTCAACCAGAAATTTTCAGAAAGGGAGCTGGTCTCGAAGGATTTGGGGGTAGTTCAAGCCCATCTCACAACCAAGACTACTCTGGCCTATGAAATTTGGCGAGTTCTTCAAGAGGCAATTACGTAGGTGGTGGCTTTCGATAAAGCTGTCACTTTTACGCGCGAAATGGTTGAGACTCACAAGACTGCTGAGAAAGAGCTTGAGTATCGGTTTTCTTTGTATTAACAACAACAAGCACAGGCTTAGGCTCAGCTTGCGGCGCTGCTAGAGCTTGAGGCGGAGGTCCGGTGAAAAAATGATGATCTGGCTAGCTTATTGAACCGTCCACCGTCTTTTGTCGTTGTATTTTTCCTTTTTTTTAATCTTGTATTCATTTTGGTTTATGAATAAAATACATATTTTATTTCATGCCCGCACCCCTCTATCTTTTGATGTCATGATTCGGTGCTGATTAGTTTATGTACTCATTTCGGAGTTTGTAGTTTATTCACTCATTTCGGAGTCTCTAGTTTATGTACTCATTTCGGAGATTGTAGTTTATTCACTCATTTCGGAGTCTCTAGTTTATGTATTCATTTCGGAGTTTTTTTTGTTTATATACTCATTTCGGAGTATTTTTAGTTTACCTCCCTTGGGTTTACAGGCCAACTTATTCTAACGTTGTATGTAGATAACTCCCATTCTTTTATGACATAGGTACGTTGGGTTTGTAGTACTAGGGTTTTAGTCTGTGGTACCATTACGTTGGTTGATATATTCCTCGATATGCAGTCTTTAAGCCTCTGTTCGAGTAGCCCCGTGACTGTCATGTCTCTGATCCCTTCTGAGGCTGGACAAAACGTCTTTAAGGAATCTCCTTAGGTCATATTACCGTTGGAAGAAAAAGCTTTAGGTATTTTCCATGACGCTTTTTACTTGACGTTAGGCTTAATTTGAAGCCCCAATGAGTCATAACCACACCCTTCTGGGGTGGAATGATCTCCAATGGTCTTTAGGCATTATATGTACTGCCGTCAAGACCCGAAGTTAGGAATATGTCATCACTTCGTTTTTTGCTTTGACTATATCGCGCTGATTCTTTGCTGAAGTAGGGTAGACATATGTAGGACCTCTATGCTGTATGTAATGCAATTGAACTCCGAAGCTAGGAATATGTCTTTGTTCCAATTTCATTTAATAGTTGCATCTGCACCCTGAGGAAATGAGGGGGAATGCCTAGATAGTCTCTAAGTTGTATATTTACCGTCAAGACTTGGAGCTAGGATTTTTCCATTACTCCATTTTTTTTGACCATTGGGTCTTTTTTTTTGATGATGACGTTGTGTCTGCTTCCTTCCTAAACGAGAAGTAACGCCGGGATAGTCTCTAGGTTTTATATGAACCGTCAAGACTTGGAGCTAGGATTTTGCCATTACTCCATTTTTTTCTTTGACCCTTGGGTCTTTCCTTTTTGATGATGACGTTGCGTCTGCATCCTGCTGGAATAAAAAGGAACGCCGGGATGATCTTTAGGCTGTAGATGTTGCCATTAAGACCTAAAACTAGGATTTTACCGTCACTTCACTTTTATTTGATTGTTGTCTCCGCACCCTGCTGGAATGAAGGGGGAACACAGGGATAGTCTCTAGGTGGTATATATACCGTCGAGACTCGGTTCTCCTTTTGACGAAGCGTGGTGGGAAAATATGGTTCCCTTTCCTTTATTCTTGCCCATGGATCGTATACAAGGGTCAATATGGACATACTTGCAGGGCAGAAAAGTTTCATTTTCTTCTTCTTCTTCTTTTTTTTATTTCTTTCCGCGATGCTCTTTCTTTTCAGATTTTATGTCACGAAAGTTGCAATTGCCCAATCATTTCGACTTTTTATCGCGGTGCCCAATCATTTCGGCTATTTTTTTTTATATTTTTACTCGCTGATTTTTATTGCGAGTTGCCCAAACATTTTGACCTTTTTTTTGAGATAGGGATTTGAAATCTGATCCCAATCTTGGCATCAGCATCGCTTCCACTGGAATATTTCCAGGAGCGAATCATCATTTGCCGTGAAAGGACTAGAAATTTGATACCTATTTAGGCATCAGCATCTCTATAACTGGGATATTGGAAAGAGCGGATCATCATTTTCTTTTGTTAGTTTGGATAAAGGTGGCTTAGCAAACAGGGTTAGAATCCTGTCGACTAAGGCTTTCTGGCTTTATGAGCCGTAAGGGTCTCATAAAGGTATTTCTTGTTAGTGTTATATGTCTTAAAGGACATTATTGTATCATACTGGTTTATATATTACTTAATGGAAGCTTGGGATATACACGGATATAATAACAGTCTTGCTCGAAAATGTAGTATGCTACCTGGTTTGTTTCTACCTCAATGTGTGCATGTGTTTCTTTTAGCATATCGCTTATACATATTGGGAGAGCCCTTAGGATCTTTTGCTTGATTACCAGCGTTGTGATGGCAGTCACACTAGTGGGGGCTGGGTAGTTTATAAGCACATCCTATACAGGTCTCTAGTCGTGGGATTATCGAGACGGGGCATTGATACTCCAGAGTAGACTAGTGTATACGCTTCTCATCCCAGCAGGGGAGATGGTCTGTCCCACAGCCATTAGTACGTCATACTGGAGATAGTATGCTGGTGCTCATTGGGTTATGAGTACACTGGACAGGACTCATCGGGAACTGTTGGTGGGTATTATACCTATCGTCGGGTAGCAGTTCCCAGGTGACATGAGTACAGCTTAGTCCGTCGACTTGAAACTGCTGCTTCGCCTTGAGTGTGTTCCCACTGTACATTGATTACTACCCTACAACGGCTCAAAGGAGTCATCCAAACAGGTCGTAGTTGGGTGCAGTCTCGAAGCACTTGGAGGCAGTGGCGGTTAGATAGGGTTCGTCTCTCCCGGTATTGGGGGTTGATATCGCGCTGTGTTTGGAAGGCCATTACACAAAGTCCTTGGCCAAGGCAAGAGAGATTTACTGGTAGGTACTCCAGTAGTTTCTCAGGATGTTTTGGGCTATACTCCGACACGACTTATTGCACTATTAGGGGTCTGATGATTACCGCCCCCTAGGCCCGATATGTGATACTCATAGACGAACAGATCAGACTGTACGAAGATTGTCACAGATAGGCTCAGTAGGAGTTCGGATGAGTTAGCTCATCGGCCTTCTTATTGACACAAACCTGGGTAGCCGTTATGTGCAGCTAGTACCGCTTGCAGCTTGTAGTAAAACCCACTGCCAGCGTAGTGTCGAGTCTTTAGAGTCCCATACAGAGAGTTTCCCTACATCGGGCAAAAGGTGTAGAGGCCGTATGGTTTTACGGCAGGGCTTCGATCACTTACATGTACTTGTGCACGTATGATGATCGGGTGGATAATACTAGTGAGCTTTGGTTTAAGCCAGATCCTAGTATTATATTGATGGATTATTTTCGTCTCTATGTATTCGTGTTCTTCAGAATACTGATGCGGGTATGTATATATGGATGAGGGGCATTCTCGTAATTTCTCGGGAAAGCTTCTAGAAGAAACACCTCATTAGTGTTTCTTTTTCTTTAAGGATTAAATCTTTAATGAGGTGGAGAAAATGAGGTTGAGATATTATTTGTATGAGGCATGACTGTAAGTCCACGTTACCTCTCCCGGTTCTTTCGGGGTTGTGGAAATGGTGAAAAACAATTTTTAGGGTTTATGGTAACATGGACTAGAAAACCCGGATCTTTGCTAAACAACACATTAGCAACAACTACGAGCTTTACCTACTCAGTTAAGGGGTTATACCTAGTCTTGAACTCCTTCTCTTGTTCTCCTTGGAGTGGGTTGGATGGTTCTCCTCGTCGCCTTCTCTTGCCGAAGAAAGATCCACCCGATGGCCTCTACCTTGAGCTCCTTCCTCGATCTTGAGGTAACTAAAGTATTAGGTTTGCTAAACCTTCAACCTTAGGATGAGTAGATATGAGTTTTGGTGTTTTATCTCCAAGGCAAATGGTTCTCAACAAATGAGAGGTTTTTTGCCTTGAGCTAGAGGAAGAGGGAGAGCAAAGGATGAGAGAGAATGAGAATGAGATTATGATAAGAAATTTACAACCATATCACATATATGTGAATTATCAAATTAATAATATTAATCAAAATGAAAAAGGTGATGGTTGGTTTGATAAGACCATTATCATTTCACATTTAATGATTTTGCTAAGATCAAAGAGTATTTTTGGTGTGAAATGATGATGGTCAAAGTTTCAACCTTGGTCAACAAGTCAACCTTGGTAAAAAGGTCAACAACCCTAACCATAAATCAATTTCCTTTTAATTAACATTATTAATGATATTTCACATATTCATTAGGGTTTGGAAAAAGACAACTGTCGTCAACCCTAATGAAAATCCTCTGCCTCTGTCTCAGTCAACTGTGCATACACACCCGCATCCATGTTTCGAGGAACACGAATACAATGAGATAAAACCAATCCAAAAACATATACTAGGATCTGTCTTAAACTAAAGCTCGCTAGTATCAACTGTCCGGACACCAAACGTGCACAAGTGCGCGGATGTGAACGAACCCCGTCGCAAAACCATACGACCTCTACTCTGTTTTGCCCAAAGGCGAATAACCCTCTGTGTGGGACTCTAAAGACTCGACACTACGCTGGCAGTGGGTTTAACCACAGACCGCAAGCGGCACTAGCTGTACGTAACGGTCACCAGGTAGATGCCGATAAGAAGACTGATGAGGTGAACCCATCCGGACTCCTACTGAGCCTGTATGTGACAATCTTCGTACATTCCGGTCTGTTCGTCTGAGAATATCGTATTGCGTGCCTAGGGGGCGGTAAACGTCACTCCCCTAACAGCGGTACAAGTCGTGTCGGAGTGTATCCCAGAACACCCTGAGATAACACTGGAAACGCTACCAGTATATCTCGCTTGCCCTAGCCAGGGACTTTGTGTATTGGCTCTCCTAGACACAGCGCGATATCTACCCCCAATACCGGGAGAGACGAATCCTATCTAACCGTCACTGCCTCCAAGTGCTTCGGGAATGCACCCAACTACTACCTGTTTGCACGACTCCTTTGAGCCGTGGTAGGGTAGTAATCAAAGTACAGTGGGAACACACTCGAGGCGAAGTGACAGTGTCAAGTCAGCGGACAAAGCTGTACTCATGTCACCTGGGAACTGATAACTGACGATAGGTATAGTACCAACCAACAGTTCTCGACGAGTCTTATCCAGTATACTCGTAACCTAACGAGCACCCGCATACTATCTCAAGTACGACGTACTGACGGCTGTGGGACAGACCATCTCCCCTGCTGGGATGAGAAGCGTATATGCTAGTCTACTCCGGAGTATCGATGCCCTGTCTCGATAGTCCTACGACTAGGGACCTGTATAAGGATGTGCTTGTAGATTACCCAGCCCCACTAGTGTGAATGCCATCACAACGCTGGTAATCAAGCAAAGATCCTAAGGGCTCCACTAATGTGTATAGACGATATGCTAAAAGAAACACATGCACACATTAAAGTAGAAACAAACCAAGTAGCATACTACCATTTTGAGCAAGACTGTCTATACAACTGTGAATATCCCAAGCTTCCATCAAGTAATATACAAACTAGTATGATACAGTAATGGCCTCCAGGGCATATACACTAATAACCTCCCACTTGCACTAAGGTCATGTACTGGCGTATCGAAGACCTATCATCTCGATCAGCCGCTCGAACTGAGTCAGGGGTAAGGCCTTTGTGAATGGATTTGCAGTGTTATCTTCTGTAGCAACCCACCGAACCTCGATCTCCCGGCGATCCACGATCTCCCTGATCAGGTGATACCGTCTCAAGATGTGCCTGGACTTCTGATAGGACCTTGGTTCCTTCGCTAAAGCTATAGCCCCATTGTTGTCGCAATACAGAGGTATTGGATCAACAATGGACGGAACCACCTGAAGTTCTATCAAGAACTTCCTCATCCAGACAGCTTCTTTTGCGGCATCAGATGCAGCGATATATTCCGCTTCCATCGTCGAGTCAGCAACGGTTTCCTGTTTGGAACTCTTCCAACACACCGCCCCTCTATTGAGGGTAAAGACATATCCCGAAATGGACTTGGAATCAGATTTGTCACTCTGGAAGCTGTAGTCAGCAAAGGCCTTAATCTGGAGGTCTTTGCCGCCATACACCAAGAACTTCTCCTTAGTCCTTCTCAGGTACTTGAGAATGTTCTTTACCGTTATCCAGTGCTTCTCCCCAGGGTTTGACTGATACCGGCTTACCACAGTCAGTGCATAAGCTACATCTGGTCTGGTACATAACATCTCATACATTATAGAGCCTACCGCAGAAGCGTAAAGTATAATAGACATGCGATCCCTTTCCAAATCAGTCTTGGGAGACATCTCTTTGGAGAGGATGATCCCGTGACAAGCCGGTAGATTACCGTGCTTGGAATCTTCCATACTTAATCTTTTCAGTATGGTGTCGATGTACCTGGACTACGAAAGTCCTAATATCCTCTTGGATCTATCACGATGGATCCGGATCCCCAGAATGTAAGAGGCATCACCCAGGTCTTTCATGGAGAACCTGTGTGACAAGAACCCTTTGACAGATTATAGCATAGGAATGTCATTTCCTATCAAGAGAATATCATCCACGTATAAAACGAGGAAGACGACAGTTCTTGCTACAAATCTACTATAGATGCATGGTTCATATGGATTTTTGATAAAGACAAAATCTTTGACTATCTCATCAAAACAGATGTTCCAACTCCGCGATGCCTGCTTTAGTCCATAAATGGACTTAAGCAACTTGGACACCTTTCCGCTGCTCCCACTCTGAATGAAACCCTCTGGCTGGTCCATATAGACACACTCCTCTAAATTTCCATTTAGAAAAGCGGTCTTTACGTCCATCTGCCAAATCTCATAATCGTGGAAGGTAGCAATGGCAAGAAGGATCCGAATGGATTTAAGCATAGCCACTGGAGAAAAGGTTTCATCATAGTCCAAACCAGGTCTGTGACGAAAACCCTTTGCAACAAGTCTAGCCTTATAGGTCTCAACCTGCCCATCTACACCAATCTTCCTCTTGAAGATCCATTTGCATCCCACGGGTTTTACCCCTTCTGGAGCAACGTCCAAAGTCCATACTTTGATGGTGTACATGGACTCCATTTCGGTCCGCATTGCATCCAGCCATTTTACCGAGTCAACGCTCTGAATGGCCTGCTGGAAGCTAGTCGGCTCATCACTATCAATGATGCAATCCTCTCTACCCCCGTCTATGAGAAAACCGTAGTATCTCTCGGACGGATGAGACTGCCTACTACTCCTGCGGAGCGGCGTAGGAATATCCTATTCTTTCGAGCCCTCTGGTTCTACTAAGCTTTCAGTAATAGCTCGTGGTTCTAAAATTTCTTCCAGCTTTATTGCGATCCCACTTATCTGATTTTCCAAAAATTCAGTTTCCAAGAAGTGGGCATGACGATAAACAAAAACATTTTGTTCCTCTTCGCAATAAAAGAAATATCCCTTAGAGTTCTTTGGATATCCCAAAAACTTGCACTGTACTGAGCGTGCCTCAAGTTTGTCTGCATGCTGTTTTTTGACAAAAGCTCGACATCCCCATGTCTTAATGTGCTTAAGATAGGGTTTCTTCCCACACCACATCTGATATGGTGTAGTAGGCACAGTCTTAGTTGGAACTCGGTTCAAAGGTATGCAGCTGATTCTAGCTCATATCCCCAGAATGATCGCGGCAACTCAGCGTTACTCATCATGGAACATACCATATCTAATAGGGTTCGGTTCCGTCTCTCCAATACACCGTTATATTGTGGAGTGTATGGAGGTGTAAGCTGAGAGAGAATTCCATTCTCTTTTATGTAATCCAGGAACTCGGCACTCAAGTATTCACCACCTCGATCAGATCTCAGTGTCTTGATACTTTTTCCTGTTTGTTTTTCTACTTCATTCTTGTATTCCTGGAACTTCCCGAAGGCATCAGATTTATGTTTCATCAAGAAGACATATCCGTACCTCGAAAAGTCATCTGTAAAAGTAATGAAGTAAGAATAACCGCTTCGCGCATGTGTGGACATTGGACCGCACACATCACTGTGTACTTGTTAGTTATATGTATGCCCTTGAGGCCATTACTGTACATAGGATGTATATTGTAATAGATGCTGGGACATATATAGGGAGGACTTTCTTGCTCGACATGATAGTAAGCTATCTGGTTACTCTTTACCTTAACGTGTGCACTGATTGTCTTTCTGTTACATGTTGGTAAAGCCCTTAGGATGTGTGCTTGACTACCTGGACTATGATACGGATCATACTAGTGGGGACATGGTAGTCCATAAGTACATCCTTCAAAGTCCCTAGTCGTGGGTATATCGAGACGGGGCATCGATATACCAGAGTAGACTAGCGTATACCTTCTCGACCCATACAGATGGGCGATGGATGATCCCATATCCATTGGTGTTTGACATCAGAGATGATGTACGGGTGCTCAGTAGAGACTGGGTACACTGGACGGACTCGCCGAGAACTCCCAGATGGTATTATACCTCACGTCAGATGGCAGTTCTCTGCTGACACTGGTACAGAGTAGTCTGTTGACCCGAGATCGTCATAGAGTCTTGTGTGGTTCCCACTGTGCTTTGATTTCCATCTTACCACGTCCAAGAGGGCGTGCAAAACGGTGGTTTTTGGGTACAGTCCCGAGTCACATGGAGGCAATGAGCGATAGGAGGGGATTCGTCTCTCCCGGTATAGGGGGTTGATGTTGCGCTGTGTTCGATTGGCTATAACAGGAAATCCCTGGCCAGGGTTGCTGAGATTTACTGGTAAGTGTTACCAGTAGTATCTCGAATTGTTATAGACCTCATATCGACACGACTTATCGAGCTATTTGGGTTTGACGTTTACCACCCCTAGGCAAGGTATGCGACATATCAGACGATCAGACCGGACTGTACGGTAGTGTTACTGGTTGGATTCACTGGAGTGTGAGCGGGCTTGGTCGTCGATCTTCAGATCGCTCAATACCCGGGTGGCCGTTACGTTTAGCAGACCGCTTGCGGCTTGGTGGTGCTTGATATGATCATCACCTGCTGCCGGCGTATTGACGAGTCTTTAGAGTCCTACACAGAGGTTTCCTGGCTCAAGCGAAACGAAATAGGAGCGCATATGAGATATGTGCGGGACCGAGAATAATGCGTGTATGTGATACCGTATTTCATTCTCGCGATCAATGTGTCGAATGGTTGTATGCGATATAACCTAGTTATCGATTCAAGCGTTGATTCGATAAGCCGATACATTGTATACTAGTCGGTTGTGTGCGACATGACCGGATCATTGAATCAAGTGTTGATTTAATGATTTAATGCATATTTATATATTTGATATATTACTTTGCACTAACTAGTATCGGTTCACTTTAAATGGATTTTCTCACTCGGATGTGCGCATTGCATATGCGATATGATTTTGTGCACTTGCTTGTATCATGTTTGATGATGCATGCCTTTTGGTTAAGTGTAAAGAATTAAACCTTGGTTAATGAAATGGTTAGGGTTTACTATTTCCTTATTCATTTATTCATTTATTTATTCTTTTGGAAATAGAAAAGCAAATGAGAAAATGGTGGCTTGTTTTCTTTTGTTCATGAAGCTTCATGAAGACTTTGACCAAGTGACCATTTTGTCTCATGCTTAACCCTAACCATCCCACTAACCATGATTTATTCTCTACACTTGACCATGGTTTGGTCATGATAAGTATTCTTTTAATTTTCTTTTTGGAATTAACTTATCATAGCTTTATCTTCTTCTTCTTCTTCATCTTCAAAGAAGAAACCTCCACTTCATCAATGGTGATTGATGAAGATGAGTGAGAAATCCAATTCTAAAGTCTACCCACTTCCTATTTCTTCATCCTCTACCTCTTGCCAAGTAGTAGAGTTTGTTTTCTTCACAAGTTTCATGACTTGGTGAAGTGAGAGCTTGATCTTGCGATGCTTCGACGTAGATCATCTTCGGAACGTCGTCGATGACCTAGCCCGTCCATTCTCCGATGAAGCCGATGCTTGAGCCCGGGTTTTCGATTTGGAAAGCGGAGAGGACCTCATTACGGAGCCGTGGAGGTGGAGGACCGGATCTACAAAGGTTGTATTTCCGTTCTTGTAGTTAAGTGTTAACTAGTTTACTTTTTCGCCTAGAAATCTAGTCTAAGATCCGTAGTCTAGGGTTTCCCGGCACCGTAAATTTTGAATTTGGCATGATCGATGCCTTGTGAGACCTCTAGGGTGTGCCTAGGAACTCTACAGTGGTATCAGAGCCTAGCTAGAGCCTTAGGCGAAGTCTAGACGGAATTTGAAACCCGAACAAACCCGAAACCCAACTCAAAAATGCTCTCTAACCTTTTTCTAAAATCTGGGATTTTTCAACATTAAAAATATGCAGAAAATTAAGCAGGGATTTTTATGAATTACTGTGAAAAACGGAGACTTAACTCCGTCATAACGCCGTGGAACCGCGGCCTTAGCCCACGTGGAGCGGCGGTTCCGCGGCCATATTGTTAACTCGTTGACTCCTGTTTGCACTGTAATTCCTATTTTAATATGCTGAGTTTTCTGGGAATTTTTAATATGCAGTAAACAGTTGAGTATTTTGGGGTTGTATTGGGAATCAAAGATTCGATCGGATTATCAAATTTTGTCGGTGTGGCTTTCCGGATAAATTTTAGAATATGTTAAAAAGTTCGACCGCATATAAATACCCAATTTTTCCCCTGCCCGGAAATTTCCAAGTGTTGGATTTTTCCGTAGTTTAAAAACGTTCTAAGTAGTGCAAGTAACTCGATGGACCCTCTAGAAGACAACAAACCTTAACTCGATTATGTGACCGTCTTGAACTGCCCTTTGAACCTTCGGGTTTGGGGCAGTACGGCGTGCCACATGTGAGGCGTTGGCTTGACCCTTCTACGGCTGGACCGTTGGTACTGAGGCACGAACTGAATGTTTTTAGACTTGTTTCATGTGTTGATCTGTATCGGGAAAACTTGGGTGTTCGATTGTTCGATCGGAAAGTTTGACATTTTCTATTTATCCGGAATGGGATACAATAATTGGAATTCACAAGTAGTTATGAGATAACGGAATGAATATTATAAACGTAGCAATTTAGTCTCACTTGATCGGTTGCCACGGAATATTGATGTGATCAAAAGTCCGTCGCAATCACGTAGCGTACGCGGATACTCGCCGGGTAAACTTAATAGACAGCCTCACCCCATAGCCCCGACCAAGTGACTGTAGGAGAACCCCGTCGCCGAAAGCATCCGTTCGGGTGCTCGCGGCAGCGGTGTTCCGCCTTGGTGCACTTCGTCGACGGTATCGGGGGTGCGGCCGCCTACTAGAGTTTGCGACGAGCATTCGATCAGATTGTCGGGAATCTTGTTGAATTGCCCGACTTGATATTGAAAAGTGTTTTCGATAATGAGACTAAAATGCGGGGTTTATAATTGTTAGGCATGTGATGTCTAAGGAATTCATTTGGTCAGGCATGCGATGTCTGAGGTGGTTGCGGATTCCAACTGTTGTAGTTTTACACTTTCTTTTCTGTGACCGTAAGTGTAATATGTGATATCGCCGATTTCGTTGCTATATGTCAACGACAATTGGGATGCGCATATTTACTTACGTTGATAACATGTGATGTTATGTGTTGCTGGATATGTTATATTGGATCGTCGTGTTCGAATAGCCGGGGGTTTTTATGTGAGATGAGTGTTTTTCATTTTCATTCATGTAAAAACTTGTATGTAATATTCTTTTATTGGGGCACTTCCAGGTTGCGGAAATAGTCACCTTTTGTATATTATTTACTTTTCCGCACTAGGATAGTCCCAAGGAGGAGGACACAAGTAACCGGGTTCTGGAGTCCAGTGGGAGACCAACTCGAGGAGTCGAGTCCGGGTCTTCTAACTCCAGAATTGGTAGGGTTGCTTGCCGCTCTCGTAGGGGTCTAGGGGTGTGGGTTTGGCTATTCATCACGACCGTGGAATCCGTGTTTTATACTGGCTCGTATTGAAAACATGGACGTCCTAGTATATCCAATATTTCATATGTTTCTTCTGCTGCGATATCTGTGATGTGATCATGTGATGTTCTGTGATAGATACAGTATATAGTATATATGATATATTATATAGACGTTACTTATGTTTTACACCCGCGCTAGCCCTGCCCCGCTCTGCCGTTAGTTACCTAACCTAACGGTGCACGAGGGGACATCGAGGCAAATGCGGATGACATAAGTGTACGTCGTATTTATCTGTGATGTTTAGGTATTTGAATGATGGGACTTCATTAATATGATTAATGAAATAAAAGAAACCTAAGATGTTGTAGAATCGAATTTCAAAATAAAACAGGTAGCTACAGTTCTTGCTTTGCACAGCGGTATATGTGATATATCCTGCACCTTATTCGATAGGGAAATGACCGAGATCCCTTCACCGGGAGTGACTCCTTTAGCAATAACTGGCAGATGCTACACACTCGGATTGTCTTTTGATACCTTTTAAGAGTTTTTGCTTTGCACAGTGATATATATGATATATCCCGCACCTCATTCGACGAGGAAAGGACCGACGATCCCTTCACCGGGAGTGACTCCTTTAGCAAAACTAGAAAAGCCTCAAAAACACTCCATTTTAAAATTCATTCGATCCTACAACGATATCAAGTTCATTACGCAATAGGTTTTCAGAAAAACCTGTCGTAGCGATCCGTCATTTCAGATAAGTAGTGGTTAGTATTCGTGCTACGTTTGTTGGCCTGCGTCAAGGCGTAGTGTGCGGTAGCTAACTAGTATTTATCTGCTTATGCATATGATGCAGATTGGATTAGGGTAGTCGTGCGACTTTGTTGGCCTGTGTCAAGGGTCTGCGGGTGGGTTTAATTCAATCAGGAAATGACGGGTTGAACTTGACTAGCGGACTATGGTTTGTTGGCCAGCGTCAAGGTCATAGGACGCTAGGGGCAAAATATTATCGGGAATTTCAAGTGTTGAAATTTGTAATGAGATTGCATACCTTCTATGAGATAGTTGGATCCCGATACCCGCTGCGAGTAAGAGTTACTCCTGGGAGAGTTTTATACATTACAATTAGCCGATCAAGTAGGTGTCTAGAAAGGTGTCAACGGGGTTACGCCTCTGAGAAAACGAGGTTTACATTAATTAGGTTCGTGCGAAAGCACGGGGGACCTCCCTCAAAGTACCGACACTGGCCTGGCTGAAAGATTGGCGAACTTGTTGTGCGTAATTAATCCCGGCTAGTCTTTCCTTTTAGGGTTTGAAGGAAGATTTGATAAAAAGCAGTGGGAGCCATCCTGATTAGATAAAATAATAACCAATCTATTCTTGCAAGAGCGCACGCTGAGTGTTTTCTTCTCTCTCTCTCCTGGTAGCGACCATATCACGCCTTAATCAAGATAATAAAACGGATTATTGACCGAACCCGCTTATTATACTGAGCTGGGGAACGTTGGTCCCGCTCCAACTTATAATTGTTATAAGACAGAGCAGGAAATTGGGGAATACCAGATTTCCCGTGCCACCCAAACGAAGAAAGTGCATATGATGCATCATCTTCGGGTGTGTTCACTACAAAGAACTGTTTCTCAGTATCCTCCGTATCCTGGGTTTTTGATACCAGATCAGGATCCCAGATATGTAAGATGTTACATAGGGCTACAAAAGGGTAGAAAAACTGAGAACGGGTGATAAGTTTCATGAGGCAGAAAACGGGGCAAGAGTTGCAGCCAAGTCTGTTGGTCACTGTCACCCTGTATTACCAATACATTGATTTTGAACGAATGTTATTAGATACCGAACCTGATATACAAAATCATATCAGTCTCTTTATTAGTAAAGAAATGATAAAATTTTGTATTGTTGGATAATGTTTTGAACATTTCCTATATCAAAAGTTGATCGGTTCAGGCACGTTATCTAAAAGCATTAATGTTCTAAATCAAACTACAGTTCTAAGTATAGAGAACACACACAAGAGGAAGAGTTCAGAATTGAACCATTCCTTCTTGAGGTATTGTAGACTAGGTCAGATCAATGTGACCCGACTAGCTAGAGTTACATAAAGATGCACATTTAAATTAGTTTGAATTTACATCTTGTGGAACTCGCCAGTCATGTCACAAAGATAAGATGACCATAGCTCCGTTTACTGAAAACATAGAAAGAGTTAATGAACTCTTGGGACTGATACATGATGATGTATGTAAGGTCTCCTGTCTACACATGCCAGGACTGGTTCTTTATACTTCATTATATTCTCTGATAATCTCTCGAGATTCAGTCATATGTTCCTGTTGGAACTTGAGTCTGAACCTTTTGAGATATTCACAGAATATAAGATAGAAGTAGAGAACCAATACGGGTATAAGTATTATGTCCTATGATGAGATCAAGGAGGAGAATACTTGAGCATAGAATTTCTGGACTATTCTAAAGGAGAATGAGATTCTCTCTCAGCATTACTCCTCCGAATACACCATTGCATGATGGTATGTCGGGGCGGAGCAATTGCACCCTATTCGATATGGTGTGCTATATGATGAGTACTACTGAGTTACCTATTTCCTTTTGGGAGTTATGCACTTATGAAGCTGCATACCTATTGAATTACGGTTCGAATCAAATCAAAGCCTACCATTTCATATGTGATATGGAAAGGGAAGAGCCCATATCTTAAGTTAGTTAAGATTTGGGGTTGTCCGGCCTGTGTCTAAAAGCATAATCCGGACAAGCTCGAGGCAAGGTCTGTAATGTACAACTGGAAAGGTTCCAGCTATACAATTTGCAGCCAATGATTTGATAGAACCAAAGGATTCAGAAGATTCCAACGAACCTCAGCCTCTCCGCCGATCTAGTAGGGTTCCTCACCCACCTGAGAGATACTTCGGTTGCTCTATGACAGTGGGAGTGAGGATTGCTTCATGAGATGACGACCCAACTAGCTTCGAGCAGGCCATCAGGAGTAAGACTCTGTAAGAATGGCTGGATGCTTAGCGATCTAAGATGGAATCCTTATACACCAACAAAGTATGGACTTTAGTTGCTATATCTGAAGGGTTAAATCCCCATCAGGAGCAAGTATATCTTGAGAAGATTACTTGGTGTATGTGGAAAAGTTGAGACTTTCAAAGCTAGACTTGTTAAAAGTTTGCATCATGTACCAGGCGTGGATTATGATGAAACCTTTTTCCAAGTAGCTATGCTTAAGTCCATCCAGATCATACTTGCCACGGCTACATACCATGACTACGATATCTGGTGGTTGGGTGTCATGACAGCTCTTCTAAAAAGATGTTTTGGAAGAGGGCGTCTATAAGTACACAGCCAGAGGGCTTCGTAAACAGTGGGAGCGGCGGAAACGTGAACAAGATGCTTTATAGGATAAAGCAGGCATCGCGGAGTTGGAACGTCTGTTTTGATGTCTTAGTCAAAGAGTTTGACATCATCAAAATGGTAGATGAACCTTGTATAAACAAAAAGGTAGTAGGGAGTATGGTGACGATCCTCGTAGAGTACGTGGATGACATACTCTTGATAGGGAAGGAGTTTTCTATGCTACGCTCGATCAATCTCCGCTTATCACAATAATTCTCCATATAGGATCACTGAAAGTGTTCCAGCGTGATAAAGACGACTGAATGTCAGTCGCAGGCATTGTCTTTACCCTCATTAAAGGGACGGTATGTTGGAAGAGTTCCAAGCTAGATACCGTGATATACTAGACGATAAAGGCAGGATACATCGCTACTTAAGATGCTACCAAAGAGGCTGTTTGGATTATAATGGTTCATGAGATGAACTACGTTCCTACCATTGTGAGACAATGGAGTTGTGGCTTTTGCCAAGGAACGCCGGTCCCATCAGTGATCCAGACTTTTTCTAAGGCAGTATCACCTGATCATGGAGATGGTTGATCTTCAGGGTGATCGAGGCAAGGAGAGTAGACTTAGAGGATAACGCAGCGGATCCACTCACGAAGGCCTATTCCCAGAGAGAGACTTTTATGGGATGGTTGAGTATGAGATACTGCAACCACTGCTACAGATGGCCCTAGTGCAAGTGGGAGATTGTTAGTTATATGTATGCCCTAGAGGCCATTACTGTACATAGGATGTATATTGTAGTGGATGCTGGGACATATATAGGGAGGACTTTCTTGCTCGACATGATAGTAAGCTATCTGGTTACTCTTTACCTTAACGTGTGCACAGATTGTCTCTCTATTACATGTTGGTAAAGCCCTTAGGATGTGTGCTTGACTACCTGGACTATGATACGGATCATACTAGTGGGGACATGGTTGTCCATAAGTACATCCTTCAAAGTCCCTAGTCGTGGGTATATCGAGACGGGGCATCGATATACCAGAGTAGACTAGCGTATACCTTCTCGACCCATACAGATGGGCGATGGATGATCCCATATCCATTGGTGTTTGACATGAGAGATGATGTACGGGTGCTCAGTAGAGACTGGGTACACTGGACGGACTCGCCGAGAACTCCCAGATGGTATTATACCTCATGTCAGATGGCAGTTCTCTGGTGACACTGGTACAGAGTAGTCTGTTGACCCGAGATCGTCATAGAGTCTTGTGTGGTTCCCACTGTGCTTTGATTTCCATCTTACCACGTCCAAGAGGGCGTGCAAAACGGTGATTTTTGGGTACAGTCCCGAGTCACATGGAGGCAATGAGCGATAGGAGGGGATTCGTCTCTCCCGGTATTGGGGGTTGATGTTGCGCTGTGTTCGATTGGCTATAACAGGAAATCCCTGGCCAGGGTTGCTGAGATTTACTGGTAAGTGTTACCAGTAGTTTCTCGAATTGTTATAGACCTCATATAGACACGACTTATCGAGCTATTAGGGTCTGACGTTTACCACCCCTTGGCAAGGTATGCGACATATCAGACGATCAGACCGGACTGTATGGTAGTGTTACTGGTTGGATTCACTGGAGTGTGAGCGGGCTTGCTCGTCGATCTTCAGATCGCTCAATACCCGGGTGGCCGTTACGTTTAGCAGACCGCTTGTGGCTTGTGGGTGCTTGATATGATCATCACCTGCTGCCGGCGTATTGACGAGTCTTTAGAGTCCTACACAGAGGTTTCCTGGCTCAAGCGAAACGAAATAGGAGCGCATATGAGATATGTGCGGGACCGAGAATAATGCGTGTATGTGATACCGTATTTCATTCTCGCGATCAATGTGTCGAATGGTTGTATGCGATATAACCTAGTTATCGATTCAAGCGTTGATTCGATAAGCCGATACATTGTATACTAGTCGGTTGTGTGCGACATGACCGGATCATTGAATCAAGTGTTGATTTAATGATTTAATGCATATTTATATATTTGATATATTATTTTGCATTAACCAGTATCGGTTCACTTTAAATGGATTTTCTCACTCGGATGTGCGCATTGCATATGCGATATGATTTTGTGCACTTGCTTGTATCATGTTTGATGATGCATGCCTTTTGGTTAAGTGTAAAGAATTAAACCTTGGTTAATGAAATGGTTAGGGTTTACTATTTCCTTATTCATTTATTCATTTATTTATTCTTTTGGAAATAGAAAAGCAAATGAGAAAATGGTGGCTTGTTTTCTTTTGTTCATGAAGCTTCATGAAGACTTTGACCAAGTAACCATTTTGTCTCATGCTTAACCCTAACCATCCCACTAACCATGATTTATTCTCTACACTTGACCATGGTTTGGTCATGATAAGTATTCTTTTAATTTTCTTTTTGGAATTAACTTATCATAGCTTTATCTTCTTCTTCTTCATCATCTTCAAAGAAGAAACCTCCACTTCATCAATGGTGATTGATGAAGATGAGTGAGAAATCCAATTCTAAAGTATACCCACTTCCTATTTCTTCATCCTCTACCTCTTGCCAAGTAGTAGAGTGTGTTTTCTTCACAAGTTTCATGACTTGGTGAAGTGAGAGCTTGATCTTGCGATGCTTCGACGTAGATCATCTTCGGCACGTCGTCGATGACCTAGCCCGTCCATTCTCCGATGAAGTCGACGCTTGAGCCCGGGTTTTCTATTTGGACAGCGGAGAAGACCTCATTACGGAGCCGTGGAGGTGGAGGACCGGATCTACAAAGGTTGTATTTCCGTTCTTGTAGTTAAGTGTTAACTAGTTTACTTTTTCGCCTAGAAATCTAGTCTAAGATCCGTAGTCTAGGGTTTCCCGGCACCGTAAATTTTGAATTTGGCATGATCGATGCCTTGTGAGACCTCTAGAGTGTGCCTAGGAACCCTACAGTACTAGCCCCAAAAGCTCGCTCGCTCTTACTCCATGTCCAGTGAACAAAGTCTTTGTCATCTTTCTTTTGAGACGGGATTGACAAGTTGCATATGATTGATATTTGAATGGATCCAAATATCCTTCTGTATGTAACTTCGTCAACCTTCTCTCATTGATGTGACCCAGTCTACAATGCCATAAGAAAGCATGATTTATTTCTGGAGACTTTATTTTGTGTGTATTCTGGAAATTGAAAATCCGTTGTTGGTTTAATACGTATATACCATTGCTTAATGTACCGACCCAATCAGAACTTGATTAAGGTGAATGTTTACAACATTGCTTACAAATGGAAATTCATAACCTTCTTTAGACATCAAAGATACAGATATGATATTACAAGTTGCATTGGGTACAAAATAACAATCACGCAAAACCAAAACATTCCCATATGATAATCCCAAGTGATAGTCCCCCACGGACTCAACATCCATGCCAGCTCCGTTTGCAACTCTGAGGGTCATATCACCTGCCTTCAAAACCCTACGCTTTCTCAGTGCCGACAAAGAATTAAAAATATGAGATCCTGATCTGGTATCCAATACCCAGGAAGTAGAGTTTATTGATAGACAGTTTTCAATAACATACACACTTGAAGCCGAAGCCGCAACTTGCTTCGGATCATGGTTTCTGGCCTTCCAAGCCCTGCAATCCTTTTTCCAGTGTCCACTCTTATGACAGTAAAAGCACTCTTCCTTTCCCACAAGCTTTCCCACTACCTTTGTTGCCTTTGACTTTCCCTTTGTTTCCAGTTTACTAACAACGTCCCTTGGTTTGGTGGGGGTTTTCTTCTTCTTTCCCTTGGCTTTCGCCTTGGACCTAGAAGAGGAAGATCCTCCTACAAACAAAGTGGATGTTTTCCTTACTTTCTGTAAGGTTCCCTCTGCACTCCTCAACATGTTGAGGAGTTCTAAAAGTTCAACTTCCTTTTCTTGCAAGTTGAAGTTTAGGATAAACTGGGCGTAAGTGGAAGGAAGGGACTGGAGAATCAAGTCCGTGTAGAGCTTGTTCTCTAACGTGGTCCCAAGGTCCGCGAGCTCCCCAATAAAGCCAATCATCTTAAGTACGTGTTCCGCTACGGATGATCCGACGGCTAATCTCACCGAAAACAACTTTTTCGAGACTTCGTATCTGGCGATACGTGATTGCTCTCCATACAGTTCTTTTGTATGAAGAAATATGGATTCCAGGTCAATATTCTCGTGCCTCCTCTGATGTTCATTGTCCATAGAGGCAAGTACGAGGCACTTGGCCTTCGCGCAGTCGATCTCCTAGGTCATACGGATTTTCTTATCCGCGACGCTGGTTTTTGGACCTAGGACAGGGGGAGCTTTGGTGGTAAGGAGATACCCCAACTTGTCAAAAGTGATTTCCATTTTGACATTCCTGAGCCAATCCTTATAGTTTGGCCATGTCAGTATGTTTTTATCTAGTAGTAACTTAAGTCCGGTCATGATACTTGGTCGCTGCAATTAGGAGAGAGAGAAGAAACACTTTTAGCATGATGCTCTTGCAAGTTTAGAGTGGTTTTTAGTTTGTCTAAACAGGATGGCTCCCACTGTCTCTCGAATCCCTCCTCAAACCATAAAAAGGAAGAATTAGTCGGGATCAATTTCACCGTACAATACTTTCTTAACCGTTCAACCAGGCCAGTGTTGGTACTTCGAGGGAGGTTTTCCAATGCTTTCGCGAAGTTCCTTAATTAAATAACCTCTTTTCCCAGTGGACGTAGCCCCGCTAACACCTTTCTAGACACCTTCTTGGTTTATAGCATTGATCGTTAAGTGAGAAAGTTCCCGAGGAGTAGCATATACTCAGAGTAGGATCGGGATCCAAATATCATCGTGTGGCAAAACTGAAGGAATCCTACCAGAATCATCACACTCCAAATGGTATGCAACGCTAGAGGGTTTCAGTTTCTTTAGAAACTCCCGATGTGGATTTTAGCCCCATGCTCTTATGACTTTGACTTTGGCCAACAAATTATAAGTCACATGTCAAGTTCTACCCGTCATTCTCCAGGTTAATTTGAACCCACCCGTACCTATCCTTGACTTTATCCAACAAGGCAGTACGACTGTCCAAAACCAACGCATCTATCTATGCTGCATATGAACACCCAATAGCTACCAATCACTGTGCCTTGACTTTGGCCAACAAACACAGCTTGAATACTATTGACTATCCATATGAAATGACGGAGGTCTACGAATGGTTTTGGCGAAACCGTGAACGTAGTGAACTTGATATAATCGAAGGAACGAGATAGCTTTTAAAAGGAGTGGTTTAAGCTCCGCGTTTAAAAGTTGTTTTGAAAAGAAACCGAGTGGTTTTGAAACTGTTCCAACGACTTTAACTTTGGTTTATTTTCTTGCATTAATTTAATGTGTCCCATCAATTAATCCTACCATTGCAGAAAACAACGAAAGTATGACGTACGCTTATGCCATCCGCATTCGCCACGGGGTCCCGTCATCACCCGTTAGGTTTCTTAACTAACGACAGAGCGGGGGCTGGACTAGCATGGATGCAAAACATAAGCAACGCCTAAATAGATATCATATATAGATATATACATTCGTCAGATGCAATGATAGCCATTCCAGATCATAGATGAACACATTGGATATACTAGGAATCCGCGTTTCGTTCGAGCCTGCAACGAAAAGCGGATTACACGGTCGCGATGAATAGCTAATACCCCACCCTAGACCCCTACGGGTGTGACAAACTACCCGCCAAGTACCCGAAGCGAAGCAACCTACCTCAACAACGTGAGTAGGCCACTCGGCACTTCGAGGTACCCGGTAGTTTGTGCACCCCATCTTGGGTCTATCCTAGGAGAAAAAACTGTAAAAGGAAATTATACAGTGGCGGCTACAACCTCATCCCGGATGTGCGGCCATACAAATAATATTACATCAATTTACAAATTACATCATATGAAAGATAAAGAAAACTCTCATCTTCCAACCCCCCCAGCTATTCATCCGCGACAATCCAACGAATTCATATACACAACCCATCAACATTACAGATCACAGATATGTATAAACCCCAGTAATCGACGTATAGCGATTAGCAGACGTTTAATACATTATCACATCACAGATACAACCCATTAGCCAAAGTGTAGAGAAGTTCGATCAAAATACGGATTTGTAACCACCCCAAAAACAAATTTGTTCTCTGGAAAAACTGGGCAGAAACAAACCATCCTAAAAATCACAAAACACCAATATAAGAACACTGCAGGAGAAATGACCGACGGCTGAGTCAACTCGGCCGCGGATCCGCGGCAAGAGCATGCTCTTGCCACTGTTCCGCGGTGAGTTGGTCGACTAGCTGGATCGTTTCTCTTGGGTTTTCTTTAAAAACCCTGAGCTGATTTTTAGTACATGATTTATTATTTTTTGAGCTGAAATAAAAATCGGCAGAAAGTTGATATTTTTGACGTGTTTTGCGGTTTTTTGTCCGATCGAAATTCTAGATACTTTGCTAACATGCTAGTGTGTGTTTAGCCAGGCTCTGATACCACTCTAACTCCATGTTACCTCTCCCGGTTCTTTCGGGGTTGCGGAAACGGTGAAAACCGATTTTTAGGGTTTATGGTAACATGGACTAGAAAACCCGGATCTTTGCTAAACAACACATTAGCAACAACTACGAGCTTTACCTACTCGGTTAAGGGGTTTATACCTAGTCTTGAACTCCTTCTCTTGTTCTCCTTGGAGTGGGTTGGATGGTTCTCCTCGTCGCCTTCTCTTGCCGAAGAAAGATCCACCCGAGGGCCTCTACCTTGAGCTCCTTCCTCGATCTTGAGGTAACTAAACTATTAGGTTTGCTAAACCTTCAACCTTAGAATGAGTAGATATGAGTTTTGGTGTTTTATCTCCAAGGCAAATGGTTCTCAACACATGAGAGGTTTTTTGCCTTGAGCTAGAGGAAGATGGAGAGCAAAGGATAAGAGAGAATGAGATTATGATAAGAAATTTACAACCATATCACATATATGTGAATTATCAAATTAATAATATTAATCAAAATGAAAAAGGTGATGGTTGGTTTGATAATACCATCATCATTTCACATTTAATGATTTTGCTAAGATCAAAGAGCATCTTTGGTGTGAAATGATGATGGTCAAAATTTCAACCTTGGTCAACAAGTCAACCTTGGTAAAAAGGTCAACAACCCTAACCATAACTCAATTTCCTTTTAATTAAAATTATTAATGATATTTCACATATTCATTAGGGTTTGGAAAAAGACAACTGTCATCAACCCTAATGAAAATCATCTGCCTCTGTCTCAGTCAACTGTGCATACACACCCGCATCCATGTTCCGAGGAACACGAATACAATGAGATAAAACCAATCTCAAAACATATACTAGGATCTGGGTTAAAACAAAGCCCGCTAGTATCAACTGTCTGGATACCAAACGTGCACAAGTGGCGGATGTGAACGAACCCCGTCGCAAAACCATGCAGCCTCTACTTTGTTTTGCCCAAAGGTGAATAGCCCTCTGTGTGGGACTCTAAAGACTCGACACTACGCTGGCAGTGGGTTTAACCACATACCGCAAGCGGCACTTGCTGTAAGTAACGATCCCCAGGTAGATGCCGATAAGAAGACTGATGAGGTGAACCCATCCGGACTCCTACTGAGCTTGTATCTGACAATCTCCGTACAGTCCGGTCTGTTCGTCTGAGAATATCGCATGGCGGGCCTAGGGGTGGTAAACGTCGGTCCCCTAATAGCGGTACAAGTCGTGTCGGAGTGTAGCCCAGAACACCCTGAGATAACACTGGAAACGCTACCAGTATATCTCGCTTCCCCTGGCCAGGGACTTTGTGTAATGGCTCTCCTAGACACAGCGCGATATCTACCCACAATGCCGGGAGAGACGAATCCTATCTAACCGTCACTGCCTCCAAGTGCTTCGGGACTACACCCAACTACTACCTGTTTGCACGACTCCTTTGAGCCGTGGTAGGGTAGTAATCAAAGTACAGTGGGAACACACTCGAGGCGGAGTGACAGTGTCAAGTCAGCGGACTAAGCTGTACTCATGTCACCTGGGAACTGATAACTGACGATAGGTATAGTACCAACCAACAGTTCCCGATGAGTCCTATCCAGTGTACTCGTAACCTAACGAGCACCCGCATACTATCTCAAGTACGACGTACTGACGGCTGTGGGACAGACCATCTCCCCTGCTGGGATGAGAAGCGTATACGCTGGTCTACTCCGGAGTATCGATGCCTTGTCTTGATAGTCCTACGACTAGGGACCTGTATAAGGATGTGCTTGTAGATTACCCAGCCCCCACTAGTGTGACTGCCATCACAACGCTGGTAATCTAGCAAAGATCCTAAGGGCTCCACTAATGTGTATAGGCGATATGCTAAAAGAAACACATGCACACATTAAAGTAGAAACAAAGCAAGTAGCATACTACCATTTTGAGCAAGACTGTCTATACAACTGTGAATATCCCAAGCTTCCATCAAGTAATATACAAACTAGTATGATACAGTAATGGCCTCTAGGGCATATACACTAACAATGACTCATCACTTGGACAAATTAGATATTTGTGAACCATGCTAGATATTTTGTGAGATATTATCTTATCAATTATCAACATGGTTCATTATTCATCACAAATGAGCAAGCTTCATCCAACTCTCTTCTCCTTTCTCATTTTCTCAAGTGACCTTCTTCTTCATCAAAACACTAAACCTCTCATGTGTTGAGAATCCTAGGGTTACAAAAGACAAATCAATCAATCTTCTCACTCTACACAACCTAGGACTTCTAGTATAGCGAACTAGAGGCCGTAGTTTCCTCGGATTTGAGGTAGGAGCTCGGATTATAGACTCTCGGGTGGAACGTCTTTGACTTGAGGAGGCCGTCGAGGTTGCCCAATCCGTTTCGATCCTTGGAGCTAACGATGAGGTGGAGGACAGCGAAGAAGACCCGAAGGACTTGGTATCGTGAGGTATAACTTCTTTCCGATTAGTTAAACCTCATTTCCAGTTAGCTAGTTAGGGTTTAGTATCGATCCTGGAGTTCAAGTCGGTGTTGCGAGCTTCAAAAAATCAATTTTTGCATATTCCACCTCCGCGCGAACACGCGGGGTGCGCGACATCGACTTACATTTCTCCCTACGAGTCAAGAGGATATTGTAGGTGTATTTTCTCCTTAGGAGTCATAAGGATTCCTAAGTGTGTTTTTCTCTTATAAGTTGTAAGGATCTTATGAGAGTATTTTCTCCTTGTAAATCGAGAGGACTTACAAGTGTCGTTCACCATATGGGGATATTTCTCGCCATTGGTGGAACTTGGTGGGAGAGTATTAATTTATGCCCGTGGATTGTATACAAAGGTCAATATTAGACCTCCTGTAGGGCAAAAAAGTTTTGTAGGGTTTTTTAATGGCTTAAGAACAGGTTTAGATCCCTATAACTTAAGACTTTTGAATCCTATGAGCCGTGAGGGTCTCATAGAGGGAGATTCTCCTTACGAGTCATGAGGATCTCGCAAGTGTAATTTCTCCTTAGGAATCGTGGGGACTCCTAAGTATGTTGCTCCTTCGAGAGTCCTAAGGATCTCACGCAGGTATTTTCTCCTTGCAAGGTCGAAGGGACCCTGCAATTGTGTAAATTCACACTTTTTTAATGAGATTTTGCCCTTTAGGGTTTTTACAAGCTCGTTGGTAGTCCTAATATTTTTACTCACGGCACCCTTTCGGGTTTTCATCCGTGTCCATTTCGCTTGTGGACATAACCCCTTTTTCTGAACGGTGAAACACTCGAGAGTAGCTTCGTCGCAGGTGACCCATCTATTTGCCGGTGTAACTTGGGGGTGGATTCACCGCTGGAGTAGCTGTGTAGCCAGTGGGACTTGAGTTGCAACCAACGCTGTTGGGACTTCGATTGCAATATAAATCTCAAGCGAGCATATCGCCGTGTTTGGGGCGACGCTCTAGTTTAGGGACATTTTGGTCCATCATTAGTTTAAGGACGTTTTGGTTCATTATCGCCATATTTTGGGGATGAGTATTAGTTTTGTTAGTTATATGTATGCCCTAGAGGCCATTACTGTACATGAGATGTATATTGTAGTGGATACTTGGACATATATAGGGAGGACTTTCTTGCTCAACATGATAGTATGTTATCTGGTTGCATTTTATCTTAACATGTACACTGATTGTCTCTCTGTTACGTGTTGATAAAGCCCTTAGGATGTGTACTTGACTACCTGTATTATGATGCGGATCATACTGGTGGGACAAAGGTAGTCGGTAAGTAAATCCTTTAATGTCCTTAGTCGTGGGTGTATCGAGATGGGGCATCGATATACCAGAGTAGACTAGCGTATAGCTTCTCGACCCATTTAGATGGGTGATGGATGATCCCATATCCATTGGTGTTTGAAATCAGAGGTTATATACGGGTGCTCATTGGAGACTGGGTACGCTGGACGAACTCGCTGAGAACTCCTTGATGGTATTATACCTCACGTCAGATACCAGTTCTCTGGTGACACTAGTATATGGAGGCAATGAGCGATAGGAGGGGATTCGTCTCTCCCGGTATTGGGGGTTGATGTTGCGCTATGCTCGATTGGCCATGACTGAAATCCTTGGCCAGGGTAGAAGAGATTACTGATAAGTGTTATCAATAGTTTCTCGCACGTTATGGTCCTTACATCGGCATGACTTATCAAGCTACTGGGGTCTGACGTTTACCACCCCTAGGCGAGATATGCGACATATCAGACGAACAGACCGGACTGTACGGTAGTGTTACTGATTGGATTTGCAGGAGTATGAGCAGACTTGCTTGTTGATCTTAGGATCGCTCAATACCCGGGTAGCCGTTACGTTTAGCAGGCCTCTTGCGGCTTGTGGGTGTTTGATATGATCATCACCTACTGTCGGCGTATTGACGAGTCTTTAGAGTCCTACACAGAGGTTTCCTGGCTCAGGCGAAACGAAGTAGGAGCGCATATGAGATATGTGCGGGACCGAGATTAATACGCGTATGTGATACCGTATTCTTTTCTCGCGATTTGTGTCATCGGTCGGTTATATGCGATATAGCCGAGTTATCGAATCAAGTGTTGATTCGATAAAATGATACACATGATATTAGTCGGTTATATGTGATATAGCCGGATTATTAAATCAAGAGTTGATTTGATAATCTAATGTATAATTATATATTTGATATATTAATTTACATTAACTAGTATTAGCTCACTTAAGATTTCTTTTCTCACATGATTGTGCATTAGTATATATGTGATATATATTAGTGTACATTATTTTGTATCATGCTAGATGAAACATGCAAACATGGGTGTGTGTATGACTTACACCATGCTACATATAATTTAGGGTTTGATTTATTTTAAGTAATTCAAATTAGGTGGCATTTTTGTCATGTCTTGAAGCTTCATGAAGCTTGGATAACCATTGACCAAAGTCCACTTGATTTGTTTTACTTGAGATAGTTTAAACCTAACCATTATTATTTAGCCATGGTTAAGTCTCTACAATGGTTAGTATATGACACTAACTCACCCATGGTTTCTATTCTCACCTCATTTTTTTCATTCTTGAGTTGCTTCATTTTTCATGGAGGTTTTCTTCATCTCTTTCTTCTAGCTTTCTAGCTCCATGAAACATGAAGAAATATTGTGAGAAAATAAAATCTAAAGTGAGCCCACTTCCTACTTCATCATCCTCTACTACTTGCCATTTAGTTTAGGGTGTTCTCTTCACAAAGTTCATCACCTAGTGAAGAGGTAGCTTGGGTTTGAGTCTCCTCGGCGTAGATCATTTTCGGCCTCGAAGACTTCGAGCAAGGTTGTTCATTTCTCCAAGAGAACCCATACTAGAGTTCAGGAGATCAACGATCGCAGCGAAGGGACTTCTACACGGAGCTTTAGAAGTGAAGGACCGGTCTACAAAGGTTGTATTCCTTATTCACTTTCTATGTAAAGTTGTTTACATTCTAGTTTAGCTCCTAAAACTCTAGTTAGATCCTATGTTAGGTTGTTTGGCACAATAGAAATTTATGAAATTGCATGTTTGATGCTTTGTAAAACCTTGTGGTTGTGCCATATAATCCAACAGTAGTATCAGAGCCTTGTTAGTGCATTAGGAGTTGTCTAGGCGAAGTTAAAAGTTCGAACGAACTCCGAAAACACGATATTGCCCACTTTCTGGAAAATTTTCAATATGTTGGAATTTTTCACATTAAGAATATTCAGAAAAATATGCAGGTAAAAATATGGACCCTCTAGAAGAACGACACCCTAACTCGACAACATGACCGCGGAACCGCAGCCAAACTATGGGTTTGGCAGTGGTTACGCGACTCTATGTGTGATGCTTGGGCCGAGACATCTACGGTTGGTCCGTAACTACTGGGGCATGTTTCTAGGTATTTTTTTAATACTGCTCAAATATTGAACTTTCTGGGAAATTTTGGGAATTCGTTGATTCGGTCGAAAGGTTTAACATCGTCTAGCTATCTGTGATTGTGATACAATACTTGGAATCCACAATATTTGAATTTTATAAATCTAGCAATTTAGTCTTATTTGATCGGTTCCCACGGGATTTTGATATGATCAAAAGTCCGTCGCAATCACGTAGCGTGCGCGAATACTCGCCGGGTAACCTTACTAGATAGCCACGTCTCATAGCCCTGACCAAGTGACTGTAGGAGAACTCCGTTGCCAAAAGCATCCGTCAAGGTGCTCGCGGCCACAGTGTTCCGCCTAAGTGCACTTCGTCGACGGCATCAAAGGGGTGCAGCCGTTTACTAAAGTTTCCGACCAGCATTCGATCAGGATGTCGGGAATCTTGTTGAATTGCCCGACTTATTATTGGAAAGTGTTTTCGATATCGAGAATAAAATGCGGAGTTTATAATTGTTAGGCATGCGATGTCTAAGTAATTCATTTTGCTGGGCATGAAATCCAAAGTATATGATACATTGGGTTTATAATGTCTAAGGAGGTTGCGGATTCCAATTGTTGTAGTTTTCAATTTCTTTTCTGCGACCGTAAGTTTAATATGTGGAGTATCGCCAGTTTCGTTGCTATACATCAATGATAATTGGGATACACGTATTTACTTACGTTGATGACATGTGATGTTATGTGTTGTTGTGATATGTTATATTGGATCGTCGTGTTTGAATAGTCGGGGTTTTTTTTATGTGAGATGAGAGTTTTTCATTTTCATTCATGTAAAAAACTTGTATGTAATATTCTTTTATTGGGGCACTTCCAGGTTGAGGAAGATGTCACCGTTGATGTATATTATTTACTTTTCCGCATTAGGATAGATCCAAGGAGGGGAGCACAAGTAACTGGGTTCTAGAATCCAGTGGGAGGCCATCTCGAGGAGTCGAGTCCGGGTCTCCTAACTCTAGAATTGGTAGGGTTTCTTACCGCTCTCGTAGGGGTCTTGGGATGTGGGATTGGCTATTCATCATGACCGTGGAATCCATGTTTTATACAGGTTTAAATTAAAACACGGAAATCCTAGTATATCCAATATTTCATATGTTGTCTTCTGCTGCTGATATTCTGTGATGTCATCACTTTATATTCTGAGATGGATACATTATAATATATATATGATATATTATAGACGTTGCTTATGTTTTTCACCCGCGCTAACCCTTCCCCGCTCTGCCGTTAGTTACCTAACCTAACGGTGCACGACGGGACTTCGTGGCGAATGCGGATGGCATAACCGTACGTTGTATTTATCTGTGATGTTTAGGTAACTTAAATGATGGTACATTCATTAATGAGATTAATGAAAGAAAATAAACCTAAAGATGTTGTGGAATCGAATTTTCAAAAACAGGTAGCTCTAGTTGTTGCTTTGCATAGCGGTATTCCTTGTAGAATATCCAGCACCTTATTCGATAAGGAAAGAGCCGAGATCCCTTCACCGGTAGTGACCTCTTTAGCAATAACTGGCAGATGCTACAACCCTCAGTTTCGTCTTTTGATTGCTTTTCTAGTTCTTGCTTTGCATAGTGGTATTGTGAATATCCCGCACCTCATTCAACGAGGAAAGAGTCGAGATCCCTTCACCGGGAGTGACCTCTTTAGCGAAACTAGCAAAGGCCTCAAAAACACTCCATTTCAAATCATTTGATTCTACAACGATATCAAGTTCAAAGCGTTAAAGGTTTTCTTAAAAACCATCTGCAACCCTCCGTCATTTTAGGAAGTAGAGTATTTAGTATTCGTGCTACGTTTGTTGACCTTAGCCAAGGCATAGTGTGCGGTAGCTAAGTGATGTCTTCCTATACAGCATATGATGCGATTAATTAGGACAGTCATATGACTTTGTTGATCTTAGACAAGGGTCATGTGGGTGGGTCTAATTAATCACGAAATTACGGGTAGAACTTGAATAGTGCTTGTGATTTGTTGACCATAGCCAAGGTCATAAGCCACTAGGGGTAAAATCCATTATCGGGAGTTTCAAGTGTTGAAATTTGCAATGAGATTGCATACCTTTTATGAGATAGTTGGATCAAGATACCCACTGCGAGTAATTGTTACTCCTGGGAGATTTTTGCACTTTACAATTAGCCGATCAAGTAGGTGTCTAGAAAGGTGTCAACGGGGTTACGCCCCTGGGAAAACAAGGTTTATTTTAATTAGGTCCGTGCGAAAGCACGGGGAACCTCACTCAAAGTACCGGCACTGGCCTGGCTGAAAGATTGGCGAACTTGTAGGGTGTAATTAATCCCGGCTAGTCTTTCCTTTTAAGGTTTTAAGGAAGATTTGATAAAAACAGTGGGAGCCATCCTGATTAGATAAAATATATAACCAATCTAATCTTGCAAGAGCGCACGCAGAGTGTTTTCTTCTCTCTCTCTCTCTCTCTCTCTCTCTCCAGGTAGCGACCATGTCACGCCTTAATCAAGATAATAATATGGATGGATTGACCGAACCCGCTTGTTATACTGAGCTGGGAAACGTTGGTCCCGCTCCAACTTATAATTGTTATAAGACCGAGAAGGAAATAGGGGAATACCAGGATTCCCATGCCGCCCAAACGAAGAAAGTACATGTTGATGCATCTTCTTCGGGTGTGTTCGTTACAGAGAACTATTTCTCAGTATCTTCTACGTCCTGGGTATCTGATACCGGATCAGGATCCCGCATGTGTAATCTGTACATAAGCTATGGATAGGTAGAGAACTGGGAATAGGGTGATATGTCTCTAAGTATAGAGAATAGTGCAATTGTTGCAGCCAAATCAGTTGGCAAATATCACCTTGTATTATCAAATACATTGATTCTGAACGAATGTTATTAGATACCGAACCTGATATGCAACATTATATCAGTCTCTTTATTTACTAAAGAAGGATATAATTTTGTATTTTTGGATAACGTTTTGAACATTTCCAATATCAAAGAGTTGATCGTTTCAGGCACGTTATATAATGACATATACGTTCTAAATCAAACCACAGTTCTCAACGTATAGAACACACACAAGAGGAAAAGTTCAGAAATGAACGAATCCTTCTTAAAGCATTGTAGACTAGGTCATATCAATGCGACCCGACTAGCTAAGTTGCATTTAGATGCATATTTAAATCAGTTTGAATTTGCATCTTGTGAAACTTGTCAGTCATGTCACAAAGATAAAATGACCATAGCTCCGTTTACTTGAAACAGAGAAAGAGTTAATGAGCTCTTGGGACTGATACATGATGATGTATGTGGTCCCCTGTCTACATATGCCAGGACTGATTCTTTATACTTCATTACATTCACTAATAATCTCTCAAGATTCGGACACATGTTCCTGTTGAAACGCGAGTCTGAAGCTTTTGAGAAATTCAAAGAATATAAGTCAGAAGTCGAGAACCAAAACGGGTATACGTATTTAAGTCCTATGATAAGATCATGGAGGAGAATACTTGAGCATGGAGATCCTGGACTATTCTAAAGGAGAATGAAAGTCTCTCTCAGCATTACTCCTCCGTATACACCACAGCACAATGGTGTATCGGGGTCGAGCAATCGTACCATATTAGATATGGTGCGCTCTATGATGAGTACTACTGAGTTACCTGTTTCCTTTTAGGAGTTATGCACTTGAGAAGCTGCATACCTATTGAATTGGGTTCCAATCAAATCAGTGCCTACCACTCCATATGAGATATGGTATGGGAAGAGCCCATCTCTTAAGCATGTTAACATTTGGGTTGTCCGGCCTATGTCTAAAAGCAAAATCCGGACAAGCTCGAGGCAAGGTCAGTTCTGTGGAAGTTTGTTGGATATCCCAAGCATTCGCAAGGGAATATCTTCTATCACACCAAGAAACAAAAGGTGTTTTATTTCTCGGCATGCCACCTTTTTTAGGAAAAGGAATTTTTATGGAAGAAATTCTTGGTCATGAGGTAGAACTGGAAGGAGTTCCAGGTATACAAACTACAACTGATGATTTGTCAGAACTGGAGGATTCAATAGTTCCCGACAAACCTCAGCCTCTCCGCCGATCTGGTAGGGTTCCCCATCCACCTGAGAGATACTTCGGTTTCTCGATGACAGTGGGAGCGGGGATTGCATCATGAGATGATGACCCAACTAGTTTCGAGCAGTCCATCAAGAGTAGGGACTCTGTAAGAATGGCTGGATGCTAAGCGATCTAAGATGGCATCTATGTACACCAACAAAGTGTGGACGTTGGTTGCTACATCTGAAGGGATAAAACCCCATCAGAAGCAAGTATATCTTGAAAAGATTACTTGGTGTAGATGAAAAGGTTGAGACTTTGAAAGCTAGGCTTGTTGCAATAGGTTCTCTTCATCGACCAGGTATGGATAATGATGAAACCTTTTCTCCAGTACCTATGCTTAAGTCTATCCAGATCCTACTTGCCAATGCTACATACCATGACTACGATATCTGGCAGTTGGGTGTCATGACTGCTTTTCTAGATAATGATTTAGAAGAGAGCGTCTTTAAGAACACACCCAGAGGGCTTCTTAGACAGTAGGAGCAGCGGAAACGTGTGCAAGTTGCTTTATGTGTTAAAGCAAGCATTGCGGAGTTGGAACGTCTGTTTTGATGTGGTAGTCAAAGCGTTTGACTTCATCAAAACGGTAGATGAACCTTGTATATACAAAAAGGTAGTAGAGAGTAAGGTGGTCTTCCTCGTATTGTACGTAGATGACGTACTCTCGATAGGGAAGGTGTTTCCTATGCTACATTCGGTCAATCTCCTCTTATCACATTGATTCTCCATATAGGATCTAGGTGATACCTCCTAAATCCTAGTTTTTGGATCTGTGAGATAGATCTAAGTGGATATTAGGATTCTCACTAGGTGTAGTGAGATGGTATCAATCGATCCTGGGGAGAATCACTGGATAGCTTCCAGGGTGGTAAGGATGACTGAATGTCAGTCACAGGCATTGTCTTTACCCTCTATGGAAGGACGGTATATTGGAAGAGTTCCAAGCTAGATACCGTGGCAAACTAGACGATAAAGGCTCGATACCTCACTACCAACGATACTACCAAATAGGAAGTCTGGGTGTATATAAGTTCATGAGATGAACTTTGTTCCTACCATTATGTGACGATGGAGTTGTGGCTCATGCCTAGGACCCCCTGTCCCATCAGTAACCCAGACATATTCTAAGGCAGTATCACCTGATCATGGAGATGGTTGATCTCCAGGGAGATCGAGGTTAGGAGAGTAGACTCAGAGGACAACACGGCGGATCCACTCACAAAGGCCTTTTCCAAGAGAGAGACTTTTATGGGATGGTTGAGTATGAGATACTACAACCACTGCTATATGATGGCCCTTGTGCAAGTGGGAGATTATTAGTTATATGTATGCCCTAGAGGCCATTACTGTACATGAGATGTATATTGTAGTGGATGCTTGGACATATATAGGGAGGACTTTCTTGCTCAACATGATAGTATGCTATCTGGTTGTACTTTATCTTAACATGTACACTGATTGTCTCTCTGTTACGTGTTGATAAAGCCCTTAGGATGTGTACTTGACTAACTGTATTATGATGCAGATCATATTAGTGGAACAAAGGTAGTCGGTAAGTACATCCTTTAATGTCCCTAGTCGTGGGTGTATCGAGACGGGACATCGATATACCAGAGTAGACTAGCGTATAGCTTCTCGACCCATGTAGATGGGCGATGGATGATCCTATATCCATTGGTGTTTGACATTAGAGATGATATACGGGTGCTCAGTGGAGACTGGGTACACTGAACGGACTAGCCGAGAACTCCTAGATGGTATTATACCTCATATCAGATAGCAGTTCTCTGGTGACACTAGTACAGGTTAGTCTGTCGACCCGAGATCTTCATAGAGTCTTGTGTGTCTCCCATTGTGCTTTGATTTCCACCCTACCACAGCTCTACTAAGTCGTGCAAACAGGTCGTTTTTGGGTACAGTCCCGAGCCACATGGAGGCAATGAGCGATAGGAGGGGAATCGTCTCTCCCGGTATTGGGGGTTGATATTGCGCTATGCTCAATTGGCCATGACTGAAATCCCTGGCCAGGGTAGATGAGATTTACTGATAAGTGTAATCAGTAGTTTCTCGCACGTTACGGTCCTTACATCGTCATGACTTATCAAGCTATTGAGGTCTGACGTTTACAACCCCTAGGCGAGATATGCGACATATCAGACGAACAGACTGGACTGTACGGTAGTGTTACTGATTGGATTCGCAGGAGTATGAGAAGGCTTGCTTGTTGATCTTCTGATCGCTCAATACCCGGGTAGCCGTTACGTTTAGCAGGCCTCTTGCGGCTTGTGGGTGTTTGATATGATCATCACCTACTGTCGGCGTATTGACGAGTCTTTAGAGTCCTACACAGAGGTTTCCTGGCTCAGGCGAAATGAAGTAGGAGCGCATATGAGATATGTACGGGACTGATATTAATACGCGTATGTGATACCGTATTCTATTCTCACGATTTGTGTCATCGGTCGGTTATATGTGATATAGCCGGGTTATCGAATCAAGTGTTGATTCGATAAAATGATACACATGATATTAGTCGGTTATATGTGGTATAGCCGGATTATTAAATCAAGAGTTTATTTGATAATATAATGTATAATTATATATTTGATATATTAATTTACATTAACTAGTATTAGCTCACTTAAGATTTCTTTTCTCACTTGATTGTGTATTAGTATATATGTGATATATATTAGTGTACATCATTTTGTATCATGCTAGATGATACATGCAAACATGGGTGTGTGTATGACTTACACCATGCTACATATAATTTAGGGTTTTATTTATTTTAAGTAATTCAAATTAGGTGGCGTTTTTGTCATGGCTTGAAGCTTCATGAAGCTTGGATAACCATTGACCAAAGTCCACTTGATTTGTTTTATTTGAGATATTTTAATCTTAACCATTATTATTTAGCCATGGTTAAGTCTCTACAATGGTTAATATATGACACTAACTCACCCATGGTTGCTATTCTCACCTCATTTTTTTCATTCTTGAGTTTCAACATTTTTCATGGAGGTTTTCTTCATCTCTTTCTTCTAGCTTTCTAGCTCCATGAAACATGAAGAAATATTGTGAGAAAATAAAATCTAAAGTGAGCCCACTTCTTACTTCATCATCCTCTACTACTTGCCATTTAGTTTAGGGTGTTCTCTTCAGAAAGTTCATCACCTAGTGAAGAGGTAGCTTGGGTTTGAGTCTCCTCGACGTAGATCTTCTTCGGCCTCGAAGACTTCGAGCAAGGTTGTTCATTTCTCCAAGAGAACCCATACTAGAGTTCAGGAGATCAACGATCGTAGCGAAGGGACTTCTACACGGTGCTTTAGAAGTGAAGGACCGGTCTACAAAGGTTGTATTCTTTATTCACTTTCTATGTAAAGTTGTTTACATTCTAGTTTAGCTCCTAGGTTAAGTTGTTTGGCACACTAGAAATTTATGAAATTACATGTTTGATGCTTTGTAAAACCTTGTGGTTGTGCCAAATAACCCAACAAGTTTAAGGACGTTTTGGTCCATTATCGCCGTGTTTGAGGCGACACTTTAGTTTTTTTGGTATTGCTTTCAGAGTTCTGACTTAGGAAGATAGCGTGCGGACACAAGCATCGTCATGTATCATTGACCTAAGTCATGACTCTTTAAGCGTAGTACTTTTTGAGGAATCGGCCGTTTATTGGCCGGAAGGGTCTTTCGCCATGCATATCAATGAGCAGGTAGGCTCTACCTCGGTTGACTTTGTCTATGATGTACGGGTCTTCATAGTTCAGCTCGAACTTCCCCCATTTTGCATGATTGGGGATCATTGGTATTTTGATGACTAGCACGAGTTTGCTTTGGCGGAATGTTCTCGGCCTGGTCAGTTTTTCGTATGACCGTGTCATCCTCGCCTTATAAGCCTCCAGATTTTGCTGTGCTATAAGGCGAGTTTCGTCGAGGGCGTCGAGCTCCTCAAGACTAAGATGAGTATTTTTTTCATCTATTAGTTCGTATCAAACCGCTACTCGTAAAGAGGGGAGTTCTATTTCCAATGGGAGCACTGCTTCCGTGTCGAACACCAATGCGTATGGTGTTGTATTCGTGGGCATCTTGAACATTGTTCGGTATGCCCAGAGAGTCCCATGCAGCCTTTCATGCCAAACCTTTTTATTTCTGGACACCGTCTTTATTATAATCTTGGTCAAAGTCTTATTGAAGGCTTCAGCCAGACCGTTGGCCCGAGAATTATAGACTGAAGGGTATCTCCAATCTATTTATGCTATTATGCGAAGCGGATGATTTTATGGCTTCTGTAAGCTGGTCCATTATCCGATATTATCCGTCGAGGAGTTCCAAACCGGTATATGACATGGATCTTGAAGAAGTGAAGGATATTCTCCATCCTCACCTCCTATAGTGTACTGCTTCTGTCCATTTAGAGAAGTAGTCAGTTGTTGCTAGTATAAACTGATGTCCTTTGGATGACGCCGGTTCGATAGGGCCAATTATATCACTTCCCAACATTTCGAACGGTCAGCTAGACACTATTGGATGTAGCTGATTTGGATGTTGATGGATGAATTCCCTCTGAATTTGGCACGAGTGACACTACTTCGCATATTTGAGGCAGTCCTAGATCATCGTGAGCCAATAATAACCCATTCTTTTTATCTTCAGCTTCATCTTTGGTCCGGCTAGATGAGAACCGCAGAGTCCATCGTGGGTTTGTTCCACGATTTTCTTTGCTTCCTCCGGCTTCAAGCATCTTAGCCATAAACAGTCGAACGATCTCTTATATAGAGTATCATTGAGGAAGGCAAAAGACAAAGCTCGTTTCATGAGCTGATGTCTAAACGATGATTTTCGGGCGTTCGTTAGGACTTAAAGTAGTTTATGAAGACTTCCCTCCAGTCCTTAACCTTTTCTTCATACTCTATTTGAAGGGTTATTTGTTCGGTCATTTCTTTTCTTTCGGATGGCTCTATCAGGTCTTCCGAAAATATATCCGTTGGTGCGAGAACCCTGCGGCTTTGCACAATGATCCTCACATCATCGAGGTCTTCATCATCCAATTCCTTAGCCAATTTGGACAATGCATTTCCCTTTCTGTTTTTCGCACACGATATGCTTTCTAGGGTATAGGAAGGGATTTTTGTCAGCAGTTGCTACACTCTATCGTCAAAGTTTATCAGCTCTGGCCTGCATGTCTGATATTCACCATTTACTTGACTAACGATCAGCTGGGAGTCTCCATATATGAGGAGGTCTTTGTCTCCCATGTCGATAGCGATCTCAAGACCTGGTATCAAAGCTTTGTATTCAGCTTCGTTGTTAGTCCTTGGATCCGTTGAGGAGATGGCGTAATGCAACATCCCTCATTGCGGGGTCACGAAGATAAGGCCCACCCCGGCTTTGATTATGGGACTGTTTTGCTTTCGCCGCTTCATGGAAAATACTCCATCGAAGTAGAGTTCCCATTGGGAATCATTTTCTTCTTCGATTGCATCGGATGCATGTTCATCTGGAAACTCGCAATTTAAAGGAGAGTCGGCTGGTATCGCATGCTCCGTGAGAAAGTCGGCAATGGCCTGCCCTTTCACCGCTTTGAGGGGGCGATATGTTACTGAGAACTCCATCAGGAGGAGGGCCCATTTGGCAAGCCTTCCTGTTAGTATGGCCCTTGACATTATATATTTGAGAGGATCCACCTTCGATATGAAATGGACCTCATATGCCAAGGCGTAATGTCTGAGCTTCGTTATTGCGAAGATCAGCACCTGGCAATGCTTTTCGATGGGGGAATAGTAGTTTTCTGCCCACAGGAGAACTTGACTTAAATAGTACAGAGCTCTCTCCTTTTCCTGATCATTCTCTTGTGCTCACAATGCGCCTAGAGAACCTTCAAGGGCCGTGGTATATAGGATAAGGGGTTTTCCCTTGACCGGAGCGGCCAATACAGACGGATTTTGCAGGTACTATTTGATTTCGTCTTGTGTGTTAACGGGGTCCCCTTCTTCATCAAATGACTGTAGGGACGAAATTTTCCAAAAAGGTTGGTTATGAACCGCCGGATAAACACGAGCTTTCTTTAGAGATACTGCAGTTGTTTGAGGATCAAGGGTCCTGATGAACATGCCCACGACAGGAGATTCTTCAATGCGCCATTCGCACTTAGACCACAGGTTCCACCATCAGATCGCGTATTGGACCTAGGTTTCTCCCGGCTATACCCTGGAATTGATTAATGCCGTGATCGAAGTGTTTTCGCTCGCACTGGCTAAACGCTGTGTGAACAGCAGTTCTATTTCTGTGAATGTTTTCACGGAGTCAATTGGGAGATCCGAGTACCATTCAAAAGTTGTCTTTGACAAGCTGCCGACGAACTGGCGAAGTAACAGTTTGTCGTCGCCTCCAACGTTACCGTACAGAGCACTGAATTGCATGGCATGTTGGTGAGGGTTGCATGTTCCTTTGTAGACATGGAACATGGGGATCGTATATCCCGGCGGGTATTTTATTTGATCATACCAGCCTGGATATGGTCATCCGGTTCTAACAATTTGGCCAGCGGCTTTTTTAGCATGGTGAGCTCTTATTTGCTGAGTGATGTAATCATCCAGGGATGCCTTAGAGATAGTTTCTTCTTTAGTCGCTGATAAGGCCGGAGGAGGGTTTTATATTTCCTCTCTATCATCCTCTATAACTATTGGCGGATCTTCAGCTGGAGGTTCTGGTTGTATCATCATTCCTACCATTTCTTGGAATAGGAGTGCCGTCTACTTAATGTTAGCAGCTTGCTATGTATCTTCTTTTTCTTTTCTTTCCAGCACTCTTTCCAAGAACTCTGTATCGGTCTCCTGCTCTTGACATTGTTCGGCCTCTTTATCCGGACTTTCATTTTATCCAGTGAGTGCCGTCATTTTGTTCAGCATTTCTTAGAGCTTTTGTTGTTGCTCCTGAGCCTTTGTCAACGACCGAGTTTGCGGTCGGTGACTCACTAAAGCACGGCTCTCTTCTTTCCTATTGGTCATATGGACCGTATGTACGATTATGGCCCTAGACTTGGGGCGTTTAGATCCATCGACTTTGGAATTTGCCGCGGGCGGTAGAGTTTTCTCCAGCCTCGTTCTATTATGAGAGATTGGAGTTGAAGGAGCCGTTGTGACAGGCACCTGTTTAGGAGAAGTCTCCCGTTGTATGGCGGAGGAGTGGTCTTTTTCTTGTCGGACATTCGATTTCTTGGGTTAACAAGAGAAGTTTTTGTTAACCAAAGAGTCTTGGACTTTTAGCCAGACCCAATGAATTTGCGAGGAGAGCTGCAGATAAGGCCGCACCGGCTTTGTCTACACTGTAAATTTTGCAGGTGGTGGAGATTTCTTTAGCTCCGCTGTTGGGGAGTTTTTACGCATCCTCTTAAGCAGTTCAAAACTGTTCCCAGTTGGAATAGCAGTGTCGAGCTTGTAAGTCTCTCTTAGCACCACAATCAAGGCTTTCAACCTAAGCAAGTGACTTATTTTTAATTTTATTGTGTGCTAAGTTAACTAACCATGAATCAAAGTAGAGATTAGGGTCACTAGAAAAATAAAAGTGTGTATAATCCTAAGTGAAAAAGAACTACAAACTTTGTAGACCACTCATTCTCTTCAATGGCTCCGTGTAGAAGTCCTTGAGCTCATCTTTAGCTTCACTTGGAGTGGGAACAACTTTGCTTGAGGCCTTCATTGTCTACGATGATCCACCATGAAGTTCCTTGCACTCAAACTCCACTAATTAAAGAAGAAGTGAAGATAACAACCTATAATAGTTTCCTAAGCTAATATAGGGTGATGAAGTGGGATTTTTCTCACGAAAAACCTTTCTTTTTCTTCTCTTTTTCTAACCTAGAAAAATATCTAGAGAGATAAGAGGAGGATGATGAACTATGGCCAAGTGAAATGAACCTTGAAGATAAGATATATAGAGATTGATATGATAAGAATAAATGAATAAAACACAAAGAAAAGAGTGAGTCATGGTCACTAGAGCCTTGTAGAAACTTTTAGAAGCCATGACTCATTCGTTAATTTTGTATTTATTTATTTATATTTACCAATATCTCTAATATCCTTTTCCATGTGATTCTTACATTGCCATGTTCTATGTATCATCTACCATGATACATACATACATACATACATACATACATACATATATATATATATATATATATATATATATATATATATATAATCTTTTATAAAGAAAGGTTTTAATGATTAATTACTCAATTATTAAATAAATACTTGATTTAATAATCCGGTCATATCATATATAACCCGACTAATATCAAAAGAAAAAACGCTAGATTAAATACGTTATCATGTACTCGTAGTTAATCAAGCTTCAGCACATATCTCCATATGTGCCCTACTTCGTTTTGCTTGAGCTTGGAAACCCCTATGTGGGACTCTTAAGACCCGTCAATACGCTAGCATTAGGTAACGATCATATCAGATACCTACAAGCCGTCAGCGGTACTAGTTGGATGTAATGGCTATCCAGGTATTGAACGCACAGAAGATCAACAAGCATACTTGTTCAAACTCCCGTAGAGCCAACAAGAAACACTTACCGTACAGTCCGGTCTCTTCTTCTGATATATCGCATATCGAGTCTGGGGGTAGGAATCATCAAACCCCAATAACTCGATAAGTCATGCCGATGTGTGGCCCATAACCAATCGAGAAACTACTGATAACAGTTATTATTAAATCTCATCAGCCTTGGCCAGGGACTTGCAGTTATAGCCAATCGCGCATTGTGAAACATCAACTCCCAATACCGGGAGAGAGGAAACCCCTCCTATCGCTCACTTCCTCCATGTGTCTCGGGACAGTACCCAAAATCCACCTGTTTGCATGACTCAATAGAGTCGTGGTAGGGTGGAAATCAAAGCACAGTAAGAAGCACACAAAACACTATGACGATATTGGGTATACAGACTAACCTGTATAAGTGTCACTGGAGAACTGCTATTTGATAATAGGTATAATACCATTTAGGAGTTCTCGGTGAGTCCGTTCAGTGTACTCAGTCTCTAATGAGCACCTGTATACAATCTTTGATGTTAAACACCAATGGATATAGGATCATCCTTTGCCCCTATACTGGGTCAAGAAACGTATACACTAGTCTACTCTGGAATATCGATGCCCAATCTCGACTCTCCATCGAATAGGAACTTTTAAGGATGTGCTTGTAGACAACGCATTCCCCACTAGTATCATCTGGATCATACTCATGGTAGTCAAGAAAATATCCTAAGGGCTTTATCAACATGTATCAAATAGACAGTAAACTTAATCAAGTCAACATGTTAGGATAAAGAACAACTAGATAATATACTATGATGTCGAGCAAGAAAGTCCTATATATATACATGTCCAAGAATCCACTATAATATACAATAATGGCCTCTAGGGCATACATATATCTAACAATCTCTCACTTGCACTAAGGCCAATTATTGGTGTATCTCATACCCAACATCTCAAAAAGTCGCTCATGTTGCGCCTGTGGATGGGCTTTGGTGAGTTGATCCACGGTATTGTTCTTTGTGTCTACTCTCCGAACTTCGATCTCACGGCGATCAACTATCTCCCGGATCAGATGATATCGCCTCAAGATATGTTTGGAACGCTGATGGGACCTGGGTTCCTTGGCCAATGCCATAGCTCCATTATTTTCATAATACAAGGGTATTGGATAATGAATGGTTGGAACTACTCCAAGCTCTGAGATGAACTTCCACATCCAGACAACTTCTTTGGCAGCACCATTTGCAGCAATGTACTCAGCTTCCATCGTTGAGTCTGCAACGGTGTCATGTTTGGAATTTTTCCAACAAACCGCACCTCCATTAAGGGTAAATACAAAACCTGAGATAGATTTGCTGTCATCCTTATCACTTTGGAAACTGGAATCGGTAAAGGCCTCCATTTGGAGATTCCCATTACCAAGAACATTTCTTTAGTCCTTCGTAAGTACATAAGAATGTTCTTCACAGATGTCCGGTGTTTCTTTCTAGGATTGGATTGATACCTACTTACTACACTTAGTTCATAAGCTACATCTGGGCGAGTATACAATATCGTATACATGATAGACCCTACAACGGAAACGTAGGGTATAATACTCATGCGGGCCCTCTCTTCATCAGACTTTGGAGAAAAGTCTTTGGAGAGGGTGATTCCATGACTAGAAGGTAAATTACATCGCTTGGAATCTTCCATACTAAATTTCTTTAGTACGGTGTCTATGTATCTAGATTGGGACAATCCCAACAATCTTTTAGATCTATCTCTATAGATCTTTATACCTAGAATGCACGAAGCATCACCTAAGTCCTTCATGGAAAACCTTTGTGATAAGAATAGTTTGACCAATTGTAGCATAGGAACGCCATTTCCTATCAAGAGAATGTCATCCACGTACAATACGAGGAATGCGACTGTACTCCCTACAATCTTCTTATAAATGCATGGTTCATCTACATTTTTGATAAAATCAAGCTCTTTGATTGTATCATCAAAGCAGGTGTTCCAACTCCGTGATACTTGCTTTAATCCATAGATGGATTTAAGAAATATGCATGCCTTTTCGCTGCTCCTACTATCAATTAAGCCTTCTGGCTGATCCATAAAAACGCATTCTTCCAGATCACCAATAAAAAATGCAGTTTTAACGTCCATCTGCCAGATTTCATAGTCGTGGTAAGCAGCAATAGCAAGTAGGATCCGAATGGATTTAAGCATTACAACTGGAGAAAAAGTCTCATCATAGTCCAGTCCTGGTCTTTGACAAAATCCTTTCGCTACAAGTCTAGCTTTATAGGTCTCTACCTGCCCATCCACATCAATCTTTTTCTTAAAGATCCACTTGCACCCTACGAGTTTTACTCCAGGAGATGCAACTTTCAAAGTCCATACTTTGTTGGTGTGCATGGATTCGATTTCGAATCGCATGGCATCCATCCATTTCATTAAGTCACTACTCGTGATAGCTTGATGAAAACCATTAGGGTCATCATCATCCATGATTCAATCTTCTCTATCACCATCAAAGAGAAAACCATAGTATCTCTCTGGTGGGCGAGAAGTCCTACCAGATCTATGGAGTAACTGTGGCTCGTCAGGTTCTATCAAAGTTTCTGGTTCAATCAAATCGTCGATAATTGTTTGCGGCTCTGGAATTTCTTCCAATTCTACCGTATTTCTAATTGTATCATTTGTAAAAAAATTCATTTCTAAAAATGTGTCATAATGAGAAAAAAACACTCTTTGTTCCTCCTTGTGGTAGAAAAGATATCTATATGAATGTTTAGGATATCCCACAAATATACACAAAATAGACTGTGTCTCGAGTTTGTCTAGATCCTGCTTTTTAACAAAGGAAGGACAACCCCATATCCTAACTCATTTAAGAGATGGTCTCTTCCCATATCATATCTCATATGGAATGGTAGGCACGGATTTAGTTAGAACCCTGTTTAATAGATATACTGCAGTCTCCAATGCATACCCCCAAAAAGAAAGTGGTAACTCGGCATCATTCATCATCGAGTGTACCATATCTAATAGGGTACGATTTCTCCGTTCTGACACACCGTTGTGTTGTGGTGCATACGGAGGAGTGAGCTGAGAGAGAATCACATTCTCTTTTAGCAAATTCAGGAATCTGTACTTAAGTACTCTCCTCCTCGATCTGATCGAAGTTTCTTGATAATTATTCCAGTTTGTTTTTCTACTTCAATCTTATACTCTTTTAATTTTTCAAAAGCTTCAGACTTATGTTTCAACAAGGACACATGTCTAAATCTTGAGAAATCATCGGTAAAAGTTATGAAGTATGAATAACCGCTTCTTGCATGTGTAGACAATGGTCCACATACATCGCTATGAATGAGGCATAAGAGTTTAGAAGCTCTCTCTCCGTGTCCAGTAAACGTAGTTTTGGTCATTTTACCTTTGATGCAAGACTGACAAGTCGCATAAGATTTATATTCAAACGGATTTAAATATCCATCTTTATGTAGCTTGGTTAGTCTTGTTTCGTTAATTTGACCAAGTCTACAATGCCACCTGAATGGTTCATTTATTTCTTAAGTCATTCTTTTGTTTGTGTGTTGGATGTTAAAAACTGTGTGTTGATTCAGAACGTAAATTCCGTTATTTAATGTACCATACCCAATCAACTATTGATTTAGGTTAATGCTCATAACATTATTTTGCAATACAAAATGATATCCTTCATTGTCTAACAAAGATACAAATATTATATTACACAACATAGTTGGTACAGAATAACAGGGATTCAAAATCAATATACACCCTGAAGGAAACCCAAGATGATACTCTCCCACGGATACAACATGAACATTCGAGCCATTACCAACACGGAGAGTATGATCTCCCTTCCTCAAAACCTTGCTATTTCGTAATCTCTGCACACAATTGCAGATGTGAGATCCCGAACCGGTATCTAATACCCAGGATGCAGAGTTTATTGAAAAACAGTTTTCGATAACAAACACACTTGAAGCGGAAGCATCAGCATGCTTCTTCTTCTTGAGATTGGCTAGGTACTCAGTACATTTCCTTTTCCAATGCCCCATCTTGTAGCAGTAGAAGCATTCTACCTTTCTTGATACTGCGGTCCCTGATTTGTCCTTCCCCTTTGCCTTTTTAACTCCACCTCTCAGTTTGGTGAGTTTCTTCTTCTTCTTTCCATTGGCTTTAGCTTTTGGGACGGAAGAGAAAGATTCCCCAGCAAGTAGAGTGAGAGTTTTCACCATCTTTAGCGTGCTCTCTGCGCTTCTTAACATATTGAGAAGTTCAGGATGTGATTTCTCCAAATTATGCATGTTGAAGTTCACTATAAATTGAGCATAGGCAGGGGGGGGACTGTATAACTATATCAATATATTGTTCATTTTCCAACATCCATCCTAGGTCCTCAAGTTCTTCAATAAACCCTATCATCTTCAGGACATGATCTCCTATAGATGTACCAACAACCATCCTCATTTGAAACAACTTTGTTGATGTCTCGTAACGAAGAGCAAGAGATCGCTCCTCCCCATACAACTCCTTTGTATGGAAAAAGTTGGATTGCACATCCATCTTCTCATGTTGCTTTTGATGTTCGTTGTCCATCGAAGCTAACGTGAGGCATTTGGCTGTGGCGCAGTCGATATCCCATGTCTTGCGGATCTCCTTACGCGCAACAGAGAAATCAGGGCCTGGGAGGGGAGGGGCTGGAGTAGTTAGAACATATGCAACCTTATCATAAGTAAGGTCAATGTTCACGTTCCTCAGCCAGTCTTTATAATTAGGTCCTGTCAGTTTATTTTTCTTTAGTAAAAACTTAAGTCATGTCATTGGTATCTGCCATTAGGAAAGAGAAAAGAAAAACACTTAGCGAAAGCTCTTGCAAGATTAGATTGGTTATTTATCTTATATAATCAATATCTCCCACTGCTTGTATTAAATTTTCCTTCAAACCCTAAAAAGAAAATTAGCCAGGATTAATTACATTCTTCAAGTTCGTTAACCGATCATCCAGGCCAGTGTCGATACTCCGAGGGAGGTTCCCCGCGCTGTCGCACAGACCTAATTAAAATAAACCTCGCTTCCCTAGAGACTTAACCCCGTTAACACCTTTCTATACACCTAATGGATTAGCTAATTGTAAAGTGTAAAATTCTCCTAGGAGTAACTATTACTCAAAGTGGGATCGGGATCCAACTATCAAATAGAAGGTATGCAATCTCATTGCAAATTTCAACACTTGAAATTCCCGATATAGTTTTTACCCCTAGCGTCTTATGACCTTAACTATGGTCAAAAAATCATAAGTTCTAGTCAAGTTCTACCCGTCATTTCTTGATTGATTTAGACCCATTCGTATGACCCCCTAACTATGATTAACAAAGTCGTATGAATGTCCTAATCGATCGCATCATATGCTTTATATAATGAAATTACTTAGCTACTGTACACTACGCCTTAACTATAGTCAATAAACGTAGCACGAATACTAAGTACTCTACTTCCTAAAATGGAAGAGGGCTACGAATGGTTTTGATAAAAACCTTTAATATTTTGAACTTGAAATCGTTGTAGAACCAAATAATTTTGAAAAAGTAGTGACTTTAAGCTCCGCATTTGAAATATTTTCTTTTTCATGAAAAAGCCGAGTATGTTTCAAATTTGATTCTACAACATCTTTAGGTTTCTTTTCATAACATTTATCTTATTAATGTAGTCTCATCATTTAAAGTCATAATCATCACAGAAGAAATGAAAATAAAACACACATATATGCCATCCGCATTCGCCACAGGGACCCGGGTCTTCACCGTAATGTTAATTAACTTACGGCAGGGCAGGGTCAGGACAAGCACGGATGCAAAACATATATAGTGTCTACTAGTATATCAAATATATAACTAGCATTCATCTTAGACAGTTATATATTCACGTCACATTACAGAAACAGCAGAAGCAGATATATGAAAATATAGGATATTTTAGGAGGTCCGTGTTTTAGATTAAGCCAGTAATGAAAAACACGGATTCCAAGGTCATGATGAATAGCCAAGCCCACACCCCTAAACCCCTACGAGAGCGGCAAGTATCCCTACCAATTCTACAGTTAGGAGACCAGTCTCGACTCCTCGAGATGGCCTCCCACTGGACTCTAGAACCCGATTACTTGTGCTCCCCACCTTGGGTCTATCCTAATGCGGAAAAGTAAATAATATATATCAAATGGAGACAACAAGCTCAACCCGGAAGTGTCCCAATAAAAGAATATTACATACATTTAATTACATGAATGAAAAAGGAAAAACTCTCATCTCACATAAAACCCCGGCTATTCAATCACGACGATCCTATATAACATACCAATATAGCAACCGAATATCATTACATATCATCAACGTAAGTAAATATGTATATTCCAAATGTCGTTAACGTATAGCAACAAGATTAGGAATACATATTACACTTACGGTCGTAGAAAAAAATGATAAACTACAATGATTAGAATCCGCATCAATGGACATCATAAACCCGGATTATAGCATATTCCAAATTTCATGCCTAATGTTTGAAACCTTACATTTAAGCCTTGAATTGAAAACTCTTTTCAAAAATAAAACTAGGCAATTCAACAAAAAAAACCCAGAATTATTGAAGGCTTGTCGGGAATATTAGTTGATGGTCGTGCCCCCGTAGGCATCTACTAAGTAGACTTGGGAAGAACACCATCGCCTTGAGCACCCTAGTAGATGCTGTAGGCCATGGGGTTCTCCCATAGTTACCTGGTCGAGGCGAAGGACCGTGGCTATCTACTATTGTTTTCCGGCGAGTATTCACATATAATACTAGATTATGACAGAGTTTAGGTCTAAATCTAAACTCCATGGAAATCATTAAAGTAAGGCTAAAATGTGAGATTTGTTACATAATAACTAGCTTTCTTAAAACCAATCATTGTGGATTCTAACCATTGTATCACATACACAAACACTCCAGCCGATGTTAAACATTTCGATCGATATCCCAAATTCCCATAAATCACAAAGACCTCAACAACTTGAGGGTCAACAAAAATACCCAGAAAGTCTCAAATATCATAATGGAGCAGCACAAGTAACACGATTCCCAAACTCACTAAACTTGCGGCGGAACCGCGGCTAAACCCTAGATTCTACCGCGGTTCCACGGCCATTTGGTTGAATTGGGCACTCGTATTTCTTGGGGCTCCATATAATTACCAGCACTATTTTATGGATAATTTTAATCTGTAAAATACCAACTTTTGGAAAAATGGACAGAAACTTGAAAAAATTCGGGTTTTGAATTTCGATCAAACACTTTAACGTCATTTAGACTACCCTAATGCACTAGCCTGGCTCTGATACCATGTAAGTCTATCTTAGCACCACAATTAAGGCTTTCAACCTAAGCAAGTGAGTTATTTTTAATTTTATTGGGTGCTAAGTTAACTAACCATAAATCAAACTAGAGATTAGGGTAACTAGCAAAGTAAAAGTGTGTATAATCCTAAGTGAAAAAAGAACTACAACCTTTGTAGACCACTCCTTCTCTTCAATCGCTCTGTGTAGAAGTCCTTAAGCTCCTCTTTGGCTTCAGTTGAAGTTGGAACAATTTTGCTTTGAGGCCTTCATTGTCTACGATGATCCACCAGGAAGTTCCTTGCACTCAAACTCTTACTTCACTAATCAAAGAAGAAGTAAAGCTAACATCCTATACTAGTTTGATATGCTAATATAGGGTGATGAAGTGGTATTTTTTTCACTAAAACCTTTCTTTTTCTTCTCTTTTTCTAACCTAGAAAAATATCTAGAGAGATAAGAGGAGGAGGATGAACTATGGCCAAGTGAAATGATCCTTGGAGATAAGATATATAAAGATTAATATGATAAGAATAAATGAATAAAACACAAAGAAAAGAGTGAGTCATGGTCACTAGAGCCTTGTAGAAACTTTTAGAAGCCATGACTCATTCTTTAATTTTGTATTTATTCATTTATATTTACCAATATCTCTAATATCCTTTTCCATGTGATTCTTACATTGCCATGTTCTATGTACCATCTACCATGATACATATATATATATATATATATATATATATATATATATATAATCTTTTGTAAAGAAAGGATTTATAATGATTAATTAGTCAATTATTAAATCAACACTTGATTTAATAATCCGGTCATATCATATATATCCCGATTAATATCAAAAGAAAAAATGCAAGATTAAATACGGTATCATGTACTCGTAGATAATCAAGCTCCCGCACATATCTCCATATGTGCCCTACTTCGTTTCGCTTGAGCTTGGAAACCCCTATGTGGGACTCTTAAGACTCGTCAATACGCTAGCAGTAGGTAACGATCATATCAGATACCTACAAGCCGTGAGCGATACTAGCTGGGCGTAACGGCTACCTAGGTATTGAATGAACATAAGATCTATAAGCATACTTGTTCAAACTCACATAGAGCCAACAAACAACCCTTACCTTACAGTCTGGTCTCTTCGTCTGATATGTCGCATATCGAGTCTGGGGGTTGGAATCGTCAGACCCTAATAACTCGATAAGTCATGCCGATGTATGGCCCATAACCAATCGAGAAACTACTGATAACACTTATTAGTAAATCTCATCAGCCTTGGCCAGGGACTTGTGGTTATAGCCAATCGCGCATTGCGCAACATCAACTCCCAATACCGGGAGAGACGAAACCCCTCATATCGCTCACTGCCTCCATGTGTCTCGGGACTGTACCCAAAATCCACCTGTTTACATGACTCAATAGAGCCATGGTAGGGTGGAAATCAAAGCACAATAGGAAGCATACAAGACACTATGTCGATCTCGGGTCTACAGACTAACCTGTACAAGTGTCACTGGAGAACTGCTATTTGACAATAGGTATAATACCATTTAGGAGTTCTCAGCGAGTCCGTTCAGTGTACTCAGTCTCTAATGAGCACCTGTATACAATCTTTAATGTCAAACACCAATGGAGATAGGATTATCCATTGCCCCTATACTGAGTCAAGAAACGCATACACTAGTCTACTCTGGAATATCGATGCCCTATCTCGACACTCCATTGACTAGGAACTTTTAAGGACGTGCTTATGGACTACACATGCCCCACTAGTATGATATGCATCATAGTCCTGGTAGTCAAGAAAATATCCTAAGGGCTTTATCAACATGTATCAAATAGACAGTAAACTTAATCAAGTGAACATGTCAGGATAAAGAACAACCAGATAGTATAATATCATGTCGAGCAAGAAAGAGCTCTATATATATACATTTCCAAGCATCCACTATTATATACAATAATGGCTTCTAGGGCATACATATATCTAACAGACCTCCACCATAGGAGCTGGTGGGGTGAGTTCAGAGGGGGAGTTGGCCCCAGCTTCTCTCACTCGTCATCAGTGGCGACGTCGAGTGTGCCTCACAGAAAGGACCACCTATGTCTGGAAGCGCTTTCATCATGCCCCCGGCTTTGCTGAGGGGGTTTCAATCGATATCAGCCTGTTGAAGACCAACGTCCTTGGTAGAGTTTGAAGAGAGCCAGCCAATCTTTCGAAAACCGATCGTCTGATAAGGGAAGCACCTTTGACGGCTTCGTCTGTAGCAGGAGTAGGGAGGGCTAGCCTTTTAGGGGTGGCCTCTTCAGGTATCATGAGCTTCTTTATGGGCCCGTTTCAGTTTTTACTCAGCTTGTTGAAGACTGAGATGCCAGAGTTTGACGGATTAGTGATGGGGGCCGTCGTTGTTGCTAGCCGATCGAAGACCGACTTTCGGGGTGCTTCTTCTGGTGTCGTTGAGGCATGATTATCCGCGCGCTTGTGCGCGCCGTATTTAAGTTCTAAAGTTAACCGCAATCAAGATGGAGTCGCGTGTAGCTAGCCGCGATGAGTACGGGTCGTCCGCAGGGAGACGGTGCCTTTCACGTTCTTGTTATGACGAGTTAATGGAAGGGTCAGAATTGTTCCCTTCTAACCTAAGTGTTGTAATACAAAGTATAAGTTTGTTAGGAATAGATAGGTTAGTGTAAGTTAGGGAAGTCCGTACTCAATCCTTTGAGACGAGCTTGACCATTGAAGTTAGAGCAATCGGCAACAACGTGGACTAGGGTGATTAAGCTCGGTATTTAAGAAATCCGGCTTATTGACCCTTGTCCGTCCGTTCTTGTCTCTTGACTTTCGCTTCCGTCCAAACCGAACGCAACCGGTCACGGTTAGGGATCACCGATACCTTGGTAGGGTAGGGTGCCTAACGGAGCGCTTGCGTAAGGTTTGGGCAGAGATTAATTGGAAAATATCGGGAAAAGGAAATGAGAAAATAAAATCTTAACTTACAATATCATTTTTTTTCGTAACAACACCATTATTCACAAACCATCAAAACAACAAAAAGAAAGAGAAAATGAAATGATAAAAGAAAAGAATAGAACAACATTGTAAGTAAGTAAATGGGAAGAAATAAAATGCATGTAAGTAAAAGATATAGGAAAAAGAATACTAAGAACCCAAGTGCAAAATGAAAGCTTTATTTAACTTTGAATGATGATACAAACCATGAGTTCAATAACCCAAACTTAAACTTGCAAGTTCAATGAAGAGGTTGCAAGATCAAGAGAAGGCAAAGAACTCAAGGCAATCTACTATGTACAAGAACTAAAACAAAATGGAAAAGAGAAAGAAAGAGTGTATCCAAGTCCAAAGTATATCCCTTCCCCTTGCTCACTGATCTGGCTTTTATAAGCATAAAATAAGATTAAACAAACAATAAAAATAAGATGATGTGACCCAAATAAACAACCAGAAGAAAAATAGAGACATTTGGACATCAATGGACCGGTGGTGCAGGGTTTTTGGGTAATCTCGCCTGTTTTCTTGAGGAGTTTGGGGCTCGTGTTGGTTCTGTGATGATGTGTTCTCTCGACAATTCCACTGGTGCTGTTTGATTTGTTTATATGAATCTGGTCTGCATTCAGGGATTTGGAGGGAAAGTTGTAGTATTATATCACATCACAACCTTTTGCATTTATTATTCATTTCCCCCATATGTGCCTACCACTTGCACAAGTCATCATTTGAGTGTACCAACTTGTATAAGGCAGCCCCCTAGGTTCATGCATCACAAAAGGTGTTCATACTTGTATGTGTTGGACCATTTTAGATAAAAATTGTGTATACATGCATGTTACAAAAAGAAACACTTTGGATATCGATCGGTTTGCAGTTCCGGGTGCAGTGTCGGCTCACAAATGGCATATCCGTGATTTTGAGTGTGTTTCTAGTGTTTTGTCATGAATACCTGTAATCTGTATTTATTGAGCAGACACGGGTTAATAGTACCGATAATACAAAAAATTGATAATGAGTGAATGGTATTGAAATGCAGTTTTCTGTGATGAACAATACCCCCAAACTTATCTTTTGCTCGTCCCGAGCAAAACAAAATCCTAACCTCACATTTGCAGGGAGCGCGATTGCACTGAGCTCGTGCAATAAGCCGTTAAATCTCTAGCTGTTCCTAGTAGGAGGAGTGTTGTCTCCTGAAGGTTTTCAGCGGATTACACCCACAAAATCCCGTCAAGCTAGTATAACAAGTTAACATCGATTCTACTCCTATAGTTTAGTATCTAGGTTAGAAATTCTATCATCCTAAATTAGAAATATTCAACCCTTATGTTTCACGCCTCCTATTTATTCAACCTCAGATCCTATACGTTTTTACAGTTTAGAAAGATCTCGGTTTCTCTTAAGTTTTCCTTTTAAAGTGCAATCTCCAATCAGGGATTTTTATCATCTTTACGGAAAACATAAGTCTTATTCTTTATTCCTATATTTCCTCCAAATATCGATTGTATACCCCTACATGTGTGTAAAATTTCACCCTTATAGTTAAGAATTCAATTCAAGCTATAGTACCCATGCCCTAATACCTAATACTACTTCTTTTTGTTTAATGATGAACGGTTTTGCTCACACACCTTTCATGCGACTACTGATGCTTCATGAGGCACTAACAGCCGATTACTGAATGTGTGAGCTTAAAGCGTAAATAGCAGTTTTCAGGTCTTGGCTTTATTTATTTTTTTCTTTTTTTTCTTTTTTATATATTTTTCAATGATGCTCTTTTGGTGGTTAGCTTTAAATACCATTTTTTCTTTCATACCTAGTTTTGAGGCAAGAGTATTTCTATGTATCCTCTACTATCCCAAATTTCAAGGTGCTTGTATATGCAGTTTGTAAGGAATATACTTTCTAAATTTGGACTCAAGAATAGAAACTATTTTTCAGACTTATCCTTCAGTAAACCTTTCTATACTTTCCCTTCATCTCGACTTAACTGAAGAACTAAACTCAAGATTACCTACTTCTAAAAAAACTGCAAGGGTGTATAATTACCAAGGTTAAACAGATGAGGGTTATTTTTAGGGTTTTCAATTCCTGAGCCTGGGATTTAGTTATTTCTAACGTATCAACTAAACTTTCGGAATAAAAATCTAAGTTACCCTATTAGCTAACTTGACGGCAAAGTTTTTATATTTTTGTAAAAAAATTTGATTTTTATGTGTGATTGTTAAGAAAGAGTTGTGTTTGTAGAATAACCGCAATCAATAACGGTGTCGCGCGTAGCTAGACCGAGATAAGTACAGGTCGTCCTCAGGGAAACATTGAATCTTTTACTCTTACTTTAGATGTGTTGAGAAAGGAGGAAGGAATAAGAATGTTGTACAATAGTTTCTAGATCTACGTTAAGCAAGAATGCAAAATATATAGATCTAGATTATTTTAGGAATGTAGCTAATATAATAAGAGGGCTTGTAGGGTTCGTTAGGATCTAGTAGTTATGGATGATTAATTAAAAGTTACCCATTTTATCTTTTAATAGATTTAAAACTAGAACGACGGTTATGCGTGTAGATTAGGATTTCTGGAGGGAAAAGGAATCCCACTGTTAACCCTTATCTCGATACGGAACTCCGTTCATATTTAGCCTTTACCAAAACAATCATTAATCTAATCTCTAATCGCGGTCGAGGCTAACAAAGAATTGTTAGCACGCCCGATTAGAATGCTAATGATTCTTTTGATAAAGTTTATAAACTTTATAGGACGTAAAAAGGATTTAGGGATCTTCATCATCCATTAACCTACCCTAATCCTACGAACCCTAACAAGCGGAGAATTACTCGCGCATGTTGGGAGAAAAAGAGATGGAGAGAAAATGCATAATTAAACTACGAAGAAATATAATAAGAAAAAGAAAGCTACCTTTATTAATCAACAATATTCATTACAGTTGAATCCTTAGAAAATGATTACAATTTCTATTTGCTTCTCGATCTCTTCTAAGGAGGTAGACGAACAGTTGATGATCAGCCTGGATGCGTGAGCCGTCTTAGACTTCATGATCTCGTCGGCTTGATGATTTTTTCAAGAGGCTCTCGGTCTTTATTTATATTCCCAAAGCCAGAAATCTAGCTTCTAAATTTGGAAGCAACTAGTTATAATCCAACAGAAAAAATCCCACCTTCTGAACCCTTTAGAGCGCGGCGGATCCGCGGCCAATAGGGGGGTTTGGCCCCGGATCCGTGGCCAAAAAGTGAGATCTCATGTTGATTTTTCTGGCCTTGCATCTTCATGACACGTGGTGATCAATGGAATCTTTATAAACTGGAAATCCTTTCTTTGTTTCTGCCAGATTTGATTTCTTTAGTTTGCTTTCTTAATTAGACAGGTTTGCTTTAACAACTTTGATTCCCTTGATTTTAGCCTTGCAAATTCTGCACAATAACTCAACAAATAATATTTAGTAGAGTTTGTTTTATTGAGATATTAACTTAACCATTAAGACTTTGGTCAAAGGTATTTAATAAAATAAGCATATTTTAAATGGGCCAAATGTTACATGGATATTATATGCTTACATTTTCCTACCAAATGTTAATTATAATATATAAACACATGAAAATAGTATTTTTATAGATAAACCCTCATATGTATCATATATTATAATAAACACATTTTCTAATATAGAAATAGTAGGAAAAATGTCATATTAAATGTGCAGTTTTATCAACTGAACAAATACCCCCAAACTTATCTTTGATCGTCCCGAACAAACTAGTTTATTCAAGAGAAGGAGAAAAAGAAAAGAGAAAACTAAGCACACTTTCGTAAGGAAACACGATTGCACTGAGCACGTGCAACAAGCCGTTAAACCTCTAGGTGTCCCTAGTAGGAGGAGTGTTGTCTCCTGAGAGTTTTCAGCGGATTACACCCACAAATCCTATAATAAAAGAGAGATGATGAAATTTACATATAAAGATAAGAACCATAAAAGAAATACTTTGAAAATTTAGAGTTTCCAACTATACTAGCTTTTCAGTTGTCATGAGCCCTATCTTAATAGTCATGAAAAGATGTTAGAAATCACATCATCCCTCAATAAAACATCGTCTTTATTCTTCATTCCTACCTTTCATCTAAACATCGATCATATACCCCTACGTGTGTGAATAGAGCATCCCTACACTCGGAGAATTCAATTCAAGCTATCATACTCTTGTCCATCTAGCTCAATACTTTTTAATTTGATGAATATTTATATGGATTTGCTCACACATTTTCATGCGACCTGTAATACTTCTTGAGGTACTAACCGACCGATTACTCATGTGCTTGCTGATTAGGTGATAGTATTTTTCTCGTCTTGCACCGCCTAAGGCTTAGCAGTGACTCCTAAACCAATTGGTCTAAGGCACTAGGTGATGAAGCACCCTCGCTATATTTTTTTATTGCTGCCTTGGCGATAACAAAACCAGTGTTCATTTTTTTTCACCATTTTATATTTTATTCATTTTTTATTTCCTTCATACTTTGGCTTTTAGACAAGAGCATTTCAAGGTATCCTCTACTATACCGAGTTTCAAGACGTGTGTAAGTGCATATAGTAGGGTATCAACATTCAAATGTATGGCTTCCAGAATAGAAACCATTTTTCAGACTTATTTTTATCCTCAGATTAGTGACTTCCTTCATCTTACTAACCCTTGGGACAACAGCTCATAACTACTTATTACCAGTTCGTTTAAGAAAACTTCTAATTTTCATGGTTTTCTTAAACTATTCCTTTCATATATAATTTTTCACTTTATATTCTTTTATTATCAAAAAAAATTTGTGCTTATATATAGTATAATGCAAAGTATCGCGTGAATAATGCAAAGTATCGCGTAAATAAGCACAAACCTCCCCCAAACCTGTTTTCAACAGTGTCCTCACTGTTGCCATCTGCTGGATTACAAAAACCTGTAAGCTTGGGGGGACATTATTAATGGGGGCAAGAATATATGAAAGTGAAAATCCTCCCCCAAACTTATTTTTGGCTCACAAATTTGAGGGCAAAAGTTATGTTCGAGAGCCAAAAATATATCCCCCCCTCAAACATGAGTTAGACAATAAGAAGCATTTTAAGAGGGGGTGAGTCATTTGGTCAAAATAAAACTTTACAAAGACCAAAAGTTAACACCAACCATTCAAAGATTTTATCAGTATAGCGTATAGGTCGGTGGAAGAATGTGTTGTATCGAGTCAAGGCAAAATGGGGAAGGGATAAGAGGTGGTCTGGAAAGGGTTTGAATTTGAAATTAGAGAAAAGAAAGAATGAGGATGAATGTGAATGATTAGGAAGAAGGAATGATGACGGTTCAACCTCTATAGATGGAGATTGATCAATCACAAAATCCGTATTGTTTAAAAATTCAAGTTCGTCAGCAAAAAGTTCTTCAAAACTTTTATCAATGGTGTGATTGAACATTTTGCCGTCAAAGCGTTTTGTGTCAGAATTTATCCTACTTGATTCAAAGATTATTGAGGTAGAGGACTCGAAAAACTCATCTACCTCATTTTCAAAAATATCCAAATCAAGTTGAATTTCTGGTATTATTGAACTTGAATTAACGGATTGTGATTCATCAAAACTCACTGAAACTATAGGAGCAGAAGAAGAACCGGAGAAAGTAGAAGGTGAAATGGGTAAACAAATTGGTGTGTCGAGTGTTGCTGAACCAAATGTGGAAGATGGAGGCTGTATTTCGGTATGATCTTCGGGTATACCATTATCATCAACTTCAAGACATATTTAGGGTTCGGGAATAATTAAAGGCTCAAGATGATGACCACAAGGAAGTGAAAGGATTTGATGAATTGGTGGGACAAAATCATCCAAAAGTTCGGGTTCATTAATCAATATATCCCCAACGTCAATCACCTCATTCAAGTGAAAGTTAAAATTCTCAATCACCTCATCAAAAGTATGGTTTTCAATCAGTTTTGGTTCAAGAGTGGAGGTGTAGAGATCACAAGGGTTGTATATGGTTTCACTTGAAATGGACCCTTCACAATCGGATAAATCAAACACTACAAAGTCACACAACTTATCAGACATTCTATTTGGTGTACTTGATGAATCTATGAAACTGGAGTTGTGGATTTCAGTTTGGAATGGGGAGGTTTCATTAGGAAGGGTGTACAGTTCTGTCTCACTACCCAAATTCTCATTTTGTCCTATACCCGAATCATATACTGAAAATTTTTGGGCAGGTTTGAAATTCTTTGCTTGCATCCACTCTGTTGTTTCATTCCTAATTTGGTTCGACAATTCCAGAAATTTTTCTAATGTCTGCTCCAGACTAATCTTGGGTTGATAAAGGGTTTCAGTATAAGATTGAAATTCCAGTGGATAATAAAAACTCCAAAATGACTGATTATAAGAACTGTCTAGAGAAGGTGGAAAAGTCGGATTGGATTGATAGGAATAGAATGGTTGCGAAACTTGGGTAGGAGTAGGATCGATATTATGATAAGAAGAATATTGATATGGGTTGGTTGGTTGGCTATTTTCAATAGACATCTTATATGCCACAAACCGCTTATCAAACTCTTCTCTTGACAGTGGTGGTGATGGTTGATATTGGTCCGGGTTGAATCTTCGGCCTTTAGCCCTAGCTATGTGCTCAGCAATGGACATTCGTCTAGGGGCTTCCTCACTCTGGGTATGAACTGAAACAGGTGTAGGATTAGGATACGGTTGATAAGACCTAGACTGAGGTGGCCAACTGTTTCTTCCCTTTTGTTCTATATGATCTCTTAAGGACATGGAAGAGCCGGACGGTATACCGAAGGGATTATGAAAACTAGAGATATCTGGTTGTGGACAGCAAAGCTCGGCAAGTGTTCTTCTGTTTAGGTCACCCATTATAAGAAGAGAAGAGGGGGGAAGGATAAAAAGGGGAGAAAATAATTGGTTTGTTTTGAAAATTGACGGATTTAGAAAAATCACACAAAAATGCACAAACAACCCTAGAACTATGGTTACCTAGGTCCAGTCTCTAGAACGCTCCTAGACTTCCAAAGGAAAAGCCGTAGGATCAATCCTCTACCATCTCTTTACTACCCTTGTAGCCAGGTAAGTGCCAGGTGAGTGGGAGGCTCCCCACTACGAAAGTAGTGGTCCTAATTAAGTAACCACTCGCCTTAGACACACTTGTCTAGACACTACAAAAGTAATGCGGATAAGCGATAGATTACCCACGACCTTCCTCTGTCCTTATTGAGTGCGACAGTCCTTAGAGTCTGGTCTAGATATTTTCTAAATTAATGTAGGGTTGATGCAGATGCTCGGTTTGTGATTTGTGGGGCTTAGGAAGAGTGATGAAATCCCAACCTAATCTGGATTTTGGTCTTGCCCCTTAAAAATCCATATTAAAATATGAAATAACAAACCAATAACAAAACTTTGCAAAAAGATTTTCGAGCGGCGATATTTTGCAAATAATCCTGCAGAAAAGATATTTTATTGGATTTCAAAGGAGAGAGAAAGAGTTGAGAATCTTACCAGAGAATTTTGGAACCCTAACTCCTTAGTTGCGCCGCGGTTCCGCCGCCGAATGGGTCTTTTTATCGCGGTTCCGCCGCCGACTTGAGGAATCAGGTGATGCGTTTTGCAACGTGGCCTCTTGTACTCCTCTGGATCTTGATGAATGTCTCTGTCTCTCGGTTTCTTCAATTCTGTGACTCCAGATCCCCTCGCAAAATTCACACAATAATCATTAAATATACAATTTGCAGTTTTGTTTTAATTATGATATAGATCGAATAAGAATTCAACACAAATAGTAAGAATAAAAAAATTACGCACGTATCCCCTGCAACAGCGCCATTTGATTGTTAAGAAAGAGTTGTGTTTATAGAATAACCGCAATCAATAACGGTGTCGTGCGTAGCTAGACCGAGATGAGTACTGGTCTTCCTCAGGGAAACATTGAATCTTTTACTCTTACTTTAGATGTGTTGAGAAAGGAGGAAGAAATAAGAATGTTGTAGAATGGTTTCTAGATCTACGTTAAGCTAGAATGCAAAATATATAGATCTAGATTATTTTAGGGATGTAGCTAACATAATAAGAGGGCTTGTAGGTTCGTTAGGATCTAGTAGTTATGGATGATTAATTAAAAGTTACCCTTTTTATCCTTTAATAGATTTAAAACTAGAACGACGATGATGCGTGTAGATTAGGGTTTCTGGAGGGAAAAGGAATCCCACTCTTAACCCTTATCTCGACACGGAACACCGTTCATATCTAGCTTTTACCAAAACAATCATTAATCTAATCTTTAATCGCGGTCGGGACTAACAAAGAATTGTTAGCACGCCCGATTAGAATGTTAATGATTCTTTTGATAAAGTTTATAAACTTTATAGGACGTAAAAAGGATTTAGGGATCTTCATCATCCATTAACCTACCCTAATCCTACGAACCCTAACAAGCGGAGAATTACTCGCGCATGTTGGGAGAAAAAGAGATGGAGAGAAAATGCATAATTAAACTACGAAGAAATAGAATAAGAAAAAGAAAACTACCTTTATTAATCAACAATATTCATTACACAAGAATCCTTAGAAAATGATTACAATTTCTAGTTGCTTCTCGATCTCTTCTAAGGAGGTAGACGAACAGTTGATGATCAGTCTGGATGCGTGAGCCGTCTTGGACTTCGTGATCTCGTCGGCTTGATGATTTTTCCAAGAGGCTCTCGGTCTTTATTTATATTCCCATAGCCAGAAATGTAGCTTGTAAATTTGGAAGCAACTAGTTATGATCCAACAGAAAAAATCCCACCTTCTGGACCCTCTAGAACGCGGCGGATCCGCGGCCAATAGGGGGGTTTGTCCGCGGATCCGCGGCTAAAAACTGAGATCTCATGTTGATTTTTCTGGCCTTGCATCTTCATAACACGTGGTGATCAATGGAATATTTGTAAACTGGAAATCCTTTCTTTGTTTCTGCCAGATTTGATTTCTTTAGTTTGCTTTCTTAATTAGGCAGGTTTGCTTTAACAACTTTGATTCCCTTGATTTTAGCCCTGCAAATTCTGCACAATAACTCAACAAATAATATTTAGTAGAGTTTGTTTTATTGAGATATTAACATAACCATTAAGACTTTGGTCAAAGGTATTTAATAAAGTAAGCATATTTTAAATGGGCCAAATGTTACATGGATATTATATGCTTACATTTTCCTACCAAATGTTAATTATAATATATAAACACATGAAAATAGTATTTTTACAGATAAACCCTCATATGTATCATATATCATAATAAACATCTTTTCTAATATAGAAATAGTAGGAAAAATGTCATATTAAATTTGCAGTTTTATCAACTGAACAATGGGTTTTTAAATAAGTATGCAAATGCAAAATATACACATGAATTCGAAGGTAGAAAGCTTACCGAGCACACCCCCAAACATAAACTTGACAGTGCCCTCACTGTCAGGCTACAACAAGAGGATCAAAATTGTCGGCGCTCCCCTGTTTGGTTTTTTTATTTTTTTATTTTATACAAAACAAAAGGCAAACTAAATATATACACAAAAAGATCCCCCTAAACTTAGGTGAAACAGTGTTGCCACTGTTTAAGCGTTAAAGTTCAATGTTAGGGGAGGGAACAGTTTTAATCTATACAAAGCCTTACACAAGCCAAAAGTTAACACCAACCATTCAAAAATTCTATCACGATAATATGCAAGTTGGTGAAAGAATGTGGAGAGGAAAGAAATGGAGAATACGCGAGACCGTATGGGGATGGAAGCGGGATACGGTCTCGGTGGAGGAGAAGAATGGCGGAGGGGAAAAAGAAATGGAATACGAACTTGAGGGTGGAAATGGAGTGAATAAATTAGTATAATTTGTAATGATCGATGTGTAAATAGAGATTGTACTAATCTATTAACCCGTCGATAAATGGGGTCAAACCTCTCAAGATTTGTGAGAAAACATGGGTAGACCGAACTTGGTAAACCAGACACAAGAAATGAAACTGATACGGTGTCTTGCGTAGTAGGTACAATAGAGAGGATGGAGGGGAGTGATCGAGGAATGGTATCGGTTAAAGATTCAAGAGGGTGTACACAGTCAATGAAAGGGATAGGATGAATTGGAAAATCCGATCCATCAAGTAGAACTGGTTCATCCTAAAAAAAATTCCTCAATCTTCCCCTCAAAATTAAGCTCATCCATGCATTTATCATCATCAATATCAAGAGGAATATGGAGTTCGGGAAAAACAGTTAATAACTCGGGATGATGTCCACACAGAAGTGAAAGGACATGATGAATTGGTGAGAAAAACTAATCCAAAACTGCCGGTTCATCATCCAAAATATTCCCAGCGTCGATATCCTCAATCAAGTGAAAATCAAATTTCTCAGACACCTCATCAAAAGCATGGATTTTAATCAATTGTGGTTCTAGGTTGGAGGTGTAGAAGTCAAAGGGATTGGGTGTGGTTTCACTTGACAGGGTCCCTTCACCATCGGGTAAATAAAATACTATAAAGTCGCACAACTCATTAAACATTCTATCTTCAATTTGTGAATCACTTGGGACACTCGATACACTATCGAAACCGGAGTTGTGGAATTCAACTTGGAACGGGTAGGTTTGATTTGGAAGGGCGTACTGCTTACTCTCACTATTCAAATTCTCAATCTGTCCTATTGTCTCATCATACATTGGAAAATTTGGAGTTAGTTGGATACTAGCTGCCGGTTCGAGGGCGGCCATAGACGCATTCAAATCCATCATCTGTTGGCATGACGCTACCTAAAATTCTTCCAATGATTGCTCCAGACTAGAAAAGTGTGGTGAAGGGGTTTCAGTAAAAGATTCAAAGTTTTCTGGATACGTGAAACTCCCAAATGACTGTTCAGAAGACATGTCTGGTGAGGGTGTAAAAGTCGGGTAGGATTGGTTGGAATTGAATGGTTGGACAGGAATAAGATCAACATTATGATAAGGAGGTGATTGGAATTGTTGATCAAAAGAATTGAAAGTGGTGAAAGGAGTGAAAGAACGGCTACGAGATTGTTCAATTCGGTCAGCAATGGACATTGGTCTTGGAGTCGGAACATGACTCTCAAAAGAGATATCAGTGTAAGAGGGTGGGGGATGTTGAAACGGTTGATACAAAGTGGATTGAGAAGTCCAGTTGTTTGTCCTAGATGTGTCTATTCGATCTTTCAAAGAAATTTTGGGCATGGAGGGATCGTTTGTCGTTCTACCAAAATAAGAACCGTATAAAGTAATATCTGGCCGTGGGTACCAAAGTTCGGCAAGAGTTGGTCTTTGTGGGGTACCCATGATATGAAGAGAAGAAAAAGAAGAAAATGAGATGAAAAAGAATGTAGTTTTTTTTATATGTTAGTTATCAACAAAAGTATGAAATATACACAAAAAAGATAAAGAAGAAAAATAATCACGACACAATACCACACACCTAATAAATCTAGGGTTCATCTAAGTCAACTAGACTTGCTCAAGAACTTGATTGTTGAAGTAAAACTGTGTCGAGAAACGGGCTCAAGATATACTGATCACGAGGCCAGGTAAGTGCAGCGATAAGGGGAGGTTTTCCAACGCTTTTGCGAAGTTCCTTAATTAGATAACCCTTTCTCTGTTGGCAGTTTCGCCGTGAACACTTTCCTAGACACCCCGTGAACGGTATACCGTTAAGCGGTGTTCTAAACACAATTAACTTCTCATAATGAGCGTGAAGTCCTTAAAGGCTTAAAGTCTAGTTTCTTTTAAAATTTGTGCGGGTAAACGTTATGCTCAATTTTTTGATTTGTGGGCCCCGAAAAAGTGGTGAAATCATTTACCGTATGTTGTGGGGTTCGCTTGCCCTTAAGTCCGTATTAATGGATGCAATGAGCAATTTAATGAAAAAGTTATTCAAAGTATCAAACAACCATTTTTTTATGTTTAGACACGGCACTGCAACAAATATGGGTTAGTCACTTTTAGCGTTTGACAGCGAACTTGCAAAGAATCCTGCAAAGATAGTATATTGGATGCGTCGGATTTAAGAAGAAGGTGTTAGGAAATACGTATCGATAAGTTTTCTTGGGTTAAGAAACCCCCGTTGAAGTGAATCCGGTTATCTTGAAAAGTTCGCTTGCGCGGGTCAAACTACCTGAATCTTTGGAACTGTACTTCGCAATCGCCTAAGCTTTGAATTTAAACTTTCCTCCACACGATCGCAGTTCGCAAATCCGTCAAAATCTGTAAATGTCGTAAAAACAGAGTTTTAGTGCGAAAAGGCGATATGAATGCTCAAACTCCTGCACACATAAAATAAAATAAAAATCAAACAATAAAATCGGGAAAATAATAGAACAATGGAGCAGAGAACAAAATTTTGGAGCAAAAGGAGAACAAAATTCTGGCGGCGCCGGTTTTTATGAGGATCTCCCCGGGCTAATTTGGGAAATTTGGCTCCAATTTTCTTCAGCGATCTCAGTGTTCTACTAGTGTCTCAATGTTATTTTTTAACTTTTTTAATTAACCCCAAACTGCTAGCAGGTCTAATTTCCAGAGAGCAAAAGGTTAGAATGTCAATTTTTGTTTTGGTTTTTTTTTTTGAATTTTTTTGATTTTTTAAGTTTTTTTTAGAATGGTGTTAGAATTATAAACAGGATATACAGAGATTAACCCGAAATAACAAGAATAAAAACGTTACCGTCTCCCCGGCAATGACGCCCTTTGATTATCCGCGCGCTTGTGCACGCCGTATTTAAGTTCTAAAGTTAACCGCAATCAAGACGATGTCATGTGTACCTAGCCGCGATGAGTACGGGTCGTCCGCAGGGAGAAAGTGTGTTTCACGTTCTTGTTATGACGAGTTAATGCAAGGGTCGGAATTGTTCGCTTCTAACCTAAGTGTTGTATATGCAAAGTATAAGTTTGTTAAGAATAGATAGGTTAGTATAAGTTAGGAAAGTCCATACTCAATCCTTTGAACCGAGCCTGACCATTGAAGCTAGAGCAATCGGCAACAATGTGGATTAGGGTTCTTAAGCATGGTATTTATGAAATCCGGCTTATTGACCCTTGTCCGTCCGTTCATGTCTCTTGACTTTCGTCTCTGGCCAAACCGAACGCAACCGATCACGGTCAGGGATCACAGATACCTTGGTAGAATAGGGTGCCTAATGGAGCGCTTGCATAAGATTTGGGTGGAGTTCAATTGGAAAATATCGGGGAAAGGAAATGAGAAAATAAAACCTTAACTTACAATATCGTTCTTTTTCCTAACAACACCATTATTCACAAACCATAAAAAAAAGATCAAATGAAATAAAAAAAATAAAAGAATAGAACAACATTGCAAGTATGTAAAATGGCAAGAAATAAAATGCAAGTAAAAGAGATAGGAAAAAGAATACTAAGAACTCAAGTGCAAAATGAAAGCTTTATTTAACTTCGAATGATGATACAAACTGAAGGGTTACCTACGACGGAAGCAAGGTTTCAGGAGGCATCGTCCATGACAAATTAAAATTTTGCCGATTTAGATAACCCTAACTAGAATCGTTAACTAGAAATAATACGGAAAACTAAAGAAAATACTTTGCAATATGTAGTTAGCAAGGAATACAACCATTGTAGACCGGTCCTTCACTTCAATTGCTCCGTGTAGAAATCCCCTCCGCTGCGATCTCAAGCTCCGGACTCTAAAGAGGGTCCGTAGAAGAAACGAACGTGCTTGCTTCGAAGACTTCGAGGCCGAAGATGATCTACGTTGGGGAGACACTAACTCAAGCTATTCCTTCACTAGGTCATGAACTTTATGAAAAGAACACCCTATACTACATGGCAAGTAGTAGAGGATGATGAAGTAGGAAGTGGGCTCATTTTAGAATTGATTTTCCCACACTTTTTCTCATAGCACCATTAGAGCTAGAAAGCTTTTTCATGGAGCTTGAAGAAGAAAAAGAAGAACTCATCACAATAATTCATCCAAATGAATTAAGTAACCATGTGTGAGTTAAAGCTATCATGCTTAACTCATGTAGAGAATTAACCAAGGTGTAAGGTTAAGGGTTGGGTTAACTAATATCCTAAGGAATGACAAAAGAGTTGACTTTGTCAATGTTTCTACAAGCTTCATCAAGCTTGATAACTTTGACCAAAGTCTCTTCTCTTTTGTTATTCTTTAAGAAATAAGTAAACCCTCATTTAAACTTGATTTGGTTTAAGTTTCATACACCCAACTTGTATGTATCATCTAGCATGATACAAACATGTACACTTGCATATATCACATATAAACAATGTGCACAATCTAGTAAGAAAATAAATCTTAAGTGAGCAAATACTAGTTAATGTAATGTAATATATCAAATATATAATTATACATTAAATTATTAAATCAACTCTTAATTTAAAAATCCGGCTATAACCGACTAATATAATGTGTAACAACTTATCGAATCAACACTTTATCCGATAACCCGGTTATATCGCATACAACCGATCAATGTTACAAATCGCGAGAATAGAATAAGGTATCTCATATCGTATTAATCTCGGTCCCGCACATATCACATATGTGCTCCTACTCCGTTTCGCTTGAGCCAGGAAACCCCCGTGTAAGACTCTAAAGACTCGTCAATACGCCGGCAGAATGTGATAATCATATCAAACACCCACAAGCCGCAAGCGGTCTGCTACACGTAACGGCCACCCGGGTATTGAGCGATCAGTAGATCTACAAGCAAGCTTGCTCACACTCCTGCGAATCCAGTCAGTAACACTACCGTACAGTCCGGTCTCTTCGTCTGATATGTTGCATATCTCGTCTAGGGGTGGTAAACGTCAGACCCCAGTAACTGGATAAGTCGTGTCAATACGAGGCTCATAACGGGTCGAAATACTACCGATAACACTTACCAGTATATCTCTGAAGCTGCCTTGGCCAAGGACTTCTTGTTATAGCCAATCGAACACAGCGCAACATCAACTCCCTATACCGGGAGAGACGAAACCCCTCCTATCGCTCATTGCCTCCATGTTACTCGAGACTGTACCTAAAAGCCACCATTTTGCATGCCCTCTTGGACGTGGTATGATGGAAATCAAAGCACAGTGGGAATCACACAAGACTCTATGACGATCTCGGGTCTACAAACTAACCTGTACCAGTGTCACCAGAGAACTGCCATTTGACGATAGGTATAATACCATATGGGAGTTCTCGGCGAGTTCGTCCAGTGTACCCAGTCTCCACTGAGCACCCGTATACTATCTCTGATGTCAAACACCAATGGATATGGGATCATCCATCGCCCATCTACATGGGTCGAGAAGTTATACGCTAGTTTACTCTGGTATATCGATGCCCTGTCTCGATACACCCACGACTAGGGACATTTAAAGGATGTACTTAGCGACTACGTTGTCCCCACTAGTATGATCTACATCATAGTCCTAGTAGACAAGTACGCATCCTAAGGGCATTATCAACATGTAACATAGAGACAATCAAAGTACATGTTAAGATAAAGAGCAACCAAATAGCATACTATCATGTCGAGCAAGAAAGTCCTCCCTATATATGTCCAAGCACCCACTACAATATACATCGTATGTACAGTAATGGCCTCTAGTGCATACATATCACTAACAATCTCCCACTTGCACTGGGCCATCTGTTGTAGTATCTCATACCCAACAATCAACAGTGGTTGAAGTATCTCATACTCAACCATCACATAAAAGTCTCTACTGGGAATAGGCCTTCGTGAGTGGATCTGCGTTGTTGTCCTCTGTGTCTACTCTCCTAACCTTGATCTCCCTGGAGATCATCCATCTCCATGATCAGGTTATACTGCCTAAGAATATGTCTGGATCTCTGATGGGACGGGGGTTCCTAGGCCAAAGCCATAACTCCATTGTCATACAATGGTAAGAACAAAGTTCCTCTCATGAACTTATACATCCAGACTACCTCTTTGGTTGCATCCTTGGTAGCAATATATCCAGCCTTAATCGTCTAGTATGCCACGGTATCCATCTTGGAACACTTCCAACAAACCGTCCCTCCACCGAGGGTAAAGACAATTCCTGTGACTGACATTCATTCGTTCTTACCATCCTGGATCCTATCCAGTGATTCTCCCCGGGATCGATTGATACCATCTCACTACACCTAGTGACAATCGTAACACCCACTTAGATCTATCTCTTAAATCCAACACCCATGATTTAGGAGGTATCACCTTGATCCTATATGGAGAATCTTTGTGATAAGAGGAGATTGACCGAGCGTAGCATAGGAAACTCCTTTCCTATCAAGAGTATGTCATCCACGTACAATACGAGGATCATCACCATACTCCATACTACCCTTTTTATATATACAAGGTTCATCTACTATTTTGATGAAGTCAAACTCTTTGACTACCATATCAAAACAGATGTTCCAACTCTGCGATGCCTGCTTTAACTCATAAAGCAACTTGCACACGTTTCCGCTGCTCCCACTGTCTACGAAGCCCTCTAGCTGTGTACTTATAGACGCTTCCTTCTAAATCACCATTTAGAAAAGCAATCATGACACCGAACCACCAGATATCGTAGTCATGGTATGTATCATGGGCAAGTAGGATCTGGATGGACTTAAGCCTAGGCACTAGAAAAGGTTTCATCATTGTCCATACCTGGTCGATGACTAGAACCTTTTGCAACTAGTCTTAGCTTTGAAAGTCTCAACTTTTCCATTTACACCAAGTAATCTTCTCAAGATATACTTGCTCCTGATGGGGATTTAACCCTTTAGATAAAGCAACCAAAGTCCATACTTTGTTGGTGTATATGGATTCCATCTTAGATCTCTTAGCATCCATCCATTCTCACAGAGTCCCCACTCTTGATGGCCTGCTCGAAACTAGTTGAGTCATCATCTCATGATGCAATCCTCGCTCCCACTGTCATAGAGGAAACCGAAGTATCTCTCTGGTGGGTGAGGAATCCTACTAGATCGGCAGAGAGGCTGAGGTTCGTTGGGAATTATTGAATCCTCCGGTTCTACCAAATCATCAGCTGTAGTTTGTATAGCTGGAACTTCTTCCAGTTCTACCTCATGACCACTAATTTCTTCACAAGAAATTCCCTTTTCCCAAAGGTGGCATGCTGAGAAAAAAAACACCTTTTGCTCCTCGGTGTGGTAGAAGATATTCCCTTGCGAATGATTGGGATATCCAACAAACTTCTACAGAACTGACCTTGCCTCGAGCTTGTCCGGATTTTGCTTTTAGACATAGGCCGGACAATCCCAAATCTTAACATCCTTAGGAGATGAGCTCTTCCCATACCATATCACATATGGAGTTGTAGGCACCTGATTTGGTTGGAACCCTATTCAATAGGTATGCAACTTCACAAGTGCATAACCCCCAAAAGGAAATAGGCTACTCAGTAGTACTCATCGTGGAGTACACCATATCACATAGGGTGCGATTGCTCCGCCTCGATATACCAACGTTCTGTGGTGTATACGGAGGAGTAATGCTGAGAGAGAATCTCATTCTCCTTTAGAATAGTCCAGGAATTCCATGCTCAAGTATTCTCCTCCCTGATCACATTATAGGACATAATACTTATACCCATTTTTGGTTCTCTACTTCTGACTTATATTCTTTTAATATCTTAAAAGGTTCAGACTTGTGTTTCAACAGAAACACATGTGCGAATCTTGAGAGATCATCAGTGAATGTAATGAAGTACAAAGAACCAGTCCTGGCATATGTAGACAGGGGACCTACATACATCATCATGTATCAATCCTAAGAGTTCACTAACTCTTTCTCTGTTTCTAATAAACGGAGCTATGGTCATCTTATCTTTGTGACATGACTGGCAAGTTTCACAAGATGTAAATTCAAACTGATTTAAATATGCATCTTTATGTAACTTCAGCTAGTCGGGTCGCATTGATATGACCTAGTCTACAATATTTCAAGAAGGATTCGTTCATTTCTGAACTCTTCCTCTTGTGTGTGTTTTGTACGTTAAGAACCGTGGTTTGATTTAGAACGTATATGTTTTTAGATAACGTGCCTAAACCGATCAACTCTTGATATAGGAAATGTTCAAAACATTATCCAACAATACAAAATTATATCATTCTTTATCTTAATAAAGAGACTGATATGATGTTTGTATATCAGGTTCGGTATCTAATAGCATTCGTTCAGAATCAATGTATTTGGTAATATAGGGTGATAACTGCCAACAGACTTGGCTGCAACGCTTGCAACATTTTTAACTCTTAAAACTTATCACCCTTTCTCAGTTCTCTACCTATCTGTAGCCCATGTAACAGATTACATTTGCGGGATCCTGATCCGGTATCTCATACCCAGGATGTAAAGGAAACTGAGAAACAGTTCTTGGTAATGAACACACCCGAAGATGATGCATCAGCAGGCACTTTCTTCGTTTGGGCGGCACGGGAATTCTGGTAATCCCCTATTTCCTGCTCAGTCTTATAACAATTATAAGTTGGAGCGGGACCAACGTTCCCCAGCACAGTATAACAAGCGGGTTCGGTCAATACATCCATATTATAATCTTGATTAAGGCGTGACATGGTCGCTACATGGAGAGAGAGAGAAGAAAACATTCAGCGTATGCTCTTGCAAGATTAGATTGGTTATTAATATATCTAATTAGGATGTCTCCCACTGTTTTAGTCAAATCTTCCTTCAAACCCTAAAAGGAAAGACTAGCCGGGATTAATTACACCCTACAAGTTCGTCGATCTTTCAGCCAGGCCAGTGCCGGTACTTTGATGGAGGTTCCCTATGCTTTCGCACGGACCTAATTAAAATAAACCTCGTTTTGCCAGGGGCGTAACCCCGTTGACACCTTTCTACACACCTACTTGATCGGCTAATTGTAATGTGTAAAACTCTCCCAGGAGTAACTCTTACTCGCAGTGGGTATCGGGATCCAACTATCTCATAGGAGGTATGCAATCTCATTGCAAATTTCAACACTTGAAATTCCCGATAATATTTTACCCCTAACGTGGTATGACCTTGACGAAAGCCAAACAACCCATAGTCCGCTAATCAAGTTCAACCCGTACATTTCCTGATTGAATTAAACCGACCCGCATGACCCTTGACGAATGCCAAACAACGCCATATGAATACCCTAATCCAATTGCATCATATGCAGCAGATAAGCACTAGTTAGCTACCAAACACTACGCCTTGATGAATGCTAAACTACCGCAGCTCGAATACTAAGTAGTACCTATCTGAAATGATGGAAGGCTACGACAGGTTTTTAAGAAAAACCCTTTGCGTAATGAACTTGATCTCGTCGTAGAATCAAATGATTTAAATGGAGTGTTTTTTAGGCTTTTGTTAGTTTCTCTAAAGAGGTCACTCCCGGTGAAGGGATCTCGGCTCTTTCCTCATCGAATGAGGTGCAGGATATTCACAATACCACTATGCAAAGCAGGAACTAGAAAAGAAATCAAAAGACAAACCGAGGGTTGTAACATCTGCCAGTTATTGCTAAAGAGGTCACTCCCGGTGAAGGGATCTCGGCTCCTTCCTTATCGTATAATGTGTTGGGTGTCCTACAAGGAACACCGCTATGCAAAGCAACAACTGGAGCAACCTGTTTTGAAAATTCGATTCCACAACATCTTTAGGTTTCTTTTATTTCATTAATTTCATTAATGAAGTCCCATCATTTTAAGTTACCTAAACATCACAGATAAATACAACGTACGCTTATGCCATCCGCATTCGCCTCGATGTCCTCTCGTGCACCGTTAGGTTAGGTAACTAACGGCAGAGCGGGGCAGTACTAGCGCGGGTGTAAAACATAAGCAACGTCTATATAATATATCACATATACTATATCATGTATCCATTTCATCAATATATCAAATGATCACAGCACAGATAACACAGCAGAAGAACAACATATGAAATATTGGATATACTAGAATTTCCGTGTTTTAGTTTAAGCCTGTATAAAACACGGATTCCACGGTCATGATGAATAGCCTATAAGTCGACATAAGACACCCCATGAGTTGCGGGGAGGCGGAAAAGGTAAAACAATCATTTTGTTTAAAGCAAACATCGACTAACTTACGGATCTTTGCCAAACCTTAACTAACATCATAGGAGAGATTAGCTACTATGAAAGAAGATTATACCTAATGAACCAAGTCCTTCTTGTTCTCGATGACCACCTCCTCGTTGGCCTCCTCTTTGTGATAGAAGATCCATCCGAGAGCTGCTGCTCCAAGCTTGACCTCTAACTTGAGGTAACTAGGTTACTCAAAGTACTAATCAAAGCAACCTAGGGGATATAGAGTAGGATTAGGGATTAATAAGTCTTGCTAACCCTTGATCTCAACACATGAGAGGTTAGGGTTAGGGTTTGAAGAGAGAGAGCTTGAGGAGAGAGAAGGTGAGAATGAGAATCCTTTTTTTTGGAATAATGATTCATTTGTGAATATATGAAGCATATGATATTTTTTAAATGAATAAAAAATAATAATGTGTAATCATGCTTCATTAACTCACATAGTGATTTATATCATGAGTCATTTAAATCATAAATGCATTATTAACTCCATGGATGAATCACACCATGACTCATTAATCCAATAAATGCAAATGCCCCCTTAGCCTTTATGTCATCATCCTTCTAGAAGCCTCTCGACAATTTACGAGAATGCCCATCCTATCCGTGAAAACACGGAAAAACTTTAGACTGTATAAATCCAATAATCCGATACTAGAATCTGGCTTAAACCAAAGCCCGCTAGTAAAAATTGTCCGAACATCGTACGTGCGTAAAAACACGTATGCGTCCGAACCCTATCGTAAAACCATACGACCTCTATATTGTTTTGCCCGAAGCAGGGAAACTCTCTGTGTGGGACTCTAAAGACTCGACTACTATGCTGGCAGTGGGTTTAACCACAGACCGCAAGCGGCACTAGCTGTACGTAACGGTCCCCAGGTAGATGTCGATAAGAAGGCCGATGAGGAAACCCATCTGAACTCCTACTGAGCCTGATGTGACAATCTCCGTACTGTCCGGTATGTTCGTCTAGGACTATCGCATATCGGGCCTAGGGGGAGGCAAGCGTCAGTCCCCTAAAAGCGGTATAAGTCGTGTCGGAACGAAGCCTATTATACTATGAGAAACTACCGGAAAACCTACCAGTAAATCTCGCTTGCCCTGGCCAGGGACTTTGCGTAACGGCTCTCCAGACACAGCGCGATATCAACTCCCAATACTGGGAGAGACGAATCCTGTTTAACCACCACTGCTTCCAAGTGCTTCGGGACTGTACCCAACTGCTACCTGTTTGCACGACTCCTTTGAGCCATGGTAGGGTAGCAATCTAAGAACAGTAGGAACACACTCGAGGTGAAACAGCAGTGTCAAGTCTGCGGAATATGCTGTACTCATTTCACCTGGGAACTGTGAACTGACGACGGGTATAATACCAACCAACAATTCCCTGCGAGTCCTGTCCAGTGTACACATAACCCAACGAGCACCTGAATACTATCTCCAGTACGACGTACTGATGGCTGTGGGACAGACCATCTCCCCAACTGGGATGAGAAGCGTACACACTAGTCTACTCCGGAGTATCGATGCCCTGTCTTGATAATCCTACGACTAGGGACCTGAAAAGGATATGCTTGTAAACTACCCAGCACCCACTAGTGTGACTGCCATCACAACGCTGGTGGTCAAGCAAGATCCAAAGGGCTCTATCAATACGTACGCACAAATTAAGATAGATATAAACCAAGTAGCATACTACCATGTTTAGCAAGACTGTTAATATAACTGTGAATATCCCAAGCTTCTATTAAGTAATATACAAGCTAGTATGATACAATAATGGCCCCTAGGGAATATACACCAACAATCTCCCAGTTGCACTAGGGCCGCATACTGGCATATCGAAGACCGATCATCTCGAGTAGCCTCTCGAACTGAATCTGAGGTAAAGCCTTTATGAATGGATCAACAGTGTTCTCCTCTGAAGAAACTCTCCGGACCTCGATCTCCCGGCGATCTATGATCTCCCTGATCAGGTGATACCGCCTTAAGATGTGTCTGGACTTCTGATGGGACCTGGGTTCCTTTGCTAAAGCTATAGCTCCGTTGTTGTCGCAATACAGCGGTATTGGATCAACAATGGTAGGAACCACCTGAAGTTCTGTGAGGAAATTCTTCATTCAGACCGCTTCTTTTGCGGCATCGCAAGTAGCAATATACTCCGCTTCCATTGTCGAGTCAGCAACAGTGTCCTGCTTGGAACTCTTCCAGTACACCGCCCCTCCATTGAGGGTAAAGACATAACCTGACATGGACTTGGAGTCATCCTTATCACTTTGGAACCTGGAATCAGCAAAGGCCTCTATCATGAGGTCTTTTCCGCCGTAAACCAAGAACATCTCCTTAGTCCATCTCAGGTACTTGAAAATGTTCTTTACTGCTATCCAGTGCTTCTCCCCTGGGTCTGACTGATACCTGCTTACCACGCTTAGTGCGTAAGCTACATTTGGTCAGGTTTATAATATCGCATACATTATAGAGCCTACCGCAGAAGCGTAGGGTATAACTGACATGCGATCCCTTTCCAAATCAGTCTTGGGAGACATCTCTTTGGATAGGGTGATTCCGTGACAAGCCGGTAAATTACCGCGCTTAGAATCTTCCATACTGAATCTTTTTAGTATAGTGTTGATATACCTGGACTGCGAAAGTCCCAACATCCTCTTGGATCTATCACGATAGATCCGGATCCCCAGAATGTAAGAGGCATCACCCAGGTCTTTCATGGAGAACCTATGTGACAAGAATCCTTAGACAGATTGTAGCATAGGAATGCCATTTCCTATCAGTAGAATGTCATCCACGTACAAGACGAGGAATACGATAGTTCGTGCTACAATTTTACTATATATACATGGTTCATCTGGATTTTTGATAAAGTCATATTCTTTGACCGATTCATCAAAACAGATGTTCCAACTCCGCGATGCCTGCTTTAGTCCATAAATGGACTTAAGCAACTTGCACACTTTCCTGCTGCTACCACTCTGATTGAAGCCTTCTGGCTGATCCATATAAACGCACTCTTCCAAATTACCATTTAGAAAAGTCGTCTTTACGTCCATCAGCCAGATCTCATAATCATGGAAGGCGGCAATACCAAGAAGGACCCAAATGAATTTAAGCATAGCCACTGGAGAAAAAGTTTCGTCATAGTCCAAACCAGGTCTTTGATGAAAACCCTTTGCAACAAGTCTAGCCTCATAGGTTTCTACCTGTCCATCTACACCAATTTTTTTCTTGAAGATCCATTTGCATCCTATGGGGTTTACCCCATCTGGAGCAAAGTCCAAAGTCCATACTTTGTTGGTGTACATGGATTCCATCTCGGTCCGCATTGCATCTAGCCATCGTACCGAGTCGCCGCTCTGGATGGCCTGCTGGAAGCTAGTAGGTTCATTATCATCAATGATGCAATCCTCTCTATCCCCATCTATGAGAAAACCGCAGTATCTCTCAGGCCGATGAGACGGCCTACTACTCCTACGGAGGGGTGCGGGAATGTCCCGTTCTTCTTGAACTACTGGTTCTACCAAACTTTCAGTAGTAGTTTGTGGTTCTGGAATTTCTTCCAGTTCTATTGCGCTCCCATTTATTTCCTTTTCTAAAATCTGCTGTTCTAGAAAATGGGCATGACGAGAAACAAAAAACCTTTTGTTCCTCTGCGTAATAGAAGAAATACCCCTTGGACTTCTTTGGATATCCCACAAACTTACACTGCACTGATCGTGCATCGAGTTTGTCCGCATACTGCTTTTTAACAAAAACTGGACATCCCCATATCTTCATATGCTGAAGATAGGGTTTCTTCCCATTCCACATCTGATATGGCGTGGTAGGCACAGTCTAGGTAGGAGCCCTGTTCAAAAGATTTGCCGCTGATTCTAGCGCATAACCCCAGAAAGATCGCTGTAACTCAGCATTACTTATCATGGAACGTACCATATCCAATAAGGTTGGATTCCGTCTCTCCGATATACCGTTATGCTGTAGAGTGTATGGAGGAGTAACCTGAGAGAGAATTCCTTTCTCTTTTAGGTAACCAAGGAACTCGGCACTTAAGTATTCACCACCTCGATCAGATCTCAGTGTCTTGATACTTTTGCCGGTTTGGTTTTCTACTTAATTATTATATTCTTGGAATTTCTGAAAAGCCTCGGATTTATGTTTCATCAAGAAAATAAATCCGTACCTAGAGTAATCATCCGTAAAAGTAATGAAATAGGAAAAACCACCTCTTGCATGTGTAGACATTGGACCACATATATCGCTGTGTATGAATCCTAAGAGCTCGCTCGCTCTTATTCTATGTCCAATGAATGGAGTCTTTATCATCTTTCCTTTGAGACATGATTGACAAGTGGCATAAGATTGATATTCGAACGGATCCAAATATCCTTCTCTATGTAACTTAGTTAACCATGTCTCATTGATGTGACCTAGTCTACAATGCCATAAGAAAGCCTTATTTAAATCTGGAGACTTTCTTTTTAATGTGTTCTGGACATTGAAAATCTGTAATTGGTTTAAGACATATATACCGTTATCTAGTGTACCGGACCCAATCAAACCATGATTAAGGTGGATGTTAACAACATCGCTTACAAACGTGAAATCATAACCTTCTTTTGATAACAACGAAACCGATATGATATTACACGTTAAACTGGGTACACAAAAACAGTTATGCAAAACCAAAATATGTCCACTCGTCAATCCAAGGTGATAATCCCCTATGGACACAGCACCCACGCTAGCTCCGTTAGCAACCTGGAGGGTCATATCACCAACCTTCAGCACTCTACGGTTTCTCAGTGCCTGCAATGAATTGCATATATGAGATCCTGATCTGGTATCCAATACCCAGCAAGTAGAGTTGATTGGAAGACATTTTTCAATTACAAACACACCAGAAATCGAAGTCACAGCTTGCTTCGGTTCCTGGTTCTTGACATTCCAAGCTTTGCAATCCTTTTTCCAGTGCCCTTTCCTACGACAGTGGAAGCACTCGTCCTTTGCCACTACTGGCACCGCAATATTTTTCTTTCCCTTGACTCCCACCTTACTAACACCTCCTCGAGGTTTGGTAGCGGCCTTATTCTTCCTTCCTTTGGCCCTAGCCTTGGACCTGGAAGAAGAAGCACCGCGAACAAACATAGTGGGTGTTTCCCTTTCCGTCTGCAAGGTGCCCTTTGCGCTCCTCAACATGTTAAGGAGTTCTGAAAGTTCAACTTCTTTTCTTTGAATGTTGAAATTCAGAATAAACTGGGCGTAGGTGGATGGAAGGGACTGGAGAATCAAGTCAGTATAGAGCTCGTTCTCCAAAGTCGTCCCGAGGTCTGCGAGCTCTTCTATATAGCCAATCATCTTTAGGACATGCTCTCCTACAGACGATCCGACGGCCAACCTCGACTGAAACATGTTCTTCGAGGTCTCGTATCTTGCTATACGAGATTGCTCCCCAGACAAATCCTTTGTATGGAGAAATATGGATTCAAGATCCATATCCTCGTGCCTCCTTTGATGTTTATTATTCATAGAGGCAAGCACGATGCACTTGGCCTTCGCGCAATCTAACTGCCAGGTCTAGTGGATTTCCTTATCCATAATAATGGATTTTGGACCAGGGAAAGCAGGTGCCTTAGTGGTAAGGTCATACCCCAATTTTTCATAAGTCAAAGCCATTTTGACATTCCGCAGCCAATCTATATAGTTAGGCCCTGTCAGTATATTTTTCTCTAATAGTAACTTAAGGCCTGTCATGTTTTGGGTCGCTGCAATGAGAGAGAGGGGGAACACTTTAGCATGATGCTCTTGCAAGTTTAGAGTGGTTTTTAGTTTATCTAAACTGGATGGCTCTCACTGTTTCTCGAATCACTCCTCAAAAAAAAAAAAGGAAGAACTAGCCAGGACTATTCTCACCTACAATACTTGCTTAACCGTTCAGCCAGGCCGGTGTCGGTACTTCGATGGAGGTTTTCCAACGTTTTCGCGAAGTTCCTTAATTAAATAACCTCTTTTCTCTGGGGGCGTAGCCCCACTAACACCTTTCTCAGAACCTACATGGTTTATAGCATTGATCGTTAAGTGACGAATCTCCTGATGAGTAGCGGAAACTCACAGTAGGATCGGGATCCAAATATCAATGTGTGATAATGCTGAAGGAATCCTACCAACATTCATCAAACTCCAAATGGTATGCATCTCTTTGCAAATTTCAGTTTTTTTAGAAATTCCCGATATTAATTTTTGCCCCATGCTCTTATGACCTTGGCTTTGGTCAAAATGTCAGAAGTTACATGTCAAGTTCTACCCATCATTATCTTGTTAATTTGAACCCATCCGTACATACCCCTGACTTTGGTCAAATGATAATATGACTGTCCCAAACTAACTCATCTATCTATGCAACAAATGAATACCCAGCAGCTACCAAACACTATGCCTTGGCTTTGGTCAAAATACATAGCTATACTACTGAATACCCAAATGAAATGACGGAGGGCTATAAATGGTTTTGGCGAAACCGTGAATGTAGTGAACTTGATATGACCGAAGGAACCTGATAGCTTTTAAAAGGAGTGGTTAAAGCTCCGCAATTAAAAATATCTTCTGTTTTAAAAATAACCGAGTGGTTTCTTTTAAACTGTTCCAACGATTCAACTTTGGTTTATTTTCTTTGCATTAATATAATTCGTCCCATCAATTAACCTATCATTGCAGAAAACAACGAAAATAGAACGTCCACTTATGCCATCCGCATTCGCCACTGAGTCCCGTCATTCACCCGTTAGGCTACATAACTAACGACAGAGCGAGGGCTGGGCTAGCGCGGTTGTAAAACATAAGTGACGTCTAAATAGCTATCATATATAGATATTGTACATTCGTCAGATGAAATAATAGTCATTCCAGATCACAGATGAACATATTGGATTTTCTACGAATCCGCATTTCTTTTGAGCCAGCAAAGAAAGACGGATCACACAGTCGCGATGAATAGCCAAAACCCCACCCTAGACCCCTACGGGTACGGCAAACTACCCGTCAAGTACCCGAAGTGAAGTGGTCTCCCTCAACAACGTGAGTAGGCCACTAAACACTTCAAAGTACCCAGTAGTTTGTGCACCCCACCTTGGGTCTATCGGAGGAGCAAAAATCAGTAAATGAAATAATACAACGGTGGCTACAACCTCAACCCGGAAGTGCCCCGCAAAAGAATATTACAACAATTTAAAAATTACATTTGAATGAAAGAAACACTCGTCTCACATCCCCGGCTATCAATTCACGACAATCCAACAAGTCCATAAACACAAACAGTAAAAACCATTACAGAAATGTGCAACCCCCTGCCAACCGACATACTAGCAGTTAGGGGAGGTTTACGAACACATTATACAAATCACAGATATAATTTAATTAGCTAAACATCGTAGAATTTCGATCGAGCAAACGCAAATGATTCTACTCCAAAAACTTCTCTGTCCACCTGAGACTTGAGCAGAAACAAAATATACCAGAAATACCAAAATTAACACAGAAGAGTTACTGGGGAGTTTTGGGGTGACTCGGCTTCAACTCGGCCGCAGATCCGCGGCAGATCGCTTGGATCGGCCGCGGTTCCGCGGCTGTTTGGCCGAGTCAGGAACCCAAATTTCTCCAGTATTCTTATATTTGCCTGCTTGTAATTTTAAGGGTCCCTGAAAAAATTTTAGACCCGGTTTTAAAATCGACAGAAACTATGTGAAAATGATGATTTTTCCGGTTCGTTTCGCGATCGAATTTCTAACGACTTTGCTAACAAGTTAGTTATGGTTTAGCGAGGCTCTGATACCATAGTAAGTCGACGTAAGACACCCCACAAGTTGCGGGGAGGCGGAATAGGTAAAACAATCATTTTGTTTAAAACAAACATCGACTAACTTACGGATCTTTGCCAAACCTTAACTAACAACATCATAGGAGGGTTTAGCTACTATGAAAAAAGATTATACCTAATGAACTAAGTTCTTCTTGTTCTCGATGACCACCTCCTCATCGGCCTCCTCTTTGTGATAGAAGATCCACCCGAGAGCTGCTACTCCAAACTTGACCTCTAACTTGAGGTAAATAGGCTACTCAAAATGCTAATCAAAGCAACCTAGGGGATATAGAGTAGGATTGGGGATTAATAAGTCTTGATAACCCTTGATCTCAACACATGAGAGGTTAGGGTTAGGGTTTGAAGAGAGAGAGCTTGAGGAGAGAGAAGGTGAGAGTGGGAATCCTTTTTTTTGGAATAATGATTCATTTGTGAATATATGAAGCATATGATATTTTTAAAATGAATAACAAATAATAATGTGTCATCATGCTTCATTAACTCACATAGTGATTCATCTCATGAGTCATTTAAATCATAAATGCATCATTAACTCCATGGATGAATCACACCATGACTTATAAATCCAATAAATGCAAATGCCACCTTAGCCTCCATGTCATCATCCTTCTAGAAGCTTCTCCACAATTTACGAGAACGCCCCTCCTATCCGTGAAAACACGGAAAAACTTTAGACTGTACAAATCCAATAATCCGATACTAGAATCTGGCTTAAACCAAAGCCCGCTAGTAAAAACTGTCCGAATATCGTGCGTACGTAAAAACACGTATGCGTCCGAACCCTGTCGTAAAACCATACGACCTCTATATCGTTTCGCCCGAAGTAGGGAAACTCTCTGTGTGGGACTCTAAAGACTCGACTACTACGCTGGCAGTAGGTTTAACCACAGACCGCAAGCGGCACTAGCTGTACGTAACGGTCCCCAGGTAGATGTCGATAAGAAGGCCGATGAGGAAACCATCCGAACTCTTACTGAGCCTGATGTGACAATCTCCGTACAGTCCGGTCTGTTCGTCTAGGACTATCGCATCTCGGGCCTAGGGGGCGGCAAGCATCAGTCCCCTAAAAGCGGTATAAGTCGTTTCGAAGCGAAGCCCATTATACCTTAAGAAACTACTGGAAAACCTACCAGTAAATCTTGCTTGCCCTGGACAGGGACTTTGCGTAATGGCTCTCCAGACACAGCGCGATATCAACTCCCAATACCGGGAGAGACGAATCCTGTCTAACCGCCACTGCCTCCAAGTGCTTCGGGACTGTACCCAGCTGCTACCTGTTTGCACGACTCCTTTGAGCCGTGGTAGGGTAGCAATCTAAGAACAGTGGGAACACACTAGAAGCGAAGCAGCAGTGTAAAGTCTGCGGACTATGCTGTACTCATGTCACCTGGGAACTGTTAACTTACGACGTGTATAATACCAACCAACAGTTCCCTACGAGTCCTGTCCGGTGTACCCGTAACCTAACGAGCACCTGTATACTATCTCCAGTACGACGTACTGATGGCTGTGGGACAGACCATCTCCCCAACTGGGATGAGAAGAGTATACACTACTCTACTCCGGAGTATCGATGCCCTGTCTCGATAATCCTACGACTAGGGACCTGAAAAAGGATGTGCTTGTAGACTACCCAGCCCCCACTAGAGTGACTGCCATCACAACGCTGGTGGTCAAGCAAGATCCTAAGGGCTCTATCAATACGTACACACATATTAAGATAGATATAAACCAAGTAGCATACTACCATGTTTAGCAAGACTGTTAATATAACTGTGAATATCCCAAGCTTCCATTAAGTAATATACAAGCTAGTATGATACAATAATGGCCCCTAGGGCATATACACTAACATAGCCAATCCCACACCCCTAGACCCCTACGAGAGCGGAAAGCAACCCTACCAATTCTAGAGTTAGGAGATCCGGTCTCGACTCCTCGAGATGGTCTCCCACTAGCCCTAGAACCCGGTTACTTGTGCTCCCCGCCTTGGGTCTATCCTAATGCGGAAAAGTAAATAATATACATTGGTGACATCATCCTCAACCCGGAAGTGCCCCAATAAAAAAAATATTACATACAATAAATTTTACATGAATGAAAATGAAAAACTCTCATCTCATATAAAACCTCCGGTTATTCAAACACGTCCATCCAATATAACATATCAGAGCAATACATAACATCACATGTCATCAACGTAAGTAAATATGTGTATCCCAGTTGTCGTTGACATATAGCACCGAAACCGGTGATACACCACATAATACACTTACGGTCGCAGAAAAGAAAGTGAAAAACTATAACAGTTGGAATCCGCAACCACCTTAGACATCGTATGCCTAACCAAATGAATTCCTTAGACATCGCATGCCTAACAATTATAAACCCCGCATTTTAGTATCGATCTCGAAAACACTTTTCAATATCTAGTCTGGCTATTCAACAAGATTCTCGACAACCTGATCGAATGCTCGTCGGAAACTTTAGTAGACGGTCGCACCCCCAATTCCCTCGACGAAGTGTACTAAGGCGGAACACCGTTGCCGCGAGCACCCGAACGGATGCTTTTGGCGATGGGGTTCTACTACAGTCACTTGGTCGGGGCTATGGGGCGTGGCTATCTATTAAGTTTATCCGGCGAGTATCCGCGTACACTATGTGATTGCGACAGACTTTTGATCACATCAAAATCCCGTGGCAACCGATCAACTGAGACTAAACTGCTAGAATTATAACATTCAATTTAGTTATCTCATAACTAATTGTGGATTCAAAATATTGTATCCCATCATATAATATCCGGACGAAGTTAAACCCTTCGATCAATTCATCAAAGTCCCACAATTTCCCGACAGCTCAACACTTGAGAACAGATTTAATAATACCCAAAAGATGCCTCAGTACCTATGAACCAGCCATAGAAGGGTCAAACCAACGCCTCACATGTGAAACGCTAAACTATCACAAACACTAGGGTTCAAGTGATGGTTTTGACGGCCACATAGTCGAGTTAAGGTTTACATTCTTCTAGAGGGTCCAATGAATCACTTGCATGTTTTTCCGAGTACGTTAAACTTGGAAAAATGGCTTTTTAAGATTCGATCGAACCTCTTAACATTGTCTAGACAGTATGTGAAAACCCGAAACTATGTTAAAACTATGAATACGAAACACTCCGAATTGGTTATAGTGTAAGATTACATCACATGCAAAATTAGCCAATATAAACAACACCTGAAACACCAAACCATAGAACATGGAACATGAAAAAAAAACTTGGGACCCAGAAGACTTTCCCTGGCCGGCCTGCTCGGTTTTGGAGGCCATGTGCTCGGCCAAAATCCGAGCACATGGTCCCAAATTTCTTCCATGTTCATCTCTCTGCCCAAATGCCATTCTGCACTTGTTTGAAAAATTTTCTGAAAGCCTTTTAAAATCGACAGAAAGTATGGTTTCGTGTTGCAAGTTTCGGAGTTATTTCGGTTTCGTGATTCTAACAAATTCCGTATTAATTTCTAGCATGGCTCTGATACCACTGAAGGGTTACCTACGACGGCAATAAGGTTTCGGGAGGTATCGTCCATGCCAAATTAAAATTTTACCGATTTAGATAACCCTAACTAGAATCGTTAACTAGAAATAATACGGAAAACTAAAAGTAAACACTTTGCAATATGTAGTGAGCAAGGAATACAACCTTTGTAGACCGGTCCTTCACTTCAATAGCTCCATGTAGAAGTCCCCTCCGCTGCGATCTCAAGCTCCAGACTCTGGAGAGGCTCCATAGAAGAAACGAACGTGCTTGCTTCGAAGACTTCGAGGCCGAAGATGATCTACGTCGGGGAAACACTAACTCAAGATATTCCTTCACTAGGTCATGATCTTTGTGAAGAGAACACCCTATACTACATGGCAAGTAGTAGAAGATAATGAAGTAGGAAGTCGGCTCACTTTAGAATTGATTTTCTCATACTTTTTCTTATAGCACCATTAGAGCTAGAAAGCTTTTTCATGGAGCTTGAAGAAGAACGCATCACAATAATTCATCCAAACGAAGTAAGTAACCATGGATGAGTTAAAGCTATCATGCTTAACTCATGCAGAGAATTAACCAAGGTGTAAGGTTAAGGGTTCGGTTAACTAATATCCTAAGGAATGACAAAAAAGTTGACTTTGTCAATATTTTTACAAGCTTCATCAAGCTTGATATCTTTGACCAAAGTCTGATCTCTTTTGTTATTCTTTAGTTAATAAGTAAACCCTGATTTAACCTTGATTTGGTTTAAATCTTATACACCCAACTTGTATTTATCATCAAGCATGATACAAATATGTACACTTGCATATATCACATATAAACAATGTGCACAATCTAGTGAGAAAATAAATCTTAAGTGAGGAAATACTAGTTAATGTAATGTAATATATCAAATATATAATTATACATTAAATTATTAAATCAACTCTTGATTTAATAATCCGTCTATAACTGACTAATATCATATGTAACAACTTATCGAATCAACACTTGATCTGATAACCCGACTATATCGCATACAACCGATCAATGTTACAAATCGCGATAATAGAATACGGTATCTCATATTGTATTAATCTCGGTCCCGTACATATCACATATGTGCTCCTAATCTGTTTCGCTTGAGCCAGGAAACCCCGGTGTAGGACTCTAAAGACTCGTCAATACGCCGGCAGTAGGTGATGAACATATCAAAAACCCACAAGCCGCAAGCGCTCTGCTAAATGTAACGGCCTCCCAGGTATTGAGCGATCAGAAGATCAACAAACAAGCCTGCTCACACTCCTACGAATCCAGTCAGTAACACTACTGTACAGTCCGGTCTCTTCCTCTGATATGTCGCATATCTCGTCTAGGGGTAGTAAACGTCAGACCCCAGTAACTCGATAAGTCATGTCGATACGATGCTCATAACGGGTCGAGAAACTACTGATAACACTTACCAGTATATCTCTGAAGCTGCCGTGGCCATGGACTTCCTGTTATAGCCAATCGAACACAGCGCAATATCAACTCCCTATACCGGGAGAGACGAAACCCCTCATATCGCTCATTGCCTCCATATGACTCGGGACTGTACCCAAAAGCCACCGTTTTGCATGCCCTCTTGGACGTGGTAAGATGGAAATCAAAGCACAGTGGGAATCACACAAGACTCTATGACGATCTCGAGTCTACAGACTAACCTGTACCGCTGTCACCAAAGAACTGCCATCTGACGATAGGTATAATACCATCTGGGAGTTCTCGGCGAGTGTGTCCAGTGTAACCAGTCTCCACTGAGCACCCGTATACTATCTCTGATGTCAAACACCAATGGATATGGGATCATCCATCGCCCATCTACATGGGTCGAGAAGCTATACGCTAGTCTACTCTGGTATATCGATGCCCTATCTCGATACACCCACGACTAGGGACATTTGAAGGATGTACTTAGCGACTACACTGTCCCCACAAGTATGATCTACATCATAGTCCTGGTAGTCAAGTATTCATCCTAAGGGCTTTATCAACATGTAACATAGAGACAATCAGAGTACATGTTAAGATAAAGAGCAACCAGATAGCATACTATCATGTCAAGCAAGAAAGTCCTCCCTATATTTGTCCAAGCACCCACTACAATATACATCGTATTTACAGTAATGGCCTCTAAAGCATACATATCACTAACACAAACCATGAGTTCAATAACCTAATCTTAAACTTGCAAGCTCAATGAAGAGGTTGCAAGATCAAGAAAAGGCAAAGAACTAAAGGCAAACTACTATGTACAAGAACTAAAACAAAATGGAAAAGAGAAACAAAGAGTGTATCCAAGTCCAAAGTATATCCCTTCCCCTTGCTCACTGATCTGGCTTTTATAGGCACAAAATAAGATTAAACAAACAATAAAAATACGATGATGTAACCCAAATAAACAACCAAAAAAAAATGGGGACATTTGGACATCAATGGACCAGTGGTGCCGGGTTTTTGGGCAATCTCGTCGGTTTTCTTGAGGAGTTTGGGGCTCGTGTTGGTTCTATGATGATGTGTTCTCTCGACAATTCCAATGGTGATGTTTTATTTGTTTATATGAACCTGGTCTGCATTAAGGGATTTGGAGGGAAACTTGAAGCTTTATATCACATCACAACTTTTTGCATTTATCATTCATATCCCCCATATGTGCTTACCACTTGCACAAGTCATCATTTCTGTCTGCCAACTTCTGTAAGGCGGCCCCCTAGGTTCATGCATCACAAAAGGTGTTAACACTTATATGTGTTGGACCATTTTAGATAAAAAGTGTGTACACATGCATGTTGCAAAAAGAAACTCTTTGGATATCGATCGGTTTGCAGTTCCGGTTGCAGTGTCGGCTCACAAAAAGCATATCCGTGATTTTGAGTGTGTTTCCAGTGTTTTGTCATGAATACCTGTAATCTGTATTTATTGAGTAGACACGGATTAATAGTACCAATACTACACAAAATTGATAATGAGTGAGCGGTATTGAAATGCAGTTTTCTGTGATGAGCAAGGCACGGAAACTCACAGGTAGGAGCATGGTCCCGAAGAACAGTTCGGTAGTGGCTTGTGTGACCTTCCCCACTGGCATTGAGAAAATAGAGGCCGCGTTGGACCGATAAGTCACTCTTCTAATTAGGATGGAGCGGGAGTTTCTGCTGCATGCGGTGCAGTTGAGATCCATTGATTTTCTACACAGGAGCAAGACACCATGTTTTAGTACCTCGAATTCAAAAGCAACAATAGAGAACCACAATTTTGTTCGCGAAACACGACATACGAAGTGTGCAGTTGAAAGAGAAAAAGGTCCCACTAGGCGTTCCAGAATATGTCTACCGCTGAAGACCGAACTGAGACGTTGGGACGTCTAGCCTGAATTTGGCGGTAAATGCTATTTGGACATATCCACCTACCTCTCCAAAGATACCAAGTTGATTTATTGCACCATATATCGGAGTTTTGGATAGATGCGACCATTGTAGCAGACTTTATCAGATTCCCCCTCATTTGTGAGGGTTTTTTTTATTGTGGGGACGCTCTTCCCTGTAGACGCAAGCCTTTACAGTTAATTACGTTATCACGTTGTGATAACCACTTTCTCCTTCTCCAGCAGTTCACTTCGTGTCGTGTGTATTTCTGTTTATTTTGGTTGCCCGTGGATTGTATACGAAGACTAGTTTATGTCGCTGCCCGTAGGACACGGATCAGTCCAAATTCGTATATTTTAGATTTGAGTTTGGGTTTTGAACTTAGGTTATACGTTTCTCTAGTTCAAAAATATTTTGTTTGGTTTAAGGACCGTTAATCTAGTTTAAGATTAAGATCAACTTAAATATATGAGCATTTGGGCTCAATTTATTTTTAACTAAGAATACGTTAGTCCTATTTGAGATTAAGATAACCTTAGTAATATTATTAAGATCATTAAATTTTATTAAAGATCCAGCAACAGAGCATTTGGACTCAGCTGTAAGAAACTTTTAGAGAGATTTTTAGCCAATCTGGGCTTGGTCTGCTCAGTCTCTTCTTTTTTATTTTTTTTATTCAAAAGTGTTAAGCGCTTATTTGGGTTCTGTTTGCTCAACCCTTTTCCTTTTGTGCAGGAGTGCTAAGCACTTGTTTAAAGCTCTGGCGCTCACATGTGTATCATATAAAGCACTCAGTCATAAGCACTGCCCAATAAGTGCTAAAGACTTAAGTCATTTCGACTGAATATGTAGTTCTAAGCACTTTTGTATGGCGTTCGTGTAACGACTCCAATTTCATTGTACAAAAATTTTCAAATTAATATGCAAAATAGTGTTTCAAGCCTGAGCACAAGTTATAAATTAAAATTGTTTAAGAACAGCAAGAAATAACTTGTAGCTCATTGGTAAAGCCTTGCACTGCTGTGACGTAGTTCCCGTGTTCGAATCACATCAGCCACATATTATTTTTAATGATTTTTCTTTTAAACATTTTGGAAGCCCAAGAGTTTACACGTGCAATACACTTAAAATGAAAATTCTGAGAAAATCAAACATGTGTTGAATGTTATATGAACCGACATAAACATGTTGCACAAATCCAGAGCCCAACCCCCACCCAACGACCGGTGAGATCGGCCTTATAGCCGGTGCTGCCCCCCCATTGGTAAAACTCCCATTCTCTGCACACTGAAACTCTTGGTCTACCCCACTATCCTCATGTTGTTTGAATTCTCTGCAATTATCCAGAGAGTGTTAATTCACTCATGAATCCTATTTTTAATACATTTTTAATTCTATCTTCACTCTCAAAACCGTAATATTACCCTATAAATACAGCATCATACCCTAGCCCTCCTCATTCTAAAATCTATTGTCAAAAATCCTCAAAAATTTCCAAGTCAAAGAAGAGTACAAGTGGAGTTAGCCCAAGTTCCTTTTCCGGCGAGGATTCGAAGTACTTTCGGCGACCCCACGCCTACAAGAAGGCCACCATTCCTCTCCTCAACCTCCCTTCTATCTTTTTAACTTGTAAGTCCCACTTCTCTTCTTCTCTTCTTAACTTAAAATGTTCTCTTTACAAATCACGTCGGTAAGTGGAGTTATACCGACCCTTAATTCTTTTCTCTTTTAAATTTCAATTTTCTCTTAGGAGCCACTTAACCATATCATTACATCTTGCTTGTTAAACATTAACTAATTTTTAGAAACAAGTTTCATTTTAAAACTCCAAGTAAAACAACTTTTATTAATCTTTTACGCTTAAATACCATGAACTTACATATGACATTGTTTAATCATTCTTGCATATATTACCTTTAGAAAACCTCACGAGGTAATGACCTAACTCTCACAAACATGCATCTTAACATAGCACGATTCCCTTGAATAACAATTTTGTGGCAAATACGACTTTTACATCAAAATACCATAAACTATTAAAAACCGTATTTCTTTAAATTGTGTGATTATATTCCTTGCAATTATGTCTCTACAGCCCATTTTGGAAAACCCGATCGGGATGGTGCTGGTTATCGCACATCCTCGAGGCTAGTAGAGCGAGATGCAGACCTTCTCACGAAGCATACGATCTCGATGGAATTTTTAATGCAATTTTTAAGAAAAACGTGATTTTCAATTTAATAAATAAATTTTATTTTTAATAATTATATATAAATATTATCAAACCATCTATTATAAATATATAATAAATTCCATGTTTTTCTAAACAAAAGAAAAGAATTACAAGTATCATGAAAAGACCATCAAGAATCCATACGAGTCAACTTTACAGTAAAATACTTTATATTATTCAAGCTAGGTATTTATTCATTAGAATACCTCACTTTAAAAAAAATTACATCCATGAAAACCCTAAAGAATATAAATAAATACTTGAGGATTATTTTGGAAGTATATGTAAAATATTTTTCATAAAACCCCCTCAATTTATATTAATTTACGTTAAGGACCCTAGTAAATATAGGTTTAAGCGAGACCAATTCTCTTGAGCCTCAGGAAGCTGGAGAAAGTGGGTACTTGCCTATTTAAGGCAGAAAACTAAAACGCGGTTATCAATGGTAATAGGGTTGGAAAAGTCACAAATCTTGCCGTCCATGTGCAGCAGTTACCGATAACTCCTAAACCTAATTCAGGACTCAAATCTGTTTAAGTGTCTGACTCAATCTGCGTCTCAGTCTAATATGAATATAATCCAAACATGAATCCAACCATATATCTAATGAAACATGAATCCAATGTATCAAGCATGAACACTTGAACTTGAACATGAATGCCGAACAATACAAACATGCAACATGACAAGACTGGACCGAACCATGGGTATATTTTGAACTTGACTATCTGAGTATCCATTTATATCTGAACCATTTACATGAACAACTTATACTATGGTTTTGGCAAGTCTTAGACAACAAATCAATACAATCAATACAATATGCATAATGGGGTTTAACGGGGTAGATTGGTACGGAATGTATTAGAACTGGCACAAGACGGTCACTATAATACACCTAACCTGAATATTCGTGCCTTTGTCCCGTGGCTTGACTGGGCCTTGTACTCCGTATACCTTAGTCCACGGATAGTTGGACTCCTCTCGTATACACTGATGTATTCTATACCAAGCTACAAACAACTACGTTAGTATAACAAAACAGATAACTTACCAGACCTATTTCATTTACCTGATCTATTCATATCTCTCTCTTGAGATTTACCGAGCGATTGTTCGCTGATGACATTTCTATTTCTTCTTTTTTTGGAATGTTGTCAAGAGGACCCAACTCTCATGAGATCGAGCCAAGCCAAGACAACTCGGAGCATTTCACAGAGGAGTCAGAGTTCTAGTTTCTACTTGTACTTACTGTACTTTCAGTTTATATGCTATTGTTTAAGTATCGCTTTCCATTACTGTGCTTTACTTTCCAGTTGTATCTAAAGAATGAATATAAATAAAAAGTGGTTGTTTCATTACATCTCTTATTATTCTTGTGCTTTACTTTTATATTGCTTATTTACGCTTAACGTGTTTGCTTCTGAGTAAATACGTCGCCGCCTCGCCACGTCTACTTCTTCGTACATTGGGAAGCGGGGGTGACAGGTTTTGTTGGTTGCCTATGCAGGTCAGTTTTGCATGGAAACCTAAGCAATATATCACAAGAATTATAAGAATCGGCAACTAAACATTCTTTACATTTCATATTCCTTGAATCTATCCTAACCGTATTTTTCTTTCAAAGGTTATGGATTCTCCCAACAATACCAGCACAAACGTCAATGGCAACACTCCACCACCACCTCCATCACTTACACCTACTATAGCTGCTCCTATCAACGAGGAGTCGGTATTGCTTGAGGCAATCAAGAGCCTATTGGAGGGACAGCAAGAGCAAACTGCCATCCTCCTACACCGTCCAGAAGCTGAGGCACCCGGTGTGAAACAATTCCGGGCACTGCACCCTAAACAATTCTCTGGGAAAGAGAGCCCTTTGGAAGTAGAGGAATGGGCTCAGTCGATCGAAGATGATCTAGCAGCAACACAAGTACCAGAGATCACTTGGTTAAGAGTTGTGAAGCTGCAACTCACTGACAACGCCAGAGTATGGTGGAAGGCGGAAGAAAGCCGTCTTGCCCAGCAGATTGAATGGTGGATTTTTCGCGAGATGTTCGACGCGAAGTATTTTCTCGAGACTGCCCGTTTTGATATGGAGCAGCAATTCATCCACCTGCAACAAGGTTTGATGTGGACCAAATCTGTGGATGAGTATAACGCTGAATTCACCATGCTGAGCAGGTTTGCGGCTCATCTCATACAGACTGCTGAGATCAGACCATGACGATTTCAGCAGGGGTTGGACCCGGAGATCCAAGCTGCATTAGCTACAGGGGATTTCCCAACTCACGACCTTGCTTTGAAGGTTGCCCGAAGATATGATGCAGTGGTGAGGAAGAAGGGCATACCTCAATCTACCGATATGAAGCGCCCTTCTACTAAGATGGCAGGAGGAGCCTTTTCCAGGCCACGGTTTGTACCAAGGAGACCGGGAGTAACTTTTAACCGGCCCAGTCTAGACTTTTGCACCTACTGCGAGAGGAATGGACACCTGGCGAAGGACTGCAGGAGTGCAAACGGCATGTGCTTAGTCCGCGGCTCATCCGTTCACGACATTGGTGCATGTCTTCATAGACTCAATCCGAACCTATCTCACAGACCAGCCATCACTTATCTACAGCGGCCAGCTATTCAGGCACCTGCTTCTCGACTTGCTCTCCCAGCTCCACCTCCTCGTGGACCTACTACACCTCCTCCTCGTCAGTTCCGTCAAGCACAAAGGAACTTACCTCAAGAACAGAGGAACGGACAGAGGAATACTCCCCCAGCAAGGAGAAATGTACCTAGGTGTCAGGCTTTCACAATAATTATGGAAGAAGCTGAAGCCACTAGCCAAGTCATCACTGGTAACTTCCCATCTTTCAAATATGTTCAATACTTTTTTACATCCATATAGCTTTTCCTATACCTAAACATATTCCACACGACTTAGGTACAATCTTAGTAGCCTCACTTCCTGCACTAGCACTCTTCGATACTGGAGCATCACATTGCTTTATTTCGCAACGGTTCGTCCGAACTCATGCAATTCCAGTAAAGTTGCTCGTATCCAGTTGGAATGTAAGTTCAGGGAACGACGTTCTAAAGGAAAATTTGGGATGCGACCTGTGTCCAGTGGTCGTCTGTAGCAGAGAATTTTATGTTGACTTAAAGGTGCTAGACATACCAAACTTCGATGTAGTCTTGGGAATGGACTGGCTAGGAACTTTCTACGCTACCTTCTTCTGTCCTCAAAGGAGGGTAGTGTTCGAGATACCAGATCATCCGGTCTTTTATTTCAAAAGTTGAGACCGAACCCTGGAACCTAGCACCTACAAGGATAAACCAAGGAAGGCGGTGATTGCAACAATACAAGCTGAAGAAGACCATCCAGAAGTAGTTCTAGAGTTCAAAGATGTATTTCCTGAAGACATCTCAGGTTTTCCTCCTGATTGAGCTCTTGAATTCATTATTGACTTAGTACCTGGTGTTTACCCCAATCAGAGCAAAGCTCTGTTCAAATTCCAAGGCGGAAAATGAAGCAACGCTTCATCTTCCCCCAATCAGAGCAAAGCTCTACTTTGAAAATTTAAACTTTAGTAAATGAAGCAAGGCTTCAGATTCTTTGCGCTGAGCGCAACGCGCCATGTGTCAAAAGCTGTTACATCAGCGCAGCGCCCGAGGCAGCGCGCCCAATCAGAACAAAGCTCTATTAAAAAACAAATGGAAGCAACGCTTCAGTTGCGCAAGCACTGCACTGCGCGACACGTGTCAGCGCAGATGCGCTAGCGCAGTTGCGCTGCGCTGCGCGACACGTGTCAGCGCAGTTGCGCTGCACTTTGCGCTGCGCGACACGTGCCAGCGCAGATGCGCTAGCGCAGTTGCGCTATGCTGTGCGCTGCTTGATACGTGTCACGCGCTCGGGCGTTTGCGCCAAACAGAATTAAGATTTTAAAGAAACCTTTCTGTTATTGTTAAAACAAGAAGATTTTCTTCTGTAAAACGGAAGCCCTTGGATCAAAGATCCTACGGTGGGGAAAATTCCCCAAATCACTCAGAGAAAGATCTCTTTAACAAATTTATGGGCACTATATAAAGGCCCCTAGACCTCAATTTAAAGGCATCAACATTTTGTGAAAAATTAAAAACTTCAAAAAGAGAGAACTCTGGAGAATAAGAGAGAATTCCTCAAGAACAAAAAAGGTAAAACCTTTAGAAAAAAGAGAAAATTCTCTTATGAACAGATCATTGATCTGAGAACAAGATCAAGGATCTCCAATAAAAAAAATATAAATAAATAAATAATAATAAGCATAGTCACATAATTCGCGAATTATTCGCCGAATTCGCGAATAATTCGCGAATTTTTGATCAAACGAATTAATCTGCGAATTAATCACCATTGCCGAACTGGCCGAATAATTCGCGAATAATTCGCGAATTATTCCCGAATTATTCCCGAATTATGTGAAAAAATAACGAATAATTCAAAAAACAGCAAATAATTCACAAAATCAAAACATAGCGTCTCATATATTAATTTATTGCTCGAAATCCTTTCCGAACATTTCCCGAACACTTACCGAATTTTTCCCGAACACCTGCCGATTTTTTCCAAATAGTTCTCCGAATCCGAATTTTCGTCCTCGCCGAATTATTCCCGAATGGCGAATTTGTGACTATGATAATAAGTGCTTTGCACTTTTCTATGAACCATTGGTTCCCTGAGATAAGAAAAACAAGAGTAACTTGTTTTCTTTGACCTAAATTAGATGAAGAAAACAAACAGTGCTTTGCACTTCTTTTATGAACCATTGGTCCTGAATCTAAAAGATTCTTAAGTTAATAGTGCCTAGCACTTGTAAATCTGCACTGTTGTGCTCTTGGATTGGCGCAAGCCACCAGAGAGCGCCACGTGTCAGCATCTGGACCATTTGCGCTATGCGCTTTTGAAATAGAGCCTTGCTCTGTGAAACTGGCGCAACTCACCACAGCGCGCCACGTGTCAGCAGCGCAAGCGCAGCACACTGCGCTTGCATGACACGTATCATCACCAAAGGCGCTTGCGCTCTTTGATTGGCGCAAAGCGCCCGACAGATGCAATGCATTTCTTTTGCTAAAGGGCGAGACCCAAATCAAAAAGACCTAGCAGGTCAAAATAAATTGCAAAGCAATAAAAGGGCAGAGCCCAAGTCAAATTGATGCTCTGCATCATTTATAAATAGGCAGAGCCCAAATAAAATCAATGCTCTGCATCATTTATAAAGGGAAGAGCCCAAGCAAATTGATGCTCTGCATCCTTTCTGGGCAGAGCCCAAACAAAAATAAAAAGCAATGCAATGCATCATTTAAATGTAGACAAAGCCCTACACAGGTCTAATAGACCAAAAATAAATAAAAATTTTGAACATTTTCAACTGGACTTAGCCCAATCATGGCCGTAAGTCCTCAAATTAAATCGACTGAGCACAGCTGCTCTCTTAAATCAATTTATGACTGGTTCAAGGGTACATCTCGGAACTTCTCTGACACCCATCGTTGTGATCCTTCAACAACGTCAGAGAGGTGACGGGTCCCGACAACCACACATCAACACGGACTGTGAGGTCCTTAAACTCATGGACTTAAGAGTCCTTAAACCAAAAGACGGATTGTGGGATCCTTAAACCTGCAGACTTATGCGTCCTTAAACTAAAATACGGTCTGTGTGGTCCATAAACCCACGGACTTAAGCGTCCTTAAACTAAATATGGACCACCACGTCCCTAAACTGGAATATGGACCGCAATGTCCTTAAACTACTTATGGACCACGACGTCTCTAAACTGGAATATGGACCCTATGTCCCTAAACTGAAACATGGACCCTATGTCCCTAAACTGGAACATAGACCCCCCATGTCCCTAAACTGGCAATGGACTGCAATGTCCTTAAACTACCTATGGACCACCACGTCCCTAAACTGGAACAATAGAGCCCCCAAATTCTCTTTTGTCGGATCTAAACGATCCCGTTTAAGTTGATCTTAGCCTCAAATATGGATAACGTATCCTTAAACATTCAAACAGACTTTAGTCCAAAATTGGACTATAGATCCCCCAATCAACTTTGGTTCAAGGGTACATCTATGAACTCCTCTGACATCTGTCGTTGTAATCCTTCAACGTCGTCAGAGAGGTGATGGGTCCCGACGTCCATACATGCAATGGACCACTATGTCCCTAAACTGGAACAATAGAGCCCAAACGCTCTTTTGTCGAATCTAAACGATCCCGTTAAGTTGATCTTAGTCTCAAAACTGGACTAACATATCCTTAACAAACGTTTAAGTTGATCTTAGTCTCAAATACGGCTAACGTATCCTTAAACCAAAACCCTAAACCTAAATCTAAGAAAAAACGGATTTGGACTAATCCACGTCCTACGGGCAACGACATAAATTAGTCTCCGTATACAATCCACGGGCAACCACAAACAAAACAAACACACATGACACGAAGTGAAATTCTGGAGAAGGAGAAAGTTGTTACCGCGATGCGGTAGCGTAATTAACTGCAGGGGCTTGCGCCTGCAGGGAAGAGCGTCCCCACGATCAAAAACCCCTCAAGCGATGATGAATCTGACGAAATCTGCTACATCGGCCGCATCCGTCTAAAACTCCGATACACGGTGCCATAAATCAACTTGGCATCTTCGGAGAGGTGGACGGATAAAACCAAATAGCATCTGCCCCGAACCCCAGCGTCAGGACCTCGCAGTCTTGTGCGCCGCCTTTCGGAGAGAGTCCTCACGCCGACGGCGAACGTCAAAGGTGGTGAACCCAAACTCCCCAAGTCTGGGAGCATGATAGTTCATACCGTCTACGTGGCGTCTGGTAAAGAGGACAGTCGCATATCTACGGGTCATCGACCGCTTACGCGATCAGTGACCAAAGCCCAGGAGCAGCAGCAGAAGCTCCAAGAGATGATGAACGCTATGGCCGCACTTACTGGGCCAAAAGAAAACCCTAAAACATCCTCGGATGAATGCCAGGAGGAAGAAACCGACACCGAATTCCTTCGTCGAATATTAGAAAAGAATGATAAAGAGGCTGTTGAACAAGCAGCAAACATAAAGTATATGGGCCTCCTATTCCAAGACATGGTGGGGATGATGATCCAACAAGATCCTCCGGCCGAAGATCCCCCGATCGTCCTTGAAGACGATAAGGGAGAGACGTCAAATTCTCCGCCAGCCCTATCAACAGCTAAGGAAGATACAATCTCCAAAGCTGATTTGGACGAGTACATAGCTCAGCAAATACGGGTTCATCATACGACTGAAGCAGTTGGCCAGGTCGTAAAAATGGGGCGGCCATACCCAAGTTGGTACGATCAAATCAAGTATCCGTCGGGCTACACAATTCCCAAGTTCCATGTCTACAAGGGGACGGGCAATCCTCACCAGCATGTTGCCCAGTTCAGGGCACTCTGCGGCAACACCGGCGGTGATGACAAGCTTTTGCTTCGCCAGTTTGTTGGAACTTTATCAGATACGGTGTTCGAGTGGTACTCTGAGCTCCCGAACGACTCTATCAAAACCTTCGCGGAGATGGAGCTGTTGTTTACTCAGCGTTTTGCAAGCGCCAGTGAACGCACCCCGATGACGGCACTGATTAACGCCAGGGTAAAGCCGGGCGAGACATATGTTCAATATGCTATACGGTGGCGGAACTTATGGTAGAAGTGCGAGCAGCGCATTGAAGAAGCTCCCGCGGTGGGTATGTTTGTGGGAACCCTTGATCCGCAAGCAACCATCTCACAATTTATGATTTTTTTCAAGCCGACTACCTTCCAGGCCTTGATTGACAAGCTAGCCCAAATGGATCAGATGGTCCATAAACCCCCTCTTCAAAAAACGGACTCCCGAAATGACAAGGGGAAGGGAAAAGCGATCGTTGTCGCTAATGCTCAACAACAACCGAGCAACTCAAAGCCGGTTGTTCGTCAAAATAATATGCGTCCGTACGTAGCCCTTGAGGAGAGGCTAGGACGTTCTTACTCTTTTCCCCGTGATAAAATGAGAAGGTTATTCGAGCTGGCGTTGCGCAACCGACTCATAAATCTGCCGGATCCAAAACGTTCGTCGCAACCAAATGATGTCAATGAGCCCAACTACTATCCTTATCATCGAGTACTGGGTCATCCGATCAAAGATTGCTACGTCTTCAAAAATTGGCTTGAAGACCAGTACCGACATGGCAAGTTCGCGTTATCTGACAAATGGAAGGTGAATCCTCCACAGCCCCACACCTCTAAGGGGATGAATACGCCGAGGGAAACATGCTCCGTCGTTGAAGAAGCTCCTTGGGAGGTTGTATTATCAGCCAAGACAAAAAGGATGCTAAACGATCTTCAGACATGTCCAGCGATCAAGTGGAAGAACCCGTTGGATCCGTAGGTCATTGAAGGGATGTTGAAGCCACGCCCAACTCCAAAGACCGATAGTGTTGGCTCAAGCACTCGCAACCAGCCGTCAAAATCTTCGAAGAAGAAGAAGAAAAAGAAATCAAAGAAGCCCGTGAAGCCTGGCGACAAGCGCACGGACTTGCAAAAACAAATTGACACGCTGTAGGAATACAACCAGAAGGCATGGACTCCCATTACATTCCAAGAGTTCCTCAATCATGTCTTTCAAGAGGAAGATGAGGGAGAATGTTTATCTGATGAATCTGAAGAATATGTGGCGAGCTGTCATGTGATTTCCCATTTGTTCATGGACGATGAGGAGACTCCTTGTACTGAAACGCTGGGGGCAGATCCTGAACAAAAAATTCTGGGGCCATCAGATGAAGTAATTGATGCATTCCTTAATGAAGCTCGGTTGAAAAGTAAAGCTGATCGAGAACGCGAGGCGGTCATATTTGAAAGGGCCAAGCGCCAGCGGCTGGATGAAAGAGCTGAGACGCTCCCGCTGGAGCAAAATACCTCCACTACCGACAAAAGCCAATTAAAGATGAGGAAAAGGTTTACTAAGGCCATATCAATGGGTATGAAACTACCATCCTCCGAAGGAAAAATTACTGGTGAAATAGAAATTCACCCTTCCTATTGCTTATATCATCAGAAGGTTTCGCACCCCACTCAAGAGTGCAAATCTTTCGATAGATGGTGGCAAGGATACGTTGCTCATCGACAACACTTTAAGCGGGAGAAGCACAAAGCTCGTCCGGAGCGGAAAAATACAACCGAAGGGCTTAAAAGAACTACCGGCGATTGTCGCATGGTTAACACCGGCGGGTCATAAGTGCCTACATTCAGGAGCGATTCTGATGAGGAGCTGGAACTTGCCCCTCTCTTTAAAGAGTCCACTTCGGGAAAAGAAGAAGAGCCGAAGGTTTGCGAAAATATTCGGCTGCGGAATCGGACGTTGCCTGAAAAGAATCTCGGACCCTCAAACAGAAAAGATAAAGGGAAAGAAAAGGTCTCTGAAGATATCGTCTTAGATGACCAAGTTCTGGGGGAGCTAAGCGCCAAGGACCAACCGAAGAAGAAGAAGGTGGATTACAACGTCTTAGCGCATCTGAGGAAGCTACCCTCACAGTTCAGCATTCTTGACACCCTTTTGCTATCAAAGGAGGCGAGAGATTCGTTAATCAAGGCATTACAAGATCCAAAACAATTCCAAGCTTTCCTGGCTAAAGAAAAGATGAAGGATGAATTGGAGGAAGTGCACACGTCCGATGTCGCTTTTGGTGATGAAGACCTTCTCCTTGGGACGTGCGAACACAATCGCCCCCTTTATGTCTCGGGATACTGCCACGATATAAAGATAGGCAAAATCCTGATTGGCAATGGATCCTCCGTTAACCTCCTCAATGTGCGGGTGTTAAAAGAAATCTGCATGAACGACCAGCACCTTGCTCGGGACAAGATCACCATCTCCGGGTTCGACTCCCAGTCATCAAGAACTCTTGTGTCTGTGATACTGACGCTACGCTTTGGGCTACTCGTCACGGACATTAATTTCCACATCATAGACGCCAAGACATGCTACAATGCTCTGCTCGGCCGATCGTGGATACACGAGTACAACGTCATCCCTTCTACACAACATCAGTGTATGAAATACGCTAAGGATGGTCTCGAGTATACCGTGGCGGGAGAACTGAATCCGTTTTCCGTGAACGAAGTCCACAAATATGAAGATGCCAAGTACTTCTTACCGGATTTTGAAGACACGGAAAGGTGTCACAAGCTGGAAAACAAAGCTAACGCCACCATCCCTATCTTCGGCAGTGATACCGAGGAAGAAGAGGAGATAGTTTATTCAGGGCCGCCCCAACACAACAAGCCAGAGCCATCTACTCCTACGTTAATCTTTGGTAGCGACTCGGATGATGAAGTCCATGCTGTATTCCCTGCTCCACCTTCAATACAAACATCCGCTAACGAAGAGCAAAGTCTACAAGTCGCCATGGTGCCGCTTAAACACCGTAAAGAACTGGATGCACTTGATATTTACAATGTAGAAGAGCTACAAATGTTCTATATTCCTCCCAGGAGAGAAAGCGAAAAAGAAATTCTATTCTACCGCTATGAAGAAACCAAAATGGAGAAAGAAATCAGGCATGGCACGGATGCTACGCTCGACAGGCTTCAGCCTATCCGTCTTCCCAGATATTATACGGAAGGTTTGAAAAAGCTGCTGAAACGCCAGGGGATATCCTTCAAGCAGACCGTTCGAAAAGCCAAGTTCTATGACAAAGTCTGGAACGTTCCCGGGATTCAACGCAAACTGCTTAATTGGAGAATGGAGACAAAAGGACTTGGATACATCCGGTCAAAGAAACGAGAGCTACTAAACAGCTGCTATGTCATGTATGACTTCGATGAAGAAGCGGATGATCAATGGGAGGACGCTAATCCTAAGACAGTGAAAGTTCCAGATGCAAAAGTGCCCAGTCCGTCGTTCGAAGAAAAATGGACAAACTTATCAAGGAAGCGGGTTAAAATGTCCGGGACGATCATAACCGCGAAATGGTCATCTACGAGAAAGCCAAAACGCAACGCCTTCTCCAACAGGCTGTGAAAGATGAAAATGCCGCTCCTTGTCAACCTGTTATAAAGAAGGCTCGACGCAGGGGCAGAAACAAGTCGAAACGCGAAAAAGGCGCTCAATAGCAACGAAGCGGGGCTAAAAGGCCACGCAAGCAGGAACCAAGTGGTTCTGATCTATCCCTCATGAGAAAAATGGGTCGAGCATACTCTTTTCCTCGGGACAAGACCAAGAAAATACTTGACCTCGCTTTAAAATATCAGATGCTTACACTGCCGGAGTCTAAACACCCCGAACAAGTAGGCGAAGTCTCTCACCCGGACTATTCCCCTTATCACCGAGTGATAGGGCACCCTCTCGAGGACTTCTTCACCTTCAAGAATTGGGTTGAAGATCAGTATCAGCTTGGCAAGTTCGCTCTGTCCAACAACTGGAGGGTAGCGCTGCCACAGAAGCACAAACCCAAGGCCATGGAAGAAGAACCAGTTCCGCATTGGGATTGGAAGCGAATTCGTACTTGTCACGTGATAACGATATCAAAAGAAGAGCCCGAGAACATGGATGACCTTCCCTGGTGCTTCGAAAACAGAAACGACAAGGTAATCTCAGAATTCCCACGAGCGCCAAAAGAGCTGGAAAATGGAATCCATACCACCGTAGATAACCTTAAGAAAATTGAGTTGGGAACGGCGAACGATCCGCGACCGACATTTGTTAGTGAGCTACTGTCTGAAGAGAAGGTGGCTTCATTAAAAGACCTGCTTATGCAGCACAAAGATTGCTTCGTGTGGAACTATTCCGAAATGCCGGGACTAGATCCAGAAATTGCTGTGCACAGATTGGCGATATCTCTGGATGTCAAGCTAGTCAAACAGGCGCCGAGAAGAATGCGGCTCGAGCTTGAGATGAGTATCAATGCCGAGGTCAAGAAGCTTATCGACTCTAGCTTCATCCAGGAAGTTCAATACCCTGAATGGATCGCCAACATCGTCCCGGTGATGAAGAAAAATGGGACAGTGCGCATATGCGTAGACTTCCGGGATCTTAATAAAGCTTGCCCGAAGGACGATTTCCCAGTGCCAGTCACCGAACTGATGATAGACATTACGTCCACTCACGAGCTTTTCTCCTTCATGGACGGCTTGTCAGGGTATAATTAGATAAAGATGCATCCCGAAGATCAGAAGCACACCGCCTTCAGGACTCCTTTGGGTATATTCTGTTATAAAGTGATGCCCTTCGGTTTAAAGAATGCCGGTGACACCTACCAAAGGGCCATGAAGAAGATCTTCATTGACCTTATACACAAAATTGTCGAATGCTATATCGACGATCTCGTGGTTAAAAGCAAATCATACGAAGAACATCTCGAGCATTTGAAGACCGTATTTCAATGCCTTCGTCAATACAACTTGAAGATGAACCCTCTCAAGTGTGCATTCGGAGTTTCCTCGGGCAAATTCCTGGGATTCATCGTCCGACACCGAGGTATTGAGATAGATCCATCGAAGATCGAGGCAATCATGGAAATGCCCCCGCCAAGAACTCTCAAACAGCTGCGGTCTCTCCAAGGAAATCTTGCGTATATACAACGATTTATAGCCAACCTTTCAGGCAAGTGCCGTCCTTACAGCCACATGATGAAGAAGGGAACCCCGTTCGTCTGGGACCAAAAATGCCAAAGCGCGCTAGACGAGATCAAACAATACCTGCAGAACCCGCCGGTGTTGGCTGCTCCGGTTAAGGGAAAGCCCCTCATTCTTTATACAACCGCTCTCGAAGGCTCCTTAGGCGCATTATGGGCACAAGAGAACGACCAAGGGAAGGAGAGAGCACTCTACTACTTTAGTCAAGTTCTGCTGGGGGCAGAAAGCAACTACTCCCCCATTGAAAAACACTGCCTGGCGTTGATCTTTGCGGTAACAAAGCTCAGACACTATGCGTTGGCGCATGAGGTCCGTCTAATTTCGAAGGTGGACCCTCTTAAATATTTAATGTCAAAGGCCATATTGACGGGACGACTCGCTAAATGGGCCCTGCTCTTAATGGAGTTCTTGATAACGTATCAACCTCTCAAGGCAGTGAAAGGCCGGGCCATCGCCGATTTCCTCGCTGAGCATCCGAGACCCACCGATTCTCCTTTAAATTCCGATCTTACGGACGAACATGCGTTTGATGCGGTCGACGGTAATGATACCCGATGGAGCTTTATTTCGATGGAGCATCTTCCGTGAAGAAGCGCAAACAAAGTACCCCTATAATCAAATCGGGGGTATGACTCATCTTTGTAACTCTACAAGGAGGGATAATGTGCTTTGCTTTCTCCCTGACGAAGCCGAGGACAAACAATGAAGCCGAATATGAAGCTCTGATAGCAGGCCCCGAGATCGCCATCGACATGGGAATTGAAAACCTCCTCATTGTAAGTCGATGTTCAACACCCCAATACTTGTGGGGAGGCGGAAATATGAATAACAATCAAGTTCTATGATCAAACATCGATTAACCGTACGAATCGTTTGCTATACAAGTTTTAACAAAAGCTTTAGAGTTTTAATCTACTATGCGAAGGGATTATACCAAATGGTTCTAGTCCTTCGTCTTGATGTTGTCTACGGCCTCTTTGGATCTCCACGTCCTCTTCGGCTTTCTCCCGTGATAGACGATCCACCCGAGAACCCTAATCCAAGCTATAACCTCTAAACTTGAGGTTACTTAGTTTCTCTAGTTGCTAAATAGAGTAGCTAAGATGATGTAAAGATTGGTTATGGAGTAATTAGTCTTTCCTAATCCTTGTTCTCAACTCATGAGGGTAGGATTAGGTTTTGGTGAAGGAGAGAGAACTTGAAGAGAGAGAGTGAGAAGATGATAATGATATATTATATTGAATAAAGCTTCTCACTTGATATATATGAAACATAATGAATAAGAAAGAAATGAATAATAAGTGAATATTCATCATGTTTCATTTAATCAAGTGGGTGATTCATCATATGAGTCATTAAGCAATAAATGATGCTTTAATGACATGATGAATCACTCACAATGAGTCACTAATTCAATAAATGAAAATGCCACCTCTCTCTTTATGTCACATCCTTCTAGAAGCTTCTCGGAAAATTACGAGAACGCCCCTCTCATCCGTGAAAACACGGAAAAACTTTAGACTGTATAAATCCAATAACCTGATACTAGAATCTGGCTTAAACCAAAGCCGGCTAGTAAAAACTGTCCGAATGTCGTACGTGCGATCAAACACGTATGCGTCCGAACCTTTGTCGTAAAACCATACGACCTTTATATCTTTTCGCCTGGGTTTGGGATATCTCTGTGTGGGACTCTAAAGACTCGACTGCTACGCTGGCAGTGGGTTTAACCACAGACCGCAAGCGGCACTAGCTGTACGTAACGGTCCCCAGGTAGTTGTCGATAAGAAAGCTGATGAGGTAACCCATCTGAAATCCTACTGAGCCTGTATGTGACAATATCCGCGCAGTCCGGTCTGTTCGTCTGAGAGTATCACATGTACGGTCTAGGGAGGTGGTGGACGTCAGACCCCTAATAACCATACAAGTCGTGTCGGTATGGCTCTATCACCATCCGAGAATCTACTGATCAACCTATCAATAATTCTCAATCAGCCCTGGCCAGGGACTTATGGTAATGACCAACCGATCACCGTGCGATATCAACTCCCTATACCGGGAGAGACGAATCCCTAACAGTCACTCACTGCCTCCACATGGCTCGGGACTGTGCCCAACTGAAACCTGTTTGCACGACTCCTTTGAGCCGTGGTAGGGTAACAATCAAAGCACAGTGGGAACTCACACGAGACAAATGATGACCTTAAGTCAACGGACTATCTGCACACATGTCACCTGAGAACTGCTATCTGACGTTAGGTATAATACCATCCAGTCAGTTCTCGGCGAGTCCTGTCCGGTGTACTCACATCCAGTGAGCATCTGTATACAATCTTAGGTGAACATCACCAATGGTTGCGGGACCAATCCATTGCCCCTCGTCAGGGTCTAGATATGTATACACTAGTCTACTCCGGAGTATCGATGCCCAATCTCGATACTCCTGCGACCAGGGACATCTAAGGGTGTGCCTATTGACTATCCAGCTCCCACTAGTATGACTGCCATCACAACGCCGGTAGTCAGACAAACACCCTATGGGCTTTATCAACATATATATATATATATAAATACCAAGTAAAATATATTATACGTTAAGACAAAATCAAACCAAATAGCGTACTATCATATCAAGCAAGACTGTCATGTACATACATATCCCAAGCATCCTATACAATGTAGGCCTCTAGGGCATATATATCCAACAATCTCCCACTTGCACTAAGGCCTATAATTGGCGCAATGAGTACCCACTGTCTCTACCAGATCCAGTTGCTTGCGTACCGCATGCCCAACATCTCAAAAAGCCTCTCGAACTGTACTTGAGGAATGGCCTTGGTGAATGGATCTGCCGTGTTGTCTTTTGTGTCTACTCTCCGTATCTCGATCTCCCGACGATCCACGATCTCACTGATCAGGTGAAAACGCCTTAAGATATGCCTGGATTTCTGATGGGACCTTGGTTCCTTCGCTAAAGCTACAGCGCCATTGTTATCGCAATACAAAGGTATTGGATTGGCAATGGACGGAACCACCTGAAGTTCAGAAATGAAATTCCTTATCCAGACAGCCTCTTTTGCGGCTTCACTAGCAGCTATATACTCAGCCTCCATAGTTGAGTCTGCGACGGTATCTTGTTTGGAACTCTTCCAACTCACCGCCCCTCCATTGAGGGTAAACACAAAACCCGAAATAGATTTAGAATCATCCTTGTCACTTTGGAAGCCGGAGTCGGTAAAAGCCTCTACCTGGAGGTCCTTATTGCCGTAAATCAAGAACATCTCCTTAGTCCTTCTTAGGTACTTGAGAATGTTCTTCACCGCTATCCAATGTTTCTCACATGGGTCCGATTGATACCTGCTTACCACACTAAGTGCGTAAGCTACATCTGGTCTGGTACATAACATCGCATACATTATTGATCCTACCGCCGAAGCGTAGGGTATAATGCCCATGCGAGCCCTCTCTTCATCAGTCTTTGGAGACATGTCTTTGGAGAGGGTGATTCCGTGACAAGCGGGCATATTGCCGCACTTGGAATCTTCCATACTAAATCTCTTTAGTATAGTGTCTATATACCTGGACTGTGAAAGTCCCAAAATCCTATTAGATCTATCTCGATAGATCTTAATGCCCAGAATGTATGATGCATCTCCCAAGTCTTTCATAGAGAATTTCTGTGACAAGAAGAGCTTTACTGATTGTAGCATAGGGATATCATTCCCTATCAGTAGTATGTCGTCGACGTACAAAACGAGGAAGACTACTGCTCCTTCTACAATCTTCCTATAAACACATGGTTCATCTACATTTTTGATAAAGTCAAATTCCTTGACTGTTTCATCAAAGCAGATGTTCCAACTCCGCGATGCTTGCTTTAACCCATAAATGGATTTAAGCAATTTGCACACTCTTCCGCTGCTCCCACTGTCTAAGAAACCTTCTGGTTGATCCATGTAAACACTCTCTTCTAGATGTCCATTTAGAAAAGCTGTTTTTACATCCATCTGCCAGATTTCATAGTCATGGAAGGCAGCAATGGCAAGCATGATCCGAATGGATTTAATCATAGCTACTGGTGAAAAGGTTTCATCATAGTCCAATCCTGGTCTTTGACGAAAACCTTTTGCTACTAGTCTAGCTTTGTGCGTTTCCACTTGTCCAAATGTACCAATCTTCTTTTTGAAGATCCATTTGCATCCAACTGGTTTTACCCCAGGAGGAGCAACTTCTAAAGTCCATACTTTATTGGTATACATGGATTCCATTTCGGATCTCATTGCATCCAGCCACTTTACTGAGTCGCTACTTGTGATAGCCTGCTGAAAACTAGTAGGCTCATCATCATCGATGATGCAATCCTCTCGATCCCCATCAAGAAGAAAACCATAGTATCTTTCAGGAGGATGAGAAAGCCTACTAGATCTGCGGAGTGGCGTTGGTTCGTCATGTTCTATTGAAGTCTGAGATTCTTCTAAGTTCTCGGTTACAGTTTGAGGTTGTGGAATTTCTTCCAGTTCTACCGCGCTCCCACTAATTTCTTTTGCAAGAAATTCGCTTTCTAAGAAGACAATGTGACGAGCGACAAACACCTTTTGTTCTTCAGTGTGGTAGACCATGTACCCCCTTGAATGCTTGGGGTATCCTACAAACTTGCACAAAACCGATCGCGCCTCGAGCTTGTCCGGATTATGCTTTTTGACATATGCCGGACACCCCCATATCTTTATATACTTGAGATATGGTCTCTTCCCACACCACATTTCATATGGAGTGGTAGGTACAGACTTAGTTGGAACTCTATTTAATAGATATGCGGCTGATTCTAGAGCAAATCCCCAGAAGGAAAGTGGTAACTCAGCACTACTCATCATCGAACGCACCATATCTAATAGCGTGCGATTCCTTCTCTCTGATACACCATTATGCTGAGGTGTATAAGGAGGAGTAAGCTGAGATAGTATTCCATTTGCTTTCAAGTATTCAAGAAAACTGGTACTTAAGTATTCTCCACCTCGATCAGATCGAAGTGTCTTGATGCTTTTACCAGTTTGTTTCTCTACTTCATTTTTATACTCCTTAAACTTCTCAAAAGCCTCGGATTTATGCTTTATTAAGAACACATGTCCATACCTAGAGAAGTCATCAGTAAAAGTGATGAAGTAGGAGTGACCACTTCGTGCATGTATAGACATCGGACCACATACATCACTGTGTACTAGTCCCAAGAGTTCGGTGGCTCTTTCTCCGTGTCCGGTGAACGGAGATTTGGTCATTTTTCCTTTGATACATGATTGACAAGTTGCATATGATGAATATTCAAACGAATCTAGATATCCATCTTTATGTAACTTAGTCAACCTTGTTTCATTTATATGACCAAGTCTACAATACCATAGGAAGGCTTGATTCGATTCTGGAGCCTTTCTTTTACGCGTGTTTTGAATATTGAAAATTTGTGGTTGATTAAGTATGTATATGCCGTTTTCCAGTGTGCCAAACCCAATCAGTTCTTGATTTAGGAGAATGTTCATGACATTTCTTTCAAGCACAAAATTATATCCTTTATTAGACAATAAAGATACTGATATAATATTACACAACATACTGGGAATACAAAAACAGTTATACAATACCAAAATGTTTCCACTATTCAACCCTAGGTGATATTCCCCTATTGCAACTGCATCCACATGCATTTCATTGCCCATCCGGAGAGTCATATCACCTGCCCCCAGTACTCTACTGTTTCTCAGATCCTGCAAAGAATTACAGATGTGAGAACCAGAACCGGTATCAAGTACCCATGAAGTAGAGTTTACTGAAAGACAATTTTCGATTACGAACACACCTGAAGTAGAAGCAACTGCTTGCTTCATGTCCTTGGCTTTGAAGGCCTGACAATCCTTCTTCCAGTGCCCCTGCTTGTGACAATAGAAACACTCGTTCTTTTCTGCCTTCACCCTTCCTGCCTTGTTCGTTCCCTGCACCTTCTTGACCCCACCCTTCGGTTTGGTGGCTTTCATCTTCTTCTTCCCTTTAGCTTTCGCTTTAGCTTTAGAAGAAGATGATTGGCCAACATACAGAACGGGGGTCTTCTCCTTTTTCAAGGAGGTCTCTGCTACCCTCAACATATTGAGGAGCTTTGGAAGATCCGCTTCCATTTCGTGCATGTTGAAGTTCAGCACGAACTGAGAGATGGTGTGGGGAAGGGACTGCAAAATCAAGTCGATGTATAAATCATTCTCTAGCACGCATCCCAGGTTTGCGAGTTCCTCAATGAGGATGATCATTTTGAGGACGTGCTCTCCAACAGGCGATCCTGGAGCTAACCTCATCTGGAATAGTTTCCTTGAGGTTTCGTACCTCGCGATACGGGAGTGTTCACCATACAATTCCTTGCAATGGAGGAATATGGATGCAATATCCATACTCTCGTGCTGTTTCTGGAGTTCATTATTCATGGACGCCAGCACGATACACTTAGCTCGCTCACAATCTAGATCCCAGGTTTTACGAACTTCCTTGTCCGCAACTGAGGAATCTGGTCCTGGGATAAGGGGAGGAACAGCGGTGGTAACATATGCAACTTTGTCATAAGTCAGCGCAATATTGACGTTTCTTAGCCAATCTTTATAGTTCTGCCCGGTCAATATATTCTTTTCAAGTAATAGTTTTAGTCGAGTCATGGTAGCTGCCAGAGAGAGAGAAAAGAAAACACTCAGCATATGCTCTTGCAAGTTTAGATTGGTTTATTAATTTATCTAAACAGGATGGCTCCCACTGTTTACTCAAATCCTTCTTCAAAACCTAAAAGAAGAACTAGTCAGGATTTAATCACACGTCACAATACTTGCTTAACCTTTCAGCCAGGCTGGTGTTGGTACTTCGAGGGAGGTTTTCCAACGCTTTCGTGAAGTTCCTTAATTAAATAACCTCTTTTCCCTGGAGGCGTAGCCCCTCTAACACCTTTCTAGGCACCTACTTGGTTTATAGCATTGATTGTTAAGTGAGAGAAATTCCCGAGAGTAATCCTACTCATCAGTGGGATCGGGATCCAACTATCATTGCATGATGCCCTAGATGGAAGCCACTCTAGTCACCACACTCCAGAAGGTAAGCTAAATCTGCAAATTTCTTTTATGTTTGAAACTCCCGATGTGATTTTTACCCCAAGCTCTTATAGACCATGACGTAGGCCAACAAGTCATAAGACGCAAGTCAAGTTCTACCCGTCGTTGTCCTGATCAATTTAAATACATCGTACAAGCCCTTGACGTAGGCCAACAAGGTGTACGTCTGTATTAAACTAATGCAGCTATCTATGCAACAAATAGGCACACACACTGCTACCATACACTATGCCTTGACGTAGGCCAACAAGCATAGCATGAATACGATGTGCTGTCTATCTGAAACGACGGAGGGTTACGGCTGGTTTTTGGCAAAAAACCGTTAACGTAATGAACTTAATTTGATCGAAAGAACTATGATAGCTTTTATTAAAAGGAGTGGTTTAAGCTCCGCATTTAAAATTTGCTTTTTCAAGAAAACCGAGTGGTTTTTAGAAATTGTTCCAACGATTCAGTTTAGGTTTTATTTTCTTTGCATTAATAATAATGCGTCCCATCTTTAACCTATCATTACAGATAACAACGAAAATATGACGTCCTCTTATGCCATCCGCATTCGCCACGGGGTCCCGTCATCACTCGTTAGGTTACTTAACTAACGACAGAGCGGGGGCTGGGCTAGCGCGGGTGTAAAACATAAGCGACGTCTAAATAGCTATCATATATATAGATATTTTACATTCGTCTGACGCAATGATATACATTCCAGAACACAGATAAACAATATTGGATTTGCAAGCAATCTGTATTTCTTTTGAGCCTGCAAGAAAAGACAGATTACACAGTTGTGATGAATAGCCGTTACCCCACCCAAGATCCCTACGGGTACGGCAAACTACCCGCCCGGCAGTTTGTGTACCCCACCTTGGATCTATCCTAGGAGCAAAAACAGTAAAAAGAAATAATACAACGGTGGCTACAACCGCAACCTGGATGTGACCCGCGAAATAATATTACAACTTGTTACAATTACATCAAATGAATTAAAACAATAACCCATTACTAAACCCGGCTAATCACCACAACAGTCCAATACAGTTTATATGCACAAACAAATAAAATCATTACAGAAATGTGCAACCCCCTGCCAACCGACATACTAGCAGTTAGGGGAGGTTTACGAACACATTATACAATCACAGATATAATCCAATATGCAAATACTGTACAATTTCGATCGATTAAACACTTTCAATATTGCTCCAAAATCTGCTCTGTAAAACTGAATCCTGAGCAAAAATTAAATATTCCAGAAAATCCCAAATCCAACAGAGAACCCACCCAAGAAAACTGGGATCATGACTCGGCAACTCGGCCGCGGAAGGGCGGCGGATCGGTGGGATCCGCCGCGGAAGCGCGGTCGTTTGGTCGAGTCATGGCCCCAAATTTCTTGGGTGTTCTTCTGGTGTCAAAACAAGCTTTCTGAACATCCCTGAACCAATTTTGGACTTCATTTAAAATTCGACAGAAACTTGTAATTTTTAGGGTTTTCCGGCTTCGTTTTCCGTTCGAAATTCGTACAAATTTGCGATTAAGTTAAAACTTGTTTAGCTAGGCTCTGATACCACTGTAAGTCGATGTTCAACACCCCAATACTTGTGGGGAGGCGGAAATATGAATAACAATCAAGTTCTATGATCAAACATCGATTAACCGTACGAATCGTTTGCTATACAAGTTTTAACAAAAGCTTTAGAGTTTTAATCTACTATGCGAAGGGATTATACCAAACGGTTCTAGTCCTTCGTCTTGATGTTGTCTACGGCCTCTTTGGATCTCCACGTCCTCATCGGCTTTCTCCCGTGATAGACGATCCACCCGAGAACCCTAATCCAAGCTATAACCTCTAAACTTGAGGTTAATTAGTTTCTCTAGTTGCTAAATAGAGTAGCTAAGATGATGTAGAGATTGGTTATGGAGTAATTAGTCTTTCCTAATCCTTGTTCTCAACTCATGAGGGTAGGATTAGGTTTTGGTGAAGGAGAGAGAACTTGAAGAGAGAGAGTGAGAAGATGATAATGATATATTATATTGAATAAAGCTTCTCACTTGATATATATGAAACATAATGAATAAGAAAGAAATGAATAATAAGTGAATATTCATCATGTTTCATTTAATCAAGTGGGTGATTCATCATATGAGTCATTAAGCAATAAATGATGCTTTAATGACATGATGAATCACTCACAATGAGTCACTAATTCAATAAATGAAAATGCCACCTCTCTCTTTATGTCACATCCTTCTAGAAGCTTCTCGGAAAATTACGAGAACGCCCCTCTCATCCGTGAAAACACGGAAAAACTTTAGACTGTATAAATCCAATAACCTGATACTAGAATCTGGCTTAAACCAAAGCCGGCTAGTAAAAACTGTCCGAATGTCGTACGTGCGATCAAACACGTATGCGTCCGAACCTTTGTCGTAAAACCATACGACCTCTATATCTTTTCGCCTGGGTTTGGGATATCTCTGTGTGGGACTCTAAAGACTCGACTACTACGCTGGCAGTGGGTTTAACCATAGACCGCAAGCGGCACTAGCTGTACGTAACGGTCCCCAGGTAGTTGTCGATAAGAAAGCTGATGAGGTAACCCATCTGAAATCCTACTGAGCCTGTCTGTGACAATATCCGCGCAGTCCGGTCTGTTCGTCTGAGAGTATCACATGTACGGTCTAGGGAGGTGGTGGACGTCAGACCCCTAATAACCATACAAGTCGTGTCGGTATGGCTCTATCACCATCCGAGAATCTACTGATCAACCTATCAGTAATTCTCAATCAGCCCTGGCCAGGGACTTATGGTAATGACCAACCGATCACCGTGCGATATCAACTCCCTATACCGGGAGAGACGAATCCCTAACAGTCACTCACTGCCTCCACATGGCTCGGGACTGTGCCCAACTGAAACCTGTTTGCACGACTCCTTTGAGCCGTGGTAGGGTAACAATCAAAGCACAGTGGGAACTCACACGAGACAAATGATGACCTTAAGTCAACGGACTATCTGCACACATGTCACCTGAGAACTGCTATCTGACGTTAGGTATAATACCATCCAGTCTGTTCTCGGCGAGTCCTGTCCGGTGTACTCACATCCAGTGAGCATCTGTATACAATCTTAGGTGAACATCACCAATGGTTGCGGGACCAATCCATTGCCCCTCGTCAGGGTCTAGATATGTATACACTAGTCTACTCCGGAGTATCGATGCCCAATCTCTATACTCCTGCGACCAGGGACATCTAAGGGTGTGCCTATTGACTATCCAGCTCCCACTAGTATGACTGCCATCACAACGCCGGTAGTCAGACAAACACCCTATGGGCTTTATCAACATATATATATATATAAATACCAAGTAAAATATATTATACGTTAAGACAAAGTCAAACCAAATAGCGTACTATCATATCAAGCAAGACTGTCATGTACATACATATCCCAAGCATCCTATACAATGTAGGCCTCTAGGGTATATATATCCAACACTCATATATGGAGATTCCCAACTGGTCGTTAGTCAAGTAAACGGCGACTACCAAACATGCAAACCAGAATTGGTGAAGTACGGCGAAAAAGTGCAACAATTGTTGACCCAAATTCCTTCCTGCACTTTGGAAAACATATCGCGCGCGGAAAACAAAAAAGCGGACGCGTTGGCCAAGCTCGCCAAGGAACTGGCCGATGAGAACCTCGATAACATAAGAATCGTGGTACAAAGCCATCGGGTGCTTGCCCCAGCGGAAATATCTCCGGAATCACCCGAAGAGAAGGGAGCGACTGAGCAAACGACCCTGCAAATAAAAGATCAGGAAAATACCGAGGATTGGAGAGAAGTCTTTGTAGATTACTTCAAATACCGCCAAACGCCCGAAGATGCGTCCTCAAGACATCAGCTTATGAAACGAGCTTTGTCTTTCGCCTTCGTTAATGATACTCTGTACAAGAGGTCATTTGATTCTTTATGGTTAAGATGCCCGAGACCTGACGAAGCGAAAAGAGTCATCAAGGAAGTTCATGACGGACTCTGCGGTTCTCACCAAGCGGGCCCAAAGATGAAGTCGAAGATCAAACGGATGGGCTACTACTGGCCCATGATGATCCAGGACTGCTTCGAATATGCGAAGCAATGCCACTCATGCCAAATTCATGGGGACTTCATCCACCCGCATCCAAATCCACTACATCCAACGGTGGCTAGCTGGCCGTTCGAAATGTGGGGAACTAATATAGTCGGCCCTATCGAACCAGCATCGTCCAAGGGACATCGTTTCATCCTGGCGACGACTGACTACTTCTCCAGATGGGCAAAGGCAGTACCACTGAGGGAAGTTAAGACGGAGAATATCCTCCATTTCTTCAAGACGCACGTCATATATCGGTTTGGAACTCCACGACGGATCATCTCCGATAACGGGCCAGCTTACAGAAGCCATAAGATCAGTCGCTTCGCGCAACAGCACAATATAGACCGGAGATATTCTTCGGTTTATAATCCGCGAGCTAACGGTCTAGCTAAGGCCTTCAATAAGACCTTAACAAAGATTATGAAGAAGACAGTGTCCCGAAATAAGAAGGACTGGCATGAAAGACTGCAAGAAGCTCTTTGGACGTATCGAACTACGTTCAAGACAGCCACAAACACAACGCCATATGCGCTGGTATTCGGTACAGAAGCAGTACTCCCCCTCGAGATAGAGTTACCCTCTCTATGAGTGGCAGTACACTACGAGCTAACAAATGAAGAAAATGCTCACCTTCAGCTTGAGGAGCTCGATGCCCTCGATGAGACCCGGCTCATAGCGCAACAAAATCTGGAGGCCAATAAAGCAAAGATGACGCGCTCATATGATAGATTGACCCGGTCAAGGACATTCCGCCAAGGCGAACTCGTGCTAGTGGTCAAAAGGCCTATGATCCCCAATCGTGCCAAGCGGGGAAAGTTTGAGCCAAACTATGAAGGCCCGTACATCATAGACAAGGTCTACCAAGGTAGAGCCTATCTACTTATGGATATGCACGGTGAAAGGCCTTTCAGGCCAATAAATGGTCGCTTCCTAAAGAATTACTACGCTTAGAAGGTTACCGCCTAGGTCAATGATAGATGACGACGACTATGTCCGCTCGCTACTTCCTAAGCTCAAACTTTGTAAGCAGTAGCCAGCCTTCTCCAGGGAATGGAACGAAACGTCCTTAAACTAATGGCGGACCGAAACGTCCTTAAACTAATGGCGGACCGAAATGTCCTTAAACTTCTACCGCAGCATCTTTAGGCTGACGAGATGAATAAAAAAATATATATGTAAAAATAAAAAAGAAAAAAATATAATAAACGGTATGTCCATAAGCAAAATGGGCACGGATGAAACCCCGAAAGGACTCCGTGAGTAAAAACAGCAGGGCTACCGGCGAGTGTTCTTGAAAGCCCGAAAGGGCACGACCTCGTAAAAAAAATATATATATAAAAATAAAAAGAATAAAAAAAACTGTATGTCCATAAGCAAAATGGGCACGGATGAAAACCCGAAAGGACTCCATGAGTAAAAACAGCAGGACTACCGGCGAGTGTTAGTGAAAACCCGAAAGGGAGCAACCTCGTTAAAAGACACTTACAGGGTCCCCTCGACCTTGTAAGGAGAAACCACCAGCATGAGATCCTTATGACTCATAAGGGAGCAGCACACTTAGGGATCCCCACGATTCCTAAGGAGAAAATACACTTACGAGATCCTCACGACTCGTAAGGAGAACTCTCTTATGGGACCCTCACGGCTCATAAGATTTGAAAGTCTTAAGTTACAGAGACCTAAACCTGTGCTTAAGCAACCCCCACAACTTCCAATATTGCCCTACAAGTGGTTCAATACTGACCCTTGTATATAATCCACGGGCGCGAATAAACATTTCCCTAACTAAGTTTCATCCGGGATTGGGGATATGTGCGCATGATGAACAACCCTTATAAGTCCTCTCGACTTACAAGGAGAAAACCCTCTTGTAGGATCCTTACGACTTACAGAGGAACATACACTTAGGAATCCTCACGATTCCTAAGGAGAAAATACACCTACACGATCCTCACGACTTGTAGGGAGAAATACCTTTGTGAGGCCCTTACGGCTCATGAAGTTAAAAGCCTTAGTTGACAGGACCTTAATCATGTTCGCTAAGCTACCTTTGTTCGACATCGACAGAGGCAAATGATGATTCGCTACTGGCAATATCCCGGTTGCAGCGGTGCTGATGCCGAAATCGGTGTCTAATTTCAGGTTTACGGTGAAAAGCCGGTAGGCCGCACATGCATACGGAATAGCCGAAATGATAGGGCAACTTGCAATAAAAAGCAGCAAGTAAAAATGTATGCATACAAAATAGCCGAAATGGTAGGGCAACTTGCGATAAAGAGCAGCAAGTAAAAACGTATGCATACAAAATAGCTGAAATGATTGGGCAACTCGCAATAAAAAGCAGTGAGTGAAAATAAAATAAATAGCCGAAATGATTGGGCACCGCAAAAAATAGCCGAAATGATTGGGAAATCGCGACCTTCGCGATATAAAAGCTGAAATGATAGAGCATCGCGGAAATAAAAAAGATGATAAAACTTTGGCCCTACAGCTGAGATCACATCGATCCCTGTATACAATCCAAGGGCGCAAACAAAGAGGGAACCATACTTTCCCAACAGGCTCCACCAGAAAACGAAGCCAAATCTCGATGGTTCATCCCAACCCCGAAGAAACCAATGTCTTCGGCAAATCCTTTGACTCGAGGAAACAAGTATCCTTGATGAGAGCCTCCTGATTCGCGTCGACTCGCAGAGAAACCAGTATCTCCGTGGGAAATTCTCGATCCGTTTCAACACCAGGGAAACAAATATCCTTGGAAATTACCTCAATTCAGGGAAACAAATATCCTTGATGAGAGCCTCCTGATTCGCGTCGACTCGCAGAGAAACCAGTGTCTCCGTGGGAAATTCTCGATCCGTTTCAACACCAAGGAAACAAATATCCTTAGAAATTACCACAATTCAGGGAAACAAATATCCTTGATGAGAGCCTCCTGATTCGCGTCGACTCGCAAAGAAACCAGTATCTCCGTGGGAAATTCTCGATCCGTTTCAACACCAGGGAAACAAATATCCTTGGCAAATACCTCAATTCAGGAAAACAAATATCCTTGATGAAAGCCTCCTGATTCGCGTCGACTCGCAGAGAAACCAGTATCTCCGTGGGAAATTCTCGATCTGTTTCAACACCAGGGAAACAAATATCCTTGGCAAATACCTCAATTCAGGAAAACAAACATCCTTGATAAGAGCCTCCTGATTCGCGTCGACTCGCAGAGAAACCAGTGTCTCCGTGGGAAATTCTCGATCCGTTTCAACACCAGGGAAACAAATATCCTTGGAAATTACCTTAATTCAGGGGAAAAAACATCCTTGATGAGAGCCTCCTGATTCGCGTCGACTCGCAGAGAGACCAGTATCTCCGTGGGAAATTCTCGATCCGTTTCAACACCAGGGAAACAAATATCCTTGGAAAATACCTCAATTCAGGAAAACAAATATCCTTGATGAGAGCCTCCTGATTCGCGTCGACTCGCAGAGAAACCAGTATCTTCGTAGGAAGTTCTCGATCCGTTTCAACACCAAGGAAACAAATATCCTTGGCAAATACCTCAATTCAGGGAAACAAATATCCTTGATGAGAGCCTCCTGATTCGCATCGACTCGCAGAGAAACCAGCATCTCCGTGGGAAATTCTCGATCCGTTTCAACACCAGGAAAACAAATATCCTTGGAAATTACCTCAATTCTAGGAAACAAACATCCTTGATGAGAGCCTCCTGATTCGCGTCGGCTCGTAGAGAAACCAGTGTCTCCGTGGGAAATTCCCGATTCGTATCAACTTGCAAGATGAAGCCTCAGGCAGTAGAGATTAAAAACATGTTTCCTGAACAATGGGACCCTGCAAGTCGATCTAAAACGGTCTCTTGCATACTATTCACGGGTTTCACTCTCCAAAGTCGAATTTCGACAAGGAGGGAAACAACCGCTTATAGGTCCTCTCGACTCGTAAGAGGGAAAATTTCTCTTATAAGATCCTTACGACTTATAAGAGAAAATGCATTTAGGAATCCTCACGATTCCTAAGGAGAAAAATACACCTACGAGATCCTCTTGATCCGTAGGGAGAAAAGTCTCTATGAGACCCTCACGGCTCATAGAGTTGAAAAGTCTTAGGCAGCAGATCTAAACCTGCGGTCTAAGCCATCGCTATTTCTTGAGGAAATATAGATGCTTACTCTATTATCTATCGACCATGTTTATTAAGACAGCATACACACAATAAAAGAAAGAAGGAAGTGACAGGAAGAACATCCGATTTACATTTGATCAAGCGTTCGAGACATACACATTCATGCATGTGCAAAAGATTCAGAACAAGGAATAAGACAAACTGAAATGGAAATTTTCTATTCATATCATAAAATGGGGTTCTTACAATCACGGGGAAATAGATAATAACATTATTAAAATGTTTACAAAGGTATAACCTCGAACCCAGGACATGGATTTAGGAACTCGAAAGTGACCCTATCTATGACTTTCCAAGCCTCGCGGACCATCCTGGTGTGCTTTCTTTCGCGAGCACAAGCGTCAGGGTCCTCCCTAATGTCTTCCACCCTCCGATAAGCAGCGAGTATGGCGGACTATTGAAAGACCTCGTGCAAGAGATCGACAAGATTGTTTCGCCGTCTCTTCGAGATTAAGTTCATCAGGTACACCGAGTGCACCTTATCCTCGGCGGCATCCAACGCCCTAAGCGGCACACCGTAGCAGAATAAGGGAAGAGCTTCCCAGATGGCTCCCACGATAAGCTAAAGAAAGGAGGAACATCGGGGAAGAAGTGGACCGTTATATGCGTCGAAGTTGCTCATGATTTCAGCACATTCCGCGTTTGTGAACTCTCGATTTTGAGAACGGCCAAGTCGGCGGATGTCCCCGTAAGAGATGATCTCGTCAAGATCATACAAATGGGCGTCCATTACTCCTGTAAAAGAAGATCAACAGAATTAGCAGACCGACCGATTAAGCGAATTCTTGTTAAAAACGAGCATAGAGAGTTAAACTCCTCGAGAGCAATGCTCTACGAATAGGGGTGACGCCTATCAAATTCAATAATAAGGGAAATTTAAAGAAATCTCCCGAGAACTCTGAGATCGTTACTATTGAAAGATCATATAATCCATTTAATACAAAACTCCATTTTTAATTTTCATTATCCATATTCAAACTCTTAAGAGTTCATCTTTTTTAGATCAAAGCGATCTACGTTTTGCCAAAGATGCAAGGTTCTGTTCATGGGTTAAGAAACCCCGAAACAGATTCCTGAGAGCAAGGCTCTATTTGGTGAAACCCCAAAAGGATTTTTTCTTTAGATCAAATATCTATGAGAGAAAAGCTCTATTAATTAAAATTGATTTAATTCAAGACTAATTCTTACTTAAATAGTTTCTTTTAAAAGAAAATCCAACTCAGGGAGTTCTTGAAGGCAAGAGCAAAGCTCTGAAGTTTTTGAAAATAAAAATCTTAAAGATAATAATCATCTGTGTAGGACCAAAGGTCCTATTTATAGGCATCAAGTGCCCTTTCAACTTCCAAAAGTTGCTGCAACGGTTGGAATTCTGCCACCGTTGCGCTTCTGTTTGGGGCCACGTAAGTGCAACGGTGGGGGGGCATTTGTTTACCCCAATCAGAGCAAAGCTCTGTTCAAATTCCAAGGCGGAAAATGAAGCAACGCTTCATCTTCCCCCAATCAGAGCAAAACTCTACTTTGAAAGTTTAAACTTTAGTAAATGAAGCAACCCTTCAGATTCTTTGCGCTGCGCGCAACGCGCCACGTGTCAAAAGCTGTTATATCAGCGCAGCGCCCGAGGCAGCGTGCCCAATCAGAGCAAAGCTCTATTAAAAAACAAAAGGAAGCAACGCTTCAGTTGCGCAAGCACTGCACTACGCGACACGTGTCAGCGCAGATGCGCTAGCACAGTTGCGCTGCGCTGTGCGACACGTGTCAGCGCAGATGCGCTAGCGCAGTTGCGCTGCGCGACACGTGTCAGCGCAGATGCGCTAGCGCAGTTGCGGTGCGCTGTGCGCTGCGAGACACGTGTCACGCGCTGGGCGTTTGCGCCAAACAGAATTAAGAATTTAAAGAAACCTTCTGTTCTTGTTAAAACAAGAAGATTTTCTTCTGTAAAACAGAAGCCCTTGGATCAAAGATCCAACGGTGGGGAAAATTCCCCAAATCACTCAGAGAAAGATCTCTTTAACAAATTTATGGGCACTATATAAAGGCCCCTAGACCTCAATTCGAAGGCATCAACATTTTGTGAGAAATTAAAAACTTCAAACAGAGAGAACTCTGAAGAATTGGAGAGAATTCCTCAAGAACAAAAAAGGTAAAAACCTTTAGAAAAAAGAGAAAATTCTCTTATGAACAGATCATTATCTGAGAACAAGATCAAGGATCTCTAATAAAAAAATTATAAATAAATAAATAAATAATAATAAGTGCTTTGCACTTTTCTATGAACCATTGGTTCCCTAAGATAAGAAAAATAAGATGAACTTGTTTTCTTTGATCTAAATTAGATGAAGAAAACAAACAGTGCTTTGCACTTCTTTTATGAACCATTGGTTCTGAATCTAAAAGATTCTCAAGTTAATAGTGCCTTGAATTTGTAAATCTGCACTGTTGCGCTCTTGGGTTGGCGCAAGCCACCAGAGAGCGCCACGTGTCTGCATCTAGACCATTTGCGCTATGCGCTTTTGAAATAGAGCCTTACTCTCTGAAACTGGCGCAACTCACCACAGCGCGCCATGTGTCGGCAGCGCAAGCGCAGCGCACTGCGCTTGCATGACACGTCTCATCACCACAAGCGCTTGCGCTTTTTGATTGGCGTATAGCGCCTGACATATGCAATGCATTTCTTTTGCTAAAAGGCCAGGCCCAAATCAAAAAAACCTAGCAGGTCAAAATAAATTGCAAAGCAATAAAAGGGCAGAGCCCAAGTCAAATTGATGCTCTGCATCATTTATAAATGGGCAGAGCCCAAATAAAATCGATGCTCTGCATCATTTATAAAGGGAAGAGCCCAAGTAAATTGATGCTCTGCATCCTTTCTGGGCAGAGCCCAAACAAAAATAAAAAGCAATGCAATGCATTATTTAAATGTGGGTAAAGCCCTAGCACAGGTCTAATAGCCCAAAAATAAATAAAAATGTTGAACATTTTCAACTGGACTTAGCCTAATCATGGCCGTAAGTCCTCAAATTAAATCGACTGAGCACAGCTGCTCTCTTAAATCAATTTACGACCGGTTCAAGGGTACATCTTCGAACTCCTCTGACACCCATCGTTGTAATCCTTCAACGACGTCAGAGAGGTCACGGGTCCCGACAACCACACATCAACACAGACTGTGGGGTCTTTAAACTCATGGACTTAAGCGTCATTAAACCAAAAGACGGATTGTGGGATCCTTAAACCCGCGGACTTATGCGTCCTTAAACTAAAATACGGACTGTGGGGTCCTTAAACCCACGGACTTAAGCGTCCTTAAACTAAATATGGACCACCTCGTCCCTAAACTGGAATATGGACCGCAATGTCCTTAAACTTGGACCACCACGTCCCTAAACTGGAATATGGACCCCTATGCCCCTAAACTGGAACATGGACCCTATGTCCCTAAACTGGAACATGGACCCCCCATGTCCCTAAACTGGTAATGGACCTCAATGTCCTTAAAATACCTATGGACCACCACGTCCCTAAACTGGAACAATAAAGCCCCCAAATGCTCTTTTGTCGGATCTAAACGATCCCGTTTAAGTTGATCTTAGCCTCAAATATGGCTAACGTATCCTTAAACATTCAAACAGACTTTAGTCCCAAATTGGACTATAGATCCCCCAATCAACTTTGGTTTAAGGGTACATCTCTGAACTCCTCTGACATCTGTCGTTGTAATCCTTCAACGTCGTCAGAAAGGTGATGGGTCCCGACATCCATACATGCAATGGACCACTATGTCCCTAAACTAGAACAATAGAGCCCAAACGCTCTTTTGTCGGATCTAAACGATCCCGTTAAGTTGTTCTTAGTCTTAAAACTGGACTAACGTATCCTTAACAAACGTTTAAGTTGATCTTAGCCTCAAATACGGCTAACGTATCCTTAAACAAAAACCCCAAACCCAAATCTAAGAAAATATGGATTTGGACTAATCCACGTCCTACGGGCGACGACATAAATTAGTCTCCGTATACAATCCACGGGCAACCACAAACAAAACAAACACACACGACTTGAAGTAAAATTCTGGAGAATGAGAAAGTTGTTACCGCGATGCGGTAGCGTAATTAACTGCGGGGGCTTGCGCCTGCAGGGAAGAGCGTCCCCACGATCAAAAACCCCTCAAGCGAAGGGGAATCTGACGAAGTCTGCTACATCGGCCGCATCCTTCTAAACCTCCGATACACGGTGCCATAAATCAACTTGGCATATTCGGAGAGGTGCACGGATAAAACCAAATAGCATCTGCCCCGAACCCCAGCGTCAGGACCTCGCAGTCTTGTGTGCTGCCTTTCGGAGGGGAACACCTGGTTCACAACCAGTGATAAAAGCACCATATCGCTTAAGTCCAGAAGGATTGAAGGAGATCCGTACTGAGTTGGACGAACTTCTGCAGAAAGGTTGGATTCGTCCCAGTACTTCAAGTTGGGGATCTCCAGTTTTGCTTGTGAAGAAGAAGGAAAGTTCATACAGAATGTGCATTGACTACCGAGCTCTGAACGAACTCACGATAAAGAACAAGTATCCACTACCGTGAATCGACGATCTGTTCGATTAGCTAAGTGGGTCTTGCATTTTCTCAATGTTAGATCTTCATTCGGATTATCTTCAGGTGAAGGTCAAAGAGTCTGATATTCCGAAGACGGCATTCATGACTCGCTATGGTCATTATGAGTTTCTCGTGATGCTATTAGGAGTGACCAATGCAGCAGCCATACTCATAAATCTAATGAACCAAGTTTTCCGAGAGTACCTAGACAGGTTCGTTGTCATTTTCATCGACGACATCCTGGTATATTCAAAGAATCGGAAAGAGCACGCAGACTATTTAAGGATTGTCCTGGAGACCTTGCGACAGCATCAACTCTATGCCAAGTATAGCAAGTGCGAATTTTGGCTAGATCAAGTCGGATTTCTCGGACATATCGTTTCAGGCGAAGGAATCTCTTTGGATCTAGATAAAGTATCAGCAGTAAGAGAATGTCCGACACCAAAGACAGTGAAGGACATTCAAAGTTTCTTGGGTTTAGCAGGATACTACCGAATATTCATAGAAGGCTTTTCGAAGATTGCAACACTCCTGACCAAACTCACACGTAAATATGAAGTATTTGTGTGGTCAGAAGCATGTGAAAAAGTTTTTGTAGAACTTAAGTCAAGATTTACATCAGCTCCAATCCTTGTAATACCGGACGAATCCGGAGGTTTCGTTGTGCATTGCAATATATCCGGTAAGGGATTAAAATGTGTTCTACACCAGCAGGGAAAAGTTGTAGATCATGCATCAAGACCGTTGAAGATTTATGAGCGCAATTATCCAACACATGATTTGGAGTCGGTGGCCGTTATATTTGCACTGAAAATTTGGCGTCATTATGTGCTTGGAGAACGAGTAGATATATATACAGACCACAAAAGTCTGAAATATGTGTTTACTCAGAAAGAGTTGAATATGCGGCAGAGAAGATGGCTAGAACTAATGGAGGACTTCGACATAAACCTACAATATCATCCAGGGAAGGTGAATGTAGTTTCTGATGCACTTAGTCACCAGCCATTATCTTTGAATCTCACAGCACAGTGGAAGATTCAACAAGAATTACAAGTTCAGTCTACTATTTTCAATCAGATCAAAGCAGCTCAAGCATGTGATGCCAAGTTGCAAAAGATCAGAGAACAAGTAGAAAGTGGACTTAGAACAGACTTTTTCATCCATGAAGACGGATCTTTGAGAAACGGAAGCAGATTGTGTATACCATAAGGTCCTGTCCGGGAAGAGTTAATGAAAGAAGCTCACAGCTCTCCGTACTCAGTATATCCTGGTGGTATAAAGATATATAAAGATCTACGTCAACATTATTGGTGGCATGGAATGAAGCGTGAAGTAGCCAGAACCGTAGCCAAATGCTTACTGTGTCAGCAAGTAAAAACTGAACATCACAAGACTGCTGGTTTACTTCAACCGTTACCTATTCCAGAATGAAAATGGCAACACATCACCATGGATTTCATGACTGCACTTCCTCGCAGCACAAAAGGTAACGATGCGGTATGAGTTATTGTAGATCGACCCACAAAGTCGGCTCACTTCATCCCATTTTGAGTTGGTTAATCTACCGAGACACTAGCAAAGAAGTTGAAAGGTTACGCCAGTGCCCCTGCCGACTACCGTGGCCAAATGCGGAACAAAAATTTATCTAATGATTAGAACATGGCACTAGAATAACCTTTAACCCGGATCTTTCTATAAACCTATCTAGCAAAAGTAGTAGTGCTATCTACTATGAAAGAATTCTCGCCAAACGATCCAAGTCCTTCGGTCTTCTTTCCTCTTCGTTAGCTCCAAGTGGCTACCTTGAACATGCTTGATCTTCTTTGTTGGCTCCTTTGGTTCTCCGCGATCGATCTTGCTCTCTGGTCCTCCTTTGTCGCAGATGATCCACCTGAGGGATATGATCCATGGCTTTAGCTCCTCACAATATGTCAAGTAGAGCAACTAGAGAACTTGGGTTGCTAAACCAAGTAGTCTAGGATGTATTATGAAGATCTAAGTGTTTACTATCTTTTTCTTGCCTCCTCACTTGTTTCTCAACTCATGAAAAGGGTAGTGAAGAGGAAGACGGTGTAGGTGGAGGAAACTCAAGAGAAGGGAGGAGATGAAGAATAACAGGAACTCAAGAATTATGAAGCATGAATGAGAGAGAAAATCAACACAAAGGTTTTGTGTATGAATTCTCATGAATAAACAAGTGTAACCATGCTTCAATAGTAACCACAAATGAATAAAAAATTCATTTGTGAACTATTGAAGCCATGCCACTCACCATGCCTCCCTCTCCTTTAATTTCCACCTCATTTCCATTTATCAATAAATGGAAAATTCCATGATGAGGTGTCCACCTTCTAGAAGGTAATCTGTAATAAAATACGGATTACAGTCTTCTGTATATACATACCTGCATTCAGATAAAAACATGAATGCCCAAAGAGATATAATAACACGAAAAGCGTAAAACTAGAATATACATATTGAAATACATATATGTAAACTATTAAATCACTAATCGATTTAATAATCCGGATCAAACCCGAGCCGGCTAGTATTACCAACTGTCTGATCGAAAGTCCGAGTACAATGCACATCAATCAATCGAGACCCTGCACGTATCCAATACAGCTACTACATCATTTCTCCTAAACCAGGGAAACCCTCTGTGTGGGACTCTAAAGACTCGAAAGTACGCCGACAGTGAGCTACTGTATAAATCCATAACCACAAGCACGACAGCGGCACTAGCTGTACGTAACGGCTACCCGGGTACCTGTCAAAAAGGAAGACCGACGAGCAAACTCATCCGGATCCCTACTGAACCTATCTGTGACAATCTCCGTACAGCCCGGTCTCTTCATCTGAGAGTATCGCAAAACGGGTCTAGGGGGTGGTAAACGTCAGACCCTGATAACCTGGTAATTCGTGCTGATGCGGCTTAGGACCAATCCGGGAAACTACCGATCATCCTATCAGTAAATCCCAACTGCCTTGGCCAAGGTCTTAAGGTTCTGACCAATCGAACACGGTGAGATATCGACTCCCTATACCGGGAGAAACGAATCCCTGACAATCGCTCACTGCCTCCATGTGGCTCGGGACTGTACCCAACCAAAACATGTTTGCATGGCTTGGTAGAGCCGTGGTAGGGTAGTGATCAAAGCACAGAGGGAACTCACACGATAAAAATGCCGATCTTAGGTCTAAAGAATAACATGTACTCATGTCACCTGAGAACTTCCACATGTCGATAGGTATAGTACCATCTGGAAGTTCTCGGCGAGTCCGTCCGGTGTACTCACCCCCACTGAGCACATGTATACGATCTTAGGTGCGAAAGAACAATGGTTGCGGGACCATACCATCACCCCTCATCGGGGTCTAGAAACGTATACACTAGTCTACTCCGGAATATCGATGTCCAGTCTTGATACTCCCATGACTAGGGACCATTTAAGGATGTGCGTACCGACTACGCAGCTTCTACAAGTTTGATCTCTATCACAACGCAGGTAGTGTAGCAATGATCCTACGGGCTTTATCGATATGTATAAAAGATATATAATAGCAAGTAAAGCGTGCACATGTTAAGATAAAGACAAACAAGTTAGCATACTATCATATCAAGAAAGACTGTCCTGTACACACACACACACACACACACACACACACACACACACACACACATATATATATATATATATATATATGTCCAAGCATCCATATGTATACATATACAATTATGGCCTCTAGGGCATACATATCCAACAATCTCCCACTTGCACTAAGGCCATATATTGGCGCACCGGGTATCCAACGTCTGCTCTAGGGCCAGCTGTTGGCGTACCGCATACCCAACATCTCAAAAAGTCTCTCGAACTGTGCTTGAGGAAGGGCCTTGGTGAATGGATCCACAGTGTTTTCTTTTTATCCACTCTCCGGACCTCGATCTACTGGCGATCTACTATCTCCCTGATCAGGTGATACCGCCTTAAGATGTGCCTGGATTTCTGATGTGACCGTGGTTCCTTCGCTAAAGCTATAGCCCCATTGTTATCGCAATACAAAGGTATTGGGTTAACAATGGACGGAACTACCTGAAGTTCACTAATGAATTTCTTCATCCAAACCTCCTCTTTTGCGGCATCGCTTGCAGCAATGTATTCCGCCTCCATCGTCAAGTCTGCAACGGTATCCTGTTTGGAGCTCTTCCAACACACCGCCCCTCCGTTGAGGGTAAACACAAAACCCAAGACAGACTTGCTGTCATCCTTGTCACTCTGGAAGCTTGAATCGAAAAAGGACTCGACCTTTAGGTCTCCATTACCGTAAACCAAGAACATCTCCTTAGTCCTTCTCAAGTATTTGAGAATGTTCTTTACTTCCGTCCAGTGGTCCTCTCCTAGGTTCGACTGATATCGGCTCACCACGCTTAGCGCATAAGCTACATCTGGCCTTGTACATAGCATCGCATACATTATAGATCCTACCGCCGAAGCGTAGGGTATAGTGCTCATGCGAACCCTCTCCTCGTCAGTCTTAGGAGACATCTCCTTAGAGAGGGTGATTCCGTGCAATGCAGGTATGTTACCGTGCATGGAATCTTCCATACTAAATCTTTTTTGTATGGTCTCTATGTACCTAGACAGTGAAAGTCCCAGTAATCTCTTGGATCTATCTCTGTAAATCTTAATCCCCAAAATGTACGAGGCATCACTCAGGTCCTTCATGGAGAACCTTTGTGATAAGAATAGCTTGACCAATTTTAGCATAGAAATGTCATTTCTTATCAAAAGAATGTCGTCCACGTACAAGACTAGGAACACGACAGTTCGTCCTACAATCTTCTTATAAATATAAGGCTCATCCTCGTTCTTGATGAAGTCAAATTCCTTGACTGTTTCATCAAAACAGATGTTCTAGTTCAGCAATGCCTGCTTTAATCCATAAATGGATTTAAGAAACTTGCACACCTTCCCGCTGCTCCCACTGTCTATGAAACCTTCTGGCTGATCCATATAAACGTACTCTTCTAAACTTCCGTTTAGAAAAGCCGTTTTTACGTCCATCTGCCAGATCTCACAGTCATGGAAGGCAGCAATGGCAAGTAGGATCCGAATGGATTTGAGCATAGCCACTGGAGAAATGGTTTCGTCATAGTCCACACCTGGTCTTTGACGAAAACCTTTTGCAATGAGTCTAGCCTTATAGGTATCCACTATCCCATCTACACCAAATTTCCTTTTGTAGATCCATTTGCATCCAACGGGTTTTACCCCAGATGGAGCAATATCCAAGGTCCACACTTTATTAGTGTACATTGACTCCATTTCGGATCGCATAGCATCCAGCCATTTTTCAGAGTCCCTACTGATAATGGCCTGCCTGAAACTAGTAGGATCATCTTCTTCCAAGATGCAATATTCTCGATCCCCGTCTATGAGAAAACCGTAGTATCTCTCGGGCGGATGAGAAATCCTACCAGATCTGCGGAGCGGCTGAGGTTCGTCTGGGGCTATTGAATTCTTTGGTTCTACCAAACCTTTAGTTACAGTTAGTTCTTATGGAATTTCTTCCAGTTCTACCGTGCTCCCACAAATTTCTTTTGCAAGAAATTCCTTCTCTAAGAAGACGGCGTGGCGAGAAACAAACACCTTTTGTTCCTCGGTGTGGTAGAACTCATATCCTTCCGAATGGTTAGGATATCCTACAAACTTGCAAAGAACTTATCATGCCTCAAGCTTATCCGGATTTTGTTTTTTAACATAAGTCAGACATCCCCTTATCTTAATAAAATTAAAGTATGGTCTTTTCCCTTCCCATGTTTCATTTGGGGAGGTAGGCACGGATTTTGTCGGAACTCTATTCAATAGATATACCGCTGTCAAAAGCGCTTGTCCTCAAAATGAAAAAGGTAACTCCGCGTTACTGATTGATGTGAAATTTATTGCGCTTTCGCTTTCAAAAGATGAATCAAAGAATTAATTGCCACAATCAAGAACAACGTCGCTTGGTAGCTAGCCGATGAGTACGGGTCGGTCCACAGGGATTTTGTGTATTTTCTATTTGTTCTAACGAGTTAATTCCAATTGTGATGGATTGGATTATCACTAAAAACTAAGGTTGATTTAGACTGGGATTGAAACCCTGCTAGGGTGGTTAGGTTTAGGTTAAGTTTGGAAATTTAATATTTCTCACCGCTTTCAATGCCCTAATTTAGATCTATATAGGTGTTATGGTAATAATTAATAAAGGGGATTAGCACGATTGGGAAGAAACGATGTTTCTTCCACTAGGTCCTTGTCCGTCCTTTCTTATCTCTTACCTAACTTCCATGGAAAACATATACAACCGGTCTTTTAAACTATGGTATCACCGCTACCTCATGGGATAGGGTGCCGTAGTGAGCGGTGTGTGTATGTATGCATGGAGTCCTATAAAAAATATGCGATGGGCAAGAAAGGGGTGAGAGATTTTCATCTCTCAAACCTTTCATATTCCTAACCTTAACAAGTGAGGAAGTACTCACTCATTAGGGAATTGATAAAAGACATTTTTGTTTGGTTTTAATTCAATGATCTAATTATCTAGACTACGGCAAATAAATAAAAGTGCTAAACTAATTAACTAGGGCAGATAATGAAAATTTATACTAGGGCAGAAAAGAAATTATAACTAGGGCATGGAAAAGAAAAACTACTTACTTTATTCGATGCACTCTTCAAAATACTACAATGAATTTTGAATTTTTATCAATAAAAAGAGGCATAAGAAGAGGCATGCTCCAAAAAAGAGCATTAGGTTTTCTATTTATAGATCATAGAAACCCTAGGGTTATATTCGATCCCTATATGCATTTATAAATTTACCCTAAGAAGCCTAGTTAACGCACCGCCACACCGTCAAATTTCGCACCGACACGTACCTGGCACGGCCGCGGATCCGCGGCCATATGCCCTGTTTGGCCGCGGATCCGCGGCCATATGGAAGGGTCTTGGTCTGGAATTTTCTGGGTTTCTTCTGGTTGCATTTGGCTTCTTGTTTCTTCACTTGGTTTCTCAGATTGTCTTCTAGTTTTCTTCCAGATTTCCACAGTGCATAATGTCGTGGAATTTTACCGTTCGCTTCGTATCGAAGTCTTGAACCTTGCACTGCCTTTGTGCTTTATGAAATTGTCTATTGATCTTCGTTTATTCTTCAAACTGTAGGCATGATCAAGATTCTTCCATTTGTTGGTCGTAGTCCTACTTTTGTATCGTCTTTTCATTATTTTTACCGTTTTGTTTCGAGAACCTGTAACCTGCAACTATGTAGCAAACATGGATCAAAAGCACATGTTTATTTGTAAAATGAATAAGAATGGGGAATATAATAATGCAAAATTATGATATGAACAAATACCCCCAAAATTATCTTTTGCTCGTCCTCGAGCAAAACTAGTTTTATTCTCGAAAAAGACCTAGCCTCACTTTCACAGGGAAACGCAATTGCACTGAGCTCGTACAACAAGCCGTTAAACCTCTAGGTGTCCCTAGTAGGAGGAGTGTTGTCTCCTGTGGGTTTTCAGCGGATACTACCTACAAAATCCTATCAATTTGGCCTATTGACTTTTATTCTCCAATTAGGTTTTCTAACAAGAAACTCTATTATCTTCAACTCAGAAATTATCAACCCGTATTTTTCACGCTTCCTTATCATTTAACTTAAGATTGTATATGTTCTGTAATTTCACTTAGCTTTTAGCATCTTTTGAGTTTTCCTTCTAAGGTTCCATCTCAACTTAGGAATTTTTATCATCTCTACTAAATATATAAGTCCTATTTTTCATTCCTATCTCTCATCCAAACCCCAATCACATACCCCTACGTGTGTGTGTATATCACCCCTACACTTGGAAATTCAAATCAAGCTATTATACTCTTGTCCATCGTCCAAAGTACTTTTCAATTGGTGAATTTTTAGATGAAATTTCTCACACAATCTTCATGCGACCGTTAATACTTCTTAAGGTACTAACGACCGATTACAAAATGTGTTTGCACATTAAGGCGTAATTCCTAGTCTTGTAACACCTAAGGTTTTAGCAGTGACTCCCAAACCAGTTGATCTAAGGCACTAGGTGATAAAGCACCCTCGCTAAATATTTTTTCTATTTATGCAGCCTTAAGTAATTACAAAAACCAGTGTTCATTTTTTTTATCTCTTTATTCACACTTGTATTTTTATTTTATTTCCTTTTATACTAAGGACTTTAGGCAAGAGCATTTTAACGTCTCTTCTACTATTCCAAGTTTCAAGGTTCGTGTTTGTGCAATTTGTAGGGTATATATTTTCAGAATTTAGAATTAAGCTTAGGAATTATTTTTCAGACTTATATTTTAATAAAAATATCAATAGCCTTCCCTTGTTTTGACTTAGCCCAAGAAGTGAAATCAGAATTTTCCTATTTCTAAGTAAACTACAAAGACATATATTTTCTACCATTAAATTTTAAGAAGGGTTATTTTTTAGGGTTTTACTAAGTCTAGGATCTAGTTGTTCCTGGCTAGTTAACCTTCATGTCAAACTAAAGTCAATTATGGCCAAAATTGAATTTTTCAATTTTTATAATTTTCAAATTTTTCAGTTTTTATTTGATTTTTATATTTTCCTTTTTTCATTTTTTTTCAATTTTTATGATTTTTTTTATAGATGCAATGTAGAATTTAAACATGCAAAAGAAAAATAAAAAGATATACAAAAATTTAAAAAGTATGCAATGCAAAAAATGACTACTTACAACCACCAACTCCTCCAAACTTATCACAAGCATTGCCCTCATTGCTCGGCCCCACGCCGTGCTCTCGAGCGTGAACGGGAACGCTCCTCCCTACCTAGCAGGGTTCGGATCCCCTGCTCTATTCCAGTCAACCGTCTATCATGATCCCTTACTATCCCCCTCAACTCATCAATGCCCCTAATAGCTCTCCGCATCAATTGTGCATGTTCTAAAGGAGTGAGTTCTCATTCGCTCGCGGTAGAGCTTGAGCTAGGTGTGCGGGCGGGCACGTGCTCCGCCGGTTCAGTTCTAGACCACACATCCGTCAATCGTGAATAGGACGTAGAAACGCCCTCAATAAGAGGCCTAACAGGTGTGCCTCCAAGCATGTAAAATTCGAACTTCTCCACGGGGAGGAAATGTCGACACAGTTGTGTCACAAGCATTGGGCAAGGGTAATTTGCGGCTCGTTTGCCCGCACCTATAGAGTTTAGAAAAACTGTGCACATGTCGAAACGAGTGTTTCTTGTCCTGAGGGTATGCACAATATGTAGTGAGGGTGTAAAAATGTGGTGTTGTGGGAACTTCCAAAAATATTGTTTTGTGCCCAACGGCACACAGCTAAGACATTGGCAAAAAGGATTCTCACTTGGATCCCCTTCCGCGGCTCCCTTGAGCAATCATTGCCCACCAAGGGTATGTAATCCTCAAATTGTAATGGTTGGTCATGAGCGGGTATCCGAGGGATTAATGTAACTTTATGTATGATGTCCCTATCTATGATAATTTCCCTATTACCCCACTGCAATTTTATAAAGCCGAATTGGGAAAAACACCCGTCTTCCAAACACTCGTAAAAACGAGTGACTAATTCAGGAAGTGCATAAGCGGTAGGGTGATTATATACCAAAAGGTTCCAACTCCTACGCGCTATCTCGTTCGCAAAATAACTCCCATACACATCGTGTGAAAAATTTGTGAAAAGTCACGTTCAAGTTGCACACTGTATGCCATCAGGTAAGTTACTGATCTACAGAAAATAAAAACAGAGATGGGTACAGAGATCGAACCTCCCCTGAAAAATTCAGGGGGTGAAGACACAGGTCGGCGGCGGAAACACGGCGGGAAGAACCTTGTTGCGGCAGAAGCACGGCGCGGCGTCGGAATTGCTCTGCAGAAAAGAGGCGGCGGTGGCTAGGGTTTGAGAGGAAAAGATTTTTAGGGTTTAGAAACACAGAGAGGGTCGTGGTCTGTATATATAGGGGGAAGTGTTGGCTATTTGCAAATAAACCCCTCTAAGAAGTGGGAATTATTTGCAAATAGTAAAAAAATATTTTAATTTTACAAAAATACCCCAAAAAATTTTATTTTTATTTTTATTTTCAAATTTTTATTTTTTATGTTATTTTGTACTTACAAATGATACACACCCCAAACTTGTTTGAAACAATGGTTTGGCTAGATGATCGAAAATTTAGGGGTAAATGGAGAAAGATTAGTCAGTATAAATCGGCTCCTGCAAAAAAAGGTGCTCCTCCGACGGGTCCGCGGTGAGGAACGGTTTGAGTCGATGTCCGTTTACTTTAAACATTGTACCGTCCTCTGGGTTTTCTAGGTCTACCGCACCGTGCGGATATACGGTGCGTACCAAAAACGGTCATTTCCACCTAGATTTGAGCTTGCCGGGGTGGAATTGTAACCGAGTATCATAAAGCAAAACCTGTTGGCCAGGTTTGAAAATCTTGCGCAGAAGGTGTTGTCATGGAACACCTTCGTTCGGTTTTTAACAATTACCGGATTTTTGTAGGCCTCATCCCGCAGCTCATCTAGTTCATTCAATTGCAGCCTTCTATTGCTGCCCGCATCTCCCATGGATAAATTCAACTCTTTAATTGCCCAGAATGCCTTGTGCTCAATTTCAACTGGGAGGTGGCAAGCCTTCCCATAAACAAGCCGGTATGGAGACATGCCAAGATCGGTCTTTGAAGTAGTACGGAATGCCCATAGTACATCAATCAGTTTGTGCGACCAATCTTTACGATTTTTAGAAACCGTTTTCTCCAAAATTTGTTTAATCTGCCGATTCGAAATCTCGGCTTTCCCACAAGTTTGGGGATGATATGGTGTTGAGAATTTGTGAGTAATGGAGTATTTGCGCATTAAGGACTCAAAAGTCCTATTACAGAAGTGAGATCCATTATCACTTATAATCGCTCGAGGATGCCCAAACTGAGAAAAGATATTTTCTTTAAGAAATAGAACAACAACCTTGTTGTCATTCGTTCGGCTGGGCACAGCCTCGACCCATTTGGAAACATAGTCAACAGCCAAGAGAATATGCATATTCCCAAAGGAATTGGGAAATGGTCCCATGAAGTCTATTCCCCAAACATCAAAAATATCAACAACCAAGATTGGTTGGAGCGGCATTTCATTTCTCCGTGATATCCGGCCTAAGTGTTGGCACCAGGAGCAAGTCTTGCAGTATTCGTATGCATCTTTAAAGAATCGTGGCCAGTAGAAACCACACTGCAAGATTTTCTCTGCTGTCTTCTTGGGGTCAAAATGCCCGCCACATGCTTGATCGTGGCAAAAAGACAGCACACTCTTAAACTCGTTTTCGGGGACACAACGACGAATGATTTGGTCGAAACAGTATTTAAAGAGATACAGTTCATCCCAGTAAAAATGTTTTTCTTGGGACAGGAATCGGAGTTTGTCCTGTTTCAACCAATCTTTTGGTATCGGTTCGGTGGCCAAGTAATTTACGATATCAGCGAACCAAGGTTCGCATGACACGGTTAAGAGTTGCTCATCGGGAAAAACGTCTTTAATAGGAATGTCAAGTGTGGGCGAAGAAGGAAGTCGTGAAAGGTGGTCGGCAACTACATTCTCACATCCTCTTTTGTCCCTTATGACAAGGTAAAACTCTTGTAGCAAGAGGATCCAACGTATTAGCCGGGATTTAGCATCCTTCTTCGCAAAAAGGTAGCGAAGAGCTGAATGGTCCGTGTAAACAATCACTGGAGAGCCGATTAAATAAGGCCGGAATTTTTCAAGTGCAAACACAACGGCAAAAAATTCTTTTTCTGTCGTTGTGTAATTCAACTGGGCCTCATTTAATGTTCGGCTAGCGTAATAAATTACGTGCGACATCTTATTAATGTGCTGTCCAAGAACAGCACCAATGGCGAAATCCGATGCATTGCACATAATTTCAAATGGAAGCATCCAGTCGGGAGATGGAAGAATGGGCGCAGAAATGAGTGAGTGTTTCAATGACTCGAACGCTTCCATGCAGGTTGAGTCAAAATCAAAAGTTGTGTCCTTGGCCAATAAAAGAGTCAAGGGTCTAGCTATCTTGCTAAAATCCTTGATGAACCGTCTATAAAAACCGACATAACCAAGGAAGGCTCAGATGTCTTTGACGCATTTAGGAGGAGGAAGATTGGAAATGAATTCAATCTTGGCTTTATAAACCTCTTTGCCATTTTGCGAGATGACATGTCCTAAGACAATGCCCTCTCGTACCATAAAGTGGCACTTCTCCCAATTTAAAGTGAGGTTCTTATCCCTACAGCGGGTAAGAACAGCGTCTAAGTGTAGCAAACACTCATCGAAGGAGTCACCGAAAATGAAGAAATCATCTATAAAAATTTCCAAAAAGTTCTCCACCATGTCAGAAAAGATCCCTATCATACACCGCCGGAAAGTAGCGGGTGCATTGCATAACCCAAAAGGCATACGACGGTAAGCGAATGTACCGAAAGGACAAGTAAATGTGGTCTTGTCTTGATCCTTTTCGGCGATGGGGACTTGATTATAGCCGGAATAGCCATCCAAAACGCAGCAAAATTCGTGCCCAGCCAATCGTTCTAGCATTTGGTCAATAAAAGGTAAAGGAAAGTGGTCTTTCCTTGTCGCGGCGTTGAGTTTTCTATAGTCGATGCAAACTCGCCACCCAGTTTGGGTGTGAGTAGGTATTAACTCATTCGCCTCATTGGTTATGACCGTTATGCTCGATTTCTTTGGGAAAACATGAATGGGGCTAACCCACTGGCTATCCGAGATAGGGTAAATGATACCACTATCTAGACATTTGACAATCTCCTTTCTGACAGCCTCTTTCATTCTGGGGTTGAGGCGTCTTTATAGATCCCTTACTGGCTTGGCATCATCCATCATGTGTATATGATGTTCAACTATGAGGGGACTAATCCCCTTGATGTCCGCCATAGTCCAGCCAAAAGCTTGCCGCTATTTTGTAAGACCGCTAAAAGGGCTTTTTCTTGCTCGAGAGCTAGAGATGCCGATATGATAACGGGAAGGGTCTCATTCTCACCTAGGTAAGCATATTAAAGGTGAGACGGCAAAAGCTTGAGTTCGAGTTTCGGAGGTGAAACAATTGAAGGTAACATTGGTGAAACTGTCTCGAACTCGAAGGATTCCATCAATGGTTCAAATCGAGTGTAAGCAACCGAGTCGGATGGTTCAACTAACTCATCTGAAAATTCAAAGGACCCAAACTCAGGTGATGAGTCTTCAAAATCGTCCAAAAAAGTGAAACACTCATAATCATTTTCTGGGGTGAAAGCTGTGTCAGATTCTAGGAAGAACGCACTAAAGGCGTCAAAACTGCTGTGATCGAACAAAAAAATTTCGAGCTCACAGTCCTCCTGCGTGATCTCATGGATCAAGAAAACATCAAGTATACTAGCATTAGGCTCGGAGAGCTGATTCCCCAACTTAAAAATGTTGAGTTCAATTATCATATTTCCAAAAGATAGGTTCATTGAACCGTTTCGACAATTGATCACCGCATTAAAAGTCGCAAGGAATGGTCGACCAAGTATCACCGGAATTTGACTTCGGGGGTTAGCTACAGGCTGTGTATCCATAACAATGAAATCAACGGGGAAAATGAAGTCCCCTACTTTGATCAACACATCCTCTAACTCACCCCTAAGATGGGTGATGGATCGTTCGGCCATTTAGAGAGTACAATGAGTGGGTTTAAGCTCTCCAACGCCTAATTATTTGTATACTGAATAGGGTAGCAAATTGACACTAGCACCAAGATCTAAAAGTGTTCTATTGATGTTCTTATCCCCAATTGTTATCGAAATTGTAGGACAGCCGGGGTTCTTATGTTTTTGGGGTAAAGATTAGACAAGAGCATCACTTACAGCGATAGCCAAGAAAACTTTCTTTGGCACTTGTGACTTCCTCTTCTTGGTGCATAAGTCCTTTAAGATTTTCGCGTAAGAAGGGACTTGTTGGATTGCATCCAAGAGAGGTATGTTTATGCTAACCTATTTGAACAACTCCATAATCATTTCCATTTGTGGAGTTGTTTTATTGGATCTCAACCTGTTTGGAAATGGAACATTTTGAAAATTTGTTGAGTCCAATTTCTGTGGAGTAGATTGCGGAGTTGGAGCGGATCCCAGTGTTGGTGTGTTCGTGAAGTGAGATGTGGGTCCGTTTGAATTAGAAGAAGTAGAGCCTTGTGAAGGATGAAGAATAAGATCTAACGAAGAAGATGAAGATGAAGAAGAAGCACCGGCAGGGGTGTCATCACTATTACCCACATTATTATGCAACACTTTTCCAGATCTCAACGTGGTCACAACATTTACATTATGATTTTGTTGTTCATATGCAACATGTGTGTTGTGTGTGTGACCGGGATTTGGCAATGGTTAAGATGGAAGCTTTCCCTTTTCTCGCTCGCTCAACGCAGCATTTAGTTGTGCAATTTGGGCCTCAATTGATTTGATGTTTTGATCATGTGAAGCACTGTTTTGTACCAAAGATTGAATGGAAGTCTCCAACCTTGCTGCAGATTGTGTAGATTATTTTAGAAACGCATCTAGACTTTTTCTAGCGAGGTAACCTTATCATTTTTCGGTTGAACATAATTTTTTTGTGGATATGAATTGTTGGGCACAAAATTGTTCATTTGGTTTGGGTAAGGTTGTGGTTGGAAAGGTTGCTGGTATTGAGTTTGTTGAGGTGCTTGTTGTTGTGGAAGAAGAGGCCTTTGAAAATTGTTATTCCCTTGGAATTGTTGATTTTGATTCCAAGAAAAATTTGGGTGGCTCCTCCAACCAGGATTATAAGTCGAAGAGTATGGATCATTTTTTTGTCTTTGCTGAAAGGCAGCATTGACTTGATCTCGTCCTTGAACGGGTGGATTGTAAGGGCACTCTTCAGTAAGATGGGATAGATCCGAACAACAAGCACAAACAGTGCGTGGGGGTAAAGCAGGGGCAGGAGAAGGCGATGAGATTTTGGTCTCAATTGCTTCTAGCTTTTTCGTAAGTGCGGCCATTTCGGCCTTCATTGCAATCGACATATCTAGTTGATGTATGCCTGCCCTAGATTGACCCGTTGAAGAAGATGAGGTGGTCTTAGTGCTTTCCTACTGAAGTGTTTGTTCAGCAAGATCGTCGAGAAACTGCCAAGCTTCCTCGCTTGATTTTGTTAGAAAGTGACCTTAACAAATGGTTTCCAACAACTGCTTAGTTGCTGGGTTCAATCCTTCGTATAAAGTTTGGCAAAGTTGCCAATTCTCGATACCGTGATGAGGGCATTGAACAAGTAGGTCTTTAAATCTTTCAAAACACTTCCAAAAGGGTTCAGAAGGAAGCTGGGAGAATTCAATGATCTCATTGCGAATTCTCGCGGTCTTGTGATGTAGGTAAAACATTTATAAAAAAGCTTTAGAAAATTCTTCCCAATTTTTAATCGAGTGTGATGCTGTGCTATATAACCATTTCTCGTCTAGGTCACATAAGGTGAATGGAATGACACGTAGCCTTATAGCATCATCAGAAAATTGTGTTGTCCTCATCATTGCGCAAACATTCTGGAATTTGTTTTTGAAGATATAGGCATCTTCGGATTCCAGCCCATGAAATTTGGGCAATATGTTGATGAAGTGGGGTTTGATCTCAAAGCTATCCCCATTGGCCGGTGGTAGAGCGGTGCGGAAAGGGTAGAAAAGATCCTGGAGCACAATTCGTTGGGGCGCTTCAACAGGTGGGTGTTGTGGGTTATTCGCACCTAACGGAGGTGGAATCATTCTCGCGGGTAAGGGGTTGTTAGGATTGAATCCCGACATCTCCTTAGAATAGGAAGAATATGAAGGTGAAGGTAAAGAAGTGGAAGGAATTTCGACTTCGGAGTCGAAAGTGTCATCAGTCGGCACTAACGAGACACGGACTAATCGGGCACTAGTGTCCCTAGTCCAACCGGACATACACTAAAGAGGTAGTATAGTCAAAAAGGTGAAAACAAAAGGTGGGGGTAAGAAAACGTCAATGACAGGAAAGTGGGTGTAAGTGGGGTGCAACGGATTACTTAGCGACAAGTGGCAAGTATTTGTAAAAAAAAATCGTTTTGTGTTTTTTTTATATAAGGAGCTTTTTGCAAAAAGATTTTCAATAAAAGGCTTAGACACACGTTCAAGAAATCACAAATGCACAATCAAGCCTAGATCTAGGGTCACCTAGGTCAACTAGACTGCTCCTAACTGTTCCAAAGGGCAAGATGTGAGGACCTCAAATCGCCTCTTCACCGCCAATTGTGGCCAGGTAAGCACAAGCAGAGAAAGGAGGGATCTGCTTACGAATCACCGTGAGACGGGCCTTTTAAAGTTACCTTTCCCTACCTGTTTAGCCTAGACACCACAAAATCTGGTTTAGATAAATGATCGATGCCTACAACTATTCCTTTGTCCTATTGAGCGTGACAGTCCTTAAGGTCGAGTCTAATCTTTTTTAATTAACTTGATGGTCAATGCAATATGCTTTATGTGATTTTTGGGGTCCTAGGAAGGGTAATGAAATCCCCACCCAATCTGGATTGGTCTTCAAGCCCCTTAAAGTCAATTTTTAAATATGCAAAGCAGTAAACACAATCAAACACTTGCAAACAATTTTTTTTTATTTTGTGGCGCAAAGAATCCTGCACAAGATCAAGTTATTGGAGAAGGGAACAAGTTTTTGCGCAAAGAATCTTGCATGAAAATTTTACAGAGGAGATAATAGGGTTACAGAGAAGAAAAGAAAGCTTACAAAGGGGTTTCCACCTGCTGACGTCGCCTCCAGACCGCGTTTCCGCCGGCAAAGGTGCCTTCTTGCCGCATTTCCGCGGTGGACTCTGCTATTCAGTTCCCGAAATTTTTTCTGCTCCTCTGGTCTGATTTTCCTCTGTTGTTCAGATCTGCTGTTTTCTATTTTGCTCTATGAATTTTTCCAGATCTGAATTCATTCGTCGATCCTGCACAATTCAAACGAAACACCCTTCAAAAAATAGCAAGATGATAAAATTTATATATATATTTTTTAATTTTTTAGTTTTTATGAATTTTATGATTTTATATTAACCCGAAATTGCAAAAAGAAAATAAATATGCCATCCCCGGCAACGGCGCTATTTGATTGGTTGAGTTTTATTGCGCTTTCGCTTTCAAAAGATGAATCAAAGAATTAATTGCCGCAATCAAGAACGGCGTCGATTGGTAGCTAGCCGGTGAGTACGGGTCGGTCCACAGGGATTTTGTGTATTTTCTATTTGTTCTAACAAGTTAATTCCAATTGTGATGGATTGGATTATCACTAAAAACTAAGGTTGATTTAGACTAGGATTAAAATCTTGCTAGGGTTAGGTTTATATTAAGTTTGGAAATTTAATATTTGTCACCGCTTTCAACGCCCTAATTTAGATCTATTTAGGTGTTATGGTAATAATTAATAAAGGGGATTAGCACGATCGGGAAGAAACGATGTTTCTTCCTCTAGGTCCTTGTCCGTCCTTTCTTAACTCTTACCCTAACCTCCATGGAAAACATATACAACCGATCTTTTAAACTACGGTATCACCGCTACCTCGTGGGATAGGGTGTCGTAGTGAGCGGTGTGTGTATGTATGGATGGAGTCCTATAAAAAATATGCGATGGGCAAGAAAGGGGTGAGAGATTTTCATCTCTCAAACATTTCCTATTCCTAACCCTAACAAGTGAGGAACTACTCACTCATTAGGGAATTGATAAAAGATATTTTTGTTTGGTTTTAATTCAATGATCTAATTATCTAGACTACGGCAAATAAATAAAAGTGCTAAACTAATTAACTAGGGAAGATAATGAAAAGTTATACTAGGGCAGAAAAGAAATTATAACTAGGGCATGGAAAAGAAAAACTACTTATTTTATTCGATGCACTCTTCAAAACATTACAATGAATTCTGAATTTTTATCAATAAAGAGTGGCATAAGAAGAGGCATGCTCCAAAAATGAGCATTAGGGTTTCTATTTATAGATCACAGAAACCCTAGGGTTACATTCAATCCCCATCTGCATTTACAAATTTACCCTGAGAAGCCTAGTCAACGCACCGCCACACCGTCAAATTTCGCACCGACACGTGCCTGGCACGGTCACGGATCCGCGTCCATATGCCCTGTTTGGCTGCGGATCCGCGGCCATATGGAAGGGTCTTGGTCTGGAATTTTCTGGGTTTCTTCTGGTTGCATTTGGCTTCTTATTTCTTCACTTGGTTTCTCAGATTGTCTTTTAGTTTTCTTCCAGATTTCCACAGTGCATAATGTCGTGGACTTTTACCGTTTGCTTCGTGTCGAAGTCTTGAACCTTGCACCGACTTTGTGCTTTGTGAAATTGTCCATTGATCTTCGTTTATTCTTCAAACTGTAGGCATGATCAAGATTCTTCCATTTGTTAGTTGTAGTCTCACTTTTGTATCGTCTTTTCATCATTTTCACTGTTTTGTTCCGAGAACCTGTAACCTGCAACTATGTAGCAGACATGGATCAAAAGCACTTGTTTATTTGTAAAATGAATAAGAATGGGGAATATAATAATGCAAAATTATGATATGAACAGTTACTCATCATGGAGCGAACCATGTCCAATTGGGTATGGTTTCTCCGCTCCGATACTCCGTTGTGCTGTGGTGTATACGGAGGAGTAAGCTGAGAGAGAATTCCATTCTCTTTTAGGTTATCTAGGAATTCCGTGCTTAAGTACTCCCCTCCTCTGTCAAATCGGAGGATCTTCATACTTTTGCCAGTCTGGTTCTCTACTTCGTTTCTAAATTCTTTGAATTTATCAAAAGCATCAGATTTGTGTTTCTTAAGATACATATATCCGAACCTAGAGAGATCATCAGTGAATGTGATGAAGTACGAGAAACCACCTCTTGCATGTATAGACATTGGACCACATACATCACTATGTATGAGTCCCAAGAGCTCTGCTGCTCTTTCTCCGTGTCCGATGAACGAAGATTTGGTCATTTTTCCTTTTAGACAAGACTGACAAGTTTCATAAGATGAAAATTCGAACGTATTCAAATGTCCATCTTTATGCAACTTACTCAGTCTTTTCTCTCCGATATGACCAAGTCTACAATGCCACAAGTAGGATTCGTTCACATCTGAACGCTTCCTCTTGCGTGTGTTTTGTATACTGAGAACTGTGTTTTGATTCAGAACATAGATACCATTATACAGTGTACCTTCTGCAACCAATACCTTATCAAGGTAGATGTTCATGATATTTCTATCAAGAACAAATCTATATCCATCTTTATCAAGTAAAGAAACTGATATGATGTTGCAAACCATGGAAGATACATAGTAGCAATTGTTCAAAATCATAGTATTGCCAATACTAAGTGATATTCATCGATGGCTGCAGCATTAACTTGTGCTCCGTTCTCTACTCTGAGGAACATATCACCAAGTCCAACCATCCTACTTTTTCTCAGTCCCTGTAATAAATTACAGATATGAGATCCTGATCCGGTATCCAGTACCCAGGAGGTAGGACTGGCCGAAAAGCAATTCTCAACTATAAGAATACCTGGAGGAGATGCAATAGTATGTTTCTTCTTTGATGAGGTCATCAAGGAATTCATGCTTTCCTCTTTCCCTTGCTCATACTAATGATTGCTATCATAGTTTAGAGCCGAACCGACATTCCCGAGCCCCGAATAAGAATTCGGATCGGTCAAGCGATACATTTTATTATCTTGATTAGGGTTTGAACTAGTTGCTACCTGGAGAGAGAGAAAAGAAACACTCAGCGTGCGCTCTTGCAAGATTAGATTGGTTATTAGTTTATCTAATCAGGATGGCTCCCACTGTTTCCTCGAATTCTTCTTCAAACCTAAAAAGAAGAATTAGTTAGGATTAATTGCACGTTACTATACTTTCTTAACCTTTCGGCCTGGCTAGTGTTGGTACTTCGAAGGTGGTTTTCCAACGCTTTCGCGAAGTTCCTTAATTAAATAACCTCTTTTTCCTGGAGGCGTAGCCCTGCTAATACTGTTCTAGACACCTTCTTGGTTTATAGCATTGATTGTTAAGTGAGAAAATCTCCCAGGAGTAATCCTACTCATCAGTTGGATCGGGATCCAACTATCATTGCATGATAAACTAGATGGAAGCCACTCTAGTTACCACACTCTAGAAGGTATGCAGCACTAACAAGTTTCCTGTATATTTGAAACCACCAATGTGGTTTTTGCCTCAGGCGTTTTATGACCATGACAGATACCAACAAATCATAAAGTGCAAGTCAAGTTCTACCTTTCATTGTCCAGATTAATTTAGACCCACCCATACTCGTCTTTGACGGCTGCCAACAAAGATGTATGACTGTCCTAAATTAATACATCTCAATGCTACAAATAAGTATTATTCAACTACCGTACACTATGCCTTGACTGATGCCAACAAACACAGCACGAATACTAAATACTACTTATCTGAAATGACGGAGGGCTACGACTGGGTTTTTGGTGAAAACCCCGTTAACGTAATGAACTTGATATCGTTGGAGGAACCTGAGAAGTTTTTAAAAAAGGAGTGGTTTAAGCTCCGCTTTTGAAAAATTTTGGTTTTGAAAAAAACCGAGTAATCTACAGTATAGACTTTTGCTCAAGAGGTCGCTCCCTGCGAAGGGATATCGGCTCTTGCCTCGTGAAATGAGGTGCTGGATATTCATAACCGAATACCACTACGTAAAGTGAAAGAATATAGCTATAGTTTTTCGAAATTTGTTCCAACATCTTTTAGGTTTCTTTTCTTGCATTAATCAAAATTAAAGTGGTCCCATCGGTTAATCCTATCACACCATAAAAAGAATGAAAATACAATGTACGTATATACCATCCGCATTCGCCACGGGGCCCCGTCATCATCCATTAGGTTACTTAACTAACGACAGAGCAGGGGATGGCCTAGCGCGGGTGTAAAATATATACAACATCTACTAGTATATATATAAGTATATATAACATTCGTCCTAGGCATAGTCACATAATTCGAGAATTATTCACAGAATTCGCGAATAATTCGCGAATTTTTTATCAGACTAATTAATCTCTGAATTAATCTCCATTGCCGAACATGACGAATAATTCACGAATTATTCGCGAATAATTCACGAATTATTCCCGAATTATGTGAAAAAACAGCGAATAATTCAAAAAATAGCAAATAATTCACAAAATCAAAACCTAGCGCCTCATATATTAATTTATTGCTCGAAATCCTTCCCGAACATTTTCCGAACACTTACCGAATCTTTCCCGAATACCTACCAATTTTTTCCGAATAGTTCTCCGAATCCGAATTTTCGACTTCGCCGAATTATACCCAAACGACGAATTTTTGACTATGGTCCCAGGCATGATAATAAGCAACATCACAGAATCTCAGCCAAAAATACATAAAGGTGGATAATCTTGGAGCCCCGGGTTTCATTTGAGCCGCAAATAAAACCCGACGTTTCCGGTCGTGTGGATAGCCTGTGCAATGAAAACCTGGACCCCTACGGCGCGGCAAGTTACCCGCCAATCCCAGAAGTGAAGAAACCCCCTTCAACAAAGTGAATAGGCCACCCAGCACTTCACGGAATCCGGTAACTTGGGTTCCCCTTCATGGGTCATCCTATACCCCCTACGAGTGCGGCGAATAGCCCGCCAATTATAGAATGAAGCCCCCTCCGTCTCAGCGCCATGATATGCGGGTTTGTTGCCTTCTAGAACCCAGCTATTCATGCACTCCACCGTAGGGTAATCCTAGTACAGAAAAAAAATATGTACAAATGGTGACATCGACCTAACCCGGTCGTGCCCCAAAATAATATACAATTCGGCAAAGACGGCAGTCCATATGTCGGACGCTCGCCCCGCAATAACAAATGCTTAAATGAATACAAACTGTTCTAAATCATTGCATCATCGGCTATCCACCACGACAATCCAACCACAATATTAGCACAATCACAGAACATCAACGTGAATGTCATGTTCGCAAACTCGTCTAAAAGGACATATAGCAAATAGATGGTTTACCGATCAAATGACATTCACAGTCGCAGATGTTAATCTAAGTACTGATAACAATTAAACAGTTGTTAAAATATAACGACTTCGAAACACTCCGAATTTCCCCAAACTGTAAAAACAACAGAACATCAAACTTGGGCAAAAACAAGCAACACATGAAACCCAAACTTCATGAGATAAGAACATAGACCAGAACACGAGGCAATCCACCATGAGAAAACCGGTAAGGCCGGATTTTTGCATCATGTGGCAGGCCAAACGTTGGTGGAATTGCATCGTTTTTGTCCTGGGTTCATCTCATTGTCAAAGGATCACTGTGCACTTTCTTAAAAAAATTGAAGCCTTTAAAAAATCGACAGAAACTGCAGTTTGGTTTCAATGTTACGGAGTTGTTTCGGTTTCGTTATTTTAACATTGTTTAAACTTGCTAGTGTATGGTTTATGGGCTGGCTCTGATACCATGAAAGGTTACGCTAGTGCCCCGGCCGACCACCATGGTCAAATGCGGAACAAAAATTTATCTAACGATTAGAACATGGCACTAGAATAACCTTTAACCTGGATCTTTCCATAAACCAATCTAGCAAAAGTAGTAGTGCTATCTACTATGAAAGAAGTCTCACCAAACGATCCAAGTCCTTCAGTCTTCTTTCCTCTTCGTTAGCTCCAAGTGGCCATCTTGAACATTCTTGATCTTCTTTGTTGGCTCCTTTGGTTCTCCGCGATCGATCTTGCTCTCTGGTCCTCCTTTGTCGCAGATGATCCACCCGAGAGATACGATCCATGTCTTTAGCTCCTCACAATAAGTCAAGTGAAGCAACTAAAGAACTTGGGTTGCTAAATCAAGTATTCTAGGATGTAGTGTAAAGATCTAAGTGTTTGCTATCTCTTTCTTGCATCTTCACTTCTTTCTCAACTCATGAGAAGGGTAGTGAAGAGGAATATGATGAAGGTGGAGGAAACTCATGAGGAGGGAGGAGATGAAGAAAAATGGGAGCTCAAGAATTATGAAGCATGCATAAGAGAGAAAATCAACACAAAGGTTTTGTGTATGAATTCTCATGAATAAACAAGTGTAGCCATGCTTCAATAGTAACCACAAATGAATAAAGAATTCATTTGTGAACTATTGAAGCCATAGCACTCACCATGCCTCCCTCTCCTTTAATTTCCATCTCATTTCCATTTATCAATAAATGGAAAATTCCATGATGAGGTGTCCACCTTCTAGAAGGTAATCTGTAATAAAATACGAATTACAGTCTGTTGTATATACATACCTGCATTCGGATAAAAACAAGAATGCCCAAAGAGATAGAATAACACGAAGAACGTAATACTAGTATATACATATCGAAATACATATATGTAAACTATTAAATAAATAACTGATTTAATAATCCGGCTCAAACCCGAGCCGGCTAGTATTAGCAACTGTCCGATCGAAAGTCCGAGTACAATGCACATCAATCAATCAAGACCCTGCACGTATCCAATATGGCTATTACATCATTTCGCCTGAACCAGGGAAACCCTCTGTATGGGACTATAAAGACTCGACAGTACACCGGCAGTGAGTTACTGGATAAATCCATAAGCACAAGCACGTCAGCGGCACTAGTTGTACGTAACGGCTACCCGGGTACCTATCGAAAAGGAAGGCCGACGAGCAAACTCATCCGGATCCTTACTGAGCCTATCTGTGAAAATCGCCATGCAGTCCGGTCTCTTCGTCTGAGAGTATCGCATACCAAGTCTAGGGGGTGGTAAACGTCAGACCCTGATAACCTGGTAATTCATGCTAATGCGGCTCAGGACTAATCCGGGAAACTACTGATCAGCCTATCAGTAAATCCCAACTGCCATGTCTAAGGTCTTATGGTCCTGACCAATCGAACACGGTGCAATATCGACTCCTTATACCGGGAGAGACGGATCCCCGACAATAGCTCACTGCCTCCATGTGGCTCGGAACTGTACCCAACCAAAACCTGTTTGCACGACTTGGTAGAACCGTGGTAGGGTAGTGATCAAAGCACAGTGGGAACTCACACGAGACAAATGCCGACCTCAGGTCTAAAGACTAACCTGTACTCATGTCACCTGAGAACTTCCACCTAACGATAGGTATAGTACCATCTGGAAGTTCTCGGCGAGTCCGTCCGGTGTACTCACCCCCAGTGAGCACCTGTATACGATCTTAGGTGCGAAAGACTAATGGTTGCGGGACCATACCATCGCCCCTCGTCGGGGTCTAGAAACGTATACACTAGTCTACTCTGGAATATCGATGTCCAGTCTCGATACTCCTGCGATTAGGCGCCATTTAAGGATGTGTGTACCGATTACCCAGCTCCCACATGTATGATCGTCATCACAATGCAGGTAGTCTAGCAATGATCCTACGGGCTTTATCAACATGTATAAAAGATATGCAATAGCAAGTAAAACATGCACATGTTAAGATAAAGACAAACCAGATAGCATATTATCATATCGAGCAAGACTGTCCTATTCATACATATATATATATATATATATATATATATATATATATGTCCAAGCATCTATATGTATACATATACAATAATGGCCTCTAGGGCATACATATCCAACAGAAGTACATGTAAGAGATCGTGAGATTACATGGAGTACCGGTTTGCATTATCTCCGATCGTGACACCAGATTCCGATTTCAGTTTTGGTAGAGTCTGCAAGCTTGCCTGAGAACGAGTCTGAACTTCAGCACAGCCTATCATCCATAAACAGATGGTCAGTCTGAGCGAACGATTCATACTCTTGAAGATATGCTAAGAGCGTGTATATTAGACTTCGGAGGATCATGGGAAGATCACCTACACCTTATGGAGTTTTCATACAACAACAGCTACCAGGTGAGTATTGGAATCCTACCCTTTCCAGCTCTCTATAGAAAGAAGTGTCGTTCACCATTAAATTGGGACGACATCGGAGATAGGGATCTCCTTGGATCAGAGATGATCGTGGCGACTGTGGACATAGTTCGCACGATCAAGGAAAGAATGCGCATAACCCAAGACAAACAGAAGCACTGGGCTGATGCAAAGCGCCGACATCTATAGTTCCAACCGGGAGATCATGTGTTCTTACAGATCTCTCCGAACCATGGAGTAATTCACTTTGGCAAGAGGGGTAAGCTCAGTCCAAGATACATTAGACCGTTTGACATACTCGAAACAGTCGGAGAAGTGGCATATCGTTTGGCACTTCCACCCTCATTGGAAGGAGTGCACAACATATTCCACATATCCCAGCTTCAAAGATATGTGAACGACCCCAGCCACATTCTTGATAACTCCGAGCTCACTGTATAGACGGATCTATCTTGTGAGCAGCAACCCGTTGAAATCCTGGACAGAAAAGTAAAGTCACTTAGGAACAAGGAAGTAAACTTGGTCCGAGTGATGCGGAGAAATGATTCACCAGGAGAATCAACGTGGGAACGCGAGGACGACATGCGTGCAAGATACCCTTACTTGTTTGTAAACCAATCCTCAAATAATTGTAAATTTCGAGGACGAAATTTTTGTAAGGAGGGTAGAATGTAATGACTTTAATTTCATTGTACAAAAATTTTCAAATTAATTTACAGAATAGAGTTTCAAGCTTAAGCACAAGTTATAAATTAAAATTGTTTAAGAACAGTAAGAAATAACTTGTAGCTCATAGGTAAAGCCTTGCACTGCTGTGACGTATCCCCTGTGTTCGAATCCCATCAGCCACGTTATTTTTAATGATTTTTCTTTTAAACTTTTTGGAAGCCCAAGAGTTTACATGTGCAATACACGTAAAATGAAAAGTCTGAGAAAATCAAACATGTGTTGAATATTATATGAACCGACCTAGATACGTGGCAAAAATCCAGAGCCCAACCCCCACACAACGACCGGTGAGATCAGCCTTATAGCCGGCGCTGCCGCCTCCCTCCCCCTTAGGTAATACTCCCATTCTCTGCACACTGAAACTCTTGGTCTACCACACTACCCCTATGCTGTTTGAATTCCCTGCAATTATCTAGAGAGTGTTAATTCACTCATAAATTCTATTTTTAATACATTTTTAATTCTCTCTTCACTCTCAAAACCCTAATTTTACCCTATAAATACAACAGCATACCCTAGCCCGCCTCATTCTGAAATCTATTATCAAAAATCCTCAAAAATTTCCAAGTCAAAGAAGAGTACAAGTGGAGTTAGGCCAAGTTCCTTTTCCGGCGAGGATTCGAAGCACTTCTGGCGACCCCACGACTACAAGAAGGCCATCATTCATCTCCTCAACCTCCTTTCTATCTTTTTAACTTGTAAGTCCCACTTCTCTTCTTCTCTTCTTAACTTAAAATGTTCTCTTTTCAAATCACGTCGGTATGTGGAGTTATACCGACCCTTAATTCTATTCTCTTTTAAATTTCAATTTTCTCTTAAGAACCACTTAACCATATCATTACATCTTGCATGTTAAACATTAACTAATTTTTAGAAACAAGTTTGATTTTAAAATTCCAAGTAAAACAACTTTTATTAAACTTTTACACTTAAATACCATGAAATTACATATGACATCGTTTAATCATTCTTGCTTATATTACTTTTAGAAAACCTCACGAGATAATGACCTACCTCTCACAAACACGCATCTTGACATAGCACGATTCCCTTGAATAACAATTTTGTGGTAAATACGACATTTACATCAAAATACAATAAACTATTAAAAACTGTATTTCTTTAAATTGTGTGATTACATTCCTTTTAATTATGCCTCTACAACCCATTTTGAGGAACCCGATTCGAAATGGTGTAGATTATCGCACATCCTCAGGACTAGTAGAGCGAGATGCAGACCTTCTCATGGAGTATACAATCTCGATTGAATTTTTAATGCGATTTTTAAGAAAAACGTGATATTCTATTTAATAAATAATTTTTTTTAATAATTATATATAAATATTATCAAACCATCTATTTTAAATATAAAATAAATTCCATGTTTTTTTAAACAATGGAAAAGAATTACAAGTTTCATGAAAAGACCATCAACAATCCATACAAGTCAACTTTACACTAAAATACTTTGTATTATTCAATCTAGGTATTTATTCACTAGAATACCTCACTTTTAAAAAAATTACATTCATGAAAGCCCTAAAGAATATAAATAAATACTTGAGGATTATTTTGGAAGTATATGTAAAATATTTTTCATAAAACCCTCTCAAGTTATATTAATTTACATTAAGAACCCTAGTAAATAAAGGTTTAAGCGGGACCAATTCTCTTGAGCCTCAGGGAGCCGGAGAAAGTGAGTGCTTGCCTATTTATGGTAGAAAACTAAAACGGGGTTATCAATGGTAATTGGCTTGGAAAAAGTCACAAATTCTGCCGTCCAAGTGTAGCAGTTACCGATAACTCCTAAACCTAATTCAGGACTCAAATTTGTTGAAGTGTCTGACTTAATATGATTCTCAGTCTAATCTGAATACAATCCAAACATGAATCTAACCCTATATCTAATGCAACATGAATCCAATGTATCAAGTATAAACACTTGAACATGAACATGAATACCGAATAATACAAACATGCAACATGACTTGACTGGACCGAACCATGGGTATATTTTGAACTTGACTACATGACTATCCGTTTACATCTGAACAGTATACAGGAACAACTTATACTATGGTTTCGGCAAGTCTTATACAACAAATCAATACAATCAATACAATATGCATTACGGGGTTTAACGGTGTAGATTGGTACGGAATGTATTAGAAGTAACACGAAACGGTCACTATAATACACCTAACCTGAATATCCGTGTCGTTATCCCATGGCTTGATGGGGCCTTGTACTCCGTATACCTTAGTCCATAGATAGTTGGACTCCTCTCGTATACACTGATATAATCTTTACCAAGCTACAAACAATTACGTTAGTATAACAAAAACAGATAAAATACCAGACCTATTCCATTTACTTGATCCATTCATATCTCTCTCGTAGGACTTACCGAGCGATTGTTCGCTGACGACATTCTTATTTTTTCTTTCTTTGGAATGTTGTCAGGAGGACTCGACTCTCAGGAGATCGTGCCCAGCCAAGACGACTTGGAGTATTTCACAGAGGAGTCAGAGTTCTAGTTTCTACTTGTACTTGCTTTACTTTCAGTTCATATGCCATTGTTTAGGCATCGCTTTCCATTATTGTACTTTACTTTCCAGTTGTATATAAATAATGCATATAAATTAAAAGTTGTTTCATTACATTTCTTGTAATTCTTGTGCTTTACTTTTATATTGCTTATTTACGCTTAACGTGTTTACTTCTGAGTAAATACGCCGCGGCCTCACTATGTCTACTTCCCCGTACATTGGAAAGCGGGGCGTGACAGTCCGTGTGAGGAGCACGTGCGGCGCTGTCTTATTTACTTTGTTGGGCGCCCATGTGTTTTTCACATGAGACGCTAGGCGTTGTCAAATCTGTGTTAAGCACTCAGCCGTTTTGGCTACATATGAAGTGCTAAGAACTTTTACTCAGCGCTCACGTGTATTTCACGTGAGACGCTAGCCTTCTGTTTTGGACGCCCACGTGTTTTTTTTACATGAGTCATTGAGTCCTTTGCTGGGGGCGCGCCCACATAGGAAGCACGCGAAGCGCTAATTTCTTTTCTTTTTCAGAGATTGAATCTCTGTTAATGGCATTTTGACCATTAATGATCACCAAGATCTTTTTTTTGAAGATCTGGGATCCAGTTTTCTTTATAAACTAAGTTCTTATCATTATTATTATTTTAATAAGAACTAAGTTTCTTTTTAGGGTTAAACCTTATATTTAGAGGAATTAAATTCCTAGAAGATAAGTTATTTTTCTTTCTCTTTCTTTTTAACGTAGTTTTATTCCCTTAAGTTTTGAGTTTGAAGAACAAAATCTCACCAATGAGAATTGAATTCTCAACTTGTGGGGAGATTTGCTTTGCACATCTCAAATCATAAGAAGAACTAAGTTCTTATATAAAAGGTTAAACCCTTGTTTCCGTTTATACTAGGTAAAGGAGATATTTTGATCTCTCCTTTTTTCTTTTACCTAGAGTTTGAAATGAAGGAGATCTTCTTCTTCTTCTGAGAATTAAATTCTCTGTTTTTCTTTTTTGTGGAGAAGCTTATGGGGTCAATCCTCTATCTCTGGTGGTGTCTTTTTCATCTCTTTGCTCCTATTTATGGGAGAAAGAAAATAATCAATTTGTTGAGAAAATCTCTCATTGAGTGATCATTATTGATTTCATAATCGATCAGATTGATCTTTTAGATCAATAGGTGAATTTTATTCACCGTTGGAGTTTTAATGCAATGGCTCTCTATCTAATAGAGAAATTTTTTTGTTTATTTAATAAGATTAGAAAATATTTTTCTAAGATAGAATTTTATTCTTTCATATGAATATCTTATTAGTTTAACAAGGCTTAGGAAGATATTTTCCTAAGCATAGAATTTAATTCTGTTTAACAGAGAAAATCTTTCTTATTTTAGAAACACCAAGAAAATATTTCCCAAATAGAATTTAATTCTATCAGTCAGTTTAATTGATAATTTTATACACCATTGGATTTTTTATCCAATGTTGCTCTGTTTAACAGAGCACAATCTTTCTTTGTTAAGAAAGATTGGGAAAATATATTCTCATGTCATTGGATCTTTGATCCAACAATTTTCTGTTTAACAGAAAATATCATTCTCATTTAAAAAGATTAGGGAGATATTCCTCCCAATAGAATTTAATTTTATATTTGGTGATTTTTAATCACCATTGGATCTTTGATCCAATGGTTCTCTATTAACAGAGAATATCTTTCCCTTTTTAGAAAGATCAAGGGGGTATTTTCCTAAAATTTAATTTTATATAGGGAGTCGCCCTCACGTGTTTAACACGTGACCCCGATGTGTTTTAGCCTATTTTACTTAGCGCCTATATTCCTTGCATACAGGCACTCACATGTTTAACACGTGAAGTGACTATGGCCTTTAGCCCTTACACTTGTTGCTTATATAAAAAAATATAATTTAATTCTATGTATAGATTTTAACTCTATCTGAAGCTAATGCTTCAAAAAGGCGTTCTCACGTGTTTAACACGTGACCCCGGTGTGGGTTTTAATCAGTTTATTTAGCGCATATATGCTTTGCATATAAACATTCGCGTGTTTAACACGTGAGTCCTGTTTAGCTTTTAGTTGCTTGCTTTCAGCGTTTATATGCTTTGCATATAAGTGCTCACGTGTTTAGGCTTAAACGTAGGGAATTCTCCTCTTTTTTATTTCCCCCTATTTTATAAGGGAACAATCTTGATAGATTGTATGCTGAGTGTTTCTTTTCTCTCTGTGTGGTTATGCAACCATGATTTATCTTAAAATAAAACACATTAACCAAGTTAACCGTACCTTCTTACACAGTTTGGTTTTGGATTGTCATAATTCACGACAAAGTCATATATATTCCTTCTACTCCTAATTTCCCTTTGTTTTTCTACAAAACACTCCGTATCACTATGATGATCCGTATTTCTTGGAAAGTCCATCGTATAGTTACATACCTCGAGAAAGTTACTTCAGTTGAGGATGACCACTGGTTCTGAAGAAATTGAATAGGATTATTCGGTTGTCTCTTCCATTTACCTTCTCTCAGGTTGCGAGAGTTCCATGTATTAGGAGAGTACACCAGTTACGCTTATTGGATAGTCTTCTTCCAAAGCTTAAGTTGGTGCCGAAAGGTAAGGAAAGAAGAAAATCAATTAGCCTAAGTGCAGTGTACAGAAAGTAAGATGTAGAGGCATATAAAAGGATTGAAGTGGGAGCAATGGAAATTTCGACAATTGCCATGAATTTAGATAGTGGAAGAGGCTTTACTGGGAATACCAGGACACCCCTTTAAAACATTTTGTAGGGTTACCTAGCGCGGCAGCAAGGTTTCGGGAGGCATCGTCCATGCCGTTTTCAAATTTTTTCGTACTAAAGAACCCTAGCCCTAGAATCTTAACTAGAGATTTAGACGAACAAGAAATGCAAACAACTTTACATCTAAGTGAATGAGGAATACAACCTTTGTAGACCAGTCCTTCACTTCTAAAGCTCCGTGTAGTAGTCCCTTCGCTCAATGTAATGAAAACCCGAACTCTAGTAAGGATTCACATGAAGAAATGAACAAGCATGTTCGAAGTCTTCGAGACCGAAGATGATCTACGTCGAGGAGACTCAAGCTCATGGTACCTCTTCACCAATAGTATATTAGTGAAGCAAACACCCTAAACTAAATGGATAATATAGTAGAGGATGATGAAGTAGGAATTGGGCTCACTTTAGATTTAATTTTCTCACAATATTTTATCACCTTGAGAAAAGCAAGCAGGCTTTCTTATGAGGAAGAAGAAGATGAAGTGGAGATGAGAATGAAACTCATGAGGAGAGAATAGGAATCATGGGTGAGTTAGTATCATATACTAACTCATGTAGAGACTAAATAATGGCTAACAATAATAGTTAGGTTAATAAATATCTCTAAGTAAAAATAAATTAGTGGACTTGGTCAATGGTTTCACAAACTTCTACAAGCTTCAACCATGTGACTAATTATCAACTAATTTGAATTAGTTTAAATAAATAAAACCCATCATTATTATAAGCATGGTGTGAGTCTCATACACCCATGTAACATGTGGCATCAAGCATGACACAAAATAATATACATTAATATATATCACATATATACTAAGTGTACATAGGTAAGAAAAATAAATCTTAAGTGAGCTAATATTAGTTAATGTAAGATAATATATCAAATATATAATTATACATTAAATTATTAAATCAACACTTGATTTAATAATCCGGCTATATCACATACAACCGACTAATATCATATGTTTCAACTTATCGAATCAACACTTGATTCGACAGCCCAGCTATATCACATATAACCGACCGATATCACATATCGCGAGAATAGAATGCGGTATCACATACGCGCATTAACCTCGGTCCCGCACATATCGCATATGTCCTCCTATTTTGTTTCGCATGAACCTGGAAATATCTGTGTAGGACTCTAAAGACTCGTCAATACGCCGGCAGTAGGTGATGATCATATCAAACACCCACAAGCCGCAAGCGGTCTGCTAAACGTAACGGCCACACGGGTTTTGAGCGATCAGAAGATCAATAAGCAAGCCTGCTCATACTCCTGTGAATCCAATCAGTAGCACTACCGTACAGTCCAATCTCTTCGTCAGATATGTCGCATATCGCAGCCTGGGGGTGGTATAACGTCAGAACCCAATAGCCTGATAAGTCATGCCGATGCAAGGTCCATAACGGTTCAAGAATCTAATGATAACACTTACCAGTAAATCTCAGCAACCCTGACCTGAGATTTCCTTTTATGGCCAATCGAGCATAGCGCAACATCAACCCCTAATACCGGGAGAGACGAATCCCCTCCTATCGCTCATTGCCTCCATATGACTCGGGACTGTACCCAAAAACCACCGTTTTGCATGATCTCTTAAACGTAGTAAGGTGGAAATCAAAGCACAGTGGGAATCACACAAGACTCTATGACGATCTCGGATCGACAGACTAATCTGTACCAGTGTCACCAGAGAACTGCTATCTGACGATAGGTATAATACCATCTAGGAGTTCTCGACGAGTCCGTTCAGTGTACCCAGTCTCCAATGAGCACCCGTATACCTTCTCTGATGTCAAACACCAATGGATGTGGGATCATCCATCGCCCATCATATGGGTCGAGAAGCGTATACGCTAGTCTACTCTGGAGTATCGATGCCCTGTCTCGATACTCCCACGACTAGGAACATTTGAAGGATGTACTTACCGACTACCACTTCTCCACTAGTATGATCTGCATCATAATCCTGGTAGTCAAGTACTCATCCTAAGGCTTTATCAACATGTAATAGAGAAACAATAAGTGTACATGTTAAGATAAAGTGCAACCAGATAGCATACTATCATGTCGAGCAAGAAAGTCATCCCTATATATGTCCAAGCATCTACTACAATATACATCATATGTACAGTAATGGCCTCTAAGGCATACATATAACTAACACATTTATGTTTCTGAATTTTCTGTATACTTATAATTGAAAACTGTTTTCCTAATTAATTCTGACTCTAAGGTATGTATGTACCATATTAGAATCTCACATCTGTATGATGTTACAGATGCGGAATAAGAGTAGAATATTAGGAAATGGGCGATTTTATGCTCTATATCGGAATTCGTAACAATTGGCGATATTGGATTAAATTACCTGGATTTGCCTAACGGCAAATATTTGGTTTTGAATAACTGTTGTTTTAAACCAATTTTTAAAATTTAATATATGTATCTTTATTTTATAAAGTATGATATAAATTATGAAAATTATGTTCTAAACATTTACCTTTATTAATTGAGGATAAGGTAAAGTGCATTGAATAACAGTATATAGACATTCTTAACCAAAATACAGTTATCAACTTACTACACACAGGATTTGAGTTATTATACTCTTGGGACTTATACATGGTAATGTATGTTTTCTGGTGTCCTTTAGCACAAGAGTTTGGTACTCATACTTCATTCAGTTTACTTATGAATTCTCTGGTTTTAGACACGCATTCATTAAAATGCAAGGTCCAAAGATTTTGAGAAGTTTATAGGTATAAGAATAAAGTAGAGAACCGTGCGTTAGAAGTATCATGATTCTTCAAAGTGATCGAAAATATAGATACTTATACCAGGTATTCCGTCGTTAGTAATATTGAGAACTTGATTCTTTCACAGGTTACTTATCCGTGGGTGCGCTCCTTGATGAGTAATGTTATATTGGCATTTTTCCATTTAGGTGATAAACTGGAAACATATGCATGCCAATTGAATCTGGTTCCATCTAAATTAGTGCCCATGATTCTATATGGACATAAAATGGTTGCATATCTTGATATTGTTAAGATATTGAGTTATCCAGTTTCTATTTAAAAGAGGAATCCGGAAAAACTCAAGGCACGCTTCGGTAATGGAAGTTTGTAGATAACCCCAAGCATTTGCTAGGACTTTGCTTATACCATTTTCAAGATCAATAGTTACATTGTTCTTGACACACCACCATTTTATAAAAGGAATCTTTTCCAAAAGAAACTAGTGGGAGTAAGGTAGAACTAGAAGTGATTCCAGAACCACAAACAGTTGCTGAAAATTTAGTAGAATCTGAGCATTCAATTGGACTTGACAAATCTTAGCCACTCCGCAGATTTTAATAGGTGATCTTAGCCACCTGAGAGATACATTGGTTTCCTCGTAGACGGTAACTGTAATACCCCAGGTGGAGTTAGGGCTAAATACCACCTACCCCGTGAGAAGTGTGATGTTATCCGGTATCGAGGTGGGGATGTAACCGATGCGGATGCACACGGGGACCTACCGGAATAATGGGGAGTATCGAATTCCATTCCGAAAGAGAGCAGGATCTGAACTATAAATGGAATGATACCACTCTTACAACACAGAGGCGCTTTTTGGATGAATCGGAACTCCGGAGTTTGAAAAACTCTATAGTTAAGCTTGCTGGAGCCAGAGAAATTCTGGGATGGGTGACCTACTGGGAAGTAGCCCCGGGTTCATTCAAAAGGACAAAACCGTGCGACTTCGGCCAAAGCAGACAATACCATCTGTGTTTGGAGGTGGGTCGTGACAAAGTTGGTATCAAAGCATTAGGTTTAACCTTGGTTTAAGTCTGAGTTTGACTATGCGAAGTCTAGGGCGTATATATTTCGGAACCTAGGCTTGACCTTACGGAACTTAGACTTGACGAGGGGGCATTAGACCCGAACTTTCATTTTATAGGTTGACCTTGATTGATGGAGTGGGTAGCTTAAGTAGAGTGACGTACCATACGTATGTTCCGTGGCATATTTATGATACGATACTCCACTTAAAAAACCTTAGGATGTACATATCTTGAGATCTTTGATACTATTCGTTCCTATGATCATATATCCATTTGGGATATGATGACTTCTTTATTTCATGTGATTTATTTTCATTGATACCTTCTTGAGGTTCCTGTCACCATGGTTTGAGCACAGATTGAGCTGCTGCTAGTGTTTCGGTCAGGGCAAGCACGTCATGGACGAGGACTGACTATTGTTGTTTTCTGGTGACATAGGGACGTGTAGGTATAATGATGTGTTGTGATCTCTCGTTTGAGGAGAGTGTTCGGTTTTTCACCAGATGATTGGGCCAGTGTTAGAGGCTGCCAGACTGAGAGGACTGTTGATGTATAACATACTTCAGAGATCGTGATGTTGTCTACTGTGCAGACAGATGACCCAGTTGTTGCTGAGATTGATAGGATGTCGTTTCCAGAGCTTATGAGATGAAACAACGGGAGTTTCCAGACAGAGATGTGACAGAAGATAGCTAGTCTATCTCGAGTGAAGCGACTGTTATGATTCGTCAGATTTGATATGCCGATGCAGGCTCAGTTGAGTTGAAGAATTCCAGTTAAAGGATCTTACTCAGATCTAGAGTAGATCGATCAAGAGAGGACGTTGTTCGTCGGATGCTCCGATATGAGATCGGTAAGTTGACCAGTTTCAGATAGAAGGACCTCACCAGATGCGTTGTGAGTTGATTGAGAATGAACGAATAAAGTATATTCCTCCGAAGATTGGACGAGTTCCCAAGGACATGTTCGGCTAGATATCTTCTACAGAGTGATGAAGGTACTGAGTTCGTAATTTCGAGTTCGTATGAGAGGCTCTATATTGACCGTAGCCAAGAATGAATTGCAATAAGCAGACAGCAAGAGATGACGTCGAAGTGGAAGATAAAATATCAAGTGGAACAAGAGGTTCGTGCGAGATGTTAGCGAGCGGTTGTTACGCTCCATTGATGCTAGAGGATTGATATGTGTAAAGAGGCGTTAAATACAGCCAAATTTCAGAGGAAAGCTGTGCTAAGGACACAGCTGTCCCGTTATGAGAAAAAAGTTAAGCAAGAGTGCCAACCTTCGTATAGTTCGGCATAGGTGAGACCGAAAGAAGACATGGGCAGATTCTTTCCAGGACACCACAGCGATAGAGATTTGCACCCAGGGTCAGTTATAGCGTGCGTATTCAGAGGGCCAGATGTCGCCGTCGGTAATGTGCCGTTTGAGAGTGGTCATGTTGATTGGCCAAACAGTGATCAGAGGAGTTCCAGAGCGGAACTGTTCCATTAGTAAACTTGACCAGGTTGACGAGCAGAAGGATTGGGAAATTGGTAATCCAGAAAGGAACAGGGAACCCAGAGACTGGAGATGCTAGACCGTGAGCAGAATGCAGGTAGATGATCTTGCTGTACTAGTTTGGATGCACCGACATATTTTTCGACATTGTAAGAGGTGTACCTCAATGTAAGTTATTGCGCTTTGTGTTTTGTGATCCGAGTATCACACTGTTATTGCTTGGATTAGAGTTTTGATGATTGGGTTTCGTGATTTATGTGTTGGTGCACCTTGGTTGCATCTATTGGAGATTTATATTGTGCACGGTTATTGCACTCGACTATGTTTTTTACACCGCTACATTGAGATTTAAGATATGTGCATATCTATTTCACTTGATATCGATTTTGTGCCTTGTTGCACGTACTTATGATTTTGGTGGATTTCGAGATTGTTGATTTGATTTTTGTGCGTGAGGTACGCACTCGATTTGATTTTTCCGCTCAGTATAGCTTATATGTGCTTGTAGTCCTTTGATTCATGTTTTGTGCACACAGTTGCACACGTTTATGATCTTATACACCTTGGCATGCTCGGTGTTGTTTTGTGATCATTGAGATGTTGATGAGTTTTCGTGCATTGTTGCACCAGCTTGATATTTTGTGCATTTGTTGCACTAGATTGGGATTTTGTGCATTTGTTGCACCAGATTGGTATTTCGTGCATTGGTTGCACCGGAATCGTATTTCGTGCGTTGTTGCACCAGATTGATGTTTTCGTGAGCGTCTGCACTTGATGTTCGTTATTGTGCATACTATTGCATTAGATGTTTCATACAGACCAGACGCACTTGATTTAGATTTTCGTGCATGTTGGGCGCAGGATATAAGATTTTGTGCACACCGGATGGAGTTGATTATGATTTTTATTCGTGCATGTTGGATGCACTTGATGAGATTTTTATTCGTGCATGTTGGATGCACATGAATGAGATTTTATTCACGCATGTTGGATGCACTTGATAGAGACTTTATTCGTGCATAGTTGTTGCGCTTGATTTGAGATTCTCATGCACTATAGATGCATTTGATGTTGTTGTCGTGCACACCTGTTGCACTGGACAGATGCTTTCGTGCACACCTGTTGCACTTAGTTTTGCTTTTGAGCATATTTGTGGCAATTGTATTGTATTGGATTTCCGTGCGCACCAGACGCATGTGATGTTGGATACGCCTTTTGAGGATGATTTTATTTATGAGTATCACGTTTTGACGATGGATACTATATTATATAGTAGTCGAGTAGGACTGGTCTGAGGACAGTATCTGAATACTTTTGCATGCATAAAAGTTATCAAAGGTTTTCAAAAAGGATCTATAGTCTCGATATTTCTTACGTATCTGCGAGTGACACAAAATTTTATAAAGAGAACCTTCTGGGATATTTAAAAAGGCAGGACGTATAAATTGAGCTAAACATATATAAGTATATATTTATTACTTTACAAATGATCGTCCGCCACTTGTGCCGTGAGATACGCATAGCACGGGGATTTGAGAAAGATTTGGCAGGAGTTATTCAGCTTTTAAAAATGGTTTTACAAAGATGCGTGTTATATACGTATTATGATTTGACTATAGTGAATTTGGATTCCAGTAGTGGAATTCGAGATTCGTATTTCCATTCTAACTCCGAAGATTTCATGATGCTTGACGAAGTTTGATTTGAGTTTGGTACTCGTTTTCAGGCGCACACGATGCGCCGTGGTATCTGCATGTCTTCCGTGATTTCGGAACCCCGTTGATTTGAGCTGATTATTGAAATGTTTTAGTATTTGGGGATTTAAATTTAAATTCGGGGACCGAATTTATTTAAGGGGGCAAGACTGTAACATTTCAGAAATATAAAATATTATTTTTGAAAATTTAATATTAAAATAATATATTTCACGAAAACTATTTGATTTGCGAATAGGGATTTTTCGTAAAATGGTATAAGTATATACCAATATTTGGAAATTAATCGGAGATTAAAATGATTTATTTATTCTAATGATATTTGTCGAATTTTTGGCAAAATCCGTGTTTTTACATTTTTCCGTGATTTTGCAACGTGTCATGTGCATGTGCGCATGTGTGTCTGTTTGTGAGTTAGAGAGAATGAGAAAATAATAGAAAGGAAAACAAAAGAGAAAAGAAAAGGAAAACAAAGAGATGAGAGAAAAGAGTGTGTGTGTGTGAAAATGAGTTAATGAAAGAAAACAAAATGGGATATTTGTGAGAGAGAGTGAGTGTAGGGGAGATATTATGGTGAGAGAGTGAGGCTAAGAGAGAGGAAGACTTGGCTGCCCCTTCCTTTCATCCTTCCCATTATTCTTCAACTCAATTTTTCATTTCATTCACTCCACTACTCCAATGCATCATCTCCAATTCCTTCACAAAATCCTATGCACCCATCACAATAAACATGCACACACCCATTCTAAACCCTTAGAACCATTCAATTTCGGATTTGTTACGACCCAAATGTGTCACGTGACCGGCACTTAAATCACGTGACATCTAAAGATGTCGACACGGTCCAAGTAAGCTGAAACCCGGAATCCAAACCTTATTTTTTTGAAAACATTGGAGGTGAAGTTCTAATAATCATCAGATGGAATCATTTTTAAATAACCATTTAAATTTAACTAAGTATGTTTAAAGAGTATCTATGACAATTTGAAATTCGACGGCACCTCCTTTGTAAATTTTGCATAAAACCCGATACAACTACAACAATAAAATAGCATCCCAACGGAAGGTAGCTTCCATACCCAATCGGCGGAGCAACCAAGAAAACGATATAAAAGGTCGACTCTAATGAGTGAGACATCATAACACACAAATTCTAAGTCTCGCTTCTAAGTCCACAGTATACCATTTCTAAGTTGATGGAGTTTTACTAGATAAAAAGATAAGAATATACAACTGTGAGTACGATACAACAGTAACCCACCTGCCAAAGCAATCACCGAAGGAATGTGTGCCCCAAGCCGTTGATAATCCAAGCGGTAACACCTGCAAGAAACTGTGGCACAACGGGGGTGAGTTGACGACTCAGTGAATAAAAGTACATCACAAGGTATAAATCGAAATGCACAACAATACCTAGGTCAGAAGTATAGTACTATCATAACCTGTACTGATATAATATATGAAATGCAAATGTATCATAAATGCAAGTCTATCTATCACATGATCCCAATATAAAATATATCAAATGCAAATGACCTGTATCTAGGTATACCCCTATAAGTGGCCGAATATATATATATAAACCTCTTCTTAAAAATAGCCGCTGAATACATATGTCTCGGCATAAAAGCAGACGTGATAGTATGAAATATAGTAGATATCTTATTTAAGATATACGTCCTACTGTTTTAATGAATAGTGTTATGAGGTTTACAATTTAAATGATTTCAATGTCATATCAGACATGTCTCGCTTCTACGTCCACAATATACCATTTCTAAGTTGATTGAGTTTTACTAGATACAAAAAGATAAGAATATACAACTATGAATAAGATACAACAGTAACCCACCTGCCAAAGCAATCACCGAAGGAATGTGTGCCCCAAGCCGCTGATAATCCAAGCGGTAACACCTGCAAGAAACTGTGGCACAACGGGGGTGAGTTGCCGACTCAGTGAATAAAAGTACATCACAAGGTAGAAATCGAAATGCACAACGATACCTAGGTCATAAGTATAGTACTATCATAACATGTACTAATATAATATATGAAATGCAAATGTATCAAAAATGCAAGTCTATCTATCACTTGATCCCAATATAAAATATATCAAATGCAAATGACATGTATCTAGGTATACGCCCATAAGTGGCCGAAAATATATATATAAACCTCTTCTTAAAAATATCCGTTGAATACATATGTCTCGGCATAAAAGCAGACGTGATAGTATGAAATATAGTAGATATCTTATTTAAGATATACGTCCTGCTGTTTTAATGAATAGTGTTAAGAGATTTACAATTTAAAAGATTTCAATGTCATAACAGACATGTCAAAATAATGAGGCTATAGATCGATTTTAAATTTCTTTTTATATGCAACTATTCGTAAACAGGTATGCGGGTATTGTCCCCCAGATCAGTCATGGTCGGCTACAATAACTCATAATATAACTGTGTACCTCATGATAACAACATATCAATATATATATGGATGTCCAGTATCAACACCTGAAATCAGAAGTTCTTCGTGTCCATCATCGACACGCAAATTGATGGGTTCCTTAGCACCCTCACGGTGTTTACTAGGGAATCGAACATGCCATTTCAAAATTTTCTAGAGAGCTAAAGAACCCGAGCGGGGATCGAACTAGACACTTAGGGTTTTCAAGATTGTAAACACTTTACAAACTAAAGAGAAGAAGGAATACAACCTTTGCAGACCGGTCCTTCACTTCAAATGCTCCATGTAGTAGTCCCTTCGCTCCAAGTAGTGAACTCCTCGAACTCTAGAAAGGCTCCATGAGATGTACGGAACAAGCTTGCTTGATTTCATCGAGGCCGAAGACGATCTACGTCGAGGAGACTCAAGCTCATGCTACCTCTTCACTAATGGTGAGATTAGTGAAGCAAACACCCTAAACTAAATGGAAAATAGTAGAGGATGATGAGGTAGGAAGTAGGCTCGCTTTAGATTTATTTTTCTCACAAGGTTTCATCACTTAGAAAAAACTAGCAAGCTTTTTCTCTTGAGGAAGAAGAAGAAGTGATGAAGAAAATGAATGAGAGAGTTAGGTTAGAATTGCAACCATGGGTGAGTTAGTGTCATACCTAACTCATGTAGACAATAAACCATAGTCTAAGTTTAAGGGTTAGGTTAACAAATATCTTAAGCTAGACAAAAGAGTGGACTTGGTCAATGTTTTCTACAAGCTTCTCCAAGCTTTAACCATGACTCATTACAAATCTTTTGTGAATTACTTAATGATAAATAAAACCCAAACATAAACCCTAGCATGCTATAAGTCTCATACATACATGTTGCAAGTGTAACCTAGCATGACACAACAATATATATCACATATATATTTTGTGTACAAAAAAAAAATAATACAATTAACATATATCACATATATATATTAATGTATCATCAAGTAAGAAAAAGTAATACTTAAGTGAGCTAATATTAGTTAATGTAATTTAATATATCAAATATATAATTCTACATTACATTATTAAATCAACACTTGATTTAATAATCCGGCTATATTTCATATAATCGACTAATATCAAATGTAACAATTTATCGAATCAACACTTGATCCGATAACTTGGCTATATCACATATAACCTATGATATCACTTATCACGAGCATAGAATGTGGTATCTCATATCTCATTAATCTCGGACCCGCACATATCACATATGTGCTCCTACTCTGTTTCGCATGAACAAGGAAACCTATGTGTAGGACTCTAAAGACTCGTCAATACGCCGGCAGTAGGTGATGATCATATCAAACACCCACAAGCCGCAAGCGGTCTGCTAAACGTAACGGCCACCAGGGTAGTGAGTTATCAGAAGATCAACAAGCAAGCATGCTCGTACTCCTGCGAATCCAATCGGTAACACTACCGTACAGTCCGGTCTCTTTGTCTGATATGTCGCATATCACAGCCTGGGGGTGGTATAACGTCAGACCTCAATAGCCTGATAAGTCATGCCGATGCAAGGTCCATAACGGTTTGAGAAACTATTGGTAACACTTACCAATAAATCTCAGCAACCCTGGCCAGGGATTTCCTGTTATGACCAATCGAGCATAGTGCAACATCAACTCCCAATACCGAGAGAGACGAAACCCCTCCTATCGCTCATTGCCTCCATGTGACTCGGGACTGAATCCAAAAACCACCTTTTTGCACGATCTCTTGACCGTAGTATGGTGGAAATCAAAGCATAGTGGGAATCACACAAGACTCTATGACGATCTCAGGTCTACAGACTAACCTGTACTTGTGTCACCAAAGAACTGCTATCCGACGATAGGTATAATACCATGTAGAAATTCTTGGTGAGTCCATCTAGTGACCCAGTCTCTACTGAGCACCCATATACCTTCTCTGATGTCAAACACCAATGGATATGGGATCATCCATCGCCCATAATATGGGTCGAGAAGCATATACGCTAGTCTACTCAGGAGTATCGATGCCCTGTCTCGATACTCCCACGACTACGAACATTTGAAGGATGTACTTATCGACTACCATGTACACACTAGTATGATCTGCATCATAATCCTGGTAGTCAAGTACTCATCATAAGGGCTTTATCAACATGTAATAGAGAGATAATAAGTGTACATGTTAAGATAAAGTACAACCAGATAGTATACTATCATGTCGAGCAAGAAAGTCCTCGCTATATATGTCCAAGCATCCACTACAATATACATCGCATGTACAGTAATGGCCTCTACGGCATACATATAACTAACAATCTCCCACTTGCACTAGGTCCATCTGTCGTAGTATCCAATACCCAACAATATAGCGGTGGTTGTAGTATCCCATACTCAACCATCCCATAGAAGTCTCTCTAGGGGTAAGGCCTTTGTGAGTGGATCCGCTGTGTCATCCTTCGTGTCTACTCTCCTGACCTCGATCCCTTGGAGATCAACCATCTCCCTGATCAGGTGATACTTGCCTCAGAATATGTCTGGAACGCTGATGGGAACGGTGTTCCCAAACCAAAGCCACAACTCCATTGTTGTCATAATAACAGTTATTGGACGCTCAATAGTAGGAACTTTGTTTATCTCATGAACAAGAAAACGCCCAGACATCCACTATGGCAGCATCATTGGTAGCAATATATTCAGCCTTTATCGTCTTGTATGTCATGATATCTGGCTTGGAACTCTTCCAACATACCATCCCTGCAATGAGGGTAAAAACAATGCTTGTGACTGACTCTCAGTCGACATTATCACTCTGGAAGCTGGAACCAAGAACTTTCTTTTAGTACTTAAGAATGTCCTCCACAGCTGTCCCGTGATTCTCCCTAGATCCGATTGATTCCTTATCACTACACCTAGTGAGTCAACTACATCTGGTCTGGTACATAACATCGCATACTCTGATAGAGCCTACTGCCGAAGCATAGGGTATCCCTTTCATGCGAGCTCTTTCCAAATTAGTCTTGGGAGACATCTTTTTGGAGAGAGTGATCCATGAGTAAGTGGGCGAACCATCACGCTTAGAATCATCCATACTAAACCCCTTTAATATGGTGTTAATGTACCTGGATTTGGGACACTCCCAACATCCACATAGATCTATCACCATAGATTATAATCCATAAGATGTACTAGTTATCATTCAAATCTTCTATTGAGAATCCTCGTGATAAAAGGAGCTTGACTGAGCGTATCATAGGAAACCATTTCCTATCAAGAGTATGTTATCTACATACAATACGTGGAAGACAACCTTACTCTCTACAACCTTCTTGTGTATACAAGGTTCATCTACCATTTTGATGAAGTCAAACTCTTTGACTACCACATCAAAACAAATGTTCCAACTCCGCGATGCGTGCTTTAACCTGTAAAGCAACTTGCAAACGTTTATGCTGCTCCCACTGCGTATGAAGCCCTCTGGCTATGTACTTATAGACGCTCTCTTCTAAATCACCATTTAGAAAAGCAGTCATGACACCCAACCGCCAGATATCGTAGTCATGGTATGTAGTAATGGCAAGTAGGATCCGGATGGACTTAAGCATAGACACTAGAAATGGTTTCATCATTATCCGTACCTGGTTGATGACGGGGACCTTTTGCAACATGTCTTAGCTTTGAAAGTCTCAACTTTTCCATGTACACCAAGTAATCTTCTTAAGATATACTTGCTCCTGATGGGGATTTAACCCTTCAGATAATGCAACCAAAGTCCATACTTTGCTGGTGTATATGGATTCCATCTCAGATCGCTTAGCATCCAGCCACTTCACTGAGTCCCCACTTGTGATGGCCTGCTTGAACCTAGTTGGGCAATCATCTCATGATGCAATCCTCGCTCCCACTGTCACCGAGAAGATCGTAGTATCAATCAAGTGGATGAGGAATCCTACCAGATTCGCGGAGAGGCTGAGCTTCATTGGAGACTATTGAATCCTTTGGTTTCACCAAATCATCAGTTGTTAGTTTATCTAGATGGAACACCTTCCAGTTCTACCATCATGACCACTAATTTCTTCACAAAAAATTCCTTTTCTAAAAAGGTGGCATGCTGAGAAACAAAACACCTTTTGCTCCACAGAGTTGTAGAAGATATACCCTCGCAAATGTTTGAGATATCCTAACAAACTTACAGAACTGACCTTGCCTCGAGCTTGTCCGGATTTTGCTTTTCAACATAGGCCGGACAACCCCATATCTTAACTCGTTTAAGACATGGTCTCTTCCCATACCATATCTCACATGGAGTGGTAGACACTGATTTGGACGGAACCCCATTCATCAGGTATGCAGTTTCTCAAGTGCATAACACCAAAAGGAAACAGGTAACTTAGCAATACTCATCATAGAGCGCACTATATCTCATAAGGTGCGATACCTCCGTCCCGATACACCGTTATACTGTGGTGTACTGAAGAAGTAAGCTGAGAGAGAATCCCATTCTCTGTTTAGAAAATCCAGGAACTCCATGCCCAAGTATTCTCCTCCTCGATCACATCTAAGGAATTAATACTTCTACCTGTCTGGTTCTCAACTTCATGCTTATATTCCTTGAATTTCTCTAAAGTTTCAGACTCGTGTTTCAACAGGAACACATGTCCGAATCTTGAGTGATGATCGGTGAATATAATGAAGTACCAAGAACCAACCTTGGCATTTGTAGACAGGGGACCTACATACATCATCATGTATCAATCCCAAGAGTTCACTAACTCTTTCTCTGTTTCCAGTAAATGGAGTTATGGTCATCTTATCTTTGTAACAGGACTGGCAAGTATTACAAGATGAAAATTCGAACAAATTCTTATATTCATCCTTATGTAACTTAGCTGGTCGTGTCGTATTGATATGACCTAGTCTACAATGCCACAAGAAGGATTCGTTCATTTCTGAACTACTCCTCTTGTGTGTGTTCTACATATTTCGAACTGTGGTTTAATTTAGAACGTATATGCTATTATATAACGTGCTTAATCGAATCAACTCTTGATTCAGGAAAATGTTCACAATATTATCCTTCAATACAGAATTATATCCTTCTTTAACTCATTAAAGAAACTTATGTAATGTTGTATATCAGGTTCGGTATCTAATAACATTTATTCAGAATCAATGTATCTAATACAAGGGGATATCTGCCAACTGATTTGGCTGCAACAATTGCACCATTCTCTAACACTTAGAGACATATCACTAATTCTCAGTTCTCTACTTATCTGTAACCCATGTAACTCTTACATATGTAGGATCCTGATCCGGTATCACATACCCAGGACGTAGAGGATACTGAGAAACAATTCTTGGTAATGAGGACACCCGAAGAATATGTATCAACATGCTTATTCCTCGATTAGGTCGCATGGAAATCCGGATATTCCCCTATTTCCTGTTCAAACTTATTAAAATTATAAGATAGAGTGGAACCAACGTTCCCTAGCGCAGTATAATAAGCAGGTTCAGTCAATGCATCCATATTATTATCTTGATTAAGGTGTGACATGGTCGCTACCAGGAGAGAGAGAGAGAAGAAAACACTCTGCGTGCGCTCTTGCAAGATTAGATTGATTATTATTTTATCTAATCAGGATAGCTCCCACTATTTTAGTCAAATCTTCCTTCAAACCCTAAAAGGTAAGACTAGCCGGGATTAATTACACCCTACAAGTTTGCCAATCTTTCGTCCAGGACAGTGTCGGTACTTTGAGGGAGGTTCCCCGTGCTTTCGCATGGACATAATTAAAATAAACCTCGTTTTCCCATGGGCGTAACCCCGTTAACACATTTCTAGACACCTATTTGATCGGCTAATCGTAATGTGTAAAACTCTCCCAGGAGTAACTCTTACTCGCAGTGGGTATCGGGATCCAACTAACTCATAGAAGGTATGCAATCTCATTGCAAATTTCAACACTTGAAATTCCCGATAATATTTTTCTCCTACCAACTTTTGACCTTAACATGGTCAAAAAATTATAAGCGCTAGCCAAGTTCAACCCGTCATTTCCCGATTGCATTAAACCCACCCGCACGACCCTTAACAAGGTCAACAAAATCGTACGACTACCCTAATCCAATCGCATCATATGCTTATGTAGATAAGCACTAATCAGCTACCGCACACTACGCCTTAACATAGTCAACAAACATAGCACGAATACTAAGTAGTACTTATCTGAAATGACAGAGGGCTACGACAGGTTTTTAAGAAAACCCTTTGCGTAATGAACTTATATCGTTGTAGAATCGAGTGATTTTGAAAAAGGAGTGTTTTTTAGGCTTTTACTAGTTTTGCTAAAGAGGTCACTCCCGGTGAAGGGATCTCGTCTCTTTCCTTATCGAATAAGGTGCAGGATATTTCACAAAAATCATTATGCAACGCAAGAACTATAGAAGCAATCAAAAGAAAAACCGAGTGAGTTATAGCATCTGCTAGTTTCGCTAAAGAGGTCACTCCCGGTGAAGAGATCTCGGCTCTTTCCTTATCGAATAAGGTGCTGGATATCCTATAAGGAATACCGCTATGCAAAGCAAGAACTAGAGCTACCAGTTTTTAAAACAAGTTTCTACAACATCTATAGGTTTCTTTTTCTTTCTTTCATTAATCTCATTAATGAAGTCCCATCAATTTTATGCTTCCCAAGCATCACAGAAGAAACGAAAGCAACAATATTAATTATATCTCATATATATAATATATAGGCATTCGTCTCAGAACATATCAAGTGATCACATCACAGAATATCAGCAGCAGAAGAATCATATATGAAATATTGGATATACTAGGAATTCCGTGTTTTAAATAAGCCAATAAAAAACACGGATTCCACGGTCACGATGAATAGCCAAACCCATATCCCTAGACCCCTACGAGAGCGGCAAGCAACCATCCCAATTCTAAAGTTAGGAGACCCAGTCTCGACTCCTAGAGATGGTCTCCCACTGGACCCTAGAACCTGGTTACTTGTGCTCCCTGCCTTGGGTCTATCCTAACACGGAAAAGTAAATAATATACATCAATGGTGACATCATCCTCAACCCGGAAGTGCCCCAATAAAATAATATTACATACAAGCTTTTACATGAATGAAAATGAAAAACTCTCTGTTCCCGCCAAAAATTTCTGCGCAAAAGAGTCCAAGGTATCAAATGGCAGCGATACGCTTAAGAAAATTCGAACCAGTATCTTCCGGCCTGTATTTTGATAATCTCCCCAATGAGAAACTATTAAATTATGATGGTATTGAAAGCATCTCGAAAAAACCTTCGATTTGATATATTATGGGCCTCATAATTCATCCAGGATCAAAAGTTATGAGCAAATGTCTATGCACATGTGATCTAAGGAAGAAAATGCGAACCAGTATTTTCCGAGTTGTATTTTGACAAACTCCGGAACGAAAAACAGTTAAATTCTGATGATATTGAAAGCATCTCGAAAAGACCTTCGATTTGATATATTATGGGCATCATAATTCATCCGAGATCAAAAGTTATGAGCAAATGTGTTATACACGTGTAATCTAAAATAATGCTCTACTACATGGGGAATGCATTTTTTAGTCCCACATCGGGAAAAGGAGAGATGGCTTCTCTACCACTCCCATATAAATAAGAGGGGATACCTCTTAGAAAGGTAGAGTTAAATCCTCAAAGGATTCAATACTCAAAGGAGCTTAGTTCTCCAGGATAGGAGCATGCTCCTCTATAATGCGCATATGCGCAAGCGCCATGTGCGCTACGTGCAACGCACGTATGCCCGCCATGCGGCACTACGTGCAACGCACGTGCGCACCACATGAGAACATTTAATAATATTAAAAGGAGCATGTTCTCCATATATAGAAGCCCTGCTTCTCCTCATAATGCGCATGTGCGCTACGTGCAACGCACGTGTGCTCGCCACACGCGCACCACGTGCGCACCACATGAGAACATTTAATAATATTAAAAGGAGCATGTTCTCTATATATAGAAGCCCTGCTTCTCCTCATAATGCGCATGTGCGCTACGTGCAACGCACTTGTGCTCGCCACGTGCGCACCACATGAGAACATTTAATAATATTAAAAAGAGCATGTTCTCCATATATAGAAGCTCTGCTTCTCCTCATAATGTGCATGTGCGCCACGTGCAACGCACGTGTGCCCGCCACGCGCGCACCACGTCCAACGTACGTGCACACCACATGAGAATATTCAATTAAAAGGAGACTCGTTCTCCATATGAGCTTGCTCCCCCCCATAATGCGCATATGCGCAAGATCCATGTGCGCTACGTGCAAATTTGAGCGCCCAACACGTGCGCGAACGCAAAGAAGCCTTTTTCAGCAACGAGAAGCTTAAGCTCCAGCCTGTTCTTCCCCCTAATGAGTGAGACATGGTTCAAAGGGTACATCCCTTCACACCTTCGATATATGGCACTGTAATCTCTCAGTGTCGTCGGAGAGGTGGTGGGTCCCAACGACCAATGATCCTTCTTTCTAAAATAAAAAAAAGAAGAAGAAGAGAGAACATTGACAGAGAAACAGAGAAAGAATTCAGAGAACTCCTAAAAAGAAAGTTTGAGAAGAAATCAGAAAGAAAAGAAGGTAAACCTTTGAAAAGAAGAATTTCTTCTGAACAGATCATTGATCTGAGAACAAGATTAAGGATCTCTAAGGAAAAGGAAAATAAACAAATAAAAAACAGTGCCTTGCACTTCTTTTTATGAACCATTGGATCTGAATCTAAAAGATTCTCAAGATAACAGTGCCTCGCACATTTTATCTGAAATTGATCCAAAAGAATAAGAACAGTGCCCAGCACTTGCCAGAATTGCACTATTGCACAAGCCGCGCCATGTGTCAGCAGTACAACAGCGCAGCGCACTGACACAGCGCACTGCGCTGTTGCGCTTGCGCTCACCAGAGCGTGACACGTGTCACCACCATATGAGTTTGCGCTCATTACTTGGCGCAAAGCGCCTGACAAGCCACGTGGGGCACTGTCAAAGTATTTAATGCTCTACATTATTAAAGGAAAGGGACAGAGCCCAATTAAAAGTGCTATGCAGGGCAGAGCCCAAACAAAATAGATGCTCTGCATCATTTATAAAAGGGCAGAGCCCAACCAAAACAAGAATAATGCAGTGCATTACTAAAAAGGGGAAAAGCCCTTGCACAGGCCAAAGAAAAAAGATGTTGAAACTGGACTTAGCCCAATCATGGCTGTAAGTCCTCAAACTAAATTGACTGAGCACAGCTGCTCTCCTAAATCAATTTACATCCAGTTCGAGGGTACATCTCTGAACTCCTCTGACATCCATCGTAGTAATCCTTCAACGACGTCAGAGAGGTGATGGGTCCCGACGACTAAACATTCAAATGGACTGCGGGGTCCTTAAACTCGTGGACCGAAACGTCCTTAAACTAATGTTGGACCGAAACGTCCTTAAACTAATAATGGACCGAAAAGACTTTAAACTAATGATGGACCACTACGTCCCTAAACTGGCGATGGACCACCACGTCCCTAAACAGGAACACAGATCACCACGTCTCTAAACTGGAACATAGACCACCACGTCCCTAAACTGGCAATGGACCGCAACGTCCTTAAACTACCTATGGACCACTAGGTCCCTAAACTGGAACAATAGAGCCTCCAAATGCTCTCTTGCCGGATCTAAACGGTCCCGTTTAAGTTGATCTTAGCCTCCAAACACGGCTAACGTATCCTTAAACATTCAAATGGACTATAAAACTCCAAATCAACTTTGGTTCAAGGGTACATCTCTGAACTCCTCTGACACCTATCGTTGTAATCCTTCAACGACGTCAGAGAGGTGATGAGTTCCGACGGCTATATATTAAATGGATCACCACGTTAAGTCGATCTTAGTCTAAAACAGGACTAATGTATCCTTAATGAACGTTTAAGTTGATCTTAGCCCCAAGCACGGCTAACGTATCCTTAAACTAAAAACACCAAACCCAAATCTAAGTAAATACGGATTTGGACCAATCCACGTCCTACGGGCGACGGCATTACTCGGTCTCCGTATACAATCCACGGGCAACCACAAACAAAACAAACACACACGACACGAAGTGAAATTCTGGAGAAGGAGAAAGTTGTTACCGCGATGCGGTAGCGTAATTAACTGCAGGGGCTTGCGCCTTCAGGGAAGAGCGTCCCCACAATCAAAAACCCTCAAGCGAGGGGGAATCTGACGAAATCTACTACATCGGCCGCATCCGTCTAAACCTCCGATACACGGTGCCATAAATCAACTTGGTATCTTCGGAGAGGTGGACGGATAAAACCAAATAGCATCTGCCCCGAATCTCAGCGTCAGGACATCGCGGTCTTGTGCGCCGTCTTTCGGAGGGGAATAGATTCTGGCACGCCCGGTGGGACCTCTTCCTCTTTCCACTCCACACTTCGTGTGTCGTCTTCGCGAAACAATCGCGGTTTGTTAAATGGTTGTCTTCGGATTTTAAGTTACTAAGATTTGGTCTCTTGCCTGGTACAGAACTCAAGATTCAATGGCCTTTAACTGCACCAACTGCTCGAAATGCCACTGCAACGGACGCCCCACCTCACCCGGAGGTGTAGCATATGGGCCCCAAGCGGCTTCCTTCCTTGCTCTGCCAGTAGACCAGGTGACCCAGGCCACCACCGGCCTGTTTTTCAGGACCATGATCCCTCCTACAAGGTTCTTTATGCCAATACTTGTACCGGAAGTGAACAAGAAGTCGGTCTTCGACCGGCTCACTGCTACGACGACCCCTGTCAGCAGGTCGCCCACTGCCAAACCAACAGCCTCGGTTTTCGCCAGGCTGGATCAGAACTCTAAATTGGCTGTCCTGAGGAAGACAATAACTGCTTCTCCAGAAGTCGTCAAGGCGGCTTCCCCTGTCAAAGAGTCAGTCTTTTCAAGGTTGACGATTCCTGCTCCTCTTCCTACTCGAGGATCTGTCTTCGACAGGTTGGATATCACCCCTCAAAAGACAACCTCAGTCTTTAAGAGGTTAACATCGGCGGCGCCTCATTCAGACAGGGGGAAAAAAGAAGCTATCTCAGTCTCCGAGCCAGTCCCAGCGGCTCGTCGTGCTCGACGTCGCCATTGGCAACGAGTGAGGAAGGCAGGGGGCAACTCCTCCTCAGGGATAACTCCACCGGCTCCAGTGGTGGAAATCAACGCTGCTGTTTCAACTGGGAACAGCTTTGAACTGCTGAGGAGGGTACGGAAGAACTCTCCAACCGCTACACTGAAGAGATCTCCTCCACCTGCGGAGAGAGTTCCAGAAACGAAGCAAGAACAGCCCCCTCAACGGCTATCTTCAAAAATTTATAAAGTTTGGCGGAGGGTTCAAGACTCCGTGATTGACCCAGGTCACTCCTCTCGTCGCCAAAAAAAGGCGAAGGTGGAAAAAGACAAGGACTGTCCCATTAAACAGCAGGGGACAACAGCTGCTAGGGTGCCCCCTTCAACGGTTCCTTCAACCTCAACGACCTACAAAAGAAGGAGGCCAGAGAAAACTCCCGCGTCAGCGACAAAAGTTAAAAATGGTGAACCCAAACGCCCTAAGTCAGGGGGCAGGATAGTTCATATGGTTTACATGGCATCAGGAAAAGAAGATAGCCGCATATCTACAGGTCATCGACTGCTCACCCGATCAGTGACCAAGGCACAGGAGCAACAGCAAAAGCTCCAAGAAATGATGAATGCTATGGCTGCACTTACCGGGCCGAAAGAAACCCCGGAAACATCCTCAGAGGAACGTCAAGAACAAGAAACGGACGCTGAATTCCTTCGGCGCGTACTAGAGAAGAAAGATAAAGAAACTGCGGAGCAGGCAGCCAACATAAAGAAAATGGCCCTCCTGTTCCAGGATATGGTGGGTATGATGATTCAACAAGACCCACCTGCTGAAGATTCCCCGATCATTCTTGAAGACGATAGGGGAGAGACGTCGAATCCTCCACCAGCTCCGTCCACAGCTAAAGAGGATACCATCTCAAAAGCTGATTTGGATGAGTACATCGCCCAACAAATCCGGGTTCATCAGGCGAGTGAAGCAGCCGGTCAGGTCGTAAAAACGGGGCGGCCGTATCCGGGCTGGTACGATCAGATTAAGTACCCACCAGGTTATACGATACCAAAGTTCCATGTCTACAAGGGGACGGGCAATCCTCATCAGCATGTCGCCCAGTTCAGGGCACTCTGCGGAAATACCGGCGGTGATGACAAGCTTTTACTGCACCAGTTTGTTGGAAGTTTATCGGATACGGCGTTCAAGTGGTACTCTGAACTCCCGAACGACTCTATCAAAACCTTCGCGGAGATGGAGCTACTGTTTACTCAACGTTTTGCAAGTGCCAGTGAACGTACCCCGATGACGGCACTGATTAACGCCAGGGTAAAACCAGGCGAGACGTGGGTTCAGTACGTTATACGATGGCGGAACCTATGGTCGAAGTGCGAGCAGCGCATTGAAGAAGCTCCCGCAGTAGGTATGTTTGTGGGAACCCTTGATCCGCAAGCGACCATCTCGCAATTTATGATGTTTTTTAAGCCGACTACCTTCCAAGCCTTGATTGACAAACTAGCACAGATGGATCAGATGGGCCATAAACCTCCTCTTCTAAAGACGGACTCCCGAAATGATAAAGGGAAGGGAAAAGCGATTGTCGTCGCTAATGCTCAACAACAACCGAGCGACTCGAAACCGGTTGCTCGTCAAAATAATATGCGCTCGTACGTACCCCTTGAGGATAGGATGGGACGTCCTTATTCCTTTCCCCGCAATAAAACGAAGAGTTTATTCGAGCTGGCGTTGCACAACAGACTCATAAATTTGCCGGATCCAAAACGTCCGTTGCAACCAAATGATGTCAACGAGCCCAACTACTGTCCTTATCATCGAGTACTAGGCCATCCGATAGAAGATTGCTACGTTTTCAAGAATTGGCTTGAAAACCAGTACCGACAGGGCAAGTTCGCGTTATCTGACAAATGGAAGGTGAATCCCCCGTAGCCCCACACCTCTAAGGGGACAAATACGCCGGGGGCAACATGCTCCATCATTGAAGAAGTTCCTTGGAAGGTCGTATTATCAGCCAAGACAAAGAGGATGCTAAACGATCTTCAGACATGTCCAGTGATCAAGTGGAAGAACCCGTTGGAACCGCAGGTCATTGAAGCGATGTTGAAGCTACGCCCAACTCCAAAGACCGATGGTGGTGGTTCAAGCACTTGCCGCCAGCCGTCAAAATCTTCAAAAAAGAAGAAGAAGGAATCTAAGAAGCCCGTGAAGCCTGGCGACAAGCGCACGGACTTACAAAAGCAAATTGACGCTCTGGATGAATACAACCAAAAGGCACGGACTCCCATTACGCTTCAAGAGTTCCTCAATCACGTCTTTCAAGAAGAAGATGAGGGAGAAAGTTCATCGGATGAATCCGAGGAATATGTAGCAAGCTGTCATATGATCTCCCATTCGATCATGAACGATGAAGAGACTTCTGGCACTAAAATGCTGGGGGCAGATACCGAATCAAGAGTTCCAGAGTTATCAATCGAAATGATTGGCGCGTTCCTTGACGAAGCTCGACTGAAAAGTAAAGCTGATCGAGAATGTAAAATGGCTATATTTGAAAAGGCCAACCGCCGGCGACTTGATGAAAGAGCTGAGATAATCCCGCTGGAGCGAAATGCCTCCGCCGTTGACAAAAGCCAATTCAAGATGAGGAAAAGGTTCACTAAGGCCATATCAATGGGCATGAAGCTACCATCCTATGAAGGTAAAATTACTGGTGAAATAGAAATGCACCCCTCCTTCTGCTTATATCATCAGAAGGTTTCGCATCCCACTCAAGAATGCAAAGCTTTCGATAAATGGTGGCAAGGATATGTTGCTCGTCAACAACGCTTCAAGCGGGAAAAGCGTAAAACTCGTCGAGAGCAAAGAGATACGACCGAAGAGGTTAAAAGAACTACCGGCGATTGTCGTGTGGTTAACACTGCCGGGTCACAAGTGCCTACATTCGGGAGCGATTCTGATGAAGAGCTGGAACTCGCCCCTATCTTTAAAGAGTCAACTTCGGGAAGAGAAGAAGAGCCAAAGGTTTGCGAAAATATCCAGCTACGCAATCGGACGTTACCTGAAAAGAATCTCGGACCCTTAAACAAGAAAAATAAAGGGAAAGAAAAGGTTTCTGAGGATATTACTCTAGATGACCAAGTTGCGGAAGAGCTAACCGCCAAGAATCCGCCGAAAAGAAATAAGGTGGATTACAATGTCTTGGCGCATCTGAGGAAGCTGCCCCCACAACTCATCGTTCTTGATGCCCTGTTACTATCAAAAGAGGCGAGGGATTCTTTGATTAAAGCGCTACAAGATCCGGACCAGTTCCAAGCCTTCCTGGCCGAAGAAAAGATGAAGGAAGAGTTGGAAGAGGTGCACACGGCCGACGTTGCTTTTGGCGATGAAGACCTTCTCATTGGGGCGCGCGAACACAATCGTCCTCTCTATGTCTCAGGATACTGCCATGATATAAAGGTAGGCAAAATCCTAATCGATAATGGGTCGTCTGTTAATCTCCTCAACGTGCGGGTGTTGAAGGAAATCTGCATGAGCGTCCAGCACCTTGCGCGGGACAAGATCACCATCTCCGGGTTTGACCCCCAATCGTCAAAGACTCTTGGATCTGTGATATTGACGTTACGCTTCGGGTTTCTCGTCACAGATATTAAATTCCATGTCATAGATGCCAATACATGTTACAATGCTCTGCTCGGACGACCATGGTTACACGAGTACAATATTATCCCTTCTACACAGTATCAGTGTATGAAATATTTTAAGGATGGTTTCGAGTATACCGTGACGGGAGAACTGAACCCGTTCTCTATGAACGAGGTCCGCAAATACGAAGACGCCAAATACTTCTTACCGGATTTCGAAGACACGGAGAAGTGTCATAAGCCGGAGAACAAAACTAACGCAACCATCCCTGTCTTCGGCAGCGATACCGAGGAGGAGGAGGATATAGTTTATTCGGTTCCGCCCCAATACACCGAGCCGGGACCATCCGCCCCTTCACTAATCTTTGGTAGTGATTCAGAGGACGAGGTCCATGCTATATTCCCTGCGCGGCTTTCAATACGAGCTTCTGCTGATGAAGAGCGAAGTCTGCAGATAGCCATGGTGCCGCTTGAACATTATAAAGAACTGGATGCACTCGACACCGACAGCGTGGAAGAATTGCAGACATTTTATATCCCTCCCGGAAGAAAAGGCGAGAGGGCAATCCTATTTTACCGTTCCAAAGAAACCAAGGCAGAAAAAGAAATCTGGCATGGCGTGGATTCTACGCTCGACAGGCTTCAGCCTATCCGTCTCCCCAGATATTATACGGAAGGTTTGAAAAAGCTGCTGAAGCGCCAGGGGATATCCTTCAAACAGACCGTTCGAAAAGCCAAATTCTATGACAGGGTCTGGAATGTTCCCGGGACTCAACGCAAGCTGCCTAACGGGAGAATGGAAACAAAAGGCCTTGGATACATCCGGTCGAAGAAGCGAGAGTTACTACCTGGCTGTTACGTCATATATGACTTTGATGAAGAAGTGGATGCTCAATGGGAGGACGTTAATCCTAAGCCAGTGAAAGTTCCAGATGCAAAGGAGCCCAGTCCGTCGTTCGAAGAACAAATGGACAAACTTATAAGGAAAGCTGGTCAAAAAGTCCGATATGATCACAACCGCGAGACGACCATCTATGAGAAAGCCAAGACGCAACGCCTTCTCCAACAGGCCGTGAAGGATGAAAATGCCGCTCCCTGTCAACCTGTTATAAAAAAGGCTCGGCGCAAAAGCAGAAATAAGTCGAAAAGCAAAAAAGGCGCTCAACAACAACAAAGCAGGGCTAAGAAGCCACGCAAACGGGAGTCAAACGTTATTGACCTATCCCTTATGAAGAAAATGGGTCGAGCATACTCGTTTCCGCGAGACAAGACGAAAAAGATATTTGATCTTGCTCGAAAACATCAGATGCTTACACTGCCGGAGTCTAAACACCCCGAACAAGCAGGCGAAGTCTCACACCCAGACTATTGCTCTTATCACCAAGTGGTAGGGCACCCTCTCGAGGACTGCTTAACCTTCAAGAATTGGGTCGAAGATCAATATCAGCTTGGCAAGTTCGCTCTGTCCGACAACTGGAGGGTAGCACCGCAACAAAAGAACGAGCCCAAGGCCACGAAAGAAGAACCAGTCCCGCATTGGGATTGGAAGCGAATCCGTACTTGTCACGTGATAATGATATCAAAAGAAGAGCCCGAGAACATGGATGACCTTCCCTGGTGCTTCGAAAACAGCAACGATGAGGTGATCTCAGAATTCCCACCAGCGCCAAAAGAGCTGGAAGATGGAATCCATACCACTGCAGATAATCTCAAGAAAATTGAGTTGGGGACGGCAAATGACCCGCGACCGACATTCATCAGCGAGTTGCTATCTGAAGAAAGAGTGGCTGCGTTAAAAGATGTGCTTCTACAGCATAAAGATTGCTTCGCATGGAACTATTCCGAAATGCCGGGACTAGATCCAGAAATTGCTGTGCACAGATTCGCGATATCTCCGGACGTCAAGCCAATCAAACAAGCGCCGAGAAGAATGCGGCTCGAGCTTGAAATGAGTATCAATGCTGAAGTTAAAAAGCTGATCGACTCTGGCTTCATCCTGGAGGTTCAATATCCTGAGTGGATCGCTAACATCGTCCTGGTGATGAAGAAAAATGGGACGGTGCGCATATGCGTGGATTTTCGGGATCTCAATAAAGCTTGCCCGAAGGACGATTTTCCAGTGCCAGACACCGAACTGATGATAGACAACACGTCTACTCACGAGGTTTTCTCCTTCATGGATGGCTCATCAGGGTATAATCAAATAAAGATGCATCCCGAAGACCAGAATCACACCACCTTCAGGACTCCTTTGGGTATATTCTGTTATAAAGTGATGCCCTTCGGTTTAAAGAATGCCGGTGCCACCTATCAGAGGGCCATGACGAAGATCTTCGATGACCTTATAAATGAAATCGTCGAATGTTATATCGACGACCTCGTCGTTAAGAGCAAATCGTACGAGGAACATCTCGAGCACCTAAAAACTGTATTTCAACGCCTTCGGCAATACAACTTGAAGATGAACCCTCTCAAGTGTGCATTCGGAGTTTCCTCAGGCAAATTCCTTGGATTCATAGTCCGATACCGGGGTATCGAAATAGATCCGTCAAAGATCAAGGCGATCATGGAAATGCCTCCGCCAAGGACTCTCAAACAGCTGCGGTCTCTCTAGGGGAAGCTCGCATATATTCGGCGATTTATAGCCAACCTCTCTGGCAAGTGTCGCCCTTACAGTCACCTGATGAAGAAGGGAACTCCATTCGTCTGGGATCAAAAATACCAGGGCGCGCTGGACGAAATTAAACAGTACCTGCAGAACCCGCCAGTGTTGGCTGCTCCGGTTAAGGGAAAGCCCCTCATTCTTTATACAACCGCTCTCGAAGGCTCCTTAGGCGCATTATGGGCACAAGAGAACGATCAAGGGAAAGAAATAGCACTCTATTACTTAAGTCGAGTTCCGCTGGGGGCAGAAAGCAAAGACTCTCCCATTGAAAAACACTGCCTGGCGTTGATCTTCGCGATAACAAAGCTCAGGCACTATGCGTTGGTGCATGAGGTCCGTCTCATTTCGAAGGTGGACCCTCTTAAATACTTGATGTCAAAAGACATATTGACGGGACGACTCGCTAAACGGGCCCTGCTCTTGATGGAGTTCTCAATAACATATCAACCTCTCAAGGCAGTGAAAGGCCAGGCCATCACCGACTTCCTCGCTGAGCATCTGATACCTGCCGATTCTCCTCTGAATTGCGATCTTCCAGACGAACATGCGTTTGATGCGATCGAAGGTGGTGATACCCGATGGGAGCTCTATTTCGATGGAGCATCTTCCGTAAAGAAGCGCAAACAAAGTACCCCTATAATCAAATCGGGGGTAGGACTCATCTTTGTAACTCCACAAGAAGGGATAATGCGCTTCTCTTTCTCCATAACAGAGCCTAGGACAAACAATGAAGCCGAATACGACGCTCTGATAGCAGGCCTCGGGATCGCCATCGACATGGGAATTGAAAATCTCCTCATATATGGAGATTCCCAACTGGTCGTTAGTCAAGTAAACGACGACTACCAAACATACAAACCAAAATTGGTGAAGTATGGCGAAAAGGTGCAACAGCTGTTGACCCAAATCCCTTCCTATACTTTGGAAAGCATACCGCGCACGGAAAACAGCAAAGCAGACGCGTTGGCCAAACTTGCTAAAGAACTGGCTGACGAGAACCTCGATGACGTTAGAATCATGGTACAAAGCCGTCAAATGCTTGCCCCAGCAGAAATATCTCCGGAATCATCCGAAGAGAAGGGAGCGACTGAACAGACGACCCTACAAATAAAAGAATGAAGAAAGGCTGAGGATTGGAGGGAAGTCTTTATAGACTACTTTAAGTCCCACCGAATGCCCGGAGATGCGTCCACAAGACATCAGCTCATGAAACGAGCTCTGTCTTTCGCCTTCGTCAACGATACTCTGTACAAGAGGTCATTCGATTCTCTATGGCTGAGATGCCTAGGACCTGACGAAACAGAAAGAGTCGTTCAGGAAGTTCATGACGGACTCTGCGGTTCTCACCAAGCAGGCCCGAAGATGAAGTTGAAGATAAAACGGATGGGCTACTACTGGCCCACGATGATTCAGGACTGCCTCGAATATGCGAAGCAATGCCACTCATGCCAAATTCATGGGGACTTCATCCATCAACATCCAAGTCCACTACATCCAATGGTGGCTAGTTGGCCATTCGAAATGTGGGGAACTGACATAGTCGGCCTCATTGAACCAGCATCGTCTAGGGGACATCGTTTCATCCTGGCAACGACTGACTACTTCTCCAAATAGGCAGAGGCAGTACCGTTGAGAGAAGTTAAGACGGAGAATATCCTCCATTTCTTCAAGACGCGTGTCCTATATCAGTTTGGAACTCCGCGACGGATCATCTCCGATAACGGGCCATCTTACAGAAGCCACAAGATCAGTCGCTTCGCGCAACAGCACAATATAGACTGGAGATATTCCTCGGTTTATAATCCGCGAGCTAATGGTCTAGCTGAGGCTTTCAACAAGACCTTGACAAAGATCATAAAAAAAACGGTGTCCCGAAATAAGAAAGACTGGCACGAGAGACTGCAAGAGGCGCTTTGGGCGTATCGAACTACGTTCAAGACGGCAACAAACACAACGCCGTACGCGTTGGTATTTGGGACGGAAGCAGTATTCCCCTCGAGATAGAGTTACCCTCTCTACGGGTGGCAGTCCACTATGAGCTGACAGACGAAGAAAATGCTCACCTTCGGCTTGAAGAGCTTGACGCCCTCGATGAAACTCGGCTCATAGCGCAACAAAATCTGGAAGCTTATAAAGCAAAGATGACACGCTCATATGAAAGATTGACCCGACCGAGGACATTCTGCCAAGGCGAACTCGTGCTAGTGGTCAAAATGCCCATGATCCCCAATCGCGCCAAGTGGGGAAAATTCGAGCCAAACTATGAAGGCCCGTACATCATAGATAAGGTCTACCAGGGTGGGGCCTATCTGCTTATGGATATACACGGTGAAGGGCCTTTCAGGCCGATAAACGGTCGCTTCCTAAAGAGATACTACGCTTAATGAGTCATAGCCAAGGTCAATGATAGATGACGACGACTATGTCCGCTCTCTATCTTCCTAAGCTCAAGCTCTATAAGCAGTAGCCAGCCTTCTTAATAACGGACCGAAACGTCCTTAAACTAATAGCAGACCGAAACGTCTTTAAACTAATACCGCAGCATCCTTAGGCTGACGAAATAAATAAAATAAATAAAATAAATAAATAAAGAAAAAAATATAATAAATAAAAACGGTATGTCCATAAGCAAAAAGGGCCCGGATGAAAACCCAAAAGGGCTCCGTGAGTAAAAACAGCAGGGCTACCGGCGAGTGTTCGTGAAAACCTGAAAGGGCGCGGCCTCGTAAAAAAAAAGAGAGAAGAAAAAGAATAAAAAAACGGTATGTCCATAAGCAAAATGGGCACGGATGAAAACCCGAAAGGGCTCCGTGAGTAAAAACAGCGGGACTGCCGGCGAGTGTTTGTGAAAACCCGAAAGGGCACAACCTCGTTAAAAGACACTTATAGGGTCCTCTCGACCTTGTAAGGAGAAACCACCCACGTGAGATCCTTACGACTCACAAGGGAGTAACACACTTAGGGATCCCCACGATTCCTAAGGAGAAAATACACTTGTGAGATCCTCACGACTCGTAAGGAGAACTCTCTTATGGGACCCTCACGGCTCATAAGATTTGAAAGTCTTAAGTTACAGAGACCTAAACCTGTGCTTAAGCAACCCCCACAACCTCTAATATTGCCCTACAAGTGGTTCAATACTGACCCTTGTATACAATCCATGGGTGCAAATAAACATTTCCCTGACCAAGTCCTATACGTGACGTGGGATATGTTCGCGTGATGAATAACCCTTGTAAATCCTCTCGATTTACAAGGAGAAAACCCTCCTGTAGGATCCTTACGACGTACAGATGAACATGAACTTAGGAATCCTCACAATTCCTAAGGAGAAAATACGCCTACAAGATCCTCACGACTTGTAGGGAGAAATACCTTTGTGAGACCCTTACGGCTCATGAAGTTAAAAGCTTTAGTCGACGGCGCCTTAACCCTGTTCACTAAGCACCTTTGTTCGATATCGACGGAGGCAAATGATGATTCGCTCCTGGCAATATCCCAGTTGTAGCGGTGCTGATGCCGAAATCGGTGTCTAATTCCAGGTTTACGGCGGAAAGCCAATAGGCCGCACATGCATGCAAAATAGCCGAAATGATTGGGTAACTTGCAATAAAAAGCAGCAAGTAAAAATGTGTGCATGCAAAATAGCCGAAATGATTGGGCAACTCGCAATAAAAAAACAGCGAGTAAGAATAAAATAAATAGCCGAAATGATTGGGCAACTCGCAATAAAAAACAGCGAGTAAGAATAAAATAAATAGCCGAAATGATTGGGCACCGCAAAAAAATAGCCGAAATGATTGGGCAATCGCGACCTTCGCGATATAAAAGCTGAAATGATAGAGCATCGCGGTAATAAAACAAAAAAATGATGATAAAACTTTGGCCATACAGTTAAGATCACATCGATCCCTGTATACAATCCAAGGGCGTAAACAAAGAGGGAACCATACTTTCCCAACAGACTCCGCCAGAAGACGAAGCCAAACCTCGACGGTTCATTCCAACTCCGAAGAATCCAGTGTCTTCAGCAAACTCCTCGACCCACAGATACAAACACTCCTTGACGAGAGCCTCCTGATCCGCGTCGACTCGCAGAGCCACCAGTGCCTCCATGGGAAATCCTCCACTCGTTTCAAACCCCATGGAAACAAATAATCCTTGGTGCTTGGGAAACAAATAATCCCTAGCAAACTCCTCGACTCACGGATACAAACACTCCTTGACGAGAGCCTCCTGATCCGCGTCGACTCGCAGAGCCACCAGTGCCTCCATGGGAAATCCTCGACTCGTTTCAAACCCCAAGGAAACAAATAATCTTTGGCGCTTGGGAAACAAATAATCCCCAGCAAACTCCTCGACTCACAGATGCAAACACTCCTTGACGAGAGCCTCCTGATCCGCGTCGACACGCAGAGCCACCAGTGCCTCCGTGGGAAATTCTCGACCCGTTTCAAACCCCAAGGAAATAAATAATCCTTGGCGCTTGGGAAACAAATAATCCCTAGAAAACTCCTCGACTCACGGATACAAACACTCCATGACGAGAGCCTCCTGATCCGCGTCGACTCGCAGAGCCACCAGTGCCTCCGTGGGAAATTCTCGACTCGTTTCAAACCCCAAGGAAACAAATAATCCTTGGCGCTTGGGAAACAAATAATCCCTGGCAAGCTCCTCGACTCACGGATACAAACACTCCTTGATGAGAGCCTCCTGATCCGCGTCGACTCGCAGAGCCACCAGTGCCTCCGTGGGAAATCCTCGACTCGTTTCAAACCCCAAGGAAACAAATAATCCTTGGCGCTTGGGAAACAAATAATCCCTAGCAAACTCCTCGACTCACGGATACAAACACTCCTTGACGAGAGCCTCCTGATCCGCGTCGACTCGCAGAGCCACCAGTGCCTCCGTGGGAAATTCTCGACTCGTTTCAAACCCCAAGGAAACAAATAATCCTTGGCGCTTGGGAAACAAATAATCCCTAGCAAACTCCTCGACTCACGGATACAAACACTCCTTGACGAGAGCCTTCTGATCCGTGTCGACTCGCAGAGCCACCAGTGCCTCCGTGGGAAATTCTCGACTCGTTTCAAACCCCAAGGAAACAAATAATCCTTGGCGCTTGGGAAACAAATAATCCCTAGCAAACTCCTTGACTCACGGATACAAACACTCCTTGACGAGAGCCTCCTGATCCGCGTCGACTCGCAGAGCCACCAGTGCCTCCGTAGGAAATCCTCGACTCATTTCAAACCATAAGGAAACAAATAATCCTTGGCGCTTGGGAAATAAATAATCCCTAGAAAACTCCTCGACTCACGGATACAAACACTCCTTGACGAGAGCCTCCTCATCCGCGTCGACTCGCAGAGCCACCAGTGCCTCCGTGGGAAATTCTCGACTCGTTTCAAACCCCAAGGAAACAAATAATCCTTGGCGCTTGGGAAACAAATAATCCCTAGAAAACTCCTCGACTCACGGATACAAACACTCCTTGACGAGAGCCTCCTGATCCGTGTCGACTCGCAGAGCCACCAGTGCCTCCATGGGAAATTCTCGACTCGTTTCAAACCCCAAGGAAACAAATAATCCTTGGCGCTTGGGAAATAAATAATCCCTAGCAAACTCCTCGACTCACGGATACAAACACTCCTTGACGAGAGCCTCCTGATCCGCGTCGACTCGCAGAGCAACCAGTGCCTCTGTGGGAAATTCTCGACTTGTTTCAAACCCCAAGGAAACAAATAATCCTTGGGGCTAGGGAAACAAATAATCCTTAGCAAATTCCTCGACTCACGGATACAAACACTCCTTGAAAAGAGCCTCCTGATCCGGGTCGACTAGCAGGGCAACCAGTGCCTCCGTGGGAAATTCTCGACTCGTTTCAACCCCAAGGAAACAAATAATCCTTGGCGCTAGGGAAACAAATAATCCCTGGCGCTAGGGAAACAAATAATCCCTAGCAAATCCCTCGACTCACGGATACAAACAATCCTTGATGAGAGCCTCCTGATTCGCGTCGGCTCGCAGGGCAACCAGTGCCTCCGCGGGAAATTCCCGATTCGTCTCAACTTGCAAGATGAAGCCTCAGGCAGCAGGGACTAAAAAACTTGCTTCCTGAACAATGGGACCCTGCAAGTCAATCTAAACCGGTCTCTTGCATACTATTCACGGGTCTCACTCTCCAAAGTCGAGTTTCGACAAGGAGAGAAACAACCGCTTATGAGCCCTCTCGACTTGTAAGAGGGAAAAATTCTCTTACAGGATCCTTACGACCTATAAGAGAAAATACACTTAGGAATCCTCACGATTACTAAGGAGAAAATACACCTACGAGATCCTCTCGATCCGTAGGGAGAAAAGTCTTTATGAGACCCTCACGGCTCATAAAGTTAAAAAGTCTTAGGTGGCAGATCCTACCCCTGTCTTCTAAGCCATTATTGCCCTACAAAGAGGTTAAGATGGACCATCTACGAGCCACACTTGCTAAAGCTACATGCCACTGAAATGGAGAAGTTACTCATGAGCGTATAAACTACTTCTCACCAGAGTAAAATATAAAGAAATAGAAGGGTGCGGCTCATGGAATTGAGAGTTTGGAACTATATCTTTTAAGAGACGAGATTTGAATCAATGATAAATGACGACGCTTGTGTCCGCTCGTTATCTTCTCAGATCAAGATTCTGAAAGTTATATACCAACCCGAAACTGGTCATACGCTATGCATTACTCTGCACTACTTCACCCACATATATACTTATGTGGGCAAAGTAGTGGGGGGCATTTGTTCCCGCCAAAAATTTCTGCGCAAAAGAGTCCAAGGTATCAAATGGCAGCGATACGCTTAAGAAAATTCGAACCAGTATCTTCCGGCCTGTATTTTTATAAACTCCCCAATGAGAAACTATTAAATTATGATGGTATTGAAAGCATCTCGAAAAAACCTTCGATTTGATATATTATGGGCCTCATAATTCATCCGGGATCAAAAGTTATGAGCAAATGTCTATGCACATGTGATCTAAGGAAGAAAATACGAACCAGTATTTTCCGAGCTGTATTTTGACAAACTCCGGAACGAAAAACAGCTAAATTCTGATGATATTGAAAGCATCTCGAAAAGACCTTCGATTTTATATATTATGGGCATCATAATTCATCCGAGATCAAAAGTTATGAGCAAATGTGTTATACACGTGTAATCTAAAATAATGCTCTACTACATGGGGAATCCATTTTTTAGTCCCACATCGGGAAAAGGAGAGATGGCTTCTCTACCACTCCCATATAAATAAGAGGGGATACCTCTTAGAAAGGTAGAGTTAAATCCTCAAAGGATTCAATACTCAAAGGAGCTTAGTTCTCCAAAGGAGCTTAGTTCTCCAAGATAGGAGCATGCTCCTCTATAATACGCATATGCGCAAGCGCCATGTGCACTACGTGCAACGCACGTGTGCCCGCCATGCGGCACTACGTGCAACGCATGTGCGCACCACATGAGAACATTTAATAATATTAAAAGGAGCCGGTTCTCCATATATAGAAGCCCTACTTCTCCTCATAATGTGCATGTGCGCTACGTGCAACGCACGTGTGCTCGCCACACGCGCACCACGTGCAACGCACGTGCGCACCACATGAGAACATTTAATAATATTAAAAGGAGCCGTTCTCCATATATAGAAGCCCTGCTTCTCCTCATGATGCGCATGTGCGCTACGTGCAACGCACGTGTGCTCGCCACGCGCGCACCACATGAGAACATTTAATAATATTAAAAGGAGCATGTTCTCCATATATAGAAGCTCTGCTTCTCCTCATAATGTGCATGTGCGCCACGTGCAACGCACGTGTGCCCGCCACGCGCGCACCACGTGCAACGCACGTGCACACCACATGAGAATATTCATTTAAAAGGAGACTCGTTCTCCATAGGAGCTTGCTCCCCCGCATAATGCGCATATGCGCAAGATCCATGCGCGCTACGTGCAAATTTGAGCGCCCAACTCGTGCGCGAACGCAAAGAAGCCTTTTTCAGCAACGAGAAGCTTAAGCTCCAGCTTGTTCTTCCTCCTAATGAGTGAGACATGGTTCAAAGGGTACATCCCTTCACACCTTCGATATATGGCACTGTAATCTCTCAGTGTCGTCGGAGAAGTGGTGGGTCCCAACGACCAATGATCCTTCTTTCTAAAATAAAAAAAAGAAAGAAGAGAGAACATTGACAGAGAAACAGAGAAAGAATTCAGAGAACTCCTAAAAAGAAAGTTTGAGAAGAAATCAGAAAGAAAAGAAGGTAAACCTTTGAAAAGAAGAATTTCTTCTGAACAGATCGTTGATCTGAGAACAAGATCAAGGATCTCTAAGGAAAAGGAAAATAAACAAATAAAAAACAGTGCCTTGCACTTCGTTTTATGAACCATTGGTTCTGAATCTAAAAGATTCTCAAGATAACAGTGCCTCGCACATTTTATCTGAAATTGATCCAAAAGAATAAGAACAGTGCCCAGTACTTGCCAGAATTGCACTATTGCGCAAGCCGCGCCACGTGTCAGCAGTGCAACAGCGCAGCGCACTGACGCAGCGCACTGCGCTGTTGCGCTTGCGCTCACCAGAGCGTGACACGTGTCCCCACCATATGAGTTTGCGCTCATTACTTGGCGCAAAGCGCCTGACAAGCCACGTGGGGCACTGTCAAAGTATTTAATGCTCTACATTATTAAAGAAAAGGGACAGAGCCCAATTAAAAGGCCTAACAGGCCTAATAAAAAAGTGCTATGCAGGGCAGAGCCCAAACAAAATAGATGCTCTGCATCATTTATAAAAGGGCAGAGCCCAACCAAAACAAGAATAATGCAGTGCATTACTAAAAAGGGGCAAAGCCCTAGCACAGGCCAAAGACAAAAGATGTTGAAACTGGACTTAGCCCAATCATAGCCGTAAGTCCTCAAACTAAATTGACTGAGCACATCTGCTCTCCTAAATCAATTTACATCCGGTTCGAGGGTACATCTCTGAACTCCTCTGACTTCCATCGTTGTAATCCTTCAACGACGTCAGAGAGGTGACGGGTCCCGACGACTAAACATTCAAATGGACCGAAACGTCCTTAAACTAATGTTGGACCGAAACGTCCTTAAACTAATGTTGGACCGAAACGTCTTTAAACTAATGATGGACCACTACGTCCCTAAACTGGCGATGGACCACCATGTCCCTAAACTGGAACACAGACCACCACGTCTCTAAACTGGAACATAGACCACCACGTCCCTAAACTGGCAATGGACCGCAACGTCCTTAAACTACCTATGGACCACTACGTCCCTAAACTGGAACAATAGAGCCTCCAAATGCTCTCTTGCCGGATCTAAACGGTCCCGTTTAAGTTGATCTTAGCCCCCAAACACGGCTAACGTATCCTTAAACATTCAAATGGACTATAAAACTCCAAATCAACTTTGGTTCAAGGGTACATTTCTGAACTCCTCTGACATCTATCGTTGTAATCCTTCAACGACGTCAGAGAGGTGATGAGTCCCGACGGCCATATATTAAATGGATCACCACGATAAGTCGATATTAGTCTAAAACAGGACTAACGTATCCTTAATGAACGTTTAAGTTGATCTTAGCCCCAAGCACGGCTAACGTATCCTTAAACTAAAAACACCAAACCCAAATCTAAGTAAATACGGATTTTGACCAATCCACGTCCTACAGGCGACAACATTACTCGGTCTCCGTATACAAACCACGGGCAACCATAAACAAAATAAACACACACGACACGAAGTGAAATTCTGGAGAAGGAGAAAGTTGTTACCGCGATGCGGTAGCGTAATTAACTGCAGGGGCTTGCGCCTGCAGGGAAGAGCGTCCCCACAATCAAAAACCCCTCAAGCGAGGGGGAATCTGACGAAGTCTGCTACATCGGCCGCATCCGTCTAAACCTCCGATACACGGTGCCATAAATCAACTTGGTATCTTCGGAGAGGTGGACGGATAAAACCAAATAGCATCTGCCCCGAATCTCAGCGTCAGGACATGGTCTTGTGCGCCGTCTTTCGGAGAGGAACACTCTCATCTTACATAAAAAAAAACCCGGCTATTCAGAACACGATGATCCAATATAACATATCACAGCAACACATAACACCACATGTCATCAACGTAAGTAAATATGCGTATCCTAATTGTCATTGACATATAGCACCGAAACTGGCGATACACCACATATTACACTTACGGTCGTAGGGAAAAAAGTGAAAAACTACAACAGTTGGAATCCGCAACCACCTTAGACATCATAAACCCAACGTATCACATATATTGGATTTCATGCCTAACCAAATGAATTCCTTAGATATCGCATGCCTAACAATTATAAACCCCGCATTTTAATCTCAATATTGAAAACACTTACCAATAAACTGTCGAGTAATTCAATAAGATTCTGATAACCTGATCGAATGCTCTTCGGAAACTTTATTAGACGGCTGCACCCCCCGATACCGTCGACGAAGTGCACTAAGGAGGAACACCGCTGCCGCGAGCACCTGAACGGATGATTTTGGTGACGGGGTTCTCCTACAGTCACTTAGTCGGAGCTATGGGGCGTGGCTATCTAGCAAGGTTACCCGGTGAGTATCCGCGTACGCTATGTAATTGCGACGGACTTTTGATCCACATCAAAATCCCGTGGCAACCGATCAAATGAGACTAAACTGCTAGATTTATAAAATTCAAACTAGTTATCACATAACTAATTATAGAGGATTCCAAATATCGTATCACAATCACAGAAAGCTAGGCGACGTTAAATATTTCAATCGAATCAACGAATTCCCAAATTTCCCAGAATGCTCAACACTTGAGCATTGTTAAAGTTAACCAGAGACATACCACAGTACCTACAGACCTACAGCTAAAGGGCCCGACCCAAGCCTCTTAAGTGGCATCGCGGATCCGCCTCCAAAACCATGTTTTGGCAGCGGATCCGCGGTAACTTAGACGAGTTAGGGTTTCGTTCTTCAGTTGTGTCCATAGAATTACCCGCGTGATTTTCTGAATATCAATCAATTTAGGAGCATATCGCGATAGTCACGCGAATTGCAAGTCATACTTGGTTATGACCAAGCTCGGAGTCTTCACATAACTCAAAAACACAAAATCCGCATCTCTAATACTCTGTAGAAGAATCTGGTGTTTCCCCCAATCAGAGCAAAACTCTGTTTGAAATTCAAAATTCAAAAATTGAAGCAACGCTTCAGAGGCAGCGCCAGGTGCACTGTAGGCAACGCACCATGTGTGCGCTAGCGCTAGGCGCACTGCACGCCACGTGTAAAACACAGGTGCGCTAGCGCCGGGCGCGCTGCACTATAAGCAGCGCACCATGTGTCAAACACATGTGCGATAGCGCAAAGTGCGTTGTGCTCTGAGCAGCACGCCACGTGCAAAGCACGGGTGCGCTAGTGCTGGAATTATAAAACTCTCCATTGTTAGATCAAAAGATCTAATAATAATGATAAATCATTAATTAATCAGAATTAAAATTCTGTTATGGAAAGATTTTCCAATCTTGTTAAAAACAAGAAGATTGCCTTCTGTAAAATAGAAGCCTTAAGATTAAAGATCCAATGGTGGGGAAACATCCCCAAATCAATCAGAAAAAGATCACTTCAACTGATTCAACAAATCAGTTTGCCCTATATAAAGGCCCCAAGACTTCAAGTCTGATAGAGGAAAAAAACCCCCATAAACTTTGAAAAATTCAAAAGAAAAGAGATCAAGCTCTTGAAAGAAGATACTTTTTCAAGGTAAAGATGGTGAATGATGAACACAGAGATGAAATCATCTCATAGAAAGAAAAATTCTTTTCTTTAAACAGATCATCGATCTACAAGACAAAAAGTCTTTCACAAAAAAAAGATCAAAAGATCTCATCACAAAATAAAAGAAGAACATAATTCTTCTCACGGATCATGGATCTATAAAGGCAAAGCCTTTCATCAAAATAAGAGATTGAAAATCTCTCCTGCAAAATAAGAACTGTTGTTCTAAAATCTTGAGACAAAGTCTCTTTTAAAGAACATAAATTTGTGCCCAGATCATAAAATTGATCAGATGCTCTTTGCGTTCTTGAAATGCGCCTTGCGCTCTTGAACTGCGCTTCTGCGCTCCCTGGATGCGCCACGTGTGCGCCAATTAAACAACTTGCGCTTTGCAATAGCGCACTGCGCTCATGGGCTGGCGCTCAGCGCCAAGCGCACCACGTGTCATTCACGTATGCGCCAGCGCAATGCGCTCATAGACTAGCGCTCAGCGCTTACAAACTGGCATCTGCGCTCATCATCTGGCGCCTAGCGCATAGCGCAACACTTATCCCTTACATGCGCGCTACGTGGCAAAAGCGCACTGCGCTCTTTGACTGGCGCAAAGCGCCTATCGCAACATATGTTGCGCTGACAGAACATAAATTGTTCTTTAATAAGCCTAGAGCTATGATGAATTCTCGGCATTCATTAAAAGACAAACATTGTCAGAAGCTAAATCAATACTCATCATTGTTAAAAAGGGCCGAGCTCAAACAAATGCTTAACAGCCCAAAATAAATGTTAAACATTTTAACGTGATTGGACTTAGACCAAAACTGGACATAAGTCCTCAATTCAGATTTAACTGAGCCCATGTGCTCATAATTGATCTCAGTCCCAAATTGGACTACAGATCTCCCAACCAACTTGGTTCAAGGGTACATCTCTTCACTCCTCTGATATTTGGCGTTGTAATTCTTCAATGTCTTCAGAAAGGTGACAGGTCCCGATAACCAAACATTTTATGGACTGTGGGGTCCTTAAACTCAAGGACTATGATGTTCTTAACCTTGAATGTGAGGAATTTAAACTCACGGACTATGATGTCCTTAACCTTGACTGTGAGGTCTTTAAACTCACGGACTATGATGTTCTTAACCTTGACCGAGATGTCTTTAAACTAATATTGGACCGAGATTTCTTTAAACTGACAATGGACCACCATGTCCTTAAACTGGTAATCGACCGCAATGTCCCTAAACAAAACAATTGAGCCCAAATGCTCTCTTGTTGGATCTAAACAATCCCGTTAAGTTGATCTTAGTCTGAAATGAGACTAACGTATCCTTAACAAACGTTTAAGATGATCTTAGTCTCAAATGAGACTAACGTATTCTTAAACCCAACCCCCAAACCCAAATCTAAGAAAATACGGATTTGGACTAATTCACGCCCTACGGGCGACAACAATCCACGGGTAACCAAAAACAAAACAAATACCCACGACACGAAGTGACCATTTGGAGAAGGAGAAAGTGGTTACCTCGATGCGGTAGTGTAATTAACTGCAGGGGCTTGCGCCTGCAGGGAAGAGCGTCCCCATAATCAAAAACCTCTCAAACGAGGGGGAATCTGATGAAGTCTGCTACATCGACCGCATCCGTTTAAACCTCCGATACGCGGTGCCATAAATCAACTTGGCATCTTCGGAGATGTGGACAGATAGCACCAATTAGCATCTGCCCTCGAAATTCAGGCCCTGACGTCCCAACGTCCCGGTCGCGTCTTTCAGCGGAGAACATCTGGCTAAGCTTATCTTCGAAAACTCATCCCAATTCATCGGAGGAAAACTTATTGCGCGGTCACTTTCTCGAGCGACTTGCATCCGGTCTAAGCAAGATCCATCTGAAGAAGCTAATTAATTTCACCGATCTCACATCGGAGCGCCACAACGAATTAAAGGTCCTCGGCATCCCTCATTTGAATGACTACTAATCCTCTGGTCCAGCTACACTTGTAAACATTTGCAACTGTCTACATCCTGAACTCTTGAAGCAACATCTCGATAACCTCAGCAACTATTGGTATCGATGTCTGAACAGTACGCAACTCCACAATCTTCGGAGAGAGGAAAACATCATGCCTCAAGTCCAGCGGCTCTCCAGCAATGACTCGACCATTTGGTGTGGATCCTGAAGAAACTCGCTTCAAGATTAGAACTCGATCAAATATATATAAACAATGTGTCTTTATATCATCGAAATGTCACCCTGGTCATTCCTTGTCCCAGACAAGTCTTCTCTGACCGTATCTCTAACTGAAGCCCTCTTGGCTCAGGTAAACATGGCGACCAAAACAATCCACATGCATTGACGAGGATAGATCAACGGAACGAATAGAAGGGAGATCTTAAGAAATAAATCCTAAGGTAACTTAGGCGGAGTATCATATCGTAAATATGTCATGGAACATATGTATGGTACGTCACTCTACTAAGTACCTACTCCATCAACTAAGGTCATCCTATGTAACGAAAGTTCGGGTATAAGACCCCCAAAGTCAAATCTAAGTCTTATAAGGTCAAGCTTAGGTAAGAAAAGTGTATGCCTAGACTCCATATAGCCAAATTTAGACTCGAACAAAGGTTAAACCAAACGCTCTGATACCAACTTTGTCATGACCCAAATGTGGCACGTGACCAGCACTTAAGTCACATGACATCTAAAGATGTCGACGCGGTCCAAGTAAGCCAATACCCGGAATCTAAACCTTTTTTCTTTTGAAAACATTGGAGGTGAAGTTTTAATAATCATCAGATGGAAACATTTTAAAATAACCATTTAGATTTAACTAAGTATGTTTAAAGAGCATCTACGAAAATTTGAAATTCAACAGCACCTCCTTTGTAAATTTTGCATAAAACGCGATACAACTACAACAATAAAACAGCATCCCAATGGTAGCTAGCTTCCACGCCCAATCAGCGGAGCAACCAAGAAAACGATATAAAAGGTCGACTCCAATGAGTGCGACATCACAACACACAAATTCTAAGTCTCTCTTCTAAGTCCACAATATACCATTTCTAAGTTGATAAAGTTTTACTAGATATAAAACGATAAGAATATACAACTGTGAGTACGATACAACAGTAACCCACCTGCCAAAGCAATCACCGAAGGAATGTGTGCCCCAAGCCGCTTATAATCCAAGCGGTAACAACTGCAAGAAACTGTGGCACAACGGGGGTGGGTTGCCGACTCAGTGAATAAAAGTACATCACAAGGTAGAAATCGAAATTCACAACGATACCTGGGACAAAAGTATAGTACTATCATTGTAGGGTTGCTATGCACGCGCACAAGGGTCTACGAGGCATCAACCATGCCCGATTAAAAATTTAGCCGTGCCGAACAACCCGAATACAGATCTTTAAACTAGAGATTAGGCGAAAACTAGCATACTAAACACTTTAACACTAAGTGAGAGGGATTACAACCTTTGTAGATCCGGTCCTTCACTTCATATGCTCCGTGTTGTGGTCCCTTCGCTGCGATCATCGGGTTCCGGACTCTCGAGAGGTTCCACGAAGAGAAAGATGCAACATTTGCTTCCGATCTTCGATACTAAGATGATCTACCTTGAAGTTTCGTTAACACAAGCTAACACTCATGAAATGATGTGAACACCCTCATCTAAATGGCAAGGGAAGATGAGGATGATAAAGTAGGATTTTTGCTCTCTTTATTTATCTTTTTCTCATATTTATTCATCACTTTGGAAAAATCTAGCAAGCTTTTTCATGAAAGAATGAAGGAAGAAGAAGAATAGTGATCCATTTTCTTTTGTGATGAATAATGAAAGGATTAATATGAAGAATAATGCAACCATGGTTGACTTAACCATTGTAGAGAATTAACCAAGGGTTAGGGTTTGGGTTGAGTTAACAATGAGTCACTTGTAAATATCTTTTCCAAAACAAAAAGAAAACCTTCTAGAAACATCTAGAAAGTTTAACCCTAATCCAAACCCTAATCATGTTTAAACTCCACTAAACAAGTTGCATTAGTTATCATATCATGTTACAATATTATATATCACATATATAATATTTATCGTAACAAAATAAAATAATACAATTAACATATATCGCATATATATCAATGTATTACCCGAGTGAGAAAAAGAATCTTTTAGTGAGCTAATATTAGTTAATGTAATTTAATATATGATATATATTATTATACATTAAATTATCGAATCAACACTTGATCCGACAATCCGGCTATATCGCATATAACCGACTAATATTTATCCGTACCGATTCATCGAATCAACACTTGATCCGATGAGCCGGCTGATATCAAATATCGCGAGAATAGAATACGGTATCTCATATCGCATTATCCTCGGTCCCGCACATATCACATATGTGCCCCTACTCCGTTTTGCCTGAGCCAAGAAACCTCTGTGTAGGACTCTAAAGAATCGTCAATACGCCGGTAGTAGGTGATGATCATATCAAACACCCACAAGCTGCAAGCGGTCAGCTAAACGTAACAGCTACCCAGGTATTGAGCGCTCAGAAGATCAACAAGCAAGCCTGTACATTCTCCTGTGAATCCAAACAGTAACATTCCCGTACAGTCCGGTCTCGTCGTCTGATATGTCGCATATCTCGCCTAGGGGTGGTAAACGTCAGACCCCAGTAGCTCGATAAGTCGTGTCGATATGAGGTCTATAACAGTTCGAGAAACTACTGATAACACTTACCAGTAAATCTCAGCAACCCTGGCCAGGGATTTCCGGTTATAGCCAATCGAACACAGCACAACATCAACTCCCTATACCGGGAGAGACGAATCCCCTCCTATCGCTCATTGCCTCCATGTGATTCGGGACTGTACCCAAAAGCCACCTTTTTGCATGCCCTCTTGGACGTGGTATGATGGAAATCAAAGCACAGTGGGAATCACACAAGACTCTATGACGATCTCGGATCGACAGACTACTCTGTACCAGTGTCACCGGAGAACTGCCATCTGACGTATGGTATAATACCATCTGGGAGTTCTCGGCGAGTCCGTCCAGTGTACCCAGTCTCCACTGAGCACCCGTACACCATCCTTGATGTCAAACACCGATGGATATGGGATCATCCATCACCCATCATATGGGTCAAGATGCGTATACGCTAGTCTACTCTGGTGCATCGATGCCCTGTCTCGATACACCCTCGACTAGGAACAGTTATAGGATGTACTCGTCGACTACCGTGGCCTAGTATGATCTCATCATAGTCGCAGTAGTCGAGTACATTTCCTAAGGGCTTTATCAACATGTAATATAGAGACAATCAGAGTACATATTAAGATAAAGTACAACCAGATAGCATACTATCATGTCGAGCAAGAAAGTCCTCCCTATATATGTCCTAACATCCACTACCATATACATCGTATGTACAGTAATGGCCTCTAGGGCATACATATAACTAACAATCTTCCACTTGCACTAGGGCTATCTGTTATGGTATCCCATACCTAACAATTAGCTGCGGTTGAAGTATCTCATACTCAACCATCCCGTAAAGAGTCTCTACAGGGAAAAAGGCCTTTGTGAGTGGATCCGCGTTGTTGTCCTCTATGTCTACTCTCCTAACCTCGGTCTCCCTGGAGATCAACCATCTCCATGATCAGGTGATACTGCCTAAGAATTATATCTGGATTTCTGATGGGACGGTAGTTCCTTGGCTGAAGCCACAACTCCAATGTCACACAATGGTAGGAACGAAGTTCATCTTATGAACTTATAAATATCCAGACTGCCTCTTTTGGTAGCATCCTTGGTAACGATGTATCTTGCCTTTAATCATCTAGTATGTCACGGTATCTAGCTTGGAACTCTTCCAACATACCGTCCCTCCACTGAGGGTATAGACAATGCCTGCGACTGACATTCAGTCGTTCTTATCACCCTGGAACCTTTCCAGTGATTCTCCCCAGGATCGATTGATACCATCTCACTACAACTAGTGAGTATCCTAACATCCAATTAGATCTATCTCATAGATCCAAAAACCCAGGATTTAGGAGGTATCATTTTGATCCTATATGGAGAATCTTTGTGATAAGCGGAGATTGACCGAGCGTAGCATAGGAAACTCTTTCCCTATCAAGAGTATGTCATCCACGTACTCTACGAGGATCACCACCATACTCTCTACTACCTTTTCGTATATACAAGGTTCATCTACCATTTTGATGAAGTCAAACTCTTTGACTACCACATCAAAACAGATGTTCCAACTCCGCGATGCCTGCTTTATCATATAAAATATCTTGCTCACGTTTCCGCTACTCCCACTGACTGCGAAGCCCTCTGGCTGTGTACTTATAGACGCTCTCTTCTAAAACATCACTTAGAAAAGCAGTCATGACACCCAACCACCAGATATCGTAGTCATGGTATGTAGCCGTGGCAAGTAGGATCTGGATGGACTTAAGCATAGATCCTTAGAAAAGGTTTCAACATAATCCATACCTGGTCTATGATGCAAACCTTTAACAAGTCTAGCTTTGAAAGTCTCAACTTTTCTATGTACACCAAGTAATCTTCTCAAGATATACTTGCTCCTGATGGGGATTTAACCCTTCAGATAAAGCAACCAAAGTCCATACTTTGTTGGTGTATAAGGATTCCATCTCAGATCGATAAGCATCCAGCCATTCTTACAGAGTCCCACTCCTGATGGCCAGCTCGAAACTAGTTGGGTCATCATCTCATGATGCAATCCTCGCTCCCACTGTCATAGAGAAACCGAAGTATCTCTCAGGTGGGTGAGGAACCCTACTAGATCGGCGGAGAGGCTGAGGTTCGTTGGAAACTATTGAATCCTTTGGTTCTACCAAATCATCAGCTGCATTTTGTATAGCTGGAACCTTTCCAGTTGTACATAACAGACCTTGCCTCGAGCTTGTCCGGATTTTGCTTTTAGACATAGGCCGGACAACCCCAAATCTTAAACAACTTAAGATATGGACTCTTCCCATTCCATATAACATATGAAGTGGTAGGTAACTGATTTGATTTGAGCCCTATTCAATAAGTATGCAGCTTCTCAAGTGCATAACTCCCAAAAGGAAATAGGAAACTCAGTAGTACTCATCATAGAGCACACCATATCACATAGGGTGCTATGGCTCCACCCCGATACACCGACGTGCTGTGGTGTATACGGAGGAGTAATGCTGAGAGAGAATCTCATTCTCCTTTAGAATAGTCCAGGAATTCCGTGCTTAAGTATTCTCCTCCTTGATCACATCATAGGACATAATACTTATACCCGTATTTTGGTTCTCTACTTCTAATTTATATTCTGTGAATATCTCAAAAGGTTCGGATCTGTGTTTCAACAGAAACATATGTCTGAATCTTGAGAGATTATCAGAGAATGTAATGAAGTACAAAGAACCGGTCTTGGCATGTGTAGACAGGGGACCTTCATACATCAGCATGTATCAATCCCAAGAGTTCACTAACTCTTTCTCTGTTTCCAACAAACAGAGCTGTGGTCATCTTGTCTTTGTGACATGACCGGCAAGTTTCACAAGATGTAAATTCAAACTAATTTAAATATGCATCTATATGTAATTTCAGCCAGTCGGGTCGCATTGATATGACCTAGTCTATAATGCCTCAAGAAGGATTCGTTCATTTCTGAACTCTTCCTCTTGTGTGTGTTCCGTATCCTAAGAACTATAATTTGATTTAAAACGTCAATGCTTTTAGATAACGTGCCTGAACCGATCAACTCTTGATATAGGAAATGTTCAAAACATTATCCAACTATACAAAATTTTATCATTTCTTTACTAATAAAGAGACTGATATGATTTTGTATATCAGGTTCGGTATCTAATAACATTTGTTCAGAATCAATGTATTCCGGTAATACAGGGTGACAGTGACCAACAGACTTGGCTGCAACACTTGCACCGTTTTCTGTCTCATGAAACTTATCACCCGTTCTCAGTTCTCTACCTATCTGTTGCCCATGTAACAGATTACATATACGGGATCCTGATCCGGTATCACATACCCAGGACGTAAAGGATACTGAGAAACAGTTCTGTGTAATGAACACACCCGAAGATGATGCATCAACATGCACTTTCTTCGTTTGGGCGGCACGGGAATTCTGGTAATCCCTAATTTCCTGCTCTGTCTTATAACAATTATAAGTTGGAGCGGGACCAACGTTCCCCAGCTCAATATAACAAGCAGGTTCGGTCAATATATCCGTTTTATTATCTTGATTAAGGCGTGATATAGTCGCTATCTGGAGAGAGAGAGAGAAGAAAACACTTAGCGTATGCTCTTGCAAGATTAGATTGGTTATCTAATATATCTAATCAGGATGTCTCCCACTGTTTTAGTCAAATCTTCCTTCAAACCCTAAAAGGAAAGACTAGCCGGGATTAATTACACGCTACAAGTTCGCCAATCTTTCAGCCAGGCCAGTGTCGGTACTTTGAGGGAGATCCCCCGTGCTTTCGCACGAACCTAATTAAAGTAAACCTCGTTTTCCCAAATGCGTAACCCCGTTAACACCTTTCTAGACACCTATTTGATCGGCTAATTGTAATGTGTAAAACTCTCCCAGGAGTAACTCTTACTCGCAGCGGGTATCGGGATCCAACTATCTAATAGAAGGTATGCAATCTCATTGCAAATTTCAACTCTTGAAATTCCTAATAATATTTTGCCCCAAGCCTCCTATGACCTTGACAAAGGCCAACAAACCATAGGCTGCTAGTCAAGTTCAACCCGTCATTTCTTGATTGAAGTAAACCCACCCGCACGGCCCTTGACAAAGGCCAACAAGGTCGCACGACTACCCTAATCCAATCTGCATCATATGCATAAGCAGATAAGTACTATTCAGCTACCGCACACTACGCCTTGACAAAGGCCAACAAACGCAGCACGAATACTAAATAGTCCTTATCTGAAATGACAGAGGGCTACGACAGGTTTTTAAGAAAAACCTTTGCGTAATGAACTTGATATCGTTGTAGAATCGAGTGATTTTAAATGGAGTGTTTTTGAGGCTTTTCTAGTTTTGCTAAAGGGGTCACTCCCGGTGAAGGGATCGTCGGCCCTTTCCTCATCGAATAAGGTGCAGGATATATCATATATACCACTATGCAAAGCAAGAACTATAGAAGCAATCAAAAGACAAACCGAGTTTGTATCATCTGCCAGTTATTGCTAAAGGAGTCACTCCCGGTGAAGGGATCTCGGTCCTTTCCTTATCGAATAAGGTGCTGGATGTTCTATAAGGAACACCGCTATGCAAAACAAGAACTAGAGCTACCAGTTTTTAAACAAGTTTCCACAACATCTTAGGTTTCTTTTATTTCATTAATCTCATTAATGAAGTCCCATTTTATTATGCTTCACAAGCATCTCTTTTGAAACGAAATCTGCAATATAACATATATCTCATATATATAATATAAACATTCGTCTTAGGCAGTAATATGATCTCATCACAGAACATTGCAGCAGAAGAACATATATGAAATATTGGATATACTAGGACGTCCGTGTTTTCAATACGAGCCAGTATAAAACACGGATTCCACGGTCGCGATGAATAGCCAAACCCACATCCCTAGACCCCTATGAGAGCGGCAAGTAACATTGCCAATTCTAGGGTTAGGAGACCCGGTCTCGACTCCTCGAGATGGTCTCCCACTGGACCCTAGAACCCGGTTACTTGTGCTCCCCGCCTTGGGTCTACCTAATGCGAAAAAGTAAATAATATACAACGGTGACATCTTCCGCTATCTGGAAGTGCCCCAATAAAAGAATATTACATACAAATGAATTTTACATGAATGAAAAAGAAAAAACTCTCATCTCACATAAAACCCCCGGCTATTCAAACGCGACGATCCAATACAACATATCACAGCAACACATAATATCTCATATCATCAACGTAAGCAAGTATGCGTATCCCGATTGTCGTTGATGTATAGCAACGAAGCCGGCGATACACCACATACTACGCTTACGGTCACAGAAAAGAAAGTGTAAAACTACAACAGTTGGAATCCGCAACCTCTTTAGACATCGCATGCCAATCCAAATGAATTCCTTAGACATCTCATGCCTAACTATTATAAACCCCGCATTTTAGTCTCATTATCGAAAACTCTTTTCAATATCAAGTCGGGCAATTCAACAAGATTCCCGACATCCTGATCGAATGCTCGTCGCAAACTTTAGTAGACGGCCGCACCCCCGATACCGTCGACGAAGTGCACCAAGGCGGAACACCGCTACCGGGAGCACCCGAACGGATGCTTTCGGCGACGGGGTTCTCCTACAGTAACTTGGTCGGGGCTATGGAGTGAGGCTGTCTATTAAGTTTACCCAGCGAGTATCCGCGTACGCTACGTGATTGCGATGGACTTTTGATCACATCAAAATTCCGTGGCAACCGATCAACTGAGACTAAACTGCTATGTTTATAATATTCAAATTAGTTATCTCATAACTACCTGTGGATTTCAAATATTGTATCACATTCCAAATAAATAGACAAAGTTAAACTTTCAGATCGAATCATCAAACACCCAAGATTTCCCCAATATATCTCAACACTTGAAATCAGTTTAAAAACATCCATCACATGCCATAGTACCAATGGTCCAGCCGTAGAAGGGTCAAGCCAACGCCTCACATGTGCCACGCCGTACTGCCCCAAACCCTAAGGTTCAAGACAGTCACATAATCGAGTTAAGGTTTGTTGTCTTCTAGAGGGTCCACCGAGTTACTTGCATGACTTAGAACATTCTTAAACACGAGAAAAAAAAAATCCAACTTTTGAAAAAATTTCCGACAGGGGAAAAAGTGAGTTATTGATATCCGTTCGAACTTTTTAACAGTTTCTAAAAGTTATCCGGAAAACACATAGACAAAATCTGATAATCCGATCGAATCATCGAATCCCCAAAACAACCCCAGAAAATTCAACTTTTGAATAAATATTAAAAATTCCCAGAAAATCCTGCATAATAAAATAGGAGTTACTGTGCAAACAGGGGATGATGATGTCATCATTTCGCCGCGGAACCGCCGCAGAAGGCATGCTTCTGCCGCGGTTCCGCCGCACTTTGTACTGTTCATGGGAAAAATTTTGCACCGTAATTCTTATAATTCACTGCTGAATTTTTTAAGCATTTTTAATGTGGAAAAATCCCAGTTTTTAGAAAAAGTCCAGAAAGCTCGTAAAATTAGGGTTTCGGGTTCGATCGGGTTTCAAACTGCGTCTAGACTTCGCCTAAAGCTCTAGCTTGGTTCTGATACCACTGTAGGGTTGCTATGCACGCGCACAAGGGTCTACGAGGCATCAACCATGCCCGATTAAAAATTTAGCCGTGCCGAACAACCCGAATACAGATCTTTAAACTAGAGATTAGGCGAAAACTAGCATACTAAACACTTTAACACTAAGTGAGAGGGATTACAACCTTTGTAGATCCGGTCCTTCACTTCATATGCTCCGTGTTGTGGTCCCTTCGCTGCGATCATCGGGTTCCGGACTCTCGAGAGGTTCCACGAAGAGAAAGATGCAACATTTGCTTCCGATCTTCGATACTAAGATGATCTACCTTGAAGTTTCGTTAACACAAGCTAACACTCATGAAATGATGTGAACACCCTCATCTAAATGGCAAGGGAAGATGAGGATGATAAAGTAGGATTTTTGCTCTCTTTATTTATCTTTTTCTCATATTTATTCATCACTTTGGAAAAATCTAGCAAGCTTTTTCATGAAAGAATGAAGGAAGAAGAAGAATAGTGATCCATTTTCTTTTGTGATGAATAATGAAAGGATTAATATGAAGAATAATGCAACCATGGTTGACTTAACCATTGTAGAGAATTAACCAAGGGTTAGGGTTTGGGTTGAGTTAACAATGAGTCACTTGTAAATATCTTTTCCAAAACAAAAAGAAAACCTTCTAGAAACATCTAGAAAGTTTAACCCTAATCCAAACCCTAATCATGTTTAAACTCCACTAAACAAGTTGCATTAGTTATCATATCATGTTACAATATTATATATCACATATATAATATTTATCGTAACAAAATAAAATAATACAATTAACATATATCGCATATATATCAATGTATTACCCGAGTGAGAAAAAGAATCTTTTAGTGAGCTAATATTAGTTAATGTAATTTAATATATGATATATATTATTATACATTAAATTATCGAATCAACACTTGATCCGACAATCCGGCTATATCGCATATAACCGACTAATATTTATCCGTACCGATTCATCGAATCAACACTTGATCCGATGAGCCGGCTGATATCAAATATCGCGAGAATAGAATACGGTATCTCATATCGCATTATCCTCGGTCCCGCACATATCACATATGTGCCCCTACTCCGTTTTGCCTGAGCCAAGAAACCTCTGTGTAGGACTCTAAAGAATCGTCAATACGCCGGTAGTAGGTGATGATCATATCAAACACCCACAAGCTGCAAGCGGTCAGCTAAACGTAACAGCTATCCAGGTATTGAGCGCTCAGAAGATCAACAAGCAAGCCTGTACATTCTTCTGTGAATCCAAACAGTAACATTCCCGTACAGTCCGGTCTCGTCGTCTGATATGTCGCATATCTCGCCTAGGGGTGGTAAACGTCAGACCCCAGTAGCTCGATAAGTCGTGTCGATATGAGGTCTATAACAGTTCGAGAAACTACTGATAACACTTACCAGTAAATCTCAGCAACCCTGGCCAGGGATTTCCGGTTATAGCCAATCGAACACAGCACAACATCAACTCCCTATACCGGGAGAGACGAATCCCCTCCTATCGCTCATTGCCTCCATGTGATTCGGGACTGTACCCAAAAGAAAACCTTTTTGCACGCCCTCTTGGACGTGGTATGATGGAAATCAAAGCACAGTGGGAATCACACAAGACTCTATGACGATCTCGGGTCGACAGACTACTCTGTACCAGTGTCACCGGAGAACTGCCATCTGACGTATGGTATAATACCATCTGGGAGTTCTCGGCGAGTCCGTCCAGTGTACCCAGTCTCCACTGAGCACCCGTACACCATCCTTGATGTCAAACACCGATGGATATGGGATCATCCATCGCCCATCATATGGGTCAAGATGCGTATACGCTAGTCTACTCTGGTGCATCGATGCCCTGTCTCGATACACCCTCGACTAGGAACAGTTATAGGATGTACTCGTCGACTACTGTGGCCCCACTAGTATGATCTCATCATAGTCCCAGTAGTCGAGTACATTTCCTAAGGGCTTTATCAACATGTAATATAGAGACAATCAGAGTACATGTTAAGATAAAGTACAACCAGATAGCATACTATCATGTCGAGCAAGAAAGTCCTCCCTATATATGTCCTAGCATCCACTACCATATACATCGTATGTACAGTAATGGCCTCTAGGGCATACATATAACTAACAATCATAACCTGTGCTAATATAATATATGAAATGCAAATGTATCATAAATTCAAGTCTATCTATCACATGATCCCAAAATAGAATATATCAAATGCAAATGACCTATATCTAGGTATACGCCCATAAGTGGACGAAAATATATATATAAAGCTCTTCTTAAAAGTAGTCGCTGAATACATATGTCCTGGCATAAAAGCAAACGTGATTGTATGAAATATAGTATATATCTTATTTAAGATATACATTCTGCTGTTTTAATGAATAGTGTTAAGAGGTTTACAATTTAAAAGATTTCAATGTCATATCAGACATGTCAAAATAATTAGGCTATAGCTCGATTTTGAATTTCTTTTTATATGCAACTGCTCGTAAATAGGTATGCAGGTACTGTCTCCCGGATCAGTCCTGGTCGGATACAATAACTCATAACATAGCTGTGTACCTCATGATAACAACATATCAATATATATGGATGTCTAGTATAGACACCCGAAATCAAAAATTCCTCGTGTCCATCACCGACACACAAATCCTCCAATCTCTCATGTCCATCACCGACATGCAAATGCAGATACCATCGACACCATCTCAACAGAAGATCGCCACCCGATATCCCTGGCCTCGGTCAGTATTCCCTAGATATCAGTCGTGTCCAATCGAACCCCGATCAGTATCCCCGGGATATCTACCGTGCTCATCTCTATCTCCGGTATCGAGTATCCTCACTAGGCTCCCCGCCTCAATGCGGCAATCCTGCTCCTCCGTCTCGACCGGGTCCACCATGTATTTGACTGTATATCTCCCCCACTCAGTCCGGATATCATAAAAACCGTATAGCTCCCCCACTCGGTCCGGAATAAAACAATCAGAAAACACTAAACCCTTGGTGGACGTCAACTCATCATATCCAGAAACACCAAGCAAAGAATAAGAATACTTGCATAGAGCATTCTGATGATATATTATATATATACATATATAACAGCGTCCCATACCACTGATATATATCATCAAGAGTAAAACATCCAGAAAACTCATAAGAATCAAATATAAACACCCATGGTACTGGTATTCGCAGTGCTTTTCAGATAATAAGGTAAAGTACATAATTAAAGTCATATAAGCAATAAACATGTCAATTCTACTGTGTCATGGCAATACTAATGATGTGTAGTGTAGCATACGCGTATATGCTCATGCAACATGATAATCATTAGTATTTGTTCAACTGTTCTATAAGTGTATAAAGATTACTCGTATCAATATACACATACGCATTACGTAGTATAACAGTTCTACAGTGACATGACAGTACCAATGAGGTGTAGTGTAACATATGCATATGTGCTCGTGCAACATAATACTCATTGGTAGTTGTACAGTATTCTATCAGAGTGTTCGTATTACGGAAACGTATAATATCGATAAATATAACGCGAACATGTAAGTAAATCTACGCGTAACTATTAAATGTAACTACTTGCTATGAGCTATACCATCAGCTTTGGAAATGGAACGAAACGTCGGTTTTGAAATAAGGAAGCTGCCTTAGGTTAAAACATATATTCGTTTTGGAAATTAGCATGCATCCTTGTCTTTTATCCTTAAATAAGGGAAACGAATCGTTAGTTTTTAAAAGAGTATAGCTCATACGAGTATTACATCCTAACACGAAATAAAATATTACCTTACGTGGCTAAAGAGACTTGAGCGTTATTCGGCATACTAATTTCATATCACAAGTACGGCATAATCCTTCGTACCAATCCCCCAATTCATGAATAAACTATATGCACATGAATATATACTACATGCAATCATAACTTCAATATCATTATCTTGCACAACTACTAAAACTAACTATATATCATAATAACATATGTATAAGGTTGTGGGGGTGTTATACTCCATCCACCCGACTTCCCCCATAGATGTAAATCTACTCACAACTCGTTGAGCTCGCTGAAATCCATGCTGCTATGTCCGCCAACTCCGTCTCGGAAATCTTCACAATCGTACCTATCATCGTCGTTATATCATATCGATGTTAATATCATATCAAAACTCAAAACAATGAGATAGACACCCATAGGTTAAAACCTACAGTATACTTAACCCAAAAACGACAATATATTTATGTTGTTAACGTATAAACGTTAACAGTTCAGTTCCAGTTCAAAATACGAAAACCCGTATCGTAGTATCAGAAATTTGATAAAACCTTTACTAATCATTCCCAGATTTCTCTGTATAATTATTTAGATCAAACAAACAATACAGAAACTTATAAAATACCAAACTAAAGCTGAAGAAGAAAAACCAACACAAAAAGCCTAGGGAAGGCCGGCGAGCTCAGAAAATGGGTAATTGTCGCCGGGTCAAACAATGAATTGGAGGCTCGGGTTTTAAGTGAAGTCTTCTAGTGGTCTTATGATACTTCTGGTATTGCTATATTTTCTAGTGATTACACCTAGTGGTTCCAGATTCAATATCTGTAGGCTAATTATCACAAACACACTGTTTTCCTATACTGCACATGAAAAACAGATTTAAGCAATATTGAATATGTAAGGAGGGAAGAAATTATACCTATGGAGATTGTGTACAATGAAACACCAGCTTATGAAGTGCTTGTGGAAGCATCTAGGGGTTGTACTGGTTTATAGGTTGTTGATGGTATGCACAATTTGATGAAGGGTTCAAGATCTTCTTCATTTGAGTTGATAAACACTTAGAAATTTTTGTTGGGTTTTGGGGCTGAAGAAGTGTATTGTTTCAGTTAGGATAACTAAAGAATTCCCTAGGTGTGGTGATAAGATAGGGTGGATGTATTAAGATTTGTGTGTAGAGAATGCATGAGGTGGAGGTGGAGGTTGAGAGGTGGAGGTGGCATGAGAGAAGTAGGAGGTGTAAAGTGAATAAGGAGGAGGTGGAGAATTGTGAAGGATGAGGTGGAGAGTAAGGTGTTATGAGAGTGTAACCTAGGTTAAATTATAACAATCATAAAAGAATTATCAATTTATCATAAAATTTCATTTTACAATTTAAATCCATATAACATAAAAGATATGAAATGATAAATCTATCACTTAAATGTCATTAGCTTAATGAAAAAAAATGTCATGTTTAGAACAATTTAAAATATCATATTTATGATATCACATCTTTTCTTCATATTTACCAAAATAATTACAATTTTATGGATATAATTCCGATACCAAAAGTCATATGTGATATCACTTTGCAAACTTTATTTAAATTCATATTTGAAATTATAAATAAATCTTTAAAATTTTCCAAATTGTTACAGGATTTTAGAGATTTTGGACAACTCAAGAAGTTTCTTTAGTTGCTTATGAGATGATCTATTCACTTTAGTTCAGAAATTTCTTTAAATATCGTATTTTTAGTTAGAAATTAAGTTAATTAGGTTTTTGATTTTTGAAAATTGAAAGTTGCTGTCTAGTGGCCATTTGAGGTGTAGTTACTGTTTACATGACCTTAGGGATTGGTTTCTTGGCCTGGAATGGAGTTTAGAATCCAAAATACGAAGTTAGAAATTTTCCGTGTCGGTTTTGTGTGACCTTAAAACCTACAAGTAATCTGGAGCTATCCGGGATATTTCCAAGAAAATCAAACAATATCACTAACCTAGATAGACCACTAGATGACCACCACAGAATTACGAGCACGTTTGGAGCTCAGAGGGCCGGCGAGACTGGATTTGAAGGCTATGTCACCGGTTTTTGGGTAGGCATAGATGATGAGGTTTTTCCTGTAACTCCCTTACTCTATAAACTAGCCCCTGTACTTGTTTGTTTAGTCCAATTTAACCTGAGGAGAAATCTAGGATAGTTTTCCTGAGTTGCTGCATTAGTGTTATAAGATATTTGAAATCTTGGTTTTTGGTTTTTTTATATTTAGAATGCGTGGTTTATACATTACACCCATTGATTGTTCATGCTATGTAGGATATTACCCCTAGTAATGTATATACCACGTTCTAATAATTAATGCTATATGATATCATTTTCTAGTACACCTGCACCATTACTGTTGATGCGCATGTTACACTTACACAGATTGCCGGCTCACACACATTCTTCATAGGTAATTGCTATGTCACTTACATTGAAGAACTGCCACATCATGATATGATTCATAACTGTGTAGTATATTCATTGTTCTGTACCATCACTTGACATGCTTGCATGATATACCGGTATGCTCATATTACTACTCTATGTTGCATACATCATACCTTATGGTTATATGCTTGCATGATATACCGATATGCTCATATTACCACTCTATGTTGCATACATTATACTTTATGGTTATATGCATTGAGATGCAGTTTTCATGAGATTTCTGGATTTGAGAATCGTGGTTATATTTCGAAGGAAATGATGTATTATTTTAAAAACCCGGTTTCTCATGATGTGATATTTCGATGCGTCCACCATGAGTTTTCTCGGTTCTGAGATTAGTTTTCGAGTCCCAATTCGAGGAGATGGATGATCCGTTTTCGGGTACATGGTGGACCCGGTATGGTACCCTGAGGCAAGAAATGATTGTCATGGAATAGCCGATGAGCCTGGCAGAGGGAACACTACCTACCGGTGACTGTATAGAACTCGGCGGATATCTGGAGGATACCGACCGGAGTCGTGAGATGGATATGAGGGCTGATCTGAGTATGCGGTGCCTGAGATGAGATATATATGAGGACCGATCTGAGTTTGCGGTGCCTGAGGTATGAGGATTTACGTGTCGATGTTGGACATGGGTTTTCATGATATTTCGAGTGTCGGTGTTAGACACTCAGGTTCCATGATTTTGATGTGTCGTTGATAGACACAGGTGGTTGATATCCTCATACATATATACATACATATATACTATGTTTTCATGATGTTTTGAATGTCGATGTTGGACACTCATGTTCCATGATATTGAGTTGTGTCATTGATAGGCACGTGGATGTTATCCACATATATACAGGCATATGATGTCAGATTATTATTTATATATGCTATAGACATTGACTAGATTGTTGACATATATGCATTTGTGGTCACCCTAGATATCATAGTATTACCTTCAGGATATAGTGACCTAGGAAATCTTTATTTTATTCGATTTCTACTTATTGATGTTTTCTACTCACGAGTTGGCAACCCACCCCCGTTGTGCCACAGTTCTTGCAGGTTTGACCGCTTGGGATCAGTAGCGGTATTGCTGGCACACAGTTTCTTCCGGGTGTTTGCTTTGGTAGGTGGGACACTTATTTGATAGTGCCCACTCTCGTACTGTTTTATTCTATTGTATCTAGATAAACTCCATCACATCAGATTAGATCAGAAACTAGAACTGTATATTAGTAGACTTAGAAAGACTTAGGATTTGTGCGAGACTTATAGCGATGGGTTGTGTTCGCTTCTTGAGTTTGATGTCTTGCTTTATTGTTCTTTCTGGGTTGATCTTCGCCGTTGAGCATCGTATATGTATTACTTGTTTGGTTGTGTTTCCGCCAATTGGTGAAGAGCAAGCTCCCGCTTGGGTATGCCTATATATTGTTGTATATATGTTTTTGGATCAAAATATACAAGGGAGGTGCTGCCCGAAATTTTAAAAAGACAAAATATGATTTATTATACCTTATTTCAAAACTGCACCACCACTATTTTCCGTAAAAAGGTTTAGATTTTCTAGGCTTTGGCTTACTTGATTTACGTCACGCCTTTAGACGTTGCGTAATTTAAGTGCCGGTCACGTACTAAATTACGGGTCGTGACAAAGTTGGTATCAGAGCCGGTCCCTCAAAAGTAGGTATGTGTTTCGAGGACGAGCCATTGTTCTAAGTGGGGGGGGCAATGTAATACCCCAGGTGGAGTTGGGGATGAATACAACCTACCCCGTGAGAAGTGTGATGTTATCTGGTATCGAGGCGGGGATGAAACCGATACAGATGTACACGGGGACCCACCAGAACAATGGGGATTATCAAATTCCATTCCAAATGAGGGCATGATCCGAACTATAAATGGAATGATACCACTCTTATAACACAGAGGCGCCTTTTGGATGAATCGGAACTCCGGAGTTTGAAAAACTCCGTAGTTAAGCGTGCTTGAGCCAGAGAAATTCTGGGATGGGTGACCTACTGGAAAATAGTGTTGGAGATAGTGCGCTCAGAGTGAATTATTGGGTCACAGGCACGTGATTGCAATGATTGATGGAGGACATATCCCGGTAGGACAGTCTTACTCAAGATGATAGTATGCTATCTGGTTTATCTTTATCATCGTGTACTGCTTTAGGTGACCTGACAGGTCGCTATTACACGCTGATAGAGCCCCTAGGATTCTTGCTTGACTGCCAGCAGTATGAGGGCGATCATATACGTGAGAGCTGGTGGTCTATAAGCACATCCTTAAAAGGTCCCTAGTCGTGGGAGTTTCGAGACAGGGCATCGATACTCCAGAGTAGACTAGTGTATACATTCGAGACCCCGACGAGGGGCGGTGGCGGGTCTCACAAGCCACTGGTGTCAGTTTGTTCACCTAAGATGTATGCAGGTGCTCATTGGGTTATGAGTACACCGGACAGGACTCGCCGGGAACATGCTAGTGGTCTTATACCTGACGTCAGATAGCAGTTCCCTGGTGACATGTGTACAGGTTAGTTCATCGACCTGGGGATCGTCATTTTTCTCGTGTGAGTTCCCACTGTACTTTGATTACTACCCTACCACGCTCAAAGGAGACGTGCAAACAGGTTTTAGTTGGGTACAGTCCCGAGCCACATGGAGGCAGTGAGCGTATCTTCAGGGGTTCGTCTCTCCCAGTATTGGGGGTGAGGTCGCGCTATGTTTAGGAGAGCCATTACACGAAGCCCTCGGCCGAGGCAGGAGATTTACTGGTAAGTATTCCAGTAGTATCTCAGGGTGTTCTGGGCTACACTCCGACACGACTTGTACCGCTTTTGGGGGTCTGACTTTTACCAACCCCCTAGGCCCACTATGCGATGCTCATAGACCAACGGACCGGACTGTACGGATATTGTCACTGACAGGCTCAGTAGGGTGTCAGGATGAGTTCGCTCATCGACGTCCCTTTTGGTCAATACCTGGTAGCCCGTTACGTATTGGCTTATACCTCTGACGTGCTAGTAGTTAAATCCACAACCAAGGTGTTGACGAGTCTTTAGAGTCCCCTACATTCAGTTACTCAGCTTTCGGGCGAAAAGCTGTAGAGGCCGTATGGAGATATGGCAAGGTCCGATCAGATACGTGCGGTATTGCACGGATCAGAATCGGACAGTTTGTACTATAGGCCGTATGGATATATGGCAGGGTTCGATCAGATACGTGCGGTATTGCACGGATCAGGATCGAATGGATATTACTAGCCGGCTTTGGTTTAAGCCGGATCCTAGTATAGTACAGTGTAGATTTTGTCTCATTGCATTTGTATTTCGGTCGGAATACAAATGCGGGTGTGTATGCACAGTATCGGGGTTTTCCTGTAATTTATTACGGGACCAGTTTTCTGGAGTTGCCAGTTTGCTTTCCGTTTCGGCCATTTTCATTTATGTCTTTCAATGGCCGAAGAGTGGTGGAGGAGGGCTTATTTGCATTTGTGCAAATAAGCTTTTGTGGACGGGGTCTTTGCATATTTATTGTATCATGATGGTGCACCATCCTTTGACCTTGCTTGACTTCTTGACTGCATGATGGTTGGACTTTGTTTTGTGATGAGTGTTAGTTGAGTGAGGATCTTTGTTGTTGATCATTGCCTTTTTATCATGACCTTTTATCTCTTGCATTATTGGTGAGGCTCCAATATACATACACTCCACTCTCATTCTCTCTCCCCCTTACCTCAAGTGGCCGGCCATGTTGTGATGGGGGCTGTCCAAATTTTTGGCAAGGGTTTTTGGTCTCATTTGCTTGCTAAAAATTCCATTGTTCACCCCAAAAAGCTCACATATCATATCCTCTACCAATGGCAACTCCCTAAACCCCTAGAGACACAAATAGCTTTCTACACTATATTCTACAGCAAACCTTGGGCACGTCGACTAGCCAGCTTCATGCCCGAGTTGCCTCGGCATTGAGGTGGGAGCCCGTAAAAGATGTAGGCGATGTGGTGCACTTCCGGCGATGAGGTGGAGGCAGGACATTCCGCGAGAGATCGGGACGATGACGAGAAGACCGGAGGACATGAATCAGTCGGTATATTTCTCTTCCCCATCTTGTAGTTGGCTAGGACTAGTTAATGGTTCGATCCGGGTATTAGTGCGCGGTGGTGCCAGTTCATGAAAAATTTAAAGTTAGCCATCGCTTCCGCATTTGGCCTCGGGATGGAGGTCGGGGCGTCGCCGTGTACTTACAGTGGTATCAGAGCCTCGCCATTAACATAGTCTAGCTCTGTCTAATGTGTTTTACATTTCCGATCGAACAATTTTCAAAAAACTGTATTTTTCTTTGCATCAGTTTTCTGTCGATTTTTTTCTGGCTCGAAAAATTTTTCAGGTTGTCTCAGAATACTGTGCAGGAGATTATAAGGCATCTGAGAAAATTTGGTCGAGTGATACTGTAGAACCGCCGCGGAACCGCGGCCAAACCCCCCGCGGCCCCGCAGTTCAGTGAGTTCACTGCACAGATTTTTCACAGTGATCTTTTCTCAAGGAAATAGGTTTTCTGGAATATTATTTTTTGGGCCCAGAATTTCTTGATGCGCTACAGTAGTACTTGGGGGCCCACTTGGTAATTTTTGATCGATCGGATATTTTAAAAACATTAGTTCACAGTATTTACATTATATCTGCGACCGTGAATGTCACTTGATCGGTAAATCCAGTCTAACTGCTATAGCCCGGTTAGACGGATTTGCGAACGTGACTTTCACGTTGATGTTCTGTGTATTGCTGTGATGTTGCGGATTGGTCGTGGGGGATAGCCTGGATGCAATGCTAGTACAGTTGAGGTTGTATTATGTACATTTGATATTGCGGGGCGAGCGTCCGACATGTGGACTGCCGTCACTGCCTGTTTGTATTATTATTTTGGGGCACGACAAGGTTGCGGTCGATGTACCCGTTGTATGTATATTTTACTTTCTGTACTAGGATTACCCCAAGGTGGGGTGCACGGATAGCCGGGTTCTAGAGGGCAACAAGCCCGCATCTCATGGCATTGAGACGGAGGGTGCTTCACTCTAGAATTGGCGGGCTATTCGCCGCACTCGTAGGGGGTACAGGTTGACCCAGGAGGGGTGCCCAAGTTACCGGATTCCGTGAAGTGCTGGGTGGTCCATTCACGTTGCTGAAGGGGGCTGCCTCGCTTCAGGTTTTGGCGGGTAACTTGCCGCGCCCGTAGGGGTCTAGGATTTCAATGCACAGGCTATCCACACGACCAGGGGAACGTCGGGTTTCAGTAGTGGCTCTGTGAAACCCGGGGATCCCAGATATCTGTATTGTTCTGTGATGCTGTACATTTGTGTGATGTTGCATTTTTTATCACGCCTTGAGCGAAATAAAATATATTGGTATATATATTAGTAGATGTTGTATATGTTTTGCATCCACGCTAGTCCAATCCCCGCTCTGTCGTTAGTTAGCTAACCTAACGGGTAATGATGGGACCCAGTGGCAAATGCGGATGGCATATACGTACATCAGTATATTTTCGTTCTTTGTGGTGTGATCAATTGATGGGACTGCGTTGATTCGGATCAATGCAAATTAAAAACAAACCTAATCTGATGTTGTTGGAACACTTTTCAAAAAGCTGTTATTGCAAGGACGTTCACTTTTGTTTTGCATCGTGATATTCAGTTGGAATATCCTGCTCCTCAGTCGACGAGGCAAGGGCCGAGATCCCTTCACCGGGAGTGACCCCTTGGAAAAATTTTGAGTCAGGGCAATAGCTTCACTATAGCCGATTACTTTTGCTTTGCACCGTGGTATTCAGTTGGAATATCCTGCACCTCATTCTACGGGGAAAGAGCCGAGATCCCTTCACCGGGAGTGACCTCTTTAATAACGGTTTTCGTCACTATATTTTTAAAAGCTATCTGTTCCTTCAACGATATCAAGTTCATTACGTTAAAGGTTTTCGCCAGAAACCATTCGTAGCCCTCCGTCGTTTCAGACGGGTAGCACATAGTATTCATGCTATGTTTGTTGACCTTCGTCAAGGCATAGTGTATGGTAGCTGCTTGTTACCTTTCTGCTGCATAGATAGATGCATTGGTTTGGGACAGTCGTATAGCCTTGTTGACCTTCGTCAAGGGCTTGTACGGATGGGTTCAAATTAACCTGGACAATGACGGGTGGAACTTGACATGTGACTTATGATTTGTTGACCTTCGTCAAGGTCATAAGAGCATGGGGCAGAAATCACATCGGGAGTTTCTAAAGAAACTGAAACTTGCCAGATATGCGCATACCTTCTGGAGTGTGATGACGTGAGCAGATTCTTTCACGTTATCATGCAATGATAGTTGGATCCCGATTCCCACTGATGAGTTAGTTTACTCCTCGGGTGATCCCGACTAATTCTTCTTTCAGGTTTGGAGGAGAATTTGATGGTACAGTGGGAGGTTTCCTGATTAGATAAATTGTTAACCATTCTGATCTAGGTTAGAGTGCACGCTGAGTGTTTCTTTTCTCTCTCTCTTTGGCAGTGACCATTGACCCGACCCTAAGACTTTGACTCAGTGACCAAAATTGACCGAACCTTCTTGACACTGGCTTTTGGATTGTCAGAGTTACAAACCTCATTGCCACTCCTACTTTTACCCTTTTTTCCAGGACACCCCGTATTACTACGAACGTCCACTTCCATTGGACAAAACCATCGTATGGTTATATACGAACTCGAAGGAATTCGAGGATGGTTTCCGGTTCTGGAGAAAACGGATAGGATTATTCAGTTGTCTTTTCCTTTTACCTTCTCTCAGGTTGCGAGTGCTCCTTGGTTTAGGAGACAGTACACCTATTATGCAAATTGGATAGTCTTCTTCCAAACCATAGGCAGGTGCCGACCGGTAGGGAATGAAGAAAACCAATTAGCCTGACGATGGTGTACAGAAGGTATTATGTAAAGACAAATAAAGGGATTAGTAAGAGGGCAAAGTGGACTGCGACTGATATTCATGACCAAACCAAGTATTTATTCGCCAATCCTAAATCACCTTTGTATTTCTCCAGAACACTCCGTATCACTACGAAGATCCACAGTTTATTGGATACTCCATCGTATGGTTATATACGAACTCGAAAGGAACTTGTTCCAGTTCGGGGATGGATTCTGGTTCAGGAGAAATAGGAATAAGGTTTATTCGGTTGTCTTTTATCTTCACCTTCTCTCGCATTGCGAGTGCTCCTAGGATTAGGACAGCATACCCATTAGGCTTATTGGATATTCTTCTTCCAAACCATAGGTTGGTGCCGAACGGTAGGGAAGGAAGAAAACCATTTAGCCTAAAGGGGTGTGCAGAAGGTAATGACTAATGACATATAAAGGGATTTGGAGAGGTGGCAAAGAATTACACGGTTACAGTTGTGAATCTGGATAATGGAAGAGGCATTACTAGGAATACCAGGATACCCCATCGAAACATTTCAATGTTTCAGTTTCACTGTGTAATGTTAAAACAAAACTAATTTCCCGATTAGATACTTACTCCAGGGTATGTATTTACCAGGTATGATTCTCATATCTGTATGGTTTTACAGATGATGAGTGGGAGTAAGTTATTGGTAATTGGGTGATCATCCTCATTATATCGGGATTCGTTGTAATCGGTGATATTTGAGGAAGTCACCTGGGTTGTTTGCCGGACGGCAAATATTTGGTTTTGAATATCCGCTGCTATGCACCAATTTCAAAATCGATATATCTGTACGTCTATTCTCATAGAGTGAGATATACTTTTTTGAAATTATGTCTATGACATTTACCTATATCAGTGGATGGTTAGGTAAGGAGCTTTAAACAGCGGTGTAATTCTTCTTAACCATAAGTACAGTTTTCAACCTACGACACACAGTGAATGAGTTATCAGACTCAAGGGACTTATACAGAGTATTGTATGTTGTCCAGGGTCCATCAGGACAGAGGGGTTGGTCCTCATACTATATTCGGTTTACTTATGACTTCTCTAGTTTTTAGACAGGTGTTTCGTGGAAACACAGGGTCCGAATTTTGAGAAGTTATAGGTATTTGAATAGAGTAGAGAACCAGGTATAGCAAGTATCGGGATTCTTCAAAGTGATCGAAGATGTAGATACTTGTGTATGGTATTCAGTTGATAGTAATGATAAAGAGAAATTGCTTCTCTTTCAGGTTACTCATAATTGGAAGCATTCCTAAGTTGAGTAACGCTGATCGGCCTCTCTCCATTTAGTTGACATGCACTGGAGACAGCTGCATGATTTAAATCTGGTTCAATTAAATCAGTGCCTCTGGTTCTATATTGGATATAGAACAGTTCATATCTTAACGATGTTAAGGTACGGGGAGTTGTCCGGCTTATGCTTAAAACCAGACTCTGGATAACTCAAGGCACGTTTCTGTAATGGTTGTTTGTGGGTTGACCCAGGCTATGACGAGGGTTGATTTTCTACCATCTGGTAGATCAATAGAAATATTGTTTTAGACTCGCCACGGTTTTTATTAAAAATGGATTTTTTCAGAAAAACAGTAGTGGGAGTATGGTAGAACTGGAAGTGATTCCAGAACCACAAACGATTACTGAAGATTTGATAGGAACCTAAAGATTCAATCTGGTTTGACATTCCATTGGCCACTCCGCAGATACAGTGGGTAACCTCAGGCGCCTGAGAGGTACTTCGGTATGCTCAAGGACGGTGGCAGGGAGGTTCTTGTTTACCCACACTTGCCATTGCTGTTGCTCCAGGCTGCGAGACCCGGCGGGAGGATAAGTATAGCGTCGTTCTAAACTGGCTTTAGAAGTGTACGTCTATATGACTCTGCCAGAGGGTTGTCGTAGTCAGTGGGAGCAGCGGAAGCATTGGTGGACAGGTAGCTTATGTATATTTATATACTAAAGCAGATATAGCGGAGATAGATCATCGATTTCTGATGTGACAGTCATAGGTTTGACTTCGTCAGAATAGGGGATGGATCTGTTGAGAAGGTAGTAGGGTGTGATGTCATGGTATTTGGATGACATACATAGAATAGGAAAAGAAACTCCTATACTACGATCGGTTATACTTTGGTCGTCACACAGTGGTTTCTCCACATGGGACTTGGATTTTTTATCTGACATACTGGTTACTAGATCTATGGTTTTAGATCTAGATTTGGGTGGTTTCCCAATTAAGGGTACATAGACAGCATTCTAAGGGCATTTAGAATGGACGACTCCTGACACGGTAGTGTACCTGCAGGTGATGGAGTCACTCTCTCTAAAGGTGTCTTACAGACTAAAGGGGAGAGGGATGTGCATGATTGGCAGATCACTTGCTCAGGCAATTGAGTCAATCATGAGATGTCAAGTACCACACCAGATGTTGTTCTTGCACTAGATGCAATAAGTTGATATTGATCCAATCCTGGAGAAAAAGTCGGAAGCAGTTTTAGAACATAAGTGGATGTTCTAGGGATATGATAACGATAGCCTCATTCGGGAGACAGTTATCATTCCAGGCTTCCAAAGTGACCTGGACGACAAGGAGGTTGTCAGAGTTATAGTTTTCCTTCTGACGAGGGGCAGTATTTTGGAAAGGTGGTCCAAGGCAATACTGAGGGTGGCATGGCGTAGGATACTGATTAAGTTCAGTTGACGATACAGTCTAAGAATTCTGGATTTGGAGTTCATTTATGAGCTAGGTCCCATCAGACATCCAGACATATTCTAAGACAGGTATTTCTCATTTCGGGAGATGGTTTTCTCCGCGAACTTGAGATATAGAGAGACATAGAAAGAAACAACAAAGCGGATCCACTCACTGAGGTTATTCCTCGAACGCAATAGTTTCGCAAACGGGTTTTGTGAGACTGAATAGTAGAGGAGTTGGGTGTTCGGTATCACACGGGCTGTGAGTATGCGACATCGCAATAATTAGCCTTGAGTGCAAGTGGGAGATTGTTGGAGATAGTGCCCTCAGAGTCAATTATTGGGTCACAGGCACGTGATTGCAATGATTGATGGAGGACCTATCCCGGTAGGACAGTCTTACTCAAGATGATAGTATGCTATCTGGTTTATCTTTATCATCGTGTACTGCTTTAGGTGACCTGACAGGTCGCTATTACAAGCTGATAGAACCCCTAGGATTCTTGTTTGACTGCCAGCAGTATGAGGGCGATCATATACGTGAGAGCTGGTGGTCTATAAGCACATCCTTAAAAGGTCCCTAATCGTGGGAGTTTCGAGACAGGGCATCGATACTCCAGAGTAGACTAGTGCATACAGTAGAGACCCCGACGAGGGGCGGTGGCCAGTCTCACAAGCCACTGGTGTCAGTTGGTTCACCTAAGATGTATACAGGTGCTCATTGGGTTATGAGTACACCGGACAGGACTCGCCGGGAACATGCTAGTTGGTCTTATACCTGACGTCAGATAGCAGTTCCCTAGTGACATGTGTACAGATTAGTTCATCGACCTGGGGATCGTCATTTGTCTCGTATGAGTTCCCACTGTACTTTGATTACTACCCTACCACGCTCAAAGGAGACGTGCAAACAGGTTTTAGTTGGGTATAGTCCCGAGCCACATGGAGGCAGTGGGCGTATCTTCGGGGGTTCGTCTCTCCCGGTATTGCGGGTGAGGTCGCGCTGTGTCTAGGAGAGCCATTACACGAAGCCCTCGGCCGAGGCAGGAGATTTACTGGTAGGTATTCCAGTAGTATCTCAGGGTGTTCTGGGCTACACTCCGACGCGACTTGTACCGCTTTTGGGGGTCTGACTTTTACCAACCCCCTAGGCCCGCCATGCGATGCATATAGATGAACGGACCGGACTGTACGGATATTGTCACTGACAGGCTCAGTATGGTGTCAGGATGAGTTCGCTCATCGACGTCCCTTTTGGTCAATACCTGGTAGCCCGTTACGTATTAGCTTATACCTCTGACGTGCTAGTGGTTAAATCCACAACCAAGGTGTTGACGAGTCTTTAGAGTCCCCCACATTCAGTTACTCAGCTTTCGGGCGAAAAGCTGTAGAGGCCGTATGGAGATATGGCAAGGTCCGATCAGATACGTGCGATATTGCACGGATCAGAATCGGACAGTTTGTACTATAGGCCGTATGGATATATGGCAGGGTTCGATCAGATACGTGCAGTATTGCATGGATCAGGATCGAACGGATATTACTAGCAAGCTTTGGTTTAAGCCGGATCCTAGTATAGTACAGTGTAGATTTTGTCTCATTGCATTTGTATTTCGGTCGGAATACAAATGCGCGTGTGTATGCACAGTATCGGGGTTTTCCTGTAATTTATTACGGGACCAGTTTTCTGGAGTTGCCAGTTTGCTTTCCGTTTCGGCCATTTTCATTTGTGTCTTTTAATGGCCGAAGAGTGGTGGAGGAGGGCTTATTTGCATTTGTGCAAATAAGCTTTTGTGGAGGGGGTCTTTGCATATTTATTGTATCATGATGGTGCACCATCTTTTGACCTTGCTTGACTTCTTGACTTCATGATGGTTCATGATGGTTGGACTTTGTTTTGTGATGAATGTTAGTTGAGTGAGGATCTTTGTTGTTGATCATTGCCTTTTTATCATGACATTTTATCTCTTGCATTATTGGTGAGGCTCCAATATACATACACTCTACTCTCATTCTCTCTCCCCCTTACCTCAAGTGGCCGGCCATGTTGTGATGGGGGCTGTCCAAATTTTTGGCAAGGGTTTTTGGTCTCATTTGCTTGCTAAAAATTCCATTGTTCACCCCAAAAAGCTCACATATCATATCATCCACCAATGGCAACTCCCTAAACCCCTAGAGACACAAATAGCTCTCTACACTATATTCTACAGCAAACCTTGGGCACATCGACTAGCCAGCTTCGTGCCCGAGTTGCCTCGGCATTGAGGTGGGAGCCCGTAAAAGATGTAAGCGATGTGGTGCACTTCCGGCGATGAGGTGGAGACAGGATATTCCGCGAGAGATCGGGACGATGACGAGAAGACCGGATGACACGGATCAGTCAGTATATTTCTCATCCCCATCTTGTAGTTAGCTAGGACTAGTTAATGGTTCGATCCGGGTATTAGTGCGCGGTGGTGCCAGTTCATGAAAAATTTAAAGTTAGCCATCGCTTCCGCATTTGGCCTCGGGATGGAGGCCGGGACGCCGCCGTGCACTTACAAATAGCCCCGGGTTCATTCAAAGGGACAAAACCTTGCGGCTTCGGCCAGAGTGGACAATACCATCTTTGTTTGGGGGTGGATCGTGACAGTAACATCCCAGCATCATAATGATGATGGCCCTACTAATTATTAGCAGGCCATTGGAAGTGGTGACTTCCGGAAGATGGACAAATGCCAGATTTTCAAGTTGGACTCCATGCACTTCATCAAATTATAGAATTTGTTGGGTGCTCTTGAAGGGGTAAAACTCATTAGGAGCAGATAAATCTTTTGAGATCTTTGTAGATGGAAAGATAATAACCTAATAAGGCTAGACTTGTTGAAAAGATTTTCATCAAATACCCGATGTGGATAATGATGAGACTTTTACTTCAGTTTCTACGCTGAAATCCATACGGATATGACTTAGCACTGCTGCTGCTCTAGACTATAATATCTGGTAAGTGGATGACTATAACGTCTTTCTAAATGGGAATATGTAAGTGCATGTGTATATGACTCTACTAGAGGGTTATCGTGGTCAGTAGGAGCAGCTGAAGGTGTGCAATTTGCTAATGTCTATTCGTTGACTAAAGCATGCTTAGCGGAGAAGAATCATCTGTTTTAATGTGACGGTCAAGGTGATTGACTTCATCAAAATAACAAATGAATCTAGTAAGAAGGATGTATGGAGTTATGTCCTGAGATTTGGATGACATACTCCTAATAGGAAGTGATGTTCCTATACTACAATCGGTCAAACTTTGGTTGTCGCAGGTGTTTTCTCTACATAAGATCTGGATAAGATATCATGAATTCTGGTGAATAGATCTATAGTTTTAGATCTAGATTTAGGAAGTGACCCAATCGGGGTACTTAGACACCATTCTAAAAGTGTTTTAGAATAGATGACTCCTGGCATGGTAGTCTATCCGGCAGTGCTAAGTCATCTCGGTATGGACTTCAGCGTAAACACTGAAGCAAAAGTCTCATCACAATCCACATCGGGTATTTGATGAAAATATTTTCAACAACTCTAGCCTTATTAGGTTAATACCTTTCCATACGGATGAAATGTCTTCTAGACAGATGAAGAGAGGGACTTGCATGAATGACATATCACTTACTTAGGCAATTGATTCAATCATATGATGTCATGTACCAAACAAGAAGTTGCTTCTGTACTTGCTGAGATATCAGAAATTCTGGTGACCAGATTTATATCGATAGATTTAGATTTGGGAAGTGTCCCAATTCGGCTACTAAGACACAATTCTAAAGTAGTTTAGAATGGATGACTCCTGGCGTGGTAGTATACCCACAGGTGATGGAGTCATGTTCATACCAGAATTTTGCATTTTAATACCGCTCATTCATTATCTTTTTTTTGTATATATCGGTATTATTAACCAATGTTTGCTCAGTAATACAGAATACAGGTATCCGTGACAAAATACTGGAAATGCATTCAAAATCACGGATATATCATTTGTGAGCTAACACTGCAACCAGAACCGCAAACCGACCTATATTTCAAGAGTTTCTTTTTGCAACATGCTTGTGTACACACTTTTTATCTAAATGGACCGACACAATACAAGTTGTACGCAAGTGTGCACTAGGACCTAGGGGGATGCACAAGACACAAGTGGGAATGAGTGTGACATGCATTAAATGCTACAAGATATTTGTTGACTTTAAAGATTCAAGTTTCCCTCCAAAACCCAAACTGCAAAAAAGATAAAACCAGAGAAAATAAAATGCACCAAAGTGATGCTGGAAACAACACTAACCATCACACGAAGTTCAAGGAACTTCCCCCAAAAACTGGCCAGCCCCACTCCTCCCCTAGCCGAGCTCGCCGGCCCCACCTCCTCTGATTGGCTCCATCTTTCTGTGGCCCCCCTTGATGCCACATCAGCTCATTTTTATTGTTTATTTATTCTGTTTTTGACCCTATAAATACAGACCAGAGACATGAGGATTGGTACACTTTTTGTTTAGTTTTGTATCAAAACTCTTGTAATTTGTAAGCTTACTTTCCTTTGTAATTCTTGAGCTCTTGCCCCTTTGCCTTGATCTTGCAACTTCTTCATTGAACTTGCAAGCTTAAGGTTTAAGTTCTTGACTTCAAGATTAGTGTAACTTGTTTGTGATTCAATAAAAAGTTCTCATTTTTTATTACCATGTCTTGTTCTATGTTTACAAATTTGAACTTATGAAATTCTCGCTTTACTTTGATCTTACAAGCTCTTAAGTGAGCTTGCAACCTTAAAGTTTTGTGTTTGGATTTCACACTTCAGTGGTCTTACAAACACTTGGAGATATTCGCACTTGGATTCATTGGTTCTCTCTTTTTCTTTCTTTTCTCGTATTTTTGATTATGTTCCTTACTTTTTTCCCTTTTTCTTATTTTTACTTTGTAAATATGTGTGAGTAGTCGCTGTACTTATTAAGGGTGGAATATGGTTAGATCGTATTGAAGATGTTATTTGCTAAAAACCTTAAACTTTGCAATTGAAACTCCGTGCAAATCACTCGCAATTTCGCTCCGCTAAGCATCTTATCCTACCACGATAGCGATGATTCCTAATCGTGACCGGATTTCTAGTGGTTTGCCGAAGGCTAGAATCAAGAGATAACAACGGAAGGACAAGGGACAAGGAAGACGGATTTAGCGAAATGCCGCAAATACCATATTTCAAGTTCCCTAATCCGCGTTGTTACCTATTTCTTTAGTGTCAATACCAAAGTTGTGTCTATAAGGATTCGGCAAACTTCACCTTCATACAAGCTAACCTATTACTACCCTTAACAAATCCTTTTATTATACATATCCTTGTTGCGACATATAGTTTAATCAACAAATCAAAATACGTTGTTAACTCGTTAATATAAGCCTAAAAACTTACCATCTCCCTGCGGACAACCCGTACTCATCGCAGCTCACTACATGCGACACCGTTTTGATTGCGGTAATTTCTAAACTCTTTCTAAAATACGACACGGCAGAAGCGTAACAATCAAATGGCGCCATTGCCGGGGAGACGGTAACGCTTTTATACTTGTAATCTCGGGTTAATTTATGCATAATTTGTATAAAAATTAACTTTCTTACACATTCAAACGGATAAAACCATTCTTTTTCAAAACCAACACAAATACAAAAATATTCTTTTTTCTTCTCTGGATTTGTAATCTGCTAACACTCTGAGGTTTAAAGAGAAAATCAAGTTAGAAAAATAGAATGACATTACTTCACTGAGAAAACACACAAAATTTTAGCCCATTCCCCCACATAAAAACCGGCGACACACCCTGAAAATCCGATCTCGCCGGCCTGGTGGGGACAATTCCACTTTTGGTTTTTTTTGTTGCTTTCAGTGTTCTAATTGCATCCCATTTTTATTGTTTGATTTTATTAATTATTTGTGTTCAGAATTTTGGCTATCCATATCGCTTTTTGGCTCAAATATCCGTATTTTTCCGACATTTGCAGATTTGACGGATTGCGAGCAGCGATCGTGCATAACAACGGGGCATTTTCAAGTATAAGGGGAGTGAACACTTTGTGCCAAAGATCCGGGTAGTTGGACCCGCGCAAGCGAACATTCGACCACTCGGAGGCAATATCGACACGAGATTTCTTAAACTCGACACTTTTGGTGTGTATTTCTCTAAACACTTCCTCTTCTCAAACCCGACGCTCCAATATCCTTGTCTTTGCAGGATTCTTAGCAATATCGCCGCAAAAAGACAAAGAAAAGACTAACCGTATTTGTTGCAGCGCCACATTTAAAGTAAAAAACAAATTGATTGTTTGAAAACAAAACTTTGTTGATTTGCGCATTGCATCATTTAATACGGACTTAAGAGGCTCTAACACCAATCAAGATTCGGTGGGGATTTCATCACCCTTCCTAAGACCCCGGAAATCACTAATTGCATAAGTGTCACCTCAAGCTTAATAAAAAATATCTAGACTGAGCCAACTAAGGACTTGTCGCGCACAATAGGACAAAGGAAGATTGTGGGCATTCGGTCGTTTATCTAAACATGAATTTTGTGGTGCCTAGGCTAGACAAGTGAGGAGGTAATTTTAAAAGGCCCGTCTCACGGTGATTCATGAGCGGAACCCTCCTTACCTCACTTGTGCTTACCTAGACACAACTGGCTGTGAAGATGCGATTTGAGGATTATCTCACAGTTTGTCGCTCTGGAACAGTTGGGAGAAGGTCTAGTAGACTTAAAGGACCCTAGTCTAGGTGTTGAATGTGCATTTGTGACTGTGGATTTGTGATTGTGTTTGTTGAAATGTCTTGTCATTTTCCCATTCTTTTGAAACAAACACAAATCTGCCATTTTTAACACCATCAGCCAATTTTTCTCATCTTTCGTTTTCTTACCCTCACATTCTACGCTTTGACTACACTAAACTCGTTTAGTGTATGTCCTCTTGGACTAGGGACCCTAGTGCCTGTTTAGTCCGCGTTTCGTTAGTCCCTATGGACTATGCGATCGACTCCAACGTCGAAACTCCCTCCACCCTTTTATCACCCTTACCTTTGCCGGCCAACTCCGACATTGACCAGTATTCTGTTCATACATCTTCACCTTCACCTTCACCTTCACCAAATTCTTCTTCTGAGATGTCAGGATTTAATCCTAACATCCCTTTAACTCCCCCGGGACTGATTCCACCTCACTTAGGTGCGAACAACCCACAACCACCTCCTGTTGCAGCGCCGCAACGAATCGTGCTCCAGGATCGTTTCTACCCTATCCGCTCTGCACTTCCGACCTGTCTTTCTCTTCCGTCGGCCAATGGGGATAATTTCTAAATTAAGCCACACTTCATCAACATGTTGCCTAAATTTCACGGGACGGAATCCGAAGATGCCTATATCTTCATCAACAAATTCCAGAACGTCTGTGCAATGATGAAGACAACCCAACTGTCCGACGATGCTATATGGCTACGAGTCATTCCTTTCACTATGTGTGGCCTTGCTGAGAAGTGGCTGTATAGCACCGCATCGCATTCCATAACCAGTTGGGATGAGTTTGTAAAAGTGTTTTTGAAAAAATTCTACCCAAATCAAAAAACCGCGAGAATCCGAAACGAAATCAACCAATTCTCCCAGCTTCCTACAGAACCTTTTTGGAACTGCTTTGACCGATACAAGGACCTTCTGGTTCAGTGCCCTCATCACGGTATTGAGAGATGGAAACTTTTCCAAACCTTATACGAAGGCCTGAACCCAGCAACGAAGCAGTTGTTGGAAACCATTTGTCAAGGCCACTTCCTATCCAAATCTGACGAGGAAGCTTGGCAATTCTTCGACGATCTTGCGGAATAGACGCTTCAGTGGAAGAGCACCAGACCGAGTACTTCTTCTTCTTCTTCCACTTCTCCCGGTCAATCTAGGGCAAGCATTCATCAACTCGATATCTCAATTGCAACGAAGGCCGAGATGGCAGCTATCACACGGAAACTGGAAGCAATTGAGAGCAAATTCTCGTCTCCTTCTCCTGCCCCTGCTCCTCCCCCTCGTACCATCTGCGCTTGTTGTTCTGATCCATCCCATTTGACCGAAGAGTGTCCTTAAAACCCACCTTCTCAAGGACAGGATCAGGTCAATGCTTTCTTTCAGCAAAGACCAAGAAATGATCCATACTCTTCCACCTACAATCCCTGTTGGAGGAACCACCCCAATTTTGCCTGGAATCAGAACCAGCATCAATTCCAAGGCCACAATAACTTCCAGAGGCCTCCTCCTCCTCAACAAAAAGCCCAGCAACAAACTCAACATCAATATCAGCAGCCCTTCCAACCCCAACCTTTTCAAAATCCGATGAACAACTTTGCACCCAACAATTCTTTTCCTCAAAACAACTTTGTTCCGTCAAACAACAATAAGGTTTCCTCGCTAGAACGGAGTCTGGAGGCATTTGTAAAGCAATCGACTCAATCCACCGGCAACATCCAGTCTTCCATTCAGTCTTTGGTGCAACACACTGCCGCCCACGGGCAAAGCATCAAAACCATCAAAGCCCAGATAGCACAGCTGAATGAGGCCTTAAGCGAGCGAGAGAAGGGGAAGCATCCATCTTAACCACTCCCAAATCCTGGTCACCCACATAATGTACATGTTGCTCTTGAACAACAGAACCATAATGTGAGTGCCATGACTATATTGAGATCTGGAAGGATATTGCACAACAACATTGGAACACGGATAGATGATGACACCTCGGCCGCTTATTCTTCTTCTTCTTCATCTTCTGAGCTTATTCTCCCTTCTTCAAAAGGCTCTTCTTCTTCTCCTGCTCTGAACAGACAAACTTCTCACTCCACGAAAAGTCCAGCTCTGGGATCCGTTCCAACTCCACAATCTCCTCCACAAGCATTGGACTCAACCAATTTTAAAAACGTTCCATTTTCAAACCAGTTGAGGTCCAATAAACAAAATTCATAAATGGAGAAGATTCTGGAGTTGTTTAAGCAGGTTAACATCAACATTCCCCTTTTAGATGTTGTCCAACAAGTCCTTTCCTACGCAAAAATCTTGATGGACTTATGGACGAAAAAGAGGAAATCTCAGGTACCCAAGAAAGTTTTCATAGCTAGTGTCATGAGTGATGTTGTTACCCAATCTTTACCTAAAAAACGGAAGGACCCTGGTTGTCCTACGATTTCAATCACCATTAGGGATAAGAACATCAATCGCGCACTTTTGGATCTTGGGGCCAGTGTTAACCTGCTTCCGTACTCAGTATATGAACAACTAGGTTTAGGAGAGCTGAAACCCATACATTGTACTCTCCAAATGGCCGACCGATCTATCACCCATCCTAGGGGTGAGCTAGAGGATGTGTTAATCAAGGTTGGGGACTTCATATTCCCCGTTGAATTCATTGTTTTAGACACACAATCTGTAGCTAACCCCCGGAATCAAATTCCGGTAATACTCGGTCGCCCGTTCCTTGCAACCTCAAATGTCGTGATCAATTGTCGAAATGGTTCGATGAACCTATCTTTTGGAAACATGACAATTGAACTCAACATTTTTAGGTTGGGGAATTAGCCCTCTGAACCTAATGCTCATATACTAGACGTTTTTTTCGATCCAGGAGATCACCCCTGAAGACTGTGAATTCGAGGAGGTTTTGTTCGATCACAGCAATCTTGACGCCACTAGTGCATTCCTCTTCGAACCTGCTGCTGCTTCTGCGTCCGACAATGACTACGAGTGTTTCACTTTCTCGAACGATCTTGGCTAGTCACCACCCGAGTTTGAATACTTTGAATTTCCGGATGAGTTAGCTGAACCATCCAACTCGGTCGCGTACACTAGTTTTGAACCTCTGCTGGAATCCTTTGAGTTCGAGACCTTTTCACCAATCTTGCCCTCAATCGTTTCACCTCCAGCGCTCGAACTCAAGCCATTGCCGTCTCACCTTAAGTACGCTTACTTGGGTGAGAACGAGACCCTCCCTGTTATCATCTCGGCTTCTCTAGCTCCAGAGCAAGAGAAAGCCCTTCTTACGGTCTTACACAGCAATAGGCAAGCTTTTGGCTGGTCAATGGCGGACATCAAGGGGATTAGTCCCCTGATCGTTGAACATCACATTCATCTGATGGATGAGGCCAAACCAGCCAGGGATCCATAAAGGCGATTCAACCCAGTCATGAAGGAGGCTGTAAAAAAGGAGATCGTAAAGTGTCTGGATAGTGGTATCATTTACCCTATCTCTGATAGCTAGTGGGTTAGCCCCACTCACGTTGTCCCCAAGAAGTCGGACATAACGATCATAACCAATGACGAGAACGAGTTAATCCCTACTCGCGCCCAGACTGGGTGGCGAGTATGAATCGATTATAGAAAAATCAACGCCGCAACACGGAAAGACCACTTTCTGCTACCTTTCATTGACCAAATGCTTGAACGATTAGCAGGACACGAGTAATACTGCTTTCTGGATGGCTACTCGGGCTATAATCAGCTTCCCATCGCCGAAAAGGACCAGGACAAGACCACATTCACCTGTCCTTTCGGCACGTTTGCATACCGCCGCATGCCCTTTGGGTTATGCAATGCGCCCGCTGCCTTCCAGCGGTGTATGATGGGAATCTTCTCAGACATGGTGGAAAAATTCTTGGAGATCTTCATGGATGATTTCTCCATTTTCGGTGATTCCTTTGATGAGTGTTTGCTGCATCTTGACGCTGTCCTTACCCGGTGTAAGGATAAGAATCTCACTTTAAACTGGGAGAAGTGCCACTTCATGGTACGTGAAGGTATTGTCCTAAGACATATCATTTCGCAAAATGGCATTAAGGTAGATAAAGCAAATATTGAAGTCATTTCCAATCTCCCTCCTTCTAAAAGCGTCAGAGACATCCGAGCCTTTCTTGGCCATGCCGGTTTCTATAGACGGTTCATCAAGGACTTTAGCAAGATTGCTAGGCCCTTGACTCTTTTGCTTGCCAAGGACACGACATTTGACTTCAACTCAAGCTGTGTGACTGTGTTCGAGTCATTAAAAAGATAACTCACTTCCGCTCCCGTTCTTTCTTCTCCTGGCTGTACTTATCCATTTGAGATTATGTGCAATGCATCTGACTTTGCCATCGGTGCGGTCCTTGGACAGCACATCGATAAGATGTCGCACGTAATCTATTATGCTACCCGAACCCTGAACGATGCCCAACAGAACTACACAACAACCGAGAAGGAATTCTTGGCTGTTGTGTTCGCTTTAGAAAAGTTCAGGCCTTACTTGATCGGCTCTCCAGTCATCGGCTACACGGACCATTCAGCTCTTCGCCATCTTTTTGCAAAGAAGGACACAAAATCTCGGCTGATACGTTGGATCCTCTTACTTCAAGAGTTTGACCTTGTCATCAAAGACAAATGAGGATGTGAAAACGTAGTCGCCGACCATCTTTCACGACTCCCTTCTTCGCCAACGCTTCAACTTCCGATCAACAACGTTTTTCCGGATGAACAGCTCTTGACAGTATCTTGTGAACCCTGGTTCACAGATATTGTGAACTATTTGGCCACAGGATTACTACCGACTAAATGGTCAAGTCAAGACAGACTTCGATTCTTATCCCAAGTAAAACACTTTTACTGGGACGAACCCTATTTGTTCAAGTACTGTCTCTGTAAGTCGATGTACAACACCCCACGACTTGCGGGGAGTCGGAAAAATAAAAAAACGATCTTGTTCTTTGTGTAAACATCGACTAACCGAGAATCTTTGCTAAACTATAACTAACAAGAAACATAGAAGTTGTTAACTACTATAATAAGTGATTATACCTAATGAACCGTGTCCTTCTCCTTTTCGCTATCTACCTCCTTCTCGGCCTCCTCCACGTAATAGATGATCCACCCGAGAGCTATACTCCAAGCTTCACCTCTAACTTAAGGTAACTAGGTTTCTTAAAGTACTAATCTAAGAAACCTAGGTGATATAGAGTTGGATTATGGATGTATTAGTCTAGCTAACCCTTGATCTCAACACATGAGAGGTTAGGGTTAGGGTTTGAAGAGAGAGAGCTTGAGGAGAGAGAAGGTGAGAATGATAATCCATTGAAATTGTTTCTCACTTCTAATATATCATGAAGCATAAAGAATATCAAATAAAATAAATCAAATGATTTATCATCATGCTTCATTTAATATGTGCAATGAATCATCAAGTGAGTCGTTAAGCAATAAATGCTTCATTAACTCACTTGAATGATTCATCTCATGAGTCAAAAAATCAATTAATGCTAATGCCAACTAAACCCTCAAGTCACCATCCTTCTAGAAGCTTCCCGCGAAATTACGAGAACGCCCCTCCGATCCATGAAAACACGGAAAAACTTCAGACTGTATAAATCCAATAACCTGATACTAGAAACTCACTTAAACCAAAGCCGGCTAGTAAAAACTATCCGAATGTCGTACGTGCGTAAACACGCGTATGCGTCCGAACCCTTGTCGTAAAACCATACGACCTCTATATCGTTTCTCCTAGAGCAGGGAAACTCTCTGTGTGGGACTCTAAAGACTCGACTACTATGTTGGCAGTGGGTTTAACCACAGACCGCAAGCGGCACTAGCTGTACGTAACGGTCCCCAGGTAGATGTCGATAAGAAGGCCGATGAGGAAATCCATCCGAACTCCTACTGAGCCTGATGTGATAATCTCCGTACAGTCCGTTCTGTTCGTCTAAGACTATTGCATATCGGGCCTAGGGGGCGGCAAGCGTCAGTCCCCTAATAGCGGTATAAGTCGTGTCGGAGCGTAGCCCATTACACCCTGAGAAACAACTGGAACCTACCAGTAAATCTCGCTTACCCTGGACAGGGACTTTGCGTAACGGCTCTCTGACACAGCGCGACATCAACTCCCAATACCGGGAGAGACGAATCCTGTCTAACCGCCACTGCCTTCAAATGCTCGGGACTGCACCCAACTGCTACCTGTTTGCACGACTCCTTTGAGCCGTGATAGGGTAGCAATCTAAGAACAGTGGGACACACTCGAGGCGAAGTAGCAGTGTCAAGTCTGCGGACTATGATGTACTCATGTTACCTGGGAACTGTTAACTGACGACGGGTATAATACCAACCAACAGTTCCCCGTGAGTCCTGTCCGGTGTACCCGTAACCCAACGAGCACCTGTATACTATCTCCAGTACGACGTACTGACGGCTGTAGAACAGACCATCTCCCCAACTGGGATGAGAAGCGTACACACTAGTCTACTCTGGAGTATCGATGCCATGTCTCGATAATCCTATGACTAGGGACCTGAAAAAGGATGCGTTTATAAACTACCCAGCCCCCACTAGTGTGACTGCCATCACAATGCTGGTAGTCAAGCAAGAACCTAAGAGCTCTATCAATACGTATACTCACATATTAAGATTGATAAAACCAAGTAGCATACTACCATATTTAGCAAGACTGTTATATAACTGTGAATATCCCAAGCTTCCATTAAGTAATATACAAGCTAGTATGATACAATAATAGCCCCTAGGGCATATACACTAACAATCTCCCACTTGCACTAGGGCCATATACTGGCATATTGAAGACCGATGATCTCGAGTAGCCTCTCGAACTGAATCTGAGGTAGGGCCTTCGTGAATGGATCAGTAATGTTCTCTTCAGTAGCAACTCTCCGGACCTCGATCTCCCGACGATCAATGATCTCCCTGATCGGGTGATACCGCCTTAAGATGTGTCTGGACTTTTGATGGGACCTTGGTTCCTTCGCTAAAGCTATAGCTCCGTTGTTGTCGCAATACAGAGGTATTGGATCAACAATGGTAGGAACCACCTGAAGTTCTGTTAGGAACTTCTTCATCCAGACCGCTTCTTTTGCGGCATCGCAAGCAGCAATATACTCTGCTTCCATCGTCGAGTCAGCAACGGTGTTCTAGGTGGAACTCTTCCAGCACACCGCCCCTCCATTGAGGGTAAAGACATAACCTGACATGGACTTGGAATTGTCCTTGTCACTCTGGAAGCCGGAATCAGCAAAGGCCTCCATCTTGAGGTCTTTTCTGCCGTAAACCAAGAACATCTCCTTAGTCCTTCTCAGGTACTTGAGAATGTTCTTTACTGCTATCCAGTGCTTCTCCCCTGGGTCTGACTGATACCGGCTTACCACGCTCAGTGCATAAGCTACATCTGGTCTGATGCACAACATCGCATACATTATAGAGCCTACCGCAGATGCGTAGAGTATAATCGACATGCGATCCCTTTCCAAATCAGTCTTGGGAGACATCTCTTTGGATAGGATGATTCCGTGACAAGCCGGTAGATTACCGCGCTTAGAATCTTCCATACTGAATCTTTTCAGTATAGTGTTGATATACCTGGACTGCGAAAGTCGCAACATCCTCTTGGATCTATCACGATAGATCTGGATCCCTAGAATGTAAGAGGCATCACCCAGGTCTTTCATGGAGAACCTGTGTGACAAGAATCCTTTGACAGATTGTAGCATAGGAATGTCATTTCATATCAATAGAATGTCATCCACGTACAAGATGAGGAATATGACAGTTCGTGCTACAACTTTACTATATATACATGGTTCATCTGGATTTTTGATAAAGTCATATTCTTTGACTGTTTCATCAAAACAGATGTTCCAACTCCGCGATGCCTGCTTCAGTCCATAAATGGACTTAAGCAACTTTCATACTTTCCCGCTGCTCCCACTCTGATTGAAACCTTCTGGCTGATCCATATAGACGCACTCTTCTAAATTGCCATTCAGAAAAGCCGTCTTTACGTCCATCTGCCAGATTTCATAATCATGGAAGGCAGCAATAGCAATAAGGAGCTGAATGGATTTGAGCATAGCCACTGGAGAAAAAGTTTCGTCATAGTCCAAACCAGGTCTTTGACGAAAACCCTTTGCAACAAGTCTAGCCTTATAGGTTTCCACCTGTCCGTCTACACCAATCTTTTTCTTGAAGATCCATTTGCATACTATGGGTTTTACCCCATCTGGAGCAAAGTCCAAAGTCCATACTTTGTTGGTGCACATGGACTCCATTTCGGTCCGCATTGCATCTAGCCATCGTACCGAGTCGCCTCTCTGGATGGCCTGCTGGAAGCTAGTAGGTTCATCATCATCTATGACGCAATCCTCTCTATCCCCATCTATGAGAAAACCGCAGTATCTCTCAGGCGGATGAGACGGCCTACTACTCCTGCGGAGGGGTGCGGGAATGTCCTGTTCTTCTTGAACTACTGGTTCTACCAAACTTTCAGTAGTAGTTTATGGTTCTGGAATTTCTTCCAGTTCTATTTCGCCCCCACTTATTTCCTTTTCTAAAAACTGCTGTTCTAGAAAATGGGCATTATGAGAAACAAAAACCTTTTGTTCCTCTGCGTAATAGAAATAATATCCCTTGGAGTTCTTTGGATATCCTACAAACATTCACTGTACTGATCGTGCCTCGAGCTTGTCCGCATGTTGCTTTTAAACAAAAGCTGGACATCCCCATATCTTCATATGCTGAAGATGGGGTTTCTTCCCACTCCACATCTGATATGGGGTGGTAGGCACAGTTTTGGTAGGAGCCCTGTTCAGAAGATATGCTGCTGATTCTAGCGCATAACCCTAAAAAGATCGCGGTAACTCAGCATTACTCATCATGGAACGTACCATATCCAATAGGGTTTGATTCCGTCTCTCCGATACACCGTTATGCTGTGGAGTGTATGGAGGAGTAAGCTGAGAGAGAATTCCTTTCTCTTTTAGGTAACCTAGGAACTTGGCACTTATGTATTCACGACCTCGATCAGATCTTAGTGTCTTGATACTTTTGCCGGTTTGGTTTTCTACTTCATTCTTATACTCTTGGAATTTCTCAAAAGCCTCGGATTTATGTTTCATCAGATAAATGAATCCGTACCTTGAGTAATCATCTGTAAAATTAATGAAATAGGAAAAACCACCTCTTGCATGTGTAGACATTGGACCGCATACATCGCTGTGTATGAGTCCTAAGAGCTCGCTCGCTCTTACTCCATGTCCAGTGAATGGAGTCTTTGGCATCTTTCCTTTGAGACATGATTTACAAGTGGCATAAGTTTGATATTCGAACGAGTCCAAATATCCTTCTCTATGTAACTTAGTCAACCTTGTCTCATTGATGTGACCTAGTCTACAATGCCATAAGAAAGCCTTATTTAAATCTGGAGACTTTCTTTTTAGTGTGTTCTGGACATTGAAAATTTGGAGTTGGTTTAAGACATATATACCGTTATCCAGTGTACCGGACCCAATCAAACTATGATTAAGGTGGATGTTAACGACATCACTTACAAACGTAAAATCATAACCTTTATTTGATAACAAGGAAACTGATATGATATTACACGTTAAGCTAGGTACACAAAAACAGTTATGTAAAACCAAAATGTGTCCACTCATCAATCCCAGGTGATAATCCCCTACGGACACAGCTCCCACGCTAGCTCCGTTAGCAACCATCAGGGTCATATCACCATCCTTCAGCACTCTACGGTTTCTCAGTGCCTGCAATGAATTGCATATATGAGATCTTGATCCGGTATCCAATACCCAGGAAGTAGAGTTGATTGACAGACAATTATCAATTACAAACACACCTGAAGTCGAAGCCACAGCTTGCTTCGGTTCCTGGTTCTTGGCGTTCCACGCCTTGCAGTCTTTCTTCCAGTACCCTTTCCTATGATAATGGAAGCACTCATCCTGGGCCACTATTGGTACCGCAAACTTTTTCTTTCCCTTCGCTCCCACCTTACTAACACCTCCTCTAGGTTTGGTGGCGGCCTTCTTCTTCCTTCCTTTGGCCCTAGCCTTGGACCTGGAAGAAGAAGCACCGCTAACAAACATAGCGGGTATTTCCCTTGCCTTCTGTAAGGTACCCTCTGCACTCCTCAACATGTTAAGGAGTTCAGGAAGTTCAACATCTTTTCTTTGAATGTTGAAATTCAGAATAAACTGGGCGTAGGTGGAAGGAAGGGACTGGAGAATCAGGTCTGTATAGAGCTCATTATCCAAAGTCGTCCCAAGGTCTGCGAGCTCTTCTATATAGCCAATCATCTTTAGGACATGTTCTCCTACCGATGATCCGACGGCCAACCTCGCTCGAAACAAGTTCTTAGAGGTCTCGTATCTTGCTATACGAGATTGCTCTCCATAAAGTTCCTTTGTATGGAGAAATATGGCATCAAGATCCATAACCTCGTGCCTCCTCTGATGTTCATTGTTCATCGAGGAAAGCACGATGCACTTGGCGTTCGCGCAATCATACTCCCAGGTTTTGCGGATTTCCTTATCCGCATTACTGGATTTAGGACCTGGGACTGCAGGTGCCTTAGCGGTAAGGACGTACCCCAATTTGTCATAGGTCAAAACCATTTTGACATTCCACAGCCAATCTTTATAGTTTGGCCCTGTCAGTATATTTTTCTCTAAAAGTAACTTAAGTCCAGTCATTTTCAGAGTCGCTGCAAGTAGGAGAGAGAGAAGAAACACTTTAGCATGATGCTCTTGCAAGTTTAGAGTGGTTTTTAATTTATCTAAACTGGATGGCTCCCACTGTTTCTCGAATCCTTCCTCAAACCATAAAAGAAGAATTAGCCAGGACTATTCTCACTGTACAATACTTGCTTAACCGTTCAACCAGGCCGTTGTCTGTACTTCGAGGGAGGTTTTCCAACGCTTTCGCGAAGTTCCTTAATTAAATAACCTCTTTTCTCTGGGGGCGTAGCCCCGCTGACACCTTTCTCGACACCTACTTGGTTTATAGCATTGATCGTTAAGTGACGAATCTCCTGATGAGTAGCATATACTCACAGTAGGATCGGGAACCAAATATCATCGTATGATAATGTTGAAGGAATGCTACCAACATTCATCAAATTCCAAATGGTATGCATCTCTTTGCAAATTTCAGTTTCTTTAGAAATTCCCGATATTAATTTTTGCCCCATGCTCTTATGACCTTGGCTTTGGTCAAAATGTCATAAGTCACATGTCAAGTTCTACCCGTCATTATCTTGTCAATTTGAATCCATCTGTACATACCCCTGACTTTAGTCAAATGATAATACAACTGTCCCAAACTAACTCATCTATCTATGTAACAAATGAATACCGAGTAGCTACCAAACACTATGCCTTGACTTTGGCCAAAATGCATAGCTTGAATACTACTCAATACCCAAATAAAATGACGGAGGGCTACGAATGGTTTTGGCAAAACCGTGAACGTAGTGAACTTGATATAACCGAAGGAACCTGATAACTTTTAAAAGGAGTGGTTAAAGCTCCGCAATTAAAAATATCCTCTGTTTTAAAATTACCGAGTGGTTTCTTTTAAATTGTTCCAACGATTCAACTTTTGGTTTATTTTCTTTGCATTAATAATAATGCTTCCCATCATTAACCTATCATTGCAGAAAACAACGAAAATACAACGTCCTCTTATGCCATCCCCATTCGCCACTGGATCCCGTCATCACCTGTTAGGTTACTTAACTAACGGCAGAGCGGGGGCTGGGCTAGCGCGGGTGTAAAACATAAGTGACGTCTAAATAGCTATCATATATAGATATTGTACATTCGTCAGACGCAATAATAGGCATTCCAGATCACAGATGAACATTATTAGAGATGCAAGCAATCCGTGTTTCTTTTGAGCCTGCAACGAAAGACAGATTACACAGTTGTGATGAATAGCCATTACCCCACCGTATACCCCTACGGGTACGGCAAACTACCCGCCAAGTACCCGAAGTGAAGCGGTCTCCCTCAACAACGTGAGTAGGCCACTAAACACTTCAAATCCCCGGGTAGTTTGTGCACCCCACCTTGGGTCTATCCTAGGAGCAAAAATAGTAAAATGAAATTATACAACGGTGGCTACAAACGCAACCTGGATGTGCCCCGCAAAATAATATTACAACATATTACAATTACATCGAATGAATGAATATAATAACCCATCTCAGACCCCGGCTAATCATCACAACAATCCAATACAGTTCATAACCACAAGCAGTAAAATCCATTACAGAAATGTTCAACCCCCTGACAACCGACATACTAGCAGTTAGGGGAGGTTTACGAACACATTAAACAGTTCACAGATATAATCAAATTAGCAAACATCGTATAATTTCGATCGAGCAAACATATCAGATTCTACTTCAAAACTTCTCTGTGCACCTGAGACTTGAGCAGAAAATAAACATTCCAGAAAAGACAAAAACATCACAAAAGAGCCACTGGAAAAACTTGGACTGAATCGGCTCCAACTCGGCCGCGGATCGGTGGGATCGGCCGCGGTTCCGCGGCTGTTTGGCCGATTCATGAACCCAATTTTTTTTTGAGTGTTCTTATATTTCTCTGTAGGTTAATCTGCAGGTCCCTGAAAAAATTTCAGACCTCATTTTAAAATCAACAGAAACTATGTGATTTCGATGTTTTTTCGGTTCGTTTTGCGTTCGAAATTCATACGACTTTGCTAATGAGTTAATTATTGTTTAGCGAGGCTCTGATACCACTGTAAGTCGATGTACAGCACCCCACGACTTTCAGGGAGGCGGAAAAATAAAAAACGATCTTGTTCTTTGCATAAACATCGATTAAACGAGAATCTTTGCTAAACTATAACTAACAAGAAACATAGAAGTTGTTAACTACTATGATAAGTGATTATACCTAATGAACCGTGTCCTTCTCCTTTCCGTTATCCACCTCCTTCTCGGCCTCCTCCACGTAATAGATGATCCACCCGAGAGCTATACTACAAGCTTCACCTTTAACTTGAGGTAACTAGGTTTCTTAAAGTGCTAATCTAAGCAACCTAGGTGATATAGAGTTGGATTATGGATGTATTAGTCTAGCTAACCCTTGATCTCAACACATGAGAGGTTAGGGTTAGGGTTTGAAGAGAGAGAGCTTGAGGAGAGAGAAGGTGAGAATGATAATCCATTGAAATTGTTTCTCACTTCTAATATATCATGAAGCATAAAGAATATCAAATAAAATAAATCAAATGATTTATCATCATGCTTCATTTAATATGTGCAATGAATCATCAAGTGAGTCGTTAAGCAATAAATGCTGCATTAACTCACTTGAATGATTCATCTCATGAGTCAAAAAATCAATTAATGCTAATGCCAACTAAACCCTCAAGTCACCATCCTTCTAGAAGCTTCCCGCGAAATTACGAGAACGCCCCTCCTATCCGTGAAAACACGGAAAAACTTTAGACTGTATAAATCCAATAATCTGAAGAAACTGGCTTAAACCAAAGTCGGCTAGTAAAAACTGTCCAAATGTCGTACGTGCATAAACACACGTATGGGTCCGAACCCTTGTCGTAAAACCATACGACCTCTATATCGTTTCGCCTGGAGCAGGGAAACTCTCTGTGTGGGACTCTAAAGACTCGACTACTATGCTGGCAGTGGGTTTAACCACAGACCGCAAGCGGCACTAGCTGTACGTAACGGTCCCCAGGTAGATGTCGATAAGAAGGCCGATGAGGAAACCCATCCGAACTCCTACTGAGCCTGATGTGACAATCTCCGTACAGTCCGGTCTGTTCGTCTAAGACTATTGCATATCGGGCCTAGGGGCGGTAAGCGTCAGTCCCCTAATAGCGGTATAAGTCGTGTCGGAGCGTAGCCCATTACACCCTGAGAAACAACTGGAACTTACCAGTAAATCTCGCTTGCCCTGGCCAGGGACTTTGCATAATGGCTCTCTGACACAGCGATATCAACTCCCAATACCTGGAGAGACGAATCCTGTCTAACCGCCACTGCCTCCAAGTGCTCGGGACTGCACCCAACTGCTACCTGTTTGTACGACTCCTTTAATCCATGGTAGGGTAGCAATCTAAGAATAGTGGGACACACTCGAGGCGATGTAGCAGTGTCAAGTCTGCGGACTATGCTATACTCGTGTCACCTGTGAACTGTTAACTGACGACGGGTATAATACCAACCAATAGTTCCCCATGAGTCCTGTCCGGTGTACCCATAACCCAACGAGCACCTGTATACTATCTCCAGTACGACGTACTGACGGCTGTGGGACAGACCATCTCCCCAACTGCAATGAGAACCGTACACACTAGTCTACTCCGGAGTATCGATGCCCTGTCTCGATAATCCTATGACTAGGGACCTGAAAAAGGATGTGCTTGTAGACTACCCAGCCCCCACTAGTGTGACTGCCATCACAACGCTGGTAGTCAAGCAAGATCCTAAGAGCTCTATCAATACGTATACTCACATATTAAGATAGATAAAACCAAGTAGCATACTACCATGTTTAGCAAGACTGTTATATAACTGTGAATATCCCAAACTTCCATTAAGTAATATAAAAGCTAGTATGATACAATAATGGCCCCTAGGGCATATACACTAACAGTCTCGACCAGATTATTCGTCGGTGTGTCCCTGACAAAGAATTCAAGAGTGTGTTGTCGTTTTTCCACGATCAAGCATGTGGCGGGCACTTTGGATCCAGAAAGACAGCCGAGAAGATCTTGCAGTGTGGTTTCTACTAGCCACAACTCTTCAAATATGCTCATGACTACTGTAAGACTTCCTCCCAGTGCCAACACTTGTGCCGGATATCCAGGAGAAACAATATGCCGCTCCAACCAATCTTGGTTGTAGAGATTTTCGATGTTTGGGGGGTTGATTTTATGGGGCCGTTTCTCGGCTCTTTTGGGAATTTGTACATTCTTCTCGCAGTTGATTATGTCTCTAAGTGGATCGAGGCTGTGTCCAGCCGGACTAACGACAACAAGGTTGTCGTTATATTTCTTGAGGAAAACATCTTTTCCCGGTTTGGGCACTTCCGCGCGATCATTAGTGACAATGGAACTCATTTCTGTAATAGGACTTTCGAGGCCTTGATGCGGAAGTATTCCATTAATCATAAGCTATCAACGCCCTACCACCCCCAAACATGCGGGCAAGCCGAGGTTTCAAATCGAAAAATCAAGCAGATATTGGAGAAGATGGTTTCCAAGAACCTTAAGGATTGGTCTTTAAAACTCATTGATGCCCTTTGGGCGGGCATTTCAAACTGCTTATAAGACCGATCTTGGCATGTCTCCCTATCGCCTTGTTTACGGAAAGGCTTGCCACCTTCCAGTAGAAATAGAGTATCGCGCATTTTGGGCGATAAAGGAGCTGAATCTATCTTTCGAAGATGCGGGCAACCATCGGAAGCTGCAGTTAAACGAATTGAGTGAGCTTCGGGATAAGGCTTACGAAAACGTGGTTGTCGTTAAGAACCGAACGAAGGTGTTTAACGATAAACACCTTTTGCGCAAAACTTTCACGCTTGGTCAACAGGTACTGCTTTACGACACCCAGCTACATTTCCATCCAGGTAAGCTCAGATCTCGCTGGAAATGGCCATTTTTTGTGCAGAATGTGTACCCGCAAGGCGCTGTGGATTTGGAAAATCCAAAGGACGGTTCGTTTTTCAAAGTAAACAGACACAGACTGAAACTGTACCTTAGCGTTGAACTAACAAATGAGCTCCTGGTCTTACAGGAGCCGGTTTACCCTGCATAATCTTTCTCTGCCTACCACCAAACTTTGGTTATCCAGCCAAACAGTGGACACTGTTTCAAATAAGTTTGGGTGTATGTATATACTATTTTGTATATATATGTGGATATTCTTGTCCGGTGCATATCTATTTTTGACGAGCAATCTCGTCTGGTGATGCTCATTTTATTTATAAATTTTTTTTGTGTATATCTAACCGACAATTTTGACCCTTCAATAATTTTTAATGTAATGACAATGAGGGCACTGTCCAGTTTAAGTTTGGGGGTACGCTCGGTACGCATTTCTAACCTTCGCATTCATGTGTATATTTTGCATCTACATACTTATTAAAACCCATAAAAATCAGAAAATTTTCTAAAAACATAAAAACTTTGTTGTCAGGTTAGCTAGTGGGAGAACTTAGATTCAATATTTCGACGGTTTTGTTTAATAAGATGGGAACAACTAAATCCTATTTTTAGATTTTGAAAACCTGAAAGATAACTCTCCTTTGATGTTAACTATAGCTAATATACGTCTTTATATCACACTACACGTGTCGTGAGTTTTGAAAATTAGATGACAAGTCTTTTATGTCTAAAAACCTTTAAATTGATAAACTATTTTCTGTGGATCAAATAGATTTGTTCTGAAATAAGTAATATCAAAACGAGTTTATAAAGAAAGGTGGATATGAAGGGATATTATTGATGCCTTAATAAGAACTAATTCTGAAGAATAACCCATCCGAAACTTGATTGGAGTTATTACACACCTAAACCACTAAACACGTCTTTTATCCAAAAATATTTGAACAACCAGGTATATCTCCGTTCACATTAAATCGTTATGATTTTCAGGCCAAAATTGGTCTTTTGTTTTAGGGTCTAGGTAACTTGAGCAATTAAGTCCGCCGGGGTGTCTTTACACCTAATGCCCTAAAACCAACTAATTTGGGTGCATTGGCCCAAAGCATGCTAAGAAGCCTAGAAAGTCCAGATTAAAACAAAGTCAAGCAAGTGTTCTCCCTGAGTTAAAATTCCTAACGGTTCTTTGTGTGAGAATAATCTTGACAAAAGACAGGTTTTCATAAAAATATTTCTGGCGAAGGTATGAAGTTTTTATTCTATGATAAAGATTATTGCACGTTTACAGAGGTTTGTATGAAACGAAAACAAGAAAAAGGTGGAGTGAAAAATAAGATCTAGTTTCCTGTTAAGGAAGATAGAAATTCTGAATTTGAAACCTAACTGGAAAACAAAACTTAAGATGTACTTAACTCTTTATAAAACTTGTGAGATCCTTTTTAAATCTTTATCTGGGCTTTATTTTGTGACATGTCGACTTTAATCGATCCTTTTGAAACTTAACGACACTATCTGCACTGCACGTAAAGACATATAGAATCTTAAGTTAAATAAGAAGCGAGGTGTGAAAACTAAAGGTTCGATAGTTCTAAATTCAGGATAATAGAATTGCTAGCTTTAAAACAAAACATTGGGATTAGAATCATAGTTATTCCGCAAAACTGGCTTGACGGGATTTAGTGGGTGTAATCCACTGAAAACCCTCAGGAGACAACACTCCTCCTACTAGGGACACCTAGACGTTTAACGGCATGTTGCACGAAAATGAGGTCCGAATTCTTTTTGTTGGATATAGTGCCCTCAGAGTCAATTATTGGATCGCAGGCACGTTATTGCAATGATTGAGGGAGGACCTATGCCGGTAGGACAATCTTACTAAAGATGATATTATGCTATATGGTTTATCTTTATCATCGTGTGCTGCTTTAGGTGACCTTACAGGTCGCTATTACACGTTGATAGAGCCCTTAGGATTCTTGCTTGACTGGCAGCAGTATGATGGCGATCATATACATGGGAGCTGGGGTCTATAAGCGCATCCTTAAAAGGTCCCTAGTCTTGGGAGTTTTCGAGACAGGGCATCGATACTCCGGAGTAGATTAGTGTATACAGTCGAGACCCCGACGAGGGGCGGTGGTCGGTCTCACAAGCCATTAGTGTCAGTTAGTTCACCTAAGATGTATACAGGTGCTCATTGGGTTATGAGTACACTGGACAGGACTCGCCGGGAACATGCTAGTTGGTATTATACCTGACGTCAGATAGCAGTTCCCTGGTGACATGTGTACAGGTTAGCTCATCGACCTGAGATTGTCATTTGTCTCGTGTGAATTCCCACTGTGCTTTGATTACTACCCTACCACGGCTTAAATGAGTCGTGCAAACAGGTTTTAGTTGGGTACAGTCCCGAGCTACATGGAGGCAACGAGCGGATCGGCAGGTGTTTCGTCTCTCCCGGTATTGGGGGTGAGATCGCGTTGTGTCTAGGAGAGCCATTACACTAAGTCCTTGGCCAAGGCAGGAGATTTACTGGTAGGTATTCCAGTAGTATCTCAAGGTGTTCTGGGCTACACTCCGACACGACTTGTACCGCTTTTGGGGGTCTGACTTTTACCAACCCCTAAGGCCCACCATGCGATGCTCATAGACGAACGGACCGGACTGTACCGATATTGTCACTGACAGGCTCAGTAGGGTGTCAGGATGAGTTCGTTCATCGACCTCCCTTTTGGTCAATACCTGGTAGCCCGTTACGTACGGCTAGTACCTCTGACGTGCTAGTGGTTAAATCCACAGCCAATGTATTGACGAGTCTTTAGAGTCCCCCACAGACAATTTCTCAAGTTTTGGGCGAAACGTTGTAGAGGCCGTATGATATATGGCAGGGTCCGATCATATACGTGAGGTTATGCACGGATCATGATCGGACGGATCATACTAGTGGGCTTTGGTTTAAGCCGGATCCTAGTATTAGATTTGTTGGATTACTTTAGTCTCATCGCATTCGCATTCGGTCGGAATGCGGATGCAGGTATGTATATACAGGTGAGGGGTATCCTTGTGATCCGTCACGAGTTTACTTTAGATGTTGCCATATCTTTTTATTGTTGCAAACATTTGGATTAATGTTTGTATATGGAAATAATGAGCTAGAATTCATCATGAGATGCATTTAATGTGACATGGTTATATATAGTGACTCATGGTCTCTTTTATTGTGTAAATGTCACATTAGTGTTTGATTTGTGGGTTGTTTTTATGAGAGGAGAGAGAGGGGCAGCCAAGGGTGAGGTTGGCTCTTGTGTTATTCTATCCTTGCTCTCATTTGTCATACAACAACAATAAGAAAAAGAAAACCCCTTCTTCTTCTTCTTCCTCTAGTTCATTATCTCCATCAATGGCAACACCTCTAACCTCCATCCAAATCAATGGATGCAAGAGACAAAGTGATCACAAACATTCTCTACATCACCTTGTACACGTCGGCTAATACACTTCATGCCCGTGTTCCTTCGGATGAAGCGGGAGCCCATTAAAGGAATCGATGATGTAGTGCCCTTTCCGACGAGGAGATCGAGACCAGAGATGCCACGAGGAGCTTGGGATGGTGGCCAAAGACCGAAGGACACGGATCGATCAGTATAGCTTTCCAACCCTCTCTCTAGTTGCTAGTTGTATGTTAATGGTTCGATCCGGGTTTTAAGCATACGATAGCGCCGGTTTCTAGTTTGAAAAAGTTTTCGTTTCCGCATTTTGGCCTCTGACAGACGGCCGGGGCCCTACCGTAGTCTTACATGGTATCAGAGACACGCCATTAACCTTTACTAGCTTGCTCTAATGTGTTTAGAACTTTGATCAAACGAAATTTCCAAAAACTGCATTTCCAAATTCTGAGTTTCTGTCGAATTTTTTTTGTCATCAAAAAACTTATTTTGAGCATTGTAGAAATTCAGGCAAGGTTTTCTAAGAAAACTGCAGAAAAATGGTAGCACGACTTTACTATAGCGCCGCGGAACCGCGGCCGTACCCCCATTTTGGCAGCGGTTCCACCGTAGTACTGTAGCCACACTGCATCATTTTTCCTGCAGTGGTCTCTGTCTTGGAAATGAGGTTTCTGGTATTTTCATTTTTGGCCCAGATTTGTTTGAGTACTGGGAATTGTGCTTGGGGCCCACTTCGGGAAATTTTGTCGATCGAAAACTTTAAGCATATTAGTTCACAGTACTTACTTTATATCTGTGACCGTGAATGTCATTTGATCGGTAAATCTCGTCTAATTGCTATAGCTTTTTTAGACGGATTTGCGAAAGGGACATTCACGTTGATGTTCTGTGTTGTGCTGTGATGTTGCGGATCTGTCATGGTGGATAGCCTGGATGCAATGGTAGTACAGTTTGGTTGTATTTGTACATTTGATATTGCGGGGCGAGCGTCCGACATGTGGACTGCCGTCACTGCCTGCTTGTATATTATTCTTTTGGGGCACGACCGGACTGAGGTCGATGTACCCGTTGTATATTTTACTTTCTGTACTAGGATTACCCCGCGGAGGGGTGCACGGGTAGCCGGGTTCTAGAGGGCAACGGGACCCGCATCTCATGGCTTTGAGATGGAGGGGGCTTCACTCTAGAATTGGTGGGCTATTTGCCACACTCGTAGGGGGTACGGGTTAACCTAAGGAGGGCTGCTCAAGTTACCGGATTCCGTGAAGTGCTGGGTGGTCCATTCACGTTGTTGAAGGGGGCTGCCTCACTTCAGGTTTTGGCGGTTAACTTTCCACGCCCGTAGGGGTCTAGGATTTCAATGCACAGACTATCCACACGACCAGGGGAACGTCGAGTTTCAGTAACGGCTCTATGAAACCCGGGGATCCCAGATTATCTGTATTGTTCTGTGATGCTTATTACATTTCTGTGATGTTGCATTTTATCACGCCATGAGCGAATATTATATATTAATATATATACTAGTAAATATTGTATATGTTTTACACCTGCGCTAGTCCAGTCCCCGCTCTGTCGTTAGTTAAGTAACCTAACGGGTGATGACGGGACCCAGTGGCGAATGAGGATGGCATATACGTACATCATATTTTCGTTCTTTTGTGGTGTGATTAATTTATGGGACTGCATTGATTCGGATCAATGCAAGCTAAACAAACCTATTCTGATGTTGTTGGAACATTTTTTCAAAAATCTGTTATTGCAAGGACGTTCTCTTTTGTTTTGCACAGTGGTATTCAGTTGGAATATCCTGCACCTCAGTCGACGAGGATAGGGCCGAGATCCCTTCACCGGGAGTGACCCCTTGGACAGAAGTTTGCGTCAGGGTAATAACTTAACTATAGTCGATTACTTTTTACTTTGCATCGTGGTATTTAGTTGGAATATCCTGCACCTCATTCTACGGGGAAAGAGCCGAGATCCCTTCACCGGGAGTGACCTTTTTAACAAAGGTTTTCGCCACTGTATTTTTATAAAAAGTTATCCGGTTCCTTCAACGATATCAAGTTCATTACGTTAAAGGTTTTTCGCCAAAAACCAACCGTAGCCCTCCATCATTTCAGATTAGTATTGTTTAGTATTCGTGCAACGTATGTCGTGCTCAGCCGAGGCGTAGTGTGCGGTAGCTCTGTAATGCTTTTCTGTCTTATGGATATATGATTGGTTAGGACAGTCGTACGGTCATTTTGGCTCAGTCAAGGACTCATGCGGGTGGGTCTAATGCAATCAAGATAATGACGGGTTGAACTTGGCTATGATCCTTTGATATGTTGGCTCAGTCAAGGTCACTTGGGTCCTAGGGGTAAAAATCACATCGGGAGTTTCTAAAGAAACTGAAACTTGCCAGATATGCGCATACCTTCTGGAGTGTGATAACGTGAGTGGATTCCATCGCGTTATCATGCGATGATAGTTGGATCCCGATTCCCACTGATGAGTTAGTTTACTCATCGGGTGATCCCGACTAATTCTTCTTTCAGGATTGGAGGAGAATTTGAGGTTACAGTGGGAGATTTCCTGATTAGATAAATTGATAACCATTCTGATCTAGGTTAGAGAGCGCGCAGAGTGTTTCTTTTCTCTCTCTCTCTTTGGCAGCGACTATGACCCGACCCTTGACTATGACTCAGTGACCAAGTTAACCGAACCTTCTTAAAACACTGGCTTTTGGATTGTCTGTGTTGCATACCTCATTGCCACTCCTACTTTTACCCTTTTCTCCAGAACACCGCGTATTACTACGAACGTCCACTTCCATTGGACAAAACCATCGTATGGTTATATACGAACTCGAAGGAACTTGTTCCAGATTCGAAGATGGTTTCCGGTTCTGGAGAAAACGAATAGGACTATTCGGTTGTATTTTCCTTTTACCTTCTCTCAGGTTGCGAGTGTTCCTTGGATTAGGACGGTACACCTATTATGCTAATTGGATAGTCTTCTTCCAAACTATAGGCAGGTGCCGAACGGTGGGGAATGAAGAAAACCAATTAGCCTAACGATGGTGTACAGAAGGTAATAAGTAAAGACAAATAAAGGGATTAGTAAGAGGGCAAAGTAAATTGTGATTGCTATTCACGACCAAACTAAGTATTTCTTCGCCAATCCTACATCACCTTTGTATTTCTCCAGAACACTCCGTATCACTATGAAGATCCACGGTTTATTGGATACTCCATCGTATGGTTATATACGAACTCGAAGGAACTTGTTCCAGTTCGGGGATGGATTCTGGTTCAGGAGAAATATGAATAAGGTTTTATTCAGTTGTCTTTTATCTTTACCGTCTCTCGGGATGCGAGTGCTCCTAGGATTAGGACAGTACACCTATTACGCTTATTGGATAGTCTTCATCCAAACCATAGGCTGGTGCCAAACGATAGGGAAGGGAGAAAACCATTTAGCGTGAAGGGGTGTACAGAAGGTAACGACTAAATACATATAAAGGGATTTGGAGAGATGGCAAAGAAATATACGGTTACAGTTGTGAATCTGATAATGGAAGAGGCATTACGAGGAATACCCGGATACCCCTTCGAAACATTTACATGTTTCGGTTTCACTGTGCATTGTTAAAAGAAAACTGATTTCCCAATTAGTCCTTGCTCCACGGTATGTATTTACCAGTTTTGATTCTCACATCTGTATGGTTTTACAGATGATGAGTGGAAGTAAGTTATTGGGAATTGGGTGATCATCCTTATTATATCGGGATTCGTTGTAATTGGTGATATTTGAGGAAATCGCCTGGGTTGTTTGCCGGACGGCAAATATTTGGTTTTGAATATCCATTGTTATGCACCAATTTCAAATTGATATATCTGTACGTTTATTTTTTATAAAGTGAGATATAACTTTTTGAAATTATGTCCATGACATTTATCTATATCAGTGGATGGTTAGGTAAGGAGCATTAAACAGCGGTGTAATTCTTCTTAACCATAAGTACAGTTTTCAACCTACGACACACAGGGAATGAGTTATTAGACTCAGGGGACTTATACAGAGTATTGTATGTTGTCCAGTGTCCATGAGGACAGAGGGGTTGGTACTCGTACTATATTCTGCTTACTTGTGACTTCTATAGTTCTTAGACATGTGTTTCGTAGAAATGCAAGGTCTAAGTTTTGAGAAGTTATAGGTATAAGAATAAAGTAGAGAACCAGGCGTTGCAAGTATCAGGATTCTTCAAGGTGATCGAAGATGTAGATACTTGTGTATGGTATTCAGTTGATAGTAATGATTAAGAGAACTTGCTTCTCTTTCAGGTTACTCATAATTGGAAGTACTCCTAAGTTGAGTAATACTGATTGGCCTCTCTCCATTTAGTTAACATGCACTGGAAACCGCTGCATGACTTGAATCCGGTTCCAATTAAATCAGTGCCTATGTTTCTATATTGCATATAGAATATTTCATATCTTAACAATGTTAAGGTACGGGGAGTTGTCCGGCTTATGCTTAAAACCAGACTCTGCATAACTCAAGGCACGTTTCTGTAATGGCTGTTTGTGGGTTGACCCGGGCTATGACGAGGGTTGACTTTCTACCATCTGGAAGATCAATAGTGATATTGTTCTTGACTCGCCACAGTTTTAGTAAAATGGATTTTTTTCAGAAAACAGTAGTGGGAGTATGGTAGAACTGGAAGTGATTCTAGAACCGCAAACGATTACTGAAAATTTAATAGGACCTAAAGATTCAATCTGGATTGACATTCCATTAACCACTCCGCAGATATGGTGGGTAACCTCAGACACTCGAGAGGTACTTCGGTATGCTCAAAGACGGTGACAGGGAGGTTCTTGTTTACCCAGACTTGCCATTGATGTTATTCCAGACTATGAGACCCGGCAGGAGGATGAGTATAGCTTCGTTCTAAACTAGCTTTAGACGTGTACGTGTATATGACTCTGCCAGAGGGTTATCGTAGTCAGTGGGAGCAGCGGAAGCATAGTGGATAAGTAGCTTATGTTTATTTATAGACTAAAGCAGATATAGCGGAGATAGATCATCTATTTCTGATGTGACAGTCATAGGTTTGACTTCATCAGAATAGGGGATGGATCTATTAAGAAGGTAGTAGGGTGTGGTGTCCTGGTATTTGGATAACATACACAGAGTAGGAAGTGAAATTCCTATACTACAATCGGTTATACTTTGGTTGTCACACAGTGGTTTCTCCACATAGGATATGGATATTATATCGGACATTCTGGTTACTAGATCTATGGTCTTAGATCTAGATTTGGGTAGTTTCCCAATCTGGGTACTTAGACAGCATTCTAAAGGTGTTTAGAATGGACGACTCCTGGCACGGTAGTGTACCTGCAGGTGATGGAGTCACCCTCTCTAAAGGTATCTTACAGACTAAAGGGGAGAGGGATGTGCATGATTGGCAGATCACTTGCTTAAGCAATTGAGTCAATCATGAGATGTCAAGTACCACACCAGACGTTGTTTTTGCACTAGATGCAATAAGTTGATATTAATCCTATCCTGGAGAAAGGTTCGGAAGCAGTCTTAGAACATAAGTGGATATTCTAGGGATATGATAACGACAGCCTCTTTTGGGAGACGGTTATCATTCCAGGCTTCCAAGGTGACCTGGATGACAGAGTGACTGTCAGAGTTGTAATTTTCCCTCTGACGAGGGGCGGTATTTTGGACAGGTGGTCCAAGCGGATACTGAGGGAGGTGTGGCGCAGGATACTGATTAAGTTCAGTTTACGATACAGTCTAAGAAGTTTGGATTTGGAGTTCATTTATGAACTAGGTCCCATCAGATATCCAGACATATTCTAAGACAGGTATTGCTTATTTCGGGAGATGGCTTTCTCCGCGAACTTGAGATAGAGAGAGACATAGAAAGAAACATTAGGGTAGATCCACTCACTAAGGTTGTTCCTCGAATGTAATAGTTTCGCAAACGGACTTTGTGAAACTGATTAGTAGAGGAGTTGGGTGTTCGGTATCACACGGGCTGTGAGTATGCGACATCGCAATAATTAGCCTTGAGTGCAAGTGGGAGATTGTTGGATATAGTGCCCTCAGAGTCAATTATTGGATCGCAGGCACGTGATTGCAATGATAGAGGGAAGACCTATGCCAGTAGGACAGTCTTACTCAAGAAGATAGTATGCTATCTGGTTTATCTTTATCATCGTGTACTGTTTTAGGTGACCTTACTGGTTGCTATTATGCGTTGATATAGCCCTTAGGATTCTTGCTTGACTGCCAGCAGTATGATGGCGATCATATACGTAGGAGCTCCGGTCTATAAGCACATCCTTAAAAGGTCCCTAGTCGTGGGAGTTTTCAAGACAGGGCATCGATACTCCGGAGTAGACTAGTGTATACAGTCGAGACCTCGACGAGGGGCGGTGGCCGGTCTCACAAGCCATTGGTGTCAGTTGGTTCACCTAAGATGTATACAGGTACTCATTGGGTTATGAGTGCACCGGACAGGACTCGGCGGAAACATGCTAGTTGGTATTATACCTGACGTCAGATAGCAGTTCCCTGGTGATATGTGTACAGGTTGTAGGGTTGCTCTGCACGCGCACAAGGGTCTACGAGGCATCAACCATGCCCGATATTAAATTTAGCCGTGCCGAACAACCCGAATACGGATCATTAAACTAGAGATTAGGCGAAAACTAACATGTTAACATCTTTAACACTAAATGAGAGGGATTACAACCTTTGTAGATCCGGTCCTTCACTTCATATGCTCCGTGTTGTGGTCCCTTCGCTGCGATCATCGGGTTCCGGACTCTCGAGAGGTTCCACGAAGAGAAAGATGCAACATTTGCTTCCGATCTTCGATACTAAGATGATCTATCTTGAAGTTTCGTTAACACAAGCTAACACTCATGAAATGATGTGAACACCCTCATCTAAATGGCAAGAGAAGATGAGGATGATGAAGTAGGATTTTTGCTCTCTTTATTTATCTTTTTCTCATATTTATTCATCACTTTAGAAAAACTAGTAAGCTTTTTCATGAAGAGAATGAAGGAAGAAGATGAACAATAATAGAATTCCTTTTGTGATGAATAATGCAAAGGAGATAATGATGAATTATGCAACCATGGCCAAGTAACCATTGTAGAGATTGTACTAGGGTTAAAGGGTGTGGTTGGGTTAAGAAATATCATGCTAAAATATTTTTTCCAAAACAAAAAAGAAAACCTTCTAGAAACATCTAGAAAGGTTTAACCCTAATCAAACCCGAACCATGTTTAATCTCTACTAAACATGTTGCATTAGTAATCATATCATGTTACAATATTATATATCACATATATAATATTTATTGTAACGAAATAAAATAATACAATTAACATATATCGCATATATATCAATGTATTACCCGAGATAGAAAAAGAATCTTTTAGTGAGCTAATATTAGATAATGTAATTTAATATATCATATATATTATTATACATTAAATTATCGAATCAACACTTGATCCGAAAATCCGGCTATATCGCATATAACCGACTAATATTTATCCGTACCGATTCATCGAATCAACTCTTGATCCGATGACCCGGCTGATATCAAATATCGTGAGAATACAATACGATATCACATACCGCATAATCCTCGGTCCCGCACATATCACATATGTGCTCCTACTCCATTTTGCCTGAGCCAAGAAACATCTATGTAGGACACTAAAGAATCGTCAATACGCCGGCAGTAGGTGATGATCATATCAAACACCCACAAGCTGCAAGCGGTCAGCTAAACGTAACAGCTACCCAGGTATTGAGCGCTCAGAAGATCAACAAGCAAGCCTGTACATTCTCCTGTGAATCCAAACAGTAACACTCCCGTACAGTCCGGTCTCGTCGTCTGATATGTTGCATATCTCGCCTAGGGGTGGTAAACGTCAGACCCCATTAGCTCGATAAGTCGTGTCGATATAAGGTCTATAACAGTTTGAGAAACTACTGATAACACTTACCAGTAAATCTGAACAACCCTGGCCAGGGATTTCCGGTTATAGCCAATCGAACACAGCACAACATCAACTCCCTATACCGGGAGAGACGAATTCCCTCCTATCGCTCATTGCCTCCATGTGATTCGGGACTGTACCAAAAATCCACCTTTTTGCATGCCCTCTTGGACGTGGTATGATGGAAATCAAAGCACAGTGGGAATCACACAAGACTCTATGACGATCTCGGGTCAACTGACTACTCTGTACCAGTGTCACCGGAGAACTGCCATCTGACGTGAGGTATAATACCATCTGGGAGTTCTCGGCGTGTCCGTCCAGTGTACCCAGTCTCCACTGAGCACCCGTACACCATCCTTGATGTCAAACACCGATGGATATAGGATCATCCATCGCCCATCATATGGGTCAAGATGCGTATACGCTAGTCTACTCTGGTGTATCGATGCCCTGTCTCGATACACCCTCGACTAGGAACAGTTATAGGATGTACTCGTCGACTACCGTGGCCCCACTAGTATGATCTCATCATAGTCCCAGTAGTCGAGTACACATCCTAAGGGCTTTATCAACATGTAACATAGAGACAATCTGAGTACATGTTAAGATAAAGTACAACCAGATAGCATACTATCATGTCGAGCAAGAAAGTCCTCCCTATATATGTCCAAGCATCCATTACAATATACATCGTATGTACAGTAATGGCCTCTAGGGCATACATATAACTAACAATCTCCCACTTGCACTAGGGCCATCTGTTATGGTATCACATACCCAACAATTAGCTGCGGTTGAAGTATCTCATACTCAACCATCCCATAAAAGTCTCTACTGGGAAAAAGGCCTTTGTGAATGGATCCGCGCTGTTGTCCTCTGTGTCTACTCTCCTAACCTCGATCTCCCTGGAGATCAACCATCTCCATGATCAGTTGATACTGCCTAAGAATTATATTTGGATTTCTGATGGGACGGTAGTTCCTTGGCTAAAGTCACAACTCCATTGTCACACAATGGTAGGAACGAAGTTCATCTCATAAACTTATATATATCCAGACTGCCTCTTTGGTAGAATCCTTGGTAACGATGTATCTTGCCTTTAATCGTCTAGTATGTCACGATATCTAGCTTGGAACTCTTCCAACATACCGTCCCTCCACTGAGGGTATAGACAATGCCTGCAACTGACATTCAGTCGTCCTTATCACTCTGGAACCTTTCCAGTGATTCTCCTCAGGATTGATTGATACCATCTCACTACAACTAGTGAGTATCCTAACATCCAATTAGATCTATCTCATAGATCCAAAACCCCGGATTTAGGAGGTATCGCTTTGATCCTATATGGAGAATCCTTGTGATAAGCGGAGATTGACCGATCGTAGCATAGGAAACTCCTTCCCTATCAAGAGTATGTCATCCACGTACTCTACGAGGATCACCACCATACTCTCTACTACCTTTTTGTATATACAAGGTTCATCTACCATTTTGATGAAGTCAAACTCTTTGACTACCACATCAAAACAAATGTTCCAACTCCGCGATGCCTGTTTTATCATATAAAACATCTTGCACACGTTTCCGCTGCTCCCATTGTCTACGAAGCCCTCTGGCTGTGTACTTATAGACGCTATCTTCTAAATCATCATTTAGAAAAGCAGTCATGACACCCAACCACCAGATATCGTAGTCATGGTATGTAGCCGTGGCAAGTACGATCTGGATGGACTTAAGCATAGATCCTTAGAAAAGGTTTCAACATAATCCATACCTGGTCTATGATGCAAACCTTTAACAAGTCTAGCTTTGAAAGTCTCAACTTTTCCATGTACACCAAGTAATCTTCTCAAGATATACTTGCTCCTGATGGGGATTTAACCCTTCAGATAAGGCAACCAAAGTCCATACTTTGTTGGTGTATAAGGATTCCATCTCAGATCGATAAGCATCCAGCCATTCTTACAGAGTCCCACTCCTGATGGCCAGCTCGAAACTAGTTGGGTCATCATCTCATGATGCAATCCTCGCTCCCACTGTCATAGAGAAACCGAAGTATCTCTCAGGTGGGTGAGGAACCCTACTAGATCGGCAGAGAGGCTGAGGTTCGTTGGAAACTATTGAATCCTTTGGTTCTACCAAATCATCAGCTCCATTTTGTATAGCTGGAACCTTTCCAGTTCTACATAACATACCTTGCCTCGAGCTTGTCCGGATTTTGCTTTTAGACATAGTCCGAACAACCCCAAATCTTAACAAGCTTAAGATATGGGCTCTTCCCTTTCTATATCCCATATGAAGTGGTAGGCAACTGATTTGATTTGAACCCTATTCAATAGGTATGCAGCTTCTCAAGTGCATAACTCCCAAAAGGAAATAAGCAACTCAGTAGTACTCATCATAGAGCACACCATATCACATAGGGTGCTATTGCTCCGCCCCGATATACCATCATGCTATGGTGTATACGGAGGAGTAATGCTGAGAGAGAATCTCATTCTCCTTTAGAATAGTCCAGGAATCCCTTGCTCAAGTATTCTCCTCCTTGATCTCATCAAAGGGCATAATCAAGAGATAACAACGGAAGGATAGGGGACAAGGAAGATGGATTTAGCGAAATGCCGCAAATACTGTATTTCAAGTTCCCTAATCTGCATTGTTACCTATTGCTTTAGTTTCAATACTAAAGTTGGGTCTATAAGGATTCGGCAAACTTCACCTTCATACAAGCTAACTTATTACTACCCTTAACAAGTCCTTTTATTATACATATCCTTGTTGCGATATTTAGTTTAATCAACAAATCAAAATACGTTGTTAACTCGTTAATATAAGCCTAACAACTTGCTATCTCCCTACGGACGACCCGTACTCATCGCGGCTCGCTACACGCGACACCGTTTTGATTACGGTAATTTCTAAACTCTTTCTAAAATACGACACGACAGAAGCATTACAATCAAGTCACTCTCTCTAAAGATATGTCTTTCAGACTGATGAGGAGAGGGACTCGCATAAATGACATATCAATTGCTTAGGCAATTGAGTCAATCATTCAATGTCTTATACCAAACCAGACGTTGCTTCTGCACTTTCCGTAGTAAGAAGATATTAATCCAATTCTGGAGAAACAAAGGGATGTAGTTAAGAACATAAGAGGATGTTCTTGTTATATGGTAACGACAGCCTCCTCCAGGAGGCGGTTATCGGTTCAGGCTTCCAAGGAGACCTGGATGATAAAGATACTGTCAGAGTTTTGAATTTACCCTCTTTTGAGGAGCAATATATTGGATAGGTTTCCAATAGGTATATTGAGGTCGACATGGTACAGGATGCTGGTTATGACTCAACGGAGAATACAGCCCAAGAAATTTGTTGGATAAAATTGTTCATTTATGAACTTGGTCCCATCAGGTATCCATACAAATTCTTATGGTGGGGTATCGCTCAGTTCAGGAAATTGTTGATCTCCGCGAAATTGAAATATAGAGAGAGAAAGTTGGAACATTATAGTGGATCCACTTACTGAGGCTATTTCTCGAACACGAATATTTCACGAACAGGGGTTGTGAAACTGATTAGTAGAGAAATTGGGTATTCGGTAGCACACAGGATGTGGGTATGTGATACCGCAGTAATTGGCCTTAAGTCCAAGTGGAAGATTGTTGAATATAGTGCCCACAATGCAATTATTGTAATTGCAGGAAGGCAATTATGATAATTGAAGAAGGACCTATACAGATAGAACGGTAATGCTCGAGATGATAATATACTATGTTGTTTGTTTTTATCATTATGTGTATACATTTTACTTGTTATTAAGTGTCGTTGTAATGACTCTGAAACCCCTGTACAAAAATTAACTTGTTTAACGTATAGAAAGGGTATTTCAGCTTGATTAGGAGTTATGAGTTAGTTTGTGTTCAATAGAAATAAGAAACAACTTGTAGCTCACTGGTAAACCCTCTACACTGCTGTGATATAGCCTATGTGTTTGAATCCCATCAGTCCCAATTATTTTTAATATTTTTTCTTTTTAACTTTTTGGAAACCCAAGAGTTGCACGTGCAATACATGGTGAAATGAAAAGTTTCAAAAAATTAAACAGGATAAATGAGGTTTTAATTACGAATTAAACACATAGCACGAATCTCGAAACAAATGGCGCAAATCCAACCGCTAGAAATCGCCCCAAAACAGCTACCGACGGTCCGATATTGCCCAAACGACTCCATTCTTCGCCTGTGCACCCCTTCAACTCCCCTTTACTCCCTTGTATTGTCTGATTACTCTGTAATTGAACAAATACCTTTTATTTCCCTCATTAATCTTATTTTATTTTTTTTTAATACAAATTTTTTTACTCACACACTCTCATCCCTACACTATAAATACATCCCATCCCCTAGCTCTCACCATTCTGAAAATCTCTATCAAAATTCTCTAAGTACAAAGCGGAGTTAAGCAAGCCAAAAGGAGTAGCGATTCAATTTCGACGACCGGGGTTTTTCCGACAATAGCGCGACGTCACGAAGACTTACTCTCTTTCTTACTCTATTCTCAGCACTACACAACTAGTAAATCCTTTCTTTCTCTATCGATTCATCTTAAAACATGATTCTGAAAAGCAATTCGACAAAAACGGAGTTAGATTAGGTAAAGCTTCTTTTAATAAGTTTTGTCACTTTTACTATGTGAAAATTCCACTATAACTTCTCTAAACATCACATCAGAATTATTCATCTAAATTACTTTTGAATTGTTCAAAACTTTGGGCTAAATAAATCATACAACAAAATTTTCATCAAAATACCATGAACTTTAACTATAACCTTTTATTCGATAATTAGTCATACATACCTCTAGAATATTCATGGGGTAACGACCTACCCCACATGCACACTTTTGATTCATAGCATGATATTTGGTTAGAATTTTTCATCTAAATGAAACAATTTTCAATAAAATAACATCAATTCATAAAATTACGTTTTTAATCGATATTTGAAAGCCTTTTGCAATTATGCCTACAACCCTCTTTAGGGGACCTGTTTATGGATGGTGCAGATTATTGCACGTCCTTGGGATAGTAGAGCGAAATACAGAGCTCCTCACGGAGAATTTAGTCTCGAAAGGAATAAGAATACGATCTAAAAAGAATACAAAGTTTTTATAACAAAACTAAACTTTGAAAAATTATATAATATTATGAATCCGTATTTTCAATAAAAACAAATTATGAAAATTATCTTTTAAATGAAATATTGAAATTTTAATAAAATACCACCAAGTTTACAAAAAGAGTAGTTTTCATTAAAATACCATAAACTTTTAAAAACTAGGTTTTATCACTAAAATACCTCTAAAATTAAAATATGTGTTCATAAAAACTCTAAATAAAATAAATCACGCTCGAGGTTTATTTTTGAACAATATTAAAGTATTTTTCATAAAATCCCCTCGACGAATACAAACAATATAAATACAATGTAAACAACAATAATAAATCTCTAAGGACTCTAAATTAATATAGGTTTAAGCGGTATAATTTCTCTTGAGCCCCAGAGAGCCAGAGAAAGTGAGTGCTTGCCTATTCAGATTAGACAAATCAACGGAGTTATTAAATGGCAATTTTCTTGGAAAAAGACACAAATCATGCCGTCCATGTACAGCAGTTGTCCGATTTCTCCTAAACTTAAGATCTTTAAAAGTTAAATCCATTCACAAGAAATGTCTATAACTTGAACACAAACTCGAACCTAAACTGGACTTTAAACTCAACTCGAATCCAAACTCAAACCTAAACTTGAACTTGAACTCAAAATCAATATACTCGACTAACTTGACTCGACCCAGGATTGCAATCGACATGACTCGCATTCTACTCGACTTACTCGACTTCATTCTTCAACTTTTGCAATCTATGGTTTCGATCAAGAAATGTTATAATCAACCAATCAAATTAATTAAGAATATCTTACAGTTATAATATATATTATACTCGGGGTGTTTGGGATAGTTTCTTGTGTGAATCCAACGGAGCTTCAGGAGTCCCGCATTAACCTATTTTTCCTATTTACTCGAATCTCAGTCGGGTCGACTCCTTCATAGCTTGGAGTCCTGATGCTAACACATGAAATGGGCCCGTATTTCCTTTCTCCTGGGGCCCCACTCTTGAGCTCGCGAATACTTCTACGGTTGCATTGACATTCACATTTAGAACTTAACGTTAACATAATGACCATATAGAGACTTATAGATACATATACCCATATTCAGAGCTACACATTTTTACTGGTCATTTACATTATTTCTTTATATACTTGTCACTTTTCACTCTTACTCTACCTTTGGGACTTACCGAACGCTAGTTCTCTGATGGGCATTCCACCTACTTTTGTTTTCTTGGAATGTTCATCAGATACGGTCGAGACAGAGAAAGTGGTCGCTATAGAGGATGATTATCACCAGATAGCTACTCAGGATTAGTTTAACTTTCTTTTTCTTTCAGCTTATGTATGCCACCTGTTTAGGCATTTTCTTTTATTGTATTTACTTTTTCAGTTGAATTCATATATCTGTAAAAATTTCAAGTTTGAATGTAAATAAAGATATTTGTTGAAAAATTGTACAGTCTCCATTTATTCTTGCATTGTGTATTATTGTTTCAATACGCTTAGTATATTTATTTAGTGAATGGCTTTCTCTAAATAAATATGCCACGGGCTCGCCACGTTATCGTTTCCGTCAACTGGAAAGTGGGGCGTGACAGGTTTTATTGGTGGCTCATGCAGGTCCATTCTGCATGAAGTCATGAACAATATACCATAAGAATTTGTGAATTCAACAAACATTTACATTCCTTGCATTTCAAAATTCCTTGAATCTATCATAATCTGTCTTTTATATCAAGATGATGGACTCTCTGAACAATATCAGCACCAACATCAACAACAACACTCCATTGCCTACTCTACCACTACCACCTGCCATTGTCGTGCCTATAAATGAGAGAACGGTACTCCTTGAAGCGATCAAGAGCCTATTGGAGGGACAGATGGAGCAGACAACCCTCATACATTAAGGACTGGATCGCCCTGAGGCTGAGGCACCCGGAGTTAAACAGTTTTGGGAAATGCACCCAAAGAACTTCTCGGGTAAAGAGAGTCCGCTTGAAGCAGAAGAATGGGCTTAGGAAATTGAGGATGACCTGACAGCGGCTCAAGTGCCAGATATAGCTTGTGTAAGAGTTGCTAAGTTGCAACTAACCGATAATGCTAGAGTATGGTGGAAGACTGAGGAGAGTCATCTCGATCAACCAATAGAGTGAAAGACATTTCGAGATCTCTTTGATGCCAAGTACTTTCCGGAGAATGCCTGGTTTGACATGGAGCAGTAATTCATCCATCTATAGCAAGGTTCGATATGGGTCAAGTCTGTGGATGAATATGATACTGAGTTTACCATACTTGGAAGGTAAATTATAGTCTCAAGTTCAATTTTCCTATCTCACTTAAATACTGCTAACACAAGTTCGTAACAGGTTCGCTGCATACCTCATCCCCGCTGCTGAGATCCAGGCACGACAATTCCAGTAGGGGTTGGATCCTAAAATCCAAGCTGCACTCACTACAGGAGATTTCCCAACCCACGAGCTTGCTTTGAAGGCTGTCTGACGCTATGAGGCAGTTGTGAAGAAGAAGGGCAAGCTGCAGTTGGCCTCGAAATGCCCTTTGCACCAGATCACAGGAAGGTCCTCTTCCAAGCCAGCTTTCAACGGACCATCTCGGAGGCCAGGAGGTTCGTTCGCCAACAACACGCCAGACTTTTGCAGCTACTGTAAAAGAACGGAGCATCTAGTGAAGAACTGTCGTAGGGCAAACAACTTGTGCTTGATTTGTGGGACTTCTGCTCACGCTATCGGAACATGACCCTAGAACTGAGGAACTGATAACCCTCTCGCTAGACCGGCGATCCAAGCTCATCCTACCCAGTTAGCTCTACCAGCACCATCTCCCCGCACCAAGACCACTCAAACTCAACGCCAAGTGTTTAACTAGGAATAGAGGAAGATGCCGTGATGCCAAGCATTCACCATATCGGTTGAAGAGGCAGAAGCTACGGGTCAGGTTATCACTAGTAAATCTCTTCCCTATTCCCTTTCAAATTATTTCAATTCCTAAACATCTTATATTTGTTATACCTAAACCTATCCCATGCGACTTAGGTACACTCTTAGTAGCCACCTTACCTGCACTCGTGCTCTTCGACACTGGGGCATCGCATTGCTTCATGTCGCAATGGTTCGTAAGAACTCATGCGATCCCAGTTAAGCCGCTCTTATCCAGCTGGAATATCAGTTTAGGGAATAGCGTTCTAAAAGCAAACTTGGGATAAGATATATGTCCAGTGGTCGTCTGCAGTTGAGAATTCTATGCGGACTTCAAGGTGCTGGACATACCGAATTTCACCGTAGTCTTAGCAATGGACTGGCTGGGAACTTTCTTCGCTGCCATCGACTGTCGCCAAAGGAGGGTAGTGTTTGAAATACCAGATCACCCAGTGTTCTATTTCAAAAGCGGATACCGAACTTTAGAGCAGAGCATCTATGGAGCAAAACCAAAAAAGGCAGAGATTGCAACGTTGCAAGAGGAAATATTGAAGCCAGAGGTCGTTAGAGAGTTCGAGGATGTTTTTCCTGAAGATATATCAGGTTTGCCTCCCGATTGAGCTCTTGAATTCAGTAATGATTTGCAACCCGGCGCAAAACTATTAATCAAAGCTCCATATCGACTAAGTCCAGAGGGATTGAAGGAGATCTATATTCAGTTGGACGAATTCCTGAAGAAAGGTTGGATCAGACCCAGCACCTCTAGTTGAGGATCTCCAGTTGCGCCAAACTGAATTAAAATTTCTAAGAAATCTTTTCTGTTCTTGTTAAAACAAGAAGATTTTCTTCTGCAAAGCAGAAGCCCTTGGATCAAAGATCCAACGGTGGGGAAAATTCCCCAAATCACTCAGAGAAGGATCTCTTTAACAAATTTAACTAATTTATGGGCACTATAAAAAGGACCCTAGGCCTCAATTCAAAGACATCAACATTTTTCTAAAAAAAAGGAGAGAGAGAACTTTGAGAGACTCCTCAAAAATAAAAAAGGTAAAAACCTTTAGAAAAAGATAAAGTTCTCTTATGAACAGATCATAGATCTAAAAACAAGATCAATGATCTTTAATAAAAATAAAATAAAATAAAATAGTGCTTTGCACTTTTCATGAACCTTCGGTTCTCTGAGATAAGAAAAACAAGGAAAAACATATTTTTCTTTGATCTAAATTAGATCAAGAAATCAAATAGTGCTTTGCACTTGAAAAATTACGCTGTTGCGCTCCTTTGTTGGCGCGCTCACCAGAGAGCGCCGCGTGTCAGCAGCGCAACAGCGCAACGCACTAGCGCAGCACACTGCGCTGTTGCGCTTGCGCTCACCAGAGCGCGCCACGTGTCAGCAGCGCAACAGCGCAACACACTAGCGCAGCGCACTGCGCTGTTGCGCTTGCGCTCGCCAGAGCATGACACGTGTCATCACCATATGAGCATGCGCTCATTACTTGGCACAAAGCGCCAGACAAATGCACTGTACTGCTTACAAAAGGGACAAGCCCAATTAAAGAAGGCCTAACAGGCCTAATAAAAGGCAATGCATTATTTAAAAAAAATGGCAGAGCCCAAACCAAAACAGATGCTCTGCATCATAAATAAAGGGACAGAGCCCAAATCAAAAAGGCCTAGCAGGCCAGAATAAAATGCAGTGCATTATTAAATATGGGCAAAGCCCTAGCATAGGCCTAATAGGCCAAAGATCAAGAAAAATCTTGAATATTCTCAATGGGACTTAGCCCAATTCTGGCCGTAAGTCCTCAAATTAAATTGACTGAGCATAGCTCTCTCTTAAATCAATTTATATCCGGTTCGAAGGTACATCTCAGAACTCCTCTGACACACGTCGTTGTAATCACTCAACGTCGTCAGAGAGGTGACGGGTCCCGACGACCACACCCTTTAATAGTGGACCGAAACGTCCCTAAACTAATATTGGACCGAAACGTCCCTAAACTAATATCGGACCGAAACGTCCCAAAACTAATATCGGACCGAAACGTCCCTAAACTAATAACGGACCACCACGTCTTTAAATTGGAATATGGACCACCACGTCCCTAAACTGGAACATGGACCGCAACGTCCTTAAACTACCTATGGACCACTATGTCCCTAAACTGGAACAATAGAGCCTCCAAATGCTCTTTTGCCGGATCTAAACGGTCCTGTTTAAGTTGATCTTAGCCTCAAATACGGCTAACGTATCCTTAGACATTTAAATGAATGATAAAACTCCAAATCAACTTTGGTGCAAGGGTACATCTCTGAACTCCTCTGACATCCATCATTGTAATCCTTCAACGACGTCAGAGAGGTGATGAGTCCTAACGACCATATCTATTAAATCGATCATCACGTCAAGTTGATCTTAGTCCAAAACGGGACTAACGCATCCTTGACGAACGTTTAAGTCGATCTTAGCCGCAACGCGACTAATTCATCCTTAAACTAAAAACACCAAACCCAAATCTAAGTAGATACGGATTTGGACTAATCCACGTCCTACGAGCGACGGCATTACTCAGTCTCCGTATACAATCCACGGGCAACCACAAACAAAACAAACACACACGACACGAAGTGAAATTCTGGAGAAGGAGAAGTGGCTACCGCGATGCGGTAGCGTAATTAACTGCAGGGGCTTGCGCCTGCAGGGAAGAGCATCCCCACAATCAAAAACCCATCAAGCGAGGGGGAATCTGACGAAGTCTGCTACATCGGCCGCATCCGTCTAAACCTCCGATACACGGTGCCATAAATCAACTTGGCATCTTCGGAGAGGTGGACGGATAAAACCAAATAGCATCTGCCCCGAATCTCAGGCGAGACGCAAAGTCTAGGCCGCCATTCGGAGGGGATCAGATTCTGGCACGCCCGGTGGGACCTTTTCCTCTTTCCACTCCACACTTCGTGTGTCGTCCTCGCGAACTAATCGCGGTTTGTTAAATGGTTGCCTTCGGATTTCAAGTTACTAAGATTTGGTCTTTTGCCTGGCGCAGAACTCAAGATTCAATGGCCTTTAACTGCACCAACTGCTCGAAATGCCACTGCAACGGACGCTCCACCTCACCGGGAGGCGTAGCATATGGGCCCCAAGCGGCTTCCTTACTCACTCTGCCAGTAGACCAGGTGACCCAAGCCACCACTGGCCTGTTCTTCGGGACCATGATCCCACCTACAAGCTTCTCTGCACCAATACCTGCACCGGAAATGAACAAGAAGTCGGTCTTCGACCGGCTCACTGCTACGACGGCCCCTGTCAACGGGTCGCCTGCTACCAAACCGACAACCTCTGTTTTCACCAGGCTAAATCATAACTCTAAACTGGCTGTCCCAAGGAAGGCAATAACTGCTGCTCCAGAAGTCGTCGATGCGGCTTCCCCTGTCAAAGAATCAATCTTTTCAAGACTGACGATTCCTACTCCTGCCCCTGTTCGAGGATCCGTCTTCGACAGGTTGAATATCACCCCTCAAAAAACAACCTCAGTCTTTAAGAAGTTAACACCAGCGATGCCTCATTCAGACAAGGGGCAAAAAGAAGATGTCTCAATCTCCGAGCCAGTCCCAACGGCTCGTCATGCTCGACGTCGCTATTGGCAACGAGTGAGGAAGGCAAGGGGCAACTCCCCCTCAGGGCTAACTCCACCGGCTCCAGTGGTGGAAATCAACGCTGCTGTTCCAACTGGGAACAGCTTTGAACTGCTGAGGAGGGTACGGAAGAACTCTCCAACCGCTACACTGAAGAGATCTCCTCCACCCGCGGAGAGAGTTCTAGAAACGAAGCAAGAACAGCCCCATCAATGGCTGTCCTCAAGAATTTATAAAGATTGGAGGAGAGTTCAAGACTCCGTGATCGACCTGGATCACTCCCGTCAACGAAAAAAGGCAAAGGTGGAAAAAGACAAGGACTGTCCCATTAAACAGCAGGGGCCAGCAGCTGCTAGGGTGCCCCCTTCAACGGTTCCTTCAACCTCAACGGCCCACAAGAGAAGGAGGCCAGAGAAAACTCCCGCGTCAGCGGCAAAAGTTAAAAATGGTGAACCCAAACGCCCTAAGTCAGGGGGCAGGATAGTTCATACGGTTTACATGGCATCAGGAAAAGAAGATAGCCGCATATCTACGGGTCATAGACCGCTTACACGGTCAGTGACCAAGGCTCAGGAGCAGCAACAGAAGCTCCAGGAGATGATGAACGCTATGGCCGCACTTACAGGGCCGAAAGAAACCCCGGAAACATCCTCAGAAGATCGTCAAGAACAAGAAACGGACGCCGAATTCCTTCGGCGCGTGCTAGAGAAGAAAGATAAAGAGGCTGCTGAACAAGCAGCCAAAATACAGCGTATGGGCCTCCTCTTCCAGGACATGATAGGGATGATGATACAACAAGATCCCCCGGCTGAAGAGCCCCCGATCGTCCTTGGAGACGATAGGGGAGAGACATCAAATCCTCCACCAGCTCTATCGACAGCTAAAGAGGATACAATCTCCAAAGCTGATTTGGATGAGTATATCGCCCAGCAAATACGGGTTCATCATGCGACCGAAGCGGCCGGTCGGGTCGTAAAAATGGGGCGGCCATATCCAAGTTGGTACGATCAAATCAAGTACCCACCCGGCTACACAATTCCCAAGTTCCATGTCTACAAAGGGACGGGCAATCCTCATCAGCATGTTGCCCAATTCAGGGCACTCTGCGGCAACACCGGCGGTGACGACAAGCTGTTGCTTCGCCAGTTTGTAGGAAGATTATCAGATACGGCGTTCGAATGGTACTCTGAGATCCCGAACGACTCTATTAAAACCTTCGCGGAGATGGAGCTGCTGTTTACTCAGCGTTTTGCAAGCGCCAGTGAACGCACCCCCGATGACGGCACTGATTAACGCCAGGGTAAAACCTGGCTCGTCAAAATAATATGTGCCCGTACGTACCCCTTGAGGATAGGATGGGACATCCTTATTCCTTTCCCCGTGATAAAACGAGGAGGTTATTCGAGCTGGCGTTGCGCAACAGACTCATAAATTTGCCGGATCCAAATCGCCCGTTGCAACCAAGTGACATCAACGAGCCTAACTACTGTCCTTATCACCGAGTACTAGGCCATCCGATCGAAGATTGCTACGTTTTCAAGAATTGGCTTGAAAACCAGTACCGACAGGGCAAGTTCGCATTATCTGACAAATGGAAGGTGAATCCCCCGTAGCCCCACACCTCTAAGGGGACAAATACGCCGGGGGCAACATGCTCCGTCATTGAAGAAGCTCCTTGGGAGGTCGTATTATCAGCCAAGATAAAGAGAATGCTGAACGATCTTCAAACATGTCCAGCGATCAAGTGGAAGAACCCGTTGGAACCACTGGTCATTGAGAGGATGTTGAAGCCACGTCCAACTCTAAAGACCGATGGTGGTGGTTCAAGCACTTATAGCCAACCGTCAAAATCTTCGAAACAGAAGAAGAAGAAATCTAAGAAGCCCGTGAAGCCTAGCGACAAGCGCACGGACTTGCAAAAGCAAATTGACGCGCAGGATGAATACAACCAAAAGGCACGGACTCCCATTACGCTCCAAGAGTTCCTCAATCACATCTTTCAAGAAGAAGATGAGGGAGAAAGTTCATCGGATGAATCTGAGGAATATGTGGCGAGCTGTCATATGATTTCCCATTCGATCGCGAACAATGAGGAGACTCCTGGCACTAAAACGCTGGGGGAAGATACCGAATCAAAAATTCCGGAGCTATCAGTTGAAATGATTGACGCGTTCCTTAACGAAGCTCGATTGAAAAGTAAAGCTGATCGAGAATGCGAGACGGCTATATTTGAAAGGGCCAAGCGCCAGCGACTTGATGAAAGAGCTGAGCTGATCCCGCTGGAGCAAAATGCCTCCACCGCTGACAAAAGCCAATTCAAGATGAGGAAAAATTTTGCTAAGGCCATATCAATGGGCATGAAGCTACCATCCTCTGAAGGAAAAATTACTGGTGAAATAGAAATGCACCCCTCCTATTGCTTATATCATCAGAAGGTTTCGCACCCCATTCAAGAGTGCAAAGCTTTCGATAAATGGTGGCAAGGATACGTCGCTCATCGACAACGTTTTAAGAGGGAAAAGCGCAAAACTCGTCGGGAGCAAAGAAATACGACCGAAGGGATTAAAAGAACTACTGGCGATTGTCGCGCGGTTAACACCGGCGGGTCACAAGTGCCTACATTCGGGAGTGATTCTGATGAAGAGCTAGAACTTGCCCCTCTCTTTAAAGAGTCCGCTTCGGGAAAAGAAGAAGAGCTGAAGGTCTGCGAAAATATCCGGTTGCGGAATCGGACGCTGCCTGAAAAGAACCTCGGACCCTTGAACAGAAAAGATAAAGGGAAAGAAAAGGTCTCTGAAGATATCGTCTTAGATGACCAAGTTCTAAAAGAGCTAAACGCCAACAACCCGCCGAAGAAGAATAAGATGGATTACAACGTCTTGGCATATCTGAGAAAGCTGCCCTCACAGCTCAACATTCTTGACGCCCTTTTGCTATCAAAGGAGGCGAGAGATTCGTTGATTAAGGCGCTCCAAGACCCAGATAAATTCCAAGCATGCCTGGCCGAGGAAAAGATGAAAGATGAATTGGAGGAAGTACACACGCTGAGAGCGATATGTGAAACCCGATTTGAGGAGGCGGATGAGGCCGATTGTGGGTACATGGTGGACCCGGTATGGTACCCCGGGGCGAGAACGGTTTCGCTGTGTAGTAGACGGTGAGCCTGGCAGAGGGACTACTACCTACCGGTGATTGTATTTGAGCTCAGCGGATATCTGGAGGATACCGACCGGAGTTGAGAGATGGACATGGGCTGACCCGTACTGCCGGGGCCGAGGGCCGATACCGCAGACGGAGCCCCATATGGACGAGGATTTACGTGCCGATGCTAGGCACAGGTTTCATGATGATCTCCATGATTTTGATTATATCCTCATATTTGCATGCATGATGCTTATTGTCATTGGGTGACAGGTGGACGGGATCCACATATATACAGACTTTGACTACTTTGATCATACTTCATTTGTATATATAACAGGGTATGAGGGCGATGTTATATATACCCTTACACCAATATTAGTGGAATGGGACGCTAATATATGTGTATTGATATCATATTTACTTCATGCAGACATACCTTACATTATGACATGTTATTACCTGAGGCACTGGCACGAGTACTTGCATTACATACATGATTAGATGTTACATTGCCACCTTATCATGCTTCAGACTTATTCTTGAGGTTTATATCATATACTGATCGTATTGACCTAGGATTATGTCTTGCATTCGGTTTCTACTTGTAGATATTTTTTATTCCCGAGTTGGCAACTCACCCCCGTTGTGCCACAGTTCTTGCAAGTTTGCCGTACAGGTTCCATTGCGGCATTTCTGGCACACTGCTTCTTTTGCGGGTGATTTGTTTGGGTAGGTGGGTTCGTTTGTATCCGAACCACCATTGTACTTGTATTATTCCTTGTATCTAGAATTCTGTTCAGTTGATAAAACTGCACATTTGTTATTACATTTTTCCTACCATTTCTATATTTAAAAAGGTCTTTATTATAATATATCACACATATGAGGGCTTATCTGTAAAAATATTATTTTCCATGTGTTGATATATTATAATTAGCATTTGGTAGAAAAATGTATATAATATTATTTACCTAATCCTAGTAGACTTAGTCTACTAAATATTATTGTTGTGCAGAATTTTCAGGTCTTAAATCAAAGAAATCAAGTTGTTAAAGCTAACCTGCCTAATTAAGAAATCAAAATTGAGAAATCAACTCTGGCAGAAGAAAAGAAAAGATTTCCAAATTCTGAATGTTCCAAAGATCGCCACATGTCACATAAAGCCAACCCCGGGAAGTTGATGAATAGACCCAATCATCTGGCCGCGGATCCGCGGCCAGAGCCCCTTTATGCCGCGGATCCGCCGCGTGTATGTGGAGTTAGCTTCTGGAGATTTTGGGGCTGGATCATAACTGTTATTCCCCAATTTAGGCATCTAACTTTCTGGCTTTGGGACTATAAATAGAGACCGAGAGCCTCTTGGAAAAATCATCAAGCCGACGAGATCACGAAGTCCAAGACGGCTCACGCATCCAGGCTGATCATCAACTGTTCGTCTACCTCCTTGGAAGAGATCGAGAAGCAAACTAGTCTTTGTAATCATTTTCTAAGGATCAAAGTATAATTGATTCTGTTGATTAATAAAGGTAGTTCTTTTTCTTATTCTATTTCTTTGTAGTTTTAATATGATTTCTCTCTCCATCTCTTCTTATCCCAACATGCGCGAGTAATTCTCCACTTGTTAGGGTTCGTAGGATTAGGGTAGGCTAATAGATGATGAACAACCCTAAACCCTTTTTAAGTCCTATAAAGTTTATGAACTTTATCTAAAGAATCATTAACATCCTAATCGGGCGTGCTAACAATTCTTTGTTAGTTCCGACCGTGATTAGAGATTAGATTAATGATTGTTTTGGTAAAGGCTAGATATGAACGGAGTTCCGTGTCGAGATAAGGGTTAAGAGTGGGATTCCTTTTCCCTCCAGAAACCCTAATCTACACGCATCACCGTCGTTCTAGTTTTAAATCTATTAAAGGATAAAAAGGGTAACTTTTAATTAATCTTCCATGGCTACTAAATCCTAACGAACCCTACAAGCCCCCTTAGTATATTAACTACATCCCTAAAATAATCTAGATCTATATTTTTGCATTCTTGCTTAACATAGATCTAGAAACCATTCTTCAAAATTCTTTATCCCTCCTCTCTTTCTCAACACATCTAAAGTAAGAGTAAAAGGTTCCACGTTTCCTAGAGGACGGCCCGTACTCACCTCGGTCTAGCTACGCGCGACACCATTCTGATTGCGGTTAACTACAAAAACACACTTTTTCGAAACAATTAAATGGCGCCGTTGCCGGGGACACGTGCATAATTTTTTATTCTTATCATTTGTGTTGAATTCTTAGACGATTCATATCATTATTAAAACAAAACTGCAAATTGCATATTTAACGATTTGTGCGTGAATTTTTGCAAGGAGATCTAGAGTCATAGAATCAAGGAAAACAGGAAACAGAGACATTTTTAGAGATCCAGAGGAGCACAGAAGGCTATACAAAAAATTTCATCAAGTGATCCTTCTGCCACGCGGCGGAAACGCGGCAAAAACACCCTTGTGGCGGCGGAAACGCCGCTTAGCTAAGGATTTAGGGTTACAAACTTCTCTGGTATCTTTCTCAATTCCTTCTCTCTCCTCTCAAATCCAATAAAATCTATTTTCTGCAGGATTCTTTGCAAAATAGCGCCGCTCAAAAATCTTTTTGCAAAAGTTTTGTGATTGGTTTTGTTTTGCATATTTTAATACGGACTTTAAGGGGCAAAGACCAAATCAAGATTAGGTGGGGATTTCATCACCCTTCCTAAGCCCCACAAATCACAAACCGAGCATCTGCATCAACCCTAAAATAATTTAAAAAATATCTAGACCAGACTCTAAGGACTGTCGCGCTCATTAAGGATAGAGGAAGGTCGTGTGTAATCTATCGCTTATCCGCATTACTTTTGTGGTGCATAGGCAAGTGTGTCCAAGGCGAGTGGTTACTTAATTAGGACCACTACTTTCGTAGTGGGGAGCCTCCCACTCATCTTGAACTTACCTGGCTACAAGGGTAGTAATGAGGCGGTAGAGGATTGATCCTGCGGCTTGTCCTTTGGAAGTATACTCACCATTATACTACAACGACCGAGATGGACGGCACTCCATCAGATTATAACACCACGCTGCCACCGCCCGTAGGTGCGCAGAATCCACCGCGCATCTCTCTCCAAGAGAGATGCTATCCTATCCGTGGTCCTCTTCCCACTTGTCTATCTCTTCCACCACCTAACGGGGATGATTTCGAAATTAAACCCCACTACATCAATCTGCTGCCCAAATTTCACGGGTTTGAATCGGAAGACGCATACGTTTTCATCACCAAATTCGAAAACGTATGCGCAATGATGGGTACTTCACAATTGACTGTGGATGCTATGCGCTTGCGTCTTCTCCTATTCACACTGTGTGACTTGGCAGAAAAATGGCTTTACAATACTGCCGCACACTCTATCACTAATTGGGATGAATTCGTCATAGCATTTCTTAAGAAGTTTTACCCAAACCATAAGACCACCCGTGTTAGAAGCGAGATCAACCAGTTCACCCAGCTTCCCAATGAACCATTTTGGAAGTGCTTTGAACGTTTCAAGGATCTGCTTGTCCAATGTCCTCATCATGGAATCAATAGATGGGATTTATATCGGATTATATATGAGGGCATTAATCCAGCGACAAAGCAGATGCTTGAAACAATGTGTCAATGCAATTTCATGTCTAAAGATGACGATGAAGCATGGAAATATCTGGAAGATCTCGCAGAAAACACTTTGCAGTGGGAAAGCGTAAGACCACCTTCATCTAGGGGAGGTGTTCACCAGCTCGATGTTTCCATCGCAGTGAAAGCCGAAATGGCCGTGATGCAGAAGAAACTCGACGCTATTGAGAACAGATTCTCATCAGTCTCCCTAAATCAGGTTACGCTTCCTAAGACTGTCTGTGGTTGTTGTTCGGATCCATCACACTTAACGGAAGAATGTCCTATGAATGTATCGTTTCAAGCTAATGTTGCTTTTCAGCAGCGACCTAGAAACGACCCTTATTCTTCCACGTACAATCAAGGATGGAAGAATCATCCTAACTTTGCTTGGAGTCAAAACCAGCAAAGCAATTATCAAAGACCTCCTCCACAGCAACCACAACCACAGAATCAGCCCCCTTTCAGTCACAGAATTTCCAAAATCCGGCCAACATTTCTACACCACAAGTGGCTGGTACTGACAACTCTTCATTTGCACAAACTTTGGATATGTTCATGAAACAATCCATGCAATTGTCGGCTGAGATGAAGTCTTCTATTGATACCATAACGAAAAACTCCGCCTCCCATGGTGAGAGTATTAAATCAATAGAAAACCAAATCGCACAGTTAAACGCCACAATGAGTGCGAGAGAAAAAGGGAAACTCCCATCTCAACCCCTACCGAATCCTGGCCATTCACAAAATTATAATGTGAATGCCATTACTACGTTGAGATCGGGGAGAGTGCTGAACAACCGAGTGGGTGAGCAATTTGATGTTAGTGACACCATTGATACCCCAGCTTCTTCTTCTTCCCCTAATCCGTCTAGTCTTCCACCTTCATCCGAGCCTATTCTCTGTTTTCCCCAAGGCTCGAACATTTCGCCAAATCTATCTAAGTCGATTCCCACTCCAATTTTGGGATCGAATCTGTCGCCACAGTCTTCTCCACAAACGTTGGACCCAAAACTTATTGATCGAGCTCCATTTCCAAACCGATTAAGGGCCAACAGACCTAGCCCGCAAATGGAGAAGATTGTGGAAATGTTTAAGCAAGTTAGCGTGAATATTCCTCTCTTAGATACTATTCAACAAGTCCCATCTTATGCAAGAATCCTTAAAGACTTGTGCACTAGGAAAAGAAAAACTCAAGTGCCTAAGAAGGTTTTCATTATGAGTAATGTTAGCACCGCTATTACCCAACAAATACCAAAGAAACGTAAGGACCCCGGCTGTCCTACAATCTCTATTTCTATTGCGGTTAAAAATATTAATCGTGCTTTACTCGATCTAGGCGCTAGAGTTAACTTGCTTCCTTATTCAGTATACGAGCAGTTAGGAATTGGAGAGTTAAAACCCGCCCATTGTACTCTCCAGATGGCGGACCGATCTATCACCAAACCTCGGGGCAAACTAGAGGATGTGTTAATTAAAGTCGGGGAATTCATATTCCCATGGACTTTATTGTTTTAGATACACAACCTGTGGCAAACACACGCAATCAAATCCCGGTGACACTTGGTTGACCCTTCCTAGCAACTTCTAACACTGTAATTAATTGTCGTAACGGTTCTATGAACTTATCTTTCGGGAAAATGACAATTGAGCTTAATATTTACAAGCTAGAAAGTCAGCCATCAGAACCTTCTGCTCATTTGCTGGATGTTTGTTCCATCCACGAGATAGCTTCCGAAAGCTACATGGATGAGGAACTTTGCTTTGATGTTCTCGACAATACTAATGAGACATCGTTTGATCTTGCACCACTTCACAGTGAGGATATGTTCAATGATCCAACCTTGATATTGAACTCGTTGACTCGTTGTAAAAGTCAGCAGCACTTTCCGAGTCATATCTTATGCAAGTTTTGAACCTCTTAAGGAGTCCGAATATCATTCTGTTACCCCACCTTCTATTGTCTCTCCGCCAATTCTTGATCTCAAACCGCTACCTTCTCATCTTAAATTTGCATATTTAGGAGAGAATGAGACTTTTCCAGTGATTATATCCTCTTCTCTAGCCTTAGAGCAAGAGAATGCACTTTTGGCAGCGTTGAGATCGAATCTGCAAGCATTTGGTTGGACGATGGCCGACATCAAAGGGATTAGTCCCTTAATTGTTGAACATAACATACATCTGATGGATAAAGCCAAACCAACCCGAGACCCACAAAGACGGTTAAATCCCATTATGAAGGAGGCGGTAAAGAAAGAAATCGTCAAGTGCCTTGATAGTGGAATAATTTACCCCATATCTGATAGCCAATGGATAAGTCCAATTCATGTGGTCCCTAAAAAGTCTGGCATCACGGTCATCACTAATGAGGCTAATGAGTTAATCCAAACACGCACCCAAACTGGGTGGCGCGTATGTATTGATTACAGGAAACTCAATGCCGCGACGAGAAAAGATCACTTCCCTCTACCTTTCATTGACCAGATGTTAGAACGATTAACTGGACGCGATTACTACTGTTTCTTGGATGGATACTCTGGCTATAACCAGGTCCCCATCGCCGAAAAGGATCAAGATAAAACCACTTTTACTTGTCCTTTCGGAACTTTTGCTTATAGACGCATGCCCTTTGGGTTATGCAACGTGCCCGCTACATTTCAGCGGCGCATGATGGGGATATTTTCAGATATGGTGGAAAATTTTCTAGAAATTTTTATGGACGATTTCTCCATTTTTGGGGACTCCTTTGAGGACTGCCTTCGTAATCTTGACGCGGTTCTTACCCGCTGTAAGGATAAGAACTTGACTTTGAATTGGGGAAAATGCCATTTTATGGTCCAAGAAGGTATTGTACTTGGACATATAATTTCACGAAAAGGCATTGAGCTTGACAGAGCTAAAATAGATGTCATTCATAACCTCCCTCGTCCCAACTGCATCAAAGATATATGATCCTTCCTTGGCCATGCAGGATTTTATAGAAGATTTATTAAGGACTTTAGCAAAATTGCTAGACCCTTAACCCTTCTATTGGCCAAGGACACTACTTTTTACTTCGATTCGGATTGTGAGGCTGCTTTTGAATCGCTTAAAGAATCACCCACTACAGCCCCCGTTCTATCATCTCCGGATTGGAACCACCCGTTCGAGCTTATGTGTGACGCATCAGATTTTGCTATTGGTGCTGTCTTGGGACAGCATATTGATAAGATGCCACATGTAATTTACTATGCAAGTAGGACCTTGAATGATGCACAAATAAATTACACAAATACCGAGAAAGAACTCTTGGCAGTTGTATTCGCATTAGAGAAATTCAGGCCCTACTTGATTGGCTCGCCTATTGTGGTTTACACAGATCACTCCGCCCTACGACATCTTTTAACGAAGAAGGATGCAAAGGCCAGGCTAATACGTTGCATCTTATTGTTACAAGAATTTGATATTGTCATCCGAGACAAGAGTGGAAGTGAAAACGTTGTAGCCGGCCATCTTTCACGCATCGCTTCTTCACCAACTTTGACCGTGCCGATAAATGACTCATTTCCTGATGAACAGCTCTTGACTGTATCTTACGAACCTTGGTTCGTGGATATCGTGAACTATCTTGCAACGGGACTTATTCCTAATGATTGGTCGAAACAAGACAAACTTCGATTTCTATCCCAAGTAAAATATTTTTACTGGGATAAACCTTATCTATTCAAGTATTGTTCCGATCAAATCATTCGCAAGTGTGTCCCAAACGATGAATTCAAGAGCGTGTTATCATTTTGTCATGATCAGGCATGCGGCGGTCATTTTGGTCCTCGCAAAACGGCGGAGAAAGTTTTGCAATGTGGCTTTTATTGGACAACATTATTTAAAGATGCATTTGAACATTGCAAAACTTGTCCGCGATGTCGGCATTTGGGTCGGATTTCACGAAGGAACGAGATACCGCTCCAACCTATATTGGTTGTGGAAATATTCGATGTGTGGGGTATTGATTTTATGGGCCCTTTTTCCAACTCCTTTGGGAATCTATATATCTTGTTAGAGGTTGATTATGTCTCGAAATGGGTGGAAGCTATACCGTGTCGCACTAATGACAATAAAGTTGTCATTAAGTTCCTTAAAGAAAATATCTTTTCGCGATTCGGACACCCTCGCGCTATAATTAGCGACAACGGGACACATTTCTGCAATCGGTCTTTCGAGACCTTGATGCGAAAATATTCAATCACTCACAAGCTTTCTACGCCCTATCATCCCCAAACAAGCGGGCAGGCTGAGATCTCAAATAGGCAGATCAAACAGATATTGGAGAAGACGGTTTCGAAAAACCGTAAAGATTGGTCAACCAAATTGACGGATGCTCTTTGGGCATTCCGCACCGCTTATAAGACCGATCTTGGTATGTCTCCATACCGCCTTGTGTTTGGGAAGGCATACCACCTTCCCGTCGAGATCGAACATAAAGCTATGTGGGCTATTAAAGAGCTTAATTTTGATCTTGATCATGCAGGCAGCTATCGGAAGCTGCAATTGAATGAGCTAAGCGAACTCTGCGATGAAGCTTACGATAATGCGGTGATAGTAAAGAACAGGACTAAAGTGTTCCACGATAAAAATCTTTTTAGAAAAACCTTCACATCGGGGCAACAAGTCCTTCTTTACGACTCCCGTCTCCATCTTCATCCGGGTAAGCTTAAATCTCGTTGGAAATGACCTTTTGTGGTGCGGTATGTAGACTCACATGGGGCAGTTGAAGTCAAAAATTTGAAAAACGGTTCAATTTTTAAAGTAAATGGGCATAGATTAAAACCGTATTTTTCTGCTGACCCCGCGGAGGAGCTCCTGTTTTTACAGGAGCCACTTTATCAAAACTAAAATTCCTCCGTCTCACCTCCATGTTTTTGTAACATTTTCTCATTTTAAGAATGGAGGTGAGTAAAAATGGATTTGATTGAATATCTGTGCGTGTCAAAGATCAAGTTTGGGGGTAGTTTTCATTTAACTATTATTTCACCCCTTGTATCTCTCTCCTAGTATATAGGTCCTTGTTCTCAAAAGACTACATCAGTGGGGACACTGCTGAAAACAGGTTTGGAGGGGGGTTTGTATTCCTTGAATTATCTTTGACACTGGACATTAAAAATTTTTTTATAAAAAAAGAGTAGAAAGTGAAAAATTACATCCAAAAGATAGGAATAGTTTAATAAAACCAAGAAAATTAGAAGTTTTCTTAAACGAACTGGTAATAAGTAGTTATGAGCTGTTGTCCCAAAGGTTAGTAAGATGATGGAAATCACTAATCTGAGGATAAAAATAAGTCTGAAATATAGTTTCTATTCTGGAAGCCAAACATTTGAATGTTGATACCCTACTATATGCACTTACACACGTCTTGAAACACGGGATAGTAGAGAATACCTTGAAATGCTCTTGTCTAAAAGCCAAAGTATGAAGAAAATAAATAAAATAAAAATGATGAAGAAAATATAAAAATGGTGAAAGAAAAAAAATGAACACTGGTTTTGTATCACCAAGGCAGCAATAAAAAAATATAGCGAGGGTGCCTCTTCACCTAGTGCCCTAAGGCCAACTGGTCTGGGAGTCACTGCTAAGCCTTAGGTGGTGCAAGACAAGGAAAATATTATCACCTAATCAGCAAGCACATGAGTAATCGGTCGGTTAGTACCTCAAGAAGTATTAACGGTCGCATGAAAAGGTGTGAGAAAACCTAAATATTCATCAACTTAAAAAGTACTGAGGTAGATGGACAAGAGTATGATAGCTTGAATTGAATTCTTCGAGTGTAGGGATATCTATTTCACGCACGTAGGGGTATATGATCGATGTTTGGACGAAAGGTAGAAATGAAGAATAAAGACGATGTTTTATTGAGGGATAATGTGATTTCTAACATTTTTTCATGACTATTAAGATAGGGCTCATGACAACTAAAAAGCTAGTGTAGTTGGAAACTCTTATTTTCAAAGTCTTTCTTTTATGGTTCTTATCTTTATATGTAAATTTCACCATCTCTCTTTTCTTATTGGATTTTGTGGGTGTAATCCGCTGAAAACCCTCAAGAGACAACACTCCTCCTACTAGGGACACCTAGAGGTTTAACGGCTTGTTGCACGTGCTCAGTGCAATCGTGTTTGCCTACGAAAGTGTGCTTAGTTTTCTCCTTTCTTTTTCTCCTTCTAATAAACTAGTTTGCTCGGGACAATCAAAGATAAGTTTGGGGGTATTTGTTCAGTTGATAAAACTGCACATTTGTTTTTACATTTTTCCTACCATTTCCATATTTAAAAAGGTCTTTATTATAATATATCACACACATGAGTGCTTATCTGTAAAAATACTATTTTCCATGTGTTGATATATTATAATTAGCATTTGGTAGAAAAATGTATATAATATTATTTACCTAATCCTAGTAGACTTAGTCTACTAAATATTATTGTTGTGCAGAATTTTCAGGTCTTAAATCAAGGAAATCAAGTTGTTAAAGCTAACCTGCCTAATTAAGAAATCAAAATTGAGAAATCAACTCTGGCAGAAGAAAAGAAAAGATTTCCAAATTCTGAATGTTCCAAGGATCGCCACATGTCACATAAAGCCAACCCCAGGAAGTTGATGAACGGAACCGATCATCTGGCCGCGGATCCGCCGCGTGTATGTGGAGTTAGCTTCTGGAGATTTTGGGGTTGGATCATAACTGTTATTCCCCAATTTAGGCATCTAACTTTCTGGCTTTGGGACTATAAATAGATACCGAGAGCCTCTTGGAAAAATCATCAAGCCGACGAGATCACGAAGTCCAAGACGGCTCACGCATCCAGGCTGATCATCAACTGTTCGTCTACCTCCTTGGAAGAGATCGAGAAGCAAACTAGTCTTTGTAATCATTTTTTAAGGATCAAAGAATAATTGATTCTGTTGATTAATAAAGGTAGTTCTTTTTCTTATTCTATTTCTTTGTAGTTTTAATATGATTTCTCTCTCCATCTCTTCTTATCCCAACATGCACGAGTAATTCTCCACTTGTTAGGGTTCGTAGGATTAGGGTAGGCTAATAGATGATGAACAACCCTAAACCATTTTTAAGTCCTATAAAGTTTATGAACTTTATCAAAAGAATCATTAACATCCTAATCGGGCGCGCTAACAATTCTTTGTTAGTTCCGACCGCGATTAGAGATTAGATTAATGATTGTTTTGGTAAAGGCTAGATATGAACGGAGTTCCGTGTCGAGATAAGGGTTAAGAGTGGGATTCCTTTTCCCCCCAGAAACCCTAATCTACACGCATCACCGTCGTTCTAGTTTTAAATCTATTAAAGGATAAAAAGGGTAACTTTTAATTAATCTTCCATGACTACTAAATCCTAACGAACCCTACAAGCCCCCTTAGTATATTAACTACATCCCTAAAATAATCTAGATCTATATTTTTGCATTCTTGCTTAACGTAGATCTAGAAACCATTCTTCAAAATTCTTTATCCCTCCTCTCTTTCTCAACACATCTAAAGTAAGAGTAAAAGGTTCCACGTTTCCTAGAGGACGGCCCGTACTCACCTCTGTCTAGCTACGCGCGACACTGTTCTGATTGCGGTTAACTACAAAAACACACTTTTTCAAAACAATCAAATTCCATCAACCAAAAACTTGTATATTGTTTCAGACTTAGACATTAGTGATATATTATTCGACCTTAGAGTCGCGCTTAGTAGTATTGTGGTTTCCATGCTTATTGAGTTTCTTTTGGATTTGACCCTCGCCATTCGGCGTTGTATATTATATTGGTTGTGTGGTTGTGACCGTCAATTGACGAAGAGCTAGCTCCCGCTTGGGGATGCCTTTTATCACTGCATATATATATATATATATATATATATATATATATATATATATATATATATATATATATATATATATATAAATTGTTCTTGTTGTACCCCGTTCGGGGCCAGTTTTTATAAAAGAAACTCTGCCGAAATTTTTAGAAAAGACTTTACATTTTTAAAATGCATATTCGGCTTAGTTATTTAAAAACCTTGACTTCAAACATATTTTCTTCACTTCTTTAAACCAGTTTTCTTTATTTACTCTTAAAATGGTTTTAGATTTCTGGGCTTTTGGCTTACTTGGATCAGATGGAGTCCTATAGACTTCATATGGTTCAAGGGCAAGTCACGTGCTCTTTTGGGTCGTGACACCTACTCACATTGTTGAGAGAGGTTGCTTCACTTCGGATACTTAGCGGGTAGTTTGCCGCGCCCGTAGGGGTCTAGGGTGGGGTTTGGCTATTCATCGCGACCGTGTAATCCGTCTTTCGTTGCAGGCTCGAACGAAACGCGGATTCCTAGTATATCCAATGTGTTCATCTGTGATCTGGAATGGCTATTATTGCATCTGACGAATGTATATATCTATATATGATATCTATTAGGCGTTGCTTATGTTTTGCATCCACGCTAGTCCAGCCCCCGCTCTGTTGTTAGTTAAGTAACCTAACGGGTAATGACGGGGCCCCGTGGCGAATGCGGATGGCATAAGCGTATATCATATTTTCGTTGTTTTCTGCAATGGTAGGATTAATTGATAGGACGCATTAAATTAATGTAAGAAAATAAACCAAAGTTAAGTCGTTGGAACAATTTCAAAACCACTCGGTTTCTTTTCAAAACAGAAAACTTTTAAAAACGCGGAGCTTGAACCACTCCCTTTACAAGCTATCCCTTTCCTTCGATTATATCAAGTTCACTACGTTCACGGTTTCGCCAAAACCATTCATAGCCCTCCATCATTTCATATGGATAGTCAATAGTATTCAAGCTGTGTTTATTGGCCAAAGTCAAGGCATAGTGATTGGTAGCTATTGGATATTCATATGTAGCATAGATAGATGCGTTGGTTTGGGACAGTCGTACTGCCTTGTTGGCCAAATTCAAGGGTAGGTACGGGTGGGTTCAAATTAACCTGGAAAATGACGGGTAGAACTTGACATGTGACTGTTTCCCCCAATCAGAGCTAAGCTCTGCTGGAAATTCAAAATTCAAATTTTGAAGTAACGCTTCAAATCCCGGGCGCAACGCGCCACGTGTCATGCGCTGATACGTCAGCACAGCGCCCAAGAAGGCGCGCCCAATCAGAGCAAAGCTCTATTAAAGGAAGCAACGCTTCAGTTGCGCTAGCGCTGTGCTGCGCGACACGTGTCAGCGCAGATGCGCTCGCACAGTTGCGCCGCGCTGTGCGCTGCGCGACACGTGTCAGCACAGTTGCGCTGCGCTGTGCGCTGCGCGACACGTGTCACGCGCTGGGGCATTTGCGCCAAACTGAATTAAAATTTCTAAGAAATCTTTTCTGTTCTTGTTAAAACAAGAAGATTTTCTTCTGCAAAGCAGAAGCCCTTGGATCAAAGATCCAACGGTGGGGAAAATTCCCCAAATCACTCAGAGAAGGATCTCTTTAACAAATTTAACTAATTTATGGGCACTATAAAAAGGACCCTAGGCCTCAATTCAAAGGCATCAACATTTTTCTTAAAAAAAGGAGAGAGAGAACTTTGAGAAACTCCTCAAGAATAAAAAAGGTAAAAACCTTTAAAAAAAAGAGAAAGTTCTCTTATGAACAGATCATAGATCTAAAAACAAGATCAATGATCTTTAATAAAAATAAAATAAAATAAAATACTGCTTTGCACTTTTCATGAACCTTCGGTTCTCTGAGATAAGAAAAACATGGAAAAACATATTTTTCTTTGATCTAAATTAGATCAAGAAATCAAATAGTGCTTTGCACTTGAAAAATTGCGCTGTTGCGCTCCTTTGTTGGCGCGCTCACCAGAGCGCGCCACGTGTCAGCAGCGCAACAGCGCAACGCACTAGCGCAGCGCACTGCGCTGTTGCGCTTGCGCTCACCAGAGCGCGCCACGTGTCAGCAGCGCAACAGCGCAACGCACTAGCGCAGCGCACTGCGCTGTTGCGCTTGCGCTCACCAGAGCATGACACGTGTCATCACCATATGAGCATGCGCTCATTACTTGGCGCAAAGCGCCAGACAAATGCACTGTACTGCTTACAAAAGGGACAAGCCTAATTAAAGAAGGCCTAACAGGCCTAATAAAAGGCAATGCATTATTTAAAAAAAAGGGCAGAGCCCAAACCAAAACAGATGCTCTGCATCATAAATAAAGGGACAGAACCCAAATCAAAAAGGCCTAGCAGGCCAGAATAAAATGCAGTGCATTATTAAATATGGGCAAAGCCCTAGCATAGGCCTAATAGGCCAAAGATCAAGAAAAATCTTGAATATTCTCAATGGGACTTAGCCCAATTCTGGCCGTAAGTCCTCAAATTAAATTGACTGAGCATAGCTCTCTCTTAAATCAATTTATATCCGGTTCGAAGGTACATCTCAGAACTCCTCTGACACACGTCGTTGTAATCACTCAACGTCGTCAGAGAGGTGACGGGTCCCGACGACCACACCCTTTAATAGTGGACCGAAACGTCCCTAAACTAATATTGGACCGAAACGTCCCTAAACTAATATCGAACCAAAACGTCCCAAAACTAATATCGGACCGAAACGTCCCTAAACTAATAACGGGCCACCACGTCTTTAAATTGGAATATGGACCACCACGTCCCTAAACTGGAACATGGACCGCAATGTCCTTAAACTACCTATGGACCACTATGTCCCTAAACTGGAACAATAGAGCCTCCAAATGCTCTTTTGTCGGATCTAAACGGTCCCGTTTAAGTTGATCTTAGACTCAAATACGGCTAACGTATCCTTAGACATTTAAATGAATGATAAAACTCCAAATCAACTTTGGTTCAAGGGTACATCTCTGAACTCCTCTGACATCCATCGTTGTAATCCTTCAACGACGTCAGAGAGGTGATGAGTCCTGACGACCATATCTATTAAATCGATCATCACGTCAAGTTGATCTTAGTACAAAACGGGACTAACGCATCCTTGACGAATGTTTAAGTCGGTCTTAGCCGCAACGCGACTAATGCATCCTTAAACTAAAAACACCAAACCCAAATCTAAGTAGATACGGATTTTGACTAATCCACGTCCTACGAGCGACGGCATTACTCAGCTCCGTATACAATCCACGGGCAACCACAAACAAAACAAACACACACGATACGAAGTGAAATTCTGGAGAAGGAGAAAGTGGCTACCGCGATGCGGTAGCGTAATTAACTGCAGGGGCTTGCGCCTGCAGGGAAGAGCATCCCCACAATCAAAAACCCATCAAGCGAGGGGGAATCTGACGAAGTCTGCTATATCGGCCGCATCCGTCTAAACCTCCGATACACGGTGCCATAAATCAACTTGGCATCTTCGGAGAGGTGGACGGATAAAACCAAATAGCATCTGCCCCGAATCTCAGGCGAGACGCAAATTCTAGGCAGCCATTCGGAGGGGAACAGTGACTTATGATTTGTTGGCCAAAGTCAAGGTCATAAGAGCATGGGGCAAAAATCCACATTGGGAGTTTCTAAAGAAACTGAAGCTTGCTAGTGCTGCATACCATTTGGAGTGTGATGATTCTGGTAGGATTCCTTCAGCTTTATCACACGATGATATTTGGATCCCGATCCTACTGTGAGTATATGCTACTCCTCGGGAAACTTTCTCACTTAACGATCAATGCTATAAACCAAGTAGGTGTCAAGAAAGGTGTTAGCGGGGCTACGCCCACAGGGAAAAGAGGTTATTTAATTAAGGAACTTCGCGAAAGCGTCGTAAAACCTCCCTCGAAGTACCAACACTGGCCTGGCTGAATGGTTAAGCAAGTATTGTACGGTGAGATCGATCCCGGCTAATTCTTCTTTTTTGGTTTGAGGAAGGATTCGAGAAACAGTGGGAGCCATCTTGTTTAGACAAACTAAAAACCACTCTAAACTTGCAAGAGTATCATGCTAAAGTGTTTCTTCTCTCTCTCCTAATTGCAGTGACCAAGCATCATGAACAGCCTTAAGTTACTTCTAGATAAAATATACTGACAGGGCCAAACTACAAAGATTGGCTCAGGAATGTCAAAATGGCAATCACTTATGACAAGTTGGGGTATCTCCTTACCACCAAAGCTCCCCATGTCCCTGGTCCTCAATCCAGCGTCGCGGATACGGAAATCCGTAAGACCTGGGAGATTGATTACACGAAGGCCAAGTGCCTCATGCTTGTTAGTGTATATGCCTTAGAGGCCATTACTGTATCATACTAGTTTGTATATTACTTGATGGAAGCTTGGGATATTCACAGTTGTATATACAATCTTGCTCGAAATGGTAGTATGCTACTTGGTTTGTCTCTGCTTTAATATGTGCATGTGTTTCTTTTAGCATATCGCTGATATACATATTAGTAGAGCCCTTAGGATGTTTGTTTGATTACCAGCGTTGTGATGGCGCTCACACTCGTGGGAGCTGGGTAATCCATAAGCACATCCTTATACAGGTCCCTGGTCGTTGGACTATCGAGACAGGGCATCGATACTCCGGAGTAGACTAGCGTATGCGCTTCTCATCCCAGTGTGGGAGACGGTCTGTCCCACAGCCGTCAGTATGTCATACTTGAGATAGTATACAGGTGCTCGTTAGGTTACGAGTACACTGGACAGGACTCGTCGGGGACAGTTGGTTGGTATTATACCTATCGTCAGTTATCAGTTCCCAGATGACATGAGTACAGCTTAGTCCGCTGACTTGACACTGTCACTTCGCCTCGAGTGTGTTCCCACTGCACTTTGATTACTACCCTACCGCGGCTCAAAGGAGTCGTGCAAACAGGTAGTTTTTGGGTGCAGTCCCGAAGTACTTGGAGGCAGTGACGGTTAGACAGGATTCGTCTCTCCCGGTATTGGGGGTTGACATCGCGCTGTGTCCAGGAGAGCCATTACGCAAGTAGTCCCTGGCCAGGGCAAGCGAGATATACTGGTAGGTTTCCAGTGTTATCTCAGGGTGTTCTGGGCTGCACTCCGACACGACTTGTACCGCTATTAGGGGACTGACGTTCACTGCCCCCTAGGCCCGCCATGCGATGTATCAAACGAACAGACCGGATTGTATGGAGACTGTCACATACAGGCTCAGTAGGAGTTCAGATGGGGTTCACCTCGTCAGTCTTCTTATCGGCATCTACCTGGGGACCGTTACGTACAGCTAGTGCCGCTTGCAGTCTGTGGTTAAACCCACTGCTAGCGTAGTGTCGAGTCTTTAGAGTCCCACACAGAGAGCTATTCGCCTTTAGGCAAAATGAGTAGAGGTCGGAAGGTTTTGCAACAGGGTTCGTTCACATCCGCGCACTTGTGCACATTTGTTGTCCGGACAGCTTATACTAGCGGGCTTTGATTTAAGCCGGATCCTAGTATATGATTTGGGATTGGTTTTATCTCTTTGTATTCGTGTTCCTCGGATCACGAATACGGGTGCGTATGCACAGTTGCTTGAGACAGAGGGAGAGGACTTTGATTAGGGTTAATGACCATTGTCATTTTATTAACCCTAATGCTTATGTGTGTATTATGGTTAATTGATATTAGTTTAATATAATTATGCATGGTTATGGTTGTTGACCATTTGACTATCTTGACTTGTTGACCTTAGTTAACATGTTGACCATCATCATTCCATATAAAAGATGCTCTTTGATCCTTGCAATTAGCATTAAATATGAAATGATAATGGTCATGTCTTGATTAACCATGACAATTATCTAGCTAATTATCAATTTATAATAATTCACACATATATGTGAGAATTGTTTATTTTTCCCTCATTCTATCATTTGCTTTCTCTCTCTTGTTCTTCCTCTCCCTCAAGCTCTTCCCTCTCATGTGTTGAGAAACACTTGAGCTTGAGAAAAACCACTTCTTGATAATCTCTACTCTCATCTAGGGTTCTAGAATTAGCATTTCTAACACCCTAGTTACTTCTAGCTTGGAGTTGAAGCCAAAGGTTGAGGTTTTCGGGTGGATCCTTCTTCGACGTGAGAAGACGACAAAGGTGACCTCTTTCTACTACTCCAAGGAGCAAGGAGAGAAGGACATAAAGCCCTAGGTATAACCATTTCTACCCTTAGCTAGTTTCTAGTTAGCTTTAGCTTGTTTTTGTTTAGCAAAGATCCTTCTTTGTCTAGCCCATGTTGCCTAGTGTAGTAAAAATTTGATTTTTATCTCGTTTTCCGCCTCCCCGTAAGTACCGGGGTGGGCAACGTGGACTTACAGTGGTATCAGAGCCTAACTAAACATAAACTAGCTAGGTGGTAAAGTGTATCGAAGTTCAATCGGAAAAATCGTAAAACCGTGTTTTCAAAACCCTAACTTTCTGTTAAAATTTTTTCTGTTCAAAATAAAATAAATCATACTCCAAAAATCAGCTCAGGGTTTTGTAAAGAAAGCCACCAAAAACGATCCAGTGATTCGCCCAAAGCGCCGCGTTTCCGCGGCAATAGCAAGCTATTGCCGCGCAACCGCGGCCGTTTTGGCTCGGTTCTGGGTCGAGTTTGGTGCAGTGTTTTTCTAGCTTGGTTTTAGGATTTTTAAGATGGTTTATATGTGCCCAGGTTTTCCAGAAAAGAAATTTGTTTTGGGGGCCTATAAATCCGTATTTTTTATCGAACTTCACTACACTTTGACTAAAAGGTTATATCTGTGATGTTTATATGTATTGAACGTCAGCTAATCGCTATATGTCGATTAGTCGGGGTTATACATATCTGTGATCTGTGTTTGATGATGGTATGTGCATATGAATGTGCTGGATTGTCGTGGGTGAATAGCCGGGGTGGATGTGAGATGAGTGTTTCTTTTTCTTTCATTCATTGTAACATGTAAATTGATGTAATATTATTATTTGTATGGCCGCACAACCGGGTCGGGGTTGTAGCCGTCATTGTATAATTCTTTTTACTGTTTTTGCTCTTAGGATAGACCCATGGAGGGGGTGCACAAACTACCGGGTATCTCGAAGTGCCGAGTGGCCTACTCACGGTGTTGAGGGAGGTTGCTTCGCTTCGGGTACTTGGCGGATAGTTTGCCGCACCCGTAGGGGTCTTGGGTGGGGTATTTGGCTATTCACCGCGACCTTGTAATCCGTTTTTCGTTGCAGGCTCGAACGGATTGCGGATTCCTAGTATATCCAATGTATTCATCTGTGATCTGTAATGTCTATCATTGCTATATATTTATATATGATAACTATTTAGGCGTTGCTTATGTTTTACAGCAGCGCTAGCCCAGCCCCCACTCTGTCGTTAGTTAAGTAACCTAACGGGTGATGACAGGGCCCCGTGGCGAATGCGAATGGCATAAGCATACGTCATATTTTGGTTGTTTTCTGCAATGGTAGGATTAAATGATGGGACGCATTAAAAGAACTAATGCAAGAAAATAAACTAAGTAAAAGTAGATTGGAACACTTTGAAAACTACTCGGTTCTTTTCAAAACTGAACTTTAAAATGCGGAGCTTGAACCACTCCTTTTAAAAGCTATCTCATTCCAACGATTATATCAAGTTCACTACGTTCACGGTTTCGCCAAAACCATTCGTAGCCCTCCATCATTTCAGTTAAATATTCGGTAGTATTCAAGCTATGTATTTTGACCTCACGCCAAGGCATAGTGATTGGTAGCTGCCGGATATTTATCTGTTGCATAGATAGAATGCGTTGGTTTGAGACAGTCGTACTGCCATTTTGGCCTACGTCAAGGGTAGGTACGGGTGGGTTCAAATTAACCGGGATAATGATGGGAAGAACTTGACATGTGACTTATGACATTTTGACCTCACGCCAAGGTCATAAGAGCATGGGGCAAAAATCTACATCGGGAGTTTCATAAGTACTGAAACTTTCTAGCGCTGCATACCATTTGGAGTGTGATAATTCTGGTAGGATTCCTTCGGTTTTATCACGCGATGATATTTGGATCCCGATCCTACTGTGAGTATATGCTACTCCTTGGGAAAACTCTCACTTAACGATCAATGCTATAAACCTAGTAGGTGTCTAGAAAGGTGTTAGCGGGGCTACGCCCCCAGGGAAAAGAGGTTCTTAAATTAAGGAACTTCGCGAAAGCGTTGGAAAACCTCCCTCGAAGTACCGACACTGGCCTGGCTGAACGGTTAAGCAAGTATTGTACGGTGAGATTGATCCTGACTAATCCTTTCTTTACGGTTTGAGAAGGGATTCGAGAGACAGTGGGAGCCATCCAGTTTAGACAAACTAAAAACCACTCTAAACTTGCAAGAGCATCATGCTAAAGTGTTTCTTTTCTCTCTCCTAATTGCAGCGACCATTCAACATGACCGGACTTAAGTTATTACTAGATAAAAACATATTGACAGGGCAAAACTACAAAGATTGGCTCAGGAATGTCAAGATGGCAATCACTTACGACAAGTTGGGGTATGTCCTTACCACCAAAGCTCCCCCTATCCCAGGTCCCACCTCCAGCATCGCGGATGTAGAAATCCATAAGACATGGGAGATAGATTGCGCGAAGGCCAAATGCCTCGTACTTGCCTCGATGGACAACGAACATCAGAGGAGGCACGAGAATATGGACCTAGATTCCATATTTCTCCATACAAAAGAACTGTATGGAGAGCAGTCTCGTATCGCAAGATACGAAGTGTCGAAGAAGCTATTTTCGGCAAGATTGGCCGTCGGATCATCGGTAGCGGAACACGTGCTTAAGATGATTGGCTACATAGAGGAGCTCACGGACCTTGGGACCACGTTGGAGAATGAACTCTATACTGATTTGATTCTCCGGTCCCTTCCTTCCACTTACGCCCAGTTTATCCTTAACTTCAACATGCAAGGAAAGGAGGTTGAACTTTCCGAACTTCTGAACATGTTGAGGAATGCTGAGGGCACCCTACAGAAAGGTAGGGAGACATCCACTTTGTTTGTAGGAGGATCTTCCTCTTCTAGATCCAGGGCGAAAGCCAAGGGTAAGAAGAAGAAAGCCCCCGCCAAACCAAGAGGCGGTGTCAGTAAAGTGGATACGAAAGGAAAAGGAAAAGCAACAAAGATAGTGGGAAAGCTGGTGGGGAAGGAAGAATGCTTCTATTGTCACAAAAGTGGTTACTGGAAACAGGATTGCAAGGCTTGGAAGGCCAGAACACAGGATTTGAAGCGAGTTGCAGCTTCAGCTTCAGGTGTGTATGTTATTGAAAACTGTCTATCAATAAACTCTACATCCTGGGTATTGGATACCGGATCAAGATCTCATATCTATAATTCTTTGCAGGCGTTGAGAAAGCGTAGAGTTTTGAAGGCAGGTGACATGACCCTCAGAGTTGCAAACGGTGCTAGCATGGATGCTGAGGTCGTGGGGGACTATCACCTGGGATTGTCGGATGGACATTTTTTGGTTTTTCGTAGTTGTTATTATGTACCAAATGCAACCTGTAATATCATTTCTGTATCTTTATTATCTAAAGAAGGTTATGAATTTGCATTTGTAAGTACTGTAGTGAACATTCACCTTAATCAAGTTTTGATTGGGTCAGGTACATTGAACAACGGTATATACGTTTTAAACCAACCACAGATTTTCAATGTCCAGAATACACACAAAAGAAAGTCTCCAGAAATCAATAAAACTTTCTTATGGAATTCTAGACTGGGTCACATCAATGAGAGAAGGTTGACTAAGTTACATACAGAAGGATATTTGGATCCATTCGAATATCAATCTTATGCAACTTGTCAATCCTGTCTCAAAGGAAAGATGACAAAGACTCCGTTCACTGGACACGGAGAAAGAGCGAGCGAGCTCTTAGGACTCGTACACAGCGACGTGTGCGGTCCAATGTCTACACATGCGTGAAGCGGTTATTCTTACTTCATTACTTTTACGGATGATTTCTCAAGGTTCGGACATGTCTTCTTGATGAAGCATAAATCCGAAGCTTTTGAAAAGTTCCAGGAATATAAGAATGAAGTAGAAAAATGAACAGGCAAAAGTATCAAGGCACTGAGATCTGATCGAGGTGGTGAATACTTGAGTGTCGAGTTCCTGGGTTACTTAAAAGAGAATGGAATTCTCTCTCAGCTTACTCCTCCATACACTCCGCAACATAACGGTGTATCGGAGAGACGGAACCGAACCCTATTAGATATGGTAAGGTCCATGATGAGTAACGCTGAGTTGCCGCGATCGTTCTGGGGATGTGCGCTAGAATCAGCTGCATACCTTTTGAACAGAGTTCCAACTAATACTGTGCCTACCACACCATATGAGTTATGGAGTGGGAAGAAACCCTATCTTCAATACCTGAAGATTTGGGGATGTCCAGCTTATGTCAAAAAGCAGCATGCGGACAAACTAGAGGCACGCTCAGTACTGTGCAAGTTTGTGGGATACCCAAAGAACTCCAGGGGGTATCTTTTCTATTACGCAGAGGAACAAAAAGTCCTTGTTTCTCGTAATGCCCATTTTCTGGAACACCAGTTCATAGAAAAGGAACTAAGTGGGAGCGCAATAGAACTGGAAGAAATTCCAGAACCACAAGCTATTACTGAAAGCTTAGTAGAACCAGAGGGTTCGAAAGATCAGGACATTCCCACGCCACTCCGCAGGAGTAGTAGGCAGTCTCATCCGCCCGAGAGATACTACGGTTTTCTCATTGACGGGGATAGAGAGAATTGCATCATAGATTGTGATGAGCCTACTAGCTTCCAGCAAGCCATTCAGAGCGTTGACTCTGTAAAATGGCTGGATGCAATGCGGACCGAAATGGAGTCCATGTACACCAACAAAGTATGGACGTTGGACATTGCTCCAGATGGGGTAAAACCCGTAGGATGCAAGTGGATCTTCAAAAGGAAAATTGGTGTAGATGGACAGGTTGAGACCTATAAAGCTAGACTGGTTGCAAAGGGTTTTCGTCAGCGACCTGGTTTGGACTATGACGAAACCTTTTCTCCAGTAGCTATGCTGAAATCCATTCGGATCCTTCTTGCCATTGCTGCCTTCCACGATTATGAGATTTGGCAGATGGACGTAAAGACAGATTTTCTAAATGGTCATTTAGAGGAGTGTGTCTATATGGACCAGCCAGAGGGTTTCATTCAGAGTGGGAGCAGCGGAAAGGTGTGCAAGTTGCTTAAGTCCATTTATGGACTAAAGCAGGCATCGCGGAGTTGGAACACCTGTTTTGATGAGACGGTCAAGGAATTTGGCTTTATCAAAAATCCAGATGAACCATGCATCTATTGTAGATTTGTAGCGAGAACTGTAGTATTCCTCGTTTTATACGTGGATGACATTCTCTTGATAGGAAATGGCATTCCTATGCTACAATCTGTCAAGGGGTTCTTGTCACACAGGTTCTCCATGAAAGACTTGGGTGATGTCTCATACATTCTGGGTATCCGGATCTACCGTGACAGATCCAAGAGGATATTAGGACTTTCACAGTCCAGGTACATCGACTCCATACTGAAGAGATTCAGTATGGAAGATTCCAAGCGCGGTAATCTACCGGCTTATCACGGGATCACCCTCTCCAAAGAGATGTCTCCCAAGACTGATTTGGAGAGGGATCGCATGTCTATTATACCCTACGCTTCTGCGGTAGGCTCTATAATGTATGCGATGTTGTGTACCAGACCGGATGTGGCTTATGCACTGAGTGTGGTAAGCAGGTATCAGTCAAGCCCTGGGGAGAAACATTGGATAGCAGTAAAGAACATTCTCAAGTACCTGAGAAGGACTAAGGAGATGTTCTTGGTGTATGGCGGAAAAGACCTGCAGACTGAGGCCTTTGCTGACTCCAGCTTCCAGAGTGACAAGGATGATTCCAAGTCCATGTCGGGTTTTGTCTTCACCCTCAATGGAGGGGCGGTGTGTTGGAAGAGCTCCAAACAGGAAACCGTTGCTGACTCAACTATGGAAGCGGAATACATCGCTGCATCTGATGCCGCAAAAGAAGCTGTCTGGATGAGGAAGTTCTTGAGAGAACTTCAGGTGGTTCCGTCCATTGTTGACGCAATACCTCTGTATTGCGACAACAACGGGGCTATAGCTTTAGCGAAGGAACCCAGGTCCCATCAGAAATCCAGACACATCTTAAGGCGGTATCAACTGATCAAGGAGATCGTGGATCACCAGGAGATCGAGGTTCGGAGGGTTGCTTCAGAAGATAACACAGCAGATCCATTCACCAAGGCCTTGCCCCAGACTCAATTCGAGCGGCTGATCGAGATGATATGTCTTCGATACGCCAGTACATGGCCTTAGTGCAAGTGGGAGATTGTTAGTGTATATGCCCTAGAGGATATTACTGTATCATACTAGTTTGTATATTACTTGATGGAAGCTTGGGATATTCATAGTTGTATATACAATCTTGCTCGAAATGGTAGTATGCTACTTGGTTTGTCTCTGCTTTAATATGTGCATGTGTTTCTTTTAGCATATCGCTGATATACATATTAGTAGAGCCCTTAGGATCTTTGCTTGATTACCAGCGTTGTGATGGTGCTCACACTCGTGGGCGCTGGGTAATCCATACGCACATCCTTATACAGGTCCCTGGTCTTTAGACTATCGAGACAGGGCATCGATACTCCGAAGTAGACTAGCATATGCGCTTCTCATCCCAGTGTGGGAGACGGTCTGTCCCACAGCCGTCAGTACGTCGTACTTGAGATAGTATACGGGTGCTCGTTAGGTTACGAGTACACTGGACAGGACTCGTCGGGGACTGTTGGTTTGTATTATACCTATCGTCGGTTATCAGTTCCCAGGTGACATGAGTACAGCTTAGTCCGCTGACTTGACACTGTCACTTCGCCTCGAGTGTGTTCCCACTGCACTTTGATTACTACCCTACCATGGCTCAAAGGAGTCGTGCAAACAGGTAGTTTTTTTGGTGCAGTCCCGAAGCACTTGGAGACAGTGACGGTTAAACAGGATTCGTCTCTCCCGGTATTGGGGGTTGACATCGCGCTATGTCCGGGAGAGCCATTACACAAGTAGTCCCTGGCCAGGGCAAGCGAGATATACTGGTAGGTTTCCAGTGTTATCTCAGGGTGTTCTGGGCTGCACTCCGACACGACTTGTACCGGTATTAGGGGACTGACGTTCACCGCCCCCCTAGGCCCGCCATGAGATGTATCAGACGAATAGACCGGACTGTACAGAGACTGTCACATACAGGCTCAGTAGGAGTTCAGATGGGGTTCACCTCGTCAGTCTTCTTATCGGCATCTACCTGGGGACCGTTACGTACAGCTAGTGCCGCTTGCAGTCTGTGGTTAAACCCACTGCCAGCGTAGTGTCGAGTCTTTAGAGTCCCACACAGAGAGCTATTCGCCTTTAGGCAAAATGAGTAGAGGTCGCATGGTTTTGCGACAGGGTTCGTTCACATCCGCGCACTTGTGCACGTTTGTTGTCCGGACAGCTTATACTAGCGGGCTTTGATTTAAGCCGGATCCTAGTATATGATTTGGGATTGGTTTTATCTCTTTGTATTCGTGTTTCTCGGATCACGAATACGGGTGCGTATGCACAGTTGCTTGAGACAGAGGGAGAGGACTTTGATTAGGGTTAATGACCATTGTCATTTTATTAACCCTAATGCTTATGTGTGTATTATGGTTAATTGATATTAGTTTAATATAATTGTGCATGGTTATGGTTGTTGACCATTTGACTCTCTTAACTTGTTGACCTTAGTTGACATGTTGACCATCATCATTCCATATAAAAGATGCTCTTTGATCCTTGCAATTAGCATTAAATATGAAATGATAATGGTCATGTCTTGATTAACCATGACAATTATCTAGCTAATTATCAATTTATAATAATTCACACATATATGTGAAAATGGTTTATTTTTCTCTCATTCTATCATTTGCTTTCTCCCTCTTGTTCTTCCTCTCCCTCAAGCTCTTCCCTCTCATGTGTTGAGAAACACTTGAGCTTGAGAAAAACCACTTCTTGATAATCTCTACTCTCATCTAGGGTTCTAGGATTAGAATTTCTAGCACCCTAGTTACTTCTAACTTGGAGTTGAAGCCAAATGTTGAGGTTTTCGGGTGGATCCTTCTTCGACGTGAGAAGACGAAAAAGGTGACCTCTTTCTACTACTCCAAGGAGCAAGGAGAGAAGGACATATAGCCCTAGGTATAACCATTTCTACCCTTAGCTAGTTTCTAGTTAGCTTTAGCTTGTTTTTGTTTAGCAAAGATCCTTCTTTGTCTAGTCCATGTTGCCCAGTATGGTAAAAATTTGATTTTTATCTCGTTTTCCGCCTCCCCGTAAATACCGGGGTGGGCAACGTGGACTTACAGTGCTTGCCTCTATAGACAATGAACATCAGAGGAGGCACGAGAATATGGACCTCGAATCAATATTTCTCCATACTAAGGATCTGTATGGACAGCAATCCCGTATCGCCAGATACGAAGTCTCGAAAAAGTTATTTTCGGCGAGATTGGCCGTCGGATCATCCGTAGCGGAACACGTGCTTAAAATGATTAGCTACATTGAAGAGATCGCGGACCTTGGGACCACGTTAGAGAACGATCTCTACACTGACTTGATTCTCCAATCCCTTCCTTCGACTTACGCCCAGTTTATCCTAAACTTCAACATGCAAGGAAAGGAAGTTGAACTTTCGGAACTCCTAAACATGTTGAGCAGTGCAGAGGGCACCCTACAGAAAGTAAGGGAAACATCCACTTTGTTTGTTGGAGGAGCTTCCTCTTCCAGGTCCAAGGCGAGAGCCAAGGGAAGGAAGAAGAAGGCCCCCACCAAACCAAGGGGCGGTGTTAGTAAAGTGGAAGCCAAGGGAAAGGAAAAAGTAGCAAAGGTAGCGGGAAAGCTTGTGGGAAAGGAAGAGTGCTTTTACTGTCACAAGAATTGACACTGGAAGAAAGATTGCAGGGCTTGGAAGGCCAGAAACCAGGACCCAAAGCAAGTTGTGGCTTCGGCTTCAAGTGTGTATGTTATTGAAAACTGTCTATCAATAAACTCTACTTCCTGGGTATTGGATACCGGATCAGGTTCTCATATCTGTATTCTTTGCAGGCACTGAGAAAGCGTAGGGTTTTGAAGGCAGGTGATATGACCCTCAGAGTTGCAAACGGAGCTAGCATGGATGCTGAGTCCGTGGGGAACTATCACTTGGGATTGTCAGATGGACATATTTTGGTTTTGCGTGATTATTATTTTGTACCCAGTTCGACTTGTAATATCATATCTGTATCTTTAATGTCTAAAGAAGGTTATGATTTTGTATTTGTAAGCAATGTTGTAAACATTCACCTTAATCATGTTCTGATTGGGTCAGGTACATTAAACAACGGTATATACGTATTGAACCAACCACAGATTTTCAATGTCCAGAATACACACAAAAGAAAGTCTCCAGAAATAAATCATGCTTTCTTATGGCATTGTAGACTGGGTCACATAATATGAGACAAGATTAACTAAGTTGCATAAAGAAGGATATTTGGATCCATTCGAATATCAATCATATGCAACTTGTCAATCATGTCTTAAAGGAAAGATGACAAAGACTCCGTTCACTGGACACGGAGTAAGAGCGAGCGAGCTCTTGGGACTCGTACACAGCGATGTATGCGGTCCAATGTCTACACATGCGCGAAGTGGTTATTCTTACTTCATTACTTTTACGGATGATTTTTCAAGGTACGGATATGTCTTCTTAATGAAGCATAAATCAAAAACATATGAAAAATTCCAGGAATACAAGAATGAAGTAGAAAAACAAACAGGCAAAACTATCAAGACACTGAGATCTGATCGGGGTGGTGAATACTTGAGTGCCGAGTTCTTGGGTTACTTAAAAGAGAATGGAATTCTCTCTCAACTTACTCCTCCATACACCCCACAACATAATGGTGTATCGGAGAGAAGGAACCGAACCCTATTGGATATGGTACGTGTAAGTCCATGCTACCTCTCCCGGTACTTACGGGCATGCGGAATTTGATAAAAAACGATTTTCTTAGAGGTGGTAACATGGACTTATAACCCGGATCTTTGTTAAACATCTAACTAACAACATAACTACGAGTTGCTAACTGCTCGGTTAGGGGGTTATACCTTGCTTGTCTTGAACTCCTTCGTCTTCAAACTCCAATGGTGGTCCGGATCGGCTTCTTCCCGTCGTCTCCTTACGCCGAAGATAGATCCACCTGAAAGCTCCAACCTTTGGCTCCTTCTTCGATCTTTGAAGAAACTAGTTCACTCGGTTTGCTAAACCTTGTGAACTAGAGTGAGTAGAGAAGAGTTTGTATGGGATTTTATCTATGGTTCTTGGTTCTCAACTCATGAGACAAGTGAACCATAGAGTCAAGAGAGGGAGCAAGAGGAAGAGGGTGAGAGCAAAAGCAAGAGAGCTCAAAAACAAAGAGAGAGAATGGTCAAGTGAGAATGAGCCTCTCTTTTGTCTTTCACCCTCTCATAATCCAAAACAATGATAACTCATCATACCAATCAAGTGTTATGTGATGGTTGAAGCAACCATAACCATATCATTTCATGCACTCATTTTGCACAAAAGAGCAAGCAAGCAAAAGTCTTTGCCATGAAATGATAGCTATGGTTATCATGATGGTCAACTAGTCAAGCCTAGTCAACCGGTCAACAAAGTCAACAAGTCAACAAAAGTCAACAAGTCAACAACCATGTCACCATAATACTTAATTAATATAATTGTTAATCATATATCATATTCTCATTAGGGTTGAGCAAAAAGTCAATAGTCAACGGTCAACGGTCAACAACCCTAATGAGAATCCTCTGCCTCTATCTCTCCGTCAACTGTGCATACACACCCGTATCCGCGTTCCGAGGAACACGAATACAAACTGGATAAATCCAATCCCAAAAGGTACACTAGGATCTGGCTTAAACCAAAGCCCGCTAGTGTAAGCTGTCCGGACACTGTACGTGCACAAGTGCACGGATGTGACCGAACCCTGTCGCAAAACCATGCGACCTGTCGCAAAACCATGCGACCTCTACTCTTTTGCCTAAAGGCGAAAAGCTTTCTGTGTGGGACTCTAAAGACTCGACACTACGCTGGCAGTGGGTTTAACCACAGACCGCAAGCGGCACTAGCTGTGCGTAACGGTCCCCAGGTAGTGCCGACAAGAAGACCGACGAGGCGAAACCCATCTGAACTCCTACTGAGCCTGAATGTGACATTCTCCGTACAGTCCGGTCTGTTCGTCTGATACATCGCATGGCGGGCCTAGGGGGCGGTAAACGTCAGTCCCCCAATAGCGGTACAAGTCGTGTCGGAGTGAAGCCCAAAACACCCTGAGATACACTGGAAGCCTACCAGTATATCACGTTTGCCCTGGCCAGGGACTACTCGTGTAATGGCTCTCCTAGACACAGCGCGATGTCAACCCCCAATACCGGGAGGGATGAATCTTGTCTAACCGTCACTGCCTCCAAGTGCTTCGGGACTGCACCCAACCACTACCTGTTTGCACGACTCCTTTGAGCCGTGGTAGGGTGGTGATCAAAGTACAGTGGGAACACACTCGAGGCGAAGTGACAGTGTCAAGTCAGCGGACTAAGCTGTACTCATGTCACCTGGGAACTGATAACTGATGATAGGCATAATACCAACTAGTCAGTTCCCGACGAGTCCTGTCCAATGTACCCGTAACCTAACGAGCACCCGCATACTATCTCAAGTACGACGTACTGACGGCTGTGGGACAGACCGTCTCCCACATTGGGATGAGAAGCGCATGCACTAGTCTACTCTGGAGTATCGATGCCCTGTCTCGATAGTCCTGCGACCAGGGACCTGCATAAGGATGTGCTTATAGATTACCCAGCCCTACTAGTGTGACTGCCATCACATCGCTGGTAATCAAGCAAAGATCCTAAGAGCTCCACTAATGTGTTTAGGTGATATACTAAAATAAACACATGTACACATTGAAGTAGAAACAAACCAAGTAGCATACTACTATTTGGAGCAAGATTGTATATACAAGGTGAATATCCCAAGCTTCCATTAAGTAATATACAAACTAGTATGATACAGTAATGGCCTCTAGGGCATATACACTAACAATCTCCCACTTGCACTAAGGCCATGTACTGGCGTATCGAAGACCTATCATCTCGATCAGCCGCTCGAACTGAGTCTGGGGCAGGGCCTTGGTGAATGGATCTGCAGTGTTATCTTCTGAAGCGACTCTCCGAACCTCGATCTCCTGGCGTTCCACGATCTCCCTGATCAGGTGATACCACCTCAAGATGTGCCTGGATCTCTGTTGGGACCTGGGTTCCTTCGCTAAAGCTATAGCCCCGTTGTTGTCGCAATACAGAGGTATTGGATCAACAATGGACGGAACCACCTGAAGTTCTTTCAAGAACTTCCTCATCCAGACAGCTTCTTTCACGGCATCAGATGCAGCAATGTATTCCGCTTCCATCGTCGAGTCTGCAACGGTTTCTTGTTTGGAACTCTTCCAACACACCGCCCCTCCATTGAGGGTAAAGACAAAACCCGACATGGACTTGGAATCATCCTTGTCACTCTGGAAGCTGGAGTCAGCAAAGGCCTCGATCTGGAGGTCTTTTCCGCCATACACCAAGAACATCTCCTTAGTCCTTCTCAGGTACTTGAGAATGTTCTTTACCTCTATCCAGTGTTTCTCCCCAGGATTTGACCGATACCGGCTTACCACACTCAGTGCATAAGCTACATCCGGTCTGGTACACAACATCGCATACATTATAGAGCCTACCGCAGAAGCGTAGGGTATAATAGACATGCGATCCCTCTCCAAATCAGTCTTGGGAGACATCTCTTTAGAGAGGGTGATCCCGTGACAAGCTGGTAGGTTACCGCGCTTGGAATCTTCCATACTGAATCTTTTCAGTACGGTGTCGATGTACCTGGACTGAGAAAGTCCTAATATCCTCTTGGATCTATCACGATGGATCCGGATCCCCAGGATGTATGAGGAATCATCAGGTCTTTCATGGAGAACCTGTGCGACAAGAACCCCTTGACAGATTGTAGCATAGGAATGTCATTTCCTATTAAGAGAATGTCATCCACGTATAAAACGAGGAATACTACAGTTCTCGCTACAAATCTACTATAGATGCATGGTTCATCTGGATTTTTGATAAAGCCAAATTCCTTGACCGTCTCATCAAAACAGATGTTCTAACTCCGTGATGCCTGCTTTAGTCCGTAGATGGACTTAAGCAACTTGCACACCTTTCCGCTGCTCCCACTCTGAATGAAACCCTCTGGTTGGTCCATATAGACACACTCCTCTAAATTTCCATTTAGAAAAGCGGTTTTTACGTCCATTTGCCAGATCTCATAATCGTGGAAGGCAGCAATGGCAAGAAGGATCCGAATGGATTTCAGCATAGCTACTGGAGAAAAGGTTTCGTCATAGTCCAAGCCAGTTCTTTGACGAAAACCCTTTGCTACCAGTCTAGCTTTATAGGTCTCAACCTGTCCATCTACACCAATCTTCCTTTTGAAGATCCACTTGCATCCTACGGGTTTTACCCCGTCTGGAGCAATGTCCAACGTCCATACTTTGTTGGTGTACATGGACTCCATTTCGGTCCGCATTGCATCCAGCCATTTCACTGAGTCAATGCTCTGAACGGCCTGCTGGAAGCTAGTAGGCTCATCATAATCTATGATGCAATCCTCTCTATCCCCGTCTATGAGAAAACCGTAGTATCTCTCGGGCGGATGAGTCTGCCTGCTACTCCTGTGGAGCGGCGTAGGAATGTCCTGTTCTTCCAAACCCTCTGGTTCCACTAAACTTTCAGTAATAGTCCGTGGTTCTGGAGTTTCTTCCAGTTCTACTGCGCTCCCACTTATTTCCCTTTCCAAGAACTGGTGTTCTAGAAAGTGGGCATGACGAGAAACAAGAACTTTTTGTTCCTCTTCGCAGTAGAAGAAATACCCCTTGGAATTCTTTGGATATCCCACAAACTTGCACTGTACTGAGCGTGCCTCGAGCTTGTCCGCATGCTGCTTTTTGACAAAAGCTGGACTTCCCCATGTCTTAATGTGATTAAGATGGGGCCTCTTCCCACACCACATCTCAAATGGTGTGGTAGGCACAGTCTTAGTGGGAACTCGGTTCAAAAGGTATGGAGCTGATTCTAGCGCATACCCCCAGAATGATCGCGGTAACTCAGCGTTACTCATCATGGACCGTACCATATCCAATAGGGTTCGGTTCCGCCTCTCCGATACACCGTTATGTTGCGGAGTGTATGGAGGAGTAAGCTGAGAGAGAATTCTGTTCTCTTTTAAATAGTCCAGGAACTTGGCACTCAAGTATTCACCACCTCGATCCGATCTTAGAATCTTGATACTTTTGCCGGTTTGTTTTTCTACTTCATTCTTATACTCCTGGAATTTTCCAAAGGCTTCAGACTTATGTTTCATTAAGAAGACATAACCGTACCTTGAGAAGTCATCCGTAAAAGTAATGAAGTAAGAATAACCGCTTCGCGCATGTGTAGACATTGGACCGCACACGTCACTGTGTACGAGTCCCAAGAGCTCGCTCGCTCTCACTCCGTGTCCAGTAAACGGAGTCTTTGTCATCTTTCCTTTGAGACAGGATTGACAAGTGGCATACGATTGATATTCGAACGGATTCAAATATCCTTCTGTATGTAACTTCGTCAACCTTCTCTCATTGATGTGACCCAGTCTACAATGCCATAAGAAAGCCTGATTGATTTCTGGAGACTTTTCTTTTGTGTGTATTCTGGACATTGAAAATCTGTGGTTGGTTCAATACGTATATACCATTACTCAATGTACCTGACCCAATCAGAACTTGATTAAGGTGAATGTTTACAACATTGCTTACAAACGCAAATTCATAACCTTCTTTAGAAACTAAAGATACAGAAATGATATTACAAGTTGCGTTGGGTATAAAAAAGCAATTACGCAAAACTAAAACATGTCCATCTGACATTCCCAGGTGATAGTCCCCCATGGCTTTAGCATCCATGCTAGCTCCGTTCGCAACTCTGAGGGTCATGTCACCTGCCTTCAAAACCCTACGGTTTCTCAACGCCTGCAAAGAATTACAGATATGAGATCATGATCCGGTATCCAATACCCAGGAAGTAGAGTTTATTGAAAGACAGTTTTCAATAACATAAACACCTGAAGCTGAAGCTGCAACCTGCTTCAATTCCTGTGTTCTGGCTTTCCAAGCCCTGCAATCATTCTTCCAGTGACCTTTCTTATGACAATAGAAGCATTCTTCTTTATCCACAAGCTTCCCCGCTTTCTTAGTTGCTTTTGCTTTTCCCTTCGTATCCACTTTACTAACACCGCCCCTTGGTTTGGCGGGGGCTTTCTTCTTCTTTCCCTTGGCTTTCGCCTTGGACCTAGAAGAAGATGATCCTCCTACAAACAAAGTGGATGTTTCCCTACCTTTCTGTAGGGTGCCCTCTGCGCTCCTCAGCATGTTGAGGAGCTCTGAAAGTTCAACTTCTTTTTCTTGCAAGTTGAAGTTCAGTATAAACTGGGCGTAAGTGGAAGGAAGGGACTGGAGAACTATGTCCGTATAGAGCTCACTCTCCAATGTGGTTCCTAGGTCCGCGAGCTCCTCAATGTAGCCGATCATCTTAAGCACGTGCTCTGCTACTGATGATCCGACGGCCATCCTTGCCGAAAATAACTTTTTCGACGCTTCGTATCTTGCGATACGAGACTGCTCTCCATACAGTTCTTTTGTATGAAGAAATATGGATTCCAGGTCCATATTCTCGTGCCTCCTCTAATGTTCATTGTCCATAGAGGCAAGCACGAGGCACTTGGCCTTTGCGCTATCAATCTCCCAAGTCTTACGGATTTCCTTATCCGCGACGCTGGAACTGGGACCAGGGACAGGGGGAGCTTTGGTGGTAAGAAGATACCCCAGCTTGTCGTAAGTGATTGCCATTTTGACATTCCTGAGCCAATCTTTGTAGTTTGGCCCTGTCAATATGTTTTTATCTAGAAGTAACTTAAGTCCAGTCATGTCGATTGGTCGCTGCAATTAGGAGAGAGAAGAAGAAACACTCAGCATGATGCTCTTGCAAGTTTAGAGTGGTTTTTAGTTTGTCTAAACAGGATGGCTCCCACTGTTTCTCGAATCCCTCCTCAAACCATAAAGGAAGAATTAGTCAGGATCAATCTCACCGTACAATACTTGCTTAACCGTTCGGCCAGGCCAGTGTCGGTACTTCGAGGGAGGTTTTCCAACGCTTTCGCGAAGTTCCTTAATTAAATAACCTCTTTTCCATAGGGGCGTAGCCCCGCTAACACCTTTCTAGACACCTACTTGGTTTATAGCATTGATCGTTAAGTGAGAAATTTCCCGAGGAGTAGCATATACTCACAGTAAGATCAGGATCCAAATATCATCGCGTGACGAAACTGAAGGAATCCTACCAGAATCATCACACTCCAAATGGTATGCAAATCTAGCAAGTTTCAGTACTTATGAAACTCCCGATGTGGATTTTTGCCCTATGCTCTTATGACCTTGACTTTGGCCAAAATATCATAAGTCACATGTCAAGTTCTACCCGTCATTATCCAGGTTAATTTGGATCCATCCGTACCTACCCTTGACTTTGGCCAAAATGGCAGTACGACTGTCCCAAACCAACGCATCTATCTATGCTACACATGAACACCCAATAGCTACCAATCACTATGCCTTGACTTTGGCCAACATACATAGCTTGAATACTATTGACTATTCATGTGAAACGACAGAGGGCTACGAATGGTTTTGGCGAAACCGTGAACGTAGTGAACTTGATATAGTCGATGGAACGAGATAGCTTTTAAAAGGAGTGGTTCAAGCTCCGCATTTAAAAGTTGGTTTTGAAAAGAACCGAGTGGTTTTTCGAAAGTGTTCCAATGACTTTAACTTGGTTTATTATCTTGCATTAGTTCTTTTAATGCGTGATATTCTTGCATTAGTTCTTTTAATGCGTCCCATCATTTAATCCTACCATTGCAGAAAACAACCAAAATATGACGTACGCTTATGCCATTCGCATTCGCCACTGGGCCCCGTCATTACCCGTTAGGTTACTTAACTAATGACAGAGCGGGGGCTGGGCTAGCGCGGCTGTAAAACATAAGCAACGCCTAAATAATATCATATATAGATATATTGCAATGATAGCCATTTCAGATCACAGATGAATACATTGGATATACTAGGAATCTGTAATTCGTACGAGCCTGTAACGAAAAACAGATTACACGGTCGCGGTGAATAGCCAATACCCCACCCAAGACCCCTACGGGTGCGGCAAACTACCCGCCAAGTACCCGAAGCGAAGCAACCTCCCTCATCTCCATGAGTAGGCCACTCGGCACTTCGGCATACCCGGTAGTTTTTGCACCCCCTCCATGGGTCTATCCTAGGAGCAAAAACAGTAAAAAGAAATTATACAATGACGACTACAACCCCGACCCGGTTGTGCGGCCATACAAATAATAATTACATCAATTTACAAATTTACATGAATTGTAAGAAAAGAAAAGTCTCATCTCACAACCCCCGGCTATTCACCCGCGACAATCCAACATATTCATATACACATTCCGGCAACATTACAGATCACAGATTTGCATAACCCCTACTAATCGACATATAGCGATTAGCAAACGTTCAATACAAATATCACATTACAGAAAAACCCGTTAGCTTAAGTCTTTTAGAAGTTCGATCAAAAATACGGATTTTCGGGACCCCAAAAATAAAATTTTCGTTCTGGAAAATCTGGGCAGAAAACACATATTCCAAAAATCCCAAAACAACCCCAGAAACACACTGCACCAAAGATGGACCTCGGACGAGTCAACTCGGCCGCGGAACCGCGGTGGGAGCGTGCTCCCGCCGCGTTTCCGCGGCGCTTTGACTCGATCGTTGGACCAAATTTGGTGGTTATTCAAACAAAAGCCTGAGCCGATTTTAGAGATGAAAATTATCAACTTTTGAACAGAATAAAAATCGGCAGAAACTTGAAATTCTCGGGGTCGTTTTCGTGACTTTTTCTTCGATCGATCTTCTAGTTACTTGCTAACATGTTAAATAGAGTTTAACTAGGCTCTGATACCACTGTAAGTCCATGCTACCTCTCCCGGTACTTACGGGCATGCAGAATTTGATAAAAAACGATTTTCTTAGAGGTGGTAACATGGACTTATAACCCGGATCTTTGTTAAACATCTAACTAACAACCTAACTACGAGTTGCTAACTACTCGGTTATGGGGTTATACCTTGCTTGTCTTGAACTCCTTCGTCTTCAAACTCCAATGGTGGTCCGGATCGGCTTCTTCCCGTCGTCTCCTTACACCAAAGATAGATCCACCTGAAAGCTCCAACCTTTGGCTCCTTCTTCGATCTTTGAAGAAACTAGTTCACTCGGTTTGCTAAACCTTGTGAACTAGAGTGAGTAGAGAAGAGTTTGTATGGGATTTTATCTATGGTTCTTGGTTCTCAACTCATGAGACAGGTGAACCATAGAGTCAAGAGAGGGAGCAAGAGGAAGAGGGTGAGAGCAAAAGTAAGAGAGCTCAAAAACAAAGAGAGAGAATGGTCAAGTGAGAATGAGCCTCTCTTTTGTCTTTCACCCTCTCATAATCCAAAACAATGATAACTCATCATACCAATCAAGTGTTATGTGATGGTTGAAGCAACCATAACCATATCATTTCATGCACTCATTTTGCACAAAAGAGCAAGCAAGCAAAAGTCTTTGCCATGAAATGATAGCTATGGTTATCATGATGGTCAACTAGTCAAGCCTAGTCAACCGGTCAACAAAGTCAACAAGTCAACAAAAGTCAACAAGTCAACAAAGTCAACAAGTCAACAACCATGTCACCATAATACTTAATTAATATAATTGTTAATCATATATCATATTCTCATTAGGGTTGAGCAAAAAGTCAATAGTCAACGGTCAACAACCCTAATGAGAATCCTCTGCCTCTGTCTCTCCGTCAACTGTGCATACACACCCGTATCCGCGTTCCGAGGAACACGAATACAAACTGGATAAATCCAATCCCAAAAGGTACACTAGGATCTGGCTTAAACCAAAGCCCGCTAGTGTAAACTGTCCGGACACTGTACGTGCACAAGTGCACGGATGTGACCGAACCCTGTCGCAAAACCATGCGACCTGTCGCAAAACCATGCGACCTCTACTCTTTTGCCTAAAAGCGAAAAGCTTTCTGTGTGGGACTCTAAAGACTCGACACTACGCTGGCAGTGGGTTTAACCACAGACCGCAAGCGGCACTAGCTGTGCGTAACGGTCCCCAGGTAGTGCCGACAAGAAGACCGACGAGGCGAAACCCATCTGAACTCCTACTGAGCCTGAATGTGACATTCTCCGTACAGTCCGGTCTGTTCGTCTGATACATCGCATGGCGGGCCTAGGGGGCGGTAAACGTCATTCCCCCAATAGCGGTACAAGTCGTGTCGGAGTGAAGCCCAAAACACCCTGAGATAACACTGGAAGCCTACCAGTATATCTCGTTTGCCCTGGCCAGGTACTACTCGTGTAATGGCTCTCCTAGACACAGCGCGATGTCAACCCCCAATACAGGGAGAGACGAATCCTATCTAACCGTCACTGCCTCCAAGTGCTTCGGGACTGCACCCAACCACTACCTGTTTGCACGACTCCTTTGAGCCGTGGTAGGGTAGTGATCAAAGTACAGTGGGAACACACTCGAGGCGAAGTGACAGTGTCAAGTCAGCGGACTAAGCTGTACTCATGTCACCTGGGAACTGATAACTGACGATAGGCATAATACCAACTAGTCAGTTCCCGACGAGTCCTATCCAGTGTACCCGTAACCTAACGAGCACCCGCATACTATCTCAAGTACGACGTACTGACGGCTGTGGGACAGACCGTCTCCCACACTGGGATGAGAAGCGCATGCGCTAGTCTACTCCGGAGTATCGATGCCCTGTCTCGATAGTCCTGCGGCCAGGGACCTGCATAAGGATGCGCTTATAGATTACCCAGCCCCACTAGTGTGACTGCCATCACATCGCTGGTAATCAAGCAAAGATCCTAAGAGCTCCACTAATGTGTATAGGTGATATACTAAAATAAACACATGTACACATTGAAGTAGAAACAAACCAAGTAGCATACTACTATTTTGAGCAAGATTGTATATACAAGGTGAATATCCCAAGCTTCCATTAAGTAATATACAAACTAGTATGATACAGTAATGGCCTCTAGGGCATATACACTAACAGTACATTCCATGATGAGAAATGCTGAGTTGCCGCGAGCATTCTGGGGATATGCACTAGAATCAGCTGCATATCTTTTGAACCGAGTTCCAACTAAGACAGTGCCTACCACACCATATCAGATGTGGAGTAGGAAGAAACCCTATCTTAAGCACATTAAGACATAAGTATGTCCAGCTTTTGTCAAAAAGCAGCATGCGGACAAACTCGAGGCACGCTCAGTACAGTGCAAGTTTATGGGATATCCAAAGAACTCCAAGGGATATTTCTTCTATTACGCAGAGGAACAAAAGGTTTTTGTTTCTCGTCATGCATGCTTCTTGGAAACTGAATTTTTCGAAAATCAGATAAGTGGGAGCGCAATAGAACTGGAAGAAATTCCAGAACTACAAACTATTACTGAAAGCTTAGTAGAACCAGAAGGTTCGAAAGAATACGACATTCCTGCGCCGCTCCGTAGAAGTAGTAGGCAGTCTCATCCGCCCGAGAGATACTACGGTTTTCTCATAGATGGGGATAGAGAGGATTGCATCATTGATAATGATGAGCCGACTAGCTTCCAGCAGGCCATTCAGAGCACTGACTCAGTAAGATGGCTGGATGCAATGCGGACCGAAATGGAGTCCATGTACACCAACAAAGTATGAACTTTGGACGTTGCTCCAGAATGGGTAAAACCCATAGGCTGCAAATGGATCTTCAAAAGGAAGATTGGTGTAGATGGACAGGTTGAGAGGCTAGACTTGTTGCAAAGGGTTTCCGTCAAAGACCTGGTTTGGACTATGACGAAACCTTTTCTCCAATGGCTATGCTCAAATCCATTCGGATCCTTCTTGCCATTGTTTCCTTCCACGATTATGAGATTTGGCAGATGGACGTAAAGACCGCTTTTCTAAATGGAAATTTAGAGGAGTGTGTCTATATGGACCAGCCAGAGGGTTTCATTCAGAGTGGGAGCAGCGGGAAGGTGTGCAAGTTGCTTAAGTCCATTTATGGACTGAAGCAGGCATCGTAGAGTTGGAACATCTGTTTTGATGAGACGGTCAAAGAATTTGGCTTTATCAAAGTTCCAGATGAACATGCATCTATAGTAAAATTATAGCACGAACCGTCGTATTCCTCATTTTATACGTGGATGACATTCTCTTGATAGGAAATAACATTCATATCTACAATCTGTCAAAGGGTTCTTGTCATATAGGTTCTCCATGAAAGACCTGGGTGATGCCTCTTACATTCTGGGGATCCGGATCCATCGTGATAGGTCCAAGAGGATATTAGGACTTTCGCAGTCCAGGTACATCGACACCATACTGAAAAGATTCAGTATGGAAGATTCCAAGCGCGGTAATTTACCGGCTTTTCACGGGATCACCCTCTCCAAAGAGATGTCTCCCAAGACTGATTTGGAAAGGGATCGCATGTCTATTATACCCTACGCCTCTGCGGTAGGCTCTATAATGTATGCGATGTTGTGTACCAGACCAGATGTAGCTTATGCACTGAGTGTGGTAAGCCGGTATCAGTCAAACCCTGGGGAGAAGCACTGGATAGCGGTAAAGAACATTCTCAAGTACCTGAGAATGACTAAAGAGATGTTCTTGGTGTATGGCGGAAAAGACCACCAGATCGAGGCCTTTGCTGACTCCAGCTTCCAGAGTGACGAGGATGACTCCAAATCCATGTCGGGTTATGTCTTTACCCTTAATGGAGGGGCGATGTGTTGGAAGAGTTCCAAACAGGAAACCGTTGCTGACTCGATGATGGAAGCGGAATATATCGCTGCATCTGATGCCGCAAAGGAAGTCGTCTGGATGAGGAAGTTCTTAACAGAACTTCAGGTGGTTCCGTCCATTGTTGATCCGGTACCTCTGTATTGTGACAACAACGGGGCTATAGCTTTAGCGAAGGAACCCAGGTCCCATCAGAAGTCCAGACACATCTTGAGGCGGTATCACCTGATCAGGGAGATCGTGGATCGCCGGGAGATCGAGGTTCGGAGGGTTACTACAGAAGATAACACTGCAGATCAATTCACGAAGGCCATACCCCATACTCAGTTCGAAAGGCTGATCGAGATGATAAGTCTTCAATACGCCAGTACATGGCCTTAGTGCAAGTGGGAGATTGTTAGTGTATATGCCCTAGAGGCCATTACTGTATCATACTAGTTTGTATATTACTTAATGGAAGCTTGGGATATTCACAGTTGTATAGACAATCTTGCTCAAAATAGTAGTATGCTACTTGGTTTGTTTCTACTTTAATGTGTGCATGTGTTTCTTTTAGCATATCGCCTTTACACATTAGTGGACCCCTTAGGATCTTTGCTTGATTACCAGCATTGTGATGGCAGTCACACTAGTGGGCGCTGGGTAATCTACAAGCACATCCTTATACAGGTCCCTAGTCGTAGGATTATCGAGACGGGGCATCGATACTCCGGAGTAGACCGGCGTATGCACTTCTCATCCCAGCAGGGGAGATGGTCTGTCCCACAGCCATTAGTACGTCGTACTTGAGATAGTATGCGGGTGCTCGTTAGGTTACGAGTACACTGGACAGGACTCGTCGGGAACTGTTGGTTGATACTATACCTATCGTCAGTTATCAGTTCCCAGGTGACATGAGTACAGCTTAGTCCGTTGACTTGACACTGTCACTTCGCCTCGAGTGTGTCCCCACTGTTCTTAGATTGCTACCCTACCACGGCTCAAATGAGTCATGCAAACAGATAGCAGTTGGGTGCAGTCCCAAAGCACTTAGAGGCAGTGATGGTTAGACAGGATTCGTCTCTCCCGGTATTGGGGGTTGATATCGCGCTGTGTCTAGGAGAGCCATTACACAAAGTCCCTGGCCAGGGCTAGCGAGATATACTGGTAGCGTTTCCAGTGTTATCTCAGGGTGTTCTGGGCTACACTCCGACACGACTTGTACCGCTATTAGGGGACTGACGTTTACCGCCCCCCTAGGCCCACCATGCGATACTCTTAAACAAACAGACCTGACTTTACGGAGATTGTCAATTCAGGCTCAGTAGGGGTTCGGATGGGTTCACCTCATCAGTCTTCTTATCAGCATCTACCTGGGGACCGTTACATACAATTAGTACCGCTTGCGGCCTGTGGTTAAACCCACTGCCAGCGTAGTGTCGAGTCTTTAGAGTCCCATACAAAGGGTTATTCGCCTTTGGGCAAAACAGAGTAGAGGTCGCATGGTTTTGCGACGGGGTTCGTTCACATCCGTGCACTTGTGCACGTTTGGTGTCCGAGCAGTTATTACTAGCGGGCTTTGGTTTAAGCCAGATCCTAGTATTTGTTTTGGGATTGGTTTTGTCTCAGTGTATTCGTGTTCCTCGGAACACGGATGCGGGTGTGTATGCACAGTTGGCAGAGGCAGAGGATTCTCATTAGGGTTGTTGACCATTTTCTTTTTCCAAACCCTAATGAAAATGGGAATTATGATTAATGATATTAATTAAAGATAATTGTGACATGGTTAGGGTTGTTGACCATTTGACTATGGTTGACTTGTGGACCTATGTTGACATATTGACCATCATCATTTCACATGAAAGATGCTCTTTGATTCTTGCAAAATTCATTTAATGTGAAATGATAATGGTCATTTCAAATGAACCATCACAATTTTCTTTGATTAATATTATTTTTCATAATTCACTTATATGAGAGTATGGTTGATAATTATCCTCATTCTCTCTTGTTCTTTCTCTCTCATAGGTTAAGCTCATCCTCTTCCTCTCTCTCAAAGCTCTCATCTCTTATGTGTTGAGAACCATTTGCTTTTGAGATAAAACCACCAAAACTCCTCTCTACTCATTCTAGGGTTTTAGGTTTAGCAAGCCAAGCACTTTAGTTACCTCTAGGTTGAGGTAGGAGCTCAAGGTAGAAGCCTTCGGGTGGATCTTTCTTCGGCAAGAGAAGGCGACGAGGAGGAGCCGTTCAAACCACTTCAAGGAGCAAGAAGAGAAGGAGTTCAAGACCTAGGTATAACCTTCTAACCGAGTAGCTAAATCTTTTAGCTTGGTTGTTAGTTTTTGTTTAGCAAAGATCCTCCATTTCTAGTCCATATTACCTTGTGTTAAAAAACCGTTTTTTACCTATTCCGCCTCCCCGTAAGCACCGGGGTGGGTAACGTGGACTTACAAATCTAAAGTAAGATTTAAACCTTCAAGATATACCATACTTGTCTTGATACCCATAAACTCATGCAGGAGATCGTAAGATTACATGGGGTACATTTCTGCATCGTTTCTGATCGTGATACTAGATTCCGATCACAGTTTTGGCAAAGTCTGCAAGCTAACCTGCGAACGAGTCTGAATTTCAGCACGGCGCATCATCCCAAAACAGACAGACAATCCAAGTGAACAATTCAGATCCTGGAAGATATGCTAAGTGCCTGTATATTAAACTTCGGAGGTTCGTGGGAAGATCACCTACACCTTATGGAGTTTTCATATAACAATAGCTACCAGGCAAGCATTGAGATGGCACCATTTGCAGCATTGTACGGACAAAAGTGTCATTCCCCGCTGAGTTGGGACGACGTTGGAGATCGTGAACTCCTTGGGCCAGAGATGATCGTGGAAACTGTAGATGTGGTTCGCATGATCAGGGAAAAATGCGCATATCCTAGGACCGACAGAAGCATTGGGCAAATGCAAAACGTCGACATTTGGAGTACCAACCCGGAGAGCATGTGTTCCTGAAGATGGCACCGAATAGAGGAATGATACGTTTTATCAAGATAGGTAAACTCGGTCCAGGGTACATCAGATCGTTCGACATACTCAAACGAGTTGGAGAAATGACATACGGCTTGGCACTACCACCCTTATTGGAAGGAGTGCACAATGTATTCCACATATCCCAACTACAACGATATGTGAGCGACCCTAGCCACATACTTGATCACTCAGAGCTCACTGTATAGAACGATCTAACCTGCGAGCAGCAACCAGTCGAGATCTTGGATCGGAAGGTGAAGACACTACGGAACAATGAGGTGAACTTGGTCCGAATGATGTGGAGGAAGGATTCACCGGGAGAATCAACTTGGGAGAGAGAAGACGATATGCGCGCGAGATACCCTCACCTTTTTTAAAATTAGTCTTTGTATAAATTTCGAGGACGAAATTTTTATAAGAAGGGTAGAATGTAACGACTATGAAACCCCTGTACAGAAATTAACTTGTTTAAGATATAAAAAGGGTATTTCAGCTTGATTAGGAGTTATAAGTTATTTTTTGTTCAATAAAAACAAGAAACAACTTGTAGGTCACTGGTAAAGTCTCTACGCTGCTGTGACATAGCCTGTGTGTTCGAATCCCATCAGTCCCAATTATTTTTAATATTTTTTCTTTTTAACTTTTCGGAAGCCCAAGAGTTGCACGTGCAATACACGGTGAAACGAAAAGTTTCAGAAAAATCAAACAGGATAAATGAGGTTTTAATTATGAGTTAAACACATGGCACGAATCTCGAGACAGATGACGCAAATCCAACCGCCAGAAATCGCCCCAAAAGCGCTTCCGGTGGTCCGATCTTTCCCAAACGATTCCATTCTTTGCCCGTGAACCCCTTCAACTCCCCTGTATTATTTGATTACTCTGCAATTGACCAGAAACCTTTCATTTCCCTCATTAATCTTATTTTAATTCTTTTTAATACAAATTCTTTTACTCACACACTCTCATCCCTACACTATAAATATATCGCATCCCCTATCTCTCACCATTCTAAAAATCACTATCAAAATTCTCTCAAAATTCTCTAAGTACAAAGTGGAGTTAAGCAAGCCAAGAGAAGTAGCGATTCAATTTTGACGATCGGAGCTTTTCCGACGATACCACAACATCACGAAGATTTCCTCTCTTCCTTACTCTATTCTCGGCGCCACACAACTAGTAAGTCCCTTCTTTCTCTATCGATTCATCTCAAAACGTGTTTCTAAAAAACTATTCGACAAAAATGGAGTTAGATTAGGTAAAACTTCTTTTAATAAGTTTTGTCACTTTTACTATGTTAAAATTCCACCCTAACTCTTCTAAACACCACATCAAAATTATTCATCTAAATTACTTTTGAATTGCTCAAAATTTTGGGCTAAATAAATCATATAACAAAATTTTCATCAAAATACCATGAACTTTAACTATAACCCTTTATTTGATAATTAGTCATACATACCTCTAGAACATTCACGGGGTAACAACCTACCCCACATGCACACTTTTGATTTATAGCAAGATCTTTGGTTAGAATTTTTCATCTAAATGAAACAATTTTCAATGAAATACCATCACTTTATAAAAATACGTTTTTAATCGATATTTGAAAGCCTTTTGCAATTACGCCTCTACAACCCTCTTTAGGAGACCCGCTTATGGATGGTGAGGATTATTACACAACCTTAGGATAGTAGAGCGAGATGCAGAGCTTCTCACGGAGAATTCGGTCTCTAAAGGAATAAAAATACGATTTAAAAAGAATACAAAGTTTTTATAACAAAACTAAACTTTGAAAAATTATATAATATTATAAATCCGTATTTTCAATAAAAATAAATTGTGAAAATTATCTTTTAAAATGAAAGATTAAAATTTTAATAAAATACCACCAAGTTTACAAAAGGAGTAGTTTTCATTAAAATACCTTAAACTTTTAAAAACCATGTTTTATCACTAAAATACCACTAAAATTAAAATACATGTTCATAAAAACTCTAAATAATATAAATCACCTTCGAGATTTATTTTTAAACAATATTAAAGTATTTTTCATAAAACCCCCTCGAGGAATGCAAACAATATAAATACAATGTAAACAACAATAATAAATCTCTAAGGACTATAGAATAATATACGTTTTAAGTGGTATCATTTCTCTTGAGCCTTAGGGAGCCGGAGTAAGTGAGTACTTGACTATTCAGGTTAGACAAATCAGCGAAGTTATCAAATAGCAATTGTCTTGGAAAAAGACACAAATCTTACCGTTCATGTGCAGCAGTTGTCCGATTTCTCTCAAACTTAAGATCTTCAAAAGTTAAATCTATTCACAAGAAATGTCTATAAATTGAACACAAACTCGAACATAAACTGAACTTTAAACTCAACTCGAATCTAAACTCGAACCTAAACTTGAACTTGAATTCGAAATCAATATACTCGACTAACTTGACTCGACCCAGAATTGCAATTGACATAACTCGCATTCTACTCGACTTACTCGACTTCATTATTCAACTTTTTCATTCTATAGTTTCGATCAAGACATGTTATACTAAGGATATCTTATAGTTATAATATATATTATACTCGGGGTGTTTGGGATAGTTTCTTATGTGAATCCAACGGAGCTTCAGAAGTCCCGTATTAACCTATTTTTTCTATTTATTCGAATCTCAGTCGGGTCGACTCCTCTACAGCTTGAAGTCCCAATACTAACACATGAAATAGGCCCGTGTTTCCTTGCTCCTGGGGCCCCACTCTTGAGCTCATGAATACTCTACGGTTGTATTGACATTCACACTTGAAAGTTAACGTTAACATAATGACCATATAGAGACTTATAGATACATATACCCATATTCAGATCTACACATTTTTACTGGTCATTTACATTATTTCTTTATATACTTGTTACTTTTCACTCTTACTCTACCTTTGGGTCTTACCAAGCACTAGTTCTCTGACGGGAATTCTACCCACTTTTGTTTTCTTGGAATGTTTGTCAGATACGGTCAAGACGGAGGAAGTGGACGCTACAGAGAAGGATTACGACCAGATAGCTACTCAGGATTAGCTTAACTTCCTTTTTCTTTCAGTTTATGTATGGCACATGTTTAGGCATTTTATTTTATTGTATTTACTTTTTCAGTTGAATTCATATATCTGTAAAAATTTCAAGTTTGAATGTAAATAAAGATATTTGTTGAAAAATTGTACAATCTCCATTTATTCTTGCATTATGTATTATTGTTTCAATACACTTAGTATATTTATTTAGGGAATGACCTTCTCTAAATAAATATGTTGCGGGCTTGCTACGTCATTGTTCTCGTCTACTAGGAAGCGGGGCATGACAGTCGCTAATATATAATGATAAAGCCCATAGGATTCTGGCTAGACTATCAGCATTATGATGGAGATCATATACGTGAGAGCTGGATTGTCCATAAGCACATCCTTAAATGTCCCTAGTCAAGGAAGTATCGAGACCGGGCATCGATATTCGGGAGTATACTGGTGTATATGTTTTTAGACCCCAATGAGGGGCAGTGGCCGGACTCATAAGCCATTGGTGTTGTGTTGTCTAAGATAGTATATAGGTGCTCACTGGAGGTGAGTACACCAGACGAACTCGCCGAGAATATCTAAATGGTATTATACCTATCGTCATATAGCAGTTCTTTAGTGGCATGAGTACCGGTTAGTCTTTTGACCTGAGATCGTCATTTTTCTCGTGTGAGTTCCCACTGTACTTAAATTACTACCCTACCATAGTTTAAAGGAGTCGTGCAAACAGATTTTAATTGGGTACATTCCCAAGCCACATGGAGGCAATGAGCGATTATCAGGGATTCGCCTCTCTTGGTATTAAGAGTTGATGTTGCACTGTGTTCGGATGGCCATCACCCTAAATCTGTGGCCACGGTGGATGGGATTTAATGATAGGAGTTCAGTATTTTCTCGGTTGGTGATGAGTTTCATCCCGACACAACTTATCGGGTTATTTGGGGTTTGACATTATCCCACCCCTAGACCCGATATGTGATACTTTAGACGGAGAGATTAGACTGTACGGATGTCACATTCAGGCTTAGTAGGGTATGGACGGACTTGATTTTCGACCTCCCTTTTGGCATATACCTGGATAGCCGTTACGTACAACTAGTGCCGCTGACGTGCTTGTGGTTATGCATTTATTCAGTAACCCGCTACCAGCATATTGTCGAGACTTTAGAGTCCCACACAGAGGGTTCTCCCGGTTCAGGCGATATGATATAGATGACGTATGTTGATACATACAGGGGTCCGTGTATATGTTACACGTACTTTAATCGGATGGTTGATAATACTAGCCGTCTTAGGATTAAACTGGATTATTAAATCAAGTTTTGATTTAATTATATATATATATATATATTCTAGTATTATTGTTCACTATTCATTTTCTCTCTTTTGGCTATTCGTATTTTTATACGGATGCACGTATATATATTTTGATACGTATATCGAGTTGTATTCCGTATTTATACGGAATATTTCTATAAAGAGGATACCTCATTATTGATTTTCTTATTAGAAAATCAATCAAAAATGAGGTAGAGGGTGAGGTGGGTTTGGGTATGGTTGTGGACATGAAGAGAGGGATGGAATTCATTTGTTTAAAATAAAAATTCATGTGATATTTTATTTTGTTGGTGGAAAAATAATATGAAGACATTCTCTCATTCCACCAACACTTGAGTCATTTTGTGTTATGGCTAACTCTTCATCCTCCTCCTCCTTCTTCACATTCTCTCTTGAGCTTGTGTTTGAGAGTGAAATTGATAGTGGAAAATTCCTACATTCTCATTCTCCATTTCTAGCAAGCTTGGAGCGTTGGTTGTTTACTTGGTGAAGCTGGAGATTGCATCGGTTCCCTCAGATGTATCATTTTCGGTAAGAGCGGTCGTCTCTCAAGCTTGTTCCCAACGGTCTATAAAGAGCTTGGATAGGTCTTCCACGATTTGGTGGACACGCATCAAAGGTTGTAGTTCCTAAACCTTGCATGTTTGTTTTCTAGTTTAGTGTTTAGAACGATCGCTAGAGATTAGTTTCTAGTGCTCCCCGTAATTTTTTCTTTCGATTCTACATTGGCCGCAGTTGTAGCAGTAAGGGCACTAGGAACTTTCATAAGAGAGGCCATGTCTCTAAATCGACCCCGGTAAAGGCCAGAGACTGTAGGAGAGCCTCTCTCTCCGTCTCGGGGCTCGCCAGCTACAAGTAATAGCAATCTCTCTTTAGCTGATTCTTATTATACCGGACCTTATTCTGCATACTGATCGTGAGGCCCCGGTAAATAGCCTGAAAATCGAGCCCTCTATTAAGACTACCGGGATCGACTTGATGGAGATAGTGCCCTCATAGTCAATTATTGGATCGCAGGTATGTGATTGCAATGATTGCGGAGGACCTATACCGGTATGACAGTCTCACTCGAGATGATAGTATGCTATCTGGTTTGCCTTTATCAGTCGTGTACATGTTCAGGTGACTGATTACATGTTACATTTTGATAGAGCCTTTAGGATCTTGCTTTACCGCCAACAGTATGATGGAGATCATATACGTGAGAGTTGGGTGGTTTATATGCATATCCTTAATTGTGGTCCCTAGTCGTGGGAGTTTCGAGACAGGGCATCGATACTCCGGAGTAGACTAGTGTGTACAGTCGAGACCCCGACGAGGGGCGGTGGCCGGTCTCACAAGCCACTGGTGTCAGTTGGATCACCTAAGATGTATACAGGTGCTCATTGGGTTATGAGTACACCGGACAGGACTCGCCGGGAATCTGCTAGTTAGTACTATATCTATCGTCGGATAGCAGTTCCCTGGTGACATCTGTACAGGTTAGTTCATCGACCTGAGGTCGTCATTTGTCTCGTGTGAGTTCCCACTGTGCTTTGATTTCTACCCTACCACGGCTCAAAGGAGTCGTGCAAACAGGTAGCTTTTGGGTACAGTCCCGAGCCATATGGAGGCACGTGAGCGGATCGGCAGGGGATTCGTATCTCCCGATATTGGGGGCGAGGTCGTGCTGTGTCTAGGAGAGCCATTACACAAAGTCCATGGCCATGGCAGGAGATTTACTGGTAGGCACTCCAGTAGTATCTCAGGGTGTTATTGGGCTACACTCCGACACGACTTATACTGCTATTGGGGGTCTGACGTTACTAGCCCCCTAGGAAGATATGCGATACTCATAGACGAACGGACCGGACTGTATATACATTGTCACTGTTAGGCTCAGTAGGGTTTCTGGATGAGTTCGCTCATCAGCCTCCCTTGAGGTCAGTCCATGGGCAGCCGTTACGCATTGCTAGTGCCGCTGACGGTTTGTGGTTAAACCCACGGACAGGGTACTGACGAGTCATTAGAGTCCCCCACAGACAGTTTCCCAAGTTCGGGCGAAACGTTGTAGAGGCCGTATGGTTTTATGGCAGGGTTCGGAAAATGCACATGCGTTTACGCACGTGTTATTTTTCGGGCATATGATACTGGTCGGCTTTGGTTTAAGCCGGATCCGAGTATTATATTGAGTAGGTATAATATCTTTGTCTCAGTTGCATTTGTATTCGGTCGTACTACAAATGCGGGTATATTTATACAGTTACGGGGTTATCCTGAAAGTCGTTTCAGGATCACTTTTGGAAGTTTGCCAGTTTCCAGTTTTCTATCAGCCGTTTTTTAACATTCGGTTAAAGACGGATTTATCTTTTCTTGGATGAGGGTGAGTCATGCTTCTAGAAGGTTCTAGAAGTTTCTAGAAAGTGATGACAAGGATTATTACTCATGCTTTGATTTCAATGATTCTTGTTTTCCTTAAGATATTTATTTGTGTTCACATATGATATTTTCTAATGGTTACCTCCCCCTCTCCTACACTCACCTCCCTCCACCTATAAATGGCCGGCCCCTCCTCTCTCACACTTACTTGAGTTTTCATTTGCAAAAGATTATGATAGATTTTGGGGTGTATGGAATTTCACAGCTCATTTCATTCCATCACCCGATTCCCACGGCAACTTCATTAACCGTTCATCTATGGTTTTGGACGAAGCGAGACAAAGTATTCCACTCATTCTCTACATCATTCTTGGTCGTCTCTTTTAGAAAACTTGACGACCGAGTTGCCTCAAGTCAGAGGCGGGAGCCCGTTTAAAGAATCGTTGATGTGGTGCCACCTGGACGAGCAGATCGGAGATCGAAGAGATCGGAGCAGCCGCAACGGAGCGTGGGATGATGGTTAAAGAACGAAGGACTCGGATCGTTCGGTATAACCTTTCTACACTCTTTACAGTTTGTTAGTTTAGCAATAATGGCAGATCCGGGTTAAAGTATACGATAGCGCCAGATAAAAAGTTTTTGTTCCGCATTTGGCGTCTGTAGACGGCCGGGGCGCTAGCATAGACTTACAGTGGTATCAGAGCCTCACCATTTTGCTATACTAACTTGTGCTAACGCGTTCAAAATATCGATCGAACCGGAAATCAAAAACTGCAAAATCCAAGTTCTGAGTTTCTGTCGATTTTAAAAGGGTTCCAAAATTAATTTTACATATCACAGAAAATTCAGCAGGGTTTTAGTAGAACACTGACCAAATTTGGGCACGCGATTCCACCAAACCGCCGCGGAATCGCGGCCAAACCCATGGTTTGGCCGCGCATCCGCGGCCACTTGGTGAGATCATGCTCCCAAATTTTAACAGTATGTTCTCCTCTGGAAATTGGGGTTTTTGGTATATATCTTTTGGGCCCAGATTTTATTACTGTTCAGCAGATTTGCGTGGGGCCCACTTTGTGATATTTAGTCGATCGAAATTTAAACATGTTAGTTTACAGTGCTTACATTATATCTCCAACCGGGAATGTCATTTGATCGGTAAACCGCGTTTGATTGCTATAGTTCTTTTAGACGGGTTTGCGAACGTGACATTCGCATTGATGTTCTGTGTTGTGCTGTGTTGTTGCGGATTTGTCGTCATGGATAGCAGTGTGCAATGGTAGTACAGTTTGAGTTTATTTGTACATTTGATATTGCGGGGCGAGCGTCCAACATGTGGACTGCCGTCACTGCCTGTTGTATAATATTCTTTTGGGGCACGACCAGGTTGCGGTCGATGTACCTGTTGTACTATTTTTCATTACTGTACTAGGTTTTGCCCCGCGACGGAGTGCACAGATAGCCGGGTTCTGAGGGGCAACGGGTCCGCATCTCATGGCTTTGAGAGGCAGAGGGGTCCCACTCTAGAATTGGCAGACTATTCGCCGCACTCGTAGGGGGTACAGATTGACCCAAGGAGGGGTGCCCAAGATTACCGGATTCCGTGAAGTGCTGGGTGGTCCATTCACTATGCTGTAGGGGGCTGCCTCGCTTCAGGTTTTGGCGGGTAACTTGCCGCACCCGTAGGGGTCTAGGTTTCATTGCACTGGCTATCCACACGACAGGGGAACGTCGGGTTTCAGCAGCGGCTCTGTGAAACCCGGGGATCCCAGATTATCTGTATTGTTCTGTGATGCTTATTACTTTTCTGTAATGTTGCATATTATCACGCCTGGAGCGATTATTGTATTTTGGTTTATATACTATTATATGTTGTATATGTTTTACACCCGCGCTAGTCCAGTCCCCGCTCTGTCGTTAGTTAAGTAACCTAACGGGTGATGACGGGACCCAGTGACGAATGCAGATGGCATATACGTACATTTTATTTTCGTTCTTTTCTGGTGTGATCGATTGATGGGACTGCGTTGATTCTGATCAATGCAAACTAAAACAAACCTGTTTACAGTTGTTGGAACCAATTTAAAAAGTGTTATTGCAAAGACGTTTCCTTTTGTTTTGCATAGAGATATTCGGTTGGAATATCCTGCACCTCATTCGACGGGGCAAGGGCCGATATCCCTTCACCGGGACTGACCCCTTGGGCAGAAGTTTGCGTCAGGGTAATAACTTCACTATAGTCGATTACATGTTGCTTTGCATCGCGGTATTCAGTGGAATATCCTGCACCTCATTCCATAGGAAAGAACCGAGATCCCTTTACCGGGAGTGACCTCTTTAGCAAAAGGTTTTCGCCACTATATTTTAAAAATCTATCAGGTTCCTTCAGCGATATCAAGTTCACTACGTTAAAGGTTTTTTCGCCAAAAACCATCCGTAGCCCTCCGTCACTTCTTTTGGGTATTCAGTAGTATTCAAGTTATGTATTTTGACCTAACGCCAAGGCATAGTATTTGGTAGCTGCTGGGTATTCAATTGTTGCATAGATAGATGAGTTGGTTTGGGACAGCCGTTCTGCCATTTTGACCTAACGCCAAGGGCATGTGCGGGTGGGTTCAAATTAAAAAGATAGTGATGGGTAGAACTTGGCATGTGACTTATGACATTTTGACCTAACGCCAAGGTTATAAGAGCATGGGGCAAAAACTATATCGGGAGTTTCTAAAGAAACTGAAACTTGCCAAGTATGTGCATACCTTCTGGAGTATGAGTAACGTGGATGCATTCCATCACCTTATCATGCGATGAGAGTTGGATCCTGATTCCCACTGATGAGTTGGTTTACTCTTCGGGTGATCCCGATTGATTCTTCTTTAGGTTTGGAGGAGAATTTGACAGGACAGTGGGAGTTTTCCAGATTAGATAAAGTGATAACCATTCTGATCTAGGTTAGAGTGCACGCAGAGTGTTTCTTTTCTCTCTCTCTTTGGCAGCAACCTTTGACCGACCCTAGACTATGACTCAGTGACCAGGTTGACCGAACCTTCTTAAAATACTGGCTTTTGGATTGTCTGAGTTGCATAAGTCATTGTCACTCCTTCTTTTACCCTTTGAATTTCTCAGAACACCCGTATTACTACGGATATCCACTTCCATTAGATAGATCCATCGTATGGTTATATACGAACTCGAAGGGACTTCTTCGAGGATGGATCCAGGTTCAGGAGAAATAGAATTGGTTTATTCAGTTGTCTTTTATTATCACCTTCTCTCAGGTTGCGAGAGCTCCTTGGTTTAGGAGAGTACACCTATTACGCTTATTGGATAGTCTTATTCCAAACCATAGGCTGGTGCCGAAAGGTAGGGAATGAAGAAAACCAATTAGCCTAAGTAGGGTGTGCAGAAGGTAGTATGTAAAGACAAAATAAAGGGATTAGAAAGAGTGCAAAGTAAATTGCGACTGATATCATTCATGTCACGACCCGAAAGTACGGAACATGACCGGCACTTAGATTACGAAGCGTCTAGAGGCGTAACGTAATCTAAGTAAGCCGAAACCCAGAAATCTAAACCATAAAAGAAGAAGAAGTAAAGGAAAACATGAAATAAACAAGTTTAAAAGCAACATCCAATTTCTCAAAAATTTCGGCAGTGTCTCCTTTGTAAAAACTGGCCCCAAACGGGTACAAACAAGAATAATACATATGAAATAATAAAAAGGCATCCCCAAGCGGGAGCTAGCACTATGCCAACAGGCGGAAACAACTACACCAATGCACAATAGTATACAACGCCAAAGGGCGAGGCTCAAAACTCAAATGAACACAAATCCACCAGATACCATAATAATACAAGCGCGACTCTAAGGTCGAAATAAATAACTGGTCCAGTAAACTATCAAGTAATACAAGTTTGGTTGATGGAGCTTTCTAGATACAAAAGAAATAATAAAAGTACAATGGCGGTCCAGATACAAGTGAACCAACCTACCGTGCAAATCACCTGAATGAAAAGATGTGCCAGCAAACTGTCAGGAAAACCTGTACATCGAACCTGTAATAAAATTTGGCACAACGGGGGTGAGTTGCCAACTCGTAAGTAGAAGATATCCGTGAAAAGAAATCGAAATGCACGACGCTATCCTAGGTCATAATAATATACTAATATAATACTAATCATCTAGTAATGGCAGGGTAATAAACTACGTGTAGTGCAAAAGCTCCGTGCCCGTGTCAGTGCCTCAAATAGTAATATGTCATGAGAATGAGTATGCATGCACCATGAATGCAAAATAACCAATCCTGAAATCTAGATATATCTGTATAAGAAATCTTTAGCTTTTATCATGGTAAAATGTGTATAGAAATCTTAAATATCAACGATGAAATCCATGGAAATCCGTGTCAAGTATCGACACAAAACATGTAAATCTCAAGTCTCAATATCTCATAGTCTCAATACCTCGGGCTCCATCGGTCCGGATCGGCCCATATCATCAAATCTCACGACAACGGTCGGTATACTCCGGATATCCTCCGCGCCAGACATCACCGGTAGGTAGCCTTCCCCTGCCAGGCTCATCGTCTACAACTCGATCTTCTTGCCCCGGGGTACCATACCGGGCCCACCATGTACCCGAGACGGTTCATCCACTACTCGAATCGGGTCTCGAAATCCAACAGAAAACATGAAATCTCATGGTGGACGACACATACATCACGAGAAAACCGCATCTTATATTTTAAAAAGAGAGGGGGAGAGAGAATTTTTTATATAATCTTGCGGTTTTCCCCGAAATCCAGAAATCTCATAGAAATCCAAAATCCCAAAATCATGAGTAAGTATATGATAAGTGCCGGCATATGCCCCATAATACTGCATGATAACATGAAAATGTGAATGCATGAAATGTCTAAGTAATAAATGCCATGTCTATACTAACACCAGAGAGAAATCACAATGTTATATCGATCTAGCTGTTTGCTGATTCTATCAATAGAAGATAATATGATCTAAAGTGTACGTGACATAGCAATTACCGATAATGATGTGTGTGAGCCGGCAAATAAGTGTGCGTAGAATATGCACATCATCAGTAATGGTGCTGGTGTCCTAACAGGCAAAGTTTTATGCTGATTATAGAAACATATGTATGAACATGCACATTATGATTACAGTATGAATGTAAAGATTAATGTGCAATAACCACTCATTTGATATACAAGTATAACTACAACTATATGTCTCGAGCCTAACTAGTGTCCATCTAACCTCCTAAAGAACTAAACCTAAGAACTATTCGATAAGAAATAAGAGTACACCTAAAGTCTGAGTCCATATCTCTAATAGTCGGCGATCCAGCCTCAATAGCGTCACGTACGTAGTACGATTTCCTCGAAACAAGAGTGCGGATCAATCATCACATCTATGCCTCGTACGGTAAAATCCATCGTACGGCATCCCAATATCGGGGTACGGGTCAAGTATCACCTACGTGTCTCATCATTCGTATAACATCATCATCAACACATGTCAAGATCAAGGTGCTATACTGTAATCGCATACATCAATCATATATCATTGTCAGCATAAATATACATCGTTAATTATCCTCAGAAATGCCATGTCACATATATCATATCTTGATCAAGTCACATATGTCAAGTTGTGATTAAGTCACATATATGTATTTATCATATCGTAATCAAGTTACACATATCTCATATCAGACTTTCAGGCATAGGTTACGGTCCGGGTTCTATTTAGAGTCCCATATACTTCAATATCATCAACATCCTTTATTATTGTTCATGTATACAAATCCATTATCTCATTTCCTAATGATCCGCTAATATCATAACACGACTGTATAGCCCAGAATCACGGCATCAAGCCCAGTTATATTGTTTCATTCCCGTGTATCATATCACATCCTTGTATCACATATACGTATTGTGTATATATATATATACTTACCCTAGTCCTATATATATATATATATATATATATATATATATATATATATATATATATATATATATATATATACACATACACGTATACACCACGTCTAGTCTCAGTGTGTGTGTGTGTGTGTATCTACCTAAAACCTACGAATCTCTTCCAAGGTATTCATCCTCTGCTATGGTCTTTCTAAATCAGTCAAGTCCAACCTAGGGTCACTACTAGGGTCCTACTCACCGAAATTCTAAGGTCACGTCTGGCTTTCTAATGGCAATAAGTACTATCCCTATTCTACGTTTTCGGGGGTGCTAAACGCCATCCACCCGACTTCCCCCCTAGATATACATCTACTCACCTGGTCCTTGTCTGCCCAAGATGGTGTCGCCATCCTCTTCATCATCGTCTGTAATCCACGTGAGGGGTACCTATACGCAAACATATATAGTATCGTAAACTGAATCACGGACAAAAATCAAAACGGCGCACGGAACGCGCAAAGGTTAAAACCTATGTGCCGTTCACGCAAAAGAACCAAATATCGCTCGATATCGGCGTACAAACGACGATTGATCGAGATAAAACACCAACAAACAACTCATAGCTTTAAAACTCATTACTTATAATTTAAAACTTGGTTTAAATCATCGGAACCCTAAAATCGATCAAATCATCCAATTCCGAAAAACCTTGAAAATGTCAATTCACCGTTTTACTTCAAAACTTGACGTTTAAATAAAACTAATGGTCATAAAACTCATTAAATAGAATAACTAGATTATATAAACCCTTCCTATATTTTGAACACCCAAATTTGCATTAAATGGAAATTCTAGTTTGCAAACTTGCCCGATTTCGGTATTTTTAAGCAAAACTTCACAATTTCACTTCCAAACTTGATTTTGCATAACTTAAATCGTTAAACCACTCCTTGAAACCTTAAGTATGTTCTAAAACCCTAATTTTATTTTTAATTCCTCATTTCAAACTAATTTTCAAAACCTAGTTTAATAAAATAGCACTATTGTGACGATTTTCAAGTGAAAGCTAGAAATTTGCAACTAGTTTATCTTTCACGCTCACTTAACAAGTTAATATACACACTAACACTACAATATAATAATAAAAACCCTAATTCTAATTTTATCTAACTTTTTTACATGTTTTGTAAAAATCTAGTTTGCAAAAAGAACCTAATTCAAACAATTTAAATGCAACAACTAGCAATTTTGCTACTAGATTAGGTTTAACATTTCCAAATATGTTAAGCTACAAATTTAGATAAATACACAAGAATGAAAACCCTAATTAGATCATCAATACCTCTCTTGAAAATCATAAGCAAACAATTTAAACCAAATTTCACACTTAAACTACTAAATCTTGCAAATTTAAACTACAATTAAACACTAGATTAGGATTATACCTCACAAGTGATGATCCCTAGCTTGCACTAGCCTCCAAGACACCTCTTTTCTCCACTTTTAAAACAAATTAGGGTTTGATAGAAAGTAGAATAGGATTTAGGTTAGAAATTGTAAGGAAAAGGGTGTAATTTTTGTGGATTTTGTTGATTTTTGCAAGGATTTTTGAAGATGGAAAATGGGGGGAAAATAGGGCTGTTGGAGGGGGGATTTTGGCCAGACCTTAGGGGAGAAGAGAGTGAGGAAATGTGTAGAAATTTCCACAAAAGAAATATCTTCTAAGGTCAATTATGCTTTCACATCAAAACTTTTCAAAAAAACCCCTTTTTCTTTCCATTTTTCAACCCCCTTTTACCATGAACTATTAAACTAGAAATGGTTTGCTAAAAATTTGTTACACTTAATTTTAGTTTATAATGGTTCCTAATTATGTAATTTACCCAATTAAATTTGTATTTATCACTAATTAAATGTATTTTTAAAAGCTTAAAATAATATTAAAAATATTTAATTAAGGAATTTTTTTTAACTAGAAAATTTTAAGTGACATTTTAGTGACCAATTTATAGTAATATCTTATCTAAGTTTTGTATAATTAGGTCTATAATGAAAAAAATACCTATTTTGACTTTTTACGGAAAAAAAACTGCTAATTTAGCCGATTACCGAAAAACTGCCTAAACGATTTTCGAAGCGTTACAATCTTCCCCCCTTTTAGAAATTCGGTCCCCGAATTTAAATTAAGACTCCCCCCAATTACTAAAACATTCAGCCAAAACACTCAAATCGTCGGGGCTCCGAAATCATCAATACATAGCTAAAATCAACTCCGTCAAGCATAACGCAATCATCGGAGTTACAGTAAAAATAGAATATCATAGCCCAATACGAAAATCAACGTAATATAAATCAAAACTATAACTTATATATATATATAGTGCGCATCGTAGTAAAATAGCCTAAACATCTTAATAAAGAACCATACAAAAACCCCTCTTGAAAATCGCCGTGCGATGCACGTGTCACGGCATAAGTAGCGGACGTTTATTATTTTAAAAAAAATAGCTATGTATGTGTATATATATATATATATATATATATATATATATATATATATATATATATATATATCTTTTTATTTAACATACACGTCCCGCCTGGTTACTAAATCAAATAGTAATGATTATGAAAACATACTGCTCAAACTGAAATCAATTCCAATCACATCAAAAATATATCATGTGCGTCCGGTGCGCACTGAAATCGGAACCAAATATAGATACCACGAATACACCCAAAAACAAAACCTAGTGCAACAGGTGTGCACCAAAAACATCTGTCAAGTGCAACGGGCGTGCACGACTCAATATCAGGTGCATCTAATCTGCACAAAATCCCGATTTAGTGCATCTGGTGTGCACAAAATCGCATCAAGTGCGCCAAGTGTGCGCAAGAATCTCAATCAGGTGCACATGGTGCACAAAAACATACACTGAATATCAAAATCGAAATCACAGTACGAAAATGCATGAAAACTAGGTCGAAGCATATATCAAAATGATATGTAACCCATATGCACGAAATCAAATCAAAAATCTCAAAATGTATAAAACCAAATCGAGTGTACTGGGTGTGTACTAAACAACATCAATACAGCTGATATATGAAACACAAATAGAATGTAATGAAGGTACATATAAGAAATACCAAAATCCAATCAACGAAAATATGAAATTCAAATCACCAAATCACAATCGTAAACACTATCGTCAATGTGCGCCTCTTTCCCCCTTTCCTCTGGTGTCAACTGCTTCGAACTTGTCTCTTCATAGGTGTGCTGACTGCGCTACCAATGGCAATACTCATATCTAGAGTCTTCCACGTAGTCGATCCCTTCATCTGATATCCGGACTACATTAACTTTTCGATCGATCCATCAAAATCTCATAATTTCCCGAGAGCTCAACACTCAAGTACAGTTTAAAAATATTCGGTACATACCCCAGTATCGATGGTCCAGCCGTAGAAGGGCAAACCCAAGCCTCACTAATGGCACCGCGGAACTGCCGTAAACCCTAAGGTTCAAGGGCGTTCTCGTGGTCATTATGTCGAGTTAGGGTTTCATTCTTCTAGAGGGTCACCTTAAACTTGGGAAAATGGTTTTCTGATAATCGTTCGAACCCTTTAACTTCGTCTGGACGGCATGTGAATACCTTTCGTCCGCATGCTAAACAATGCTTCAATCCTCAAGAATAACCAATACCCTAATGGTTGTCGCATTCGAGCCGCAGCTCCCTCTGCCTGTGCGCCCGTGGTAACCGAAACCACCCTCCGATATCGACGAAGATAGATCAAAGGAATGAATGAAATGCGGTGCAAAGAAATGTACATCCTAAGGCTCCTTAAATAGAGTAGCGTATCGTAAGTATGCCGCGGACCATACCCACGGTACGTTACTCTACCTACGTTGCCTACTCCATCAACCAAGGGTCACCCTAGACATATACAAGGTTAAACCTAGCGCTCTGATACCAACTTTGTCACGACCCGAAAGTACGGAATGTGACCGGCACTTAGATTACGAAGCGTCTAGAGGCGTAACGTAATCTAAGTAAGCCGAAGCCCAGAAATCTAAACCATAAAAGAAGAAGAAGTAAAGGAAAACATGAAATAAACAAGTTTAAAAGCAACATCCAATTTCTCAAAAATTTCGGCAGAGTCTCCTTTGTAAAAACTGGCCCCAAACGGGTACAAACAAGAATAATACATATGAAATAATAAAAAGGCATCCCCAAGCGGGAGCTAGCACTATGCCAACAGGCGGAAACAACCACACCAATGCACAATAGTATACAATGCCAAAGGGCGAGGCTCAAAATTCAAATGAACACAAATCCACCAGATACCATAATAATACAAGCGCGACTCTAAGGTCGAAATAAATAACTGGTCCAGTAAACTATCAAGTAATACAAGTTTGGTTGATGGAGCTTTCTAGATACAAAAGAAATAATAAAAGTACAATGGCGGTCCAGATACAAGTGAACCAACCTACCATGCAAATCACCTGAATGAAAAGATGTGCCAGCAAACTGTCAGGAAAACCTGTACATCGAACCTGTAATAAAATTTGGCACAACGGGGGTGAATTGCCAACTCGTGAGTAGAAGATATCCGTGAAAAGAAATCGAAATGCACGACGCTATCCTAGGTCATAATAATATACTAATATAATACTAATCATCTAGTAATGGCAGGGTAATAAACTACGTGTAGTGCAAAAGCTCCGTGCCCGTGTCAGTGCCTCAAATAGTAATATGTCATGAGAACGAGTATGCATGCACCATGAATGCAAAATAACCAATCCTGAAATCTAGATATATCTGTATAAGAAATCTTTAGCTTTTATCATGGTAAAATGTGTATAGAAATCTTAAATATCAACGATGAAATCCATGGAAATCCGTGTCAAGTATCGACACAAAACATGTAAATCTCAAGTCTCAATATCTCATAGTCTCAATACCTCAGGCTCCATCAGTCCGGATCGGCCCATATCATCAAATCTCACGACAACGGTCGGTATCCTCCGGATATCCGCCGCGCCAGACATCACCGGTAGGTAGCCTTCCCCTGCCAGGCTCATCGTCTACAACTCGATCTTCTTGCCCCGGGGTACCATACCGGGCCCACCATGTACCCGAGACGGTTCATCCACTCCTCGAATCGGGTCTCGAAATCCAACAGAAAACATGAAATCTCATGGTGGACGACACATACATCACGAGAAAACCGCATCTTATATTTTAAAAAGAGAGGGGGAGAGAGAAGTTTTTATATAATCTTGCGGTTTTCCCCGAAATCCAGAAATCTCATAGAAATCCAAAATCCCAAAATCATGAGTAAGTATATGATAAGTGCTGGCATATGCCCCATAATACTGCATGATAACATGAAAATGTGAATGCATGAAATGTCTAAGTAATAAATGCCATGTCTATACTAACACCAGAGAGAAATCACAATATTATATCGATCTAGCTGTTTGCTGATTCTATCAATAGAAGATAATATGATCTAAAGTGTACGTGACATAGCAATTACCGATAATGATGTGTGTGAGCCGGCAAATAAGTGTGCGTAGAATATGCCCATCATCGGTAATGGTGCTGGTGTCCTAACAGGCAAAGTTTTATGCTGATTATAGAAACATATGTATGAACATGCACATTATGATTACAGTATGAATGTAAAGACAGATGTGCAATAACCACTCATTTGATATACAAGTATAACTACAACTATATGTCTCGAGCCTAACTAGTGTCCATCTAACCTCCTAAAGAACTAAACCTAAGAACTATTCGATAAGAAATAAGAGTACACCTAAAGTCTGAGTCCATATCTCTAATAGTCGGCGATCCAGCCTCAATAGCGTCACGTACGTAGTACGATTTCCTCGAAACAAGAGTGCGGATCAATCATCACATCTATGCCTCGTACGGTAAAATCCATCGTACGGCATCCCAATATCGGGGTATGGGTCAAGTATCACCTACGTGTCTCATCATTCGTATAACATCATCATCAACACATGTCAAGATCAAGGTGCTATACTGTAATCGCATACATCAATCATATATCATTGTCAGCATAAATATACATCGTTAATTATCCTCAGAAATGCCATGTCACATATATCATATCTTGATCAAGTCACATATGTCAAGTTGTGATTAAGTCACATATATGTATTTATCATATCGTAATCAAGTTACACATATCTCATATCAGACTTTCAGGCATAGGTTACGGTCCGGGTTCTATTTAGAGTCCCATATACTTCAATATCATCAACATCCTTTATTATTGTTCATGTATACAAATCCATTATCTCATTTCCTAATGATCCGCTAATATCATAACACGACTGTATAGCCCAGAATCACGGCATCAAGCCCAGTTATATTGTTTCATTCCCGTGTATCATATCACATCCTTGTATCACATATACGTATTGTGTATATATATATATATACTTACCCTAGTCCTATATATATATATATATATATATATATATATATACACACATACACGTATACACCACGTCTAGTCTCAGTGTGTGCGTGTGTGTATCTACCTAAAACCTACGAATCTCTTCCAAGGTATTCATCCTCTGCTATTGTCTTTCTAAATCAGTCAAGTCCAACCTAGGGTCACTACTAGGGTCCTACTCACCGAAATTCTAAGGTCACGTCTGGCTTCCTAATGGCAATAAGTACTATCCCTATTCTACGTTTTCGGGGGTGCTAAACGCCATCCACCCGACTTCCCCCCTAGATATACATCTACTCACCTGGTCCTTGTCTGCCCAAGATGGTGTCGCCATCCTCTTCTTCATCGTCCGTAGTCCACGTGAGGGGTACCTATACGCAAACATATATAGTATCGTAAACTGAATCACGGACAAAAATCAAAACGGCGCACGGAACGCGCAAAGGTTAAAACCTATGTGCCGTTCATGCAAAAGAACCAAATATCGCTCGATATCGGCGTACAAACGACGATTGATCGAGATAAAACACCAACAAACAACTCATAGCTTTAAAACTCATTACTTATAATTTAAAACTTGGTTTAAATCATCGGAACCCTAAAATCGATCAAATCATCCAATTCCGAAAAACCTTGAAAATGTCAATTCACCGTTTTACTTCAAAACTTGACGTTTAAATAAAACTAATGGTCATAAAACTCATTAAATAGAATAACTAGATTATATAAACCCTTCCTATATTTTGAACACCCAAATTTGCATTAAATGGAAATTCTAGTTTGCAAACTTGCCCGATTTCGGTATTTTTAAGCAAAACTTCACAATTTCACTTCCAAACTTGATTTTGCATAACTTAAATCGTTAAACCACTCCTTGAAACCTTAAGTATGTTCTAAAACCCTAATTTTATTTTTAATTCCTCATTTCAAACTAATTTTCAAAACCTAGTTTAATAAAATAGCACTATTGTGACGATTTTCAAGTGAAAGCTAGAAATTTGCAACTAGTTTATGTTTCACGCTCACTTAACAAGTTAATATACACACTAACACTACAATCTAATAATAAAAACCCTAATTCTAATTTTATCTAACTTATTTACATGTTTTGTAAAAATCTAGTTTGCAAAAAGAACCTAATTCAAACAATTTAAATGCAACAACTAGCAATTTTGCTACTAGATTAGGTTTAACATTTCCAAATATGTTAAGCTACAAATTTAGATCAATACACAAGAATGAAAACCCTAATTAGATCATCAATACCTCTCTTGAAAATCATAAGCAAACAATTTAAACCAAATTTCATACTTAAACTACTAAATCTAGCAAATTTAAACTACAATTAAACACTAGATTAGGATTATACCTCACAAGTGATGATCCCTAGCTTGCACTAGCCTCCAAGACACCTCTTTTCTCCACTTTTAAAACAAATTAGGGTTTGAGAGAAAGTAGAATAGGATTTAGGTTAGAAATTGTAAGGAAAAGGGTGTAATTTTTGTGGATTTTGTTGATTTTTGCAAGGATTTTTGAAGATGGAAAATGGGGGGAAAATAGGGCTGTTGGAGGGGGGATTTTGGCCAGACCTTAGGGGAGAAGAGAGTGAGGAAATGTGTAGAAATTTCCACAAAAGAAATATCTTCTAAGGTCAATTATGCTTTCACATCAAAACTTTTCAAAAAAACCCCTTTTTCTTTCCATTTTTCAACCCCCTTTTACCATGAACTATTAAACTAGAAATGGTTTGCTAAAAATTTGTTACACTTAATTTTAGTTTATAATGGTTCCTAATTATGTAATTTACCCAATTAAATTTGTATTTATCACTAATTAAATGTATTTTTAAAAGCTTAAAATAATATTAAAAATATTTAATTAAGGAATTTTTTTTTTAACTAGAAAATTTTAAGTGACATTTTAGTGACCAATTTATAGTAATATCTTATCTAAGTTTTGTATAATTAGGTCTATAATGAAAAAAAATACCTATTTTGACTTTTTACGAAAAAAAAACTGCTAATTTAGCCAATTACCGAAAAACTGCCTAAACGATTTTCGAAGCGTTACAATTCACGACCAAAACCGCGTACTTCATCGCCACTCCTATTTCACCTTTAAAGGAATAAGGTATTATTCAGCTGTCTTTTATCATCACCTTCTCTCAAGATACGAGTACTCCTTAGTTTAGGAGGGTACACCTATTATGCTTACTGGATAGTCTTCTTCCAAACCATAGGCTGGTGCTGAACGGTAGGGAAGGAAGAAAACCATTTAGCCTAACGATGGTGTACAGAAGGTAACGACTAAAGACAAATAAAGGGATTTGGAGAGATGGCAATAAAATATACGGTTGAAGTCATGAATTGGATTTTGGAAGAGGCATTGCTATGAATACCAGGATACCCCTACGAAACATTTTCATGTTTCAGTGCATTGTTAAAGAAAAACTGTTTTCCCGATTAGACACTTACTCCAAGGGTATGTATTTACCAGGTTTCATTCTCATATCTGTATGGTTTTACAGATGATGAGTGGGAGTAAGTTATTGGGAATTAGGTGATTATCCTCATTTTATCGGAATTCGTTGTAATTGGTGATATTTGAGGAAATCGCCAGGGTACAGTTTTCAACCTACGATGCACAGGTTTTTGAGTTGTTTAACTCAGCGGACTTATACAGAGTATTGTATGTTGTCCAAGCGTCCATCAGGACAAAGGGGTAGGTCCTCGTACTATGTTCTGTTTACTTATAACTTCTCTAGTATTTAGACAAGTGTTTCGTAGAAATACAAGGTCTAAGTTTTGAGAAGTTGTGGGTATAAGAATAAAGTACAGAACCAGGTATCACAAGTATCGGGATTCTTCAAAGAGATCGAAGATGTAGATTCTTGTGATTGGTATTCAAATGATAGTGATGGTTTTGAGAAACATGTTTCTCTTTCAGGTTACTCATAATTGGATGGATTCCTAAGTTGAGTAATGCTGATTAGCCTCTTTCCATTAAGTTGATATGCACTGGAGACAGCTGCATGATTTGAATCTGGTTCCAATTAAATAAGTGCCAAAGTTTCTGTATTGGATATAGAATAGTTCGTACCTTAAAAGATGTTAAGGTACGGGGAGTTGTCCAGCTTATGCTTAAAACCAGACTCTGGATAACTCAGGGCACGTTTCTGTAATGGCTGTTTGTGGGTTGACCCTGGCTATGACGAGGGTTGATATTCTACCATTTGGAAGATCAATAGTGATATTGTTCTTGACTCGCCACAGTTTTAGTAAAAATGGATTTTTTTTTCAGAAAACAGTAGTGGGAGTATGGTAGAACTGGAAGTGATTCCAGAACCGCAAATGATTACGGAAAATTTAATAGGACCTATATATTCAATCAGGTTTGATATTCCATTAGCCACTCCGCAGATATGATGGGTAACCTCAGACACCCGAGAGGTACTTCGGTAGCCTCAAGGACGGTGACAGGGAGGTTCTTATCTACACAGACTTGACACTACTGTTGTTCCAGGTTATGAGATCCGGTAGGAGGGTTGTCGTAGTCAGTGGGAGCAGCAGAAGAATAGTGGGCAAGTAGCTTATGTCTATTTATAGACTTGAGTAGTTATAGCGGAGATAGATCATCTATTTTTTGATGTGACAGTCATAGGTTTGACTTCAATCAGAATAAGGGATGGATCTGTTAAGAAGGTAGTAGGGTGTGATGTCATGGGATTTGATGACATACACAGAGTGGGAAGTAAAATTCCTATACTACGATCGGTTGTACTGTGGTCGTCACACAGTTGTTTCTCCAGACAGGATATGGATATAATATTTGACATTCTGGTTTCTAGATCTATGATTTTAGATCTAGATTTGGGTAGTTTCCCAATGTAGGTACTTTGACAGTATTCTAATGGTTTTTAGAATAGATGACTCCTAGCATGGTGGTGTACCTGCAGATGATGGAGTCACCCTCTCTAAAGGTGTCGTATAGACCAAAGGGAAGAGGGATGTGCATGATTGACAGATCACTTGCTTAGGCAATTGAGTCAATCGTGAGATGTCAAGTACCACACCAGATGTTGTTTTTGCGCTGGATGCGATGAGTTTATATTAATCCAATCCTGGAGAAACATAAGGAAGCAGTTTTAGAACATAAGTACATGTTCTACGGATTTGATGACAGCAGCCTCCTTCGGGAGACGATTATCATTCCAGGCTTCAAAGGTGACATGGATGACAGAGTGATTGTCAGAGTTATAGCTTTCCCTCTGACGAGGGACAGTATTATGAACAGGTGGTCCAAGAGAATACTGTGGGAGGCATGGTGCCGGATACTGATTAGGTTCAGTGATCGATACAGTCTAAGAAGTTTGGATTTGGAGTTCATTTATGAACTAGGTCCCCTCAGATATCCAGACATATTCTGAGACAGGTATTACTCAATTCGGGAGATAGCTTTCTCCGCGAACTTGAGATTTAGAGAGATATAGAAAGAAACTTCTAGGCGGATCCACTCACTGAGGCTATTTCTCGAACACAATAGTTTTACAAACGGGCTTTGTGAAACTGATTAGTAGAGGAGTTGGATGTTCGGTTTCACACGGGCTGTCAGTAGTCGACATTGCAATATTAGCCTTGAGTGCAAGTGGGAGATTGTTGAAGATGGTGCCCTCATAGTCAATTATTGGATCGCAGGTACGTGATTGCAATGATTGCGGAGGACCTATACCGGTAGGACAGTCTCACTCGAGATGATAGTATGCTATCTGGTTTGCCTTTATCAGTCGTGTACATGTTCAGGTGACTGATTACATGTTACATTTTGATAGAGCCCTTAGGATCTTGCTTTACCGCCAACAGTATGATGGCGATCATATACATGAGAGTTGGGTGGTTTATATGCATATCCTTAATTGTGGTCCCTAGTCGTGGGAGTTTCGAGACAGGGCATCGATACTCCGGAGTAGACTAGTGTGTACAGTCGAGACCCCGACGAGGGGCGGTGGCCGGTCTCACAAGCCACTGATGTCAGTTGGATCACCTAAGATGTATACAGGTGCTCATTGGGTTATGAGTACACCGGACAGGACTCGCCGGGAATCTGCTAGTTAGTACTATATCTATCGTCGGATAGCAGTTCCCTGGTGACATCTGTACAGGTTAGTTCATCGACCTGAGGTCGTCATTTTCTCGTGTGAGTTCCCACTGTGCTTTGATTTCTACCCTACCACGGCTCAAAGGAGTCGTGCAAACAGGTAGCTTTTGGGTAGAGTCCCGAGCCATATGGAGGCACGTGAGCGGATCGGTAGGGGATTCGTATCTCCCGATATTGGGGGCGAGGTCGTGCTGTGTCTAGGAGAGCCATTACACAAAGTCCATGGCCATGGCAGGAGATTTACTGGTAGGTACTCCAGTAGTATCTCAGGGTGTTATTGGGCTACACTCCGACACGACTTATACTGCTATTGGGGGTCTGACATTACTAGCCCCCTAGGCAGATATGCGATACTCATAGACGAACGGACCGGACTGTATATACATTGTCACTGTTAGGCTCAGTAGGGTTTCTGGATGAGTTCGCTCATCAGCCTCCCTTGAGGTCAGTCCATGGGCAGCCGTTACGCATTGCTAGTGCCGCTGACGGTTTGTGGTTAAACCCACTGCCAGGGTACTGACGAGTCATTAGAGTCCCCCACAGACAGTTTCCCAAGTTCGGGCGAAACGTTGTAGAGGCCGTATGGTTTTATGGCAGGGTTCGGAAAATGCACGTGCGTTTACGCACGTGTTATTTTTCGGGCATATGATACTAGTCGGCTTTGGTTTAAGCCGGATCCGAGTATTATATTGAGTAGGTATAATATATTTGTCTCAGTTGCATTTGTATTCGGTCGTAATACAAATGCGGGTATATTTATACAGTTACGGGGTTATCCTGAAAGTCGTTTCAGGATCACTTTTGGAAGTTGCCAGTTTCCAGGAAACTCGCTAACAACCGGAACCTGGTCCAATAGAACCTGTGTAGCGCGAGCATCGCAAACATAGGCGAGAAATCCCTGACATCCCTTCCTCAAAAGCTGTCCAGCGCGAAAAGAAGAAATCACACTGTGAGGGGCGGCACCACGGTCCCCCAACACAACAAAAACCGACTCACCGGGAAAACAGAATCTAACTGTCTTCTCACGGCATTCCACAGAAGCATAGCACGTAGCTAACCAATCCATGCCCAGAAGAACGTCGAAGTCCAACATCTCAAGAAGGATCAAGTCGACAGGAAACTCTCTCTCGCCAATACAGACAATACAGGATCGGAACACGTGCCTAGCAACAAACGACTCTCCCACAGGAGTAGTCACCACAAGCGGCTGATCAAGCAAGCCGGACTCTCTACCCAGACTCGGCACGAAGTGCGTGGATACGTACGAGTGTGTGGATCCGGGGTCGAACAGTACATGAGCATCAACTGAACATACAGGAAGGATACCTGAAACCACTGCATTGGACGCCTGCGCGTCCTGATGTGTCAAAGAAAAACCCTCGTCTGTCCACCACCTGCGACTGACTGCCCTCTACCTCGGTCACCTCGCCCCCTCTGAGCAACTCCCCCACGCCCACGACCTCGCTGTGCATGAGTCTGGCGCGGAGCAACGGTAGGTACTGTAGGGTTCCTAGGCACTCTAGTTAAGTCTCACAAGTGATCAAACATGCACAAATAAAAAATTACGGGTGCCTACAAACCCGACTACGGATCGTTTACTAGATATTTAGGCGAAACATGTAAACTAGTTAACAGTTTAACTAAGGGAACGGACATACAACCTTTGTAGATCCGGTCCACCACCTCCACGGCTCCGCAACGAAGTCCCCTCCGCTGTCCAAAAGGAATCCGGACTCCAACGTCGGCTTCGTCGAAGAATAAGCGAGCTAGGTCGTCGATATCCATGCCGAAGATGATCTACGTCGAGGCATCGCTAGAACAAGCTCCAACTTCACCAAGTCGGAAAAACTTATGAAGGAAACACCCTATACTACTTGGCAAGAGGTAGAGGATGAAGAAATAGGAAGTGGGTAAACTTTAGTTTTGGATTTCTCACTAGACTTCATGACTTGCCATTGAAGTAGCAAGCTTTCTTCAATGTTGAAGAAGATGAAGGAGAAGAAGAAGATATGATAACTTAAATTAAAATAGAAAAGAAAATACAATACTTATCATATCTTTGACCATGGTTTAGTGTAGAGACTTAACTTAGGTTAGATAGTGGTTAGGGTTAGATAAAAGACAAGAATGGTGGACTAAGTTCAAAGCTTCAAGAAGCTTTCAAATAAAGACAAAAACTAGCAACCATTCTTATCTTTTTATCTTTTCTTTTTCCAAAATAAACAAAAGGAATGAATAAATGATTAAGTAAATGAAAAAGAAACCCTAATCACTAATTAACCATGGTTTAACACTTTACACAAAACCAAGCTAGAATGTATCATCAAACATGATACAATCATGTGCACAAAACTATATCGAATATACAATGTGCACATCCGCGCGAGAAAATCCATTTAAAGTGAACCGACACTAGTTAATGCAAAGCAATATATCAAATATATAATTATGTATTAAATCATTAAATCAACACTTGATTTAACGATCCGGTCATATCGCATATAACCGGCTAGTATCCAATGTGTCGGCTTATCGAATCAATCCTTGATTCGATAACTAGGTTATATCGCATATAACCATTCGATACATTGATCGCGAGAATAGAATACGGTATCATATACACGCATTATTCTCGGTCCCGCACATATCTCATATGCGCTCCTATTTCGTTTCGCTTGAGCTAGGAAACCTCTGTGTAGGACTCTAAAGACTCGTCAATACGCCGGCAGCAGATGATGATCATATCAAACATCTGCAAGCCGCAAGCGGTCTGCCAAACGTAACGGCCATCCGGGTATTGAGCGATCAGAAGATCGACGAGCAAGCCCGCTCACACTCCTGCGAATCCGACCAGTAACACTACCGTATAGTCCGGTCTGTTCGTCTGATATGTCGCATATCTCGTGTAGGGGTGGTAAACGTCAGACCCCAATAGCTCGATAAGTCATGCCGACGTAGGGTCCATAACATTCGTGAAACTACTGATAACTCTTACCAGTATATCACTGCAACCCTGGCCAGGGATTTCCTGTTATGGCCAGTCGAGCATAGCACAACATCAACCCCCAATACCGGGAGAGACGAATCCCCTCCTATCGCTCATTGCCTCCATGTGAATCGGAACCGTACCCAAAAACCACCTGTTTGCACAACTCAGTAGAGCCGTGGTAGGGTGGAAATCAAAGCACAGTGGGAGACACACAAGACTCTATGACGATCTCGGGTCTACAGACTAAGCTGTACCAGTGTCACCAGAGAACTGCCATCTGACGTGAGGTATAATACCATCTGGGAGTTCTCGGCGAGTCCGTTCAGTGTACCCAGTCTCCACTGAGCACCCGCATACCATCTTCGATGTCAAACACCAATGGATATGGGATCATCCATCGCCCATCGCATGGGTCGAGAAGATATACGCTAGTCTACTCTGGAATATCGATGCCCCGTCTCGATATTCCCTCGACTAGGAACATTTCAAGGATGTACTCATGGACTATCCAGGCCCCAGTAGTATGATCTGCATCACAGTCCTGGAAGTCGAGTACACATCCTAAGGGCTTTATCAACATGTAATCAGAGAGACAGAAAGTATACATGTTAAGATAAAGTGCAACCGGATAGCGTACTATCATGTCGAGCAAGAAAGTCCTTCCTATATATGTCCCAGCATCCACTACAATATACATCCAATGTACAGTAATGGCCTCTAGGGCATACATATAACTAACAGGTACAACGGGCAACGTCCTCTGGGGTGGTGAAGGTGGTAAGGTAACATGCGGTGCCGCTGCCTCCCTCCGGTGTGTCTCTGGACAATCTCGAACGAGGTGAAGTAGGCTGCCACATCTGAAGCAACCCCGCGGCGACTGCTGACTCTCTCGTGGATATGAACTAAACATCTGGCTCCGTCCCGAATCTCTGCCACCCCCCATACCAGAACGATACCTGTCGCGGCGTCTGAATGTCTGTCTCCGTGCAGAAATACCAGTACGAACTCTCTTCGGCTCTGGAACTGCCGAAGTCTCAGCAAGGTGCTCCTCGACCACTAGGGCTGCGTCTACAGCTGCTGCATAGGTCTCGTAGTGCTGCGCGCTAATCGCAAGGAACAATGGTGTAAGCAAGCCTCGAACAAATCTCCTGACTCGCAACTCCTCGGTAGCCACTAAATATGGGGCATAGACTGCTAGCTCTGTAAACAGCACATCATACTCTGCCACTGTCATCCCTGGCGTCTGGCGCAAGGACTCAAATCTGCGTGCTCGGGCATCCCTAACACTCTGGGGAAGGAAACGGGCTAGAAATATGGTCACGAACTCTGTCCAGGTCATAGGAGGAAGACCTGCTGCTCTGCCCTTCTCAACTGAATCACACCACTTCTGCGCAAGACCTTCCAGGCGAAAGCTCGCGAACTCGACCCATCTCGTATCTGCGCATCTGAGGGAATGGCATATCTGGGCCATCCTGTCGATGAAAGACTGTGGGTCCTCGGCTGTATCGATGCCTATGAATACCGGAGGCTTCAGCCTCATGAACTCTGATAGCGACACTGTGATCACCTCCGTGGCTGCAGGGGCAACTGGCTGTACGGTAGGTACCATAGCGGTCTCTGGAACAGGTGGAGCTACCTCTGGTCGCTGGACTCGAAGCGTCTCAACTAGCGATCCTATCATCTGGCGCATCTCCTGCATGCTAGATCCCACCGTCTGGCGCATCTTCTGCATACCAGCCCCTAGCGTGACGATCTGATCTGTCACGGCAGGAACAGCCTGTTCGGGTACAACCGGTGTACTGCCCGGATCAGTCCTCGTCTCGGACGAGTCAACTCGAATCTCGGCCCTCGCGGCCGCTCTCTGTGCCCTCGTAGTCTTAGGCGGCATAATGGCTGAAAGAAAATTAGGATTCGATAAGAACACGGAAATCGAATCGCAAGAATATAAGGAGGGATCAAATCAATAAGTCCTAAGGTCGCGTAGGCGGAGTATCGTGTCGTGAGTATGCCGCGGAACATACACACGCTACGCTACCCTGCTGCAGCTACCTACTCCATCATACCAGGGTCATCCTACACTCCGAAGGTAAAACCTACGCTCTGATACCAACTTTGTCACGACCCGAGAGTTTCGACTCGTGACCGGCACTTAACCACGCAACGTCTACAGGCGTAACGCGGCTAAGTAAGCCGAACCCAGAAATCAAACCAATAAATATAGAGTGATTTAAAACATTTCGTAAAAACAGTCATGCATGTCCGAAAAACATCTTATTAATAGTAGAAATCCTTTTTGGTTCAGGAGTTATAACTTTTATAATTTTGGTAACATTTCCTTTTTAAACATTTGCCCCGCAAATCGGGTAAAAGCAAGGTGTAACAGAAATAACAAGTGAAATGAATAAAGCATTACAAATATGATATACGACGCCGTAGTGAAGAATACACAGTAAAATAAAGACAATATCACAAAAGGTAAGACTGCATAAAATAAAGTCGGCTCACATCCGAGCTCAACACCAGAATATAAAATTATACATATCGTCCTCACAACTGTCTCTAAGTCAATACAGAAAGGTAGATGGAGAGTACTAGATACATCAATTTACAACTGAAAGATAACAGATACCGTACAAAACCCACCTAACAGCAAAAAGGGCTAACTCGCCTCAGAAAGGGTATCTGTGCCAAAAGATGCGGTAAACAGCCAGCCGCGACTACTCCCAAGGGCAACCTGCAAATACTGTGGCACAACGGGGGTGAGTTGCCAACTCGTGAATAGAGATAACATATAAAGGTGATCGCGAGCATGCACATATAGCGTGGCTCTACTAATGCCAGCAGATGATATCAATGCATGCCAAACAGTGGATGCAATAGTAATGCAAATGCTCAATCAGGTAAATACTACAGGATGAGATATATAGTAATCAGTACTGAGCATGGGATAAATGGTATCTACATGGAATAGGTCATCATGGAAAACACTAGACGGTGCCTCAGGCTGCACCCAAATCCCAAATACACTCAGGCGCCGGCACACCCATCGGCCCTCAAATCCTGTATATCTCTGAGAAATCACGAGTGCCCAACATCGGCACCCAAAATATCATAAAATACTCGTGTCCAGCATCGACACGCAAATCCTCGTATATCGGGCTCCGTCAGTCCGGATCGGCCCCACGGGGTCCGTCTGCGGTATCGGCCCTCGGCCCCGGCAGTACGGATCATCCCGCATCATCTCTCGACTCTGGTCAGTATCCTCAGGACAACTGCCAGGTCCAACCAGTCACCGGTAGGTACTCACCCGCCTCCAGGCTCAATCGGCAAAACCCATCGATCATCTCGCCGAGGGGAACCATACCGGGCCCACCACGAACCCGCAAACGGATCATCACTCCTCGAATCGGGTTTCAAGCACACGTCTCAGCACCGAGAAAATGCGTGGTGGACGCACCAAAATATCATATCACGAGGTACCGGGTTTTTCAAAATATCACATCTTTTCTTAAATAATTCCACGGTCCTCAAAACCAGAAATCACATGAAAACCCATCACTAATAAATAAATCCAATGCGAGGTACAATGTAATCAATCCATGGCAGGTGTATAAGGGAAAGCCGCTTTTTAAAATAGTTTCTGTTTTTAAGGATGTCATGCGGCTCCCAATTTCCAGGAAATCATAATCAATCACATATAAGATGAACTACAGCAATAATACAACAATATAATCATGGCAGTTCTACAGTGAGTGTGGCATGGCAATTACTAACGGTGTGTGTGTAGCATGCAAAATAGTGCCCGTGCAACATAAACCGTTAGTAATAGTGCGGTGTTCTATCAGTTCTAAGCAATATATATATATGGCAGGGAATACAATATGCGATGGCAATCCATGGTATGGTATATGCAGTATATAACAATAAGTTCCTATCAGCCCTGACGCATACGCCATGCGGGCGATATCCCCGTAGATGTAAAATCTACTCACCGTGTCTCGCGCTAAGTGTATCCAACCACTTGCTTGCCCTTCTTCGCAGCGTCCGTCTCACTGGCCTGCGAACCTAGAATCACATAACACATATCACACATAAGCTCAATTCACAAAAACGCGACATTACAGTCCAACTAGAAACCCGTGTCGCAAACCAATCGCGCGTGTGCGCGATACGCTAAAACGTGTGATCACGCACCTGAAACTACCCCGACGCGCCGTGATACGCAGAAACCCAAACCTACTCACGTATCACGCGTGTCGTGAAGGTTTAGAAAAACGGCAAAATAGGTATTTGGTCCCAGATTTTTCTACAGAACTAAACTTACAAAAATATATATACCATAGGACCCTACACACTAGCAGACACCTACAGGACCAAACAACACCCAAATCCCTACCCATCTGGCCGCAAATTGCGGCCAGAAAGAGGATTTCGGCGGCCAACTGTAGGAGTTAGGGGGTCGGGTTTCACCTGGGGTATCAGCACAATTCCACAATACTACAGTCTCCTCAATTTCACTCAGATCTCATCGGGTCAAAAGCAGATCCAGAAAAGCTCAAATTTGCACAAATACGACATTTTGCATCGAATAGTGAAACTGGTGGTATTTTAGTGTAATTGGGGTTGAACTAGGTTACTATGGCCTCAACAACTCACTAATGACCTACTGAAACCAATTAACACCTCAAAAGCACAAAATTCCCACTAAGCACCCCATATCACACTAAAACGCACTAAAATCCATTAACCGATGCAAAACTATACTAACTAGGCAAACTAGGAAAGCAAGATAGGAAGTATACCTCATACTTAACCCTAGGGAGTTGCAGGAAGATGAAGAAGTGGAGGGGAGGGGCTACAGTGGGTGATGGTGCTGCTGCTGCTCACTGGAATGCTTGCTGTTGCTGTTGCTGAATGCTGCTGCTGCTGCAGTGAACTTGGTGCTGCTGCTACTTCTCTCTGCTGGTGGTGTTTTCTTCAGTTGCTTGCTTCTGCTGCTGGTGTTTTCTGGGCTGAGGTAAGTGTGTGGGTGTGTGAGAGTGAGAGAGTGTAAGTGTAAAATGAGAGAGTTTGCAAGGTGAGCTTAGGGTCAAGCCCTCCCATTCCTCTTTCTCTCTCCATATTAATTGCAAGCATGGGCTTGCCATATCCCTCTCTCTCTCAAGTCAACAAAACAAGTTTTTAAATTTAAATAACTACTAATTAACTAATTGACCCAATAAAAACCCATAAGACTTAATCCTATGATTAACCCACCATGGTTGATAATTATGGTATTAACTCAATTTAAAAAAAACTAGTTTACATGCACATGTGTGTGCAAGCCTAGGAAAATTTTGGAAAAATATTTATTAAATTAGGAAAAATATTTAAAACACAATTTGGTAAACTTTTTGTTAAAAACCAATATTTAGATATAATTATTCACTAACCCTTATCCTAATAAGGTGTTACATGTTCACATATGATATTTTCTAATGGTTACCTCCCCCTCTCCTACACTCACCTCCCTCCACCTATAAATGGCCGGCCCCTCCTCTCTCACACTTACTTGAGTTTTCATTTGCAAAAGATTATGATAGATTTTGGGGTGTATGGAATTTCACAGCTCATTTCATTCCATCACCCGATTCCCACGGCAACTTCATTAACCGTTCGTCCATGGTTTTGGACGAAGCGAGACAAAGTATTCCACTCATTCTCTACATCATTCTTGGTCGTCTCTTTTAGCAAACTTGACGACCGAGTTGCCTCAAGTCAGAGGCGGGAGCCCGTTTAAAGAATCGTTGATGTGGTGCCACCTGGACGAGCAGATCGGAGATCGAAGAGATCGGAGCAGCCGCAACGGAGCGTGGGATGATGGTTAAAGAACGAAGGACTCGGATCGTTCGGTATAACCTTTCTACACTCTTTACAGTTTGTTAGTTTAGCAATAATGGCAGATCCGGGTTAAAGTATACGATAGCGCCAGATAAAAAGTTTTTGTTCCGCATTTGGCGTCTGTAGACGGCCGGGGCGCTAGCGTAGACTTACACGACTGTGGCCTGAAAATTGTAATCCAGCTGCAAATACAAGTAATTAACGTCTTTAAATAATAAATGCCGAATGATAGTAAATTTATTTGATAAATCAAATAAAAATATTTAATGGCATCTGAACTTACTCAAAGAAGAGGTCAAACAGGCGCTTATGCTGCATGCCCCAATCATAATGAAGATGATACTTCTTGAAGTAACGGCTCTCATCCCCTATATACTGGTCGAACTTCTCGGCATTATCGCTAGTGGGTCGGGAGTCACCGGTAAAGAAGAAAGGGGAATGCTCCTTGTCCCTTAGAGGTATCGGGCTTCGACTTGTGGGACTGAGTCGGCCCTCAAGTCCCACGGACAGGTCGTGGCTGTCCTGCATTAATAAAAAAATATAGATATACACGCAATATCAAGACAAAACAAATTATACATACAGTAATCAATAAAACAAGGATAGGGTGGCAATATATGATAAAAGAATGTTAGCAAGGACGGAAAAATTGGATAAAAATAAGTTTTATGATGGGAAATTATTAATCATATTTATCTTTTATCTCGTGGCTCAACTAATAGCTTGCTTGAATTCTGAGCTATGGATTTTACTGTGTTTGTTTGATCTATATATCACAATTAAGCTTAATGTATTTGTCTAATTTACATGATATCATAATTTTTGGATTACGGTATATACCTCCGGCGACATCACCATGAGCCTGAGCCACCTTTGTATTTATAAAATTTCCCAAATTGGGATACAATGAAATTCGCGGCACGCAGGCCAGTAACATGGCACGAAGGCCGACATATAACTTGGCACGAAGGCTGGGATATAAACAATATTCACAACAAAAACATTCAATCCCATATTTAATTGAAATCCGGAAATATAAACAACGTTCAATTGCATATTTAATTGAAATCCGGGAAATTTGTGTCAGTTTGACAAGAGTTCAATATAGAGGAGAATAATGATGAATTAAGATATGACCATGTTTGATATGAGAGATCATCATCATCATTATCACACACACACATAAACACATACTGATATAGAGAAATTATATGGTGATAACAACATAACCTGGAGATGAAAATTTAGTGTTTGGGTTAGGGTAGGATTTGGCAAGAGTTCAATACAGAGGAGAATGATGATGAATTAGGTTTTGGCCTTGTTCGATCTGTGAGATCATCATCATTATCTCTCTCTCTCTCTCACACACACACACACACACACACTCTTACACTAAAATATCCTAACCCTAATACACAGGTGCGCGCACTACACTAAAATACTCTAACCCTAACCTAATTAAAAATTACACAAAAATACCCTATAACGGTATAACCTTAACCCCAACCCTAACCCTAACCTAATTCAAAATTACACAAAAATACCTAATAACCCTTACCCCAGACTCTAACCCACCGCCTCTCATCCCCCAAAATACCCTTTATCCTAACCCTAATTAACCATCCCCTTAATTGAAATCTAATTAGAATTAACCAATTAAAATTAACATGTATTAAAACAAACTATTTTAAAAAATTAATTCAAATAATTTCTAATAATTATTTTTAAAAAAAATTACTCACCGGAGAGGATGGAGTTGGCGACTCGGCCAGTAGAGGATCGAAGGATTGACTGGAGGAGGTTGCTAGAGGATCAGAGGAGGAGGGCTTGGGCACTAGAGGAGGAGGCTCGGCCACTGGAGGATCGGAGGAGGATGGGGAGGTCGATCGGAGGACTGGAGAAGGCATTGATGATCGGAGATGGCGTTGATGCATGATGGAGGGGATCGATGAAGGGAAGGAGGAGGGTGACGAGGAGGATTGCTACGACGATCGGCGACGATGGATGGAGTAGGAGTGCGGTGGCAACGAGAGGAGAGGATAGCTCGGATGGGGGAATTTTTTTGAGGGGGGAGGGAATGAATTGGGCGTGGGAAACATTATTTGGTATTTTATATTTTTAATACATCAACTTTGGCCCTACGGTGCTAACCGCAGGGATTTCTCTTATAGCACCATATGGGCATTTACGAAGGTCATTTTTTATTAATTTTATATATATTACTATCCCTACGGTGGAAACTGTAGGGACATTTGTTGTCCCTACAATGGGAACCATGGGCAAACTAAAATTGCCCATACGGATTTTCCCATCCGTATTCCGTATGGGTAACCCATCTTTGTACTAGTGTCATAATTTTTTTTATAATCAGTATCGTCCATCTTGATCTTTTTATGGTCTAAAACATGTTTGAACTAAATTTTATGTGTTTTGTTTTTTGCCTCAATATCTCAAAGTCATGCAATATGTATTTGCATGAGAGTAGGAAATCCCAAGCTAATTAATTGTAACTAAGGACATGAAAGCTCCCTATCTAACAATGTTTGTATATGCCAACCAAATTTTATGTGTTCCTAACATCGTTTAATTGTTGATTTGGTAATGAAAAATATTCTCTTATTGTTAAACCATAAATTTAGGAGATGTAACTATTTTAAAGTATGGAAACAATATAAATTTTTGAGTGTCTATGTTTTAAAATATTTTGATCACGTTGAACAGTGCCAATCATTTAAAAAACTAATATATTGTTTTTAATTTTACCTCTAAAAGGAAATTGTCCTCTCTGTTACTTTCTTTTCAGAGAAAGCTGTTTTTGAGACGGTGTTGAGAAGTGATTTATTTTTAATCCATATATTTTCAAAATTATTAAACAACCTAATATTTTAAAAATACGAATGTTTGAACTTCATAGGTACTAATTGACATATTTTTTTTCCTAAAAATACTAGCTTTACTCTTTCTTAAGCTATAAGTATCGTAATTTTAGTAACTTTATGTATTAAACTATAACATTAATTATTAAATCATATAACTAATTATAAAACCTTATCAGTGTATCAAATCATAACATTATTCTGTATAATATATAAATTTATGTATACTTTTTGAAATCTAAAAAGGATACTATTGAAAATACATAGATACCTATGTATACAAATCAAGATTTCTTTTTAAAAGAAATTCGATACTATAATTTCAGGGGGTTTCACAATTTTGAAACTTTTTGGGTTTAAAAATTAATCTTGTTAACAAATTGGTTTCAGAAATAATTTTTCTTATTTTTATTTTTGATAAATTTTCCAAATAACAGGAAATTCCCCTAACTTTTTAAAACCTACATTTTGTGCCCCTTCACTTTAATTTATTCCCAAAATTCCCTTTATTCAAATAATTAAAAAATATCTCTTTTTCTCACTTTCTTATTACATTTAAATAAATAGTATTTTTGGAATAAATTAATTTGAGAGAGCAAAGTGCATGTTTTAGAAAGTTAGGAACACCTGGTATGTAATAATCTGCGGGAGATATCCTAAATTCCCATGAAATATATTAAAGCTTATTTTGATGCAAATAATATTTTCAGGAATTTAAAATTACCTTGGGCCTTGGGCATAAGATTACTTCAAATTATAAAATCTTATTCCCACTCAAAATAAGTATATATCCTTATATTACCCCCAAATATTTTCACTTAATGCAACTAATGTTATGACCGTCGGCCGGAGGGCCGATCCTCACTGTCGACATGTCGACTGGCTATTGCCTCTTCTCTTCATCGGATGACACTTGTCGACGCTTCTCTGTCGTGAAGACCACCTTTCCTTATCGACCATAACCGCACCCTCAACCACCATAGCGGTCGAACTCCGTCCTGGCCTCTTGGTGAGCGCCGCCGTCGTCCACCCTTGCTGGCCACCCCTAGTCATCACTCTCCATTGCCTTCCACTATTGCCCATAGCCCTCCATTGTCGATTGTCATGTTAGATGTCGCCTGTTGCCGCACGCGCATTGTCAGCTGTCGTCCAGGGCCATCGATTCATCCCTAGCTGGTTTTTTGTCTCTCCCTCTATAATCACAACCGCAACTATCAGTTGTTATTGTGCATATGTATTGCCAAAAAATGATCAAAATGTACCAATGTTGATGCAATATTTCAAAGAACTGGGTAACTTTTCATTTGTGTACTAGACGCCATCTCAGGTAAGGGTGAAACCAGATAGGGTTGGATGGGTTTTTTTAATCAAAAATATACCCGGCCGGAATAATAAATCTTAAACCGGAAGCCCGTCTAAACCGGACAGATTTACTATCAACCTATTCAAATCTATAGGGTTTTCGGATTTATCCATTTGTAAATATAAGTTATAACATATCGGATTACAAAATAATCATGAAACACTAAATAAATATCCAAAATTTAAGCAATTGAAAATTTCTTTTTCGATAAATGATGGAAGAAAAAAATCTAAATGTAAATATACCATAAGACATAAGATCGATGTATATTAGGTTTATAGAAAGTTGGCAAATGCTCAATTAGAAATATATATTTCTCCAAATGCCCCACTGTTTTTGTTTTAGAACGGGTGCTGATAGTTCAGGTCCGGATACGGGCAGCGTCACTTCGCAAGTTTAGACGGATGGCTTTCATGCCTTAATCCAAATCCGGTCTGAAAAATTTGCAAGCTTATTTAAACCCGCCCAACATGTATTTTATATGGAGAAAACCCCATATTTTTGGGCGGGCAGGGTTATGTTCGCGTTTAAACCTGTCCAATTTTCACCTCAATCCTTAGCGTGCGTTTGGTATATGGAATGAAAAAATACCGAGAATCCTCATCTTCATGGGAATGTGATGACAAAACATCTGATTCCAATGAATCTTGCATTACCGTGCTTGGTATATTTTATTCATCTCTAATAATATATGTACATGTAACGGCCGATGGAAGTTGTGTGGCCGATTGACGGCCATGGACTACAGGCTGTCGACCAGTGACTGGCGGCTGGCGGTGGATATCAGACGGTCTTTACCAATCTTGTGCTAAGGTGGGAATATTTCATGATATTCTAGGATAGACACCAACTTTTAGGAAAAATCCATGAAATGGGGAATTTTATTACCATGTTAATTCTATATTCCTGGGATTACGCCAAAACAAACGTGGTAATTTTTATGAAAATGTAGGAGTGCCACCTAAATTATCTTACACCAAATGCTTCGTTAAAGGTATTAGGCAACCTTAAAGGTATTTTCTTTTATTAGACAAAAAAAATTAGTGGTATTTACTCGAGAAATATTTTTCATGTTAGGATGGTGGAATCCACATCATCTACAAAAACACTAATCGGATACAAAGTGGGATAGACGGTGCAATTCTCTCTATATATAGTGGACATTATGCCAACTTTTTATCAAATGAAAATTCATACAGCCTACATGTATTCTAACATCCACGTACAAAAAGTATATTTTTCTTTTTACTCATCTTGTATTTCTTAGCCGTCGTTTTGAGAACCAATCGATCCATGTGATATTTATTGGCCAATCCATTCACTTTCAAGTTGCGATCATTCTCCGCCGTCGGATGTACGAGGTCCTCTTGCTTATCTTCATTGTACGGCAGGATCTTCCAGTTGTAATATGTTTGTACGTGGGCCCCACTTATCGCCTTCCACAGCCCCAAACGGTGAGGCACTCGGAAAGGAGCAAAGGACGGGTCCCCGCTGTTATGCTCGGGCCCCGCGAAAGCTCAGAGCAGTGGTGGGCCCCACAAACATCGCCAGCTGTCCGCGTGGACAAGCGCACGTTAGAGATGACTTTATGTTATCTCGTAAGTGGTGCCCCCCATGTTAGAGAATAAACGAGAGGGTAGGCGCGCTGTCTCCTCTTTTCCATCTTGCTGGATAAAAACAGAAGTTGGAGAGAATAAAATACAAGAGGCTAATCAGGGGCACATACAAGCGGGAAAATAGGCGTTAATTAGTGGGCACATGGATGTAGAAAATCCCACTCTAGATGCTATTTATAAAATTCTCAAAATTATAAGAAACCACGGGTCAACACAGATCAACATTTAAGCGGGTTAGCTGTATAGTTTAAATAATATTTTTAGCTTTTTTTTTAAGGAAAAAGGCAGAGCAAGACGTCATATATACTCAATAAAAGTTTATATTTTCATCTTTTTATTAAATATAATTAATTAAACGAAACAACTGTCAGTTATCTTACTATGATATTTTTATAATTGTGATTAATTAGTTGACGGCGAAAGTGAAGGAGGTGGCCGGAGATCACTGCCGCGAGAAGGTGGCCTGCGACAGAGAGTGCGTGGCGAGGCTTGGGCAGCTGGGGATTGGGTCAGGGTTAAGGTTAGGGGGAAATAAATTAAGGAGATGAAGGGATGCATGGTGTCTGCGGCGAGGGATGGAGGCGATGGCGGCGAGCTTGGATGGCAAGGCAAGAACTAGGGTGCCTAGGTTTTGTTGGAAGTCATAATTAAATTCTAGATAGGATTAGTTTATGTTAGAGATTTAGTTAAATAAGTTTTAAATTTGATTAATTAGCTGAGAAAGATTTTAAGTGATTTGAGATTTGAGATTTAAATTTAAGTAGATCATATTAGTTAAAGTTAAAGGAGTGTTTAGAGATAAGTTAGAAATCATATATTTAAAGGATTTGGTTTATCATCTAAATGCTATATAAAGAGTCATATTTTAGAGTTTTTAAGCGTGAGAGAGTTAATAAAATTAGCCCAATCAAAGTTTGTGAGTTTTCTCCTCCATTTAAAATATTATCTTTACCTTCTCAGCTATACATTGTTTTGGTATTTTAATATACCAACGATCACTAGTAGAACATACTGCAATAGCCAAAGGCAACATTTGTGAGGGACAAATTTTTCTCGGCAATGTGTACACTATCAAGCGAATTTTCCCTCTTGCTAATATTCTTTCGGCAATAATCTATTTGTATGGGGAAAAGAATATATTACCGGGGGAAAGTATAAAATGCGTAAATTTAATTGAGACAAAACATAACGAGGGAAATGTTGCCGAGAGATATATCTCTTGACAATAGTCGCATTAGCAACACACTAGTAAAATAGGGGGTTGCCCCTACGGATAGTGTAATCCGTAGGGGCAAAAATAACTTGGACCTACGGATATATCCGTAGGGCTAAATGGTTGCCCCTACGGGCAAAGACGTCCAAGAATAAAAATATTAATTCTTAATTAGGTGTTTGCCCCTACGGAGCCGCAAACAAAGGACCTACGGATATATCCGTAGGGGCAATTAAATATCGATTTAATAAAATCCCAGATCTCGATCGCCTACGCTCATTTCCCTCTCTCTCTCGATCGGGCGCGAAAATAAGGTTAGGGTTTCGTCGCCACTGGAGTTCGATCGCCTACCCCAATGCGCCACGTCGTCGCCGCCAAGGTTGTTCTCCTCGTGGCCACCGCCGGTTTCGTCGCCACTGGAGTTCTCGTCGCCACCGCGGTTAAGGTCGTCGCCACCGCCGTTCAGATCGTCGCCCCTGCCCCAGCAGCCGTTCAGGTGAGTAAATCTCGAGGTAAGTTAAAGAATTTATTGGATTATTTTGGGCTTAAGGTTCATGGCGCGCGAGTTGGCCTGGGTTGGGCTGGGGTCGCGGTCGCAGTCGCGGTCGGGTTAGGGTTGGGGCAGGGGCTGGGCTGCGGGGTCGGGTTCGGGGTCGGGGTAGGGTTAGGGTCGGGGTCGGGGAAGGGGAAGGGTTAGGGTCGGGGTCGGGGTCGGGGTAGGGTTAGGGTCGCAGTCGGGGTCGGGGTAGGGTCGGGGTCGGGGTCGGGGTCGGGGTCGGGTAGAATTTATCAAATTTTTTATTGGGGGTGCGGCTGGGGCTGCGGGCTGGGGCTAGGGCTGGGGAAGGGGAAGGTCAATTTATCAAATTTTTAACAAGATTTGTATTAGTTTGCAAGAACACTTAAGTTTATCACAAAATATTGTTTGGGTTTTCGATTTATATCTTGAGAATAATGGAGGAAAGATGCCATAGTAGGGAATTCCCTCCTATGGCGTCGAAAAAATACCCTCTCCATGGTTTTTTCCGACGATCGGCACCCAACATCTTCATTGTCATCATCTAAGATGTGGGTATACCAAATTTCAAGTGATTCTACAACTTTTTCACCGTTGATTTAGCAATGTAAAAAGTTCTATTGTCGGCAAACCGTTAATTTTGAACCCACTAAATCAACGGTGAAAAAGTTGTAAAATCACATGAAATTTGGTGTACCCACATCTTAGATGATGACGATGAAGATGGTGGGTGCCGATCGGCGGAAAAAATTAGGGAGAGGGTATTTTTTCGACGCCATAGGAGGGAATCCCCTCCTATGGCCTCTTCCCTCCATTAATCTCTTATATCTTTTAGCGGTATGTATCCGTTGTCCCAAATTTTGAATTATCTTATACTAGTATTTATGCATGTGCAGATCTTCTTTATCCTGACAAAAGATCCATATCCATTATCTTAACTTAAAATTCTTTAGAGGGTGTTAATCCTAAATAACAACAAAATGATGTTAAATATTTCATCCGATTTTCACAAGATCATACTTGAAAAAAATGCAACTACTTTCACAATTTCACAATCCTAACCAACTCCCAATTTATTATGGTATTCGATCATAACTTGAGAACAAATTCTCTTTTCTATTGCCATCCCATATCAAACCCTAGAATCGTGGACCATTTCAAATTACACCAAATTGAGGCAAGAATTGGATGAAACCAACATAACCAACAATAAAGAGCTTTATTTGGTAATATATATTGATGAACAATGGTTGCTGTGTTAAATCCAACCCTCACATCACATGCATATCAATAAAGGAGAGGACTGACCAAAATGTTGAATTTTAACAATTGTGAAAGTTCTTCGGTCAGGATGTAACAGAAATAAGGAAAAAAAAACCTAAAATATTTTTCACAAAAAAGAAAAAGCAAGCTTCTCTCCCATATCATTAACAAAGCTTATCACTTTTGATTCTCGAAATTATTTTACATTATATTTTCATTCAAAACGTTTTGCTAGTTTGCTCACCAGCTGTTTGATAAAATTCCTAAACTATTTTTACTTTCCTTGCTCACAATTGCTCTTGACTACGTACAAATCTTGAAAACCCATTAACGCTCTTGCAATAATATGCAAAATCACATGAGGATTCACATTCATCACCACCACCTAAGGCTAGGGTTTGGGCTGGGGCTGCGGCTAGGGTTGTGCGTCCTCAAGAGGGCGATCATAGGATCGGTGAAGTGAGGTGGCTGGATATGAGATACGATGGATTTCCATGTGTTCAATGGAATGCTGAGGGTCAGAGTCGGTTATTCATATATCTCCCAAAAAAGAATGAGTTTGTTATCAAAGGTGTATTGATTTCTACATCAAGGAATATCAGTTATATGTCATTCAGTGACTAAGTCTGTTTCTGGCCCAACCATATTTATGAATCCTTTCTTCTTTTTCCTTCTTACGTATATTTACTAGTTCAGACTGTATGCACCTCTGCAATCAACGCCGAGAACTTATACATTATAGGTTAATAGGCATATGCTATGAAATCACGGTGCATATCGAATTCATGATATGTTATAGTCCCTCATTATTTTTACTGTGGTGAGAAAGCAGTCGCTGGTGGCCACAAGCCATAGAATTGGCAGTTGTCCTACCTAAAATAACAACTTTTATACTAAAAAATTATGTATGCCATTAGTTAGTAGTTTATGTTTTTTAGACGCAAAAGCCATTTGAGAAATACTTTTCCAACCCACTATTAATCCATATTCTCAATATAGTCATTGAATTTGCACGCGCACATAATAAGAAGGAGAAGACAATAATGTGGCAGAAGAAGAAGAAGAAGACAGTAATGTGGCAGAAGAAGAAAAAAATGACATTCCTCGTTCTCTGTTTCAGCATCAATCTTCTGATATGAACTAATGATGGCTTTCACATAGGCTTTTCCCTTTAGAGACTTCTTAGTGTCAAATGGAAAGCATAAATCAGATTTTTGCAGGTCGGGTTCTTCTATGACTTTCAAGAGTCTCAACTGATTCTGTTAATTATACTCTAGTTGGGTGGTACTTTTACCACTTCTCACTGCAGGTGCGCTCTCTAATATCCATTTTGAATGTAATATTATCGATATTCAAAATGGATATTAGAGAGCGCACCTGCAGTGAGAAGTGAGAAGTGGTAAAAGTATCACCCAACTAGGGTGTAATTTACAGAATCAGTTGAGACTCTTAAAAGTCATAGAAGAACCCGACCTGCACAAATCTGATGTATGCTTTCCATTTGACACTAAGAAGTCTCTAAAGGGAAAAGCCTATGTGAAAGCCATCATTAGTTCATATCAGAGGATTGATGCTGAAACAGAGAACGAGAAATGTCATTTTTTTCTTCTTCCGCCACATTACTGTCTTCTCCTTCTGCCACATTACTGTCTTCTCCTTCTTATTATGTTCGCGTGCAAATTCAATGACTATATTGAGAATATGGATTAATAGTGGGTAGGAAAAGTATTTCTCAAATGGCTTTGGCGTCTTAAAACCATAAACTACTAAGTAATGACATACATAATTTTTTTAGTATAAAGGTTGTTATTTTAAGTTTTTCCTTATAGAGATATGATCTAACTGCATCTATCTACTATAAGTGTGCAGAAAATTATGATAAGAAATCATAAGAAAGGGTCGTAGCCATACATAACCTTGAATCTACATACCAAATCATGCAAAAGCATGCACTTATTGTCATCTTGCCTTGGAGTATAAAATATCTTGGAAGACTATAAGCGAGCATTTAAATTTTGTTAGCTTTTGACTTCAACATATATTTTTCTCAAGTACCATGAAATATACTTGCTCCGTATAAACCGTTTTCAGGAAGATGGATTAATAATGACAAATTATCCATTGTGACTCACTAGGTTAGAATTTTCTCTTCTATTAACCATCTTTCTAATCAGCTTGGTAAATTTATTCGGAACCGGCTGCGAATCATTAAAAGACATGCATAAGAAAGAAAACTAAAATACAGATATATAGTATACCGATACATCGAAACTTCATAGTTGCGATGGCAATCCAGAAATATTTATTTCTACACACGTGGTGCGCGTGCGAATGCGTCAGGCATCATGGACAAATATTTCAGAACATGAAAAGTATTATTCGTATAAAGTAATTAAAATTTTTAAACACCTTGGGTAGATATTTTCTTAGTTGATGCAATCATATCATGATGACTAAATTTAAGCTATTATACATATGCTTATGTATTTTTCTAATCTAATATATCACACACACAGAGAGAGAGAGGAGGGGGGAGAATACCAGGTAGATAGAGAAATCAGTTAGCAGGATCCTGAAGAAATGGAGTCCACAGCATTGCTCATCATCATCATCCGTGATCCCTTTGAAAAAATATTATCAAAGGGATCATGGATGATGATGATGAGCAATGCTATGGACTCCATTTCTTCAGGATCCTGCTACCTGATTTTTTTACCTACCAGGTGTTCTCTCTCTCTCTTTCTGTGTGTGTGTGTGATATTTTAGGTTAGAAAAATACATATGCATATATATAATAGCTTAAATTTAGTCCTCATGATATGATTGCATCACCTAAGAAAATATCTCTACCCAAGCTTTTTAAAAGTTTTAATTACTTTATACGAATAATACTTTCCATGTTATGAAATATTTGTCCATGTTGCCTGACGCATTCGCACGCGCACCACGTGTGTAGAAATAAATATCTCTGGATTGCTATCGCAACTATGAAGTTTCGATGTATCGGTATGCTATATATCTGTATTTTAGCTTTCGTTCTTATGCTACTCTTTTAATGATTCACAGCCGGTTCCGAATAAATTTACCAAGCTGATTAGAAAGATGGTTAATAGAAGAGAAAATTCTAACCTAGTGAGTCACAATGGATAATTTGTCATTATTAATCCATCTTCCTGAAAACGGTTTATACGGAGCAAGTATATTTCATGGTACTTGAGAAAAATATATGTTGAAGTCAAAAGCTAACAAGATTTAAATGCTCGCTTATAGTCTTCCAAGATATTTTATATTCCAAGGCAAGGTGACAATAAGTGCATGCTTTTGCATGATTTGGTATGTAGATTCAAGGTTATGCATGGCTACGACCCTTTCTTATGATTTCTTATCATAATTTTCTGCACACTTATAGTTGATAGATGCAGTTAGATCATATCTCTATAAGGGAAAACTTAAAATAACAACCTTTATACTAAAAAAATTATGTATGTCATTACTTAGTAGTTTATGGTTTTAAGACGCAAAAGCCATTTGAGAAATACTTTTCCTACCCACTATTAATCCATATTCTCAATATAGTCATTGAATTTGCACGCGAACATAATAAGAAGGAGAAGACAGTAATGTGGCAGAAGGAGAAGACAGTAATGTGGCGGAAGAAGAAAAATATGACATTTCTCGTTCTCTGTTTCAGCATCAATCCTCTGATATGAACTAATGATGGCTTTTCCCTTTAGAGACTTCTTAGTGTCCAATGGAAAGCATACATCAGATTTGTGCAGGTCGGGTTCTTCTATGACTTTTAAGAGTCTCAACTGATTCTGTAAATTACACCCTAGTTGGGTGGTACTTTTGCCACTTCTCACTGCAGGTGCGCCCTCTAATATCCATTTTGAATGTAATATTATAGATATCCATGCCTGTTTATGTCAAAATTACTTATATTGTCAATGTTTGATTGTCTAGTTGTTGGTGATGCGTCCATATCAGGGACAGAGGCCACTCCCGTTCCTCCAGGTATGTTTATATATTATATAGGGCATGTATATTGATTTAGAATGCTATATCATAAATATACACACATTTCTTTTGCTCTTAGTCGTCCAACTCATTATCATGGGCTGCTTGATGAGATTAGATTTGCGCCTGATGATCTACAAGAGCTCCTTCACTCCCTGTCATATGTGTAAGCAGCGCTATATGCGAGTTTACCTTGTTAGTATGTATGTACTGAAATTAATTAATATTATTCAAATTTTGATACATGCAGATACCAGAGGAGCACATCTTCTATCTCTGTAGGTAAGGCTTTGAATTTGTTGATTTTGGTGTTTCTTGTCAATTTTATAGACCCGTATGTGCTAAATATAATGTTCTGACAGTTGCTAGAGGAAGGCAACATTCGAGGCTGCTGACCCCAGTCCTGGACGCCGCACACGGACGGCACCACGTAGGTTCCCAGAGGCCGAGGACTAGGCTCTAGCAGGGCCCATATGAGGTTGGACTCCACCCCGGTGGTTACTTCCTCCGTCTCCAGTGAGCGACGTATCCATCATGAACTGGATAGCTTGAGGGCCAGCGTTCAGGAGTTGAAGGAGATGCTGGTATGTATACTACTTTATAGTAAAATATCATTTCATATTATATACATATCAACATATCCATAATTAGTACGTAGCTTGAGCTTATTTGGTTTTAGACTTAAGTTTGATTAATCATACATACATATGTAATTGAAATAAACAACGCTTTTCCAAACTAGATATCCAAACAGGGTTTCGAAATAACTTAATAATGATACGAATTCGAATAATAAACAATTCTTACACGCTCATGTAGCACACGTTATATCCAGACGCGACAAGGTAGATCGGCCGAGCCTCCACACGCAACTCCTTCGGCTGCGGCTCCGCAAGCCACTACATCGGCTGCGGTTCCGCAGACAGCTCATGTAGCTCCACCGCCCACTCAGACTCCCGCAGCCGCGGCTCCGCAAGCGACTACCTCGACGGCGGCTGCGCAGACCACATGCCGCTCAGACTCCCGCTACCGACAAATTGCATAGTTTATTGACCGAGGAGCAGGCGCGCGTTATTCTATCGTTATTCAGAGGTGGAGCTGGACCGAGCTAGGGTAGATTTTTGGTTCTTTTTTTTTGAAACATGTATTTATTTATATCATACACATTGTACTATATTTTGAAACGATATTGATATTGGTTTGTATTTATATCATATTCAGTTTTTGAGTTTCTTTTGTATATTATATATATGCGTGAGATGTGATTATGAATACTGCAATATATGATTTGATTGATGTATATATTATTGTGCATAGGGCGGGAAAAATCAAACAGCCCATTTTTAAAAAAAAATTCAGATAATATGTACCTACGGATTAATCCGTAGGCCAACATGTTACCCCTACGGATATCGCCGTAGGGGCAAAATATCAGCAGTAACTGATATTTCCCCCAGATCTCAGTACCGGGGGGTTGGGAAAGCCCCTACGGATATATCCGTAGGAGCCACTGACTCTCCCCTACGGCTTTATCCGTAGGGGCTACATATCAGGAATCCTGAATTTATGCCCCTACGGAATCGTACCTACGCATATATCCGTAGGGGATAGTACATGCCCCGACGGGTATATCCGTAGGGCAAAGTAATTTATTAAAATAAACCGTAAATAATATAAAATCTTATACCCTACGGCTTAAGCCGTAGGGGCAACTGGACCTACACAGATATCCGTAGGGGCAAGAATTTGCCCGTAGGGGCAAGTTCAGGGCCTCAACTTGCACCTGCGGCCTTTGCACCTACGGGGTATTTTTTCGCCCCTACGTATATATCCGTAGGGGCAGTGGGTTGCCCCGACGGATAAATCCGTAGGGGCAACCCCTATTTGTAGTAGTGACAAAAGAAATAGCAAGGGCCGGTAACATTGCCGAGGGATAGTGAAACTTTGCCGAGGAATATATCCCTTGGGAATAGTCGCATTAGCAACAAAGAAATAGCGAGGGAAACAATGCAAAGAGATATATCCCTCGGCAATGTTACCGGCCCTTGCTATTTCTTTTGTTTCTAATGCGACTATTGTCAAGGGATATATCCCTAGGCAATATTTTCCTTGTTATATTTTACCCAAATTAAATTTACACTTTTTATACTTTTCTTTGGTAATGTATTCTTTCCCCTTTAGAAAGATTATTACCGAAAGAATATTATCAAGAGGGAAAATTCGTTTGATACTGTATACATTATCGAGAGAAATTTGTCCCTCGTAAATGTTGTCCCTTGCTATATATTGCAGTTTTTTCTACTAGTGAATGGTATCAGAGCTTGAGTTGTGTCATCGTATCTATACAGGCATCTTCCAAAGGTAACTACCAGAGTAGGAATACCATAGTGAAAAAATTATTAATTTTTAATGGTGTTTGAGATATCATAGATAAAGGATATAAGAATTATATTAATCGGCAAAAGAAAGAAAGTATTTGATGAATTAATAGTAAAGAATAATAGGGTTAGTTACATAATTGGTAAACGATTTGCTTTGCTAAGCTTAGCGTTATTGAGGTAACTTCACAAATATGAAGGAGACTTGGGATCTTCTGCAGGAGTTCTATAAAGAAACCGAAAAAGTAACTTAAAAAAAATGTAAGAGATTAATAAAGTTCATGAAGTGAAGAATTTCGTGGAGGAGAAGAAGAAATGACAAGAAATCGAAAAGCTCAGAAAAAGATACAGAAAGATGAAGAACTTGAATAGTTGAAGAAGGTCAAGGAGCAGAGAAAGAAATCGAGAAAACCCATGAAACAGAAAAATCTGATAAAAGAGAGGTAAAAAGAATTAAATATAAGAAAAAGTTTGTTGAATTGGAGAAAAAATTCCAAATATTCAGAAACTCATAAAAAAAGAGAGAAATTTCATGAAGCTAAAGACCATATGGAAGAGCGAAGCAAGTATATTCAAGATATCAAAAAGTTTGTTGAAAATAATATAGACAATAAAAAAGAATCATGAAATTTGAAAATTTTGAAAACTGTGAAAATTTGAAGAAATTTGGAGAGGAGGAAAAAATTCAAAGAAGGCAAAAAGGAGAAGGAAAAAATTCAAGAAGTCTAAGATTTTAAGTCAAAGAATGAGAAAATTGAAGAAAAATTAAGGGGGGAAAAAAAGAAAGGATCCAAAAAACCAAAGAGTTTGAGAAAATGAAAAATAATATTTAAGAATTTTAAAGAATTCAAGAGAAAAATAAAGAAGATTTTGAAGTTTGAAGATAAGTTGAATAAGCCTGTTGAGATGAAAACATTATGAACAAGAAAGAAAAAAGAAAAGAAGATCAATCACTGCAGTATATTCTCATAATATAAGAATGCAAGAAAGTACGAATAACAATTAGTGTTCAAGAATTAACATACATGGACAACAAAGAAAGTATTTTACCAAGTGAAAGCTCGACATCGCAAAAGAAAGAAAAGATAGAACCATATCATTTATTAAAAAGAGTTCGATATAAAGTTGGATGCAAAAGAAAATGTCAGAAAGAAACAGATAAGAAATTCCTTGATTATTATAGCAGAAAATTATAAAAGGAAAAAGATGAAAAGTAAAGGAAAGAAAAGGAAAAAAATCACGGAAAAGAAAAGAACAAAGAAATATGATCAATATTATTCTAAGTATAGAAAAGACAAGATCATGTATGGAAGGATCATGTAATAATAGGAAAAAGAAATGTTACATCAAAAAGTTCACGAAGTAAAACAAACGATAAAGGGAAAGTATAAAATAATCACAGACAAATAGAAAATAAGAGCACTAAACAAAAAGCACAACATATATGTGGAAAACCCTTCCGGGAAAAACCACGGACGAAAGAGAAGCTTTATTAATCACTAAAATATGGAGGAGTACAAACGGTGGATGAATCTCACAAATCCCTCAAAACCTAGCTCTCAAATTACAAAAGAGTTCTCTCAAATTCTATCTCAAAAGCTATCAAATATAGGGTTATAAAATTTACAATATATATAATATACAAAATATCTGATCAAATAACAAATTTCCTAATTATCTCAAAACTGAAAGATCCGACTCGATCCACACTTGAGATGGCTCAAGTTGATAATGAACCGGTTCATAAAAACAGAGAATAATTTTCGATTCTAGACTCCTCATGAGATGGCTCAAGATTACCTTGAGTTGTATCTTGCACACCGAGAGCGATTATGAATCATAAACGTCTTTTGAGCCGGGTCAAGATCATCTTGACCTGTCTCTTGCAACCAAAGAAGATGAGACAATCTTGAACAATTTGTGAGTCGGCTCAGGATTGTCCTGAGTCCTCTCAACTTCAAAATCCTCTATGATACGCCGAATCATGGGAAATTTCAATAGGGATCAAGAATACAAGACATACACAACAAATCTCCACCTTATCTCGCATTCACCACAAACTCCTCTATAAAATTAATAATAGCTCCACCTTCTTCACAAAACCAATAAAAGGGCTCAATGAGTGTGATACACTCCAATTAAGTTCAAGTAATACTCAAATAGAACAACCGAAAGAGACTTTGTCAACATGTCGGCCGGATTATCCGTTGTGCCAACCTTCTTCATGATTATCTCTTCTTTTTCAAAGATATCCTAAACAAATCAGTACCGAGTATCAATATGCTTTGTCATGTCATGATGCATCTGGTCCTTCGTCAAAAGAATAGCACTTTGGCTATCACAATAGACTATCATGTTATCCTTTTGAATACCAAGTTCCGAAAATAATCTCTTCAACCAGATCGCATCCTTAATGGCCTCAACAACGGCCATATACTCCGCCTCAGTCGTAAATAATGCAACCATAGGCTGTAAAGAAGCACGACATCTGATGGCACATCCTCCTAAACAGAATACATAGCCGGTGATCGACTTTCTCCTTTCGAGGTCACCTGAATAGTTAGAATCGCTGAAACCAACCAAACCGTCGTTCTTTCCAAACTCCAACCCCACATCAGACGTACCTCACAGTTATTGTAAAATCCATTTCACAACTTGCCAATGGCCTTTATCAGGAGATGCCATATAGCGGCTAACAATACTATGTATGTGAAATGTCAGGTCGGGTACAAATCATGGCATACATAATGCTGCCTTCCGCACTCGAATAAGGAACATGCGACATATACTCAATCCCATATGCTCTGTTTGCAATGATGAACGAGCTGAAATTTTGAAATGACCAGCCAACGGAGTACTTACAGATTTAGCGTCTGCCATACCAAAATGCTCCAAAACTTTCTCAACGTATCGCTGTTGAGACCAGTAAAGTTTTTCTCCCTTGCGATCTCGCCTAATCTCCATATCAAGTATTTTCTTGGCAGCTTCCAAATCCTTTGTCTCGAACTTTCCTTTAAACTATTTCTTTAAATTCTGAATATCAATCATGCACCTTGCTGCTATCAACATAAATTAACAAATATATAAAAGAACCATTTGAGGACAATACACACAATTATCGCCAATTTTTGTCGTAAACCCAATTTATTTAATGAAGGAGTCAAATTTATTGGACCAACGTCTAAGTGACTGCTTCAAACCATAGTGCGAATTCTCTAGCAGACAAACGTGGTCTTCTTTGCCTTCAATTTCGAAACCTTCGGGTTTTTGCATGTATCTTCTCTACTAAATCACCATTCAAAACTGCGGTCTTCATATCAAGCTACTCGTGCTTTAAATCTTTCATAGCTACCAAACCGAGCACGATACGTATAGAGATATGTTTTACAACAGGAAAAAAAATACCTCATTGAAGTCAACTCCTCGAACCTGCAAATAACCTTTAATTACTAACCGTGCCTTGTATCTCGTATCCAAAACTCATTGGTCTCTTTCTTTCTTCTTGAAAACCCACTTGCAGCCAACTACTTTCTTTCTTCCTTCGGGCTTCAAAGCTTCCATGTTTGGTTCTTGTGATAGACTCAATCTCTTCATTTATAGAGACTAGCCAACGAGATGACTTATCAGATGAGGTAGCTTCTTGATAACCTGTCGGCTCACTAGTACCAACTGTCTCTGCAACAAACAACGCATACGCCACTAGATAATCGTAGCCATATCCTTATGGAAGGTCTAATGTTCCTTCGTTTTTGGTCTCGAACGACTTAATACTCCTCATCTTGGGACTGCTCATTATGAGCTTCATCAGACGATGGTGAAGGAGAGATCTCCTGTGAACCCGAGCTTTCACCGATTTCAATTTCAACATCCGGCTCATCCTTCCTTGAATCGTCTTTACTTGGAGATTCCATATTCTTTGGTTTCAACATGGCAGATTCATCAAAAGTCACATCTCTATAATCATAAACTTTAAGATACGAACACCACAAACCTATAACCTTTAATGCCGATAGCATAACCAAGAAAAATGCGCTTTTTTGCTCGAGAATCCAACTTGCTTTCAAGACAATGTGCATATGCAGGACACCAAACACCTTAAGTGTAAAGTAATCGGCGTACTTTCTAGACCATATCTGATCCGGTGTTTTACTACCAAGTGATGTATAAGCTGATCGATTCACAATATAGCATGCCTTGTTTACCACTTCTACCCAAAACTTCTTGCCGAGCCCTGCATTAAACAACATGCACTATGCTTTCTCCAAAAAATTCCGATTCATATACTCCGCGAATCTATTCTGCTGTAGTGTGTAGACAACGGTATGATACAATCTCTTTGTTTTTGCGGAAATCATTGAAATTTCCACCATAAAATTTTATCCCGCTGTCTGTCCTTAGTCTCTTGATCTGCTTTTCTGTCTGCTTCTCAAGCAACGTCTTCTATTGCTTGAACGTAGTAAACACATCACTTTTTTGCTTCAAGAAGTATATCCAAACTTTCCTCGAAAAATCATTGATGAAAGTAACCAGATACTCGGCACTGCTTCCTTTAGAAGCAACTGGAAAGCGTCCCCAAAGATCCGAATGGATATAATCAAGAGTACCTTTTGTGTTGTGCAGCGCTTAACTGAAACTAACTCTTTTCTGCTTCCCAAATACTCAATGCTCACAAAAATCCATCTTCGATGTCCTCTTTCCACCTAATAGACCCTGCTTCGACAAATCGGCCATATCTCTCTCACTCATATGCCTGAGCCTTATGTGCCATAATCTGGTAACCTATGAATCTGTCATAAATTTGGATGATAAAGTAGCCTCCAATCTGGATGTTGTCGAACCCTACAAAGAATATAAAAACCCTTTCTTCAAGCCCTTCAAAACAACGAGAGCACTTTTGGTTACCTTATAAACTCCACCTTTAACGGAAATTAACTCCGGATAATTAAGAATGCGAAGTGTCACACTCCTAGCCCTGCAGTATGAGGTGGCTAGCAAGGTGGTATAGTGGGTGAGAAGGGTGGAGGTGTACACGGATCACAAGAGCTTGAAATACGTGTTCACTCAAAGGGAGCTGAATATGAGATAACGCAGATGGTTGGAGTTGATGGCAGACTACGATATTGATCTACAGTATCACCCGGAGAAGGTGAGCATTGTTCCTTATGCTTTCAGTCGCAGGTCGTCAGCTATGTTGCTGACTTGTCAGAAAGGGATTCTCGAAGATCTTCAGAGGCTCGAGTTAGAGGTAGTTACATCGGCCATGCTCGGATAGCTCTGGCAGTTGCAGGTTTAGTCATCGCTTATAGATCGCATCAAAGCTGCATAGGCTGGAGACCCTCAGCTGCAGAAGTTCAGATGGTTAGTTGAGACTGGTTTGAGGACGGACTTACTGATTCATAAAGATGGCTTCCTGAGATTTGGCAGTCGGCTATGTGTTCCAAAGGGGGGTATTCGAGATGAAGTTCTAGCTGAGGCACACAGTTCCGCTTACTCAGTGCATCCAAGAGGCAACAAGATGTACAGAGATCCGAGGCAACACTTCTGGTGGAACGGAATGAAGAGAGAGATTAGTCGCTTTGTCTCCAAGTGTCTGGTATGCCAATAGATGAAAGCCGAGTATCAGAGAATAGCTGGGTTGTTGCAACCGCTTCCAATACCAGAGTGGAAATGGGAGAACATCACCATGGATTTTGTGACGGCACTACCTCGAAGTCTAAGGGGCAACAATGTTGTCTGGGTTATTGTTGATCGTCTCATGAAGGCATCACGTTTCATACCTTTCCAAGTGGGACAATCGATGGAGTCGCTGGCAGAGAGGTATATGCAGGAGATTATGAGGCTGCATGGAGTGCCCGTTAGTATTGTGTCTGATTGAGACACCAGGTTCATTTCCCACTTCTGGAGGAGCTTGTAGGAGAGTTTAGGCACTTGTCTCAAGTTCAGCATAGTCTATCATCCACAGACAGACGGGTAATCCGAGCGTACTATCCAGACACTCGAGGATATGTTGAGGGCATGCATGATTGATTTTTAGGGCTCTTGGGTGGATCATCTTCATCCGGTGGAGTTTTCGTATAACAACAGCTATCAGGCTAGCATTCAGATGGTACTGTTCGAAGCTCTTTACGGAAGGAAGTGTCGATCCCCTCTTTGTTGGGATGATGTAGGTGAACGAAGGTTGCTGGGTCTTGAGCATAGTGTTCAGACAGTGAGCAAGATTCGGATGATCAAGCAACGTATCAAGGTTGCTCATGACCGACAGAAGAGTTGGGCAGATGCCGGTAGAAGGTCGTTGGAGTTTGATATTAGTGATCACGCATTTATGAAGATATCACCTACTCGGGGAGTGATCAGGTTTGGTAGTCATGGGAAACTCAATCCCCGATTCATCGGACCTTTTGAGGCGCTAGAGCGAGTAGGAGAGGTGGCTTATCGACTTGCTTTGCCTCCATCATTAGCTGGTGTGCACAATATTTTTCATGTATCTCAGTTGAGGCACTACGTTCGGGATAATAGCCATATCTTGGACCATTCAGAGTTGACGTTGGGCACCGCTCTGTCTTATGAGGAGCAGCCTACCACTATTCTCGATCATAGGAAGAAAATACTGAAGAATAAAGTCATTCTCTTGGTTCAAGTTTCTTGGGGTGGTCGCTCTCCAGGGGAGTCTACCTAGGAACGTGAGGAGGATATCCGTTCACGATTTCCGCACCTGTTTGAATAGTTGTTTATTTGTTTGTTCCGTTGTTTTCGTTCTTTAATTTCGAGAACGAAACTTTTGTAAGGGGGTATGATGTAATAATCGGATTCATTTGTACTTCCATATATATATATTTTTAAATTCTATTTTTCCTCAAATTATTCACAAATATTTTTTTTAATAATTTTTCAAATATTTTTCCTAGTTTATTCTCCAAATTAAAATCATATTTTTCCCTAAAACTGTAACACCCTAGTTCATTTATACCATATTTTATTTGAGTATTTTCTAATCTGGTGACCGTTTCTTGATTGTTACTTCTTTTGGGTGTGGATAGTGTTTTGGTATCTGTGGTTAGTATCCGACCCGACCCACATGCTTGAAACCCATCTTGGTTCTAGATTACGATATATCCTTACTAGTACGAAGGATCCGTACACATTTAGATTTGATATCACACGTATATAATATGTTGCATCTACATTTCTTTCAGATAATACAAATTATAACCAAATATAATATTTTTAATGTCTAGCATGGCCTTTTATCATACCCCATATATTGTGGTTGCATCCTGACATCGTGTTTATATCCAGTTTAGTGAAACAGACTCGTTTGGATCGCTACATATTTTTATGTGTATCCGTTCTTGGGGTATGCATTTTACCTAACCGAATGTCGCATTATAATTTTAACTGACACGTGTATTATTCGAATTTTAAAACTAGATTTTTAGACAGAACCCGGGTATTTTTCGGAGTATATTTGATATTAGCTATAAATCCTAGAAAATATATTATAATATATTTTACGAATATATATTAAATATATTTTAAATTATATTTTTTTAACTAAATTTTATTCACCCACTCTCTCCTTCTCTCTTCACTCTGCCTCTATCTCCCCCTATATATATCTAAATTATTATAAACCTAATATTTTAAAAAACAACCCACAGTTCTCTCTCTCTCTCCTTCTCTTTCTTCTTTCCCTCACCCTCGTCGCGAGAAACCCACGTCCGAGCCCTAGCCCTCGTCGCCGACCTCCCCATGACCATCCTAACCTCACCATCTCCTCGACTTCCTTCGCCTGGCGACGGATCCACAAATCATTATTGTCCTTTGGCCTGGTGACGGTCTCTCTGTAGGTGCCCCAGTCTCTTGCAATAACCGCATACTCGGGCCCTTCGCTGCTTCATCGGTACACCTCCTCTTTTACTAACAGGGATTCTCTCACGATCAGGGCTCCTCCTGGTGCACGAACTAGCTGCCTCTTTAACCCTCAGCTAAAAGATCGTCCGCCTTTTCCTGAGCTTCTCTCAATCCTTGCAGTACGCCCAAAATCTCGCCGGTCTGACTCCGAGAAGTGCAGGTGGAAAAAGAGTCGTTGAACGCCAGGTTTTAGCTTTTGCTGTGCAACACTAATAGAAACTTAAAGGTATTGTTGGAGATAGTGCCCTCAAAGTCAATTATTGGATCGCAGGTACATGATTGCAATGATTAAGGCAGGACCTATACCGATATGACAGTCTTACTCGAGATGATAGTATGCTATCTGGTTTGTCTTTATCATCGTATACATGCTTTAGTTCACTATTGCATGATGATAGAGCCCATAGGATTCTTTCTTGATTACCAGCAGTATGATGGCGATCATATACGTGGGAGCTGGGGTCTGTAAGCACATCCTTTATGTGTCCCTAGTCGTGGGAGTTTCGAGACAGGGTATCGATACTCCAGAGTAGATTAGTGTATACAGTCAAGACCCCGACGAGGGGCGGTGGCCGGTCTCACAAGCCACTGGTGTCAGTCTTGATCACCTAAGATGTATACAGGTGCTCATTGGGTTATGAGTATACCGGACAGGACTCGCGCGGGAATCTGCTACTTGGTATTATACATATCGTCAGATAGCAATTCCCTGGTGACATGTGTACAGATTAGTTCATCGACCTGAGATCATCATTTGTCTCATATGAGTTCCCACTGTGCTTAGATTACTACTCTACCACGCTCAAAGGAGTTGTGCAAACAGGTTTTAGTTGGGTACAGTCCCGAGCCACATTGGAGGCAAGTGAGCGGATCGTCGTGGATTCGTCTCTCCCGGTATTGGGGGTTGATGTCGCGCAGTACACGGGTGGCCATCACTAGGAATCCTCGGCCGAGGTAGTGGAGAATTACTGATTAGGATCAGTAGTTTCTTAGGTGGTGATGGGCTTCATGCCGACACGATTTATCGCGTTATTAGGGGTCTGACTTTATCCACCCCCCTAGACTCGATATGCGATACTCTTTAGACGAATGGACCGGACTGTATATACATTGCCACTGTCAGGCTCAGTAGGGTTTATAGATGAGTTCGCTCTTCAGCTTCCCTTCCAATCAATACATAGGCAAACCGTTACGTACAGCTTGTACCTCTGACGTGCTAGGGGTTATACCCAGTGCCGATGTGTTGATGAGTCATTAGAGTCCCCCACAGAAACTTTCCCAAGTTCGGGCGAAACGTTGTAGAGGTCGTATGGTGATATGGCAGGGTTCAGAAAAAGCACGTGCGTTTTCGCACGTGTCGTTTTTCGGGCAGATAATACTGGTCGGCTTTGGTTTAAGCCGGATCCGAGTATTATGCTGTGTAGATATAATATTTTTGTCTCAGTTGCATTTGTATTCGGTCATAATACAAATGCGGGTATGTTTATACTGATACGGGGTTATCCTGAAATTAGTTTCAGGATCACTTTTGGAAGTTGCCAGTTTCCAGTTTTCTATCAGCCGTATTTAACATTCGGTTAAATACGGATTTATCTTTTCTTGGGATTTGTGTGGAAGCTTCTAGAAGAGGTGACAAGGATGGTGACTAGGATAGTGAGGTGGCTTTGTGTAAGCCTGCGGGGGCGCCCCGGCCGTCGATCCGACGCCGGAAACGCGGAAAACAAAAACTTTGCGAACTTAGCAAAACGGCACCACCGCGGACTTTTTACCCGGATCGGGCCATTAACCTAGCTAGCAAGCAAAATAGAAAAGAGTAGAGATGCAATACCAAGCGATCCGTGTCCTTCGGTCTTCGTCTCCACTCCGATCTCCTGCGGAATCTCCGTCACCTCCTCGCTCGTCGGAAAGGGCACCACGTGGCCGGAATCTTTTACGGGCTCCCGCCTCTTGACCGAGGCAACTCGGGCGCGAAGTTGGCTAGCCGACGCGTCCAAGGCTTGCTATAGAATAGTGTAGTAAGCTTGTCTCTTTTGGGTATGTGAAGTTGCCATGGAAGATGTGGAGGAAAGGAGAATAAGCTATGGAGTGATGTGTGTAATCCTTTTTCAAGCAAGCATGAAAAAAAATGAGATGATTTCTTTCCACCACTCACAAAAATGATCCTCCCCCTCTCAATGAAGTGGCCGGCCCTCCCTCTCTAGAATGGGATTGGAGAGAGAAAAATGCAAGAAAGAATATATCAACAATATAGAAAATGGTCACTCTCATTTCACTAATCAATCTCCTTTTTCAAAACCATCACAAGAAAAGATAATGAAGTGGACAAGAATGGAATATCATCATGAAGCAAGTCTCATCATAATCCACAAATGCAAGAAAACCCTCCACTAAATGTTAATTGCAAACTTGCAATTAACACCCTCCAACAAGAAAGTCCGACCGAGAAGGAATGAAGGAAAACCGGCCGGAACGGAATGCAAACTGGCAACCCCAGAAAACCGATCACGTAATAAATTACAGGAAAACCCCGCTACTGCAAATACATGCCCGCATTTGTATTCCCACTGAACACAAATGCAAAGAGACAAAACTACACTATCAAATACTAGGATCCGGCTTAAGCCAAAGCCGGCTAGTAAAAACCGTCCGATCATGATCCGTGCAATACCGCACGTATCTGATCGAACCCTGCCATATCTCCATACGGCCTCTACAGCGTTTCGCCCGAAACTTGAGTAACTGTCTGTGTGGTGGACTCTAAAGACTCGTCAATACTATGGCTATGGATTTAACCACTAGCACGTCAGAGGTATAAGCCATACGTGACGGGCCACCAGCTATTGACCAAAAGGGACGTCGATGAGCGAACTCATCCTGACACCCTACTGAGCCTGTCAGTGACAATATCCGTACAGTCCGGTCCGTTCGTCTATGAGCATCGCATGGCGGGCCTAGGGGGTTGGTAAAAGTCAGACCCCCAAAAGCGGTACAAGTCGTGTCGGAGTGTAGCCCAGAACACCCTGAGATACTACTGGATTACCTACCAGCAAATCTCCTGCCTTGGCCAAGGACTTTTCATGTTCTGGCTCTCCTAGACACAGCGCGACCTCACCCCCAATACCGGGAGAGACGAACCCCTGCAGATCCGCTCACTGCCTCCATGTGGCTCGGGACTGTACCCAACTAAAACCTGTTTGCACGACTCCTTTGAGCCGTGGTAGGGTAGTAATCAAAGTACAGTGGGAACTCACACGAGACAAATGACGATCTCAGGTCGATGAACTAACCTGTACATATGTCACCAGGGAACTGCTATCTGACGTCAGGTATAAGACCAACTAGCATATTCCCGGCGAGTCCTGTCCGGTGTACTCATAACCCAATGAGCACCTGTATACATCTTAGGTGAACCAACTGACACCAGTGTCTTGTGAGACCGGCCACCGCCCCTCGTCGGGGTCTCGACTGTATACACTAGTCTACTCTGGAGAAACGATGCCCTGTCTCGAATCTCCCACGACTAGGGACCTTTTAAGGATGTGCTTGTAGACCCCCAGCTCCCACTTATATGATCGCCCTCATACTGCTGGTGGTGAAGCAAGAATCCAAGGGGCTTTATCAACGTGTAATAGCGACTCGAAAGGTCACCTAAAGCAGTACACGATGATAAAGATAAACCAGATAGCATACTATCATCTCGAGTAAGACTGTCCTACCAGGATAGGTCCTCCCCTCAATCATTGCAATCACGTGCCTTTGATCCAATAATTGACTCTGAGGGCACTATCACCAACAATCTCCCACTTGCACTCGAGGCTAATTATTGCGATGTCGCATACTCACAGCCCGTGTGATACCGAACACCCAACTCCTCTACTAGTCAGTCTCACAAAGCTCGTTTGCGAGACTAATGCGTTCGAGGAATAGCCTCAGTGAGTGGATCCGCTTTGATGTTTCTTTCTATGTCTCTCTGTATCTCAAGTTCGCGGAGAAAGCCATCTCCCGAAATGAGCAATACCTGTCTTAGAATGTCTGGATGTCTGAAGGGACCTAGCTCATAAGTGAACTCTAAATCCAAACTTCTTAGACTGTATTGTCAACTGAACTTAATCAGTATCCTACGCCATGCCTTCCCTCAGTATCCACCTGGACCACCTGTCCAAAATACTGCCCTTCGTCAGAAGGAAAAACTATAACTCTGACAGCCACTCTGCCATCCAGGTCACCTTGGAAGCCTGGAATGATAACCGTCTCCTAAAGGAGGCTGCCGTTATCAATTCCTTAGAACATCAACTTATGTTCTAAAACTGCTTCCGATTGTTTCTCCAGGATTGGATCAATATCAACTTATTGCACCTACTGCAAGAACAACATCTGGTGTGGTACTTGACATCTCATGATTGACTCAATTTCCTGAGCAAGTGATCTGCCAATCATGCACATCCCTCTCCCCTTTAGTCTGTAAGACACCTTTAGAGAGGGTGACTCCATTACCTGCAGGTACACTACCGTGCCAGGAGTCGTCCATTCTAAATACTCATAGAATGCGGTCAAAGTACCCACATTGGGAAACCACCCAAATCTAGATCTAAAACCATAGATCTAGTAACCAGAATGTCTGATATAATATCCAAATCCTGTATGGAGAAACCACCGTGTGACGACCAAAGTATAACCGATCGTAGTATAGGAATATCACTTCCTACTCTGTGTATGCCATCAAATACCAGGACATCACACCCTACTACCTTCTTAACAGATCCATCCCCTATTCTGATGAAGTCAAACCTATGACTGTCACATCAGAAATAGATGATCTATCTCCGCTATATCTGCTCTAGTCTATAAATAGACATAAGCCTGATGTCCACCAATGCTTCCGCTGCTCCCACTGACTACGACAACCCTCTGGCAGAGTCATATAGATATGCACTTCTAAAGCCAGTTTAGAACGACACTATACTCATCCTCCTGCCGGGTCTCACAGTCTGGAACAACAGCAATGGCAAGTCTGGGTAAACAAGAACCTCCCTGCCACCGTCCTTGAGCATACCGAAGTACCTCCCGAGTGCCTGAGGTTACCCACCATATCTGCGGAGTGGCCAATGGAATGTCAAACCAGATTGAATCTTTAGGTTCTTATGAAATCTTCAGTAATCGTTTGTGGTTCTGGAATCACTTCCAGTTCTACCATACTCCCACTACTGTTTTCTGGAAAAAAAAAACATTTTTGATAAAACTGTGGCGAGTCAAGAACAATATCACTATTGATCTTCCAGATGGTAGAAAGTCAATCCTCGTCATAGCCCGGGTCAACCCACAAACAGTCATTACTGAAACGTGCCTTGAGTTGTCCAGAGTCTGGTTTTAAGCATAAGCCGGACAACTCCCCGTATCTTAACAATGTCAAGATATGAACTGTTCTATATCCAAAAACAGAGGCACTGATTTAATTGAACCAGATTCAAATCATGCAGCTGTCTCCAGTGCATGTCAACTAAATGGAAAGAGGCCGATCAGCGTTACTCAACTTAGGAGTACTTCCAATTATGAGTAACCTGAAAGAGAAGCTAGTTCTCTTAATCATTACTATCAACTGAATACCATTCACAAGTATCTACTCTTCGATCATCTTGAAGAATCCCGATACTTGCAACACCTGGTTCTCTACTTTACTCTTATACCTATAACTCCTCAAAACTTAGACCCTGTGTTTCTACGAAACACATGTCTAAGAACTAGAGAAGTTAAAAGTAAACAGAATATAGTACGAGGACCAACCCCTCTGTCCTAATGGACACAGGACAATATACAATACTCTGTATAAGTCCCCTGAGTGTAGTGACTCATTCACTGTGTGTCGTAGGTTGAAAACTGTACTTTTGGTTAAGAAGAATTACACCGTTGTTCAATGCTCCTTACCTAACCATCCACTGGTATAGGTAAATGTCATAGACATAATTTCAAAAAAAGATATGTCTCACTCTATAAAAATAGACATACAGATATATCAATTTGAAATTGATGCACAACAACGGATATTCAAAACCAAATATTTGCCGACCGGCAAACAACCCAGGTGACTTCCTCAAATATCACCAATTCCAACGAATCCCGATATAATGAGGATGGTCACCTAATTCCCAATAACTTACTCCTCTTCATCATCTGTAAAACCATACAGATGTGAGACTCATACCTGGTAAATACATACCCTGGAGTAAGTATCTAATTGGGAAATCAGTTTTCTTTTAACAGTACACAGTGAAACTGAAACATTGAAATGTTTCGATGGGGTATCCTGGTATTCCTAGTAATGCCTCTTCCATTAACCAGATTCACGACTGTAACCGTATAATTCTTTGCCATCTTTCCAAATCCCTTTACATGTCTTTTGTCATTACCTTCTGTACACCTCTTTAGGCCAAATGGTTTTCTTCCTTCCCTACCGTTCGGCACCAGCCTATGGTTTGGAAGAAGACTATCCAATAAGCATAATGGGTGTACTGTCCTAATCCTAGGAGCACTCGCAATGCGAGAGAAGGTGAGGATAAAAGACAACCGAATGAACTTAATTCATAGATGATTTAGGATTGACAAAGAAGTACATGGTTTGGTCGTGAATAGCAGTCGCAATTTACTTTGCCCTCTTACTAATCCCTTGCTTTGTCTGAACTTAATACCTTCTGTACACCGTTTAGGCTAATTGGCTTTCTTCATTCCCCATCGTTCGGCACCAGCCTAAGGTTTGGAAGAAGACTGTCCAATTTGCGTAATAGGTGTACTACTCCTAAACCAAGGAGTACTCGCAACCTGAGAGAAGGTGAAAAGAAAAGACAACTGAATAGTCCTATCCATTTTCTCCAGAACCAGAAACCATCCTCGAAGTCCTTCGAGTTCGTATATAACCATACGATGGTTTTGTCCAATGGAAGTGGACGTTCGTAGTAATACGGGGTGTCCCGGAGAAAAGGGTAAAAGTACTAGTGGCAAAGAGGTCTGCAACTCTGACAATCCAAAAGCCAGTGTTAAGAAGGTTCGGTCAACTTGGTCACTGAGTCATAGTCTAGGGTCGGGTCACTGGTCGCTACCAAAGAGAGAGAGAAAAGAAACACTCAGCGTGCACTCTAACCTAGATCAGAATGGTCATCACTTTATCTAATCTGGAAACCTCCCACTGTAACGTCAAATTCTTCCCCAAACCTGAAAGAAGAATTAGCCGGGATAACCCGAAGAGTAAACCAACTCATCAGTGGGAATCGGGATCCAACTATCATCGCATGATAACGTGACGGAATCCGCTCACGTTATCACACTCCAGAAGGTATGCGCATATCTGGCAAGTTTCAGTTCTTTTGAAACTCCCGATGTGGATTTTTACCCCATGCTCTTATGACCTTGGCGTGAGGTCAAAATATCATAAGTCACATGTCAAGTTCTACCCGTCATTATCCTGGTTAATTTGAACCCACCCGTACATACCCTTGACGTAGGCCAAAATAGTAGTACGACTGTCCCAAATCAACGCATCTATCTATGCAACAGATAAATACCCGACAGCTACCAAACACTATGCCTTGGCGTGAGGTCAAAATACATAGCTTGAATACTACCGAATATTTAACTGAAATGACGGAGGGCTACGAATGGTTTCTGGCGAAAACCTTTAACGTAATGAACTTGATATCGTTGAAGGAACAGATAGCTTTTTTAAAATATAGTGACGAAAACCTTTGCTAAAGAGGTCACTCCCGGTGAAGGGATCTCGGCTCTTTCCCCGTAGAATGAGGTGCAGGATATTCCAACTGAATACCACGATGCAAAGCAAAAGTAATCGGCTATAGTGAAGTTATTGCCCTGACGTAAACTTCTGTCCAAGGGGTCACTCCCGGTGAAGGGATCTCGGCCCTTGCCTCGTCGACTGAGGAGCAGGATATTCCAACTGAATACCACTGTGCAAAACAAAAGTGAACGACCTTGCAATAACAGCTTTTTGAAAAAATGTTCCAACAACATCAGAATAGGTTTGTTTAACTTGCATTGATCCGAATCAATGCAGTCCCATCAATTGATCACACCACAAAGAACGAAAATATACTGACGTACGTATATGCCATCCGCATTCGCCACTGGGTCCCGTCATCACCCGTTAGGTTAGCTAACTAACGACAGAGTGGGGACTGGACTAGCGCGGATGCAAAACACATACATAACATCTACTAATATATATATGATATATAATTTTCGCTCAAGGCGTGATAAAATGCAGCAACACAGAAATGTATAGCAATACAGATCAATACAGATATCTGGGATCCCCGGGTTTCACAGAGCCGCTGCTGAAACCCGACGTTCCCCTGGTCGTGTGGATAGCCTGCGCAATGAAATCCTAGACCCCTACGGGCGCGGCAAGTTACCCGCCAAAACCTGAAGCGAGGCAGCCCCCTTCAGCTACGTGAATGGACCACCCAGCACTTCACGGAATCCGGTAACTTGGGCACCCCTCCTGGGTCAATCCTATACCCCCTACGAGTGCGGCGAATAGCCCGCCAATTCTAGAGTGAAGCCCCCTCCGTCTCAATGCCATGAGATGCGGGCTTGTTGCCTTCTAGAACCCGGCTATCCGTGCACCCCTCTGCGGGGTAATCCTAGTACAGAAAGTAAAATATACATACAACGGGTACATCGACCGCAACCTGGTCGTGCCCTACAAGAATAATACAATCAGGCAGTGACGGCAGTCCACATGTCGGACGCTCGCCCCGCAATATCAAAAGTACATAATACAACAAAACTGTACTACCACTGCAACCAGGCTATCCCCACGACCGATCCGCAACAACACAGTACAATCACAGAACATCAACGTGAATGTCACATTCGCAAATCCGTCTAACCGGGCTATAGCAGATAGACTGGATTTACCGATCGAGTGACATTCACGGTCGCAGATATAATGTAAATACTGTGAACTGGCATGTTTAAAATATCCGATCGAACAAATTTATCAAAGTGGGCCCCAAGCAGTACTGTAGCACTTACAGAAAATCTGGGCCCAAAAATAATATCCCAAAACCCCTATTTACAAGTCTAAAGCTTACTGGGAAATTTTGGTGCAATGATCACACATTCCCACCGCAGAACCGCGGCCGAACCAGGGGTTTGGCCGCGTTTCCGCGGTCGTACTAAGAGATCGGTGCATGAAAATTTACCAGAAGTCTTAGAATTCCATGCTTGTGTTTCTGCAGTGACCTGAAAAATTTTTAGAGCAGAAAAAAAAATTTCGACAGAAACACGATGTAGGAAAAATGCGGTTTTTGGGAACTTTGTTCGATCGAGTTTTAAACACACTAGACCATGCTAGGCTAAGTTAATGGCGTGGCTCTGATACCAATGTAAGCCCGCGGGGGCGTCCCGGCCGTCGATCCGACGCCGGAAACGCGGAAAACAAAAACTTTGCGAACTTAGCAAAACGGCACCACAGCGGACTTTTTACCCGGATCGGGCCATTAACTTAGCTAGCAAGCAAAATAGAAAAGAGTAGAGATGCAATACCAAGCGATCCGTGTCCTTCGGTCTTCGTCTCCACTCCGATCTCCTGCGGAATCTGCGTCACCTCCTCGCTCGTCGGAAAGGGCACCACGTGGCCGGAATCTTTTACGGGCTCCCGCCTCTTGACCGAGGCAACTCGGGCGCGAAGTTGGCTAGCCGACGCGTCCAAGGCTTGCTATAGAATAGTGTAGTAAGCTTGTCTCTTTTGGGTATGTGAAGTTGCTATGGAAGATGTGGAGGAAAGGAGAATAAGCTATGGAGTGATGTGTGTAATCCTTTTTCAAGCAAGCATGAAAAAAAATGAGATGATTTCTTTCCACCACTCACAAAAATGATCCTCCCCCTCTCAATGAAGTGGCCGGCCCTCCCTCTCTAGAATGGGATTGGAGAGAGAAAAATGCAAGAAAGAATATATCAACAATATAGAAAATGGTCACTCTCATTTCACTAATCAATCTCCTTTTTCAAAACCATCACAAGAAAAGATAATGAAGTGGACAAGAATGGAATATCATCATGAAGCAAGTCTCATCATAATCCACAAATGCAAGAAAACCCTCCACTAAATGTTAATTGCAAACTTGCAATTAACACCCTCCAACAAGAAAGTCCGACCGAGAAGGAATGAAGGAAAACCGGCCGGAACGGAATGCAAACTGGCAACCCCAGAAAACCGATCCCGTAATAAATTACAGGAAAACCCCGCTACTGCAAATACATGCCCGCATTTGTATTCCCACTGAACACAAATGCAAAGAGACAAAACTACACTATCAAATACTAGGATCCGGCTTAAGCCAAAGCCGGCTAGTAAAAACCGTCCGATCATGATCCGTGCAATACCGCACGTATCTGATCGAACCCTGCCATATCTCCATACGGCCTCTACAGCGTTTCGCCCGAAACTTGAGTAACTGTCTGTGTGGTGGACTTTAAAGACTCGTCAATACTATGGCTATGGATTTAACCACTAGCACGTCAGAGGTATAAGCCATACGTGACGGGCCACCAGCTATTGACCAAAAGGGACGTCGATGAGCGAACTCATCCTGACACCCTACTGAGCCTGTCAGTGACAATATCCGTACAGTCCGGTCCGTTCGTCTATGAGCATCGCATGGCGGGCCTAGGGGGTTGGTAAAAGTCAGACCCCCAAAAATGGTACAAGTCGTGTCGGAGTGTAGCCCAGAACACCCTGAGATACTACTGGAATACCTACCAGCAAATCTCCTGCCTTGGCCAAGGACTTTTCATGTTCTGGCTCTCCTAGACACAGCGCGACCTCACCCCCAATACCGGGATAGACGAACCCCTGCAGATCCGCTCACTGCCTCCATGTGGCTCGGGACTGTACCCAACTAAAACCTGTTTGCACGACTCCTTTGAGCCGTGGTAGGGTAGTAATCAAAGTACAGTGGGAACTCACACGAGACAAATGACGATCTCAGGTCGATGAACTAACCTGTACACATGTCACCAGGGAACTGCTATCTGACGTCAGGTATAAGACCAACTAGCATGTTCCCGGCGAGTCTGGTCCGGTGTACTCATAACCCAATGAGCACCTGTATACATCTTAGGTGAACCAACTGACACCAGTGGCTTGTGAGACCGGCCACCGCCCCTCGTCGGGGTCTCGACTGTATACACTAGTCTACTCTGGAGAAACGATGCCCTGTCTCGAATCTCCCACGACTAGGGACCTTTTAAGGATGTGCTTATAGACCCCCAGCTCCCACTTATATGATCGCCCTCATACTGCTGGTGGTGAAGCAAGAATCCAAGGGGCTTTATCAACGTGTAATAGCGACTCGAAAGGTCACCTAAAGCAGTACACGATGATAAAGATAAACCAGATAGCATACTATCATCTCGAGTAAGACTGTCCTACCAGGATAGGTCCTCCCCTCAATCATTGCAATCACGTGCCTGTGATCCAATAATTGACTCTGAGGGCACTATCACCAACACTTTGTTCATTAATGGTGCATTAATTGAGTTGATGACTATGGTTATGAATCATTGTTTCATTTAATGAGTTCATACTAGGTGTATTATGACTCATTCATTTGTATTAGTGCTTATTCTCACCATCCCTCCTCCTACACTCACCCTCCTCTCCTTTATATGGTCGGCCACCTCCTTAAGAGGATGATATGGTTGTTGTTTGAAAAGATTAAGGATTTTGGTTCATGGAAATTGATATACTTCATTTCTCATTTCGTAACGATCCAAAAGGCAACTTCATTAACCGTTCGTCCATAACCTTGGACGTAACGAGACAAAGTGTTCTACTCATTCTCTACTTCATCTTGGTCGTCTCTTTTAGCAAACTTGACGATCGAGTTTTCTCGGTTCAGAGGCGGGAGCCCGTTTAAAGATCCGTCGACGTTGTGCCACCTGGATGACAAGATTGGAGATTCAGGAGATCGGAGCAGCCGCAACAAAGCGTGGGTTGATGGTTGAAGACCGAAGGACTCGGATCATTCGGTATAACGTTTCTACCCCCTTTGCAATTTGTTAGTTTAGCTTTAATGGCAGATCCGGGTTACGGTACGCGATAGCGCCAGTTGTAAAAAGTTTTTGTTCCGCATTTGGCGTCTGTTAGACGGCCGGGACGCTACCGTGGACTTACAGTGGTATCAGAGCCTCACCATTAAGCTATACTAACTTGTGCTAACACGTTTAAAATATCGATCGAACGGATTTCGCAAAACTACAATTTTCAGCACACAAGTTTCTGTCGATTTTTTTTAAGGGCCTAAAAATAATTTTACATATCACAGAAACGTGTGCAGAGTTTTTTAAGAATTATGGAAAAAAATGTGCACGTGATCCCTCATTATGACCGCAGATTCGCGGTCAAACCTAGGGTTTGACCGCGGAAGCGCGGCCGTTCTGTGGGAACAGTGCATCATTTTTTCCAGAGTGCTTTATCTTGTAAATTGTGGTGTTTTGGTACTATTTGTTTGGGCCCAGATTTTGTTACTGTACAGCAGATGTAGGTGGGGCCCATTTCGGGAAATTTGGTCTATCGAAATTTTAAATTTGTTAGTATGCAGTATTTACATTATATCTCCGACCGGGAATGTCATTTGATTAGTAAACCGCGTCTGATTGCTATAGTTCTTTTAGACGGGTTTGCGAACGTGACATTCGCGTTGATGTTCTTTGTTATGTTGTATTGTTGCGGATATGTCGTGGTGGATAGCAGGGTGCAATGATAGTGCAGTTTGGATTTATTTGTACATTTGATATTGCGGGGCGAGCGTCCAACATGTGGACTGTCGTTACTGTCTGTTTGTATAATATTCTTTTGGGGCACGACCGGGTCGAGGTCGATGTACCTGTTGTACATATTTTTATTTCTGTACTAGGTTTATCCCGTGAAGGAGTTTACGGATAGCCGGGTTCTGGAGGGCAACGGGTCCATATCTCATGGCTTTGAGAGGCAAAGGGACCTCACTCTAGAATTGGCAGACTATTCACCGCATTCGTAGGGGGTACAGGATGACCCAAGGAAGGGTGCTCAATTTACAGGATTCCGTGAAGTGCCGGGTGTTCCATTCACTATGTTGTGGGGGACTACCTCGCTTCAGGTTTTGGCGGGTAACTTGCCGCACCCGTAGGGGTCTAGGTTTCATTGCACAGGCTATCCACACGACCAGGGGAACATCGGGTTTCAGCAGCGGCTCTGTGAAACCCGGGGATCCCAGATTATCTGTATTAATGTTCTGTGATGCTTATTACTTTTCTGTAATATTGCATATTATCACGCCTGTAGCGATTATTGTATATTGGTATATATACTATTAGATGTTGTATATGTTTTACACCCGCGCTAATCCAGCCCCCGCTCTGTCGTTAGTTAAGTAACCTAACGGGTGATGACGGGACCCAGTGGCTAATGCGGATGGCATATATGTACATTTTATTTTTGTTCTTTTCTGGTGTGATTGATTGATGGGACTGCATTGATTCTTATCAATGAAAGGATAAAACAAACCTATATTTGATGTTGTTGGAACAAATTTTAAAAGTGTTATTACAAAGATGTTTTCTTTTGTTTTGCATAGTGATATTCAGTTTGAATATCCCGCACTTCATTCGACGAGGCAAGGGCCGAGATCCCTTCACCGGGAGTGACCCCTTGGGCATAAGTTTACGTCAGGATAATAACTTCAATATAGTCGATTACAAGTTGCTTTGCATCGCGGTATTCAGTTGGAATATCCTGCACCTCATTCCACGAGGAAAGAGCCGAGATCCCTTCACGGGAGTGACCTCTTTAGCAAAACGTTTTTTCGTCACTATATTTTATAAAAAGCTATCGGGTTCCTTCAGCGAGATCAAGTTCATTACGTTAAAGGTTTTTCGCCAAAAACCAGCCGTAGCCCTCCGTCATTTCTTTCGGGTATTCAGTAGTATTCAAGCTATGTATTTTGACCTTCGCCAAGGCATAGTGTTTGGTAGCTGCTGGGTATTCATTTGTAGCATAGATATATGTGTTGGTTTGGGACAGTCGTACTACTATTTTGGCCTTCGTCAAGGGTATGTACGGGTGGGTTCAAATTGACCTGGACAATGACGGGTAGAACTTGGCATGTGACTTATGACATTTTGACCTTCGCCAAGGTCATAAGAGCATGGGCCAAAAATCACATCGGGAGTTTCAAACATACTGAAACTTGCCAGATATGCGCATACCTTCTGGAGTGTGATAACTTGAGTGGCTTCCATCAAGTTATCATGCGATGATAGTTGGATCCCGATTCTCACTGATGAGTTAGTTTACTCTTCGGGTGATCCCGACTAATTCTTCTTTCAGGTTTGGAGGAGAATTTGAGATTGCAGTGGGAGGTTTCCTGATTAGATAAAGTGATAATCATTCTGATCTAGGTTGGAGTGTACGCAGAGTGTTTCTTTTATCTCTCTCTTTTTGGCAGCGACCTTTGACCGACCCTAGACTATGACTCAGTGACCAAGTTGACCGAACTTTCTTAAAAATACTGACTTTTGGATTGTCCAAAGTTGCATAAGTCATTGCCGCTCTTTCTTTTACCCTTTGTATTTCTCAGAACACCCTGTATTACTACGAACATCCACTTCCATTGGATAGATCCATCGTATGGTTATATACAAACTCGAAGGTACTTCTTCGAGGATGGATCCAGGTTCAGGAGAAAAAGAATTGGTTTATTCAGTTGTCTTTTGTTATCACCTTCTCTCAGGTTGCGAGGGCTCCTTAGTTTAGGAGAGTAAACCTATTACGCTTATTGGATAGTCTTATTCCAAACCATAGGCTGGTGCCGAAAGGTAGGGAATGAAGAAAACCAATTAGCCTAAGTAGGGTGTGCAGAAGGTAATATATAAAGACAAAGGGATTAGAAAGAGGGCAAAGTAAATTGCGACTATAATCATTCACGACCAAACCACGTACTTCATCGCTACTCCTATTTCACCTTTAAAAGGAATAAGGTATTTTTTAGATTGTCTTTTATCATCACCTTCTGTAACATTTCAGAAAAATATAATATTATTTTTGGGAATTTGTATAATTTAATATTATTTTATTGGATATTGTAATATTTCGGTATAATTAAATACCGATAAATGGGGAAAATTCTGAAGAAAAAATTATGGAAATTCTAAAATGTGTTTAATGTAGGGTTTTTGGAAAAAAGTTTACCAAAATTGGTTTCTGATGATATATCTGATTTTATGAATATTTTATCGGATGTTTAGCTGCACACATATGTGCATGGTAACTTAGGTTAAGCCTAGGGGGTTGAACCATATAGATGACCATGGTGGGTTGAACCATTTGATTAAGTTAATTGGGTCAATTAGTGTTTTGGATTAGGTTGGGTTTGACTTGTGACTAGAGAGAGAGAGAGGTGGCTATAGGTTATGTCGCCCCATTTCATTTCAAACTTTTACTTGTCTTTCAAACTCCCTCTCACTCTCACACATCACTCCACAACCATCCTGCATCAGCAGCATCATGTAGATGAGGCAAACATCAGCCCCTAGCTGCTGCTACAAGCTGATGCATCATAGCCCCATATCTACACCCTCACATCTACACAACATCAGCCCCATTATCAACACATCAGCCCCCATTATCAACACTTCAGCCCATTGTATCAGCAAAACAGCAGCAACAACCCATACCAGCCACACCCCCATTCAAAACAACAGCCCCAATTTTTGCATCAGCTGAATCAACCTCATTCAAAAACATCAACACCAAACCAATAACTCACAACTGCAGAAGCTGCTGAAACAACAACAAAAGGAGAATAGCAGCAGCAGCAACCTGATGCAAAACATGCAACAAAATAGAAATAGCAAACAGCAGCATCAGCTTCAGCTACTGCTACAGGAGCACTTCAGCAGCAGCACCCCACTTCCTCCTTCTCTTCTCCTTCACCCTAGGACACTCTTGAGGTATAATCTTGCAACCCAACTTCTTTCTTGCAAGTTATAGTTGTTTAGCTGAAATCTAGTGTTATTGTGTGGTCTAGTGCTAGTTTAGGTAAATTTGAGTGAAGACTTGACCAAGTGTTGGTTTTGGTGGTTGGTATAACCCTATTAGGTGTATTTGAGACTAGTTTAACTCAGAAATTCCCCAGATTCCAGCAAAATACCAGATTCTTTATACTTAGCGTAATTTAGCGATTTTGTCGACTTTGTAGCCTTTCTGGAATCTGCTACAACCCGGGACCTCCTAAAATAAAATTGACTTGGCAGTGAGACGTGCAGGTAGATAGAAGCCAACACCCAAAGCCCCAGCCCCTGGACCCACTTCATGGCCGCAGATTTATCCCTTCTGGCTGCAATTTACGGCCAGAGCAGTAGGGAACCGCCTCGTTTTGCGTGCACGACTCTTTTACCTGTAAACTTGACCCCTGGAATGTCTAGTTTTGACTGGTTCCAACCAGGGTAGAATCTGGGTTGATTTCTTGACTTGGCGCATGATTTACGACTTGTTTTCGTATGGATTTTGGTATTCGATGATTCGTTTCTGTCGGGTGGCGTTTGAACGCCAACGGCAGAGGATTATGGATTGTGTTTGCACGCGAGGCCACAGGTTTTTAACTAAGGGCGTAGCATGCACCATTTTGGCTTCCGACATGGTTTTTATGTGTTTTAGCATGTGATATCCTTGTAGGTACCCCATGAGGCGTCGAAGCGTTGGAGATGCAAATGGCGACGTCGGCACCGGCACACATAAGAATGTGAGTAGATTTATAACTACGGGGAGAAGTCGGGTGGATGGCGTATAGTACCCCCGCAGTCCGATATCTAGTATACCATATATACTGTACTTATATGATAGCTTATGTGTGACTTGATTGTTTAGGATGTGGTAGGTGTACTATGCATTGATTAGGGTTAAAAGTAACTAGTGTAGTTCCTAGTCGCGAACCCTAGAATAGTTTGCACCCACACGCACACACGTGCTTATTTGCTATGTTTATACTTTGATGACGAGGATATTGGAGGACTTTGGATGTGAGTCGATGAGTTTGGGCATGGAGCCATGATATCGGTGATGTGATGTGATTCGTATTTGGGATACGATATATGCTTTTTTTTAGCGGGCCTTTGGGCGTGTCTTCCGCACACGCATTCATACTTATGTAGATGGTATCGATTCGTACTAGACTTAGATCAGTGCCCCACATTATATGATTTGATGATAAGGATACCAGATAATTGATGTGATGATCGTGATATTGACCCGCACCCAGCTATTGGGATGTCGTACGACGATTTACCGTACGAGCTTTATATTGATGATTGATCCGCACTCATAACTTGAGGGTGTCAGATGATTTACAGTATCGTATGCGATACTATTGATGCGGGATCACCGACTACTATCTTTATTTATATATATCGACTCAGACTTAGGTAGTTTTCTTACCCCTCCCGATTGACTTGGTAGTTAGAACAGGAGTTAGTATAGTAGATGTTAGACTTGACCCGAGTCATACCTATTTCAAAACTAACGAATCGGGAGTATTTTAAAGACAGGCAAAAAGGGACTCTACGGATAATTTCAAAAGGGACATTTTTTTCTTAAAAACACCGTAGCCCTTATTTTACAAAAACCCCGATTCGTCTTATTTCAAAAAGGCAGAACTGCCTGACACTTACATATTGATGTAGACTCTTCACTATTGCGTTGATTATTTGATTCCGCATATTCATATCATTTGCTTCGCATTACTTACGTTTATTGAGATATTACCATCATACTGTTAGGACACCAGCACCATTATCGATGATGTGTATGTTCCATGTACACTGTTTGCCGGCTCACACACTTCATCATCGATAATTGCCATGCCACTACACTGTAGTACCGTTGCATTCTTGATATGATTCGTGCATGGCATATTGTACACCTATACCTGTACACATACATAGATGATTCCGGCTTGATTAGAGTTTTGGGAACCGCAAGATATTCTTTAAAACTGATGTATTTTAAACAAGAGCGGTTTCCCGCGACATGCGCACATTACTATTCCATGTTGCATGACTTACTGATATGCTTACCTTTCTTTACATGTCGTATACATCATGTTTGATTATACACATTGAGATATGTTGTTTCCATGATATTTCTGGATTTGGGGACCGTGGATATTTCGAAAGAAATTATGTAATTGTTTTAAAAATCCGGTCACCCTTGATATGATATTTCAGTACGTCCACCATGAGTTTTCTCGGTTCCAGAGAGCTTGTGTGAGTATACCCGATTCGAGGAGCGGTAGGCACCGATTGCGGGTACATGGTGGACCCGGTGAGTTACCCCGGGGCAAGAAGACTCGTAGATGCTAGACGGTGAGCCCGGCAGGGGAGTACTACCTACCGGTGATAGTACTTGGGACCCATCGGTTATCAGGGGGATACCGATTGGAGTCATGAGTTGGATATGAGGGCCGACCAGGATGTGCGGCGCCTGAGATACATGAGGATTTATGTGCCGATGCTAGGCACAAGTGTTCATAATGTTTTCGAGTGTCGATGCTAGGCACTCAGGTTCCTTGATTTGATTATATCCTCATATTTCCATGCATATGCTTTACGATATTTACATGCATGATGCTTATTGTCATTGGGTGACACGTGGACGGGATCCATCGATTTACAGCTATTGATTACCTAGTTAGAGGACATCCACATACTACTAGATTCATGTTATAGCTGGCATTGATTCATATTACTCTATGCAGACATACTTCATATTTATGACATGTTATTACCTGAGGCATTGGCGAGTACTTGGCACTACATACATGTATAGATATTACATTGCCACCTTAGCATGCTTCAGACTTATTCATTTGAGGTTTATTTATGTTGATCGTATTCCTAGGATTGCATCATACATGTGATTTTCTGTTCATAGATGTTCTTCTATTCACGAGTTGGCAACTCACCCCCGTTGTGCCCCAGTTCTTGCAGGTGTTTGCCGTACAGGGATTCATTACGGCTTACGGCACTGCTTCTTTCGGGTGACTTGCTAGTAGGTGGGTTTATTTGTATCGTACCCATCATTATACATTGTATATTATATTCAGTTGTATCTAGAAGTTCCATCAACCAAACATGTACTTATTTGACATAGAGGCCAGTGTTGATTATTCTTTCGACCTTAGAGTCGCACGTTATATTTCTCTGGGTTTCATGCTGTTGAGTTTCCTTTCTGTTGTGATCCTCGCCTTTAGGCGTTGTTTATTATATTGCAGACTGTTTGTTTTACCTATGGTTTTTCCTTCACTCCACTACTTTTCTTGGTTTGGATTTCTGGGCTCGGCTTACTTAGAGAACGTGCGTCTTGAGATGTTCGTAGCCTAAGTGCCGGTCATGTTCCGTACTTTCGGGTCATGACAAAGTTGGTATCAAAGCGTTAGGTTTTACCTTCGGAGTGTAGGATGACCCTTGGTTGATGGAATAGGTGACTAAAGTAAGGTGACGTACCGTGGGTATGTCCGCGGCATATTTACGACACGCCACTCCACTTAAGGAGCCTTAGCATATACATTTCCTAGTTAAATATCATATTCATTCCTGATCTAGCCTCATCGGTACCCGTTATGTTTTACTGCCACGATTACGGGCAGGGAGAGCTACGGCTAGAGTTGCGGTCAGCATGTGCTCGTTGCGTACGAGGACTGACCGGGGCATATTCCGACGACACACGATGGTAGAGATGTGTCTTTTTTTGATTGTGGTTACTGGTATCATGAGAACGTCTCGAGCTAGTATTGTTGATTGTGCCCTCTTGTGGAGGAGAGTTCTTGGTTTTACACCGGATGATCGGGCTATTGTCAGAGCTGCCAGTTGAGAGAGGACTGTCGATGTACAACATACCTCAGAGATTATGATACCGCCTACCGTGCAGGCAGAGGAGCCAGCTATTGCTGAGATTGATAGGATGTCGCTTCCGGAGTTTACGAGCTGAGATCGCTGGAGCTTCCAGGCAGATATGAGACAGATGATAGCTAGTCTACCCGAATTGAGAGACGAAGGTGGTTCGTCCGATTTTTGCGCCGGAGCAGGCCCAGTTGAGCTAAAGATTTCCAGTGTGGGGAGTCTTACTCAGATCTAGAGCAGTCCGATTTAGAGATGGCCACCAAGGTATCGCCTTTCCTGGAGGATTGAGGCGCTGATCAGCGTACAGACGAAGGAGCCAGTTGTTGCTTGCGAACGACGAGATATTGCCCCAGATGTTGGAGCTATTGCAGTACGGGTTGTTCTAAGAGATGATAGAAGGCCGCTAGTCACCGAGGATGAATGACTAGGACATGTGGATCGTCGCTACCCCGATACGAGGTCATCAGATAGATTGATTCCAGCTGAGACGACGTCACGCGGAGACGTTGAGAGTCGACAGAGACGATCGAATGTCAGAAACCTACTATTCCAAGTTTAAAGTATTCGGAAGGACGTGCAGGCAATTCTATGGACCCTCTAGAAGAATGAAACCCCAACTCGACTTAATGACCGTGTAAAATCCTTGGAACCTTAGGGTTTACGGCAGTTCTGCGGCGCCATTAGTGAGGCTTGGGTTTGCCCTTTTACGGCTGGACCACCGATGCTGTGGTGTGTACTCAATACTGTTAAGCTATACCCAAGATGTTGAGCTCTTGGGGGATTTCGAGGTTCTGACGAGTCGGTCAGATGGTTCGACATCATTCGGATATTATGTGATGGGACACACTGCTTGGGAGACTCCAGGTACGAGCTTAGCCATTGGAGCACAGTCCAGCAGGCCAGAGTTCGGCATCGTCGACGAGATAGTTGACCAGGTTCGGATATAGGACCTCACCCAGATGTGTTGTGAGTTGATCGAGGATGGACGAGTATTGAGTATTCCTTTGATGGTTCAGATGCGTTCCCGAGAACCTGTTCGGCCAGACGTCTTCTACCGAATGATGAAGCTACAGAGTATGCAATTTCAAGTCCGTGCGAGAGACTTCGGATTGATCGTTGCCGAGAACAGTGCAGTGCGTAGATAGTATGGCGTGACGTCATAGTGGACGACGATAGAGACAAGCGGGACAAGAGGTTCGTGCGAGACGTTGATGAGCTGTCATTACCTTCCGTCGAGAATAGAGCCCTGATATGCCTACAGAGGCATTAGGATACGGCCAGTTTCCGAGGAAATGTGTGCGGAACACGCAGATGTGCAGAAAACGAGAAAGGGTTATGTAAGAGTACCCGCCTCCGTACAGTTCGGCATAGGCAAGCTCGGAAGAGACCCTAAGCACGATTCCTTCCAGGACACAGCTGCAATGATAGTTGCACCAAGATCAGATATTTGATGTGCATTCAGAAGCCATAGGCAGACGCCAGTGAGATGCTGCTTTAAGAGTGATCGTTGACCGAGAGATGACCAGAGGAGTGCCAGAACGGAATCATTTCCGTTAGCACACCTGACTGGGCCGATGAGCCGATGGACGGCGAGATTGGTAAATCCACAGAGAAAATAAGGACCCAGAGACAGAGGACGCCAGACCGTGAGCTAGAGGCAAGTGGATACCTTGCGCTGCTAGCATTGGATGCACCGACACCTTCTCGACTTTGAAGGAGGAATTACCGACGACGGTATTTATGATTTGTGATTTTGTGATTCGATTATCACGTATCCATCATCTTTGATTTCGGTATTTTGGACGTTCGGTTTGCATGATTTAGTCTTGATGATTGAGTTTCATGACATTGTTTTCATGCACCTTGGTTGCACCTATTGAGTATATACGATTTTGCACAGTTGTTGCACTTGATATCGTTTTCGTGCCTTGGTTTCACATGTTTGTAATTTTATGGATATTAGACCTTTGAGTTGATTTTGTGCGTATGCACGCACACGATTTGGTCTTGCACTCTGTATAGTTTACATATGTTTGTAGTGCAGTGATATGTATTTTGTGCACTTGGATGCACTGGACTTCGATTTCGATGGTGATGCTCGATATTTGTCTTGTGCACTTTACGCATCTGATTTTGCTGTCAGGCACGCACGTTGCCTGTGACCGATGCTGTGTGCACACCTGTTGCACCTTGATGTCATTTTGTGCATCAGCTTGGCACATGTATGGATTCTAATTTCCGTGCGCACCAGACGCACGTAGTTTTCATGTGCACTTTTTGGGATTAATTTCTTTATGGAGCAGTACATTTTTATGATATTGCGATTTGTTTTCGCACTGACCAGGACTAGTCAGAGGACAGTGCCTGGATACATTTTTGCATGCATAGGTAGATTTCAAAGGAATTTCCAAAAGCGAGCTATAGTCTCATTATTTGCATACGTTTCCGATATGACACGAAACGTTTAAAAAACAGGGAACCCTTCTAAATTGTTTTCAAACGGCGGATCGTGCATACTAAACAAAAGATATATACGTATATGGCTATTTTCTTATAAAGACGTCCACCACTGTGCAGTGTTATGCACATTGCACATCGGTTTTAAGGAATTTCTGGCATGCATCTCCTTCATATATTTACTTGTATAGTTCCGATTTATGGCATATCGGTTTTGGCTTTGGATTTAGCCTTCGTGTTTTCGCCTTGACTCCGATGATTGCAGGATGCTTGACGGAGTTTTGATTTTGGGTTATCTGCTCATTGCTCATGCGCTTGTATTGCGCTACGATGTGTTTTATGGATTGATGATTTCGGAGCCCCGTGGACTTGGACATTTTATTGAAATGTTTTAGAATTTGGGGATTTAAATTTAAATTCGGGGGCCGAATTTCTTTAAGGGGGGAAGACTGTAACATTTCAGAAAAATATAATATTATTTTTGGGAATTTGTATAATTTAATATTATTTTATTGGATATTGTAATATTTCGGTATAATTAAATACCGATAAATGGGGAAAATTCTGAAGAAAAAATTATGGAAATTCTAAAATGTGTTTAATGTAGGGTTTTTGGAAAAAAGTTTACCAAAATTGGTTTCTGATGATTTATCTGATTTTATGAATATTTTATCGGATGTTTAGCTGCACACATATGTGCATGGTAACTTGGGTTAAGCCTAGGGTTGAACCATATAGATGACCATAGTGGGTTGAACCATTTGATTAAGTTAATTGGGTCAATTAGTGTTTTGGATTAGGTTGGGTTTGACTTGTGGCTAGAGAGAGAGAGAGGTGGCTATAGGTTATGTCAACCCATTTCATTTCAAACTTTTACTTGTCTTTCAAACTCCCTCTCACTCTCACACATCACTCCACAACCATCCTGCATCAGCAGCATCATGCAGATGAGGCAAACATCAGCCCCTAGCTGCTGCTACAAGCTGATGCATCATAGCCCCATATCTACACCCTCACATCTACACAACATCAGCCCCATTATCAACACATCAGCCCCCATTATCAACACTTCAGCCCATTGTATCAGCAAAACAGCAGCAGCAACCCATACCAGCCACACCCCCATTCAAAACAACAGCCCCAATTTTTGCATCAGCTGAAACAACCTCATTCAAAAACATCAACACCAAACCAATAACTCACAACTGCAGAAGCTGCTGAAACAACAACAAAAGGAGAATAGCAGCAGCAGCAACCTGATGCAAAACATGCAACAAAATAGAAATAGCAAACAGCAGCATCAGCTTCAGCTACTGCTACAGGAGCACTTCAGCAGCAGCACCCCACTTCCTCCTTCTCTTCTCCTTCACCCTAGGACACTCTTAAGGTATAATCTTGCAACCCAACTTCTTTCTTGCAAGCTATAGTTGTTTAGCTGAAATCTAGTGTTATTGTGTGGTCTAGTGCTAGTTTAGGTAAATTTGAGTGAAGACTTGACCAAGTGTTGGTTTTGGTGGTTGATATAACCCTATTAGGTGTATTTGAGACTAGTTTAACTCAGAATTTCCCCAGATTCCAGCAAAATACCAGATTCTTTATACTTGGCGTAATTTAGCGATTTTGTCGACTTTGTAGCCTTTCTGGAATCTGCTACAACCCGAGACCTCCTAAAATAAAATTGACTTGGCAGTGAGACGTGCAGATAGATAGAAGCCAACACCCAAAGCCCCAGCCCCTGGACCCACTTCATGGCCGCAGATTTATCCCTTCTGGCCGCAATTTGCGGCCAGAGCAGTAGGGAACTGCCTCGTTTTGCGTGCACGACTCTTTTACCTGTAAACTTGACCCCTGGAATGTCTAGTTTTGACTGGTTCCAACCAGGGTAGAATCTGGGTTGATTTCTTGACTTGGCGCATGATTTACGACTTGTTTTCGTATGGATTTTGGTATTCGATGATTCGTTTCTGTCGGGTGGCGTTTGAACGCCAACGGCAGAGGGTTATGGACTGTGTTTGCACGCGAGGCCACAGGTTTTTACCTAAGGGCGTAGCATACACCATTTTGGCTTCCGACATGGTTTTTATGTGTTTAGCGTGTGATATCCTTGTAGGTACCCCACGAGGCGTCGAAGCGTTGGAGATGCAAATGGCGACGTCGGCACCGGCACACATAAGAATATGAGTAGATTTATATCTACGGGGAGAAGTCGGGTGGATGGCGTATAGCACCCCCGCAGTCCGATGTCTAGTATACCATATATACTGTACTTATATGATAGCTTATGTGTGACTTGATTGTTTAGGATGTGGTAGGTGTACTATGCATTGATTAGGGTTAAAAATAACTAGTGTAGTTCCCAGTCGCGAACCCTAGAATAGTCGGGTGGATGGCGTATAGCACCCCCGCAGTCCGATGTCTAGTATACCATATATACTGTACTTATATGATAGCTTATGTGTGACTTGATTGTTTAGGATGTGGTAGGTATACTATGCATTGATTAGGGTTAAAAATAACTAGTGTAGTTCCTAGTCGCGAACCCTAGAATAGTTTGCACCCACACGCACACACGTACTTATTTGCTATGTTCATACTTTGATGACGAGGATATTGGAGGACTTTGGATGTGAGTCGATGAGTTTGGCATGGAGCCATGATATCGGTGATGTGATGTGATTCGTATTTGGAATACGATATATGCTTTTTTTTAGCGGGCCTTTGGGCGTGTCTTCCGCACACGCATTCATACTTATGTAGATGGTATCGATTCGTACTAGACTTAGATCAGTACCCCACATTATGTGATTTGATGATAAGGATACCCGATAATTGATGTGATGATCGTGATATTGACCCGCACCCAGCTATTGGGATGCCGTACGACGATTTACCGTACGAGCTTTATATTGATGATTGATCCGCACTCATGACTTGAGGGTGTCAGATGATTTACAGTATCGTATGCGATACTATTGATGCGGGATCACCGACTACTATCTTTATTTAGATATATCGACTCAGACTTAGGTGATTTTCTTACCCCTCCCGATTGACCTGATAGTTAGATCAGTAGTTAGTATAGTAGATGTTAGACTTGACCCGAGTCATACCTATTTCAAAACTAACGAATCGGGAGTATTTTAAAGACAGGCAAAAAGGGACTCTACGGATAATTTCAAAAGGGGCATCTTTTCCTAAAAACACCGTAGCCCTTATTTTACAAAAACCCCGATTCGTCTTATTTCAAAAAGGCAGAACTGTATGGCACTTACATATTGATGTAGACTCTTCACTATTGCGTTGATTATTTGATTCCGCATATTCATATCATTTGCTTCGCATTACTTACGTTTATTGAGATATTACCATCATACTGTTAGGACACCAGCACCATTATCGATGTTGTGTATGTTCCACGTACACTGTTTGCCGGCTCACACACTTCATCATCGATAATTGCCATGCCACTACACTGTAGTACCGTTGCATTCTTGATATGATTCGTGCATGGCATATTGTACACCTATACCTGTATACATACATAGATGATTCTGGCTTGATTAGAGATTTGGGAACCGCAAGATATTCTTTAAAACTGATGTATTTTAAACAAGAGCGGTTTCCCGCGACATGCACACATTACTATTCCATGTTGCATGACTTACTGATATGCTTACCTTTCTTTACATGTCGCATACATCATGTTTGAGTATACGCATTGAGATATGTTGTTTCCATGATATTTCTGGATTTGGGGACCGTGGATATTTCGAAAGAAATTATGTAATTGTTTTAAAAATCCGGTCACCCTTGATATAATATTTCAGTGCGTCCACCATGAGTTTTCTCGGTTCCAGAGAGCTTGTGTGAGTATACCCGATTCGAGAAGCGGTAGGCACCGATTGTGGGTACATGGTAGACCCGGTGAGATACCCCGGGGCAAGAAGACTCGTAGATGCTAAACGGTGAGCGCGGCAGGGGAACACTACCTACCGGTGATAGTACTTGGGACCCATCGGTTATCAGGGGGATACTGATTGGAGTCATGAGATGGATATGAGGGCCGACCAGGATGTGCGGCGCCTGAGATACATGAGGATTTACGTGCCGATGCTAGGCACAGGTGTTCATGATGTTTTCGAGTGTCGATACTAGGCACTCAGGTTCCATGATTTGATTATATCCTCATATTTCCATGCATATGCTTTACGATATTTACATGCATGATGCTTATTGTCATTGGGTGACACGTGGACGGGATCCACCGATTTACAGCTATTGATTACCTAGTTGGAGGACATCCACATACTACTAGATTCATGTTATAGCTGGCATTGATTCATATTACTCTATGCAGACATACCTCATATTTATGACATGTTATTACCTAAGGCATTGGCGAGTACTTGGCACTACATACATGTATAGATGTTACATTGCCACCTTAGCATGCTTCAGACTTATTCATTTGAGGTTTATTTATGTTGATCGTATGACCTAGGATTGCGTCATACATGCGATTTTCTATTCATAGATGTTCTTCTATTCACGAGTTGGCAACTCACCCCCGTTGTGCCCCAGTTCTTGCAGGTGTTTGCCGTACAGGGATTCATTACGGCTTGCGGCACTGCTTCTTTCGGGTGACTTGCTAGTAGGTGGGTTTATTTGTATCGTACCCATCATTATATATTATATATTATATTCAGTTGTATCTAGAAGTTCCATCAACCAAACATGTACTTATTTGAGATAGAGACCAGTGTTGATTATTCTTTCGACCTTAGAGTCGCACGTTATATTTTCTGGGTTTCATGCTGTTGAGTTTCCTTTCTGTTGTGATCATCGCCTTTAGGCGTTGTATATTATATTGCAGACTAGTTGTTTTACCTATGGTTTTTCCTTCACTCCACTACTTTTCTTGGTTTGGATTTCTGGGCTCGGCTTACTTAGAGCACGTCCGCCTTGAGCCGTTCGTAGCCTAAGTGCCGGTCATGTTCCGTACTTTCGGGTCGTGACACCTTCTCTCAAGCGAGTACTCCTAAGATTAGGAGGGTACACCTATTATGTTTACTGGATAGTCTTCTTCCAAACCATAGGCTGGTGCCGAACGGTAGGGAAGGAAGAAAACCACTTAGCCTAACGATGATGTACAGAAGAAAATGACTAAAGACAAATAAAGGGATTTGAAGAGATGGCAAAGAAATATACGGTTATAGTCATGAATAGGATTATGGAAGAGGTATTACTAGGACTACCAGGATATCCCTACGAAACATTTTCATGTTTCAGTTACACGTACATTGTTAAAAGAAAATTGATTTCCTGATTAGATACTTACTCTAGGGTATGTATTTACCAGGTTTCATTCTCATATCTGTATGGTTTTACAGATGATGAGTGGGAGTAAGTTATTGGGAATTAAGGTGATCATCCTCATTATATCGGAATTCGTTGTAATTGGTGATATTTGAGGAAATCACCTGGGTACAGTTTTCAACCTACGATGCACAGGTTTTGAGTTATTCAACTCAGCGGACTTATACAGAGTATTGTATGTTGTCCAGTGTCCGTCAGAACAAAGGGATAGGTCCTCGTACTATGTTCTGTTTACTTATGACTTCTCTAGTTTTTAGACAAGTGTTTCGTAGAAATACAATGTCTAAGTTTTGAGAAGTTGTGGGTATAAGAATAAAGTAGAGAACCATGTATCGCAAGTATCGGGATTCTTCAAAGAGATTGAGGATGTAGATTCTTGTGATTGGTATTTAGTTTATAGTAATGGTTTTGAGAAACTTGTTTCTCTTTCAGGTTACTCATAATTGGATGGATTCCTAAGTTGAGTAATGCTGAGTAGCCTCTCTCCATTAAGTTGTTATGCACTGGAGACAGCTGCATGATTAGAATCTGGTTCCAATTAAATTAGTGTCTCTATTTCTATATTGTATATAGAATGGTTCATATCTTAACGATGTTAAGATAAGAGGAGTTGTCCAGCTTATGCTTAAAACCAGACACTGGATAACTCAAGGCACGTTTCTGTAATGGCTGTTTGTGGGTTGACCCTGGCTTTGACGAGGGTTGACATTTCTACCATTTGGAAGATCAATAGTGATATTGTTCTAGACTCGCCACAGTTTTAGTTAAATGGATTTTTTCAGAAAACAGTAGTGAGAGTATGGTAGAACTGGAAGTGATTCCAGAACCGCAAACGATTACGGAAAATTTAATAGGACCTATATATTCAATCAGGTTTTGACATTCCAATAGCCACTCCGCAGATATGGTGGGTAACCTCAGACACCCGAGAGGTACTCCGGTACCCTCAAGGACGGTGACAGGGAGGTTCTTGTTTACCCAAACTTGACACTACTGTTGTTCCAGACTATGAAACCCGGCAAGAGAAGAAATATAACGTCGTTCTAAACATGCTTTAGAAGTGTATGTAGATATTATTCTGCCAGAGGGTTGTCGTAGTCAGTGGGAGCAGCGGAAGCATAGTGGGCAAGTAGCTTATGTCTATTTATAGACTTTAGTGAGCAGATATAGCGGAGATAAGATCATCTGATTTTGATGTGACAGTCATGGGTTTGACTTCATCAGAATAGCGGATAGATCTGTTAAGAAAGTAGTACGGTGTGATGTCCTGGTATTTGGATGACATACACAAAGTAGGAAGTAAAATTCCTATACTACGATCGGTTGTACTGTGGTTGTTACACAGTTGTTTCTTCACAAAGGACATGGATATAATATCAGACATTCTGGTTACTAGATCTATGGTTTTTAGATCTAGATTTGGGTAGTTTCCCAATGTGGGTACTTTGACAGTATTCTAATAGTGTTTTAGAATAGATGACTCCTGGCATGGTAGTGTACCTGCAGGTGATGGAGTCACCCTCTCTAAAGGTGTCTTAGAGACTAAAGGAGAGAGGGAAGCGCATGATTGGCAGATCACTTGCTTAGGCAATTGAGTCAATCATGAGATGCTAAGTACCACACCAGATGTAGTTTTTGCACTTGATGCGATAAGTTTATATTAATCCAATCCTGGAGAAACATAAGGAAGCAGTTTTAGAACATAAGTGTTTGTTCTACGGATATGATGATGGCAGCCTCCTTCGAGAGACGATTATCATTCCAGGCTTCCAAGGTAACATGGATGACAGAGTGATTGTCACAGTTATAGTTTTCCCTCTGACGAGGGACAGTATTATGGACAGGTGGTCCAAGAGGATACTGTGGGAGGCATGGTGCTGGATACTGATTAGGTTCAGTTATCAAAACGGTCTAAGAAGTTTGGATTTGGAGTTCATTTATGAACTAGGCCCCATCAGATATCCAGACATATACTAAGATAGGTATTACTCGATTCGGGAAATGGCTTTCTCCGCGAACTTGAGATTAAGAGAGACATAGAAAGAAACATCAGGGCGGATCCACTCACTGAGTCTATTTCTCGAACACAAGAGTTTTACAAACTAGTTTTGTGAAACTGATTAGTAGAGGAGTTGGATGTTCGGTATCACACGGGCTGTGAGTATGCGACATCGCAATAATTAGCCTTGAGTGCAAGTGGGAGATTGTTGGAGATAGTTCCCTCAAAGTCAATTATTGGATCGTAGGTACGTGATTGCAATGATTGAGGCAAGACCTATACCGATATGACAGTCTTACTCGAGATGATAGTATGCTATCTGGTTTGTCTTTATCATCGTATACATGCTTTAGTTCACTATTGCATGATGATAGAGCCCATAGGATTCTTGCTTGACTACCAGCAGTATGATGGCGATCATATACGTAGGAGCTGGGGTCTGTAAGCACATCCTTTATGTGTCCCTAGTCGTGGGAGTTTCGAGACATGGCATCGATACTCCAGAGTAGACTAGTGTATATAGTCAAAACCCCGACGAGGGGCGGTGGCCGGTCTCATAAGCCACTGGTGTCAGTTTTGATCACCTAAGATGTATACAGGTGCTCATTGGGTTATGATTACACCGGACAGGACTCGCCGGGAATCTGCTAGTTGGTATTATACATATCGTCAGATAGCAATTCCGTGGTGACATGTGTACAGGTTAGTTCATCGACCTGAGATCGTCATTTATCTCATGTGAGTTCCCACTGTGCTTAGATTACTACCCTACCACGCTCAAAGGAGTTGTGCAAACAGGTTTTAGTTAGGTACAGTCCCGAGCCACATTGGAGGCAAGTGAGCGGATCGTCGGGGATTCGTCTCTCCCGGTATTGGGGGTTGATGTCGCACAGTGCACATGTGGCCATCACTAGGAATCCTCGGCCGAGGTAGTGGAGAATTACTGATTGGGATCAGTAGTTTCTCAGGTGGTGATGGGCTTCATGCCGACATGATTTATCGCGTTATTAGGGGTCTGACTTTATCCACCCCCCTAGACTCGATATGCGATACTCTTTAGACGAATGGACCGGACTGTATATACATTGTCACTGTCAGGCTCAGTAGGGTTTATAGATGAGTTCGCTCGTCAGCTTCCCTTCCAATCAATACATAGGCAAACCGTTACGTACAGCTTGTACCTCTGACGTGCTAGGGGTTATACCCAGTGCTGATGTGTTGATGAGTCATTAGAGTCCCCCATAGACACTTTCCCAAGTTCGGGCGAAACGTTGTATAGGCCGTATGGTGATATGGTAGGTTCGGAAAAAGCACGTGCGTTTTTGCACGTATCGTTTTCGGGCAGATAATACTGGTCGGCTTTGGTTTAAGCCGGATCCGAGCTGTGTAGATATAATATCTTTGTCTCAGTTGTATTTGTATTCGGTCGTAATACAAATGCGGGTATGTTTATACTGATACGGGGTTATCCTGAAATTCGTTTCAGGATCACTTTTGGAAGTTGCCAGTTTCCAGTTTTCTATCAGCCGTATTTAACATTCGGTTAAATACGGATTTATCTTTTCTTGGGATTTGTGTGGAAGCTTCTAGAAGAGGTGACAAGGATGGTGACTAGGATAGTGAGGTGACTTTGTTCATTAATGGTGCATTAATTGAGTTGATGACTATGGTTATGAATCATTGTTTCATTTAATGAGTTCATACTAGGTGTATTTTGACTCATTCATTTGTATTAGTGCTTATTCTCACCATCCCTCCTCCTACACTCACCCCCCTCTCCTTTATATGGTCGGCCACCTCCTTGAGAGGATGATATGGTTGTTGTTTGAAAAGATTAAGGATTTTGGTTCATGGAAATTGATATACTTCATTTCTCATTTCGTATCGATCCAAAAGGCAACTTCATTAACCGTTCGTCCATAGCCTTGGACGTAACGAGACAAAGTGTTCTAATCATTCTCTACTTCATCTTGGTCGTCTCTTTTAGCAAACTTGACGATCGAGTTGCCTCGGTTCAGAGGCGGGAGCCCGTTTAAAGATCCGTCGACGTGGTGCCACCTGGACGACAAGATTGCAGATTCAGGAGATCGGAGCAGCCGCAACAAAGCGTGGGTTGATGGTTGAAGACCGAAGGACTCGGATCATTCGGTATAACGTTTCTACCCCCTTTGCAATTTGTTAGTTTAGCTTTAATGGCAGATCCGGGTTACGGTACGCGATAGCGCCAGTTGTAAAAAGTTTTTGTTCCGCATTTGGCGTCTGTTAGACGGCCGGGGCTCTACCGTGGACTTACAGGTATGCAACACGATATGATAATTTTGAAGAAACGAAGTCAAGAGAAAGCAACGAGTCCGATAAGAAACGTAAGCTGGTGTAGGATCAATAGGAAAAGTACAAGGATGAAAATGTAAAATAGATCTGAAAACTCGGGAATGATATAAGATATAAACAGAGAGTTGTTGAAAGTCATAGTCCTAATACAACAAATTTTAGGACGACATAAGGTACAAGGAATAAGAATCAGAATAAAATATAGAATGGACAACGAAACAAGAATATATGGTGAGATGAAATTCACACGAGTGGAAATCAAAATGTAGAACTCTAAGTCATTCAAGCAGAGTGCTGCCTTATAACCATGCTGCGGTTAATGGTTACAATCACATAACTCTGCTAAGTCATCCAAAACTCTAGCGGATGGAGTCAAAATATAGCTTGACGAACAATAGGAATTCTAGTCAAGGATAACAAGTTCACAATCTGGACCAAAAGGGTGGATTAAATTGTCAAGCTTTAGTCGGAAACTATAATCTCAATCTAAACAAACCTGGCTCTGATACCAACAAAACCATGTCACGCCCCGCTTCCCAAAATACGGAATACGAGGATGATAAGGCCAGCCATACTCCTACGGTCATGGAAATATCCTGCCGTAGTCACACTTTGGCTTCTAGCATTACGTGGTAATCAGTAATTGTAGCACGGGTAATGAGAAATGCAGCCACTAATTCTATCAAAACAGATAAAAGATATACCAGATAGAGATCAAGGGAAAGATAGCGCTAGCGTCGCTGATCTGGATGTCCGCACTATCCTCGATATAAGGCAGGTCCTACTCCTGGGCTGGATTAACTCGTCCTCTGAGCATGCACACTCAGGTCGTAGGGCGACACATATAGCAATAAACATATATATAATGGGCATGCAATATTATTAAACATGAGGAGTACAATGAATTACAGAACATGAGTAAAACAAACATTGACTGAATATGAATGGTGTCATATAGGTATCATGTCAATAAACTAGGCCATATGCATGTCACTACTTATCGGTCACTAAGTCAATGAAATCAATTGTGGAAAGGATGCTCGTGTTTAATAAGGGTCTCGTGTATGCCCGAGACTACGGTCCACTGTGTCCGGGACATAACCTTATCAGCCGTGCCGCTAGGCCCACGACCTAAAGTGTGTGTGTGTGTGTGTATCACTGATAGCGAATGATCATCCTCTAAATTACCGTACCTTGCTAAATACGAGTTCAATTCCATCTTGATTTCCCCATTCCCCAGGTTATAGTATGCATTCATGTATTAGATAGGCTGTGAAAAAATAAGTATCGCTGTCACTTTCAATCACTTTTCCACTTATCAAGATCACTGTCGTATTTGCTACAACGCAATCACCAACACTACTATATCGACAATGCAATTCAGTTGCTAGGTTTCAATGTGAATGATCACTAAGCAGCAAGTATAAAGCAAACACGAAAATATGTAGAAACGCACTGAACAGGTATTCACTATTTCAATGACGACCAATGCCATATAATTTGTAAAATTTACGATAAATCACACTTATAGAATCGACCAAAATAATATAAAAGGCGTACGAATTACACTTTATTATCTAACCAGTAAAATTAATTTTAGGTCAATCGGGGTTCAGGTTTGGGAATTATGATCATTTTAAGGCAGCGATCGATTTCTGGAATTCCAGTTTCAGAACTGAAAGCCCAACTTTGCGCGCATTTTACCAGTGATTATGTTCAGATTCAGGTATTTCTCTAGTTGAATAAAATCTATTTATGTCAGTTAAGTTTCCAACGCATCAAACGGATTATGAATCTCACCTCTATATCAGAAGTTATGTTCAGTTTAATGTGACGGTGTAAGGAATATTACTGCAAAAACTGCAGAATATAGCGACACTCTAAAATACAATTTAAATATCAAACGATGGTGAAAATGCACGGGAAAAGATTCATTTGTTAGATAATTAAGTTATCTACGCGACAATATAGGGCTCCCTGCATTTTCAGTTTTATACAGGTATGTACAGGTGCTTAAATTCAGGGTTCCCCTGTAAAATGCTGCCCCGGACTGCAGTCCAGAGTTGTATCCCCGGTCAATTCTCGTTGCCATAATCGATCAATATAGAAATATAAACAAAATATGGTTCTAGATTATCGAGTCGGCTTCGATATGAGCCGTAGAACATTACATTCTGGTATGTATCAAAATTTGTATCAATTTAATATCTCGACATGCACGGTAAAATCAGAATTGACATCGCCTCTTTGGGACGTCGTTACACGTGCGATACTTCGTTATTTAGAGTTCAGTTTTCTATACGAAATTCATAAGTAGCAAAAAGGAAAATATGGATAAAGTTTTGAGCATGATCGACGGGGTTTTAGTTCAGTCCCCCACATCGAACTATCATCACACAATATCGAGAACTATCTATTAAAGTTGGTTTTTTCAAACACATGAAAATGATGTCAAATGCTTACAACTCCATATGGTATTAACGTGATGTTCAGATCTGATTATGCACAAACCAGCCATCCTAGATTACTATGGGTTTTCTTAAAGATATGGATAACTTACGAATAATATGTGATAGTAAACTAGCTGATATGGAATCTTGGGATGAGTGACATTATAGAATCATATTATTAATTTTGCTGGTAATTTAGATCTGTGCCTATTATAATATTTTTCTTTCATATTGTGGTATATCATATTCAAATTTCTCTTAATAGCTAAACTAAACAATTAGATATCCAAATATAGACCTGTAACAATCTATCTATCATACAGTTAATCCGAGTCTATAGTTATCCGTAGGGGCAACCCCTTATTTTACTAGTGCATGTAGAAGAAAGTGGGATTTCACTTTCCTATGACGACGGCATAACGACGACGATCGCACGGACACGAACAAGGAAGCTATGGCAGCAACGACAACAGAAATGGCACGAGCAGTAACAACACAAACAGTCGCAGTGGCACGAAGGCTAAGGGTTGGGATCGGCTAGTCTCTACTACGCGGCGGGGAGCTCGAGTCGATGATAACGCTAAGGAACTCCGGTGAGGTGGCCGATGGTGGAGGCAGAGGTGATCTTTGGCGGTGTCGGGGCTCCGGTGGAGTTTGTTGTTGAAAGCTCGGCTTGGAGGAGGGCAGAGGAGAGAGGTGATGGTGGCGATGTCGTAGGGGTGTTGTGGTGTACTGGGGAGCTCGGCGGCGGCGGTTGCAAGCGATGATGGCCGGCGGTGATGGTGGTGGAAAGGTGGTCGGTTTAAGGTGGAGCTTGTAGTTGGGTTGGGAGGAAGTGGAGAGCTCAGGTTGTGGGTTGGTTGTCGAGGAGGGCGGTGGTGTTGCGGTGCTGGAGAGGTGGTTACGGCGGTGCTCAGGCGAGTGTGCAGACGAGGGTGTTGGGTTCGGGTGCTGTGGCTCGGTGTTGGTGTTGGTCGAGGCAGGGAAGCGTCGTTGGGTTGAGTTGGAGGAGGTGAGAAAATGAAAACGAGGAAGAAGAAAAGCGAGGGGAATAAGAAAGGAGAAAGCTCGGTCGTCGTGGGGGAAATGGCGACGTTGGGGGAGCAGGTCTCGAGTGAGTGCAAGAAGAGCGGAGTCGTAGGTGGGAGCCATTGGAGGAAGTGCCCATTGGGGAGTGAGCGGGTCATGTGGAAGATAGCGCGAGGAAGTTGCGAGCGGACGTGGGTGCGGTCGTCGTGGGCGCGAGAAGCGGGCGAGGAGTCGTTGCGAGAGGGAAACTGTGGCGGGAAAAAGAGAGGGAGTGAGGAAGAAGGAGAGCGGGTCGGGTCGGCATGGGTCGGGCCTGTTAGAAATTAGGATTTGGGTTTGGGTTTAAAGTTTAGGAATTTAGGTTTAAATTTTTTTTTTTGGAAAAATTAAATAAAATAATAAAATGTATATATGAATGAAATAAATTTGGAATAAAATCTGGAAAAATACGGAAAATTTTATTCGGAACTGGGGATTTACAGGTAGAAAGCTACCAGTTGCGGATAGACCGGGCAGGGAAGGTGCTCGGTGGCCTCGTAACGAGGGCTTTTGATCCACAGCGTTTGTCGGGCATGAATCTACACGCTGCGGATGAGCAGAAGACATTCGTCGGTCCTGCACGGAGTTTCAGCATGGAAACAAAAGGAAGTAGTTATGATCGCAAAGAAACAAGAATCTTTATTATTAAACAAAATACAATTTATGTAATTTAGTTTAGATTCTCCTGTATTGAGTGACCGAGATCGGCAGGTGTCCTTATTGCTCGGACTTGGGTCAGTCGGTGATGACCATGATTTGCCCGTTCGTCAGCTCTGCGTCATTAATTTGATCGACTTGCATCCGATCTGTTTGACGTTTATCCCGTAGGTACTTTGCCAGGTGACCCGAGCGGATCAACTCCTCAAAGTAGTCGCGGAGTTGTTTGCAGTTCTCGGTCGGGTGCCCTTGCGTCCTATGGAAGGTGTAGTAAGGGCCGTGGAGACGCTTTTCCGTCCTTAGGGCGATTGGCGGGAGCTTAAAGAAACTCTCGCTCTTTGCTTCCTCCAACAGCTCGGCTTGGGAGATATTCAGAGGAGTGTACTCTTGGAATTTAGAGGTGTAAGGTTCTGGTCAGTCGACCCTCCTTTTCTCTTCTCTGCCCCTCTTCTTTTGGTCGGCTTGGTCGCCCCGCGGCAGGTTGGCGTTCACCTCCGACTCGAATTAGACCTCTCGTTCGGTCCAAGCTTTCACCTCGGCCATGGTCTTAGGTTGCGCTAATGCAAAAGAGCGGAGCCACTCTTTATGCCTAAGACCAGATCTTAGTGCGGTGATGACGGTTTCATCCCGGTGCTCAGGGACCTCAAGGAGAACGTTGTAGAAACGAGTGACATATCCCTTAAAGGATTCCTTGTCCCCGCTCTTTATGGTGAACAGGTAATCGACAGTCCTCTTCTGTCGTCTGTTTCCGACAAAGTGACCGAGGAACTGGGTGGCCAGCTCATCAAAGATTGAGATGGAGCGTGGCGTGAGTCCTCGGAACCAGTCCCGTCCAGCCCGGATGAGGGTGGTGGGAAAAGCTCGGCATTGGACCGCGTCGGAATTATCCTGGAAGCTCATTCCCGCTATGAACGCATCTAGATGATCCTTTGGGTCGGAATTCCCGTCAAAGAGAGCCACCTTGGGTGGCTTGTTCTTGGAGGAAACTCGTTCGGCTAGCAATTCCTCGGTGAAGGGCTTTGTGAGAGAATCCACGGAATATTTAGCCCCTTCGCCGGATGGAGGGCCGTCTCGTCGTATGCCTTCGAGCTTCTTTTTGAGGGCTTCGAGGCGGTTATGATACCCTAAGGATTCGGCACAGTCGGAGTGGTGGTCATTTCCACCCCTGGTCTGCGCGGTAGTGCAGCTTCGATTCCGCTCTATCAAATTTCTCAGATCTTCCAGCGATGTCCTTCTGAAGTAGCCTTGACACAAGCTGTGTGCGTGGTCCCGGCGAGGGAGAGGCCGTCGGTCGTGCCTGGAACCGGGCTAGCTGATCGACACCTACTTGGGTGGCGCGAGAGCACGATGGGCATCGTGGAGATGGTCATCGTGGAGATGGTCTTTTTCCCGCGACCGCGGCGTAGAGACATACGGTACCCATCGGTTGTTGGAGTCGGCACGATGGTGTTCGGTGGCGTTGAGGGGAGCAATGTTATTCGCTCTTCAACCGACGCCGTGATCCCTGGGAAGGGGAGCTGCGATCTGGTGATCAGGGCCCGCCGTCTGAACACGGACGAGGGTGTCCACCATCAACGTGAGTTTGTCGATCCGCGCCGATAGGGAGTTGAGGATGTTTGGAGGGGGAGCAGAACCGACCACGCCTCCGTTGTGGGGGAGGCAGCGGCTTGTACTGGGATCGTCACGGTTCTCGCTCGCCATTAGGCCGAAGGCGGAAGATCAACTTTTGTTGGTGGAACAAAATAAGTCTTTCGTTCCCACAGACGGCGCTAACTGATGGAGATCTAGATCTCCTTCAGATATTGTCTTCCGTCGGTCTGTCGACGAGCGTTGATGAATGACTGAGATTGGATTGGAGGGTTGCCTCCTGAAGCGTGTGGATCTCGGTGGGCTTGATTTGGAATGAACCCGAGCTGCCTGCAAGGAAGTCCCGAGGTGGTTGTACCACCGTGGACCCTCCGACGATCAAATTAGTCAAGATATTTGGGCAGAGTAGTGGCCTATTGGATAATAATTGCTTTACCTGAGTTGTCTGAGAGAGAGATTTATATAGGGGTCGCGTGGAGCGAGCCGGTACGAGATCTCCGCCGTCAGTTACACCTGTACGTTACGCCCGCGTTAATGGAGGGATCCGCTCATTAATGGGGGAACGAGCCTGCGTGAGACGCAGGATGTAGGGTGGCGGATATCTCGCTTTGGCGAGATACGCGGAACCGTTGCGGAAGCGTTAAGGCCTTGCATTCTCGGTTGATCGGGAGAGCTGGGGGGCTTAGCTTGGCGTGAGGCTCGGAGACGAGCCGGGAGGCCGAGGAAGCTCTGCTCTGTAATAGCTCGGAGACGAGCACAGGAGAATGGGCGCCAGTTCGGCTGCTAGGTCGTTCTTGGGTAAGAGGCGGAGTGTTAGCTCGGGGATAAGCTGAGGAAGGTCATCAATGCTCCGCACTGATTTTATCTCGGTAGCCCTTCAGGAGTCCAGTGAGCTGTCGCGGGTAGCACGTTATTCGCCACGTGTTGTGATCTGAGAAATTCCACATCTGAGCACCATCAGAAGCTGAAAAATTCCTATGTTGTTTTATTCATATAAAAATCTGAAATAATTAATATCCATCATGATCATATATAATCTATTGGTCCAATCTAGAGAAAACCTATGTTTTATCATAAAAAGATTATGATAAATCCTAATTAATTTATTCAAAGTCAACATCAAAAGAAATATCCAAAACACAAAACTACCTATGGTTAATTTGAAACATTTAAAAAACCCTGACTATAATATAATAGGGATTATGCCCATAGTGAATGGAAAGAGGTGAAACAATAAGTTGAGGGAGAGATCAGAGGAGGGAGGGATGATATCACTTTCTTCGAAGGTAGGACAATTTAGGGTTTTTTTCTCGATTATTTTTTGAGCCCATTTTTTTCTCTTTATCGTGAGATGGAGAGTAACCAGTTAATATTTTCATCCTCTTGATCATATATGCTAAATTGAATATTATGTTATTACATATATTTTAATCCTTTAAAAATACATTTAATGGTTTTTTTCCTGAAATTAATTAATTTCAGTTGCAACAATCGAGATCAATTTCAATAAGACCTTTGCAATGATTGTCCTCATAAGAGTTGATAATAAAGCTTATTAATAACAAGTAATTTAATAATCCAATCACGGTTGCTAATAGAGCCTTTTGCAGTACCGACCGTTCTCATGAATCAGACGATTTACCGATTGATTAAAAAACATTTTTCCCCCTCTAAATCAGCAGTGATTAGATCACAGAAAAATTGGTGTTCATATAATTTACGCCATGAATATCAAGATGGATGGAGCTGATTATCAAATCAAATTATGAAGTGCTGACCTCTTGATTTTCTGTCGTGAGTTATCCGATATCCCATTTTTCCATCTCCGCAATTTATCTCAAAAAATGCCTGTTTTCTACGGTACTGTAAAGCAAGCGTCGGTCACCATCTACATAACCATTACGCTGGTTAGTTTATATTCTTCTGTTTTGTTGCTTTGCTTTGATTAGTTATTTTAGTAGTGGTAAACTGTGAAAGGTTTGATTAATTGCAACGTGTTTAAACTACCAAAAATAATGCAGAGATCTAGTTTTATCCTTGTCACATTTGGAAAAAAATCAATATCCTCCTATGAGAACCTTGAGGAGTTGCCACTGTTTAGCTAGCTAAAGCTATATGGACAATCGTGGAGGCTACTTTGAATATAAATGAACCATTGTCTATGTCTCTAAACTGAGGTTAGATTGGCCTCAAATTAAAAATGCCACATTGGACTGTCACTCATGCATGCATGCTAATTAATATAATTAAAGCTAGTCATTTAATTAATATATTTGCAACCTCATTTAACTCTTTGAAAAGGTTTGATCAAAACGGAAAGCAGAAGGTCGCTCCGTTTTTCATTAAATAAAGCACGCGTTTACGAAAAGATGACAGAAATATGACAGAAAAGAGGAAAGGAAGAAAGCAGGAGAGCAAACCCAACATAGTTCAATATATCACATAGATCAGTCTAAAATAAAAGTCACCCTTGGGATGTTCATTGCTCAACTCCTCCAAATGTATATATGGTGCAACCCTGATTTAAGATGCTGCACTTTTAGGCTGAATTTAAAGGAGCTTGAAGCATTCAAACAATAACAATAACAATTTACCCAACTAGGGTTTTATTAATCGAAATCTACTTATTACAATTGGAAAGAGTCTTTTAAATAGATCCATAGAAAATCAAAAATCACAACTAATTTACCAACAAAATAAAAACTGTCTAAAATAGATAACTGCTAAAAATAGAAAGTTGCTAAAAATCGAAATTAATTATTTGATTGCGTTAAGAATTGATTTCCAATACTGTTTATAAAATCTTAACTAATCCGATTACGCCGATTTCATCCCTAATTCGAAAGTCAAATTTTCGATGCAAATCTTAACCGCGATTTCGGGGTCCTAAATGATGGATTTTCACGATTCTGAGAGACGTCAATGGTGCTTGTAGCATTAACCCAGATGATTTTGCGAGAGCTTCGATTTGGCTGAGAGAAAGCGTGAATCGGATAAGATTTAGCAGTTCGGATTTCTCGGTTGAACTAGACGTGACGTGGTTTGAAACGGTCAAGCCGCTACATATAAGCTAGGGCATCAATATATTATATACTACCTTAATTTTCAACCGCGGACGGTGCTTCATGAAGACCAAATAGACAGTCGAAAATTCCATGTTTCAACTTTTGTGGTTAAAACCGGCCGGTATTAGCTAATATTATCAGTAGCTAATTATCAACATACCTCCTAATTTTACTATAAATAATTATATGCAGACGTAAGAGCTGAACTGGTTCCATCTCCATCTCCGCCCTTAGCATGTACATATGTGACTGAACTTTGTTTGATGTGAAACCTAATCGCATTATTTTTATGTGCAACTTGCAAAAGTTGTGCATACCTAACGTTTATTTTTTTTTATTCCAATAAATTCTCATGTCGGGCCAGTGCTAGCAGCCCCTATATTTGCATGTTAGCGTATAAACCGACACAGACAAGGATATATAGGTATGAGATGAAAGGCAGCGCATTATTATAATAATGTTTAATATGTTAGCATATATTTAATATCCTGATAGGAATACTTCATGTCTTGTTATGAAAATGATTGGAGCTATATTTGAACATGGGGACACTAACTAAGAGCTAGGTCAATATCTAATTAGCAACTGATTGCGATTGTAGGTTGCGTATTAGGCGTGCAATTAAGGTTTGGGCCCCGATTAGGTTTTGTTTTATATCACATGAGTTTTGTTTGTAACAATGATTTTGGGGATTAATTAATTGCTTGCTATTTATTTCTCACAATGATTCAAGACACTGAATTGCTTGCTTGCTACAAACGGAGTTCTGATTGATCTAGCTAGCTACCTAGCTGGATGTGGGCATATCTGTAGGATAATGATGTGTATAAACGATCTTGGACCAGAATCTGAATTCGTGTCGAGATCCAATTATGCAACAAAATAATAAACTATTTGATGTCCTACATTCATTAGATTAATTAGAGCGTATCTTTTTACTGATTGAAACCAATCCTTCGTGTGTCATCAAAATATCTTCATATCTCCAACCCGACGATCACCTTCGAGCCTTGGAGCAGTCCCACGGTTAAGCAGAGAATCCTCTTGTTTTCGACAGCAATTAATAAAGACGGGAGAGAGAAGAGGATCTTGATCAAGGTATAGGTCTTCACACACAGCCGAGATCGACCAACGCTTACCCAAGCTGGTATTCGGCTCTTTGACCCCTCATACCCGCACCCATGGGTGCAGATGACTTACCCAACCCAAGCGCCCCCCCTCCCCCACACCACCACCTAGGGTTCAGGGTGTTCGGGTTTGGGTCTGACCCCACAACCCATCCCTCCACTTAATTTGGGCCGGTCGGAGGTCCACGTCCCACTTAATCCACTGGATCTTAATTAGTTAATTGCTGAAAACTCATTTTAATATAACACCGGAATGACCATCTTCTCTACTAGTTTAACACCGAAGTGGATGAACCTTTCAATTTGAAATGTGACTTAAACTTTTCATATGAAATGTGACAAGAAATGTTCTCAATGTTTTAAGAGAATAATAGTTAAAACTTTCATTTTTTTTTTATTGTTAAATCTAATAAAATATATAGACATTTATACCAAAAATCTTCACTCAAAATACAAGATGGTTATGTTTAGTAATTAGCCCTTGTGCATATCATTTTGGTGCACTCCAAAGTCAAAAGTAGCACAGCTCAATTATTAAAGCAGCTAGAGCTTAATTAGCTAGCCATGGCCCAACTTAACAAACCCTAGGCATGCATGCATGTCGTGCCCTCACGTGGGTCGCATCTGTGGGCCCATGCATCTCCATGCAATCATGCATGCTCTATGTTGAAGCCAGGCTAACTAATTAATTAATGTTATATATATACGGTGTCATGTTTTTTTGTTTCTTTTTACCTTTTTTCCCCTCTTTCTTTCTTGTTTATCGTAATATATTGTTTTCGTTTTCTTTTTGCACTCCGGTACTAAAAGGAAAATTTAGTATACAGATGGAATATTATACATATTTATGGATATATAATTGTTCTTAATTAGCAAATGTGCATCTTTTGTTAGCTTCCTTCATTCGATCGTTTATGCTCTTTTAAAACTTAGTTTATTCCTTATCTTCCGTCAAACCCACGTTTGCGTGAACTATAGCAGTTGTTGTCATCCTTGTTGGTCGTCTCCGACTTGATAATAATGACCGCCGGTTTCTTCCTCCGCAATAGCATCCGTTGTAGTCTTCTACTGTGTATGTGTTGTCATGTTGCCTACATATAATTAATTAAATAGAAATGCACGTTTCGTTTTTGTTATCTCAATCTCTAAATTTCCTTTTACAAATGCTAGATGTAGACTCATGACCAAATTGTTCCCCAATGTCAAACAAAAAGATTGCACAAATCACATAATTGCCGATTTTTATGTGGACTTGTGTTTAATTTTCTTTTCCATTTCGAATGTTGAATGTAGACTCTTGGCCGAATTAATTGCTTTGTCAAATTTAGGATTGCAATTTGCAGAAAAACAAATACTTGATCTCCTGTCACTTGATAGTCAATGTTTATATTCTTATGTTTTTGGGGTTAAATTTTTCTGGATGAAGACAATATATAAGTCACATAAATGTTGAATGTATTCGTATATAAGAAATAGTCATATTATAATTATTTCTAATTTAATGACTTAAATATCGATCATATATTCTTACATTCTTACAGATATATAAATTATTAATTAGTTATCCACGCAATCTGCCTAGAAATTAAAACTTTAACTTCTTGGTCCAACGCATCGAGATGCCTCTTATTTAAAATTTCTGTTGAAAGAGGATATATAGACTCTTATATTGCCAGAAATATATAGCAAATTAATATACGAACAATTTTGGCTTTCACTACCTAGTCCTTAAATGATGCTTCTTCTTTTTTCCCTTATTTCACCATTGCTCATCAGAACAAATGTAATTTTATTTTGTTCGTTCACAAAGATATATCTTTGAAGCCTTAGGATTCGAATACTTTTGATTGGACATGAAAATTGTATGTCATATGAAAAATTTATGCTTTTATGAAGAATGTTATGTTTAGCTTGAAAAGTTTGGCACCTTTGGAGTTTGAGTGTGTGTGTATATGAGAGAGAGAGAGAATAATGAAGGCCATAGAAAGAAATTTACTTCTATGGCGTCGAAAAAGTACACTCTCTCTCATTTTTTCCGAAGATCGGCATCCATCATTTTCATCATTATCATCTAAGATATGGGTACACCAAATTTCATGTGATTCTAAAATTTTTCACCGTTGATTTAATGGGTTCAAAATTAACGGTTTACCGACAACAACACTTTCTACATTGCTAAATCAAAGGTGAAAAAGTTGTAGAATCACATAAAATTTGATGTACACACATCTTAGATGATAACGATGAAAATGATGGGTGCCGATCTTTGTAAAAAATAAAGGGAGGGTATACTTTTTTGACACTATATGAGTAAATTCCCTCCCATAGTCACTTTCCTCCATTATTCTCATATACACACACACGTGCGTGCGCAATTTGAACAATTTTTTACCTGGTCTTTTTTCTTTCTTTATTTTCTTTTTCCTTCATTGAAGTACTCGAATTTTTCATACAAGAGATCAATATGAATCCCAATTCAATATTTTGTATAATTTTTTATTTGGTTAAATTAATCAACGAAGCATTCATAGCAAGGCTTGAGGCTGTTTTATCTAGTCTGAAAATCAATTAGTCATTAGTCAAATTCGAAGACTAATAGTGCTGTCCAAAAACTTAAGTGTTAATTGCACGCAACATTTTTATGATCTGTGTATAGAGAAAAACTTATAAACTAAAGTGGTTCTCATGTTTTCACTACGTTCCTTGATCGACTTTCCTGTGTGTATGTGTGTGTGTTATAACTCAGTTGTGTTTTTCTATTTGCTTTTAGTTCCAACTACGCACAAAATGACCAATTGAGCATATATAGCTCATGCGATAAGTATTTCTTGTCGTCCTCAGTGAGAGGTCATGTATTCGAATTCTCCGAAGGAAAGGCCACATCCAAAAAAACCGACCACACAAAAATTAAATGACCGCTTATACTATTATGGACCCTTTTTGGCTAAACATTCAGCTCGGCTACTTGGCGAATAGTTCTTCCACGCCTCGGTCTAAGGTTCCGCGCCATGAAAAAGAGGGGAAAAATAACATTAGCGAGACCCCCACAGCTCTCTCGCTCTCTCTCAACTCATATGCAATATTGCAACCATGTACATCGCACGCAGGGCCCTATAATAGGGCCAAATTTTGATCCACGTACAATCATTAATTATATTTTTAAAATCCATTTTAATGTCTATTAATGGATACATTGACATCGTAGAAAAAGAAGAAGAAGATGGAAGAAGGTAACAAGGTCAAATATGTCTAAAGAATCAAGATTGGGGTCCTGCTCACTCTCTACTCACTCCCCCACAAAAGAGAAAAGAAAACTAAAAAGATGAGAAGAAAAAAGCACCATAACATTTTTGTCTACTGTCTCATTAAGGTGACGTTGTGCTATTAAATATATGCTTCGGAAAGTTAGGGTTGGCAGCAATAAAGCTCTCATTCCATTTTTCCAAACAGTACTCATACCTTCCAATCTCAAAATCCATAGATATTATGATCATCTTTTCTTCTGCATACCTTTATATATAATACTCAATGCACTTAATTAGCTAGCAAACTAGTGGCCAATATATTATATATTATTGTTAAGTTTATATATAGATTTATTCCTAGAAAATGCAAAGAGGCCAAAGTGACTAGGTGACAACCGTCTGCTGATCTTGAAGGAACAAGAAGGCGTAGGAGATCTTTCATGATAATTTTGATTGGCTTCTTATGGATATATATAATGGATCCATGTGAATTTCTGTGCTATAGGAACTTGCATGAGTGTCCCTTAGCACAGTGACAAATTAAGCCATATTTTTCCTATAATATAGTTGCTTATTTGACACTAAGCAATATTGTGAACGCCCATTGGCTATATATATCTTATATAGTTGTGGAATGTGCATATCCATGAGAGAGATTTGCTCTAGGAATTTGGATAGGTGTCTCTTGGCTTATAGTGACCTGCCACATCTTTCCTGTTACATAGTGGCTTATTTTGACACCATGCAAGCAAGTGGACTCCCATTGTCTAAGAGCAATACGTTACCTAGCTATCAGGCAAGATTGAATTCATGCCCTCTTGTATCCGAGATACAATCACATCATAATTAATGTCATTGATGGGTTTATGATTTTTGTCTCTGGATAGGATAGCATATGAATTTAAGAGGGTAGGTTAAAGTATCAGTGGTTGTGGAACATGAGCTTAAACTTCATCAAGAGATTTGTGTTCTTTTTATTTCCTTTTTTCCTTAAATGTTTGTTCGTTTTATTCGTCCCATGTTTACATGTATATGATGCTAAAGTTGTGCATATATACATAATAGCAAGGACGGATCCACTAAGCAGCTAGTGGGGGCAAGTGCCCTCAGTTTGAACTTCGAAATAGAAAAAAAAGACCAATATCTAATACAAACAAGTAATAGGAGTAACTCAATTGCTATATATGCCACTTCCCCTTTCCGGAAGAGTGCAAGGTTAGATCTTCGAGAGTAAAAATGACCGCAATTTAACGCTTCAGAGCGGATTCGTGGGTCTCGTGGGTGTAGGGGTGAAAGCGAGCTGGGTTGGGCTGATTTTTCAACAATTTATACCCGGCCCAAAAATTTTATTGTAAACCTAAAACTGATCTGAATCCACCTGGTTTACAAACTAGCATAACCAAACCCTTGTTCAAGTTCGGACGGATACCAGGTTTCTATTGAGCGGGGCGGGCTACACGAGGTCTTCGGGTTTGTCTATTTTATAAACATAAATTCTAATACAAACAATTACGAAAAAGTTATAGGATATTAGAAACTTCTAAATTATTTTTTTTAGAAATGCAGCGTAACTTAAATAATTACAGGTACATTAGCAATTTGTAATGTTATATTATTGGTGGTGGGTTGGAACTGATTATTTCAAGATGAATGGTTAAGATATGTTTAAAATTATAAGATAATTGGATCAATGGTTTGAACAGGTAAGAGCGGGTTCGGGTTGGGTGCGGCCGGTCAACTACCGTGTTCGGGTGGACAAGTTTGGACCTTAGACCAAACCCGGCATGAAAACTTAACAAACCAATTTCAGGCCATCCAGGCCGGGTTCAGGCCAAACCGGGCTCAACTTTCGGGTCTATGTAGGTGCGTCTGTGTTGTGCGCTTGTATGCGTTGTGTGCATGGGATGTGGAAGTGGGTTAGGCTTATGAACACTGTTCCAAAAATAAAGGTGTTAGGGGTTCAATTTTCACAACCCACATAATTGTTTTTTGGATTATATTTAAGTATTAGTTTTACTTTGCTTTTTCCTACAAGGAAAAAATTATTTCTATGTTTGTAAATAAATTATATTAAATTAATTTTTAAATTATTCAACAATTTTTATATAATATTCAGTTTGACTTCTTAACAGAATCTTTTTTGGTTCTCCATCTAGTGAATTTTCCTGCATCCGTCCTTACATAATAAGTTCAAATTCAGAATACTGGAGGAGGGGAGGGGGGCGCGGGGGGGGGGGATTGGTTTGCTAAACTTGTAGCATGTCATTTTTATTCTTATTCTTTTTGCTTTTTCACATTGAAAGTAGGCTTATGGAATGGAGCTTCTTGCTTGAAGACCTCCTGTATGCTGCTAGCAGGTGCTTCTATATGTTGTGGAATATTTGAAAGAGCTGATATGATGCAATCTTTCAAAGTATTACACCAAATCTGATAATTATTGTTAACCGAACAGTCACTTTGTTATCACAACAGCCTCTTACAGATTCCGAAGGTCGGCAAGAGAGGGAGACTCTTAAACTTGGAAGAGTAGTGGCAATGCAGACATCGCGCTATATGTTGATGCGATCTGCTAGCTCAACTTGGGGTAGTTTGGACCTAGTAAAAAAGGCAAAATTATATTCGTAAGGTCGGCTTTTGTCCCATCTTCCGAGAGTGTCATTGTCCAGGTCATGGGTGTTTTGAATGCTCTTAAGCATGCAATTACATTGTCTTATATACCATCCATATTGAGAGTTATGCTTGCAGTATTAACAATTTAATCTCCATCACTAAATTCTCCAAGAAGGATCACTCTAATTATTCATGAATGTCGATGGCTATTGCAATCTCATAACCGAATATTAATTAGATTTTTTCACAGCACGGTTTGGCATCATCAGCTAGTTCGCTTAGCTTGTATGGATCATGGAATGCTCCATGCATTCAGATGAAGCAAAAAATTAAAATTCTAGCTATAGGAGAACATTTGCTCTTATGCCATAAAACTGGAATTGGAATGATACGTGGGATGTTGGGCTTACATGAGAGCCCATAGGCTCATAGGGGTGGAGTATGACTGCACATGTCATTCCAATTCTAGTTTTATGGCATCAGAGCCAAGTTCAATCCCGGGGCCGATAATAGCACCTTTGTGTGGAGCACATGTGCTGCATGATTCACATGGCAACCCAAAAAGTAAAAAAAAAGTCAAAATCATAGTTGGATGTGAGGAAGAGTGTTGAAAGTAAGGAGGAGTATTGGGAATAATCCCGCATTGAAAATAATATGAGATGCACATGAGTATAAGATATAGATAAAAACCCTACCAATTGGCTTAGATCTTTTGGTTGGGTAGATTTTCAAACATATCAAAGCCCCATGTGCACTCCTACTCTGCCCCTTTGAGCCCACAGGCCCTCATGTATCCCATGTACCATTCCAATTCCAGTTTCACAGTGAACACCAAAAATGAAACACAAATTTAAAAACGTAATTGTACATAACTCAAATACTCACTACAGGAAAATAAGCCTTATTTCGTTTCCTCCTTGGAATAAAGCCCATTAAGTTTCCTCATATTTTTGTAGCTTCATTCCGTCGGCTATCAGCCGACGAAATAAACCACTTTAAAAAATAAAGCCCATGGGGCATATCCCCCAATACTCTAGCCTCCTCCCTATTCTCTCCTCGACCTCCTCCTCTTCCTTTCCGACCTCCGTCGACCTCTTTCGACCTCTTTCGACCTCCTTCTCGTCTCCGACCTCCTCCTCCTTCTCCCATCTCGCCTCCGACCTCCTCCTCCTTCCCTCGACCCTCGAAGCTTGATGCAGATCTTTGTTGCCGACCTCCACCCTCCCTCCCTCCACTCGATGCCGACCGACCCTCCCTCCCTCTGAGCTGACGCCTCCTTGTCTGAGCCAACGGCAACCCTGGTCTGAGCCGACGCCTTCTCCATCCTCCTCCATCCTCGTATATGTCGAAGCCTTCCCCTCCTCCATGATGCTTGAGCTCAATGCCGATGACTTCTCGAGCTCGACGCCATAGCCTTCCTCCTCAAAACTCGACGCATTCCTCTTCAAAGCTCGACTGCTCCTTAACAAGGCTCTACTCGGAGCTTCTAAAGGTTAGGCTTCACTATTCCTTCTCTAGATTTAGGGTTTTCAATTTCTTATGGTCATGTGGATGATGAATTTATGGTGATCGGTCTTGTGATATTGCATGTGTTGAATTTGTGATGATCGGTTTTGTGGTAGTAGCATGTGTTGAATTTGTGGTTTTCGATTATTGTGAAAAGTAAAAACTTGAAAACTTGAGAACTTGAAAACCCTAAAGTAAAAACTTGAAAACTTTATATCCCTAAAATAATAACTTGAAAAATTGAGTACTTGAGAATTTGAAACGAAAACTTGAAAATTCTAAAGTAAAAGCTCAAAAACTTGAAAACCCAAAAATAAAAACATGCAAACTTGATAACCCTAAAGTGAAAACTTGATAACCCTAAAGTAAAAACATAAGAAATTGAAAACCCTAAAGCCAAAACTTTGAAACTTGAAAAACTCAAAATCGAATTATAATAAACCAAGAAATGATGACTTGAAAACCTTAATTAATAACTACGAAACTCTTAACTAAAAACTTAAGAATTTCAAAAGAGAAATGAAACCTTATCCCAGTGTAGGATATAACTCAATGATGACAAATCACCACATGTCTTAGTACTCATCTATCAGTTATAGTTATATACGTAACAACTTTCGTCATGACATAAAATTACTTGATGGTTGTCTAACAGCAAGCATTAATCATTTGTTTCTGACAACCGTCATATATTTTATATGACGAGAATATTAGTCGTACTATAACCAATAGATTTGTCTAGTATGAACAATTTAAGAATTTATAACATAAACACTAGATGCATTTGTACTTTTATTCGTTTAGAGATTAGTTTCGTCGGCACATTTTTGCTGATTCTCCTTGTATAAATATAGAGGGAATGGTCATTTTAATATTGATATTTAGTATTGAAATCATTATTATTTCTACTATTGTAGTGTACTTGGAGAACGGTGAGGAGGTTCTTCCAAAATTATCTCAAAATGAACGAAATCACAAATGCAGTGGTTTATGTGTTATAAGATTTTAATAGGATAACAGCCTTACCCCCGAAAACCGATATGATATATTGTTAACGGTGCGTGTCTTTGTTAGTCAAACTGAAACATTAAACCTAATCTACAAGTCATAAACTAAAATGTCAAACTGATATGCTAATTATTTAAAACATGATATCATCTATCGGAGAGTTATGGACAGAAATTGGATGAAATTTTTGAAATATAGTGATGATTATAAGGCCAGCGTCGAAGAGTTTATGGAATTTGCATTGTGAGACCGATCCCCTGAAGAAATGATTTCGTATCCATATAGAAAGTGCATGAACGATGCCGACCTTCATCGAGAACCATTTATGACCAACTACTGAATAACAAGATTTCGCAAGGGTACATAAAACGGAAGTACCACGGAGAAACTACGCCGAGCATCGAACTTCCTACGAGCCGTTGGATTAGAAAAAATGATCATTTACGTACGTATTTTAAGGACATGGGTTTGAATAATATGTTGGACGAGCTCTGAACTGGCATGCATCCTGAGCCTGATATTGCTCCCGAACCTAATGTCGAAGAGGAAGAAAACCGTTGTATCCCTGATGCAGAATCGGCGAAATATATGAAGTATATGGATGATACGAATGTACCCTTTTTGAAGGCGCAAACATCTCTAAGTTGGATTGGATTGTCAAAATATTTCATATTAAATACCAGGATAATTGGACTTACAAGTCATTTGAGTAGTTTCTTGAGGTGCAAAGAGAGACTTTCCCTAAAGTAATATTGCCGAAAAATTTCACAGAGACGAAGAAGATCTTGAAAGAGATAAGCTTCGGTCATGATAAAATCGACTCGTATCCGAACGATTGCATATTATACTGGACAGAGGAAGATAAAAATTTAGAGAAATGTAAAACTTTCAACCTATCTAGGTGGATCGTCTTTCGAAGGATAACAGTGAAGATGAATCTACACTCGATTCTCGTAAACGGATTCCGTAAACGTTTTGCGTTATTTTTCAATCAAGCAAAGACTTCGAAGATTATTTCTGTCATAAAAAACCGCCGAAAGCATGACATGACATGAAAATTGTCATACTAAGGATAAAACCTTGACGAAGGTCAACAAGCCATAAGCCGCTAGTCAAGTTCTACCCATCATTTCGTTATTAATTTAGATCCACCCACACAAGCCCTTAACGAAGGTCAACAAGGCAGTGCGACTATCCAAGCTAATCGCATCACATGCAAGCATAAAGATATCACTTAGTTACTGTACACTACGCCTTGAAGAAAACTTTTAACGTAATAAACTTGATATCGTTGAAGAAACCGAATGGTTTGCAAATTTATAATTACACAGACTTTTGCTTATGTGTGAATTCCCCATGAAGGGATCAGGGCTCTTACCTCATCGAATAAGGTGCAGAATATTCTTAACCGAATACTTCTGTGCAAAACAAAAAAATACAGCTATAATTTCTTTTTAGAAAAAGTTGGTTCCTACAACGTGTTTTAGATTTGTTTTCTTTGTATTAATCTGAATTAATGTAATCCAACCATTTAGATATTCTCATATTATCAAGCATCTTCTCATACAATTACAGAGAAGTATGAAAATAAAATAAAATGCTATATATGCCATCCGCATTCGCCACGGGACCTCGGATCTTCATCGTAAGATTACTTAAGTTACGGCAGGGCAGAGACAGAGCTAGCGCAGATGCAAAACATATATCGACATTTATTTTTATATCATATGTTGGATATTGTACCCTCAAGGCAATTATTGTAACCGCAGGCTGGCGATTATGATGATTCACGGAGGACCTATACGGGTAGAACAGTCTTACTCGAGATGATAGTATACTATCTGGTTCATCTCTATCATCATATATATGTATTATGTGGTATAGATCACTATTACATATTGATAGAGCTCATAGGATTCGTGCTTGACTACCAGCATTATGATGGCGATCGTATACGTGGGAACTGGGTGGTCTAAAAGCACATCCTTAAATATCCTTAGTCGAAAGAGTATGGCATCGATACTCCGGGGTAAACTAGTGTATACTTTTCGAGATCCTGACAAGGGGCAGTGGCCGGTCTCACAAGCCATTGGTGTCAGTTAGCCATCTAAGATAGTATACAAGTGCTCATTAGGTTATGAGTTACACTGAACGGACTCACCGGGAACATACTAGATGGTATTAAACCTATTGTCAGATAGCAGTTCTCAGATGATATGAGTACATGTTAGTCTGTCAACTTGAGATTGTCATTTGTCTCGTGTAAGTTCTCACTGTGCTTTAATTACTATCCTACCACGGCTCAAAGGAGTCGTGCAAACAGTTTTTAGTTGGGTACAGTCCCGAGCCATATGGAGTCAGTGAGCGGATAGTCTAGGATTCGTCTTTCCCGGTATTGGAGGTAGGTGTCGCGCTGTGCACGGGTGGTCATCACCAGAAATTCTTGGCCAAGACAGACAAGAATTACTGATTTGGATCAGTAGTTTCTCAGTGGGTGATTGTATTCACACCGACATTAAATATCGCGTTATTAGGGGTCTGACTTTATCCATCCCCTAGACCCGATATGCGATACTCTTAGTCGAACAGACCGGACTGTATGGAGATTGTCACAGACAGGCTCAATAGGGGTATGGATGAATTTGCTCGTCATCCTTCCTTTCGTTTAATACCTGGGTAGCCGTTACGTACAGGTACTGCCGCTGACATACTTGTGGTTAAACCCACTGCCACCGTATTGACGAGTTTTTAGAGTCCCACACAGAGGGTTTTCCCGGTTCGAGCGATATGATCTTGATGAGGTATGTTGGTACATACAGGTGTCTGGTTAAATATGTGTACAGACTACACGGACTTTAATCGGACGGTTGATAATACTAGCGTCTTAGGATTAAGCCGGATTATTAATCAAGTTTTGATTTAATAATATATATATATATTTAATATATGTATTCTAGTATTTTTGTTCACTATTCATTTTCTCTCTTGGCTATTCGTATTTTCATACGGATACGCGTATATGTATTTCGATACGTATACCGGATTGCATTCCGTATTTATACGGAATTTGTTCTAGAAGATGGACATCTCATTTATGAATATTCATGAAATGAGGTGGAGGGTGAGGTGGCATTGATCATGGTTGAAGACATGTAGAGAGGAATGAGCTTCATTATTTTTATTGCAAATAGTTATGATATTTTGTGTATGGTTCAAAATTATGAAGCCATTTTATTCTTCATTCTACACTTGATACTTCATTCATTCTCTCATGCCTTCAAGAGTTGCTCACGGCTATTTTTTCTCACCTCCACCTCCTTTATTTGCTCTCTTGAGCTTAGGTTTGAGAGAAAAAGATAGTGAAAAATTCCTATATCCCCACTCTCCATTCCTTGCGAGCTTGGAGCGGTGGTTGCTTCACTAGGTGAAGCCGGAGCTTAAATTGGTTCCCTCGGTGGATCATCTTTGGCGAATGAGGACCGGCTTACAAGCGCGATTCGGATCTCTTGAGAGCATACTAGAGTCCAACCCAATTGGAGCAAATGAAGATGCTATAAAGGTTGTGATTTCTATCTTGTTATGGTTCTAGTTTAGGTGTTTGGTTAGATTCTTGGTTTAAGGTTTCTAGTGCCATCAAATTTTTGTTTTTGAATTCCGTAATGGCCGAGGGTTAGAAGCGAAGGTACTAGGAACCAAAAATGGTATCAGAGCTACCCAAACACCCTAAAGTAGATAGATACGATTTCCGAATCCCGCAGGTTTTTGTACCGCAAAAACTGCCGAAAAAACAGTGAGCAATTTATGCTATATTAATGTTTTGACTCCCCGCGGGCTCTCGGTTTGGACCTAGAAGCTATATGGTGGTGCGCGGGACCGCGGGGATGTCCTGAGGGGACTTAGGGAGGGCCCACACCCCCAAGACCACCGAAATGGTGGTCTTGGGAGTGTGGGGACCCAAATCTGCCTCAGAAGGCAGTTTCGGGTCTACCTACCCCTTGGGCCACCTTAGGATGGACTAGGGGGTGGGTACCCCCCTTATATGCCTCTAGGTCGATGTTAATTTCATTCCGGGGTCCTCTGCGAAGTTTCGGCTCGATCCGAGCTCATTTCGGACTCCCGGAGTTGGTTTTAGCATGGAATTTCTTGTTGGTTTTTAGCACACTTGATTTTCGGTGTTTTGGAAAATTGAAGTGTTGGCTATATGTGTGTGGTATTCAATTATTATAGGCTTAGTGGTGGTTATGTGTATCATAACTTTTGGGAAAACGTCATCTAATTGCTATACGTATCAATTAGACAGGGTTACAGAATTGATACTCACAAGTTTGCATGTTCTGTGATGGATATTGCTTGTTGATTACGATTGTGTTGGATTTGTCGCGATGGATAGCCCAGTGTAAATTGTATTAGATGTATTCTCTGTGATGTAATGTATATTCATATTGCATGGTGAGCGTCCTGTTAGTTATATGTATGCCCTAGAGGCCATTACTGTACATTGGATGTATATTGTAGTGGATGCTGGGACATATATAGGTAGGACTTTCTTGCTCAACATGATAGTACGCTATCTGGTTGCTCTTTATCTTAACATGTATACTTTCTGTCTCTCTGATTACATGTTGATAAAGCCCTTAGGATGTGTACTCGACTTCCAGGACTATGATGAAGATCATACTAGTGGGGCCTGGGTAGTCAATGAGTACATCCTTCATTGTTCCTAGTCGAGGGAATATCGAGACGGGGCATCGATATTCCAGAGTAGACTAGCGTATATCTTCTCGACCCATGCGATGGGCGATGGATGATCCCATATCCATTGGTGTTTCACATCGAAAATGGTATACGGGTGCTCAGTGGAGACTGGGTACACTGAACGGACTCGCCGAGAACTCCCAGATGGTATTATACCTCACGTCAGATGGCAGTTCTCTGGTGACACTGGTACAGCTTAGTCTGTTGACCCGAGATCGTCATAGAGTCTTGTGTGTCTCCCACTGTGCTTTGATTTCCACCCTACCATGGATCTACTGAGTTGTGCAAACAGGTAGTTTTTGGGTACAGTCCCGATTCACATGGTATCAGAGCTACTAGGCATTGGATGTCGACCTATGGGGGGTTCTCACTGTGTGACAGTGTGGCGAAGCATAGGCTCTTACCCCCAGGGTGTCCCGAGACCGGAAGGTGTTCCGGTGGGTTGTAGTCCTCGCGAGGGGGCATGCGTAAAAAGTAGCGGCTGAGGGACCCGTTGGTGCCACGGCGACCCTATTGGATGGGGTGGCTGCCTGACGTGCAAAGTGGCTATATAATATATCATACATACTATATACTGTATCTATCACAGAACATCACATGATCACATCACAGATATCGCAGCAGAAGAATCATATGAAACATTGGATATACTAGGACGTCCGTGTTTTCAATACGAGCCAGTATAAAACACGGATTCCACGGTCGCGATGAATAGCCAAACCCACACCCCTAGACCCCTACGAGAGCGGCAAGCAACCCTACCAATTCTAGAGTTAGGAGACCCGGACTCGACTCCTCGAGTTGGTCTCCCACTGGACTCCAGAACCCGGTTACTTGTGCCCTCCTCCTTGGGTCTATCCTAGTGCGGAAAAGTAAATACTATACAAAAGGTGACATCTTCCGCTACCTGGAAGTGCCCCAATAAAAGAATATTACATACAAGTTTTTACATGAATGAAAATGAAAAACACTCATCTCACGACCGTGGAATCCGTGTTTTATACTGGCTCGTATTGAAAACACGGACGTCCTAGTATATCCAATGTTTCATATGATTCTTCTGCTGCGATATCTGTGATGTGATCATGTGATGTTCTGTGATTTATACAATATATAGTATATATGATATATTATATAGCCGTTACTTATGTTTTACACCCGCGCTAGCCCTGCCCCGCTTTGTCGTTAGTTACCTAACCTAACGGTGCACGAGGGGACATCGAGGCGAATGCGGATGGCATAAATGTACGTCGTATTTATCTGTGATGTTTAGGTACTTAAATGATGGGACTTCATTAATGAGATTAATGAAATTAAAAGAAACCTAAGATGTTGTAGAATCGAATTTCAAAATAAAATAGGTAGCTACAGTTCTTGCTTTGCACAGCGGTATATATGATATATCCTGCACCTTATTCGATGAGGAAAGGACTGAGATCCCTTCACCGGGAGTGACTCCTTTAGCAATAACTGGCAGATGCTACACACTCGGTTTGTCTTTTGATTGCTTTTAATAGTTCTGCTTTGCACAGTGATATATATGATATATCCCGCACCTCATTCGACGAGGAAAGGACTGACGATCCCTTCACCGGGAGTGACTCCTTTAGCAAAACTAGAAAAGCCTAAAAAACACTCCATTTCAAATCATTTAATTCTACAACGATATCAAGTTCATTACGCAATAGGTTTTCAGAAAAACCTGTCGTAGCCCTCCGTCATTTCAGATAAGTTGTATATAGTATTCGTGCTGCATTTGTTGGCTTTTGTCAAGGTGCAGTGTGCGGTAGCTATATGCTGCTTATCTGCTAGCATACGATGTGATTGGATTAGGGTAGTCATGCGGCTTTGTTGGCTTTCGTCAAGGGTCGTGCGGGTGGGTTTAATTCGATCAAGAAATGTACGGGTTGAACTTGACTAGCGGGCTATGGTTTGTTGGTTTTCGTCAAGGTCATAGCACGCTAGGGGCAAAATATTATCGGGAATTTCAAGTGTTGAAATTTGCAATGAGATTGCATATCTTCTATGAGATAGTTGGATCCCGATACCCGCTGCGAGTAAGAGTTACTCCTGGGAGAGTTTTGCACTTTGCAATTAGCCGATCAAGTAGGTGTCTAGAAAGGTGTCAACGGGGTTACGCCTCTGGGAAAACGAGGTTTACAGTAATTAGGTCCGTGCGAAAGCACGGGGAACCTCCCTCAAAGTACCGACACTGGCCTGGCTGAAAGATTGGCGAACTTGTAGAGTGTAATTAATCCCGGCTAGTCTTTCCTTTTAGGGTTTGAAGGAAGATTTGATTAAAACAGTGGGAGCCATCCTGATTAGATAAAATATATAACCAATCTGATCTTGCAAGAGCGCACGCAGAGTGTTTTCTTCTCTCTCTCTCCAGGTAGCGACCATATCACGCCTTAATCAAGATAATAATATGGATGTATTGACCGAACCCGCTTGTTATACTGAGCCGGGGAACGTTGGTCCCGCTCCAACTTATAATTGTTATAAGACAGAGCAGGAAATTGAGGAATACCAGAATTCCTATGCCGCCCAAACGAAGAAAGTGCATATGATGCATCTCCTTCGGGTGTGTTCATTACAAAGAATAGTTTTTCAGTATCCTCTGCATCCTGGGTATATGATACCGGATCAGGATCCCAGATATGTAAGCTGTTACATAGGGCTACAAAAAGGTAGAAAAACTGAGAACGGGTGATAAGTTTCATGAGACAGAAATCGGGGCAAGTGTTGCAGCCAAGTCTGTTGGTCACTGTCACCCTGTATTACCAATACATTGATTCTGAACAAATGCTATTAGATACCGAACCTGATATATAAAATCATATCAGTCTCTTTATTAGTAAAGAAATGATATAATTTTGTATTGTTGGATAATGTTTTGAACATTTCCTATATCAAAAGTTGATCGGTTCAGGCACGTTATCTAAAAGCATTGACGTTCTAAATCAAACTACAGTTCATTGTATATTGAACACACACAAGAGGAAGAGTTCAGAAATGAACGAATCCTTCTTGAGGTATTGTAGACTAGGTCACATCAATGCGACCCGACTGGCTGAAGTTACATTTTAGATGCATATTTAAATCAGTTTGAATTTACATCTTATGAAACTTGCCAGTCATGTCACAAAGATTAGATAACCATAGCTCTGTTTATTAGAAACAGAGAAAGAGTTAGTAAACTCTTGGGACTGATACATGATGATATATGTAAAGTCTCCTGTCTACACATGCCAGGACTGGTTCTTTATACTTCATTATATTCTCTGATAATCTCTCAAGATTCAGTCATATGTTCCTGTTGAAACATAAGTTTCACAGAATATAAGTTAGAAGTAGAGAACCAAATACGGGTATAAGTATTATGTCCTATGATAAGATCAGGGAGGAGAATACTTGTGCATAGAATTCCTGGACTATTCTAAAGGAGAATGAGATTCTCTCTCAGTGTTACTCCTCTGAATACACCACAGCACAACGGTGTATCAGGGCGGAGCAATTGCACAATATTAGATATGGTGTGCTCTATGATGAGTATTACTGAGTGACCTATTTCCTTTTGGGGTTATGCACTTGAGAAGCTGCATACCTATTGAATTAGGTTTGAATCAAATCAGTGCCTACCACTCCATATGAGATATGGTATGGGAAGAACCCATCTCTTAAGCGAGTTAAGATTTGGGATTGTCCGGCCTATGTCAAAAGCAAAATCCGGACAAGATCGAGGCAGGATCAGTTCTGTAGAACTGGAAAGGTTCCAGCTATACAAAACTGCAGTTGATGATTTGACAGAACCAAAGGATTCAATAGTTCCCGACGAACCTCAGCCTCTCCGCCGATCTAGTAGGGTTCCTCATCCGCCTGAGAGATACCTCGGTTTCTCGATGACAGTGGGAGCGAGGAATGCATCATGAGATGATGACCCAACTAGTTTCGAGCAGGCCATCGAGAGTAGGGACTCTGTAAGAATGGCTGGATGCTTAGCGATCTGAGATGGAATCCATATACACCAACAAAGTATGGACTTTGGTTGCTATATCTGAAGGGTTAAATCCCCATCAGGAGCAAGTATATCTTGAGAAGATTACTTGGTGTAGATGGAAAGGTTGAGACTTTCAAAGCTAGACTTGTTAAAGGTTTTCGTCATCGACCAGGCACGGATAATGATGAAACCTTTTCCATGGAATATGCTTAAGTCCATCCAGATCCTACTTGCCACGGCTACATACCATGACTGCGATATCTGGTGGTTGGGTGCCATGACTACTTTTCTAAATAATGATTTAGAAGAGAACGTCTATAAGAACACAGCCAGAGGGCTTCGTAAACAGTGGGAGCAGCGGAAACGTGTGCAAGTTGCTTTACATAATGAAGCAGGCATCGCGGAGTTGGAACATCTGTTTTGATGAATAGTCAAAGTGTTTGACTTCATCAAAATGGTAGACGAACCTTGTATATACAAAAGGGTAGTAGAAAGTAAGGTGGTCATCTTCGTATTGTACGTAGACAACATACTCTTGATAGGAAAAGAGTTTCCTATACTACGATCGGTCAGTCTCCTATTATCACTAGGATTCTCCAAATAGGATCAAAGTGATACCTCCTAAATCCTGAGTTTTCATCTATGAGATAGATGTAATTGGATGTTAGGATTCTCACTAGATGTAGTGAGATGGTATCAATCGATCCTGGGGAGAATCACTGGAAGAGTTCCAGGGTGATAAAGATGGCTGAATGTCAGTCACAGGCATTGTCTTTACCCTCAGTAAAGGGACGGTATGTTGGAAGAGTTCCAAGCTAGATACCGTGGCAAACTAGACGATAAAGGCTGGTAACATCGTTATTAAAGATACTACCAAAGAGGCAGTTTGGGTGTATATTGGTTCATAAGATGAACTAGGTTCCTGCCATTGTATGACAATGGAAGTATGGCTTCGGCCCTGGAACCCTGGTCCCATCAGTGACCCAGACATACTCTGAGGCAGCATCACCTGATCATGGAGATAGTAGGTCTCCAGGTTGATCGAGGTTAGGAGAGTAGACTCAGAGGACAACACGGCGGATCCACTCACGAAGGCCTTTTCCCAGAGAGAGACTCATATGGGATGGTTGAGTATTAGATACTGCAAGCACTGCTACAGATGGCCCTAGTGCAAGTGGGAGATTGTTAGTTATATGTATTCCCTAGAGGCCATTACTGTACATTGGATGTATATTGTAGTGGATGCTGGGACATATATAGGTAGGACTTTCTTTCTCAACATGATAGTACGCTATCTGGTTGCTCTTTATCTTAACATGTATACTTTCTGTCTCTCTGATTACATGTTGATAAAGCCCTTAGGATGTGTACTCGACTTCCAGGACTATGATGAAGATCATACTAGTGGGGCCTGGGTAGTCAATGAGTACATCCTTCATTGTTCCTAGTCGAGGGAATATCGAGACGGGGCATCGATATTCCAGAGTAGACTAGCGTATATCTTCTCGACCTATGCGATGGGCGATGGATGATCCCATATGCATTGGTGTTTGACATCGAAAATGGTATACGGGTGCTCAGTGGAGACTGGGTACACTGAACGGACTCGCCGAGAACTCCCAGATGGTATTATACCTCATGTCAGATGGCAGTTCTCTGGTGACACTGGTACAGCTTAGTCTGTTGACCCGAGATCGTCATAGAGTCTTGTGTATCTCCCACTGTGCTTTGATTTCCACCCTACCATGGCTCTACTGAGTTGTGCAAACAGGTGGTTTTTGGGTACAGTCCCGATTCACATGGAGGCAATGAGCGATAGGAGGGGATTCGTCTCTCCCGGTATTGGGGGTTGATGTTGCGCTATGCTCGACTGGCCATAACAGGAAATCCCTGGCCAGGGTTGCAGTGATATACTGGTAAGAGTTATCAGTAGTTTCACGAATGTTATGGACCTTACGTCGGCATGACTTATCGAGCTATTGGGGTCTGACGTTTACCACCCCTAGGCGAGATATGCGACATATCAGACGAACAGACCGGACTATACGGTAAGTGTTACCGGTTGGATTCACTGGAGTGTGAGCAGGCTTGCTCGTCGATCTTCTGATCGCTCAATACCCGGGTGGCCGTTACGTTTAGCAGACCGCTTGCGGCTTGTGGGTGTTTGATATGATCATCATCTGCTGCCGGCGTATTGACGAGTCTTTAGAGTCCTACACAGAGGTTTCCTGGCTCAAGCGAAATGAAATAGGAGCGCATATGAGATATGTGCGGGACCGAGAATGATACCAGTATGTGATACTGTATTCGATTCTCGCGATTTGTGACATTGATCGGTTATATGCGATATAGCCGGGATATCGGATCAAGTGTTGATTCGATAAGTTGTTACTGTTAATATTAGTCGGTTATATGCGATATGACCGGATCATTAAATCAAGTGTTGATTTAATGATTTAATGCATAATTATATATTTGATATATTAGTTTGCATTAACTAGTATTGGTTTACTTAAGATGGATTTTCTCACTCGCATGTGCACATCGTATATGTGATATATTTTTGTGCACTTGATTGTATCATGTTTGATGATGCAAGATTGCTAGGGTATGTGTAAAGAGTTAAACCTATGGTTAAGTAAATGGTTAGGGTTTTCTTTTATTCATTCATTTATCTTTTTAATTGGATTAAATGAAATGGGATAAGAAAACAAAATGGTGGCTTTCTTTGTTTGCATGTTGAATCTTCATGAAGCTTTGACCAAAGTGACCACTTTGTCTTCATCCTGAACCCTAACCATTCATCTAACCTTAGTCAACTCTCTACACATAACCATGGTTCACATTATGATAAGTATTCTTTTCTTTTGCATTTTTAATTAACTTATCATAACATTATCATCTTCTTCTTCTTCTTCTTCTTCAAGAAGAGAAACTAGATTCCATCAATGGTGATTGATGAAAATGAGTGAGAAATCCAATTCTAAAGTGAACCCACTTCCTATTTCTTCATCCTCTACCTCTTGCTAAGTAGTAGAGTGTGTTTTCTTCATAAGTTTCTTGACTTGGTGAAGTTGGAGCTTGATCTAGTGATGCCTCGACATAGATCATCTTCGGCACGAAGCCAACGACCTTGCCCGCCCATTTCTCCGATGAAGCCGACGCAAGAGCCCGGATTTCGATTTGGACAGCGAGGAGACTTCATTACGGAGCTATGGAGGTGGAGGACCGGATCTACAAAGGTTGTATTTCCGTTCTCATAGTTAAAGTAGTTAGCTAGTTTGTTTTGTCGCCTAAAATTCTAGCCAACGGTCCGTATTAGGGTTTCTCGGCACCGTTAAAATTGTAAATTGGCATGGTTGATGCCTTGTGAGACCTCCTTGGTGTGCCTAGGAACCCTACACGTCCAACATATGGACTGCCATCATCGCGGCTTGTATTATTCTTTGGGGCACGTCTAGGTTGCGGACGTAGTCACTATTGTATATTAAGGTTTTCATTACATACACTACGATTACCTCGCGGCGGAATGCTCAAGTAGCCGGGTTCTAGAGAGCAACAGGCCTCCATCTCATGGCGTTGAGACCGGGGTGCCTTACTCTGGAGTTGGCGGGCTATTCGCCGCACTCGTAGTGGGTATAAGATTTTCCCGCAGAGGGGTGCCCAAGTTACCGAATTTCGGAAGTGTTGGATGGCCCACTCACTTCGTTGATTGGGGTTGCCTCGCTTCTGGGATTGGCGGATGGCTTGCCATGCTCTTAGGGGTCTAGAATATGATACTACGGGCTATCTACACAACCTAGAAAATTGCATTTCATATTTGGCTCCATTGAAATGTACTTTTCCTAGATTATCCGCATTTCTATATTATGTTTGCTTCTATGCTTCTGCTGTAATGCTTCTTTGATGTTACTTGATATCATGCATGAGACGAATGTTCATATATATTATATATATCTAGTAGATGCTATATATGTTTTGCATCCGCGCTAGTCTTGTCCCCGTCCTGCCGTAAGTTAAGTAACCTTACGGTGAAGGCCCGGGACCCTGTGGCGAATGCGGATAGCATATATGTGTGTGCCTATTTTCATTTCTTTCTAGCATGATATGTTTAAATAATGGGACTGCATTAATTCTGATTAATGCACGGAAAACAAACCTAAATGATGTTGTTGGAATCAATTTTTGAAAACTATAGACGTTTCCTTTTGCTTTGCGTCGCGGTATTCAGTTAGGAATATCATGCACCTCATTCGATGAGGAAAAAGCCTAGATCCCTTTACAGGAAGTGACCTCTTTGGAAAAAGTTTACTTGACTATAAACTACTCGGTTTTCTTCAAAATCACTTGTTTAAAAAATGCGGAGCCTAAACCATTCCTTTTCAAAACTGCTTGAGTTCCTTCAACGATATCAAGTACATTACGTTAAAGGTTTTTCTCCAAAAACCAGTCGTAGCCCTCCATCATTTCAGATTAGTATTGCTTAGTATTCATGCTACGTTTGTCATTTCTATTCGCCAAGGCATAGTGTGCGGTAGCTCTGTAATACTTTTCTGTCACATGGATATGTGGATTGGTTAGGACAGTCAGACGACTTTGTTGATCATTAGTCAAGGATCGTGCATGTGGGTTTAACGCAATCAAGATAGTGATGGGTTGAACTTGATTAGGACCCTTGATTTGTTGATTATTCGTCAAGGTCCTTAGGTCCTAGGGGTAAAAACCATATCGGAAGTTTCAAATATAGGGGAAACTTGCCAGGTATGCACATACCTTCTAGAGTGTGCTGACTTGAGTGGCTTCCATCAAGTTATCACGCAATGATAGTTGGGTCCAGATGTTTACTGATGAGTAGATGTTACTCCTCGGGTGATTTTTAGATGATCCCGACTAATTCTTCTTTTAGGGTTTGAAGAAGAATTCGAGGAAACAGTGGGAGTCATCCTGATTAGATAAAGTGATTAACAAATCTAATCTAGATTAGAGTGCACGCTGAGTGTTTCTTTTCTCACTCTCTTTTTGGCAGCGACCATGACCTGATCTTAAACTAAAACTCATGAACCAAGTTAACCGAGCCTTCTTACACACTTTGGGTTTAGGTTGTCATGATTCACGACAAAGTCGCATATATCCATGCCACTCCTACTTCCCATTTGCATTTCTCCAGAACACTCCATATCACTACGAAGATTCATATTGCTTGGGTATGCCATCGTATAGTTACATACGAACTCGAAGAAACTTGTTTCAGTTCGAGGATGGATTCAAGTTCGAGAGGAATTGAATAGGATTATTCGGTTGTCTTTTCTCTTTACCTTCTTTCAGATTGCGAGAGCTCCTAGTATTAGGAGAGCACACCTATTACGCTTATTGGATAGTCTTCTTCCAAATATTAGGCATGTGCCGAAATGTAGGGAAGGAAGAAAACCAATTAGCCTAAGTGTGGTGTACAGAAGATAAGAAATAAAGACATATAAAGAGATTGAAGTGAGGGCAAGGAAAATTGCAACTGCTGTCATGAATCTGGATAGTGGAAGAGGCATTACTAGGAATACCTGGCCACCCCCTCGAAATATTTTCATGTTTCAGTTTTACTGTGCGGTGTTAATTGAAAACCGCTTTCCCAATTAAATTCTGACTCCAGGGTATGTATTTACCAAACATTATTCTCACATCTGTATGGCGTTACAGATGCTGAGTGGGAGTAGAACATTAAGAATTGGATGATTAGATCCTCAATATTAGAATTCTTTGCAATTGGTGATATTTGAAAAAATCACATGGGTTTTGCCTAACAACAAATGTTTGGTTTTGAATATCAGTTGTTATGCACCGATTTCAAACCAATATATCTGTACGTTTATTTTATAAAGCGAGATATAACTTTTTGAAATTATGTTTATAACATTTACCTATATTAGTTGATGATTAGATAAGGTGCATTCAATAACGGTGTAATTCTTCTTAACTATAATACATTTTTCAATTTACGACGCACAGGATTTGAGTTATTAAATTCAGAGGACTTATACAAAGTATTGTATGTTGTCTGATGTCCATTAGGACAAGAGGGTTGGTACTCGTACTATATTCCTTTTACTTATGACTTCTCTGGTTTTAGACATGCATTTCGTTGAAATACAAGTCCAAATTTTTAAGAAGTTATAGGTATAAAAATAAAGTAGAGAACTATACGTTGCAAGTATCAGGGTTCTTCGAGATGATCGAAGGTGTAGATACTTATGCTAGGCATTCTGTCTTAAGTGATATATTTGAGAACTTGCTTCTCTCTCAAGTTACTCATCCGTGGGTGTGCTCCTTGATGAGTAATGCTGCATGGCCTTCTTCCATTTAGTCGATATACATTGGAAACAGCTGCATGTATTTTGAATCTGGTTCCAATCTAAATTAGTGCCCTTGATTCTATGAGGACATAGAATGGTTTCATATCTTGAGGATGTTAAGATATGGAGTTATCCGGTTTGTATTTAAAAGCTGAATCCGGACAAACTCAAGACACATTTCAGTAATGGCAGTTTGTGTGTTATCCCGAGCTTTGACGAAGTTTAATATTCTACCATTCGGAGGATCAATAGTTATATTGTTCTTGACTCGCCACCCGTTTTAGTAAAATGAATTCTTTTCAGAAAACATTAGTGGGAGTATGGTAAAACTGAAAGTGATTCCAGAACCATAAACGATTACTGAAAATTTAGTAGAACCTAAGGATTCAATTGAATTCGACAATCCATTAGCCACTCTGCAGATATGATGGGTAATCTCAGCCACCCGAGTGGTACTTCGGTCACCTCAAAAACGGTGACAGGGTGGTTTTGATGACCCAAGCTTGCCAATACTGTTGTCCTAGACTATAAGATCTGGCAAGTGGATGACTATAATATCGTTCTAAATTAGCTTTAGATGTGCACGTGTATATGACTCGGCCATAGGGTTTTTGAAGTCAGTGGGAGAAGCGGAAGCATAGTGGGCCAATAACTTATGTCTATTAATAGACTAAAGCAAGTATAGAGGAGATATATCATCTATTTTTGATGTAACGGTCATAAAGTTTGACTTCATCAGAACAACAGAGGGACCTGGTAAGAAGGCAGTATGGAGTGATGTCCTGATATTTAGATGACGTACTCCTGATAGGAGGTTATGTTCCTATACGACGATTGGTTATACCGTGGTTGTCACAAGGTGTTTCTCCACAAAGGATCTAGACAAAATATCAGGGATTCTAGTGACTAGATCTATAGTTTTAGTCTAGATTTAGGAAGTGTCCCAATTCGGGTACTTTAACACTATTCTAAAGTGTTTTAGAATGGACGAATACTGGCATGGTGGTGTACCGTAGGTGATGGAGTCACCCTCTCTAAAGAGATGTCTTCTAGACTGATTAGGAGAGGGATTTGCATGATTAACATATCACTTGCTTAGGAAATTGAGTCAATAATGAGATGTCAAGTACCACACCAGATATTGCTTTTGCACTAGCTGCAATAAGCATATATTAATCCAATCTTGGAGAAATATTGGGAAGAAGTTATGAACATAATAGGATGTTCTTGGTATATGGAAACGACAGTCTCCTTCATGGAGGCGGTTATTATTTCAGACTTCCAAGGTGATCTGGATGACAGAGTGGCTGTCAGAGTTAAAATTTACCCTCTTCTGTGGGGTAGTATGTTGGATAGTGATCCAAGAGGATATTGAGGAAGACATGGCACATGATATTGATTAAATTCAGTGGAAGATACAGTCTAAGAAGTTTTGTTGGATTTGGAGTTCATTTATAAACTTGGTCTCATCAGCTATCCAGACAAATTCTAAGACAAGTATCGCTCATTTCGGGAGTTATTCGTTCTCCACGAAGTTGCGAAACTGATTAGTAGAGAAATTGGGTGATCGGTAGAACACGGGTTATGAGTATGCGACACCGCAATAATTAGCCTTAAGTGCAAGTGAGAGATTGTTGGATATTGTGCCCTTAAGGAAATTATTGTAATCACGGGCAGGCGATTATGATGATTCAGGGAGGATCTATACGGCTAGAACAGTAATACTCAAGCTGATATCTGTTTCATCTCTATCATCATGTACATGTATTATGTGGTATTACACATCACTATTACATGTTGATAGAGCCCATAGGATTCTTACTTGACTACCAGTATTATGATGGCGATCATATACTGTTAGTTATGTAGGGTTCCTAGGCACTCATACAAGGGTCTATAAGGCATCAACCATGCCCGATTTAAAATTTAGACGTGCCGAACAACCCAAAGCCGGGATCTTTGCTAGATTATTAGGGTTACACATGCAAGTAAACATCTTTACAACTAAGATTGAGGGATTACAACCTTTGTAGCCCGCTCCTTCGCTTCATAAGCTCCGAGTAGAAGTCCCTTCGCCGCGATCTACGATCTCCCGGACTTAAGAGAAGCTCCACAACTCGAATGATCCATGCTAGCTTGTAGTCTTCCTTTTCCCCGATGATCTACCTCGAAGTTTCTTTAACTCAAGCTCTCACTCACTAATGAGGTGAACACCCTAATCTAATTGGCTAGATTAGATGACGATGATGAAGTAGGATTTATGCTCTCTTTTATTATCAAATTCTCATACTAAATCATCACATAAAGAAAACCTAGAAAGCTTTTTCAAGGCTCAAGGAAGAAGAAAAAGAATGAATCCTTTTGTGATGAATAATGAAAAATATCATCATGATTAAAAATGCAACCATGGTTGAATATGAAGAGGCTAACCATTGTAGAGACTTAACCTAGGGTGAAGGGTTTGGGTTGGGTTAGAAATATCAAGCAAAATATCAAGCATAATATCTTTGCTAGAAACAAAGTAAAACCTTCTAGAATCTACAAGAAAAAGCTAACCCAAATCAAACCCTAACTAGGTTTAATCTCCACTAATTATGTTGCATTAGTAATCATAACTTGTTACTATATTATATATCACATATATAATATAATTTTGTAACAAAAGAAAATAATACAATTAATATATATCGCATATATATCAATGTATTACCCGGTGAGAAAATGAATCAATAAAGCGAACCAATATTAGATAATGTAATGCAATATATCATATATATTATTATATATTAAATTATCGAATCAACACTTGATCCGACAATCCAGCTATATCGAATATAACCGACTAATATATCATGTACCGATTCATCGAATCAACACTTGATCCGATGACCCGGCTCATATCAAAATAACGTGAGAATATAATACGGTATCCTATATAGTATTATCCTCGGTCCTGCACATATCACATATGTGCTCCTACTCCGTTTTGCCTGAGTCAAGAAACCTCTGTGTAGGACTCTAAAGAATCGCCAATACGCCGGCAGTAGGTGATGATCATATCAAACACCCACAAGCTACAAGCGGTCAGCTAAATGTAACAGCCATCCACGTATTGAGCGATCAGAAGATCAACAAGAAAGCCTGTACATTCTCTTGTGAATCCAATCAGTAACACTCCCATACAGTCCGGTCACTTCGTCTGATATGCTGCATATCTAGTCTATGGGTGGTATACGTCAGACCCCAGTAACCGATAAGTCGTGTCGATGTGAGGCTCATAACAGGTCAAGAAACTACTGGTAACACTTACCAGTAAATCTCTATATCAACCCTGGCCAGGGACTTCCAGTTATAGCCAATCGAACACAGCACAACACTAACTCCCTATACCGGGAGAGATGAATCCCCTCCTATCGCTCATTGCCTCCATGTGATTCGGGACTGTACCCAAAAGCAACCGTTTTGCATGCCCTCTTGGACGTGGTAAGGTGGAAATCAAAGCACAGTGGGAATCACACAAGACTCTATGACGATCTCGGGTCTACAGACTACCCTGTACCAGTGTCACCGGAGAACTGCCATCTGACGTGAGGTATAATACCATCTGGGAGTTCTCGGCGAGTTCGTCCAGTGTACCCAGTCTCCACTGAGCACCCGTACCCCATCCTTGATGTCAAACACCGATAAATATAGGATCATCCATCGCCCATCATATGGGTCAATATGCGTATACGCTAGTCTACTATGGTGTATCGATGCCCTGTCTCGATACACCCTCGACTAGGAATAGTTATAGGATGTACTCATCGACTACTCTGGACCCACTAGTATGATCTCATCATAGTCCCAGTAGTCGAGTACATATCCTAAGGGTTTTATCAACATGTGAGAGTAAGATAGTAAACAAATACAAGTCAACATGTTAAGATAAAGTGAAACCAAATAGCATACTATCATGACGAGCAAGAAAGTCCTCTCTATATATATCCAAGCATCCATTATAATATACATCATATGTACAACAATGGCCTCTAGGGCATATACATAACTAACAATCTCCCACTTGCACTAAGGCCAGCTGCTGTAGTATCTCATACCTAGCATCCCGAATAATCTCTTAAACTGTATCTGGGGAATGGCCTTCGTGAGTGGATCCGCAGTGTTGTCCTTCGTATCTACTCCCCTGACTTCGATCTCCCGGCGATCAACTATCTCCCTGATCAGGTGATACCACCTAAGAATATGTCTGGACTTCTGATGGGACCTGAGTTCCTTGGCCAAAGCCACAGCTCCATTGTTATCACAATACAGAGGTATTGGATGCTCAATGGATGGAACCACACCAAGTTCACTAATGAACTTCTTTATCCAGACAGCCTCTTTGGCAGCATCGTTGGCAGCGATGTATTCAGCCTCCATCGTCAAGTCGGCAACGGTATCATGTTTAGAACTCTTCCAACATACCGCCCCTCCATTGAGGGTAAAGACAAATCCTGAGTGCGACTTAGAGTCGTCCTTATCATTTTGGAAGCTCGAATTGGTAAAGGACTCCACCTGGAGTTCTCCGTTACCATACACCAAGAACATCTCCTTAGTCCTTCGTAAGTACTTGTGAATGTTCTTCACAACTGTTCAGTGACTCTCTCCAGGATCTGCTTGATACCGACTCACTACACTTAGTGAGTATGCAACATCAGGTCTCGTACATAGCATCGCATACATGATAGAGCCTACTGCCGAAGCATAGGGTATCCCTTGCATGCGAGCTCTCTCCAAATCAGTCTTTGGAGACATCTCTTTGGAGAGAGTGAGTCCAGAGATCGTGGGTTGGTTACCACGCTTGGATTCTTCCATACTAAACCTCTTTAGTATGGTGTCAATGTACCTGGATTGGGACAATCCCAGTATCCGTTTAGATCTATCTCTATAGATCATAATTCCCAGTATGCATGAGGCATCACCTAGATCTTTCATTAAGAATCTTTGTGATAAGAAGAGCTTGACTGATTGCAGCATAGGAACATCATTTCCTATTAAGAGTATGTCATCGACATACAATACGAGGAAGACAACCTTACTCTCTGCAACTTTCTTATAAATACAAGGTTCATCTACGTTTTTGATGAAGTCAAACTCTTTGACTACAACATCAAAGCAGATGTTCCAACTCCGCGATGCTTGCTTTAACCCATAGATGGATTTAAGCAGTTTGCACACCTTTCCGCTGCTCCCACTATCTACGAAGCCCTCTGGCTGAGTCATGTACACGCACTCTTCTAAATCACCGTTTAGAAAGGCGGTCTTAACATCCATTTGCTAGATTTCGTAGTCATGGTATGCAGCAATGGCAAGTAAGATTCGGATGGACTTAAGCATAGCCACTGGAGAAAAGGTTTCATCATAATCCACACCTGGTCGTTGAAGAAAACCCTTTGCAACAAGTCTAGCTTTGAAAGTCTCAACTTTTCCATCTACACCAATTTTCTTTTTAAAGATCCACTTGCTCCCAATGGGTTTTACCCATTCAGGAGCATTTTCTAAAGTCCATACGTTGTTGGTGTACATGGATTCCATTTCAGATCGCATTGCATCCAGCCATTTCACAGAGTCACCACTCGTGATGGCCTACTCGAAACTAGTCGGGTCATCATCTTCCATGATACAATCCTCGCTCCCACCATCAATGAGAAAACCGTAGTATCTCTCAGGTGGATGAGAAACCCTGCTAGATCGGCGGAGAGGCTGGGGTTCGTCGGGTACTACTGAATCCTCTGGCTCCAATAAATCATCAGTTGTAGTTTGTGGTGCTGGAACCTCTTCCAGCTCTACCTCTTTGCCACTAATTTCTTTTGCAAGAAATTCCTTTTCTAAAAAGGTGGCATATTGAGAAACAAACATCTTTTGTTCCTCACCGTGGTAGAAGATATATCCATAGGAATCTTTTGGATATCCTACAAACTTACATAGACCTGATCTTGCCTCGAGCTTGTCCGGATTTTGCTTTTTAACATAGGCCGGAAAACCCCATATCTTAACTCGTTTAAGAGATGGTTTCTTCCCATTCCAAATCTCATATGGAGTGGTAGGAACTGATTTAGTTGGAACTCTATTCAATAGGTATGCGGCTGTCTCCAGCGCATAACCCCAAAAGGAAATAGGTAACTCAGCAGTGCTCATCATAGAGCGCACCATATCCAATAGGGTGCGATTCCTCTGCTCTGATACACCGTTGTGCTGTGGTGTATAAGGAGGAGTAAGCTGAGAGCGAATCCCATTCTCTTTTAGATAATCCCGGAACTCATTGCTCAAGTATTCTCCTCCTCGATCAGATTGAAGGATTTTAATACTTTTGCCCGTTTGGTTATCTACTTCGTACTTATATTCTCTGAATTTCTCAAAAGCTTCAGACTTGTGTTCCATCAGGAACACATGCCCGAATCTAGAGAGATCGTCAGTGAATGTAATAAAGTAGGAAGAACCGTTCCTGGCATGTGTAGACATGGGACCGCATACATCACTATGTACCAGTCCTAAAAGTTCGGTAACTCTTTCTCCGTGTCCACTAAATGGAGTTTTGGTCATTTTGCCTTTGAGACATGAATGGAAAGTTTCATAAGATGATAATTCGAACGGATTCAAATATCCATCCTTATGTAACTTAGCTAGTCGTGTCGCATTGATATGATCAAGTCTACAATGCCACAAGAAGGATTCGTTCATTTCTGAACTTTTCCTCTTGTGTGTGTTTTGCATATTAAGGACTGTATTTTGATTGAGAATGAATATGCCATTATGTAACGAGCCTGAAAAAGTGAGTAAATGATATCCGTTCGAACATTTTAATACTTTCTAAATTATCCGGAAAACAAAACGAAGTTAAACTTTCCGATCGAATCAACGAATTCAAAATAATCCCCAGAACACTCAACACTTAAGTAAGATTAAAAATACCCAGAAATATGAAGAAACACCTACGGATATTACTGTGCCAAAAACAAAGCATAATTCCCCTGTACGGCTGCGGATCCGTGGCGCAAGCATGGTATTGCCGCCGTTCCGCGGCTGTTTGTAGGAATTACTGCCTCATTTTCCACAGTAATTCTTATATTTCCCTGCTGATTTTTTTGAGTATTTTTAATGCAGAAAAAATCACATTTTTACAAAATTTCCAGAGAGGGGGTCAATTTCGACGTATCGGGGTTCGATCGGACTTTTAACTTCGTATACACGTTGCCTAATGCTCTAGCTAGGCTCTGATACCACTGTAGGGTTCCTAGGCACTCATACAAGGGTCTATAAGGCATCGACCATGCCCGATTTAAAATTTAGACGTGCCGAACAACCCAAAGCCGGGATCTTTACTAGATTATTAGGGTTACACATGCAAGTAAACATCTTTACAACTAACAGTGAGGGATTACAACCTTTGTAGTCCACTCCTTCGCTTCATAAGCTCCGAGTAGAAGTCCCTTCGCCGCGATCCATGATCTCCCGGACTCAAGAGAAGCTTCACAACTCGAATGATCCATGCTAGCTTGTAGTCTTCCTTTTCCCCGTTGATCTACCTCGAAGTTTCTTTAACTCAAACTCTCGCTCACTAATGAGGTGAACACCGTAATTTGATTGGCTAGATTAGATGAGGATGATGAAGTAGGATTTATGCTCTCTTTTATTATCAAATTCTCACACTAAATCATCACATAAAGAAAACCTAGAAAGCTTTTTCAAGGCTCAAGGAAGAAGAAGAAGAATGAATCCTTTTGTGATGAATAATGAAGAATATCATCATGATTAAAAATGCAACCATGGTTGAATATGAAGAGGCTAACCATTGTAGAGACTTAACCTAGGGTGAAGGGTTTGGGTTGGGTTTGAAATATCAAGCATAATATCTTTGCTAGAAACAAAGTAAAACCTTCTAGAAGCTACAAGAAAAAGCTAACCCAAATCAAACCCTAACTAGGTTTAATCTCCACTAATTATGTTGCATTAGTAATCATAACTTGTTACTATATTATATATCACATATATAATATATTTTTGTAACAAAAGAAAACAATACAATTAACATATATCGCATATATATCAATGTATTACCCGGTGAGAAAATGAATCAATAAAGCGATCCAATATTATATAATGTAATGAAATATATCATATATATTATTATACATTAAATTATCGAATCAACATATGATCCGACAATCCAGCTATATCGAATATAACCGACTAATATATAATGTACTGATTCATCGAATCAACACTTGATCCGATGACCCGGCTCATATCAAAATATCGCGAGAATATAATACGGTATCCCATATCGTATTATCCTCAGTCTTGCACATATCACATATGTGCCCCTACCCCGTTTTGCCTGAGTCAAGAAACCTCTGTGTAGAACTCTAAAGAATCGTCAATACGCCGGCAGTAGGTGATGATCATATCAAACACCCACAAGCTGCAAGCGGTCAGCTAAACGTAACAGCCACCCAGGTATTGAGCGATCAGAAGATCAACAAGCAAGCCTGTACATTCTCCTGTGAATCCAATCAGTAACACTTCCGTACAGTCCGGTCTCTTCGTCTGATATGTTGCATATCTAGTTTAGGGGTGGCATACGTCAGACCCCAGTAACCGATAAGTCGTGTCGATGTGAGGATCATAACAGGTCAAGAAACTACTGGTAACACTTACCAGCAAATCTCTATATCAGCCCTGGCCAGGGATTTCCAGTTATAGCCAATCGAACACAACACAACATTAACTCTCTATACCGGGAGAGACGAATCCCCTCCTATCGCTCATTGCCTCCATGTGATTCGGGACTGTACCCAAAAGCCACCGTTTTGCACGCCCTTTTGGATGTGGTAAGGTGGAAATCAAAGCACAGTGGGAATCACACAAGGCTCTATGACGATTTTGGGTCTACAGACTACCCTGTACCAGTGTCACCGGAGAACTGCCATCTGACGTGAGGTATAATACCATCTGGGAGTTCTCGGCGAGTTCGTCCAGTGTACCCAGTCTCCACTGAGCACCCGTACACCATCCTTGATGTCAAACACCGATGGATATGGGATCATCCATCGCCCATCATATGGGTCAAGATGCGTATATGCTAGTCTACACTGGTGTATCGATGCCCTGTCTCGATACACCCTCGACTAGGAACAGTTATAGGATGTACTCATCGACTACTCTGGCCCCACTTGTATGATCTCATCATAGTCCCAGTAGTCGAGTAAATATCCTAAGGGCTTTATCAACATGTGAGAGTAAGACAGTAAACAAATACAAGTCAACATGTTAAGATAAAGTGAAACCAAATAGCATACTATCATGACGAGCAAGAAAGTCCTCTCTATATATATCCAAGCATCCATTATAATATACATCATATGTACAACAACGGCCTCTAGGGCATATACATAACTAACAAGTTATATGTATGCCCTAGAGGCCATTATTATACATGTGATGTATATTATAGTAGATGCTTGGACATATATAAGGAGGACTTTCTTGCTCGACATGATAGTATGCTATCTGGTTGCTCTTTATCTTAACATGTACACTTATTGTCTCTCTATTACATGTTGATAAAACCCTTAGGATGGGTACTTGACTACCAAGATTATGATGCAGATCATACTAGTGGGGCAGAGGTAGTCGGTAAGTACATCCTTCAAATGTTCCTAGTCGTGGGAGTATTGAGACAGGGCATCGATATTCCAGAGTAGACTAGCGTATACGCTTCTTGACCCATATGATGGGCGATGGATGATCCCACATCGATTGGTGTTTGACATCAGAGAAGGTATACGGGTGCTCAGTGGAGACTGGATACACTGAACGGACTTGCCGAGAACTCCTAGATGGTATTATACCTATCGTCAGATAGTAGTTCTCTGGTGACACTGGTACAGGTTAGTCTGTCGACTCGAGATCATCATAGAGTCTTGTATGATTTCCACCTTACCACGTTCAAGAGATCGTGCAAAACGGTGATTTTTGGGTACAATCCCGAGTCACATGGAGGCAATGAGCGATAGGAGGGGATTTCGTCTCTCCCGGTATTGGGGGTTGATGTTGCGCTATGCTTGATTGGCCATAACAGGAAATCCCTGGCCAGGGTTGCTGAGATCTACTGATAAGTGTTATCAGTAGTTTCTCGAACCGTTATGGGCCTCACATCGGCATGACTTATCAGGTTATTGGGATCTGACGTTCTACCACCCCCAGGCTATGATATGCGACATATCTGACGAAGAGACCGGACTGTACGGTAGTGTTACTGATTGGACTCGCAGGAGTATGAGAAGGCTTGCTTGTTGATCTTCTGATCGCTCAATACCCGGGTGGCCGTTACGTTTAGCAGACCGCTTACGGCTTGTGGGTGACTGATATGATCACCACCTACTGCCGGCGTATTGACGAGTCTTTAGAGTCCTACACAGAGGTTTCCTGGCTCAGGCGAAACGAAATAGGAGCACATATGTGATATGTGCGGGACCGAGATTAATACTAGTATGTGATACCGTATTCTATTCTCGCGATATGTGATATCGGTCGGTTATTTGTGATATAACCGGGCTGTCGAATCAAGTGTTGACTCGGCAAGTTGATACATTTGATATTAGTCGGTTATATGTGATATAGCCGGATTATTAAATCAAGTGTTGATTTAATAATTTAATGTATAATTATATATTTGATATATTATCTTACATTAACTAATATTAGCTCACTTAAGATTTCTTTTTCTCACTAGTGTACACTTAGTATATATGTGATATATATTAATGTACATCTTTTGTGTCATACTTGATGCCACATGCTACATGGGTGTATGAGACTCACACCATGCATATAATAATGTGAGGTTTTGTTTATTTAAAATAAATCAAATTAGTTGGAAATTTCCACATGGTTGAAACTTGTAGAAGCTTGTGGAACCATTGACCAAGTCCACTCATTTTGTTTTACTTGAAGATATTTATTAACCCAACCATTATTGTTTAGCCATGGTTTTGTCTCTACATGAGTTAGTATATGATACTAACTCACCCATGGTTGCTATTCTCACTCATTATTCCATTCACACTTCATCTTCTTCGTCATCTCCAAAAAGATTTCTAGCTTCATGAGAGGTGAAGAAATATAGTGAGAAAATTATTTCTAAAGTGAGCAAAATTCCTACTTCATCAACCTCTTCTCTACTAGCTATTTAGATTGGGTTGTTTCTACACCAAGTTCATCACTTAGTGAAGAGATAACTTGAGTTAGTGTCTTCTCGGCGTAGATCATTTTCGGCTTCGAAGACTTCAAGCAATCTTGTTCATTTCACCTTGTGGAGCCTCACTAGAGTCCGGGAGATCACTACTTGGAGAGAAGGGACTACTACATGGAGCTATTGGAGTGAAGGACCGGTCTACAAAGGTTGTATTCCTTGTTCACTACATATACATGGGAGCTGGGAGGTCTATAAGCACATCCTTAAATGTCCTTAGTAGATAGAGTATCGAGACTGGGCATCGATACTCCGGAGTTGACTAGTGTATACTTTTCGAGACCCCGACGAGGGGCAATAGCTGGTCTCACAAACCATTGGTCTCAGTTAGTCACCTAAGATAGTATACAGATGCTCATTAGATTATGAGTTACACCAGACGGACTCGCCGGGAATATACTAGATGGTATTATACCTATTGTCAGATAGCAGTTCTCAAGTGACATAAGTACAGGTTAGTCTGTCGTCTTGAAATCATCATTTGTCTCGTATCAGTTCCCACTGTGCTTTTATTACTATCCTACCACGGCTCAAAAGAGTCGTGCTAACAGGTTTTAGTTGGGTACAGTCCTGTTCACATCATAATATTGCAATTCATACGCCCCACTATTATACATTTTATAAGTAAACAGGTACTTTTGACGCTCGTTTGTTGCATGATACAGGATACAGGCTCTTGGAACAAATACAGTGAAAAAGACGAAAGATGCTACAGAAAATGGACTTTTGACCAACCAGCAGACGGATCTTACTTAAGCCGAGACGAAGAACAAAAGACGAAAGTGAAACGGTCAAAAGATCCTTACAAGTTTCACTAAGGATCTGGAGAATACTAAGAAGCCCAACAGAGAAAAGAACAATGAAAATAGGAAGCCCAAGAGAATACAAACCAATCACAGAAAGTTAGTGAGCCAAGCCCACTAAAGGGCCGCGGCCCAAGCCAACCAATGCCGCGGATCCGCGGTCATCAAGAGCATGTGTCGGCACCGACTTCTTGTGTCGGTGCGACGGTTCGGGTGTTGGGATTTTCCGAGGTCAAATCTGTAATTGCACATCTACGAGACTCTGAAACCCTAATTCTCCTGTTTGCTTATAAATTGTAATCAAAAATTGTAAAACCCGATGCCTCTTTTCAATCAATAAAATTCAGACTTTCTGAGAAATAAATTCAGATCTGTTCTTCTTGTTTGGAGGGAGCCGTCAACTTAGGAAGGTATGTTATTTCTGTTTCTTTTAATTAAAATGTTTTCTCATCCCCTAATGAGCGAGTAATCTCCTCGCTTGTTAGGGTTAGCCTTAGGGAAAGGGTTGAGAGATGAGATCTCTTACCCCTTTCAATGCCACTTTAACCTAATGAATTAGAACTCCACGCATACGAGCACAACCGCTCCCTGCGGCATCCTACCTATCGAGGTAACGATGAACCGTAGTATAAAGGGCCGGTTGCGCGCGTTTTCCGTGGGGGTTAGGTAATTATCAATAAAGGAAGGATACAAATCTATAGGGAGAAATATCTTCCCAAAAGATTCGTATCCACTTTATTAATAATTAACTTAACATCTAATAGATCTAAAAAAAGAAGGCATTGAAAGCGGTGAAGGAAACGTTAATCTCCAAAACTTCCCCTAAGCCTAACCCCAGCAAGACTCTTAATTAGATTAATTAGATCTAGTTTTTATAGATTTTTATAAACCAATTAAAACGACATTGTGAATCAACTCGTTAAAACACATAAAAGGAATTTACCCGTCTCTGTGGATCGACCCGTACTCACCGGCTAGCTGCGAAGCGACGCCGTTTCTGATTACGGTAAACTACAATTTTTGGATTAACCAAATGGCGCCGTTGCCGGGGACGGCGTAATTTTTCTTTTTTGTGAATTTTCGGGTTGATATAAATTTTAAAAATTATAAAAATCTGAAAATATAAAAAAAATATAAAGAATTATCAACTTTGATCTGTTTGAAGGGTGTATCTTTTGAATCTTGCAGGAACAGCGAAGAAATGAGGATCTGGAATTTTACAGAGGGCAAATCAGAAAAGTGAACATCGGAACAGAGAAGAATTGGTGAACAGGAGATACAAAAATTTTTCCAGAGGCTGAACCCACTCACCGACCGCGTGTCCGCCGCATTTGTAGCCTCCCGCCGCGGTTCCGCGATCATTTGGCCACGTCAGCACCTCAAATTTTGTGAGTTTGATCCTCCTTCTCCCCTCTGTAACCTACAATATATCCACTGTAAAAAAAATTTCTGCAGGGTTCTTTGCGCTAAAAAATCTTTCTCCCCCTTCTAAATAACAGATTTTCTGCAGGTTTCTTTGCGCCGCGCTAAAATTTTTTTGATTGCAAGTGAAATTTTATTTGTTTTGCATAATTTAACCGGACTCTAAAGGGGCTAATTGACCAAACTCAGATTGGGTGGGGATTTCATCACCCTTCCCAGGACCCCAGAAAACACCTAAAGCATTTTGCATCGACCACAATTAATTAAAAAAAAGATTAGACTCAGACCTAAGGACATCGAGCTCAATAGGAAAAGGACTATAGGCATCGGCCGTTTTTCCTAACCGACTTTGCGGTGTCTAGGCTAGTGGTTATTAATTAGGCCCACTGTAGTGGTGGTTCCTTCCCACTTACCTGGCCGTATTTGTCCGTGAAGAGGCGGTTTGAGGTCCTATTTCTAGACCTAGTTAGGAGCTGTCTAACAGACCTAAGCAACCCTAGATCTAGGTCTGATTGTGCATGTGTGGTTGATACATTTGTGTCACGAGTCCCATGTCAAAAACCTATGTGCAAAACTCTCACATAAATAAAAAAAAAGGGAAAAATCTTTTAAAAACTTGCAAAAATTTTGTCGCTAAGAAATCCTTGCATTCTTCTATCATGGGTACCCCACATGACAAATCACTTGCCGAAATTTTAGTATCCCGAACCTAACTTTGCGTCGTTCGTCAATTGTTTCGGTCAATTTAAAAACGATCCCTCCTTGCCAAAAATTTCGTTGAAAGATCAAATAGAGGCGTCTAGGAGAAATAGTTTGACTTTTCAACCCACTTTGTGTCAACCGAGTCAACCTTTACAACCTACATATGTTGACACCACTTCTTCAAGTCCTTCTGTCACTCTTAGGCCGATGTCCATTGCTGAGCATATTGCTCAATCTCGCAGTCGATCATTCACCCCTCTCCACTCATCTAGTTTTAGGGATCCGCACGATTGTTCACCTTCTTATCCATATGTTGACCCTACTCCTGTCTTACCACCCACTTCCTACCAGTCATACCCGACCTTCCCACCTTCACTAGACGCTGTTTCGACACAGCCATTAGGGAGTTTCATATACCCAACCAATTGTGAATCTTTTACTGAAACCCCCTCACCACCTAAGTCTAGTTTGGAAGAGTCGTTGGAAGCATATATTGCTGCAACAAATAAAATGATGAGGAATGTGGAAGCTTCCATGGCCGCCTTTATGCAACCTAGTGAACCGGTAGCTAGTGTCCCGCTAGCTCCGAATTTTTCAATGTATAAGGCGGCAGTTGGACAGAGTGAGAATGAGAGAGGATTTTCAAATCAAACCTACCCTTACCCAATTGAAGCCCACAACTCCTGTTTTCCATCGATTACCCTAAATAGTTCACCTGTTGAAAATTAAAATGAGTTGTGTGATTTTGTAGTGTTTGATTTGCCAGATTGTGAGGAACCCCTTTCGAGTGAAACCGCACCTAATCCTTTCGATCTTTACACCTCCACTCTAGAACCTAAATCGATAGATATCCATGCTTTTGATGAGGTGTCTAAAGAAATTGATTTTCACTTGATTGAGGATATAGACGCCGGGAATATTTCGGATGATGAACCTGTCGATTTAATAGAAATTTTATGTTCAAATCATCATCCTGAGTTATTAAATGTTTCCCCCGAATCTCATATGCGTCTAGATTTTGATGATAATGGCAGGGATGAATTACATATTGAGGATAGTACCGAGGAGAGTCTTGAGGATAATATCGAGGTTGAACCATTTTTATTTGATGTGTCGGATTTTCCACTTCAGCCTCCTGAACCTTTGACTGTTATATCACCCTCCCTCCTTCCTATTGTTCCGACCGAACAAATGATCGTTACGCTTTCATCTCCTGTACCAAGTTCGGCGTACCCATGTTTTCTTGCGAATCTTGAGGGATTTGACCCCATTGCACGACGAGTTGGTAGGTTAGCGCAATCACTTTTAACACATCGGTCATCACAAATTGCGCTAATTTATTCACTCAATTTACACCCTCAAGATCGCACTCCACTTCTTTCTTCTTTCCGTCTTCTTCTCCCCCACCGAGACCATATTCTACCATTCTTCTTTCCACACGGTCTCGTGTGCTTTTCATATCTTTTCTTTCCATCCCATTCTTGCACCAACTTTACCATTACCATGATAAGATTTTTGAATGGTTGGTGCTAACATTTGGCTTGTGTAAGGCCAAGCTTAACTTTGGGGGGAATCTTGTTGTATATATGTATATATCCTTTTGTTTTCTTTTTCTATAAAAAAATAAAAAAAAAATTTCAAAACATCAAAAAAAAAAAATTATAAATAAATAAACAGGGGAGTATCGGTATTTTGACCCCCTTGGTTTAGCATGACAGTGAGGACACTGTCAAGTTCAAGTTTGGGGGTATGCTCGGTACGTCTTCTTCCTTCGCATTCATTTGTAAATATTTTTGCATTTGCATACCTATTTGAAAACCCATAAAAATTGAAAATTTTCAAAAATTATAAAAATTATTGTATTCAATTTTGGCTTATTTGACTAGAGTTTGACAGATAGGTTAACTAGCTAGGAACAACTAGATCTTAGACTTACTGAATTAAAAACCCTAAAAATAACATTCCTTAAAGTTTAACGGTAGAAAATATATGCCCTGTAGTTTATTTAGAAATAGGCAAATTTTGGGTTCACTTCTTGGGCTAAGTCGAAACAAGGGAAGAGTATTGATGTTCTTATTAGAGTATAAGTTTGAAAAATAGTTCCTAGCTTAAGTCTAGATTCTGAAAACGTATACCCTACAATTTGCACAATCACGCGCCTTGAAACTTGGAATAGTAGAAGAGACCTTGAAATGCTCCTGTCTAAAGTCCTTAGTACGAAGAAAATAAAAAAAAAATGTGAATAAAGAAAAGAAAAAAATGGACACTGGTTTTTGTGATTACCTAAGGCTGTAAAAATAGAAAAATATTTAGCGAGGGTGCCTTATCACCTAGTGCCTTAGACCAACTGGTTTGGGAGTCACTGCTAAAGCCTTGGGTGTTGCAAAGACTAGGAAGTACGCTTTAAAGTGCAAACGCATTTTGTAATCGGTCGTTGGTACCTCAAGAAGTATTAACGGTCGCATGAAGGATGTGTAAGTAAATTTCATTTAAAAATTCACTAATTAATAAGTGCTTTGGATAATGGACGAGAGTATGATTGCTTGATTTGAATTTCCAAGTGTAGGGGTGATATACACACACACGTAGGGATATGTGATTGGAATTTAGATAAGAGAAAGGAATGAAGAATAGAACTTGTATCTTTAGTAGAGTTGATAAAAATTCATAAGTGGAGGTGGAACCCTAGAAGGAAAACTTAAGAGATGCCGAAAGCTAAGTAGGTCTGCAGAACATATATAATCTTAAGTTAGATGATGAGGAAGCGTGAAAAATATGGGTGGATAATTTGCGGGTCAACGATAATAGAATTCCTTGTTAGAAAACCTAATTGGAGAACAAAAGTCAATGGGCCGAATTGATAGGATTTTGTGGGTAGTATCCGCTGAAAACCCTCAGGAGACAACACTCCTCCTACTAGGGACACCTAGAGGTTTAACGGCTTGTTGCACGTGCTCAGTGCAATCGCGTTTCCCTGCGAAAGTGCGGCTAGGTTAGAATAAATTAATAAGATTGCTCGAGGACGAGCAAAAGGTAAGTTTGGGGGTATTTGTTCACATCATAATATTGCAATTCATACGCCCCACTTTTATGCATTTTATAAGTAAACAGGTACTTTTGATGCTCGTTTGTTGCATGATACATGATACAGGCTCTTGGAACAAATACAGTGAAAAAGACGAAAGATGCTACAGAAAATGGACTTTTGACCAACCAGCAGACGGATCTTACTTAAGCCGAGACGAAGAACAAAAGACGAAAGTGAAACGGTCAAAAGATCCTTACAAGTTTCACTAAGGATCTGGAGAATACTAAGAAGCCCAACAGAGAAAAGAACAATGAAAATAGGAAGCCCAAGAGAATACAAACCAATCACAGAAAGTTAGTGAGCCAAGCCCACTAAAGGGCCGCGGCCCAAGCCAACCAATGCCGCGGATCCGCGGCCATCAAGAGCACGTGTCGGCACCGACTTCTTGTGTCGGTGCGACGGTTCGGGTGTTGGGATTTTCCGAGGTCAAATCTGTAATTGCACATCTACGAGACTCTGAAACTCTAATTCTACTGTTTGCTTATAAATTGTAATCAAAAATTGTAAAACCCGATGCCTCTTTTCAATCAATAAAATTCAGACTTTCTGAGAAATAAATTCAGATCTGTTCTTCTTGTTTGGAGGGAGCCGTCAACTTAGGAAGGCATGTTATTTCTGTTTCTTTTAATTAAAATGTTTTCTCATCCCCTAATGAGCGAGTAATCTCCTCGCTTGTTAGGGTTAGCCTTAGGGAAAGGGTTGATAGATGAGATCTCTCACCCCTTTCAATGCCACTTTAACCTAATGAATTAGAACTCCACGCATACGAGCACAACCGCTCCCTGCGGCATCCTACCCATCGAGGTAACGATGAACCGTAGTATAAAGGGCCGGTTGCGCGCGTTTTCCGTGGGGGTTAGGTAATTATCAATAAAGGAAGGATACAAATCTAGAGGGAGAAACATCTTCCCAAAAGATTCGTATCCACTTTATTAATAATTAACTTAACATCTAATAGATCTAAAAAAAGAAGGCATTGAAAGCGGTGAAGGAAACGTTAATCTCCAAAACTTCCCCTAAGCCTAACTCTAGCAAGACTCTTAATTAGATTAATTAGATCTAGTTTTTATAGATTTTTATAAACCAATTAAAACGACATTGTGAATCAACTCGTTAAAACACATAAAAGGAATTTACCCGTCTCTGTGGATCGACCCGTACTCACCGGCTAGCTGCGAAGCGACGCTGTTTCTGATTACGGTAAACTACAATTTTTGGATTAACCAAGTCCCAAGCCACATGGAGACAGTGAGTGGATCGCCGGGGATTCGTCTCTCCCGGTATTGGGGGTAGATGCCACGCTGTGCACCGGTGGTCATCATCAGAAATTCTTAGTCAAGGTGGATGAGAATTACTGATTTGGATCAGTAGTTTCTCAGTGGATGATGAGCTTCACACCGACACAAAATATCGCATTATTAGGGGTCTGATTTTATCCACCCCTAGACCCGATATGAGATACTCTTAGATGAACAAATCTGACTGTATAGAGATTGTCACAGACAGGCTCAGTAGGGGCACAGATGAGTTTGCATGTGGACCTTCCTTTCGTTCAATACCTGGGTAGCCGTTACATACAGCTAGTGCCGCTAACATGCTTGTGTTTTAACCCACTGCCAGCGTATTGACGAGTCTTTAGAGTCCCACACAGAGGGTTTTCCCGGTTCAGGCGACATGATCTAGATGACGTATGTTGGTACATGCAGATGTCCGGTCTCGCAGGGCCGAGCCCAGCGAGTTGAGTTCAAACTCATCAAGTTAAATATGTATACAAACTGCGCGGACTTTAATCGGACGGTTGATAATACTAGCGGCTTAGGATTAAGCCGGATTATTAAATCAAGTTTTGATTTAATAATTTTTATATATATTTTTAATATATGTATTCTAGTATTACTGTTCACTATTAATTTTCTCTCTTGGCAATTCGTATTTTTATACGGATATGATATATGTATTTCGATACGTATACCGGCTTGTATTCCGTATTTATACGGAATTTATTCTAGAAGATGGACACATCATTTATGAATATTCATTTATGAATATTTATGAAATGAGGTGGAGGGTGAGGTGACATTGAGCATGGTTGAAGACATGTAGAGAGGAATGATCTTCATTATTTTTGCTGCAAATAGTTATGATATTTTGTGTATGGATCAAAATTATGAAGCCATTCTATTCTTCATTCTACACTTGATACTTCATTCATTCTCTCATGCCTTCAAGAGTTGCTCATGGCTATTTTTCCTCATCTCCTCCTCCTTATTTGTTTACTCTCTTGAGTTTAGATTTGAGAGAAAAGGATAATGGAAAATTCCTACATCCCCACTCTCCATTCCTTACGAGCTTGGAGCGTCGGTTGCTTTACTAGATGAAGCCGGAGCTTGGATCGGTTCTCTCAGGTGGATCATCTTTGGCGAAGGAGGACCGTCTTGCAAACGCGACCTAGAGCTTTTGAGAGTATGCTAGTATCCAACCCAATTGAAGAAAATAAAGACGCTACAAAGGTTGTGATTTCTATCTTGTTATGGTTCTAGTTTAGGTGTTTGGTTAGATTCTTAGTTTAGGGTTTCTAGTGCCATCAAAAATTTTGTTTTCGAATTCCTCAATTGTCATGGGTTAGCAGTGAGGGCACTAGGAACCAACATCATATATATCACTATATATATCATCGCAGGTAAATAATCAGCATTACAGGCAAGTGATAAATATCATCACATGCAGGAATCACATTACAGGTATGCAATGAACATCACAGAAATAAAATGGTTGGATTTTCTAGGAATCCCGTGATCCGTTTGATCCACAAACGAAACACGGCATTCCCCAGTTGTGTGAACGGCCAATACATAGCCAACTGAAGACCCCTACGAGCGCGGCAAGTCACCCGCCAATCCTTGAAATGAAGCAACCCAGCATCATCGCCATGAGGGGGCCACCCAACACTTCCTCGAATTGGGTGACTTGAGCACTCCTCCATGAGTCTATCCTAACCCTATACAAGTGCGGAAAATCACCCGCCAATCCTAGAATGAGACAACTTGGGTCTCAACTCCTTGAGATAGTCACCCGCAACATTCTATAATCTGACATCTAGAGCACTTCATCACGGGGAAACCCTATAACCTGTATTATACAACGACAACTATGATCGCATCTTGATCGTGTCCCGAAAAATAATAATACAACCGCGGAAACGACGGCCACAAGTTAGCCGCTTGTCCTGGATAAAAGAATATAAATATGGCTATTACATGAATGAATTACATACGACAACTTTGTATTAGAAAAAAACATACACAAGGCTATTCGTTGCAACAATCCGAACCAAACCAAGCAAACTAATCACTCAGACTCACTTATTACTATATGTCATCACATTAACACGATTAAACACTTTAACCGCGTTAATGCGAAACCTATGGCCAATGAATTCCAAAACCGACGGAGTCGCAAATTGAATTTCCGAAAACTTAAAATTAAAAATCACTCTGGCTCCAAAAACATTCACATAACTTGCTCAAGACGAATCACGAACGACCCGAAAACGCATCGATGAATCCCACCTCAAGAAACCCCAAGACGAAGGCAACCTGGGATCATCCCCAGGCCCGACTTGGGCCCAGGAACAGCCCCGAACCCAAGACAATTTTGGCCCTGTTTCAGCCGACAATTGAACCTGTAAGGGGCTCGATACAGCCCTAATCCCTTCGGGACTTGGATGGGCTTTGGCGGGGGTTCTCAGGGCTCTCGATCCAAAGTGAGAGCCCCAGGGTACAAGAAAAAGTAAGTAATGTAGCTGTTTTTGGCAGCAGTTTAAAAAACAGTGAACAATTTGGTTTTCAAGAAAGGTTTAAGGAATCAATTGGCCAAAAAAACAATTTTAAGTATTTGATTTATCTCTGATACCATATTAGGTCAGTCAATACAGTAGAACCTGGCCGTGGCGCCCACAGGTCTCTCAGCAGCTACTTTCTACGTATGACCCCTCGCGAGAACTACAACCTGCCAGACACTCCAGTCTCGGGGTACTATGGAGGTAAGAGCCTATGCTTCTCCGCTACTGGCACACAGTAAGAACTCCCCATGGGTTGTAAACACTTGCCTAATAGCTCTAATGCCATGTTAGGGATCGGTCCTAGGGTCGCGACATTCACGGCAGCGGCGGAATAGCAAAAACATATTTTTAACTAATATAAAACCAATCCATAGCCTAGAATCATCAAATACATTGCAATTGTGCAAACTAGAAAATACTGGAAGGAAAGTCTAGAGCCTACAACCTTTGTAGCGTATCTGATCTCCATCGGAAAACCTATGCTAGACTTCGAGAGCTTCCGGAGAGTGTAAAAGCTGACCGCCTCGCCGTAAATGATCCGCGGTGAAAAGAGGTCGCCCGAAGCTCCATCTCCATTTTCAAGTGGAGAAACATCCTCAAGCAACTTGCAAAGTGTAGAGGAAGGTGAGATGGTTAATGGGTACTCTCTCTTTTCTAATTTGCTTCACTATTTCTTGACTTGCCATTAAAGTAGTATGCAAGATTCAAGAGCTAGAGGAAGAAGTAGAAGAATAGGATGGCTTGCTAAAAAGAATAATCTCTACTTTTCTTTTCTCATCTCATATATTAATATGAGACAAGTCTCATTCCCTCTCCTCTCTCTCTCCTCTTTATTGTCACACAAAGAGAGGCTGGGAAGGTCCCACCACCACATGTGTGTATATATATATATATATATATATATATATATATATATATAATAATGAGAGGGGTATAATGTATATCATATATATTAATTGAGATCAAGTATATGTATTCTATACACATACACATCATGTATCAAATACACGAATAACCATCAATATCATATTAGTATCCCATACTGAAAAAGAGAGCGTGTATCATATACACAATACTATAAACCATATCAAAATATGGTTATCAAGTCAACACTTGGCTTAATATTCCGGCTTTTAAACCGGCTGGTATTTCCGGACGTTTGATTAAATCACGCATTTAATCGAACTCACGCACGTATCCAATACACACGCCACATCATATTTTGCCCGAGTAGGCACTTTCGTTGCGGGACTCTAGAGACCTGTCAATACGTTGGCAGTAGGTTAAACAAAATCATATTAGATTGAATCCAAAACACTTTCAGATTCAATCTCCTCACGAGCTAACCCACAAGCTCCTCAGCGGTACAAACTGCACGTAATGGCTACCTAGGTATGAGCAAGATAAAGGCGGGTCGACAAGCGAACTCATTCGGACCCGACAAACTATATAAGCGACGAATACTATACAGTCCGGTCTTTTCGTCAAAGAGTATCGCATACCGGGTTTAGGGATGGAATCTGTCAAACCCCCATTAACCCGATAAGTCGTGTGACAGTGGACTCATAACCAACTGGAGATACAACTGATAACACTTATCATTTTATCTCCACTGCGGTGGCCACCGACTTCTGGTTATAGTCGTGTCCTGTACAGCGTGATATCGACTCTCTATACCAAGAAAGACAAATCCCTTCGACCGCTCACTGCCTCCATGTGATTCGGGACTATACCTAACTAAAGCATGTTTACACGACACCTTTGAGCCTTGGTAGGGTAGTAATCGAAGTATAATGGGAACATACACAAGACACTGTGGTGATCTCAGGTCGAGGGACTACTCTGTGCTATCGTCACCCAAGAACTGCTGCCTGACAGTGGAATAATACTATCCAGGAGTTCTCAATGAGTTCGTCCAGTGAAACTCCTACTGCTATGAGCATTTGTTTGACACGATTAATTATATTTTAATACCGCTCATTTCCTATCATTTTTTCAATAAACAGTGTTATTTAATCTGTGTCTGCTCATTAGTACAGATAGCACGTACAGAGGCAAAAACACTGGAAAACATACACAACATGCACAGAAACGACGGTTTTGAGCCGGAACTGCAAATGGGATGGAAAAATGACCAAGTTCTAAAGAGATTGCAACAAATGAAGTTATGTACAAAAATAAATCATTTTTAGTCCAACATGATGTGAACTTGATCAAATGTGAACATGTGCAAGGCTCAAGTAGATCAAGTTGCAAGCACTATCATGATGCATCAAGTGGGTGCATAAGCGGCTTGGGCAAGTGGGCATGATAATAAGTATTGGAAAAAAGTGATGTGAAGTGTGAACACATACCCACTTGATCCCCTTCTCAGTGCTTTAACTCTAGATTTCACACTAAAATAAAAGAAGACACCAGAGAGATAATATTAAGCTTAGAAGACCTCAGTTCAAAGATGGGCCCCATGCTCTAAAAAGTGGCCGCAAAATTTGCAATCCAAACTTGGCCATTTTGGCTCGTGCTCTTTTGGTGGGTCCCTGGTTGTCTTGTCAGTCCATTTCTATTGTTTGTTTTTTTTATTTTGAGTTGCCTATATATAACAGATCACATATTAAGTTCGGGATTGGATTTTGGAGTGAGAATTTTGGATGTACACTTATGATAACTTCTTCTTCTTCTTCCCTTTTTGAGATCTCATTTGAGAGCTCCATTATGGAGGTTGAAGTTTCTATCTAAATCTTGTAGCTCAAGCCCTCCATTTGTTAATAAAATTTTGCACTCTTTTTCTTTATGTTTCTTTGCTCATTTATTTACTTGTTCTTTATGTTATTCTCTTGTGTTTCTCTTTTCTATTTTGTGATTATGATTGAGTAACTCTTTTTGGTTGTGGTGATGGTGAAGAAGTGAGATGAATGGTATAGCCTTCCTCCTTCTCTTGTGATTGATTATGTGCTTAAAAATAAATTCCAATTTTAGGATTCTAAAGTATTTGTGAAAAAATACTAGATAAGGCATATAGCTTGCGTTTGATGGTTTTACCTCATTAGCATATGCCTTATGCTTGTAACACTCTTTACAATGTTAAGATTGAGATTTATCAATGTGTTAAGCTTGCTAGGTTGTTTAGATAGGATATTTTGCTTAATATTGCTTGATACCCTTCATTTAGTATATATCATATACTATCACTGTAAGTCGATATCGCACACCCCACACACTTGTGGGGATGTGGAGTTTACAAAAAACGATTTTTATACTTTGCAACACCGACCTAAACTCCAGGATCTTTCAGAAACCCTAACTAGCTAAACTACATAGAGTTCTAAACTACTATGTAAGTGTTTTATACCTTGATGGTTCTAGTCCTTCGAGTCTTCTTCTCCTTAGCTTGAGCTCCTCGAAGTTGCGGATCTAGCTCAGTCGTCAGCATTCTCGTGTTGAAGATGATCCACCCGAGAGTCTATGATTCAAGCTCCAACCTCTAAACCGAGATAACTAAAGTACCTAGTTCGCTAAAATAGATAGCTTAGGAGATGTAGAGTGTTTATTGGAGTGTTTTATCTTAAAGGACCCTAGGGTTCACAATACATGTGAGGGTTTAGGGTCTTGAGAAAGAAGGAAAGGAAAAAATGGAGAGAGAAAGGAAATGAACAAATGAGCTAAGTCTTGTGCCAAGTGAAGAATGGCTCATTCTCTTTCTCACATCGAGCATGCAATATTTTCAATAAAAAATATCAAACATGCTTCAATAATAAGTCCAAACCAATAAACAAATGAATAAGCCATGCTTCACCCCATGCCACAAATATCTCCATTTTCCACCTCATTAATCTGTTTTCTAAAAATAGATAAATCCAATAAGGTGTCCCCTTTTAGAAGTGATTGATTCTAAAATTCAAGACTGTGTAAATCGAATAAAGCGAATAAGAGTTTCTTTGTGTCGGTAATTAGAAAATGAATATAGTTCACAATCAAAGAATTATATTTGACTGCAATCAATTACGGTGTCGATTGTAGATCGTAAGCGAGTGCGGATCGTCCACAGGGATTGTGCGATTCGTTTTTATATTTGCTTTGTTTGAATCGAAAAGTTAATCGAAAAGAAAAGAAAACATGATTCAAGAATTTATCAATTGATTCAAGTGTCACGAGTTTAATCAAGATTCAAGAAACTGATAAACAATCAAGAATTGGGTTTCGATAATATTTCCAAACAAAATTTCAAGAATCTAAATGAGGCTCGTAGGAATCGATCAAATCTATAGATGTGATGTAACCTCAAGATTTCGTGTTCTTGTCCTTCGAAGGATTGATACTAGATCGATGATGATCGACGAGAGTTAGGGCTTTCTTGATGAAACTTAGGTTTCATCGTTTAACCCTTGTTCTTTCGTTGATTTCATTCACATTCTAGCCTCTAGCAATTTCAAGAAACGATCGTAACTCCCCAATTTCGAGCGATATCAATCAAGAAAGCATCGCAACGAAATGGGTCGTCGGTTCTTGAATTTGCTAGGGTTTACAAAACTCGTAGGAATCAAGAATCGATTTAAGATATATTACATCATCATTCTATTGACCGTCTCGACTCCTCGACGAGCGGAGTATTATTCAAGCATCACAACAAGAATTATAACTAGAAATTTAGATTGACTCATGATGCAAGAATTTAAAGAAAACAAGATAAAAGAATTTCACCTTTTATTTATATCAACAATTTGATTACAGTCGCTCAAGAACTACAAGAGGAAGAATTAAATTGTCGACTTGGCTTAGCTCGACTCCGTGAGTCGCGAATCGGCTTGGACCACTTGCTCCGTTGAAGACCGGCTCGGCTCCTAAAAGGTTGCAAGGCTTCTTGCTTGAATGGGTACTCGGGATCTTAGCTTTTGAATGGAATTAGGGTTAGGGTTTCACACAAATCCTCTCACTAGATTTGTGGAAGAAGAAGATGAAGAGATAGAGAATGGCTCTAAATTGGCTAAAAAAATGATTAGATTCCAAGATGAATCAAGATGATTTACAAGTGAGCCTAGGGTCTTATTTATAGAGCACCCAAACCCTAAGCCTTTGAGTTCCCTCCAAAAGTTTGTTGAAAGACTTCTAGAAAGAGTTTGTTAGGCTTAGCTTAGGGTTTAAGCTAGGGTTTAGGTAGAAGTTTCTAGAATACAAGGCTTAGTTTAGTGTAGGAACAAGGGTTTTCTGATCTGGCTGAAGTCTCTGGAGTCTTCTGGAAGTTGACATGTCTTTTTGAAGTCTGGACCCAGCGATGAGAATTTTGCACCAAATTTGGGAAGCTGATTCCTTGGACCCACCGCGGATCCGCGGCGCAAGCAGGCTCCTGCCGCGGATCCACGGCTGTCTGTGGGGCTTGGGCCTTGATCTTTTTGGTGTAGTCTTGGGCTGCCATTTGGGGCTTTATCTGATATGTTGATTTTTATTTTCCCTTTTGGATTGATACCAGATCTGAAATCATTGAGTTGGCGTAACGTTTTTAGCTGTACCCTGTAAATTTTGGCCTTTCTGCTAGATTTTCCTGCACAGATCTCAAAACAAGTGTTGCGCAAATGTAGAGATGATGCGATGCCATGAAATGCGGTCAATTTCCTTTATAGTGTTGGTTTTAGAGTCTAATACATGCAATCTGATATTTTGCGACTGTTTTGCTAATATGTGAAATATGAATACCGTACACTTCTAAATGAGTGCAAATGATGAGGAAATTGCTGGCTAAAATATACAATATTTTCAACTAATCAAGAAGCATCTCTTGTAAAATTACAAGAATGCATTCACCGTATATACATACCTATATTCGTACTGTAAAAATATGAATACGGTGAGATAATAATAATCCAATAATATAATACTAGAATCTGGTTTAAACCAAAGCCCACTAGTATTATCCGTCTGAACGACATCCGTGTAGCTAGTACATGTATATGATCGAAATCCTGCACGTAAAACCATATGACCTTTACATCGTTTCGCCTGAACCAGGGAAACCCTCTGTATGGGACTCTAAAGACTCGACAGTACGGTGGCAGTGGGTTTAACCACAAGTCCATCAGCGGCACTAGCTGTACGTAACGGCTACCCATGTAGCTGTCGAAAAGAAGGTCGATGAGCGAACTCATCCGAACCCCTACTGAGCCTATCCATGACAACCTTCGTACAGTCTGATCTGTTTGTCTAAGAGTATCGCATATCGGGCATAGGGGGTGGTAACCGTCAGACCCCTAATAGCGTAATAAGCCGTGTCGGTGTAGAGCCCAATACATCCTGAGAAACTACTAGTGTACCTACCAGTAAACCTCACTTGCCCTGGCCAAGGACTTTATGTATTGGCTATCCGAACACATCACGATATCAACTCCTAATACCGAGTGAAACTAATCCTTTCTATCCACTACTTCCTCCAAGTGCTTCGGGACTGCACCCAACTACTAACTGTTTGCACGACTCATTTGAGCCGTGGTAGGGTAGTAATCTAAGTACAGTGGGAACACACTCGAAACGAATAGTGATGTCAAGTCAATGGGCTAACCTATACTCATGCCATCCGGGAACTGCTAACTGAGGATAGGTATAATACCAACCAGCAATTCCCATCGAGTCCTTCCAGTGCAACTCATAACCTAATAAGCACCTATATACTATCTCTGGTATCGCATACCAATGGCTGCGGGACAGGCCATCTCTCCTGACTGGGATGAGAAGCATATACACTAGTCTACTCTGGAGTATCGATGCCCTGTTGTAAAGACTCTGATTTTACTGTACGAAAATTTTTCAAGTTAATGTACAAAATGCAATTTACAAGCCTGAGTACAAGTTATAAATTAAATTTATTTAAGAACAACAAGAAACAACTTGTAGCTCACTGGTGAAACCTTTCCACTACTATGACGTAGCCCTTGTGTTCGAATCCCATCAGCCACATATTATTTTTCTGGATTTTTCTCTTAAACTTTTTGGAAGCTGTTCATATCAGATTTTTGCATTTTCATACCGCCCAATTTTTATCACATTGCATATCCGTAGATACTCTTGAGCCGTGTTTGCTAGTCAATTGCAGGATACAGGTTCTCGGTTCTAAAAACGGTGAAATTCATGGAAAACACGACAAAATCCGGGTTCCTGCCAACCACAGATAAAACACGGTCTCCGCTCTTCATCCGTATGCTGCCAGATACCAGTTTAGGGAGACGAAATGTCAAATCAATGTCGTTTTCAGGCACAAGGCTCAATGGCAGCACAAGATCCAAGAAAATCTACGCGGAGCTCGAGGCAATCATTCCAAATCTTGACAAAAAGTCCACCTTTCCCTCAACAGAAATTCTGGAAGAAATGTGGAAGTATTTTCAGAAAATATATGAACCAGAGAACAGGGGACAGCAAACCAGGGGACCACAAGAAAAACCATGCCCTAACTCACCTATAGGGCCGCGGATCCGTGGCCAATAGGGGGTATAGGCCGCGGATCCGCGGCCGTACTGGCGCCGTTGGGGGTCGTCTTTCAGGGGCAGTTTTGTCTTTGTACATATGTTCTGGTGGTTGCCCTAGATTTCCATTCTCCAGCCTATAAATAGCCCAGAACTTTGAGAAGGAAAGGGTCCATTCTTGTATTTTCTTTTTCTAGGTTTTAGTTTACATGTTCTTCTTCTTCTCATCTTTTCTCCATTAAACTTGTAGTGAGCTTTGTGGGGGAGGAATGGTAAATAAAGAAGATCATTTTATTATCATGCTTGTCTTGCTCTTTCTTTACTTGTTGTAATTTTAATTCGTTAAGTAGTTGTTGTTATTTTCTTGTTGTTTCTTTCTTCTCTCTTTTTCTTTATCCTTAATACGTCAATGATGCTTACGCTCGATCCTCGCCAAGGTGAGGTCGCAAACAGCTAGTCGTATTCTTCTAATCTCCTTCTTTCTATCTTCCTCTTTTGTGTTGTTTTATTTTTTCCGTATTATGATGTGTGAGTAGTTCATTCTTGTTAGGTTAGGATAAGGGAAGTTTGAGAGAAGGAAATCTCTCTCACTCTTTCCTTGCCCAACAGCTTAAATCGACTCCCGTTAATTGAACCACAATCCGCTCCTTACGGCACCCTATCCTACATGATAGCGGTGATTCCGTAGTGAGACCGGTTGTGGTTGAATTAACCGGAGGTTATGGCTAAGAGCCAAGAACAGATGGACAAGCATCAAAAGGAAGGACTTATGCGTTGGAAAGCCTAGCTTATACTCGCAAGTCCCTTCCTAGTCGTGCTAATCCCCGTTGTTGCCGATTACCGTAACACCGATATTAAGAGGGGCAACGAAAGATGTGGAGACTCCTAACTCAAACTAACCTAATCCTAACCCTAACAAGCTCTCTTTAAAACATCAACTTAACACTTAGATAACCACAACAAAATCTGAAAAACCGGACTTAACTCGTTAAAGCACATTGAAAAAGACTCCCATCTCCCTGCGGACGACCCGTACACAACCGGCTAGCTACAAGCGAAACCGTCTTGATTGCGGTATTTAAAACTAAACTTGAACACGCACGTACTCTATCAATCAAATGACGCCGTTGCCGGGGAGACGGTAGTTTATTTCCTTGTGTAATTTCGGGTTAATTTGTAAGTATAAATATAACCAAAAAAAAACGAAAAAAAAATACATACATTGTAAAAAGCCATCTTGTTGTTTTTGATTAGCTTTTGTGCAAGTGTGCAGGAAAATACGAAGTTCAAGATCGGCGCCAAAGACGTCGGATAATACGGAGTTCAAGTACAGTGCCAAAGACGTGGGAAGATAGACCCACATTTCGCGGCTACACCGCGACGGACAAAACGAAACAAACGGTCTACTGAACAAATCTGGAGCATATACAGTGAGCAAATCAAGATTCAGCACATCCAGACAAGCAGAGGACACACAACAGAGGACACCCAAATTTTTCAGAGCCCCAATTACTCAACTTAGCCGCGGATCCGCGTCCTAAGTAGGTGTTTGGCCGCGGAACCGCGGCCATTTAGTGCCTTCAGGGTGCAATTTTTTCTGGTGAGTCTCTCTCCTCTCTTCCACTCCTCTGGACTCCAATAAATTGTGTTTTCTGCAGATTTCTTTGCGCAAATTCTTCTCCCCCTTCCAATAAACTGTTCTTGTGCAGGATTCTTTGCGCCGCAAATAAAAAATTGTTTGCAGTTGATTTGTTACTGTTTTGCATTCTTTAATACGGACTTAAGGGGCTTGAACCCAATCCAGATTGGGTGGGGATTTCATCACCCTTCCCAGGACCCCAAAAATCACTAAAGCATATGCATTGTCCATTGTAAATTAAAAAATACTAGACTTCAGCCCTAAGGACTTCGCGCTCATTAGGAGAAGATAAACCGTGTTTAGAACCTCGCTTAACCGTATATTGTTTACGGGGTGTCTAGGAAAGTGTTAAAGGCGCAACCGCCGAAAGAGAAAGGGTTATTTAATTAAGGAACTTCGCGAAAGCGTTGGACAACCTCTCCTTATCTCTGCACTTACCTGGCCTCGTGATCAGTGTATTTTTAAGCCTGTTTCTCGACACTGTTTAACTTCGACAATCAAGTTCAGGAGCAGGTCTAGCAGACCTAGGTTACCCTAGATCTAGGTGTGATTGTGCATATCTTGTTTGTGATTGCTTAAGCCGTATTTCCGTACATATTTCTGTAAAAATCTTTCTAAAAAAAAAAAAGAAAAAAAAAGAAAAAAATCAAAAACTTTTATAAAAACTTGCCATTTTGTCGCCAAATCCATTTTCACCCACCACCATCGCCTTTCTCCATCGACGTTTTCTTACCCTCACCTTCTCCGCTTTGACTACACTAAACTCGTTTAGTGTATGTCCGCTTGGACTCGGGACACTAGCGTCCGTCTAGTCCGCGTTACGTTAGCCGCGACCGACTACACGATCGACTCCGAAGTCGATACTCCGTCCACTCCTCTTTCACCCCTTCCTTTGCCGGCCAACTCCGACGTTGACCGGAATTCTGTTCATACATCTTCACCTTCACCTTCACCTTCACCAACCTCTTCTTCCGCGATGTCGGGATTTAATCCGAACATGTCTTTGACCATCGCTGGATTGGCTCCACCTCCTACGGAGACCAATATCCCACCACCTCCGCCTGTTGTAGCGCCGCAGCGAATTGCGCTCCAGGATCGTTTCTACCCCACCCGTTCCGCACTTCCCACCTGCCTTTCTCTTCCTCCGGCCAATGGGGACAACTTTGAAATTAAGCCCCATTTCATCAACATGCTTCCACGTTTTCATGGGCTTGAATCTGAAGATGCCTATATCTTCATCAATAAATTTCAAAACGTCTGTGCCATGATGAAAACAACCCAGCTGTCGGACGATGCTATACGTCTACGGGTCATTCCGTTCACTTTATGCGATCTCGCTGAAAAATGGCTGTATAGCACCGCTTCCCACTCAATCACCAGCTGGGACGAGTTTGTTAAAGTGTTTCTGAAAAAATTCTATCCAAATCATAAGACCGCAAGAATTCGAAATGAAATCAACCAATTCTCCCAGCTTCCTTCTGAACCCTTCTGGAAGTGCTTTGACCGGTACAAAGACCTTCTTGTTCAGTGTCCTCACCACGGTATAGAGAAATGGCAGCTCTGCCAAACTTTATACGAGGGACTGAACCCAGCAACGAAGCAGTTGCTGGAAACCATCTGTCAGGGCCACTTCCTATCGAAATCTGACGAGGAAGCGTGGCAGTTCTTTGACGATCTTGCGGAGCAAACGCTACAGTGGGAGAGCACCAGACCGACTTCTTCTTCTTCTACCTCCACTTCTACCGGTCAGTCTAGGGTAGGAATCCACCAACTTGATGTCTCTATTGCGATGAAAGCTGAAATGGCTGCAATAACACGAAAGCTTGAAGCAATAGAGAGCAAATTTTCTGCTCCTGCCCCCACCCCTGTTCTCCCCCTTCGTACCATCTGCGCTTGTTGTTCCGATCCTTCCCACTTGACCGAAGAGTGTCCTTACAATCCACCCTCGCAAGGACAGGATCAGGTTAATGCTGCCTTTCAGCAAAGACCGAGGAATGATCCATACTCTTCCACCTACAATCCCGGTTGGAGGAACCACCCCAATTTCGCTTGGAATCAGAATCAGAATCAATTCCAGGGCAACAATTTCCAAAGGGCCCCTCCGCCGCAACAACAAGCGCAACAACAAACTCAGTATCAGCAGCCCTTCCAACCCCAACCTTTCCAAAATCAGACGAACAACTTTGCACCCAACAATTCTTTTCCACCAAACAACTTTGTTCCGTCAAACAACGATAAGGTTTCCTCGCTCGAACGAAGTCTGGAGGCGTTTGTTAAACAATCGACTCAATCCACCGCCAACATCCAGTCTTCCATTCAATCTTTAGTGCAACATACTGCCGCACACGGGCAAAGCATCAAAACCATCGAGGCCCAGATTGCACAGCTGAACGCGGCCTTACAACGGGCTTCTTGACTTAAGACTGCGCGAGCGAGCGAGAGAAGGGGAAGCTCCCGTCCCAGCCACTTCCAAATCCCGGTCACCCACATAATGCACATGTTGCTCTTGAACAACAAAACCATAATGTGAGTGCCGTGACTACACTGAGATCGGGAAGGATGCTGTAAAACAACATTGGCAAACGGATCAACGATGACACCCCGGCCGCTTCTTCTTCTTCTTCTTCTTCGTCTTCCGAGCCTATTCTCCGTTCTTCAACAGGCTCTCCTTCCTCTTCTTCTGCTCTGAACGGACCCACTTCTCACTCCACGAAAACACCTATTCTGGGATCCGTTCCAACTCCACAATCTCCTCCTCCAACATTAGACTCAACCAATTTTCAAAATGTTCCATTTCCAAACCGGTTGAGATCTAATAAACAAAATCCTCAAATGGAGAAGATTCTGGAGTTATTCAAGCAGGTTAACATTAACATTCCTCTTTTAGATGCTGTCCAACAAGTCCCGTCCTACGCAAAAATCTTAAAGGACTTGTGCATGAAAAAGAGGAAGTCTCAGGTACCCAAGAAAGTTTTCTTGGCTAGTGCTGTGAATGATGCCCTTTCCCAATCTTTACCACAAAAACGGAAGGACCCTGGCTGTCCTACGATTTCAATTACTATTGGGGATAAGAACATCAACCGCACACTATTAGATCTTGGTGCCAGTGTTAACCTGCTTCCATATTCAGTATACGAGCAATTAGGCGCCGGAGAGTTGAAACCCACACACTGCACTCTCCAAATGGCCGACCGATCGATCACCCATCCTAGGGGTGAGCTAGAGGATGTGTTAATAAAAGTCGGGGACTTCATATTCCCCGTTGACTTCATTGTATTAGACACACAACCTGTAGCTAACCCCCGAAATCAAATTCCGGTGATACTCGGTCGCCCATTTCTCGCAACCTCAAATGCTGTGATCAATTGTCGCAACGGTTCAATGAACCTCTCTTTTGGAAATATGACGATTGAACTCAACATTTTTAGGTTGGGGAATCAACCCGCCGAACCTAATGCTCATATACTGGACGTCTGCTCGATCCAGGAGATCACCCCCGAAGAGTGTGAATTCGAGGAGTTTCTGTTTGAACACGATAATCTTGACGCCACTAGTGCGTTTCTCTTCGAACCTGCTGCTGTTTCTGCGCCCGACAACGACTACGAGTGTTTCATGTTTTCGAACGATCTTAGCTGCGCACAACCCGAGTTTGAATCCTTCGACTTTCCGGATGAGTTACCTGAACCATCCAACTCGGTTGCCTACACTCGCTTTGAACCTTTGCTGGAGTCCTTTGAGTTCGAGACCTTTGCACCAGTCTTGCCTTCCATCATTTCACCTCCAACGCTCGAACTCAAGCCGTTGCCGTCTCACCTTAAGTATGCTTACTTAGGTGAGAAAGAGACCCTCCCTGTCATCATCTCGGCTTCTCTAGCTCCCGAGCAAGAGAAAGCCCTTCTCGCGGTCTTGCACAGCAACAGGCAAGCTTTTGGCTAGTCCATGGCGGACATCAAGGGGATTAGTCCCCTCATTGTTGAGCATCACATTCATCTGATGGATGATGCCAAACCAGCCCGGGATCCACAAAGACGTCTTAATCCAGTCATGAAGGAGGCTGTGAAGAAGGAGATCATCAAATGTCTAGATAGTGGTATCATTTACCCTATCTCTGATAGCCAGTGGGTTAGCCCCATTCACGTTGTCCCCAAGAAGTCGGGCATCACGGTCATAACCAACGAGGTGAATGAGTTAATCCCTACTCGCACCCAAACTGGGTGGCGAGTTTGCATTGATTACAGAAAACTCAACGCCGCAACGCGGAAAGACCACTTTCCGCTACCTTTCATTGACCAGATGCTTGAATGATTGGCCGGACACGAGTACTACTGCTTTCTTGATGGCTACTCCGGCTATAATCAAATTCCCATCGCCGAAAAAGACCAGGACAAGACCACTTTCACTTGTCCTTTCGGCACGTTTGCATATCGACGCATGCCCTTTGGGTTATGCAATGCGCCCGCTACCTTCCAGCGGTGTATGATGGGAATTTTCTATGACATGGTGGAAAAATTTCTGGAGATTTTCATGGATGACTTCTCCATCTTCGGCGACTCCTTTGACGAGTGTTTGCTGCATCTTGACGCTGTCCTTACCCGATGTAAGGACAAGAATCTCACTTTGAACTGGGAGAAATGCCACTTCATGGTGCGCGTAGGTATTGTCTTAGGACATATCATCTCGCAAAATGGCATAGAGGTTGACAAAGCAAAGATTGAGGTCATTTCCAATCTGCCTCCTCCCCGATGCGTCAGAGATATCCGAGCCTTCCTTGGCCATGCCGGTTTCTATAGACGGTTTATCAAGGACTTTAGCAAGATTGCTAGGCCTTTGACGCTTTTGCTGGCCAAGGACACGCCTTTCGACTTCAACTCGAGCTGTGTGACTGCATTCGAGTCATTGAAACGCTCACTCACTTCTGCTCCCGTTCTTTCCTCACCTGACTGGACACACCCATTCGAGATTATGTGCGATGCATCCGACTTTGCCATCGGTGCTGTCCTTGGACAGCACATCAACAAGATGCCGCACGTAATCTATTACGCGAGCCGGACCCTGAACGACGCCCAACTTAACTATACAACAACTGAGAAGGAATTCTTAGCTGTTGTATTTGCTTTAGAAAAGTTCAGGCCCTACCTCATCGGCTCTCCAGTCATTGTCTACACGGACCATTCAGCTCTGCGCCATCTTTTTGCGAAGAAAGATGCAAAATCTCGGTTAATACGTTGGATCCTCTTGCTCCAAGAGTTTGACTTTGTCATTAAGGACAAACGAGGATGTGAAAACGTAGTTGCCGACCATCTCTCACGACTTCCTTCTTCGCCTTCGCTTCCAATTCCAATTAACGACGTTTTCCCGGATGAACAACTCTTGACAGTATCTTGCGAACCCTGGTTCGCAGATATTGTGAACTATTTGGCCACGGGATTACTACCGACCGAATGGTCGAGTCAGGACAGACTTCGCTTCTTATCCCAAGTAAAACACTTTTACTGGGACGAACCCTACTTGTTCAAGTACTGTCCCGACCAGATTATTCGTCGGTGTGTCCCTGACGAGGAATTCAAGAGTGTGCTGTCATTTTGCCACGATCAAGCGTGTGGCGGGCATTTTGGGCCCAGAAAGACAGCTGAGAAGATCTTGCAATATGGTTTCTACTGGCCACAACTTTTCAAAGACGCTCACGACTATTGCAAGACTTGCTCCCGGTGCCAACACATGGGCCGGATATCCCGGAGGAACGAGATGCCGCTCCAACCGATCTTGGTTGTGGAGATTTTCGATGTTTGGGGGATAGACTTCATGGGGCCGTTTCCCAGCTCTTTCGGGAACTTGTACATCCTTCTAGCTGTTGATTACGTCTCTAAATGGGTCGAGGCTGTGCCCAGCCGGACTAACGACAACAAGGTTGTCGTTAGGTTCCTTAAAGAAAACATTTTCTCACGGTTTGGGCACCCCCGAGCGATCATTAGCGACAATGGAAGTCATTTCTGCAATAGGACTTTCGAGGCCTTGATGCGGAAATACTCCATTAATCATAAGCTTTCTACGTCCTACCACCCCCAAACCTGCGGGCAGGCCGAAGTTTCAAATCGGCAAATCAAGCAGATACTGGAGAAGACGGTTTCCAAGAACCGTAAGGATTGGTTTCTGAAACTCACTGATGCCCTTTGGGCATTTAGAACCGTTTATAAGACCGACCTTGGCATGTCTCCCTATCGGCTTGTGTACGGAAAAGCCTGCCACCTACCTGTCGAAATCGAGCATCGTGCATTTTGGGCGATAAAGGAGCTGAATCTGTCTCTTGAAGATGCAGGCAGCCATCGGAAGCTACAGCTGAACGAACTATGCGAGCTTAGGGATGAGGCTTACGATAACGCGGTTGTCGTTAAGAATCGAACGAAGGTGTTTCACGATAAACACCTTTTGCGCAAAACCTTCGTACCTGGTCAGCAGGTACTGCTTTACGACACCCGACTTCACTTCCATCCAGGAAAACTCAGATCTCGCTGGAAAGGGCCGTATTTTGTGCGGAATGTGTATCCGCAGGGCGCTGTGGATTTGGAAAATCCAAAGGACGGTTCACTTTTCAAAGTAAACGGACACCGATGCAAACCGTACCTTAGCTCCGAACCAACAGAGGAGCTCCTGTTCTTACAGGAGCCGGTTTACCCTGCATGATCTTCCTCTGCCTACCTCCAGACTTCGGTTATCCAGCCAAGAACAGCGGACATTGTTCCAAATAAGTTTGGGGGTATGTACAAACCATTTTGTATATATTTGTGTATATTCTTTTTCTTTTCTTTAAAAACAAAAACAAATAAAAATTGTGTATCACTAACCGACAATTTTGAACCTTCCAACTGCTCTCTTCATGCTACGACAGTGAGGACACTGTCCAGTTTAAGTTTGGGGGTACGCTCGGTACGCATTTCTTACCTTCGCATTCATATGTATATTTTGCATCTGCATATTAATATCCATAAAATCCATAAAAATTTGAAAATTTTCTAAAAAAATATAAAAACTTTTTTGTCAAGTTAGCTTGTGGAAGAACTCTGATTCAACATTCGACGGTTTTTGTTTGAAAAAAAAATAGGAATAACTAAATCTTATGTTTGGATTTTGAAAACCTAAAAGATAACTCTCCTTTGAAGTTAACTATAGCTGATATACGTCTTTACATCACACTACACGTGTCGTAAGATTTTGGGAATTAGATGACAAGTCTTTCATGTTTAAACTTTTAAACAGATAAATGATTTTCTGAGGATCAAATAGGTTTGTTCTGAAATAAGTAATGTCAAGAATAGTTTATGAAGTAAAGCGAATATGAAGGAATGTTATTGATGCCGTAATTGGAGCTAAGTCTGAAAAATAACCCATCTGAAACTTGATTGGAATGATTACACACCGAACCCACTAAACACGTCTTTTATCCAAAAAAATAATTGAACTACCAGTTATATCTCCGTTCGTATTAAATCATCTGATTTTCACGCCAAACTGTCTTTTGTTTTTGGACCTAGGTAACTTGAGTAATTAAGTCCGCTGGGGTGTTTCTACACCTAATGCCCTAAAACCAACTGGTTTGGGTGCATTGGCCCAAAGCTCGCTAAGAAGCCTAGAAAGTCCAGTTTAAAACAAAGTCAAGCAAGTGTTCTCTCCGAGTTAAAATTCCTAACGGTTCTTTGTGTGAGAATAATCTTGATAAAAGACAGGCTTTTATAAAAAATTTTAGCGGAGATATGAAGGTTTTATTCTATGATAAAGACTATTGCACGTTCACAGAGGTGTGTATGAAATGAAAACAAGAAAAATGTGGAGTGAAAAATACGATTTAGTTTCCTGTTATGGAAGATAGAAATTCTGAAGTTGAAACCTTACTGGAAAACGAAACTTGAAAAATGCTTAACTCTTTATAAAACTTATGTGATCCTTTTAAAATTGTTATCTGGGCCTTATTGTGCGACATGATGACTTTATTCGACCTTTTGGGAACTTAACGACACTATTTGCACTGCACGTAAAGACATATAAATCTGTAGTTAAATAAGAAGCGAGGTGTGAAAAATAAAGGTTCGATAGTCTAGACTTAGGATTATAGAATTGTTATTTTCTAAAACAAAACTTTAGGGTTTGAATCTTAGTTATTTTGCAAAACCAACTTGACCGGATTTTGTGGGTAGTATCCGCTGAAAACCCTCAGGAGACAGCATTCCTCCTACTAGGGACACCTAGAGGTTTAACGGCTTGTTGCACATGCTCAGTGCAATCGCGTTCCCTGCGAAAGTGAGGTTAGGAAATTTTTTGTGAATAAATGGGCTTTGCTCGGGACGAGCAAATGATAAGTTTGGGGGTATTTGTTCATATCAGATTTTTGCATTTTCATACAGCCCAATTTTTATCACATTGCATATCCGTAGATACTCTTGAGCCGTGTTTGCTAGTCAATTGCAGGATACAGGTTCTCGGTTCTAAAAAAGGTGAAATTCATGGAAAACACGACAAAATCCGGGTTCCTGCCAACCACAGATAAAACACGGTCTCCGCTCTTCATCCGTATGCTGCCAGATACCAGTTTAGGGAGACGAAATGTCGAATCAATGTCGTTTTCAGGAACAAGGCTCAATGGCAGCACAAGATCCAAGAAAATCTACGCGGAGCTCGAGGCAATCATTCCAAATCTTGACAAAAAGTCCACCTTTCCCTTAACAGAAATTCTGGAAGAAATGTGGAAGTATTTTCAGAAAATATATGAACCAGAGAACAGGGGACAGCAAACCAGGGGACCACAAGAAAAACCATGCCCTAACTCACCTATAGGGCCGCGGATCCGCGGCCAATAGGGGGTATAGGCCGCGGATCCGCGGCCGTACTGGCGCCGTTGGGGGTCGTCTTTCAGGGGCAGTTTTGTCTTTGTACATATGTTCTGGTGGTTGCCCTAGATTTCCATTCTCCAGCCTATAAATAGCCCAGAACTTTGAGAAGGAAAGGGTCCATTCTTGTATTTTCTTTTTCTAGGTTTTAGTTTACATGTTCTTCTTCTTCTCATCTCTTCTCCATTAAACTTGTAGTGAGCTTTGTGAGGGAGGAATGGTAAATAAAGAAGATCATTTTATTATCATGCTTGTCTTACTCTTTCTTTACTTGTTGTAATTTTAATTCGTTAAGTAGTTGTTGTTATTTTCTTGTTGTTTCTTTCTTCTCTCTTTTTCTTTATCCTTAATACGTCAATGATGCTTACGCTCGATCCTCGCCAAGGTGAGGTCGCAAACAGCTAGTCGTATTCTTCTAATCTCCTTCTTTCTATCTTCCTCTTTTGTGTTGTTTTATTTTTTCCGTATTATGATGTGTGAGTAGTTCATTCTTGTTAGGGTAGGATAAGGGAAGTTTGAGAGAAGGAAATCTCTCTCACTCTTTCCTTGCCCAACAGCTTAAATCGACTCCCGTTAATTGAACCACAATCCGCTCCTTACGGCACCCTATCCTACATGATAGCGGTGATTCCGTAGTGAGACCGGTTGTGGTTGAATTAACCGGAGGTTATGGCTAAGAGCCAAGAACGGACGGACAAGCACCAAAAGGAAGGACTTATGCGTTGGAAAGCCTAGCTTATACTCGCAAGTCCCTTCCTAGTCGTGCTAATCCCCGTTGTTGCCGATTACCGTAACACCGATATTAAGAGGGGCAACGAAAGATGTGGAGACTCCTAACTCAAACTAACCTAATCCTAACCCTAACAAGCTCTCTTTAAAACATCAACTTAACACTTAGATAACCACAACAAAATCTGAAAAACCGGACTTAACTCGTTAAAGCACATTGAAAAAGACTCCCATCTCCCTGCGGACGACCCGTACTCAACCGGCTAGCTACAAGCGAAACCGTCTTGATTGCGGTATTTAAAACTAAACTTGAACACGCACGTACTCTATCAATCAGAAGCCCAAAAGTTTACACGTGCTCTACACATAAGAAATGAAAAGACAGAAAATCAAACATGTGTAAAATACTGTATGAACCAGATAGGAAACGTGTCCCAAATCCACCGGCACCCCTCCTCCACATGGCCGGCGAGATCATGCATTGGGCCGGCGACGCCGGGCTACCCGTAAGGGATGAGGCCCATGTCTTGCCCACAAAACCCTTTGGCCTACCCCATTACCCCTGTTCTGTTTTTTTTTCTCTGCAATTTAACAGAGAATTAAAATTCATCTTTAATCTCATTTTTAATGCTTTTTAATTCAATTTTTCAATTCCAAAACCCTAATTTCACCCTATAAATACAACCCCATACCCCAGCCCCTCCTCATTCTGAAATCTCTAGTCAAAATTATCAAAATTTCTCAAGTCCAAGAAGAGTACAAATGGAGTTAGCCTAAGGTCAAATTTCGGCGAGCATCAGAGGCGATTCCGGCAACCCCATAACGTCATAAAGGATACGACATCTTCCTCTACCTCTCCTCTCTCCTCCTAGCTTGTAAGTTCGTTCTATTTCCTCCCTCTCTTCGCTAAATTCTTTTTTCAAAACAAAGTATCGGTAAATGGAGTTATTACTGATGTAAATCTTCTAAACTCTATAATCTCACTTTTCATTTACATATTGTTCAACAAACTTTTACACAATATTTGTAACACTATTATAAAGGTTTAGAAACAACTTTCGCTCTAAAACTCCATGTTAATTAATTTTAATTAAGCTTTTACTTTTAAATACCATGAAGTTTATATACGTTATCTTTTAAATATTTTGCTTAGCATACCTTTAGAAAACTTCACGAGGTAATGACCTACCTCTCACATACACACATATTGATATAACACGATTCTCTCGAGACATAACTTTTGTGGCAAAATACGACTTTTCATCAAAATACCTTGAGCTATAAAAACTCGATTTTTTAAAAATGTTGTTATCAAATTCTTTGCGATTATGCCTCTACAACCCATTTTGGGGAACCCGCTATTGTATGGTGCAGATTATCACACATGCTCGGGCTAGTAGAGAGATGCAGACCTCCTCACGGAGCATACGATCTCGAAAGAATTTTAATACGATTTTTAAGAAAAACGAGATTTTCTACTTAATAAATAAAATTAACTTTTAATAATTATATAAATATTATCGACCCATATATTTTTAATATATAATAAAATTCCATGTTTTCTAGAAAATAAAAGAATGATAAGTTTCATTAAAATACCATCAAGTATCAATACAAGACAAGTTACACTAAAATACAATGAACTATTCAAGCTAAGTTACTATTCACTAATATATCTCACTCTTTAAAATTCACATCCATAGAAACCCTAAAGAACATAAATAATTACTCGAGGTTTATTTTGAAAGCATATAAAACATTTTTCATAAAACTCTCGAGATATATAAAATTACATTAAGGACCCTAGTAAATATAGGTTTAAGCGGGACCAATTCTCTTGAGCCTCAGGGAGCTAGAGAAAGTGAGTGCTTGCCTATTTAAGGTAGAAAACTAAAATGGGGTTATCAATAGTAATTGTCTTGGAAAAAACACAAATCATGCCGTCCTTGTGCAGCTGTTACCGATAACACCCTAACCTAATTCAGGATCCAAATCTATTTAAAGTGTCTGACTCAAGTCTGAGTCCAAGTCTCAATATGAATCCAATTCACATGAATCCAATTAAACATGAATCCAATATACCAAACATGAATACTTGAACCTGAACCTAAATACCAGAACAAAATCAACATGACTTGACCTGACCGAACTATGGCTATATTTTGACTTCATTACATGACTACTTGATACATCCTGAAACCGTTTACATAAACAACTTATACCATGGTCTCAACAAATCTGATAATTACCAATCAATACAATATACATTACGGGATTTAAAGGGATAGAATGGTACGGAATGTGTTAAAAGTGGCACGATGATAGACACTAAAAGACACCTACATGAACATCCTGTATCGTTGTCCCGTGGGTTTTGACGGGGCCTTGTACTTACATGTTACCATAGTTCACGGGATAGTTGGACTCCTCTCGTATACACTGATACATTCTGTACCAAACTACAAACAACTACGTTAGCATAACAAACAGATAGTTCACCTGTCCTATTCTCTTACTTGTCCATTCCATTCTATCTTTTGGGACTTACCGAGTGCTAGTTCGCTGATGACATTACTGTCTCTTCTTTCTTTGGAATGTTCATCAGGAGGACCCGACTCTCAGGAGACCGAGCCCAGTCAGGACGATTTGGAGCAGTTCACAGAGGAGCCAGACTTCTAGGCTTTTACTTGTACTTATTTTCTTTTCAGTTCATATTCCACTGTTTAGGCATCGCTTTCTATCATTGTACTTTTCTTTTTAGTTGTATGTAAAGAAAGAATGTTAATAAAAGTTGCTGTTATTATTACATCTCTTGTTATTCTTGTGTATTCATTTATATTGCTTATTTATACTTAACGTGTTTACTTCTGAGTGAATACGTCGCGGCCCGTCACGTCTACTTCTCCGTACACTGGGAAGAAGTGCGTGACACCTGTCTCGATAATCCTACGAATAGGAACAATTATAAGGATGCGCTTATAGACTACCCAGCCCCCACTAGTGTGATTGCCATCACAACACTGGCAGTCAAGCAAAGATCATAAGGGCTCTATCAATATATATTAGCGATATGTTAAAATAAATATATACACATATTAAGATAGAATCAAACCAAATAGCATACTGTCATATTGAGCAAGACTGTTATTTTATCTGTGTATATCCCAAACTTTCAAAATGTAATATACAATCCAGTACTATACAATAATGGCCTCTAAGACATATATCACTAACAATCACCCACCTACTTAGAAAGATTGATGCTAACTTTACTTCTTATTTTCTAATTGTTGTTTGTTAATGTGCTATGCCTTGTAATCTTTAGTGATGTGTTTCGATACTACATGCTTGGACATACAAATGATAAGTGAGGATATTACGGACTTGTCATTCCCCACGTTGTGATCTCATAGTCTTGATGGTTTATGCTCGAGCATCTCTTGATAAGTCATGCTTCAATTTGGATTCTAACAAAAGGAAGGAACGTTCATTGATCAGGAGAAAGGCAAAAACTTCACCACGATTCAATCATCCAAACCGGAGCCACGACCGCCTTCTTTTCTTTATTTCGTATTTTCTTATTTTTGTGAGAAACCCAATTTAAAACCAATTCTTTTCTTCTTGAACATGCAATAAAAACCCTTAATCAACAATTCCCTGTGGATCGAGCCATACTTGGCGGCTAGCTATAACGAGCTGTTCACACCATAATATTGTATTATTATATTCCCCAGTCTTATTCTTTTTATAAATAAACGGGTGCTTTTGACGCATGTCTGCTACATGTTACAGGTTACAGGTTCTTGGACAGAAAACAGTGAAAAAGACAAAAGACGATGTAAAAAGGGACTTTTGACCAACAAATAGAAGGATCTTGATCAAGCCGACATGAAAGATAAAGTTCACAAAGTACAAGGCAGCGCAAGGTCTAAGATGTCAATGAACGGTTAAAAGTCTAATACAAGTATTCACCGGAATATCTGGAAGAAACCTGGAAGCCTATTTGAGAAAATTACCAAAGAAACAAGAAGCCCAAAAAGCCCAGAGCTATATGAAGAAAACTCAAGCAGTGATCTCACTATTGGGCCGCGGAACCGCGGCCCAAAGCCTACCCAGGCCGCGGTTCTGCGGCAGTATGGAGCCTGTATGGAATAAATTTTTTACTATAATTTTTTATGTCTTTGACCGGTCTTTCTAGGGCTATTTTTGTAATTATAAACATGCGGATCAAATGTAACCCTAGGGTTTCCTATTCTCTATAAATAGGAACTCTACAGATTGTAATTCTTTATGCCACCCTTTAATGAATAAAATTTAGAAATCTTTTGGAGAGCATCGGTGTTTCTTCTCCATTCAGAAATTCAGATCTGACAACCCTGCATGGATGATTGGAGGGATGCATCTGTAAGTAATTTAATTTCTTGCTTTAGTGCAGATTTAAATTTCTTGCCCTAAGTAGATTTAATTTCATGCCCTAGAAACTTGTTTAGAGTTAGCTTTGGGGAAGGATTTTGAGAGATGAGATCTCTCATCCCTTTCTTACCCACCAAATATTTACAATAGGACTCCATGCATACATGCACATACCGCTCCCTACGGCACTCTATCCCTCGAGGTAGCGGTGATACCGTAGTATAAAGGCCCGGGTGTGATGTTTTCCATGGAGGTTAGGGTAAGGATCTTTAAAGGAAGGACAAGAACCTAGAGGAAGGAACACCTTCCCGAACGGATCTAATCCACTTTATTGATAATTACCATAACTCCGCATAGATCTTCATTCGGGTATAGAAAGCGTTGAGATTTAATTGCATTTCCAAACCATCTCTAAACTTAGCCCTAGCAAGAATAGATCTAGATAATTGCCCTAGGTTAATTAGATTTTTAAATTTAATAATCAATCCGAACACCTTTCGGAATTAACTCGTAAGCGCGACTAGGAAATTCACAACATCCCTGTGGACCGACCCGTACTCATCGGCTAGCTGCAAAGCGACGCCGTTCTTGATTGCGGTTACAAATATTTTTGATCTATCTTTTAGAAAGCGCAAGCACGCTAAATCAATCAAATCAAATGGCGCCGTTGCCGGGGATGGCGTAGAACTTTCCTTTTTGCAATTTCGGGTTAATCATCAAAAATTAAAAAAAATCATAAAAATCTGAAAAATCACAAAAAAATATAAAAAAAATATCATCTGTTATTTTTGGAAGGGTATTCTTGTTTGAATTTTGCAGGATTTGCACACAAATTCGGATCTGAAAATCTACAGAGATCAAAACAGCAAATATCAAATCCGAACAAATAGAAGATCACAACAACCGAGGAACAGAAGAAATTTGGAGGACCGAGTTAACAAGAAGAATCACGGTGATCTGGTCAAAAAAAAAAGTCCGAAGCTACCAAACCGTGGCGGAACCGCCGCGCGAGCCCCCTTTTTTCCGCGGAACCGCCGCGGTCTGGTCGAATCAGGGCTTAAAAAAAAGGGCAGAAGCTCGATAAAAAAAAAAAACTAACTGTTCCGACACTGCAAATTTCTGTGAGTTTTCTCTCTCTCCTCCTCTGCAAATCTTGATATATCTTCTGTAAATTTGCCTGCAGGATTTCTTTGCGCTCAAAAATCTTTCTCCTTCCATATAACAGTCTTGTGCAGGATTTTTGCGCCCAGCTTAAATTAGAAATTAGATTGCAAGTAATATTTTGCTGTTGCATATCTTGTGTTGAAAATCTTTTTGCAACAAAATTTTCCTAATAAAAAGAAAAAGAATAAAGAAAAAGAAAAAGAAAAAGGAAAATTAGTATTTGGAATCTTGCAAACTGTTGCCGCAAATAGATCCTTGCACCACCACAAACCTTCTTTCTTTTTACCCTTTCTTACAACATGGGTACCCCACATAATAAATCACTAGCCGAACTTTGGTATCCCGAACCTAATTTTGCGTCGTACGTCAATTTGTTCGGTCAATTTAAAGACGATCCTTCCATGCCTAAAAAATCTTTGAAAGATCACATAGAGGCGTCTAGGAGAAACAATTTGACTTTTCAACCCACTTTGTGTCAACCAAGTAAACCTTCACCACCTTCGTATGTTGACACCACTTTTCTGAGCATATTGCTCAATCTCGCAGTCGATCTTTCACCCCTCTCCACTCATCTAGTTCTAGGGATCCACACGACTATTCACCTTTTTATCCATATGTTGACCCTACCCCTGTCCAATCACCCACTTCCTACCAATCCTACCCGACCTTCCCACCTTCACTAGACACTGTTTCTACACAGCCTGTTGGGAGTTTTGCATATCCACACCATTTTGAATCTTTTACCGAAACCCCCTCACCACCCAAGTCTAGTTTGGAAGAGTCGTTGGAGGCATATATTGCTGCAACAAATAAAATGATGAGGAATGTGGAAGCGTCCATGGCCGCTCTTATGCAACCTAGTGAACCGGTAGCTAGTGTCCCGCTAGCTCAAAATTTTTTAATGTATAAGGAGGCGGTTGGACAGAGTGAGAATGAGAGAGAATTTTCAAATCAAACCTACCCTTACCCAATTGAAGCTCAAAACTCCGGTTTTCCATCGATTGTTCCAAATGATTCACCAGTTGAAAATAAAAACGAGTTGTGTGATTTTGTAGTGTTTGATTTGCCAGATTGTGAGGAACCCCTTTCGAGTGAAACCGCACCTAATCCTTTCGATCTTTACACCTCCCATCTAGAACCTAAATCGATAAATATCCATGCTTTTGATGAGGTGTCTAAAGAAATTGATTTTCACTTGATTGAGGATATAGACGCCGGGAATATTTCGGATGATGAACCTGTCGATTTAATTGAAATTTTATGTTCAAATCATCATCCTGGGTTATTAAATGTTTCTCCCGAATCTCATATGCGTCTAGATTTTGATGATAATGGCATGGATGAGTTAAATATTGAGGATAGTATTGAGGAGAGTCTTGAGGATAATATTGAGGTTGAATCATTTTTGTTTGATGTGTCTGATTTTCCAATTCATCCTCCTGAACCTTTGACTGTTATATCACCCTCCCTCCTTCCCATCGTTCCGACCCAGCTTGAAGACTGTGAGCTTGAAAGATTTTCCTTTGAATCCGATACTGTTCTTACAGATGATAACACTTACGAGTGTTTCACTTTTTCGGACGATGTTGATGACTCACCGCCCGAGTTTGAGTCCTTTACATTTTCAGATGAGCCATCAGACTCGGTTGATTATAGTAGTTTCGAACCATTAATGGAATCTTTCAAGTTCGAAACAGTTTACTACGGTGAGAAAGATTTTATCCCTAATTCGCTCTCTTTCGTCTCTCCTATTGTCCCGATCGTACAAATGACCGTTACGCTTTCATCTCCGATACCAAGTTCGGCGTACCCATGTTTTCTTGCGAATCTTGAGGGATTTGATCCCATTTCTCGACGAGTAGATAGGTTAGCGCAATCGCTTATAACATATCGGTCATCACATATTGCGCTAATTTATTCACTCAATTTACACCCTCAAGATCGCACTCCACTTCTTTCTTCTTTTCGCCATTCTTCTCCCCCACCAAGACCATATTCTACCATTCTTCTTTCCACACGGTCTCGCGTGCTTCTCGGTTTCTTGCACCAACTATACCATTTCCACGATAAGATTTTTGAATGGTTGGTGCTAACTTTTGGCTTGTGCAAGGCCAAGCTTAAGTTTGGGGGAATCTTTGTATATATGTATATATTTTTTGTTTTCTTTTTCTATAAAAAAATATAAAAAAATTTCAAAACATTAAAAATATAAAAAAAAATTTATAAATAAATAAACAGGGGAGTATCGGTATTTTGACCCTCTTAGTTTAGCATGACAGTGAGGACACTGTCAAGTTCAAGTTTGGGGGCATGCTCGGTACGTCTTCTTCCTTCGCATTCATTTGTACATATTTTTGCATTTGTATATTTATTTGAAAGCCCATAAAAATTAAAAAATTTCAAAAATTATAAAAATCATTGTATTCAATTTTGGCTAATTGACTTGAGTTTGACAAATAGGTTAACTGGCTAGGAACAACTAGATCTTAAACTTAGTAAATTAAAACCCTAAAAATAACCTTCCTTAAAGTTTAACGGTAGAAAGTATATGCCTTGTAGTTTATTTAGAAATAGGCAAACTTTGGGTTCACTTCTTGGGCTAAGTTGAAACAAGGGAAGAGTATTGATGTTCTTATTAGAGTATAAGTTTGAAAAATAGTTCCTAGCTTAAGTCTAGATTCTGAAAATGTATACCCTAAAATTTGCACAATCACGCACCTTGAAACTTGGAATAGTAGAAGAGACCTTGAAGTGCTCTTGTCTAAAGTCCTTAGTACAATGAAAAAAGTGAATAAAGAATAAAAAATGGACACTGGTTTTTGTGATTACTTAAGGCTGTAAAAAATAGAAAAATATTTAGCGAGGGTGCTTCATCACCTAGTGCCTTAGACCAACTGGTTTGGGAGTCACTGCTAAAGCCTTGGGTGTTGCAAAACTAGGAAGTACGCTTTAAAGTGCTAACGCATCTTGTAATCGGTTGTTGGTGCCTCAAGAAGTATTAACGATCGCATGAAGGATGTGTAAGAAAATTTCATTTAAAAATTCACTAATTAATAAGTTCTTTGGACAATGGACGAGAGTATGATTGCTTGATTTGAATTTCCAAGTGTAGGGGTGATCTATACACATACGTAGGGATATGTGATTGGAATTTAGATAAGAGAGAGGAATGAAAAATAGAACTTATATCTTTAATAGAGTTGATAGAAATTCCTAAGTCGAGATGGAATCCTAGAAGGAAAACTTAAGAGATGCCGAAAACTAAGTAGGTCTACATAATATATATAATCTTAAGTTAAATAATGAGGAAGTGTGAAGAATATGGATGGATAATTTGCGAGTCAAAAGGTAATAGAATTCCTTGTTAGAAAACCTAATTGGAAAACAAAAGTCAATGGGCCGAGTTGATAGGATTTTGTGGGTGTAATCCGCTGAAAACCCTCAGGAGACAACACTCCTCCTACTAGGGACACCTAGAGGTTTAACGGCTTGTTGCACGTGCTCAGTGCAATCGCGTTTCCCTTCGAAAGTGTGGTTAGGATTTTAGTGAATAAAAAATAAGTTTGCTCGAGGATGAGCAAAAGATAAGTTTGGGGTACTTGTTCACACCATAATATTGTATTATTATATTCCCCATTCTTATTCTTTTTATAAATAAACGGGTGCTTTTGACGCATGTCTGCTACATGTTACAGGTTACAGGTTCTTGGACAGAAAACAGTGAAAAAGACAAAAGACGATGTAAAAAGGGACTTTTGACCAACAAATAGAAGGATCTTGATCAAGCCGACATGAAAGATAAAGTTCACAAAGTACAAGACAGCGCAAGGTCTAAGATGTCAGTGAACGGTTAAAAGTCTAATACAAGTATTCACTGGAATATCTGGAAGAAACCTGGAAGCCTATTTGAGAAAATTACCAAAGAAACAAGAAGCCCAAAAAGCCCAGAGCCATATGAAGAAAACTCAAGCAGTGATCTCACTATTGGGCCGCGGAACCGCGGCCCAAAGCCTACCCAGGCCGCGGTTCCGCGGCAGTATGGAGCCTGTATGGAATAAATTTTTTACTATAATTCTTTATGTCTTTGACCGGTCTTTCTAGGGCTATTTTTGTAATTATAAACATGCGGATCAAATGTAACCCTAGGGTTTCCTATTCTCTATAAATTGGAACTCTACAGATTGTAATTCTTTATGCCTCCCTTTAATGAATAAAATTTAGAAATCTTTTGGAGAGCATCGGTGTTTCTTCTCCATTCAGAAATTCAGATCTGACAACCCTGCATGGATGATTGGAGGGATGCATCTGTAAGTAATTTAATTTCTTGCTTTAGTGTAGATTTAAATTCCTTGCCCTAGGTAGATTTAATTTCATGCCCTAGGAACTTGTTTAGAGTTAGCTTTGGAAAAGGATTTTGAGAGATGAGATCTCTCATCCCTTTTTTACCCACCAAATATTTACAATAGGACTCCATGCATACATGCACATACCGTTCCCTACGGCACTCTATCCCTCGAGGTAGCGGTGATACCGTAGTATAAAGGCCAGGGTGTGATGTTTTCCATGGAGATTAGGGTAAGGATCTCTAAAGGAAGGACAAGAACCTAGAGGAAGGAACACCTTCCCGAACGGATCTAATCCACTTTATTGATAATTACCATAACTCCGCATAGATCTTCATTCAGGTATAGAAAGCGTTGAGATTTAATTGCATTTCCAAACCATCCCTAAACCTAGCCCTAGCAAGAATAGATCTAGATAATTGCCCTAGGTTAATTAGATTTTTAAATTTAATAATCAATCCGAACACCCTTCGGAATTAATTCGTAAGCGCGACTAGGAAATTCACAACATCCCTGTGGACCGACCCGTACTCACCGGCTAGCTGCAAAGCGATGCCGTTCTTGATTGCGGTTACAAATATTTTTGATCTATCTTTTAGAAAGCGCAAGCACGCTAAATCAATCAAATCACGAGCCGTGCACTTATGGTTAATATTTTAAAATGAGACCAAACTCATGTAAGCCGTGTTCCTAAAAACCTATCTTTCAAAACACATAGGCGCGCGCGCGTAAAGTTCCAACAAGATTTTGGCACCGCTGCCTGGGACTGCGGTAATCATTAAGGGTTGTGTTGGGTTTCGGTGCCCGCGCCGCGGAAGCCGCGGCTGAGGCGGAAACAAAAACAAAAACTTTTGCGGGTACCGAACGCCCGTAAAACCTAGGATACGGTCCAATAACATAAACTAGCTAACTATGAGTGTAAGGGTTGAGAAAGTACAACCTTTATCGCGTGTCCACCCAATTATGGAAGACCCCTCCAAGCTCGTAGCCGCCGGGATCACACTTGAAGATCGACCATCCTCGCAGAAGACGATCCACCCGAGGGAAACCAAAGAAGTCTCTAACCGATGATCTTGACTTTCTAGGTGTGGATGGTCTGTGATGTAGGAATATTTTACTAAATTTTTCTCTCTTTTATCTCAAGCTTATGAGAGGAAGAGGAGGAAGAAGAAGGAGAAGACATGAGGAGATGGTTGCTCATCCTAGCAACCTTGAAGCATGAGGCATAAGATGGAAAAATCATCAAGTCCAAATGAAAAAGGATGGCTACATATAACACAACCATGATGCAATAGTGCACCAAATAAATGCACCCAATAAATGCCCTAGCCATACTCATCACCATGCTTCATTGCCATCTCATTAACACCTTATTTTCCATTTTTTTTTCTAAAAAGAAAAACAAATATGAGGTGTCCTTCTTCTATAAGCATTCCCGTATAAATACGGAATACTTCACCTGGTATATGTATCGCTATATATACGTGTATCCGTATAAAAATACGGATAACACCAAAGAGAGAAAATGAATAGTGAACAATAATACTAAAATATATTTATCAAAATACATATATAAATTATTAAATCAAATCCTGATTTAATAATCCGGCTTAATCCTAAGCCAGCTAGAATTATCAACCGCCCGATTAAAGTCCGTGTATCCCGTATACGTATTTAATCGGATCTCTGCACGTACCAACGTACGGCTCCTACATCTATCGCCTGGACCGAGAAAACCTTCTGTATGGGACTCTGAAAACTCGATAATACGCTTGCAGTGGGTTTAACTACAAGCACGCCAGCGGCACTAGCTGTACGTAACGGCTACCCATGTACTTGTCGAAAGGAGGGTCGACAATCAAATACGTCCTTACCTTACTGAGCATGAATGTGACAATCTCCGTACAGTACGGTCTCTTCGTCAAAGAGTATCACATATCGGGTCTAGGAGTGGATAACATCAGACCCTTACTAATCTGATAAGTCGTGTCTGAGTCAAGCTCATCACCAAAAAAGATATTACTAATTAGCTATCAGTAAATCTCGTCCACCGTGGCCATGGATTTCTGGTGATAACCAAATAAACACAGCGCGACATCGACTCCTAATACTAGAAGAGACGAATCCCTGACAGTCGACCACTGCCTCCATATGGCTTGGCACTGTACCCAACTAAAACCTATTTGCATGACTCCTTTGAGCCGTGGTAAGGTAGTAATCAAAGTACAGTGGGAACTCACAAGAGAAAAATGACGACTTTGAGTCAAAGGACTAACATATACTCATGCTACCTTAAAACTTCCATCTAACGATAGATATAATACCATCTAGAAGTTCTCGGTGTGTCCGTCCGGTGTAACCGAAGGCTTACTCAATCTTGTACTTTAGTGAAAGACATCCCATGCCTCACCTCCACTGAGCACTGTATACTATCTCAGGTGACACAACACCGATGGCTTGGGAGACTGGCCACCGCCCTTCATCAAGGTCTAGAAGCGTATACACTAGTCTACTCTGGAATATCGATACCCAGTCTTGATACTCCCACGACTAGGGACATTTAAGGATATGCTTATGGACAACCCATCTCCCATATATATGATAGTCATCATAATATTGGTTGTCAAGCAATAATCCTATGGGCTTCATCAATAATGAAGACAAACCAAATAGCATACTATCATCTCGAGTAAGACTGTTATACCTATATAGGTCCTCCCTCAATTATCATAATCGTCTACTTGCGATCACAATAATTGCCTTGAGGGCACTATATCCAACAATCTCCCACTTGCACTTAAGACCAATTATTGCGGTATCACGTACCCATAGCTCGTGTGCTACCGAATACCCAACTTCTCTAAAAATTAGTTTCGCAAACCATATTTGTGAAACTTAATTTGTTCGAGAAATAGCCCTAGTGAGTGGATCCGCTATAATGTTCTAACTTCATCTCTCTATATCTCAATTTTGCGGAGATTAACAATCTCCCAAAATGAGCGATAACCCACCTCAAGAATTTGTCTGGATACTTGATGGGACCAAGTTAATAAATGAACAACTTCATCCAACAAACTTTTTGAGCTGTATTCTCTGTTGAGTTATAACCAGCATTCTGCACTATGATTACCTTGGTATCCCTATTGGAATACTATCCAATATACTGATTCTCAGAAAATACTAAACTCAAAACCCTGACAGCATCTCTATCATGTAGGTCACATTTGAAGCCTGAACTGATAACCGCCTCCCAGAGGAGGCTACTGTTATCAACTTATGTTCATGATAGGTTCCCTTTGTTTCTCGAGGATTGGATTAATACATGCTTATTACAACTAGTGCAAAATCAATATCTGGTGTTGTATAAGACATTGCATGATTGACTCAACTGCCTAAACAAATGATATGTCATTCATGCCAGTCCCTTTCCTTATCAGTGTAGAAGACATCTCTTTTAGAGAGGGTGACTCCATCACCTATGGGTACACCACCACGCTAGGAGTCATCCATTCTAAAACATTTTTAGAATGCTTTCCAAGTACCCGATTAGGAAACTTCCCAAATCTAAATCTAAAACCAGAATCCCTGATACATTATCCATCTGGTTTTGTACAAGACATTGCATGATTGACTCAATTGCTTAAGCAAATGATATGTCATTCATGCCAGTCCCTCTCTTCATCAGTCTAGAAGACATCTCTTTAGAGAGGGTAACTCCATCACCTACGGGTACACTACCATGCTAAGAGTCGTCCATTCTAAAATACCTTTAGAATGATGTTTAAGTACTCGATTTGGGAAACTTCCCAATTCTAGATCTAGTCACCAGAATTCCTGATATACTATCAACATCTAACATGGAGAAAACACTGTGTGACAACCAAACTTTGACCGATTGTAGTATACAAACATCACTTCCTATCTGGAATATGTCATTTAAATCCCAAGACAGTACCCTCTATATCCTTCTTACTAGGTTTATCTTTTGTTTTGATGAAGTCAATCACCTTGACTGTCACATTAAAATTATCTGTCTCTGCTATCCATGCTTCAGTCTACGAATAGGCATAAGCAAATTGTACACCATCCGCTGCTCCAACTGAGTACGATAACCCTCTGGCAGAGTCATATACACGTGCACTTCCAAAATCCTATTTGGAAATACATTATAGTCATCCACCTGCCGGATATCATAGCCACGAACTGCATCAGCGCCAAATCATATCCATATGGACTTCAATGTAGACACTGAAGTAAAAGTCACATCACAATCCACAATGGGTATTTGATGAAAACTCTTTACAACAAATCTAGCCTTATTAGGTTAGTACCTTTCCACCTGTACAGATCTTGAAAGATCTACTTGCTCCTAATGGACTTCACCCCTTCAGGAGCACCCAGAAAAATCTAAAATCCATGATTTGCTGAAGTGCCTGGAGTCCATCTTGGATATGAAATATCTAGTAACCTAGAAGTTACCACTTCCTATGATATGCTGATAACAAGTAGGGAGAACAATAGTGTCAATCCACATCCGTATAGTCTTTAGCATAGACACTGAAGTAAAAGTCTTATCACCGTCCACAACGGGTATTTGATGAAAACTCTTTACAACAAGTCTAGCATTATTAGGTTAGCACCTTTCCACCTGCACGGATCTCGAAAGATCTACTTGCTCCTAATGGGTTTTACCCCCTCAGGAGCAACCAGCAAAATCAAAAATCCATAATTTGCAGAAGTGCGTGGAGTCCATCTTGGATATGAAGTATCTGGTCACCTGAAAGTTACCACTTCCTATGACCTGCTGACAACTAGTAGGACCATCATCACCATGATGTTGATCTCCCTGTCACCGTCTATGAGAAAACTGAAGTATCTTTCGGGTGTCTGAGATCACCTACTAAAATCTGCGGAGTGGCTAACAGTTTGTCAATTCCAATTGAATACTTAGGTTCTACTAAATGTTCGGTAACCATTTGTAGTTCTGGAATCACTTCCAATTCTACCATACTCCCACTAGTTTCTTTTGAAAAAAAGATTTCTTTTATAAAAAGGCGGCGAGTCAAGAACAATATAACTATTGATCTTGAAAATGGTAGAAAACAAAATCCTAGTGAACGCCTGGGATAACCCACAAACAGCCATTACCGAAGCGTGCCTCGAGTTTGTCCGGATTCTGCTTTTAAACAGAAACCGGATAACTCCATATCTTAACAATATCAAGATATGTAACCATTCTATGTCCATATAGAATCAAGGCACAAATTTAGATGGAACCAGATTCAAATATCATGCAACTGTTTCCAGTGCATATCACCTAATGGAAAAAAGGCCAATATAGCATTACTCATCAAGGAGCACACCTACAGATGAGCAACCTATGAGAGGATAAAGTTATCAATACTATAGTGGAACACCTAGTACAAGTATCTACATTTTCGATCACCTCGAAAAATCCTGATACTTCCAACATATGGTTCTCTGCTTTATTCTTATCCTACAAACTTCTCAAAATTTTTGGACCTTGCATTACTACGAATGCATGTCTAAAACCAGAGAACTCATAGGTAATCCTGAATGAAGTAAGAGTACCAACCCCTTGTCCCGAAGAACACTGGAAAACATAAATTTTCTTGTATAAAACCTTAGAGTATACTAACTCAAATTCTGTGTATTGTAAGTTGAAAACTGTATTTTAGTCGAGAATGTCTTACACCGTTATTCAATGCACCTTACCCTATTCTCAACTGATAAAGGTAAATATTTACAACACAATTTTCAAAATGTATATCTCACTTTATAAATTAAAGGTACAGATATTTTATTTTAAAATTTGGTGCATAATAACGGTTATTCAAAACCAAATATTTGCCGTCAGGCAAAAACCAGGCGATGTAATCCAATATCACCAATTGCTATGAATTCCGATATTGAGGATCAAATCGCTCATTTCCTAATATTCTACTCCTACTCATCATCTGTAACACCGTATAGATGTGAGATCCAAGTCCGGTAAATACATACCGTAGAGTCAGAATTAATTGGGAAAACAGTTCTCTTTTACATATACACAGGAAAACTAAAACATGAAAATGTTTCATAGGGGATGGTCAGGTATTTCTAGTAATGCCTTTTCCATTATCCAGATTCATGATAATAGTCGCAATTTCCTTTGCCCTCACTTCAATCCCTTTATATATCTCTACATCTTATCTTCTGTACACCGTCCATAGGCTAATATTTTTCTTCCTTCCCTACCTTTCGGCACCAGCCTGAGGTTTGGAAGAAGACTATCCAATAAGCTTAAGAGGTGTACTCTCCTTATACAAGGAGCTCTCGCAACTTGAGAGAAGGTAATGGGAAGAGACTACCGAATAATCCTATTCAATTTTCTCTAGAACCTGTGGCCATGCTCGACTGAAGTAATTTCTTCGATTTCGTATGTAACTATACGACGGCCATTCCAAGCAATATGAATTATCGTAGTGATACAAAGTGTTCTGAAGAAATGCAAAGGGTAAATCAGGAGTGGCAAGGATATATGTGATTTTGTCACGAATCAAGAAAAGTCAAAGCCAAAGGGTGAAAAAAGGTTCGGTCAAATTGGTTCATGAGTTTTTAAGGTAAGTCATGGGTCGGTGTACCAGAGAGAGAGAAAAGAAACACTCAGCATGCACTCTATCAAGATCAGATCAGTTATCACTTTATCTGCTTAGGATGGCTCCTACCGTTTTCTTGAATAATCCTTCAAACCCTAAAAGGAGAACTAGTCGGGATCATTTACACTTTACAAGTTCTCTAACTGTTCAGCCAGGCCATTGTTGGTACTCCGAGAGAGGTCCCCCTTGCCTTCGCATGGACCCAATTAATAACCCCGCTTCTGCAAAGGCGTAATCCCGTTAACACTTTGTAGACACCTAATTGTGAAGTGAAAAATCTCCCAAGGAGTAGTACCTACTCATCAGTAGGAATCGGGACCCAACTATCATCATATGATAACTGTTGGGGTTGAAAATTGCACCTTGGTTGACTAAGTCAAAGTCAGGGTCAACCCCAAGCCAAGTAGGCCCAAGCCCAGATCAAGTGGGCCCATGCCTAGGTCGAGTCGAGGGGTAATTAACGTCAGCTTAGTCCGCGGCTGCCGGAGATTCAGATCCTCACAATCAATAAACCCCAACCTACCCTAGGCAGGCGGAATCTGTACTGCGCCTGACCAGCGCGCGCGTATTCCCATCTCAATGGGGTGATGAAAAACACCCTACAATAACCTGACGGAATCCACTCAAGTCACCACACTCCAGAAGGTATGTGCATGCCTGGAAAGTTTCCTGTATGTTTGAAACTCCCGATATGGTTTTTTCCCCTAAGAACCAAGGACCTTGACACTTGCCAACAAATCAAGGGTCCTAGTCAAGTTCAACCCATCATTATCTTAATTGCATCAAACCCACCCGCACTAACCCTTAACGTTTGCCAACAAAGCAATGTGACTGTCCTGATCAATCGCATATCCATACAACTGGTAAGTACCACTTATCTACCGTACACTATGCCTTGCCAATAAATATAACACGAATACTATGCGCTACCTATCTGAAATGACAGAGGGATACGGCTGGTTTTTGGCGAAAAATCTTTAACGTAATGAACTTGATATCATTGAAGGAACTCGAGTGGCTTTGAAATAGAGTGGCTTAAGCTCCGCTTTTTAAAACTAGTAACATAAACTTTTGCTTAAGAATGAAATCCTAGTGAAGGAATCAAGGCTCTTCCCTCATAGAATGAGGTGCGGGATATTCCAAACCGAATACCTCTATGAAAAGCAAAAGAATACGACCATGAGTTTTGAAGAAAACCGAGTAGTTTTAAAATTGGTTCCGACAAAACCATTTAGGTTTATTTTCCTTGCATTATTCAAATAATGTGTTCCCATCATTTTATGTTTCCAAGCGACAAAAGAAACAGCCAAAATAACATGCTTTTTATATGTCATCCTCATTCGCCATGAGGACCCGTCATGCACCGTTAGGTTACTTAACTAATGACAAAGCGGGGGCAGGACTAGCGCGGATGCAAAACATATAAAAGTATCTACTAAATATAATATATATATATATGTATGTATGTATGTATGTATGTATGTATGTATATCAACATCACAGGCAGATAATAGTCATCACAGGAAGATAAAAATCATCACAAGCATGCGAACAACAATATGGAATAGCGGATAATCTAGGAGCCCCACATTTCATTTGAGCCATCAATAAGATGTGACGTTCCCCGGTCGTGTGGATAGCCAGTGCAATGAAGATCCTAGACCCCTATGAGTGCGGCAAGTTACCCACCAATCCCGGAAGTGTGGCAACCCCAATCAACAAAGTGAATGGGCCACCAGCACTTCACGGAATCTGGTAACTTGAGCATCCTTCTGTGGGTCAACCTATACCCCTTACGAGTGTGGCGAATAGCCCGCCAATTCTAGAGTAAGGCCCCCCTGTCTCAACGCCATGAGATGCGGGCCCATTGCCTTCTAGAACCCGGCTATTCAAGCACTCCTCCGCGGGGTAATCCTAGTACAGAAAAGAAAATATATATACAAAGGTAACACCGATCTCAACCCGGTCGTGCCCCAATAAAAGAATATACAAACTAGAAGAAACGTCAGTCCAAATGTCGGACACTCACCCCGCAATAACGAATATACAAATGAATCTGAACTGTACATCTAACATCGCACACAATACTATCCATCACGAAAATCCATCCATAACATCAGTGCAACATAGAACATCAACATGAATATCATATTCGTAAACCCGTCTGATTGTAGATATAGAAACCAGTCGGATTGTACCGCGCTATGATATTCACGGTTGCAGATTCTAACAAACGCACTGAAAACCATGAATTCAAAATTTTGATCGATTAAAACTTTCTGCATTGGCCCTAAGCACAAACCAGTACTCAAACAAATCTGGGTCAAAACCAAATGTCCCAAAAATCACATTTCTATATACTAGAGCACCTAAAGAAATTTGGGGCACAATGGCCCAAAGTTGACCATGGAACCGCAGCCAAATGCTGTGTTAAGCGGCGATTCTGTGGCCAAATTTTGGGATCATGTTTTCCAATTTCTTCATGGCCTCTATTATTGCCTGCACATAATTTTAGGGCAACCAGAACAATTTTTTTGAACAACTTTAAAATTCGAATAGTGGGCATGCATTTTGAAATGCGGTTCGGAAAATTCCGCCGATCGAAACTCTAAATAGTGCAAACTAGCTCGTTAAGGTTTATGGAGTAGCTCTGATACCATGTTGGGTTTCGGTGCCCACGCCGCGGAAGCCGCGGCCGAGGTGGAAGCGAAAACAAAAACTTTTGCGAGCACCGAACGCCCGTAAAACTCAGGATACGGTCCAATAACCTAAACTAGCTAACTAAGAGTGCAAGGGTTGAGAAAGTACAACCTTTGTTGCGTGTCCACCCAATTGTAGAAGACCCCTCCAAACTCGTAGCCACCGGGATCACGCTTAAAGATTGACTACCCTCGCCGAAGATGATCCACCCGAAAGAAACCGGAGGAGGCTCTCACCAATGATCCTGACTTGCTAGGTATGGATGGTCGATGATGTAGGAATATTTCACTAAATTTTTCTCTCTTTTATCTCATGCTCATAAGAGTAAGAGGAAGAAGAAGAATGAGAAGACATGAGGAGATGGCTGCTCATCCTAGCAACCATGAAGCATGAGGCATAAGATGGAAAAATCATCAAGTCCAAATGAAAATGGATGGGTACATATAACACAACCATGATACAATAGTGCACCTAATAAATGCACACAATAAATGCCCAAGCCATACTCATCACCATGCTTCATTACCACCACATTAACACTTCATTTTCCATTTGTTTTTTCTAAAAAGAAAAACAAATAGAGGTGTCCTTTTTCTAGAAGCATTCCCGTCTAAATACAGAATACTTCACTTGGTATATGTATCGCTACATATACGCGTATCCGTATAAAAATACGGATAGCACCAAAGAGAGAAAATGAATAGTGAACAATAATACTAAAATATATGTATCAAAATACATATATAAATTATTAAATCAAATCCTGATTTAATAATTAGGCTTAATCCTAAGCCGGATAGTATTATCAATCGCCCAATTAAAATCTGTGTATCCCATACACGTATTTAATCGGACCCCTGCACGTACCAATGTACGGCTACTACATCTATCGCCTGAATCGGGAAAACCCTCTGTATGGGACTCTAAAAACTTGACAATACACTTGCAGTGGATTTAACCACAAGCACGTTAGCGGCACTAGCTATACGTAATGGCTACCTAGGTACTTTTCGAAAGGGGGGTCGACAATCAAGTACGTCCTTACCCTACTGAGTCTGAATATGACAATCTCCATACAATCTAGTCTCTTCGTCAAAAAGTATTGCATATCGGGTTTAGGGGATGGATAACGTCAGACCCCTACTAACTCGATAAGTTGTGTCTGAGTCAAGCCCATCACCAACAGAGATACTACTGATCAGCTATCAGTAAATCTCGTCCACCGTGGCCACGGATTTCTGGTGATAGCCAATTGAACACAACACGACATCGACTCCTAATACCAGGAGAGATGAATCCCTGACAGTCGACTACTGCCTCCATGTGGCTCGAGACTGTACCCAACTAAAACATATTTGCATGACTCCTTTGAGCCGTGGTAGGGTAGTAATCAAAATACAGTGGGAACTCACACGAGACAAATGACGACTTCAGATCAAAAGACTAACATGTACTCATGCCACGTGAGAACTTCCATCTGACGATAGATATAATACCATCTAGAAGTTCTTGGCGAGTCCATCCAGTGTACTCGCCTCCAGTGAGAACCTGTATACTATCTTAGGTGACACAACACCAATGGCTTGTGAGATCGGCCACCGACCCTCGTCGGGGTCTAGAAGCATATACACTAGTCTACTCCGGAATATCGATACCCAGTCTAGATACTCCCACGACTAGAAACATTTAAGGATATGCTTATGGACAACCCAACTCAAACATATATGGTCGCCATCATAATGCAGGTTGTCAAGCAACAATCCTACGGGCTTCATCAATGATGAAGACAAACAGATAGCATACTATCATCTCGAGTAAGACTGTTATACCTGTATAGGTCCTCTCTTAATTATCATAATTGTCTACTTGCGATCACAATAATTACCTTGAGGGCACTATATCCAACAGGTTGTTATGTCTGGTTCAAGTTTATATACAAAACTAACTTTAACACAATTTTTTTCAAAACAAGATAAAAATAAATTTTTGACGTTTGTTCTCTGTCTTTTTTTTTTGCTATCACTCCGAGACTAATTGAAAGATTTGGAGTAGAAAAATGGGACAATTATAGGATAAGGAGTACACGGTAAAAAGTTGGAACCCCAACTCCAAAACTTGGCCATCAATTTATTCTTTTTGGCCGCAATTTGCTGCCCAATTTTCTCTGATTGCTCCAAGTTTTTTGTTTTTTCTTCTTTGTCCTATTATTGCTCCATTTTTATACTTTAAATTTCATAATTGTATGTGTGCAGCATATTTGAATGTTCATAGTGACCTCGCCGTTAACCTGCGGCCAATGCGGAATACAAAAACAAAAAAATTCGTGATGGCACTAGAAACTAAACCCAATATAACTAAACACTTAAACTAGAAAACAACAAGACAAGGATTTAACTACTCGATTAGGGTTACAACCTTTGTATTCGTGACCTTCATCTTCGATCCTCTTCTTAAGCTCCTTGAGGCTCCTAAATCGAGCTTGTCCACCGATCTTCCTTTGTTGAAGATGGTCCACTCGAGAGAACCAAGTCTAAGCTTCAACTTCATCAATGAAGTAACTAAAAATCCTAGGATGCTAATATAAGATGTTTAGTGATGTGTGTGAGTGTTCTACTATTTTTCTTTCTCTTTTTCTTCTTATTTCTCAACATATGAGAATGGTAGAAGATGAAGAAGAAAGAGGAGCCAATTTTTTTGAGAGAGAAGCCAAAATAGTTGAATGAAAACCATTACCAAATCAAGCATGTAATCTTTCTTTTTTTTAAAAGGATTTTCACATTTTAAAAATGCAACCATGCTTGAATAGTATAACCAAATGGATAAACAATTTATTTTGCCATACCCTCCACCATTTCTATTCTCTACCTCATTTCATAATTTCTTTAAAATGAAAAACCTAGAAATAAGGTGTCCTCCTTCTATAAGTATTCTTGTATGAATACAAGAATACATCTCCGCAAATATATGCCCGTATTCATATCAAAATACAAATATCCAAGAGATAGAAAAATTCAATGAACATAATACTAGAATATACATATCAAAATATATATATATATATATGTAAATTATTAAATAAAAACTTGATTTAATAACCCAGCTTAATCCTAAGACGGATAATATTATCATCCGCCCGATTAAAGTCTGTGTGGCTAGCATACATACCTAATTGGAACCCTACACGTACCAATATACGGTCACTATATCATTTCACCTGAACCGGGAAAACCCTCTGTGTGGAACTCTAGAGACTTGTATATACGCTGGCAATGGGTTTAACCACAAGCATGTCAGCAGCACTAGATGTACGTAACGGCTACCCAGGTATTAAGCGAAAGGAAGGCCGACGAGCAAACTCATCCATACCTCTGTTGAGCCTGTCTGTGACAATCTCCATACAGTCCGGTCTCTTCGTTTGAGATAATCGCATACCGAGTCTAGAGGGTGGATAACGTCAAACCCCTACTAACCCGATAAATCGTGTCGGTCTGAAGCTCATCACCCACTGAGAAATTACTCATATCACATCAGTAAATCATATCCACCTTGACTAAGGATTTTATGGTGACAGCTGACCCAACACAGCGCGACATCGACTCCTAATACTCGGAAAGGCGAATCCCTGACGATTGTTCACTGCCTTCATGTGGCTCGGGACTGTCCCCAACTAAAACCTGTTTGCACGACTCCTTTAAGACGTGGTAGGTAGTAATCTAAGTACAATGGGAACTTACACGAGACAAATAAAAATCTCAGGTCAAAGAACTAACCTGTACTCATGCCACAAGAGAACTTTCATCTGACGATAGGTATAATATCATCTAGAAGTTCTCGGCGAGTCCGTCTGGTGTACTCAACTCTAGTGAGCACCTGTATACTATCTTACGTAACTCAACGCCAATGACTTCTCAGACTGTGCCACCTCCCCTTGTCGCGGTATGAAACGTATATACTAGCCTACTCTGGAGTATCGATGCCCAGTCTCGATACTTCCATGATTAGGGACATTTAAGGATATTCTTATGGACTACCCATCATCCACATATATGACCGCCATCATAATTCTTGTAGTCAAGCAATGATTCTACGGGCTTTATTATTATATATTACCAACACATAATAACGAGTAAAACGTATACACACAATGATAAAGACAAACCAGATAGTATACTATCATCTCGAGTAAGACTGTTCTAGCTGTATATGTACTCTTTTAATTATCATAATCGCCAACTTGCAATTACAATAATTGTCTTGAGGGCACTATATCCAACAATATTGGCCATAAATATCGTATTTTGCACTAAATATCGTATTTTCGACATTTTCAGATTTCAACGAAATTGAGAGGAGCGATCGTGCAGAGCAAAGTACAATTTCAAGACCAAGATGATAGTGATTTACAATGCCAAAGATCCGGATAGTTTGACCAGCGCAAGCGAACCTTTCAAGCTATCGAGATCGACACAACGGGGGTTTCTTAACCCAAAACTTTTGACACGTATTTTTCTAACACCTTCTCTCAAATTCGACGCTCTAATATCTTGATTTTCTACAGGATTTCTTTGCAAGATTCGCCGTACAAGAGACAAAGAGAACCAACCCGTATTTGTTACAGCACCGAAGTCTAAAATGAAAAAAGATGTGCTTGATTGTTTGATTGATTAAATTCTTTTATTGATTGCGCATTTGAATCTTAATATGGACTTTAAGGGTAAAGAACTCAAATAAGATATGGTAAAGGATTTCATCACCTTTTTCTGTGGTCCACAAATCACAAAACTACATTCTTGCATACCCACAATAATTTTAAAATAAATTTGAACTCTGACTTTAAGAATTCGCGCTCAATAGGGAAAGTTAATTGTGTTTAGAACACTGCTTAATGTTATATTGTTCACAGGGTGTCTAGGAAAGCGTTTACAACGCAACCGCCAAATGAGAAAAGGGTTATTCTAATTAAGGAACTTCGTGAAATCGTTGAACAAGCTCCCCTTATCTCTGCACTTACCTGGTTTTGTGATCAGTAATATCTTGATCCCGTTTCTCGAAACAGTTTTACTTCGACAATCAGGTTTTTTAGCAGGTCTAGTCGATTTAGCAAAATATAGACTGCTGGGGGTGTGATATTCTTTGTTTTTGTGATTTTGTGAATACTTGTTGATATGGACGATACACAGTTCAATTCGATTCTTCACGATCCATATTCTTTTGTTTATACACATACCCGATTCTTTAGTTCAAACTATCAAGATTCTTCCTATATTTTCGACAATTGTCCTTTCTTAGGGGGTGACCAACCATACCAATCCTACTTCAAATATAGAGCAATTGATTAAAAATTTATAGAAAGAACTCGACAAGATGGCTGCTTTAGTATCGCTATCATAAAAACCCTCCCTTCCTAAAACAATTGACACATCAATAGGATATGAGAGTGAGATGGATGCTAGGTTGATCATTTTAGAGAAAGGTTTAGAAGTGGTAATTGCAGTGGAGAATCAAACAGCTTCGACACTAGACATGTTCATACAACAATCTAATCAATTGTTTCACACTCAATCTCAATCATTGGCTAGAATCGACGAACAAGTGAAACATCTAGCTGTACAGATTCTAGGGAGTGAACACAGTCAATTTGAAACTAATAATACCAATATCTGTCATCTAGGAAGTCAGCTGAGTGAGATAAATGATCAAACAAATTTTGATGATTTCATAGTTGATGATGAGATATAATTGGCTTGACTGAATGTTATAAGGATAAGCAAGAAAACCCTCCGAATCAGTCAGACACTAGCCTTCAGGTACCAAATAGACCTCCTATCACTTGTGATCTTGAGGATGATTTAACTGATAAACAACTTGAAGATGAGATTCTCGTACCTACTGATTATAGCAATAAAATTTCAGAGGAGGAGACTTAAGAATTTGATGAAAGTGTGTCTTAGCACCACCACTAGGTTTATACAAGTATCAAGTATGCAATTTAAAAAATCTAGAGTGCTAAGCTACACTAACCTAGAATCTAACTAGAGTATTAGGATTTTCTAAGCATGAAAACAAGTTCTATACTAAGTAAAGAGGGTTACAACCTTTGTAGACCAAGTCCTTCACTTATATAGCTTCAAGTAGTAGTCCCTAAGCTCCAAGTAGTAGTCCCTAGAACTCTTCTTGGCTCCACCTGAAGAAAGGAACGAACTTGCTACGTTGTCTTCAAAGACGAAGATAATCCACCTTGAAGTCTCTCTAGGTCAATTTACCTCTTCACTAATCAAGTATTAGTAAAGGAAACAACCTAATATAAAGGGCTAGTTTAGAATAGGTTGATGAAGTAAGAGTTTTGGCTCACTTAGAAATCTCTTTCTCTTTTTATTTCCAACTCAAGAAAATCCCTAGTGAGCTCTTGAGAGGAAGAAGATGAACATGGGTGAAAAAAGAAACTTGTGTTGAAGTGGGAGAGTGAACCATGAGTTAAAGATAAGGTTGGGTGAGAAAAATATCTAGAGTAAAAACAAAACATGAGAGATGAGTCATGGCTTCTACATGCTTCTACAAGCATCCAAGCCATGCTCATTTATCCACTCATTCTTATTTTCCTCTTAATAAATAATCAACCCAATTATCTTTAGGTCATGGTGTGAGTCTCATACACCCATGTTCAATGTATCATCAAGCATGATACAATAATCCATTTATATATAAATACATATATCAAATATATATATCATTATATATCAAGAGAAGAAAATCATTAGTGAGCTAATATTAGTTAATATATATGCATATATCAAATATATTAATATATATATATATAGATCAAATTATTAAATCAACACTTGAATCAATGATCCGGTTATATCATATATAACCGACTAATATCTTTTATATGTATATCATATTATCAAATCAACACTTAATTCAATAACCCGGTTATATCTCATATAACCGACAACATTCAATATACAATATCAAATATATATACATGTAACAAATCATTGAATCAATACTTGATTCAATAATTCGGTTATATCACATATAACCTGACCGATATCAAATATCGCGAGATTAGAATACGGTATCACATACTCGTATTTAATCAAGCTCTCGCACATATCACCATATGTGCCTTACTTCGTTTCGCATGAGCTAGGAAACCACTGTGTGGGACTCTAAAGACTCGTCAATACACCAGCAGTAGATATTGATCATATCGGTTACCCACAAGCCGTCAGCGGTAATAGCTGGACGTAATGGCTACTCAGGTATTGAACGAATAGAAGATCAATAAGCAATCTTGTCCAAACACCCGTGAAACCTATAAGCAACACTTACCGTACAGTCCGGTGTCTTCGTCTAATATGTCGCATATCGAGTCTAGGGATGGAATCGTCAGATCCCAGTAACTTGATAAGTCATGCCGATGTGTGGCTCATAACAGTTCGAGAAACTACTGATAACACTTACCAGTAAATCTCATCAGCCCTGGCCAGGGAGTTACTATTATAGCCAATTGAGTATAGCGCAACATCAACTCCCTATACCGGGAGAGACGAAACCCCTCCTATCGCTCATTGTCTGTAAGGTTACTAGGCACTGTCACAAGGGTCTATAAGGCATCAACCATGCCCGATTTAAAATTTAGAAGTGCCGAACAACTCAAAGCGAGGATCTTTGCTAGATAATTAGGGTAAACAAAACATGTAAACAACTTTACATCTAAGAGAGAGGGATTACAACCTTTGTAGTCCGCTCTTTTGCTTCATAAGCTCCGAGTAGTAGTCCCTTCACCGCGATCCATGATCTCCCGGACTCAAGAGAGTCTTCACAAGCCGAACGATCCATGCTTGCTTGAAGTCTTCCATTTCGAAGATGATCTACCTTGAAGAATCTTTAACTCAAGCTCTCACTTCTCTAATCAAGTATTAATGAAGTGAACACCCTAATCTAAGAGGCTAGAGTAGATAAGGATGATGAAGTAGGAATTATGCTCTTTTTATTTTCTATTTCTCACACTAATTCATCACAAAACCAAAAGCTAGAAAGCTTTTCAAGGAGGAAGAAGAAGATGAAGTCTTTTGTGATGAATAATGAATTGTTATTCTATTACAATTGCATCCCATGGTTAAGTCAAGAAAGGCTTAACCATTGTAGAGATTTAACTAGGGTAAAAGGGTTTGGGTTGGGTTAGGAAATATCTCCACAAATATCAACAAAAGGCAAAATCCGGCCTATGTCAAAAGGCAAAATCCGGCCTTTGAGACATGAATGGAAAGTTTCATAAGATGATAATTCGAACGGATTCAAATATCCATCTTTATGTAACTTAGTTAGCCGTGTCGCATTGATATGACCATGTCTACAATGCCATAAGTAGGATTCGTTCATTTCTGAATTCTTCCTCTTATGTGTGTTTCGTACATTAAGTACTGTAGCTTGATTGAGAACGTATATGCCATTATGTAACGAGCCTAATCCAATCAACTTTTGATTTAGGAAGATGTTCATAACATTAACTTGTATTACAAAATTATATCTTTCTTTACTTAATAAAGAAACTGATATAATGTTGCACATCATGTTCGGTATATAATAGCACTCGTTCAGAATCAATGTATTACTACTTGGTAATACAAGGTGATATTCGCCAACAGCTTTGGCTGCAACATTTGCACCATTCCCTACTGTTACGGAATGATCACCCATTCCCAGTTCTCTACCTTTACATAGCCTATGTAACAAATTACATATGTGGGATCCTGATCCGGTATCTAATGCCTAGGACGTAGAGTGAACTGAGAAACAGTTCTCGATAACTAACACACCCGAAAAAGATGCATCAGCATGTTTGTTCTTCGTTTGGGCGGCATGAGAATCCAGATATTCTCCTATTTCCTGCTCAGTCTGACCAACGTTCCCCTGCTCAGTATAATAAGCGGGTTCAGTCAATACATCCAAATTATTATCTTGATTAAGGCCTGACATAGTCGCTACCTGGAGAGAGAGAGAAGAAAACACTTTAGCGTATGCTCTTGCAAGATTAGATTGGTTATTATCTTATCTAATCAGGATGTCTCCCACTGTTTTTATCAAATATTCCTTTAAACTCTAAAAGGTAAGATTAGCCGGGATTAATTACACTCTACAAGTTCGCTAATCTTTCAGCCAGATCAGTGTTGGTACTTTGAGAGAGGTTCTCCGTGCTTTCGCACGGACCTAATTAAAGTAAATCTCGTTTTCCCAGAGGCGTAACCCCGTTAACACATTTCTAGTCACCTACTTGATTGGCTAATTGTCTTGTGTAAAATTCTCCTAGGAGTAACTCTTACTTGCAGAGGGTATCGGGATCCAACTATCTCATAGGAGGAATGCAATCTCATTGTAAATTTCAACACTTGAAATTCCCGATAATGCTTTTACCCCTAGCAACTTATGACCTTAACATAGTCAACAAATCATAATTGCTAGCCGAGTTCAACCCGTCATTTCCCGATTGAATTAAACCCACTTGTACGGCCCTTAACATAGTCAACAAAGTCATACAACTACCCTAATCCAATCACATCTCATGTTTTAGAAGATAAGCACTAATTAGCTACCACACACTACGCCTTAACATAGTCAACAAACGTAGCACGAATAGTAAGTAGTATTCATCTGAAATGACGGAGGGATACACAGGTTTTTCAGAAAACCATAAGCGTAATGAACTTGATATCGTTTGTAGAATCAAGTGATTTTGAAAAGGAGTGTTTTTGAGGCTTTTCTAGTTTTGCTAAAGAGGTCACTCCCGGTGAAGGGATCTCGGCTCTTTCCTCATCGAATAAGGTGCAGGGTATATCATATATACCGCTGTGCAAAGCAAAAACTATAGAAGCAATCAAAAACTAAACCGCGAGTTTATAGCATCTGCCAGTTTTGCTAAAGATGTCACTCCCGGTGAAGGGATCTCGGCTCTTTCCTCATCGAATAAGGTGCAGGGTATATCATATATACCGCTATGCAAAGCAAAACTGTAGCTACCCTTTTTTATAAAGTTTTGATTCTACAATATCTTTTAGGTTTCTTTTCTTTTATTAATCCCATTAATAAATCCCATCAGTTATGCTTCCTAAGCATCACAGAAGAAATGAAAGCAATAATATTTATATATCAACATATATATATATATATATATATATAGTATATGCATTCGTCTCAGGCAGTAATATGATCTCATCATAGAACATTGCAGCAGAAGATAACATATGAAATATTGGATATACTAGGACGTCCGTGTTTTATTTCGAGTCTGTATAAAACACGGATTCCACGGTCGCGATGAATAGCCAAACCCACATCCCTAGACCCCTACGAGAGCGGCAAGCAACACTGCCAATTCTAGGGTTAGGAGACCCGGTCTCGACTCCTCGAGATGGCCTCCCACTGGACCCTAGAACCCGGTTACTTGTGCTCCCCTCCTCGGGTCTATCCTAATGCGGAAAAGTAAATAATATACAATGGTGACATCAACCTCAACCCGGAAGTGCCCCAATAAAAGAATATTACATACAAATGAATTTTACATGAATGAAAATAAAAAACCCTCATCTCACATAAAACCCCCGGCTATTCAGAACACGACGATCTAATACAACACATCACAACAACAAATACTATCTCATATCATCAACATAAGAAAGTATGTGTATCCCGATTGTCGTTGATGTATAGCAACGAAGCCGGCGATACACCACATACTACGCTTACGGTCACAGAAAAGAAAGTGTAAAACTACAACATTTGCAATCCACAATCACTTTAGACATCTTAAATCCAAAATATCACATACTTCGCATTTCATGCCTAACTATATGAATTCCACATATTGTATCAAATTCCAGATAAATAGACAATGTTAAACTTTCCGATCGAATAAACAAACACCCAAGATTCCAAAATAGCTCAACACTTGAGCGGAGTTCAAAAATCCCAGAACATGACACAGCCCCAATGAACCAGCCGTAGAAGAGTCAAACCAACGCCTCACATGTGGCAACGCTAAACTACCACAAACTATAGGGTTCAGTGGCAGTTTTGACGGTCACATAATCGAGTAAAGGTTATGTTCTTCTAGAGGGTCCACAGATAAGCTTGCATGTTTTTCCGAAAGTTTTAAACTCAAGAAAAATTCAACACTTGAAAGTTTTTCGTATCGGGAAAAAGTAAGTTATTGATATCCGTTCGAACATTTTAACACGTTCTAAATTATCCTGAAAAACTAAACGACGTTAAACTTTCCGATCGAATCAACGAATTCATAAGATCTCTAGAACACTCAACACTTGAGTAATATTAAAAATTCCCAGAAGCATGTAGTAATACCTACGGATATTACCTAAAAATACGAGTCCCTAATTCCCAAGTACGGCAGCGGAACCGCCGCGCAAAGTATGTTCTTGCCGCGGTTCCGCGGCGACTTGAGGGAATTAGGGGTTCGTATTTCACAGTAATCCTTAGAATTCCCTGCTTAATTTTCTGAGTATTTTTAATACGAAAAAACCAACCTTTTATAAAATTTCCAGAGAGGGGGTCAAAATCGACGTTTCGGGGTTTGATCGGACTTTTAACTTCGTATACACATCGCCTAATGCTCTAGCTAGGTTATGATACCACAGTAGCGTTACTAGGCACAGTACAAGGATCTATAAGGCATCAACCATGCTCGATTTAAAATTTAGAAGTGTCGAACAACCCAAAGTGAGGATCTTTGCTAGATAATTAGGGTAAACAAAACATGTAAACAACTTTACATCTAAGAGAGAGGAATTACAACCTTTCTAATCCGCTCCTTCGCTTCATAAGATCTGAGTAGTAGTCCCTTCACTGCGATCCATGATCTCCCGGACTCAAGAGAGTCTTCACAAGCCGAACGATCCATGCTTGCTTGAAGTCTTCCTTTTCGAAGATGATCTACCTTGAAGAATCTTTAACTCAAGCTCTCACTTCTCTAATCAAGTATTAATGAAGTGAACACCATAATCTAAGTGGCTAGAATAGATAAGGATGATGAAGTAGGAATTATGCTCTCTTTTATTTTCTATTTCTCACACTAATTCATCACAAAACCAAAAGCTAGAAAGCTTTTCAAGGAGGAAGAATAAGATGAAGTCTTTTGTGATGAATAATGAATTGTTATTCTATTGCAATTGCAACCCATGGTTAAGTCAAGAAAGGCTTAACCATTGTAGAGATTTAACTAAGGTAAAAGGGTTTGGGTTGGGTTAGGAAATATCTCCACGAATATCAACAAAATATATTTGCTTAAAACAAAACAAAAGCTTCTAGAAGCTTCATGAAAAAGCTAACCCAAATCAAACCCTAACTATATTTAATCTCCACTAATCATGTTGCATTTGTAATCATAATTTGTTACAATATTATATATCACATATATAATATATTTTTGTAACAAACGAAAATAATACAATTAACATATATCGCATATATATCAATGTATTATCTGGTGAGAAAATGAAACAATAATGTGAGCTTATATTAGATAATGTAATGTAATATATCACATATATAATTATACATTAAATTATCGAATCAACACTTGATCCGATAATCCGGTTATATCGAATATAACCGACTAATATAACATGTACCGATTCATCGAATCAACACTTGATCCGATGAACCGGCTTTATCATATTTCGCGAGAATAGAATACGGTATCTCATATCGTATTATTCTCGGTCCCGCACATATCACATATGTGCTCCTATTCCGTTTTGCCTGAGTCAAGAAACCTCTGTGTAGGACTCTAAAGAATCGTCAATACGCCGGTACCAGGTGATGATCATATCAAACACGCACAAGCTGCAAGCGGTCGGCTAAACATAACAGCCACCTAGGTATTGAGCAATCAGAAGATCAACAAGCAAGCCTGTACATTCTCCTGTGAATCCAATCAGTAAAACTATCGTACAGTCCGGTCTCTTCGTCTGATATGTCGCATATCTAGTCTAGGGGTGGTAAACGTCAGACCCCAGTAACCGATAAGTCGTGTCGATGTGAGGCTCATAAAAGGTCGAGAACCTACTGATAACACTTACCAGTAGTACTCTATATCAGCCCTGGCCAGGGACTTCCTGTTTTAGCCAATCGAATACAACACAACATCAACTCCCTATACCGGAAGAGACGAATCCCCTCCTATTGCTCATTGCCTCCATGTGATTCGGGACTGTACCCAAAAGCCACCGTTTTGCATGCCCTCTTGGACGTGGTAAGGTGGAAATCAAAGCACAGTGGGAATCACACAAGACTCTATGACGATCTCGGGTCTACAGACTAACCTGTACCAGTGTCACCGGAGAACTGCCATCTGACGTGAAGTATAATACCATCTGGGAGTTCTCGGCGAGTCCGCTCAGTGTACCCAGTCTCCACTGAGCACCCGTACACCATCTTTGATGTCAAACACCGATGGATATGTGATCATCCATCGCCCATCATATGGGTCAAGATGCGTATACGCTAGTCTACTCCGGTGTATCGATGCCCTGTCTCGATACACCCTCGACTAAGAACAGTTATAGGATATACTCGTCGACTACCCAGGCCCTACTAGTATGATCTCATCATAGTCCTAGTAGTCGAGTACATATCTTAAGGGCTTTATCAACATGTGAGAGCAAGACAGTAAACTAATACAAGTCAACATGTTAAGATAAAGAGAAACCAAATAGCATACTATCATGTCGAGCAAGAAATTCCTCTCTATATATATCCAAGCATCCACTATAATATACATCATATGTACAATAATGGCCTCTAGGGCATATATATAACTAACATTGTCTCCATGTGACTCGGGACTGTACCCAAAATCCACCTGTTTGCACGACTACTTTGAGCCGTGGTAGGGAGGAAATCAAAGCACAGTGGGAACCACACAAGACACTATGACGATATCGGGTCTCTGCAAACTAACTTGTACCAGTGTCACCAGAGAACTGTTATATGACGATAGGTATGGTACCATCAAGGAGTTCTCAACGAGCCTTGTTCGGTGTACCCATTCTCTAATGAGCACCTGTGTACAATCTTTGATGTCAAACACCAATGGTTGTGGGATCAACCATCATTTCATACAGGGTCAAGAAACATACACACTAGTCTACTATGGAATATCGATGCCCTGTCTCGATATCCCCTCGACTAAGAACTATTAAAGGATGTGCTTGTGGACTATCCTGGCCCTACTAGTATGATCTGCATCATAGTCCTGGTAGTCAAGTCCACATCCTAAGGGCTTTATCTGAAAGGTTCCTAGGCACCCTATAGTGGTCTCACAAGGCATCGAACATGCCAATATAAAATTTTACGGGTGCCGAGAGACCCGACTACGGATCGTCGACTAGATTTTAGGCGAAAAGATAACCAGTTAACAACTTAACTATAAAGAATATGGAAATACAACCTTTGTAGATCCGGTGCTCCACCTCCATAGCTCCGCAACGAAGTCCCCTCGCTGTCCATATGAGTTCCCGGGCTCTAGCGTCGGCTTCGTCGGAGAATGGGCAAGCTAGGTCGTCGATGTCCATGCCGAAGACGATCTACGTCGAGGCATCGCTAAATCAAGCTCCGACTTCACCAAGTCAAGAAACTTGTGAAGAAAACACACTCTACTACTTGGCTAAAGGTAGACGATGAAGAAATAGGAAGTGGGTAGACTTTAGAATTGGATTTCTCACTTGTTTCATCAATCCACCATTGATGAAGTAAGGTTTTCTTCAAGGAAGAAGATGAAGAAGAAGAAGAAAGTCTTATGATAAGAATAATGAATTAGAATAATAATCATTTCTTATCATAATGCTAACTATGGTAATGTGTAGAGAATCAATCATGGTTAAAGGAATGGTTAGGGTCAAGTTAGAGACAAAATGGTCACTTAGTCAAAGTGTTCATGAAGCTTCATGAAAACAACAAATGAAAGCCACCATTTCATTTCATTTTCTTTTATTCATTTATCAAAAATAAATGGATAACTAAATAAGATAAATGAATAATAAATAATAAACCCTAACCATTTCATTAACCAAGGTTTAATACTTTACACTTAACCAAAAAGCATGTATCATCAAACATGATACAAGCAAGTGCACAAAATCATATCGCATATGCAATGCGCACACCCGAGCGAGAAAATCCATTTAAAGTGAACCGATACTAGTTAATGCAAAGTAATATATCAAATATATAATTATGCATTAAATCATTAAATCAACACTTGATTTAACGATCCGGTCATATCGCATATAACCGACTAGTATCATTAGTAACAATTTATCGAATCAACACTTGATCCGATAACCCGGCTATATCGCATATAACCGATCAATGTCACATCGCGAGAATCGAATACAGTATCACATACTGGTATTATTCTCGGTCCCGCACATATATCATATGCGCTCCTATTTCGTTTCGCTTGAGCCAGGAAACCTCTGTGTAGACTCTAAAGACTCGTCAATACGCCGGCAGCAGGTGATGATCATATCAAACACCCACAAGCCGCAAGCGGTCTGCTAAACGTAACGGCCACCCGGGTATTGAGCGATCAGAAGATCGACGAGCAAGCCCGCTCACACTCCTGTGAATCCGACCAGTAACACTTATCATACAGTCCGGTCTGTCCGTCTAATCTGTCGCATATCTCGCCTAGGGGTGGTAAACGTCAGACCCTAATAGCTCGATAAGTCGTGTCGATACGAGGTCTATAACTGTTCGAGAAACTACTGGTAACACTTACCAGTATATCTCAGCAACCCTGGCCAGGGATTTCCAGTTATAGCCAATCGAACACAGCGCAACATCAACTCCCTATACCGGGAGAGACGAATACCCTCCTATCGCTCATTGCCTCCATGTGACTCGGGACTGTACCCAAAAACCACCGTTTTGCACGCCCTCTTGGACGTGGTAAGATGGAAATCAAAGCACAGTGGGAACCACACAAGACTCTATGACGATCTCGGGTCAACAGACTACTCTGTACCAGTGTCACCAAAGAACTGCCATCTGACGTGAGGTATAATACCATCTGGGAGTTCTCGGCGAGTCCGTCCAGTGTACCCAGTCTCTACTGAGCACCCGTATATCATCTCTGATGTCAAACACCAATGGATAGGGATCATCCATCGCCCATCTGTATGGGTCGAGAAGGTACACGCTAGTCTACTCTGGTATATCGATGCCCCGTCTCGATACACCCACGACTAGGGACTTTGAAGGATGTACTTATGGACTACCATGTCCCCACTAGTATGATCCGCATCATAGTCCAGGTAGTCAAGTACACATCCTAAGGGCTTTACCAACATGTAATAGAGAGACAATCTGAGTACACGTTAAGGTAAAGAGTAACCAGATAGCATACTATCATGTCGAGCAAGAAAGTCCTCCCTATATATGTCCCAGCATCCACTACAATATACATCATATGTACAGTAATGGCCTCTAGGGCATACATATAACTAACAATCTCCCACTTGCACTAGGGCCATCTGTAGCAGTGGTTGTAGTATCTCATACTCAACCATCCCATAAAAGTCTCTCTCTGGGAATAGGCCTTCGTGAGTGGATCCGCCGTGTTGTCCTCTGAGTCTGCTCTCTTAACCTCGATCAGCCTTGGAGATCAACTATCTCCATGATCAGGTGATACTGCCTTAGAATATGTCTGGATCACTGATGGGACGGACGTTCCTTGGCATAAGCCACAACTCCATTGTCACACAATGGAAGGAACATAGTTCATCTTATGAACCAATATACACCCAAACAGCCTCTTTGGTAGCATCTTAAGTAGCGATGTATCATGCCTTTATCGTCTAGTATGTCACGGTATCTAGCTTGGAACTCTTCCAACATACCGTCCCTTTACTGAGGGTAAAGACAATGCCTGCGACTGACATTCAGTCGTCTTTATCACCCTGGAACACTTCCAGTGATTCTCCCCAGGATCGATTGATACCATCTCACTACAACTAGTGAGAATCCTATCATCCAATTAAATCTATCTCATAGATCCAAAACACAGGATTTAGGAGGTATCATTTTGATCCTACACGGAGAATCTTTGTGATAATCGGAGATTGATCGAGCGTAGCATAGGAAACTCCTTCCCTATCAAGAGTATGTCATCCACGTACTTTACGAGGATCACCACCATACTCCCTACTACCTTTTTGTGTATACAAGGTTCATCTACCATTTTGATGATGTCAACTTCCTTGACTAATCCATCAAAACAGATGTTCCATCTCCGCGATGCCTGCTTTATTATATAAAGCATCTTACACACTTTTCCGCTGCTCCCACTGTCTACGAAGGCCTCTGGCTGTGTACTTATAGACGCACTATTCTAAAACATCATTTAGAAAAGCAGTCATGGCACCCAACCACCAGATATCGTAGTCATGGTATGTAGCCGTGGCAAGTAGGATCTGGATGGACTTAAGCATAGCTACTTGAAAAGGTTTCATCATTATCCGCACCTGGTCAATGATGCAAACTTTTAACAAGTCTAGCTTTGAAAGTCTCAACTTTTCCATGTACACCAAGTAATCTTCTCAAGATATACTTGCTCCTGATGGAGATTTAACCCTTCAGATATAGCAACCAAAGTCCATACTTTGTTGGTGTACATGGATTCCATCTCAGATCACTAAGCATCCAGCCATTCTTACAGAGTCTTACTCCTGATGGCCAGCTCGAAGCTAGTTGGGTCATCATCTCATGATGCAATCCTCGCTCCCACTGTCATAAAGAAACCGAAGTATCTCTCAGGTGGGTGAGGAACCCTACTAGATCGGCGGAGAGGCTTAGGTTCGTTGGAATCTACTGAATCCTTCGGTTCTACCAAATCATCAACTCCAGTTTGTATAGCTGGAACGTTTCCAGTTCTACATAACAGACGTTGCCTCGAGCTTGTCTGGATTTTGCTTTTAAACATAGGCCGGACAACCCCAAATCTTAACTAACTTAAGATATGGGCTCTTCCCTTTCCATATCACATATGAAATGGTAGGCTTTGATTTGATTCGAACCCTAATTCAATAGGTATGCAGCTTCATAAGTGCATAACTCCCAAAAGGAAATAGGTAACTCAGTAGTACTCATCATAGAGCACACCATATCGAATAGGGTGTAATTGCTCCGCCCCGACATACCATCGTGCAATGGTGTATACGGAGGAGTAATGCTGAGAGATAATCTCATTCTCCTTTAGAATAGTCCAGAAATTCTATGCTCAAGTATTCTCCTCCTTGATCTCATCATAGGACATAATACTTATACCCGTATTGGTTCTCTACTTCTATCTTATATTCTGTGAATATCTCAAAAGGTTCAGACTTGTGTTTCAACAGGAACATATGTCTGAATCTCGAGAGATTATCAGAGAATGTAATGAAGTACAAAGAACCTTACCAGGTATGTGTAGACAGGGGACCTTTATACATCAACATGTATCATCCCAAGAGTTCACTAACTCTTTCTCTGTTTCCAATAAACAGAGCTATGGTCATTTTATCTTTGTGACATGACTGGCGAGTTTTACAAGATGTAAATTCAAACTGATTTAAATATGCATCTAAATGTAACTCCAGCTAGTCGGGTCGCATTGATATGACCTAGTCTACAATACTTCAAGAAGAATTCGTTCATTTCTGAACTCTTCCTCTTGTGTGTGTTCTATATACTAAGAACTGTAGTTTGATTTAGAACATTAATGCTTTTAGATAACGTGCCTGAACCGATCAACTTTTGATATAGGAAATGTTCAAAACATTATCCAACTATACAAAATTTTATCATTTCTTTACTAATAAAGAGACTGATATGATTTTGTATATCAGGTTCGGTATCTAATAACATTCGTTCAGAATCAATGTATCGGTAATACAGGGTGACAGTGACCGACAGACTTGGCTGCAACACTTGCCCCGTTTTCTGCCTCATGAAACTTATCACCCGTTCTCAGTTTTTCTACCCTTTTGTAGCCCTATGTAACAAATTACATATCTGGGATCCTGATCCGGTATCAAATACTCAGGATGCGGAGGATACTGAGAAACAGTTCTTTGTAATGAACACACCCGAAGATGATGCATCAGCATGCACTCTCTTCGTTTGGGCGGCATGGGAAATCTGGTATTCCCCAATTTCCTGCTCGATCTTATAACAATTATAAGCTGGAGCGGGACCAACGTTCCCCAGCTCAGTATAACAAGCGGGTTCGGTCAATAATCCGTATTATTATCTTGATTAAGGCGTGATATGGTCGCTACCTGGAGAGAGAGAGAAGAAAACACTCAGCGTGCGCTCTTGCAAGAATAGATTGGTTATTATTTTATCTAATCAGGATGGCTCCCACTGCTTTTTATCAAATCTTCCTTCAAACCCTAAAAGGAAAGACTAGCCGGGATTAATTACACACTACAAGTTCGCCAATCTTTCAGCCAGGCCAGTGTCGGTACTTTGAGGGAGGTCCCCCGTGCTTTCGCACGAACCTAATTAATGTAAACCTCGTTTTCCCAGAGGCGTAACCTCGTTAACACCTTTCTAGACACCTACTTGATCGGCTAATTGTAATGTATAAAACTCTCCCAGGAGTAACAATTACTCGCAGCGGGTATCGGGATCCAACTATCTCATAGAAGGTATGCAATCTCATTGCAAATTTCAACACTTGAAATTCCCGATAATATTTTGCCCCTAGCGTCCTATGACCTTGACGCAGGCCAACAAACCATAGTCCGCTAGTCAAGTTCAACCCGTCATTTCCTGATTGAATTAAACCCACCCGCACGACCCTTGACGCAGGACAACAAAGTCGCACGACTACCTTAATCCAATCTGCATCATATGCATAAGCAGATAAATACTAGTTAGCTACCGCACACTACGCCTTGACGCAGGCCAACAAACGTAGCACGAATACTAACTACCACTTATCTGAAATGACGGAGGGCTACGACAGGTTTTTCTGAAAACCTATTGCGTAATGAACTCGATATCGTTGTAGAATCAAATGATTTTAAAAATGGAGTGCTTTTGAGGCTTTTCTAGTTTTGCTAAAGGAGTCACTCCCGGTGAAGGGATCGTCGGTCCTTTCCTCGTCGAATGAGGTGCGGGATATATCATATATATCACTGTGCAAAGCAAAAACACTTAAAAGCTATCAAAAGACAAACCGAGTGTGTAGCATCTGCCAGTTATTGCTAAAGGAGTCACTCCCGGTGAAGGGATCTCGGTCCTTTCCTCATCGAATAAGGTGCAGGATATATCGCATATACCGCTGTGCAAAGCAAGAACTGTAGCTACCTGTTTTATTTTGAAATTCGATTCTACAACATTTCTTTTAATTTCATTAATCTCATTAATGAAGTCCCATCATTTAAGTACCTAAACATCACAGATAAATACGACGTACACTTATGCCATCCGCATTCGCCTCGATGTCCCCTCGTGCACCGTTAGGTTAGGTAACTAACGGCAGAGCGGGGCAGGGCTAGCGCGGGTGTAAAACATAAGTAACGCCTATATAATATATCATATATACTATATACTGTATCTATCACAGAACATCACATGATCACATCACAGATATCGCAGCAGAAGAATCATATGAAATATTGGATATACTAGGACGTCCGTGTTTTCAATACGAGCCAGTATAAAACACGGATTCCACGGTCGTGATGAATAGCCAATCCCACACCCCTAGACCCCTACGAGAGCGGCAAGCAACCCTGCCAATTCTTGGGTTAGGAGACCCGGACTCGACTCCTCGAGTTGGTCTCCTACTGGACCCCAGAACCCGGTTACTTGTGCTCCCCTCCTTGGGTCTATCCTAATGCGGAAAAGTAAATAATATACAAAGGGTGACAACTTCCGCTTCCTGGAAGTGCCCCAAATAAAAGAATATTACATACAAGTTTTTACATGAATGAAAATGAAAAACACTCATCTCACATAAAAACCCCCGGCTATTCGTACACGACGATCCAATATAACATATCCAGCAACACATAACATCACATGTCATCAACGTAAGTAAATATGTCCATCCCAATTGTCGTTGACATATAGCAACGAAACCGGCGATATCACATATTACACTTACGGTCACAGAAAAGAAATTGTAAAACTACAACAGTTGGAATCCGCAATCTGCATAGACATCGCATGCCTAATCAAATGAATTACTTAGACATCACACGCCTAACAGTTATAAACCCCGCATTTTAGTCTCATTATCGAAAACACTTTTCAATATCAAGTCGGGCAATTCAACAAGATTCCCGACAGTTTGATCGAATGCTCGTCGCAAACTTCAGTAGACGGCTGCACCCCCGATACCGTCGACGAAGTGCACCAAGGCGGAACATCGCTACCGCGAGCACCCGGATGGATGCTTTCGGCGACGGGGTTCTCCTACAGTCACTTGGTTGGGGCTATGGGGCGAGGCTGTCTATTAAGTTTATCCGGCGAGTATCCGCGTACGCTACGTGATTGCGACGGACTTTTGATCACATCAAAATTCTGTGGCAACCGATCAAGTGAGACTAAAGTGCTATGTTTATAACATTCATTCAGTTATCACATAACTATTGTGAATTCCAATTATTGTATCACATTCCGAATAAACAGAAAATGTTAAACTTTCCGATCGAACATTCGAACACCCAAGTTTTCCCGATACAGCTCAACACATGAAATAAGTCTAACAACATTCAGTTCGTGCCTCAGTACCAACGGTCCAGCCGTAGAAGGGTCAAGCCAACGCCTCACATGTGGCACGCCGTTCTGCCCCAAACCCGAAGGTTCAAAGGGCAGTTCAAGACGACCACATAATCGAGTTAAGGTTTGTTGTCTTCTAGAGGGTCCATCGAGTTACTTGCACTACTTAGAACGTCGTTAAACTACGGAAAAATCCAACACTTGGAAATTTCCCGACAGGGGAAAAATTGGGTATTTATATCCGGTCGAACTTTTTAACATATTCTAAGATTTATCCGGAAAGCCACACAGACAAAATTTGATATTCCGATCGAAACACCGAATCCCCAAAACAACCCCAGAAAATTCAACTCTTGAATAAATACTAAAAATTTCCAGAAGACTCAGCACTACAAGACATGAATTACTGTGCAAGCCACGTGGTGTAACTCAACACAGTGGCCGCGGAACCGCCGCTAATCCCATGGTGGGGCCGCGGTTCCGCGCCTCTGTCGTCGAGTTACCATCACGTGCTTCACAGTAACTCATGAAATTCCCTGCTGAATTTTTTGGCAATTTTTAATCTGGAAAAATCCCAGAAATTAAAAAATGTACAGAGAGCATATATAGGGTTGGGTTTTCGGGTCGTTCGGACTTCAAATTCCGTCTGGACTTCGTCTAAGGCTCTAGCTAGGCTCTGATACCAGTGAAAGGTTCCTAGGCACCCTATAGTGGTCTCACAAGGCATCGAACATGCCAATATAAAATTTTACGGGTGCCGAGAGACCCGACTACGGATCGTCGGCTAGATTTTAGGCGAAAAGATAACCAGTTAACAACTTAACTATAAAGAATATGGAAATACAACCTTTGTAGATCCGGTGCTCCACCTCTATAGCTCCGTAACGAAGTCCCTTCGCTGTCCATATGAGTTCCCGGGCTCTAGCGTCGGCTTCGTCGGAGAATGGGCAAGCTAGGTCGTCGATGTCCATGCCGAAGATGATCTACGTCGAGGCATCGCTAAATCAAGCTCCGACTTCACCAAGTCAAGAAACTTGTGAAGAAAACACACTCTACTACTTGGCTAGAGGTAGAGGATGAAGAAATAGGAAGTGGGTAGACTTTAGAATTGGATTTCTCACTTGTTTTATCAATCCACCATTGATGAAGTAAGGTTTTCTTCAAGGAAGAAGATGAAGAAGAAGAAAAAAGTCTTATGATAAGAATAATGAATTAGAATAATAATCATTTCTTATCATAATGCTAACTATGGTAATGTGTAGAGAATCAATCATGGTTAAAGGAATGGTTAGGGTCAAGCTAGAGACAAAATGGTCACTTAGTCAAAGTGTTCATGAAGCTTCATGAAAACAACAAATGAAAGCCACCATTTCATTTCATTTTCTTTCATTCATTTATCAAAAATAAATGGATAACTAAATAATATAAATGAATAATAAATAATAAACCCTAACCATTTCATTAACCAAGGTTTAATACTTTACACTTAACCAAAAAGCATGTATCATCAAACATGATACAAGCAAGTGCACAAAATCATATCGCATATGCAATGCGCACACCCGAGCGAGAAAATCCATTTAAAGTGAACCGATACTAGTTAATGCAAAGTAATATATCAAATATATAATTATGCATTAAATCATTAAATCAACACTTGATTTAACGATCCGGTCATATCGCATATAACCGACTAGTATCATTAGTAACAATTTATCGAATCAACACTTGATCCGATAACCCGGCTATATCGCATATAACCGATCAATGTCACATCGCGAGGATCGAATACAGTATCACATACTGGTATTATTCTCGGTCCCGCACATATATCATATGCGCTCCTATTTCGTTTCGCTTGAGCCAGGAAACCTCTGTGTAGACTCTAAAGACTCGTCAATACGCCGGCAGCAGGTGATGATCATATCAAACACCCACAAGCCGCAAGCGGTCTGCTAAACGTAACGGCCACCCGGGTATTGAGCGATCAGAAGATCGACGAGCAAGCCCACTCACACTCCTGTGAATCCGACCAGTAACACTTATCGTACAGTCCGGTCTGTCCGTCTAATCTGTCGCATATCTCGCCTAGGGGTAGTAAACGTCAGACCCCAATAGCTCGATAAGTCGTGTCGATACGAGGTCTATAACTGTTCGAGAAACTACTGGTAACACTTACCAGTATATCTCAGCAACCCTGGCCAGGGATTTCCTGTTATAGCCAATCGAACACAGCGCAACATCAACTCCCTATACCGGGAGAGACGAATCCCCTCCTATCGCTCATTGCCTCCATGTGACTCGGGACTGTACCCAAAAACCACCATTTTGCACGCCCTCTTGGACGTGGTAAGATGGAAATCAAAGCACAGTGGGAACCACACAAGACACTATGACGATCTCGGGTCAACAGACTACTCTGTACCAGTGTCACCAGAGAACTGCCATCTGACGTGAGGTATAATACCATCTGGGAGTTCTCGGCGAGTCCGTCCAGTGTACCCAGTCTCTACTGAGCACCCGTATATCATCTCTGATGTCAAACACCAATGGATACGGGATCATCCATCGCCCATCTGTATGGGTCGAGAAGGTACACGCTAGTCTACTCTGGTATATCGATGCCCCGTCTCGATACACCCACGACTAGGGACTTTGAAGGATGTACTTATGGACTACCATGTCCCCACTAGTATGATCCGCATCATAGTCCAGGTAGTCAAGTACACATCCTAAGGGCTTTACCAACATGTAATAGAGAGACAATCTGAGTACACGTTAAGGTAAAGAGTAACCAGATAGCATACTATCATGTCGAGCAAGAAAGTCCTCCCTATATATGTCCCAGCATCCACTACAATATACATCATATGTACAGTAATGGCCTCTAGGGCATACATATAACTAACAATATCAACATGTATCAGAGAGTCAGTATAATAATACAAGCGTACATGTTAAGATAAAGAGCAACCAGATAGCAGAGTATCATGTCGAGCAAGAAAGTCCTCTCTATATATATGTCCAAGCATCCACTATATCATACAATAATGTCCTCTAAAGCATACATATTCCTAACAATCTCCCACTTACACTAAGGCCAGTTGTTGTAGTATTGCATACCCAACATCCTAAAAAGTCTCTCAAACTGAGTCTGAGGGAGGGCCTTCATGAGTGGATCTGCTGTGTTATCCTTCGTGTTAACTCTTCTGACCTCGATCTCTTGGCGATCAACTATCTCCCGGATCAGGTGATACCGCCTTAGAATATGTCTGGATCGTTGATAGGACCGGGGTTCCCTGGCCAAAGCCACGGCTCCATTGTTATCATAATACAAGGGTATTAGATGTTCAATGGATGGAACCACACCAAGTTCAGCAATGAACTTCTTCATCCAGACAGCCTTTTTGGCAGCATCGTTGGCAGCGATGTATTCGGCCTCCATCGTCGAGCCTACTATGGTATCTTGCTTAGAACTCTTCCAATATACCGCCCCTCCATCGAGGGTGAAGAAAAAACCCGATACCGACTTACTGTCGTCCTTATCACTCTGGAAGCTCGAATCGGTAAAGGACTCCACTTGAAGTTCACCGTTACCATACACCAAGAACATTTCTTTAGTCCTTCTCAAGTACTTAAGAATGTTCTTCACAGCTGTCCAGTACTTCTCCTCAGGATCTGATTGATACTTACTTACCACACTAAGTGCGTAAACTACATCCGGTCCGGTGCTTAACATCGCGTACATGATAGACCCAACTGCAGAAGCATAGGGTATACCTTGCAATGCGAGCCCTCTCCAAATCAGTCTTAGGAGACATCTCTTTGGAGAGAGTGATTCCTGAACAAGCGGGTAAATTACCACGCTTAGAATCTTCCATACTAAACCTCTTTAGTATTGTGTCAATGTACCTGGATTGGGACAATCCCAACATCCTCTTAGATCTATCTCTATAGATCTTTATCCCCAGAATATAGGAGGCATCTCCCAGATCTTTCATGGAGAACTTTTGTGATAAGAAGAGCTTGACCGAGTGTAGCATAGGGACATCATTTCCTATCAAGAGTATGTCATCCATGTACAATACGGGGAAGACAACCTTACTCTCTACAACCTTTTTGTATATATAAGGTTCATCTACGTTTTTGATGAAGTCAAACTCTTTGACCGCCACATCAAAACAGATGTTCTAGCTTCGCGATACCTGCTTTATTCCGTAGATTGATTTAAGCAGCTTGCACACCTTTCCGCTGCTCCCACTGTCTACGAAGTCCTCTGTCTGAGTCATGTACACGCTCTCTTCTAAGTCACCATTTAGAAAAGTGGTCTTGACGTCCATTTGCTAGATTTCATAGTCATGGTATGCAACAATGGCAAGTAGGATCCTGATGGACTTAAGCATAGCTACTGGAGAAAAGGTTTCATCATAATCGACACATGTTCATTGACGAAAACCTTTTTCTACAAGTCTAGCTTTGAAGGTTTCAACATTTCCATCTACACCAAGTTTGTTCTTAAAGACCCACTTTCTCCCAATGGGTTTTACCCCTTCAGGAGAAACTTCCAAAGTCCATATTTTGTTGGTGTGCATGGATTACATCTCAGATCGCATAGCATCCAGCCATTTCATAGAGTCCCCACTTGTGATGGCTTGATTGAAACTAGTTGGGTCATCATCTTCCATGATGCAATCCTCACTCCCACTGTCTATGAGAATATCGTAGTATCTCTTAGGTGGATGAGGAACCCTACTAAATCTGCGGAGTGGCTGAGGCTCGTCGGAGACTATTGAATCCTCTGGTTCTACCAAATCATTAGTTATAGTTTGTGTGGCTGGAACTTCTTCCAGCTCTACCTCATTACCACTAATTTCCTTTACAAGAAATTCCTTTTCTAAAAAAGTGGCATGTTGAACAACAAACACATTTTGTTCCTCACTGTGGTAGAATAGATATCCATGTTAATTCTTTGGATATCCCACAAACTTGCAGAAAAATGATCGTGCTTCGAGTTTGTCCAGATTTTATTTTCTAACATAGGCCGGACAACCCCATATCTTAACTCGTTTAAGATATGGTCTCTTTCCACCCCATATCTCATATAGTGTTTTAGGCACTGATTTTGATGGAATTTGATTGAATAGGTATGCAGCTGTCTCAAGTGCATAACTCCAAAAGGAAATAGGTAACTCGGCAGTACTCATCATATAGCGCGCCATATCTAATAGGGCGTGATTCCTCCGCTCCGATACTCCATTGTGCTGTGGTGTATACGGACATTCCCCAGCTCAGTATAATAAGCGGGTGTTCTTACCATAATTTTGCATTCTTATATTCCCCATTCTTATTCATTTTACAAATAAACAAATGTTACAGGTTCTCGGAATAAAAACAGTGAAATGATGAAAAGACGATGCAAAAGTGAGACTACGACCGACAAATGGAAGAATCTTGATCAAGCCTACAGTTTGGAAAATAAACGAAGATCAATTGAAAATTTCACAAAGTACAAAGGCAGCGCAAGGTTCAAAGATTTTGACATGAAGCAAACAGTAAAGTCCACTACATTACTCACTGTAGAAATCTGGAAAAGAACCAGAAGATATTCTGAAGAAAAAAGTGAAGAAAACAGATGATAAATGCAACCAGAATCAACCCAAGAAAACAGAGCCAACAAGGCCCCTATATGGCCGCGGAACCGCGGCCAAACAGGGGTTTTGGCCGCGGTTCCGCGGCCGTGCGTCGCCCTTGTCGGTGCAGAAAAGTTGTGTCGGTGCGTCGGTGCATCAGTTAGGTTTCTTAGGGGGTAAAATTGTAAAAGCAGATGTGCGTCGATTGTAACCTTAGGGTTACTATGTTCTATAAATAGAAACCTTAAAACCTTTTTTAGGTTATGCCTCTTCTTGTGCCTCATTTCATCTATCTAAATTCAGATCCGTAAATTTCTGTAAAGAAGGAAGAGGGCATCAAATAAAAATTAGGAGTAAGTTTTCTTTTCATTGCCCTAGTTAAATTTTATTTCCATGCCCTAAGTAATTTCTTTCTTGCCCTAGCATAGATCTTTATTATCTGCCCTAGTTAGATAGTTAGAACATGTTATTCAATTCCCTAATGAGTGAGTAGTCACCTCGCTTGTTAGGGTTAGATTTGGGAAAGCCTTGAGAGATGAAGATCTCTCACCCCTTTCTTACCCATCACACGTTTTTATAGGACTCCATGCATACATGCACACACCGCTCCCTACGGCACCCTATCCCACGAGGTAGCGGTGATATCGTAGTATAAACGACCGGTTGCGCACGTTTTCCATTTAGGTTAGGGTAAGGATTAAGAAAGGAAGGACAAGAACCTAGAGGAAGAAACATCGTTTCTTCCCGATGGTCCTAATCCCCTTTATTAATTATTACCATAACACCTAAATATCTTAAATAGGGCATAGAAAGCAGTGAGGAATATTGACTTTCCAAACTTAACCTAAACCTAACCCTAGCAAGATTCTAATTTTAGTCTAGATCAATCTTAGTTTTTAGATTTAATCAATCCGATACCAATCGGAATTAACTCGTTAGAACAATTAAGAAGTACACAAAATCCCTGTGGACCGACCCGTACTCACCGGTTAGCTACCAAGTGACGCCGTTCTTGATTGCGGTTATAAATATTCTTTGAATAAATCAAATGGCGCCGTTGTGGGGGATTGAACCCGGCTCACCCATGTGACAGGCGGAAATACACAAAAACTAGGTTTGCTCGAGAACGAGCAAAAGATAAGTTTGGGGGTATTTGTTCATACCATAATTTTGCATTCTTATATTCCACATTCTTATTCATTTTACAAATAAACAGGTGCTTTTGATCCATGTCTGCTACATAGTTGCAGGTTACAGGTTCCCAGAATAAAAACAGTGAAATGATGAAAAGACGATGCAAAGGTGAGACTACGACCGGCAAATGGATGAATCTTTATCAAGCCTACAATTTGGAAAATAAACGAAGATCAATGGAAAATTTCACAAAGTACAAAGGCAGCGCAAGGTTCAAAGACTTCGACATGAAGCGAACGATAAAGTCCACTACATTATTCACTGTGGAAATCTGGAAAAGAACTAGAAGATATTCTGAAGAAAAAAGTGAAGAAAACAGATGATAAATGCAACCAAAATCTTCCCAAGAAAACAGAGCCAACAAAGCCTCTATATGGCCGCGGAACCGCGGCCAAACAGGGGTTTTGGCCGCAGTTCCACGGCCGTGCGTCGCCCGTGTCGGTGCAGAAAAGTTGTGTCGGTGCGTCGGTGCATTACTTAGGTTTCTTAGGGGGTAAAATTGTAAAAGCAGATGTGCGTCGATTGTAACCCTAGGGTTTCTATGTTCTATAAATAGAAACCCTAAAACCTTTTTTAGGTAATGCCTCTTCTTGTGCCTCATTTCTTCTATCTAAATTCAGATCTGTAAATTTCTGTAAAGAAGGAAGAGAGCATCAAATAAAAATTAGGAGTAAGTTTTCTTTTCATTGCCCTAGTTAATTTTATTTCCATGCCCTAGGTAATTTCTTTCTTGCCCTAGCATAGATCTTTATTATCTTCCCTAGTTAGATAGTTATAATATGTTTTTCAATTCCCTAATGAGTGAGTAGTCTCCTCGCTTGTTAGGTTAGATTTGGGAAAGGCTTGAGAGATGAAGATCTCTCACCCCTTTCTTGCACATCACACGTTTTTATAGGACTCCATGCATACATGCACACACTGCTTCCTACGTCACCCTATCCCATGAGGTAGCGGTGATACCGTAGTATAAACGACCGGTTGCGCATGTTTTCCATGAAGGTTAGGGTAAGGATTAAGAAAGGAAGGACAAGAACCTAAAGGAAGAAACATCGTTTCTTCCCGATGGTCCTAATCCCCTTTATTAATTATTACCATAACACCTAAATATCTTAAATAGGGCATAGAAAGCGGTGAGGAATATTGACTTTCTAAACTTAACCTAAACCTAACCCTAGCAAGATTCTAATTTTAGTCTAGATCAATCTTAGTTTTTAGATTTAATCAATCCGACACCAATCGGAATTAACTCGTTAGAACACTTAAGAAATACACAAAATCCCTGTGGACCGACCCGTACTCACCGGCTATCGACCAAGCGACGCCGTTCTTGATTGCGATTATAAATATTCTTTGAACAAATCAAATGGCGCCGTTGCCGGGGATCGAACCCGGCTAACCCGCGTGACAGGCGGAAATACACAAAAACTAGGTTTGCTCGAGAACGAGCAAAAGATAAGTTTGGTGGTATTTGTTCATACCATAATTTTGCATTCTTATATTCCCCATTCTTATTCATTTTACAAATAAACAGGTGCTTTTGATCCATGTCTGCTACATAGTTGCAGGTTACAAGTTCTCGGAATAAAAACAGTGAAATGATGAAAAGACGATGCAAAAGTGAGACTACGACTGACAAATGGAAGAATCTTGATCAAGCCTACAGTTTGGAAAATAAACGAAGATCAATTGAAAATTTCACAAAGTACAAAGGCAGCGCAAGGTTCAAAGATTTCGACACGAAGCGAACGGTAAAGTCCACTACATTATTCACTGTGGAAATCTGGAAAAGAACCAGAAGATATTCTGAAGAAAAAAGTGAAGAAAACAGATGATAAATGCAACCAGAATCAACCCAAGAAAACAGAGCCAACAAGGCCCCTATATGGCCGCGGAACCGCGGCCAAACACGGGTTTTGGCCGCGGTTCCGCGGCCGTGCATCGCCCGTGTCGGTGCAGAAAAGTTGTGTCGGTGCGTCGGTGCATTAGTTAGGTTTCTTAGGGGGTAAAATTGTAAAAGCAGATGTGCGTCGATTGTAACCCTAGGGTTTCTATGTTCTATAAATAGAAACCTTAAAACCTTTTTTAGGTTATGCCTCTTCTTGTGCCTCATTTCATCTATCTAAATTCAGATCTGTAAATTTTTGTAAAGAAGGATGAGGGCATCAAATAAAAATTAGGAGTAAGTTTTCTTTTCATTACCCTAGTTAAATTTTATTTCCATGCCCTAAGTAATTTCTTTCTTGCCCTAGCATAGATCTTTATTATCTGCCCTAGTTAGATAGTTAGAACATGTTATTCAATTCCCTAATGAGTGAGTAGTCACCTCGCTTGTTAGGGTTAGATTTGGGAAAGGCTTGAGAGATGAAGATCTCTCACCCCTTTCTTGCCCATCACACGTTTTTATAGGACTCCATGCATACATGCACACACCGCTTCCTACGGCACCCTATCCCACGAGGTAGCGGTGATACCGTAGTATAAACGACCGGTTGCGCACGTTTTCTATGTAGGTTAGGGTAAGGATTAAGAAAGGAAGGACAAGAACCTAGAGGAAGAAACATCGTTTCTTCCCGATGGTCCTAATCCCCTTTATTAATTATTACCATAACACCTAAATATCTTAAATAGAGCATAGAAAGCGATGAGGAATATTGACTTTCCAAACTTAACCTAAACCTAACCCTAGCAAGATTCTAATTTTAGTCTAGATCAATCTTAGTTTTTAGATTTAATCAATCCGACACCAATCGGAATTAACTCGTTAGAACAATTGAGAAATACACAAAATCCCTGTGGACCGACCCGTACTCACCAGCTAGCTACCAAGCGACGCCGTTCTTGATTGCGGTTATAAATATTCTTTGAACAAATCAAATGGCGCCGTTGCCGGGGATCGAACCCGGCTCACCCGCGTGAGAGGCGGAAATACACAAAAACTAGGTTTGCTCGAGGACGAGCAAAAGATAAGTTTGGGGGTATTTGTTCATAGCATAATTTTGCATTCTTATATTCCCCATTCTTATTCATTTTACAAATAAACAGGTGCTTTTGATCCATGACTGCTACATAGTTGCAGGTTACAGGTTCTCGGAATAAAAACGGTGAAATGATGAAAAGACGATGCAAAAGTGACACTACGACCGACAAATGGACGAATCTTGATCAAGCCTACAGTTTGGAAAATAAACGAGGATCAATGGAAAATTTCACAAAGTACAAAGGCAGCGCAAGGTTCAAAGACTTTGACACGAAGCGAACGGTAAAGTCCACTACATTATTCGCTGTGGAAATTTGGAAAAGAACCAGAAGATATTCTGAAGAAAAAAGTGAAGAAAACAAATGATAAATGCAACCAGAATCAACCCAAGAAAACAGAGCCAACAAGTCCCCTATATGGCCGCGGAACCGCGGCCAAACATGGGTTTTGGCCGCGGTTCCGTGGCCGTGCGTCGTCCATGTCGGTGCAGAAAAGTTGTGTCGGTGCGTCGGTGCATTAGTTAGGTTTCTTTGGGGGTAAAATTGTAAAAGCAGATGTGCGTCAATTGTTACCCTAGGGTTTCTATGTTCTATAAATAGAAACCCTAAAACCTTTTTTAGGTTATGCCTATTCTTGTGCCTCATTTAATTTATCTAATTTCAGTTCTGTAAATTTCTGTAAAGAAGGAAAAGCGCATCAAATAAAAATTAGGAGTAAGTTTTCTTTTCATTGCCCTAGTTAAATTTTATTTCCATGCCATAGGTAATTTCTTTCTTGCCCTAGCATAGATCTTTATTATCTGCCCTAGTTAGATAGTTAGAACATGTTATTCAATTCCCTAATGAGTGAGTAGTCTCCTCGCTTGTTAGGGTAAGATTTGGGGAAGGCTTGAGAGATGAAGATCTCTCACCCCTTTCTTGCCCATCACACGTTTTTATAGGACTCCATGCATACATGCACACACCGCTCCCTACGGCACCCTATCCCACGAGGTAGTGATGATACCGTAGTATAAACGGCCGGTTGCGCATGTTTTCCATGTGAAAGGTTCCTAGACACCCTATAGAGGTCTTACAAGGTATCAACCATGCCAATTTCAAAAATTATGGGTGCCGCGAAACCCTAACGCGGATCTTAGACTAGAATTCTAGGCGAAAAACAAAACTAGTTAACAAATTAACTAAAGGTTAGATGCTACAACCTTTGTAGATCCGGTTATCCTCTTCCTTGGCTCCACGTAGGCATCCTCTCGCTGTCCATCTCGATTCCCAAACTCGAACGTCGGCTTCATCGGGAAAACGAGCGGAATAGGTCGTCGGCTTCGTGTCAAAGACGATCTACGTCGAGGCTTCACAAGTTCAAGCTCCGACTTCACAAAGTTGTGAAACTTGTGAAGAAAACACCCAAAACAACTTGGCAAGAGGTAGAGGGTGAAGAAATAGGAGGTGGGTTCACTTTAGAATTGGATTTCTCTCACTAGAACTCAAGTTGTCATTAATGGCAACAAGGTTTCTATCTTGAAGAAGAAGGAGAAGAAGAAGCTAGTTTTATGATAAGTTATTGTTAAAATGAAAAGAAAATTCATACTTATCATAATCTAACAAGGGTTAAGTGTAGAGAATAAACCATGGTTATTTGGAGAGTTAGGGTTAAGCATGAGGACAAGAATGGTGGAAAAAGTCAAGGCTTCATAAAGCTTCAACTAAAGACAAAAGAAAGCCACCATTCTCTTTAAATCATTTCAAAATAAATAAATGAATCAAATAAATAAATAAATGAATATGCAAAACCCTAATTATCAAATTAACCATGGTTTAATTCTATATACTTAACTAAATAATCAAGTATTATCAAACATGATACAAATATGTGTACAAAAGTATATCACATATACAACTTGCACATCAAGTGAGAAAATCCAAATAAAGTGAACCAATACTAGTTAATGCAAAGTAATATATCAAATATATAATTATACATTAAATCATTAAATCAACATTTGATTCAATGATCCGGTCATGTCGCACATAACCGACTAGTATTCAATGTATCGATTTATCGAATCAATGATTCGATAACTAGGTCATATCGAATATAACCAATCGAAACATTTATCGCGAGAATGAAATACGGTATCACAAACACGTATTATTCTCGGTCCTGCACATATCTCATATGCGCTCCTATTTCGTTTCGCTTGAGCCAGGAAACCTCTGTGTAGGACTCTAAAGACTCGTCAATACGCCGGTAGCAGATGATGATCATATCAAGCACCCACAAGCCGCAAGCGGTCTGCTAAACGTAACGGCCATCTGGGTATCGAGCGATCAGAAGATCGACGAGCTAGCCCGCTCACACTCCTGTGAATCCAACCAGTAACACTTACCGTACAGTCCGGTCTGTTCGTCTGATACGTCGCATATCAAGTCTAGGGGTGGTAAACGTCAGACCCCAATAACCGATAAGTCGTGCCGATGTGAGGCTCATAACGGGTCGAGAAACTACTGGTAACACTTACCAGCAAATCTCTGATCAGCCCTGGCCAGGGACTTCCCTGTTACGGCCAATCGAGCACTGCGCAACATCAACCCCCTATACCGGGAGAGATGAAACCCCTCCTATCGCTCATTGCCTCCATGTGACTCGGGACTGTACCCAAAGACCACCGTTTTGCACGCCCTCATGGACGTGGTAAGGTGGAGATCAAAGCACAGTGGGAATCACACAAGACTCTATGACGATCTCGGGTCTACAGACTAACCTGCATAAGTGTCACCTGAGAACTGCCATCTGACGTGAGGTATAATACCATCTGGGAGTTCTCGGCGAGTCCGTCCAGTGTACCCAGTCTCCACTGAGCACCCGTACACCATCTCTGATGTCAAACACCAATGGATATGGGATCATCCATCGCCCATCTCATGGGTCGAGAAGCGTATACGCTAGTCTACTCTGGTATATCGATGCCCCATCTCGATACACCCACGACTAGGGACCTTGAAGGATGTACTTATGGACTACCATGTCCCCACTAGTATGATCTGCATCATAGTCCAGGTAGTCAAGTACACATCCTAAGGGCTTTACCAACATGTAACCATAAGACAGTTTAAAGAGACTAGTATACATGTTAAGATAAAGAGTAACCAGATAGCATACTATCATATCGAGCAAGAAAGTCATCTCTATATATGTCCAAGCATCCAATATAATATACATCATCTGTACAATACTGGCCTCTAGGGCATACATACAACTAACAATCTCCCACTTGCACTAGGGCCAGCTGCTGTAGTATCGCATACCGAGCATCCCGAAGAGTCTCTCAAACTGTATCTGGGGAATGGCCTTCGTGAGTGGATCCGCCGTGTTGTTCTTCGTGTCAACCCTCCTGACCTCGATCTCCCGGCGATTAACTATCTCCCGGATCAGGTGATACCGCCTCAAAATATGCCTGGACCGCTGATGGGACCTGGGTTCCTTGGCCAAAGCCACCGCTCTATTGTTATCGCAATACAAAGGTATTGGATGCTCAATGGATGGAACCACTCCAAGTTCAGTAATGAACTTCTTGATCCAGACAGCCTCTTTGGCAGCATCGTTGGCAGCGATGTATTCAGCCTCCATCGTCGAGTCTGCCACGGTTTCCTGCTTGGAACTCTTCCAGCTAACCGCCCCTCCGTAAAGGGTAAAGACAAAGCCCGACTGCGACTTAGAGTCGTCCTTATCACTCTGGAAGCTCGAATCGGTAAAGGACTCCACTTGGAGTTCTCCGTTACCATACACCAAGAACATATCTCTAGTCCTTCGCAAGTGCTTGAGAATGCTCTTCACAGCTGTCCAGTGACTCTCTCCAGGATCAGCTTGATACCTGCTCACTACACTTAGTGAGTATGCTACATCGGGTCTGGTACATAGCATCGCATACATGATAGAGCCTACTGCCGAAGCATAGGGTATCCCTTGCATGCGAGCTCTCTCCAAATCAGTCTTGGGAGACATCTCTTTGGAGAGAGTGACTCCAGAGATCGTGGGCAAGTTCCCACGCTTGGACTCTTCCATACTAAACCTCTTTAGTATGGTGTCAATGTACCTGGATTGGGACAATCCCAATATCCTTTTGGATCTATCTCTATAGATCCTGATTCCCAATATGCAGGAGGCATCACCAAGATCTTTCATTGAGAATCTTTGTGATAAGACGAGCTTGACCGATTGCAGCATAGGAATGTCATTTCCTATCAAGAGTATGTCGTCCACGTACAATACGAGGAAGACAACCTTACTCTCTGCCACCTTCTTGTAGATACAAGGTTCATCTGGATTTTTGACGAAATCAAACTCTTTGATAACGACGTCAAAGCAGATGTTCCAACTCCGCGATGCTTGCTTTAATCCATAAATGGATTTAAGCAGCTTGCATACCTTTCCGCTGCTCCCACTGTCTATGAAGCCCTCTGGCTGAGTCATGTACACGCACTCTTCTAAATCACCGTTTAGAAAGGCGGTCTTAACATCCATTTGCCAGATTTCGTAATCATGATAAGCAGCGATGGCAAGCATGATCCGGATGGATTCAAGCATAGCCACTGGAGAAAAGGTCTCGTCATAGTCCACACCTGGTCTTTGACGAAAACCCTTTGCTACAAGTCTAGCTTTGAAAGTCTCCACTTTCCCATCTACACCAAGTTTCTTCTTGAAGATCCACTTGCTCCCAATGGGTTTTACCCCTTCAGGAGCAACGTCCAAAGTCCATACTTTGTTGGTGTACATGGATTCCATCTCGGACCGCATAGCATCCAGCCATTTCACTGAGTCCCCACTCGTGATGGCCTGCTCGAAGCTAGTTGGGTCATCATCCTCCATGATGCAATCCTCGCTCCCACCGTCCATGAGAAAACCGTAGTATCTCTCAGGTTGGCGAGGAACCCTACTAGATCGGCGGAGTGGCTGGGGTTCATCGGGAACTATGGAATCCTCTGGTTCCACCAGATCTTCTGTTGTAGCTTCTGCAGCTGGAACTTCTTCCAGTTCTACCTCGTGACCACTAATCTCTTTTTCAAGAAATTCCTTTTCTAAAAAGGTGGCATGCCGAGAAACAAACACTCTTTGTTCCTCAGGGTGGTAGAAGATATACCCTTGAGAATTCTTGGGATATCCTACAAATTTGCATACAAACAGACCGTGCCTCGAGTTTGTCCGGATTTTGTCGTTTGACATAGGCTGGACAACCCCATATCTTAACATAGTTAAGACATGGTCTCTTCCCTTTCCATATCTCTTATGGAGTGGTAGGCACAGATTTGGTGGGGACCATATTCAATAGATGTATGGCTGTCTCAAGCGCATACCCCCAGAAGGAAATAGGTAACTCAGCTGTGCTCATCATAGAGCGCACCATATCTAATAGGGTGCGGTTCCTCCGTTCTGATACACCGTTGTGCTGTGGTGTATATGGAGGAGTCAGCTGAGAGAGAATCCCATTCTCTTTTAGGAAGTCCAGGAATTCTTTGCTCAAGTATTCACCTCCTCGATCAGATCGAAGGATTTTAATACTTTTTCCGGTTTGTTTTTCGACTTCTTGTTTATATTCTCTAAATTTCTCAAAAGCTTCAGACTTGTGTCTTATTAAGTACACATGTCCGTATCTTGAGAGATCGTCAGTGAATGTAATGAAGTACGAAGAACCATCCCTGGCATGTGTAGACATGGGACCACATACATCACTATGTATTAGTCCCAAGAGTTTGGTAACTCTTTCTCCGTGTCCCGTAAACGGAGTTTTGGTCATCTTGCCTTTGAGACATGACTGGCAAGTGTCATAAGATGAAAATTCGAAAGGTTTCAAATATCCATCCTTATGCAACTTAGCCAGTCGTGTCACATTGATGTGACCCAGTCTACAATGCCAAAAGTAGGATTCGTTCAGTTCTGAACTCTTCCTCTTGTGTGTGTTTATTATGCTCAGAACTGTTGATTGATTCAGAACATAAATGCCATTGCACAACGTGCCTGATCCAACCAACTTTTGGTTACGGAAAATGTTCATAACATTATCCTGTAATACAAAATTATATCCCTCTTTACTTAATAAAGAAACCGATATAATGTTGCATATCAGGTTCAGCATGTAATAGCATTCGTTCAGAACCAATGTATTACCAGTTGGTAATACAAGGTGATATTCCCCGACAGTCTTAGCTGCAACAATTGCACCATTTCCAACTCTAATGTCTTTATCACCTTCTCCAAGTTCTCTACCTTTCCTGAGCCCATGTAACTGATTACATATATGGGATCCTGACCCGGTATCTAATACCCAGGACGTAGAGCAAATGGAGAAACAGTTCTCAGTAACGAACACTCCCGAAGAAAATGCATCAACATGTACTTTCTTCATCCGGGTGGCTGGGAATCCTGGCATTCCCCTATATCCTGTTCATTCCTATAACTCTTATAAGAAAGAACGGAACCAACGTTCCCCAGCACAGTATAACATGCGGGTTCGGTCAATACATCCATATTATTATCTTCATTAGGGCATGAAATGGTCGCTACCTGGAGAGAGAGAGAAGAAAACACTTTAGCGTATGCTCGTGCAAGATCAGATTGTTTATTATCTTATCTAATCAGGATGGCTCCCACTGCTTTTTATCAAATCTTCCTTCAAATCCTAAAAGGAAAGACTAGCCGGGATTAATTACACACTACAAGTTCGCCAATCTTTCAGCCAGGCCAGTGTCGGTACTTTGAGGGAGGTCCCCCGTGCTTTCGCACGAACCTAATTAATGTAAACCTCGTTTTCCCAGAGGCGTAACCCCGATGACACCTTTCTAGACACCTACTTGATCAGCTAATTGCAATGTGTAAAACTCTCCCAGGAGTAACTCTTACTCACAGTGGGTATCGGGATCCAACTATCTCATAGAAGGTATGCAATCTCATTGCAAATTTCAACACTTGAAATTCCCGATAATACTTTTGCCCCTAGCGTGCTATGACCTTGACGAAAGCCAACAAACCACCGCCCGCTAGTCAAGTTCAACCCGTACATTTCTTGACTGAATTAAACCCACCCGCACGACCCTTGACGAAAGCCAACAAAGCCGTACGACTACCCTAATCCAGTCGCATCATATGCAGCAGATAACAGCACATAGCTACCGCACACTACACCTTGACGAAAGCCAACAAATGTAGCACGAATACTATATGTAACTTATCTGAAATGACGGAGGGCTACGCAGGTTTTTCTGAAAACCTATTGCGTAATGAACTTGATATCGTTGTAGAATCAAATGAAGTTTTGAAATGGAGTGATTTTGAGGCTTTTCTAGTTTTGCTAAAGGAGTCACTCCCGGTGAAGGGATCTCGGTCCTTTCCTCGTCGAATGAGGTGCGGGATATATCATATATATCGCTGTGCAAAGCGAAAACTCTTAAAAGCAATCAAAGCCAAACCGAGTGTGTAGCATCCACCAGTTATTGCTAAAGGAGTCACTCCCGGTGAAGGGATCTCGGTCCTTTCCTCATCGAATAAGGTGCAGGATATATCACATATACCGCTGTGCAAAGCAAGAACTGTAGCTACCTGTTTTATTTTAAAATTCGATTCCACAACATCTTAGGTTTCTTATCTTTCATTAATCACATTAATGAAGTCCCATCATTTAAATACATAAACATCACAGATAGATATGACGTACACTTATGCCATCCGCATTCGCCTCGATGTCCCCTCGTGCACCGTTAGGTTAGGTAACTAACGACAGAGCAGGGCAGGGCTAGCGCGGGTGTAAAACATAAGTAACGTCTATATAATATATCATATATACTATATACTATATCCATCACAGAATCACATCACAGATATCGCAGCAGAAGAAACATATGAAATATTGGATATACTAGGACGTCCGTGTTTTCAATACGAGCCAGTATAAAACACGGATTCCACGGTCGTGATGAATAGCCAATCCCACACCCCTAGACCCCTACGAGAGCGGCAAGCAACCCTGCCAATTCTAGGGTTAGGAGACCCGGACTCGACTCCTCGAGTTGGTCTCCCACTGAACCCCAGAACCCGGTTACTTGTGCTCCCCTCCTTGGGTCTATCCTAATGTGGAAAAGTAAATAATATACAAAGGGTGACAACTTCCGCTACCTGGAAGTGCCCCAAATAAAAGAATATTACATACAAGTTTTTACATGAATGAAAATGAAAAACACTCATCTCACATAAAAACCCCCGGCTATTCAAACACGACGATCCAATATAACATATCCAGCAACACATAACATCACATGTCATCAACGTAAGTAAATATGCGCATCCCAATTGTCGTTGACATATAGCAACGAAACCGGCGATATCACATATTACACTTACGGTCACAGAAAAGAAAGTGTAAAACTACAACAATTGGAATCCGCAACTTCTTTAGACATCGCATGCCTAATCAAATGAAATACTTAGACATCACATGCCTAACAGATATAAATCCCGCATTTTAGTCTCATTATCGAAAACTCTTTTCAATAACATGTGGGACTAAACTGCTAGATTTATAACATTCATTCAGTTATCTCATAACTGTTTGTGAATTCCAATTATTGTATCACATTCCAGATAAACAGAAAATGTTAAACTTTCCGATCGAACAGTCGAATACCCAAGTTTTCCCGATACAGTCCAACACATGAAATAAGTCTAACAACATTCAGTTCGTGCCTCAGTACCAACGGTCCAGCCGTAGAAGGGTCAAGCCAACGCCTCACATGTGGCACGCCGTATTGCCCAAACCCGAAGGTTCAAAGGGCAGTTCAAGACGGTCACATAATCGAGTTAAGGTTTGTTGTCTTCTAGAGGGTCCATCGCGTTACTTGCACTACTTAGAATGTCGTTAAACTACGGAAAAATCCAACACTTGGAAATTTCCCGACATGGGAAAAGTTGGGTATTTATATCCGGTCGAACTTTTTAACATATTCTATAAATTATCCGGAAGTACACAAAGACGAAATTTGATAATCCGGTCGAAACACCGAAGCTCTAAAACATCCCAGAAAATTAAACTCTGGAATAATTATTAAAAATACTCATAAAACTCAGCTGCAGAAACTATGAATTACTGTGCAGAGGAGGAGGGATGACGTCATCAAGCCGCCGCGGAACCGCCGCCTAAGCTGGCTTAGGCCGCGGTTCCGCCGCGCTTATCATTGTTCATTGGATAAAATTTGCATCGTAATTCTTAGAATTCCCTGCTGAAATTTTTAAGCATTTTTAATATTGAAAAATCCCAGATTTTAGAAAATGTACAGAGAGCATGTTTGGTTTAGGGTTTCGGGTTCGTTCGGGCTTCAAATTGCGTCTAGACTTCGCCTAAGGCTCTAGCTAGGCTCTGATACCAGTGAAAGGTTCCTAGGCACCCTATAGAGGTCTCACAAGGCATCAACCATGCCAATTTCAAAAATTATGGGTGCCGCGAAACCCTAACGCGGATCTTAGACTAGAATTCTAGGCGAAAAACAAAACTAGTTAACAAATTAACTAAAGGTTAGATGCTACAAGCTTTGTAGATCCGGTTATCCTCTTCCTTGGCTCCACGTAGGCATCCTCTCTCTGTCCATCTCGATTCCCAAACTCGAACGTCGGCTTCATCGGGAAAACAAGCGGAATAGGTCGTCGGCTTCGTGTCAAAGACGATCTACGTCGAGGCTTCACAAGTTCAAGCTCCGACTTCACAAAGTTATGAAACTTGTGAAGAAAACACCCAAAACAACTTGGCAAGAGGTAGAGGGTGAAGAAATAGGAGGTGGGTTCACTTTAGAATTGGATTTCTCTCACTAGAACTCAAGTTGCCATTGATGGCAACAAGGTTTCTATCTTGAAGAAGAAGGAGAAGAAGAAGCTAGTTTTATGATAAGTTATTGTTAAAATGAAAAGAAAATTCATACTTATCATAATCTAACAAGGTTTAAGTGTAGAGAATAAACCATGGTCATTTGGAGAGTTAGGGTTAAGCATGAGGACAAGAATGGTGGAAAAAGTCAAGGCTTCATGAAGCTTCAACTAGAGACAAAAGAAAGCCACCATTCTCTTTAAATCATTTCAAAATAAATAAATGAATCAAATAAATAAATAAATGAATATGCAAAACCCTAATTATCAAATTAACCATGGTTTAATTCTATATACTTAACTAAATAATCAAGTATCATCAAACATGATACAAATATGTGCACAAAAGTATATCACATATACAACTTGCACATCAAGTGAGAAAATCCAAATAAAGTGAACCAATACTAGTTAATGCAAAGTAATATATCAAATATATAATTATACATTAAATCATTAAATCAATATTTGATTCAATGATCCGGTCATGTCGCACATAACCGACTAGTATTCAATGTATCGATTTATCGAATCAATAATTCGATAACTAGGTCATATCGAATATAAACAATCGAAACATTTATCGCGAGAATGAAATATGGTATCACATACACGTATTATTCTCGGTCCTGCACATATCTCATATGCGCTCCTATTTCGTTTCGCTTGAGCCAGGAAACCTCTGTGTAGGACTCTAAAGACTCGTCAATACGCCGGTAGCAGATGATGATCATATCAAGCACCCACAAGCCGCAAGCGGTCTGCTAAACGTAACGGCCATCCGGGTATCGAGCGATCAGAAGATCGACGAGCTAGCCCGCTCACACTCCTGTGAATCCAACCAGTAACACTTACCGTACAGTCCGGTCTGTTCGTCTGATACGTCGCATATCAAGTCTAGGGGTGGTAAACGTCAGACTCCAATAACCGATAAGTCGTGCCGATGTGAGGCTCATAACGGGTCGAGAAACTACTGGTAACACTTACCAGCAAATCTCTGATCAGCCCTGGCCAGGGACTTCCCTGTTACGGCCAATCGAGCACTGCGCAACATCAACCCCCAATACTGGGAGAGACGAAACCCCTCCTATCGCTCATTGCCTCCATGTGACTCGGGACTGTACCCAAAGACCACCGTTTTGCACGCCCTCATGGACGTGGTAAGGTGGAGATCAAAGCACAGTGGGAATCACACAAGACTCTATGACGATCTCGGGTCTACAGACTAACCTGCACAAGTGTCACCTGAGAACTGCCATCTGACGTGAGGTATAATACCATCTGGGAGTTCTCGGCGAGTCCGTCCAGTGTACCCAGTCTCCACTGAGCACCCGTACACCATCTCTGATGTCAAACACCAATGGATATGGGATCATCCATCGCCCATCTCATGGGTCGAGAAGCGTATACGCTAGTCTACTCTGGTATATCGATGCCCCGTCTCGATACACCCACGACTAGAGACCTTGAAGGATGTACTTATGGACTACCATGTCCCCACTAGTATGATCTGCATCATAGTCCAGGTAGTCAAGTACACATCCTAAGGGCTTTACCAACATGTAACCATAAGACAGTTTAAAGAGACTAGTATACATGTTAAGATAAAGAGTAACCAGATAGCATACTATCATATCGAGCAAGAAAGTCATCTCTATATATGTCCAAGCATCCAATATAATATACATCATCTGTACAATACTGGCCTCTAGGGCATACATACAACTAACACCATGGAGGTTAGGGTAAGAATTAAGAAAGGAAGGACAAGAACCTAGAGGAAGAAACAACGTTTCTTCCCGATGGTCATAATCCCTTTTATTAATTATTACCATAACACCTAAATAGCTTAAATAGAGCATAGAAAGCCGTGAGGAATATTGACTTTCCAAACTTAATCTAAACCTAACCCTAGCAATATTCTAATTTTAGTCTAGATCAATCTTAGTTTTTAGATTTAATTAATCCGACACCAATCGGAATTAACTCGTTAGAACAATAGAAAATACACAAAATCCCTGTGAACCGACCCGTACTCACCGGCTACCTACCAAGCGACGCCGTTCTTGATTGCGGTTATAAATATTCTTTGAACAAATCAAATGGCGCCGTTGCCGGGGATGGCGTTGTTATTTTCTTTTTGTAATTTCGGGTTAATATAAAATTGAAAAATCATACAAACTGAAAAATAAAAAAAAATATAAAAATTTATCATCTTGTTATTTTGTGAATGGTATTTTTGTTTGAATTTTGCAGGATCGAAGAACGAGTTCGGATCTGGAAAAATCCAGAGAGAAAAACACAAAACCCTAGATCTGAAAAACAGAGAAAAAACAGTACAGAGGAGTAGAAAAAATCTCGGGACTTGAACCGTACTGTAGACCGCAGAACCGCCGTCGAAAGCACCTCTTTGTCGTGGAACCGCCGCGCCAACAGACCTTCTGCCGTGCATCCGCAGTCTGCTGACGTCAGCAGTGGAACAGAAACCCTCTGTGAGATTCTTTTCTCCTCTTCTGAACCCCCTGATATCTCCTCTATAAATTTTCCTGCAGGATTCTTTGCGCTAAAAAAAATCTCTCCCCCTTCCAATAATTGATCTTGTGCAGGATTTTTTACGCCGCGCTATAAAAAAAATTGTTTGCAAGTATGTGATTGTGTTTACTGTTTTGTATATTTTAAATTGACTTTAAGGGGCTTTTACACCAATACAGATTGGGTGGGGATTTCATTACCCTTCTCAGGACCCCAGAAATCATATAAGGCATATTGCATTGACCATCATTTAATTAAAAAAGATTAGACTCAGCCCTAAGGACTTCGCACTCAATAGGACAGAGGAATAGTTGTAGGCATCGACCGTTGATCCTAACCTGACTTTGTGGTGTCTAGACAAGTGTGTCTAAGGCAAGTGGTTATTTAATTAGGCCCACTACTTACGTAGTGGAGAACCTCCCACTTACCTGGCACTTACCTGGCCACAATTGGCGGTGAAGAGGCGGTTTGAGGTCCTACTTCTTGCCCTTTGGAACAGTTAGGAGCTGTCTAGCTGACCTAGGTGACCCTAAATCTAGGCCTGATTGTGCATTTGTGGTTGACTGAACGTGTGTTTAAGCCTTTTATCGAAAATCTTTTTGCAAAAAGCTCCATAAAAAAACACAAAAAGGAAAAAAATTTAAAAAAAAAGGACTTGCAAAATTTTGTCGCCAAGAAATCCATTGCAGCCCACTTACACCAACCTTCTTTTTATTCTCCTTCTTACATCATGGGTACCCCACCTCACAAAACCCTTGCCGAACTTTGATACCCTAAACCAAACTTTGTTTCATACGCGAATTGTTTTGGTCGAATTACGGACGACCCCTCCATGCCAAAAATTTCTTTGAAAGATCGAATAGAAGCGTCTGGGAGAAACAGTTGGACTCCGCAATCCACTTTGTATCAACCGTGTCAACCTTTACCACCTTCTTACGTTGATACTCCTTTTTTAAGTCCTATTTTAAATCCGAAACCCATGTCTATTGCTGAGCATATTGAACAATCTCGTAGCCGATCTTTCACTCCTTTCAACACATCCAGTTCTTGGGATCAACAAGTTCATTCACCTTTTTATCCAAATGTTGATCCTACTCCTGTCCAACCATCCAATTCCTACCAGTCCTACTCGACTTTCCCATCTTCACTAGACATTGCTTCTACACAGCCATTTGGGAGTTTGACGTATCCAAACAATTTTGAATCTTTTACCGAAACCCCTTCACAACCCATGTCTAGTTTGGAACAGTCGTTGGAAGCTTATATTGAAGCGACAAACAAACAGATGAGGAATTTGGATGCGTCCATTGCCGCCCTTATGCAACCTAGTGACCCGGTAGCTAGTTTCCAACTAGCTCCAAAAATTCCAATGTATGAGGAGGCGGTTGGACAGAGTGAGAATTTGAGTAGCGAGAGTGAGCTGTACACCATTTCAAATCAAACCTACCCATTACCAATTGAATTCCACAACTCCTGTTTTCAAACAAGTGTCCCAAATGATTCTTCAGTTGAAAATAAAACATTTAATGAGTTTTGCGACTTTGTAGTGCTTGATTTGCAAGATTATGAAGAGTCCCTATCGAGTGAAACCACACCTAATCCTTTTGAACTTATACCTCCACTCTAGAACCTGAATTGATAAATATCCATGCTTTTGATGAGGTGTCTGAGAAAATTAATTTTCACTTGATTGAGGATATTGACGCCGGGAATATTTTGGATGATGATCCCATAGATTTGACTGAAATTTTATCTCCAATTCATCATCCCGAGTCATTAAATGTTTCTCCCGAACTTCATATGCGTCTTGATTTTGATGATAATGGCATGGATAAGCTAAATTTTGAGGAGAATTATGAGGATAGGATTGAGGAGAGTATTGAGGATAGTATCAAGGATGAACCATTTTTGTTTGATGTGTCAGATTTTCCAATTCATCCTCCTGAAACTTTAACTGTTATACTTCCTAAATCACCCTCCATCCTTTCCATCGTTCCAACTACGCAAAAGATCATGCAGGAGGACTGTGAGTTTGAAAACTTTCTGTTCAATCGCAGCACATTTGGCGCCACTAGTGCATTTCTCCTTGAATCTGGCACTCTTTTCACAGCCGATAACGATTACGAGTGTTTCACTTTTTCGGACGATGTTGAAGACTCACCGCCCGAGTTTGAGTCCTTTGAATTTTCAGATGAGTTAGTTGAACCATAAAACTCGGTTGCTTACAGTCATTTCGAACCATTCATGGAATCATTCGAGTTCAAGATAGATTACTTAGGTGAGATTAAGACTATCCCTAAATCACTCCCTTTCATCCTTCTTATCGTTTCGACCGAGCAAGAATTCGTCACTCTTCCACTTTCAGTGTTTGGTTTACCAAGTTCAACATACCCATGCTTTCTTGCGAATCTTGAGGGATTTGACTCCATTTCTCGACGGGTTGATAGATTCGCACAATCGCTTTTAACACATCGGTCATCACAAATTGTGCTAATTTATTCACTCAATTTACACGCTCAAGTTCGTGTTACACTTCTTTCTCTTTTCCGCCGTTCTCCTCCTCCATCGAGACCGTATACCGCTTCTATCTCCATACGGTCTCGTGTGTTTCTCAACTCCTTTCACTAGACTCCATTTTTTCACCAACCCTACCATTATCACGATAAAATTTTTGAATGGTTGGTGCTAACCTTTGGCCTGTGTAAGGCCTTGTATAGTTTGATTTTTCTCCTCCCTAACTCTGAACTTTAACGCTTAGACAGTGGAAACACTGTCTCACTTAAGTTTGGGCGGGGTACATTTTTGTATATATATTTTTGTTTTTCTTTTAACAATAATAAAAAGAAAAAGAAAAAAAATTATTACAAATAAATAAATAGGGGAGTGCCGACATTTTTGACCCTCTTGGTGTGGCATGACAGTGAGGACACTGTCAAGTTTAAGTTTGGGGGTATGCTCGGTAAGCCTTCTTCCTTCGCATTCATGTGTATATTTTTGCATTTGCATACTTATTTTAAAACCCATAAAAATTAAAAAAAATTTTGAAAAATTATAAAAATTAAAACATTCAATTTTGGCCTTAATTGTCTTGAGTTTGACAAATAGGTTAACTAGCTAGGAACAACTAGACCTTAGACTTAGTAAATTAAAAACCCTAAAAATAACCTTTCTTAAAATTTAACGGTAGAAAGTATACGTCTTTGTAGTTTATTTAGAAATAGGCAAATTTCGAGTTGACTTTTTGGGCTAAGTTAAAACAAGGGAAGAGTATTGATATTTTTATTAAAATATAAGTTTGAAAAATAATTCCTAAGCTTAAGTCTAGATTCTGAAAATATATACCCTATAAATTTCACAAACACGAACCTTGAAACCTGGAATAGTAGAAGAGACCTTGAAATGCTCTTGTCTAAAGTCCTTAGTACAAAGAAAAATAAAAATATAAGTGTGAATAAAGAGATAAGAAAAAAAATTAACACTGGTTGTTGTGATTACTTAAGGCTGCATTAATAAAAAATATTTAGCGAGGGTGCTTCATCACCTAGTGCCTTAGACCAACTGGTTTGGGAGTCACTGCTATAAGCCTTAGGTGTTACAAGACTAGGAATTACGTTTTAATGTGCAAACGCATTTTGTAATCGGTTGTTGGAACTGTAAGTCTACGCTAGCGCCCCGGCAGTCTACAGACGCCATATGCGGAACAAAAACTTTTAAACTGGCGCTATCGTATACTTTAACCCGGATCTGCCATTATTGCTAAACTAACAATCTGTAAAGAGTGTAGGAAGATTGTACCGAACGATCCGAGTCCTTCGTTCTTCAACCATCATCCCACGCTCCGTTGCGGCTGCTCCGATCTCGTCGATCTCCGATATCCTCGTCGAGGTGGCACCACATCACCGATTCTTTAAACGGGCTCCCGCCTCTGACTTGAGGCAACTCGATCGTCAAGTTTGCTAAAAGAGACGACCAAGAATGATGTAGAGAATGAGTAAATGACTTTGTCTCACTTCGTCCAAGTCCGTGGACAATCGGTTAATGAAGTTGCCGATGGAAATGAAATGGAACAAGAAATGAACTATCAAATTTCCATACACTTTGAACCATAGTCTTTTGTATCAAAAATGAAATCAATTTCTCTCTCTCTCACACAAAGGGGGCCGGCCACTATTTGTAGAAGAGGGAGGTGATGGTAGGAGGAGTTCAAGTGGTGACCATAACTTTGATAGTTATCATAACAATAATGAAAGAATGAATCATCAATTAACATTAAATGGAACCAATCACATTAAACCTAGTCACCTTGCATCATTAATGAACCATTAATGACACAAATGAGTCATATGCTTAATCACCACTTCTAGAACCTTCTAGAAGCATGACTCACCTCATCAAGAAAAGATAAATCCGTCTTTAACCAAATGTTAAAAGACGGCTGATAGAAAACTGGAAACTGGCAACTTCCAAAAGTGATCTTGAAACAACTTTCAGGATAACCCCGAAACTGTATAAATATACCCGCATTTGTATTACGACCGAATACAAATGCAACTGAGACAAAGATATTATACCTACTCAATATAATACTCGGATCCGGCTTAAACCAAAGCCGACCAGTATCATCTGCCCGAAAACTGACACGTGCGTAAACGCACGTGCATTTTCCGAACCCTGCCATAAAACCATACGGCCTTTACAACGTTTCGCCCGAACTTGGGAAACTGTCTGTGGGGGACTCTAATGACTCGTCAGTACCCTGGCAGTGGGTTTAACCACAAACCGTCAGCGGCACTAGCTATGCGTAACGGCTGCCCATGGACTGACCTCAAGGGATGCCGATGAGCAAACTCAAGGGAGGCCGATGAGCGAACTCATCCAGAAACCCTACTGAGACTAACAGTGACAATGTATATACAGTCCGGTCCGTTCGTCAATGAGTATCGCATATTTGCCTAGGGGGCTAGTAACGTCAGACCCCCAATAGCAGTATAAGTCGTGTCGGAGTGTAGCCCAATAACACCCTGAGATACTACTGGAGTACCTACCAGTAAATCTCCTACCATGGCCATGGATTTGTGTAATGGCTCTCCTAGACACTGCACGACCTCGCCCCCAATACCGGGAGAGACGAATCCCCTGCCGATCCGCTCACGTGCCTCCATATGGCTCGGGACTGTACCCAAAAGCTACCTGTTTGCACGACTCCTTTGAGCCGTGGTAGGGTAGAAATCAAAGCACAGTGGGAACTCACACGAGACAAATGACGACCTCAGGTCGATGAACTAACCTGTACACATGTCACCAGGGAACTGCTATCTGACGATAGATATAATACTAACTAGCAGATTCCCGGCGAGTCCTGTCCGGTGTACTCATAACCCAATGAGCACCTGTATACATCTTAGGTGATCCAACTGACACCAGTGGCTTGTGAGACCGGCCACCGCCCCTCGTCGGGGTCTCGACTGTACACACTAGTCTACTCCGGAGTATCGATGCCCTGTCTCGAAACTCCCACGACTAGGGACCACAATTAAGGATATGCATATAAACTACCCAACTCTCACGTATATGATCGCCATCATACTGTTGGTAGTAAAGTAAGATCCTAAGGGCTCTATCAAAGTGTAACATGCAATCAGTCACCTGAACATGTACACGACTGATAAAGACAAACCAGATAGCATACTATCATCTCGAGTAAGATGTCCTACCGGGATAGGTCCTCCGCGATCATTGCAATCACGTACCTGCGATCCAATAATTGACTATGAGGGCACTATCTCCAACAATCTCCCACTTGCACTCAAGGCTAATTATTGCGATGTTGCGTACTCACAGCCCGTGTGAAACCAACACCCAACTCCTCTACTAATCAGTTTCACAAAGCCCATTTGTAAAAATATTGTGTTCGAGAAATAGCCTCAGTGAGTGGATCCGCCTAGAAGTTTCTTCCTATATCTCTCTTAATCTCAAGTTCGCGGAGAAAGCCATCTCCCGAATTGAGTAATACCTGTCTTAGAATATGTCTGGATATCTGATGGGACCTGGTTCATAAATGAACTCCAAATCCAAACTTCTTAGACTGTATCGATCACTGAACCTAATCAGTATCCGGCACCATGCCACCCACAGTATCCTCTTGAACCAACTGTCCATAATACTGTCCCTCTTCGTCAGAGGGAAAAACTATAACTCTGATAATCACTCTGTCAACCATGTCACCTTTGAAGCTTGGAATGATAACCGTCTCCCGAAGGAGGCTGCCGTCATCAAATCCGTAGAACATGTACTTATGTTCTAAAACTGCTTCCTTATATTTCTCCAGGATTGGATTAATACAAACTCATTGCATCTATTGCAAAACCAACACTTGGTGTGGTACTTGACATCTCATGATTGACTCAATTGCCTAAGCAAGTGATCTGCCAATCATGCACATCCCTCTCCCCTTTAGTCTATACGACACCTTTAGAGAGGGTGACTCCATCACCTGCAGGTACACCACCATGCTAGGAGTCAACTATTCCAAAAACCATTAGAATATCTGTCAAAGTACCCACATTGGGAAACTACCCAAATCCAGATCTAAAACCATAGATCCAGAAACCAGAATGTCAAATATTATATCCATATCCTGTCTGGAGAAACAACTGTGTGACGACCACAGTACAACCGATCGTAGTATAGGAATTTTACTTCCTACTCTGTGTATGTCATCCAGATACCATGACATCACAGCCTACTACCTTCTTAACTGATCCATCCTCTATTCTGATTGAAGTCAAACCCATGACTGTCACATCAAAATTAGATGATCTATCTCCGCTATAACTGCTCAAGTCTATAAATAGATATAAGCATCTTGCCCACTATGCTTCCGCTGCTCCCACTGACTACGACAACCCTCCTACCGGGTCTCATATCCTGGAACAACAGTAGTGTCAAGTCTTGGTAGATAAGAACCTCCCTGTCACCGTCTCTGAGGCTACCGAAGTACCTCTCGGGCGTCTGAGGTTACCTACCATACCTGCGGAGTGGCTATTGGAATGTCAAACCTGATTGAATATATAGGTCCTATTAAATTTTCCGTAATCCTTCGCGGTTCTGGAATCACTTCCAGTTCTACCATACTCCCACTACTGTTTTCTGAAAAAGATCCATTTTTACTAAAACTGTGGCAAGTCAAGAACAATATCACTATTGATCTTCTTAATGGTAGAATATCAACCCTCATCATAGCCAGGGTCAACCCACAAACAGCCATTACAGAATCGTGCCCTGAGTTATCCAGAATCTGGTTATAAGCATAAGCTGGACAACTCCCCGTACCTTAATATCTTTTAAGATACGAACTATTCTATATCCAATATAGAAACTTTGGCACTAATTTAATTGGAACCAAGATTCAATCCATGCAGCTGTCTCCAGTGCATATCAACTTAATGGAAAGAGGCTAATCAGCATTACTCAACTTAGGAATCCATCCAATTATGAGTAACCTGAAAGAGAAACACGTTTCTCAAAACCATCACTATCATCTGAATACCAATCACAAGAATCTACATCTTCGATCTCTTTGAAGAATCCCGATACTTGTGACACCTGGTTCTCCACTTTATTCTTATACCCACAACTTCTCAAAACTTAGACCTTGTATTTCTACGAAACACTTGTCTAAATACTAGAGAAGTTATAAGTAAACAGAACATAGTACGAGGACCTACCCCTTTGTCCTGATAGACACTGGACAACATACAATACTCTGTATAAGTCCGCTGAGTTGAACAACTCAAAACCTGTGCGTTGTAGGTGGAAAACTGTACCCTGGCGATTTCCTCAAATATCACCAATTACAACGAATTCCGATATAATGAGGATGATCACCTAATTCCCAATATCTTACTCCCACTCATCATCTGTAAAACCATACAGATATGAGAATGAAACCTGGTAAATACATACCCTTGGAGTAAGTGTCTAATCGGGAAAACAGTTTTTCTTTAACAATGCACTGAAACATGGAAATGTTTCGTAGGGGTATCCTGGTATTCATAGCAATGCCTCTTCCATAATCCAATTCATGACTTCAACCGTATATTTTATTGCCATCTCTCCAAATCCCTTTATTTGTCTTTAGTCATTACCTTCTGTACACCATCGTTAGGCTAAATGGTTTTCTTCCTTCCCTACCGTTCGGCACCAGCCTATGGTTTGGAAGAAGACTATCCAGTAAGCATAATAGGTGTACCCTCCTAAACCAAGGAGTACTCGCAACTGAGAGAAGGTGATGATAAAAGACAACTGAATAATACCTTATTCTTTTAAAGGTGAAATAGGAGTGGCGATGAAGTACGCGGTTTTGGTCGTGAATGATATCAGTCGCAATTTACTTTTCCCTCTTTCTAATCCCTTTATTTTGTCTTTACATATTACCTTCTGCACACCCTACTTAGGCTAATTGGTTTTCTTCATTCCCTACCTTTCGGCACCAGCCTATGGTTTGGAATAAGACTATCCAATAAGCGTAATAGGTGTACTCTCCTAAACCAAGGAGCTCTCGCAACCTGAGAGAAGGTGATAATAAAAGACAACTGAATAAACCAATTCTATTTCTCCTGAACCTGGATCCATCCCCGAAGAAGTCCCTTCGAGTTCGTATATAACCATACGATGGATCTAACCAATGGAAGTGGATATCCGTAGTTATACGGGTGTTCTGAGAAATTCAAAGGGTAAAAGAAGGAGTGGCAATGACTTATGCAACTCAGACAATCCAAAAGCCAGTATTTTAAGAAGGTTCGGTCAACCTGGTCACTGAGTCATAGTCTAGGGTCGGTCAAAGGTCGCTGCCAAAGAGAGAGAGAGAAAAGAAACACTCTGCGTGCACTCTAACCTAGATCAGAATGGTCATCATTTTATCTAATCCGGAAACCTCCCACTGTCCTGTCAAATTCTCCTCCAAACCTAAAGAAGAATCAATCGGGATCACCCGAAGAGTAAACCAACTCATCAGTGGGAATCAGGATCCAACTCTCATCGCATGATAACGTGATGGAATGCATCCACGTTACTCATACTCCAGAACGTATGCGCATACTCGGCAAGTTTCAGTTTCTTTAGAAACTCCTGATATAATTTTTGCCCCATGCTCTTATGATCGTGACTAAGGGCCAGCCCACCATAAGTCACATGTCAAGTTCTTCCCATCATTATCTTGTTAATTTGAACCCACCCGTACTCGCCCTTGACTAAGGGCCAACAAGGCTGTACGACTGTCCCAAACCAACTCATCTATCTATGCAACATGTGAACACCCCAGCAGCTACCAATCACTATGTCCTAGCTAAGGGCTAGACCAACATAGCTTGAATACTACTGACCATTCATATGAAATGACGGAGGGCTACGGTTGGTTTTCGGCGAAAAACCTTTAACGTAGTAAACTTGATATCGCTGAAGGAACCTGATAGCTTTTTAAAATATAGTGGCGAAAACCTTTTGCTAAAGAGGTCACTCCCGGTAAAGGGATCTCGGCTCTTTCCTCGTGGAATGAGGTGCAGGATATTCCACTGAATACCGCTATGCAAAGCAACATGTAATCGACTATAGTGAAGTTATTACCCTGACGCAAACTTCTGCCCATGGGGTCAGTCCCGGTGAAGGGATATCAGCCCTTGCCCCGTCGAATGAGGTGCAGGATATTCCACTGAATACCGCTATGCATAACAAAAGAAAACGTCTTTGCAATAACACTTTTTAAATTGTTCCAACAACTGTAAACAGGTTTGTTTAACTTTGCATTGATCAGAATCAACGCAGTCCCATCATTTAATCACACCAGAAAAGAACGAAAATAAAATGTACGTATATGCCATCCGCATTCGTCACTGGGTCCCGTCATCACCCGTTAGGTTACTTAACTAACGACAGAGCGGGGACTGGACTAGCGCGGGTGTAAAACATATACAACATCTAATAGTATATAAACCAATATACAATAATCGCTCCAGGCGTGATAATATGCAACATTACAGAAAACTAATAAGCATCACAGAGCAATACAGATATCTGGGATCCCCGGGTTTCACAGAGCCGCTGCTGAAACCCGACGTTCCCCTGTCGTGTGGATAGCCTGTGCAATGAAACCTAGACCCCTACGGGTGCGGCAAGTTACCCGCCAAAACCTGAAGCGAGGCAGCCCCCTACAGCATAGTGAATGGACCACCCAGCACTCCACGGAATCCGGTAATCTTGAGCACCCCTCCTTGGGTCAACCTGTACCCCCTACGAGTGCGGCGAATAGTCTGCCAATTCTAGAGTGGGGCCCCTCTGCCTCTCAAAGCCATGAGATGCGGACCCGTTGCTTCTCAGAACCCGGCTATCCGTGCATTCCGTCGCGGGGCAAAACCTAGTACAGTAATGAAAAATAGTACAATAGGTACATCGACCGCAACCTGGTCGTGCCCCAAAAAGAATATTATACAACCGGCAGTGACGGCAGTCCACAAGTTGGACGCTCGCCCCGCAATATCAAATGTACAAATAAACTCAAACTGTACTACCATTGCACACTGCTATCCACCACGACAAATCCGCAACATCACAGCACAACACAGAACATCAACGCGAATGTCACATTCGCAAACCCGTCTAAAAGAACTATAGCAATTAGACGCGGTTTACCGATCAAATGACATTCCCGGTCGGAGATATAATGTAAGCACTGTAAACTAACGTGTTTAAATTTCGATCGACCAAAGACCAAATATCAAAAAGTGGGCCCCACGACTTACTGGTGAACAGTAACAAAATCTGGGCCAAAACGATATTAACCAAAAACCCCAAAATCCAACAGAGAACACACAGAAAAAATTTGGTGCACTGATCCCCTAGAACGGCCGCGGATGCGCGGCCAAACCATGGGTTTGGCCGCTAATCCGCGGCGCTCTGGTGAGATCACGTGCCCAAATTTTGTCCGTGCGCTTAAAAAACCCTGCACGGATTTTTAAGACATGCAGAATTAATTTTTGAGACCATTTAAAAACAACAGAAACTGTCGAGCTAGGATTTTGCCGTTTTTGATTTTCGGTTCGATCGATATTTTGAACACGTTAGCACAAGTTAGTATAGCAAAATGGTTAGGCTCTGATACCACTGTAAGTCTACGCTAGCGTCCCGGCAGTCTACAGACGCCATATGCGGAACAAAAACTTTTAAACTGGCGCTATCGTATACTTTAACCCGGATCTGCCATTATTGCTAAACTAACAATCTGTAAAGAGTGTAGGAAGATTGTACCGAACGATCCGAGTCCTTCGTTCTCCAACCATCATCCCACGCTCCGTTGCGGCTGCTCCGATCTCGTCGATCTCCGATATCCTCGTCGAGGTGGCACCACATCACCGATTCTTTAAACGGGCTCCCGCCTCTGACTTGAGGCAACTCGATCGTCAAGTTTGCTAAAAGAGACGACCAAGAATGATGTAGAGAATGAGTAAATGACTTTGTCTCACTTCGTCCAAGTCCGTGGACGATCGGTTAATGAAGTTGCCGATGGAAATGAAATGGAACAAGAAATGAACTATCAAATTTCCATACACTTTGAACCATAGTCTTTTGTATCAAAAAATGAAATCAATTTCTCTCTCTCACACACAAAGGGGGCCGGCCACTATTTGTAGAAGAGGGAGGTGATGGTAGGAGGAGTTCAAGTGGTGACCATAACTTTGATAGTTATCATAACAATAATGAAAGAATGAATCATCAATTAACATTAAATGGAACCAATCACATTAAACCTAGTCACCTTGCATCATTAATGAACCATTAATGACACAAATGAGTCATATGCTTAATCACCACTTCTAGAACCTTCTAGAAGCATGACTCACCTCATCAAGAAAAGATAAATCCGCCTTTAACCAAATGTTAAAAGACGGCTGATAGAAAACTGGAAACTGGCAACTTCCAAAAGTGATCCTGAAACAACTTTCAGGATAACCCCGAAACTGTATAAATATACCCGCATTTGTATTACGACCGAATACAAATGCAACTGAGACAAAGATATTATACCTACTCAATATAATACTCGGATCCGGCTTAAACCAAAGCCGACCAGTATCATCTGCCCGAAAACTGACACGTGCGTAAACGCACGTGCATTTTCCGAACCCTGCCATAAAACCATACGGCCTCTACAACGTTTCGCCCGAACTTGGGAAACTGTCTGTGGGGGACTCTAATGACTCGTCAGTACCCTGGCAGTGGGTTTAACCACAAACCGTCAGCGGCACTAGCTATGCGTAACGGCTGCCCATGGACTGACCTCAAGGGATGCCGATGAGCAAACTCAAGGGAGGCCGATGAGCGAACTCATCCAGAAACCCTACTGAGCCTAACAGTGACAATGTATATACAGTCCGGTCCGTTCGTCAATGAGTATCGCATATCTGCCTAGGGGGCTAGTAACGTCAGACCCCCAATAGCAGTATAAGTCGTGTCGGAGTGTAGCCCAATAACACCCTGAGATACTACTGGAGTACCTACCAGTAAATCTCCTACCATGGCCATGGATTTGTGTAATGGCTCTCCTAGACACTGCACGGCCTCGCCCCCAATACCGGGAGAGACGAATCCCCTGCCGATCCGCTCACGTGCCTCCATATGGCTCGGGACTGTACCCAAAAGCTACCTGTTTGCACGACTCCTTTGAGCCGTGGTAGGGTAGAAATCAAAGCACAGTGGGAACTCACACAAGACAAATGACGACCTCAGGTCGATGAACTAACCTGTACACATGTCACCAGGGAACTGCTATCTGACGATAGATATAATACTAACTAGCAGATTCCCGGCGAGTCCTGTCCGGTGTACTCATAACCCAATGAGCACCTGTATACATCTTAGGTGATCCAACTGACACCAGTGGCTTGTGAGACCGGCCACCGCCCCTCGTCGGGGTCTCGACTGTACACACTAGTCTACTCCGGAGTATCGATGCCCTGTCTCGAAACTCCCACGACTAGGGACCACAATTAAGGATATGCATATAAACTACCCAACTCTCACGTATACGATCGCCATCATACTGTTGGTAGTAAAGCAAGATCCTAAGGGCTCTATCAAAGTGTAACATGCAATCAGTCACCTGAACATGTACACGACTGATAAAGATAAACCAGATAGCATACTATCATCTCGAGTAAGACGGTCTTACCGGGATAGGTCCTCCGCAATCATTGCAATCACGTACCTGCGATCCAATAATTGACTATGAGAGCACTATCTCCAACAGGAACCTCAAGAAGTATTAACGGTCGCATGAAGGATGTGTGGGAAAATTTCATCTAAAATTCACCAATTAAGAAGTGCTTTGGACGACGGACAAGAGTATGATAGCTTGATTTGAATTTCCAAGTGTAGGGGTGATATATACACACACGTAGGGGTATATGATTGGGGTTTAGATAAGAGATAGGAATGAAAAATAAGACTTATATCTTTAATAGAGATGATAAAAATTCCTAAATTGAGATAGAACCCTAGAAGGAAAACTTAAGAGATGTCAAAAGCTAAGTAAATTCACAAGAATATATATAATTTTAAGTTAAATAATAAGGAAGCGTGAAAAATACGGATGGATAATTTATGAGTCGAAGATAATAGAATTCCTTGTTGGAAAACCTAATTGGAGAATAAAAGTTAATAGGCCGAATTGATAGAATTTTATGGGTAGTATCCACTGAAAACCCTCAGGAGACAACACTCCTCCTACTAGGGACACCTAGAGGTTTATCGGCTTGTTGCACGAGCTCAGTGCAATCGCGTTTCCCTGCGAAAGTGAGGCTAGGTCTTTTTCGAGAATAAAAATAGTTTTGCTCGAGGACGAGCAAAAGATAAGTTTGGGGGTATTTGTTCATACCATAATTTTGCATTCTTATATTCCCCATTCTTATTCATTTTACAAATAAATTGGTGCTTTTGATCCATGTCTACTACAAAGTTGCAGGTTACAAGTTCTCGGAATAAAAAACAGTGAAATGATGAAAAGACGATGCAAAAGTGAGACTACGACCGACAAATGGAAGAATCTTGATCAAGCCTACAGTTTGGAAAATAAACAAAGATCAATGGAAAATTTCACAAAGTACAAAGGCAGCGCAAGGTTCAAAGACTTTGACACGAAGCGAATGGTAAAGTCCACTACATTATTCACTGTGGAAATCTGGAAAAGAACCAGAAGATATTCTGAAGAAAAAAGTGAAGAAAACAGATGATAAATGCAACCAGAATCAACCCAAGAAAACAGAGCCAACAAGGCCCCTATATGGCCGCGGAACCGCGGCCAAACAGGGGTTTTGGCCGCGGTTCCGCGGCCGTGCATCGCCCGTGTCGATGCAGAAAAGTTGTGTCGGTGCGTCGGTGCATTAGTTAGGTTTCTTAGGGGGTAAAATTGTAAAAGCAGATGTTCGTCGATTGTAACCCTAGGGTTTCTATGTTCTATAAATAGAAACCTTAAAACCCTTTTTAGGTTATGCCTCTTCTTGTGCCTCATTTCATCTATCTAAATTCAAATCTGTAAATTTCTGTAAAGAAGGAAGAGAGCATCAAATAAAAATTAGGAGCAAGTTTTCTTTTCATTGCCCTAGTTAAATTTTATTTCCATGCCCTAGGTAATTTCTTTCTTGCCCTAACATAGATCTTTATTATCTGCCCTAGTTAGATAGTTAGAACATGTTATTCAATTCCCTAATGAGTCAGTAGTCTCCTCGCTTGTTAGGGTTAGATTTGGGGAAGGCTTGAGAGATGAAGATCTCTCACCCCTTTCTTGCCCATCACATGTATTTATAGGACTCCATGCATACATGCACACACCGCTCCCTACGGCACCCTATCCCACGAGGTAGCGGTGATACCGTAGTATAAACGACCGGTTGCGCATGTTTTCCATGGAGTTTAGGGTAAGGATTAAGAAAGGAAGGACAAGAACCTAGAGGAAGAAACATCGTTTCTTCCTGATGGTCCTAATCCCCTTTATTAATTATTACCATAACAACTAAATATCTTAAATAGGGCATAGAAAGCGGTGAGGGATATTGACTTTCCAAACTTAACCTAAACCGAACCCTAGCAAGATTCTAATTTTAGTCTAGATCAATCTTAGTTTTTAGATTTAATCAATCCGACACCAATAGGAATTAACTCGTTAGAACAATTAGGAAATACACAAAATCCCTGTGGACCGACCCGTACTCACCGGCTAGCTACCAAGCGACGCCGTTCTTGATTGCGGTTATAAATATTCTTGAACAAATCGGCGGGTTACGTAGGAATCCTGACATTCCCCTATTCCTTGCTCAGATTTATGACAGTCATAAAATAGAGCGGAACCACCATTCCCCAGCTCAGTATAATAAGCTGGTTTGGTCAATATATCCTTATTATTATCGTGATTAAGACGTGTCATGGTCGCTACCTGAAGAGAGAGAGAAGAAAACACTTTAGCGTGCGCTCTTGCAAGATTAGATTGGTTATTATCTTATCTAATCAGGATGGCACCCACTGTTTTTATCAAATCTTCCTTCAACCGTAAAAGGTAAGATTAGACGGGATTAATTACGCTCTATAAGTTCGCCAATCGGTCAGCCAGGCAGGTGTTGGTACTCCGAGAGAATCTCCCCTGTAAGTGAAACAACCCTAAATTTCCTGTACAACTTTCTGTAAAAAAATTTCTTAATTTAAAGAAAGGGGTACTTTTGCCTAAGCATAAGTTAAATATTTGTTTTGCTAATTAATAGCAAGAAGGAGCTTGTAGCTCATTGGTAATACCTTGCACTGCTGAACCAAGCCACCAGAGTTCAAATCCCATACCCTACATTATTTTTAATATTGTTTTATTTAGAATTTTTAGAATACCAAGTGTTTACACGTGCACTACACCCAAAAACCCTACTACACTCAAAAACCTAATAGTACCAGAGGCTACATGAAGCGATGGGGATCACTCCGGCCGCCGGACTCGGCCGGACCACCGAGTCACCAACTGAAGAAGTGTGGCTTTTGCTATCCCCTATACCCCTGTATGGTTTAAATCCTCATACCAGTAACAGAGACTATTTAAAACCCTATTTACTCCATTTTATTACATTTTTATTACTTTTTAATACATTTTTCAACTAAACCTTTCACCTACCCTAAATCCCCTAAATCCCAGCCTTACCCTATAAATACAACCCCTACACACACCCCCCTCACTCCAAAATTCTGATCAAAACTTTCAAGAAATTTCCTAGAACCTTAGTGTACTTTTGAAGTAGCGAAGGGTGAAGCTCCGACGATTTTTCCGGCGACAACCCTAGGAGTTCCCGGCGACGAAACGATGCACCGGCACCTTCTCCCATTTCCTCTTCATCACCCCTAAGTTCGAAACCCGTAAGTCCCACCTCCCTCTTCACTATTCTTCTCTAAAAAAATACGTAATTTCAAAACCCAACGGAATCAAAGTAAATCCGATTTCCGATTCGGTTCTTCCTAAAAACCTCACTTTTTCTTAAATACAATCACACAAAACTCTTACATGTTGACTATTAAACATTAATAAATATGTTGAACAAGTTTCATGACAATCTAATTCATTTTGTCACTTTTATCGTACTTTTTCACTAAAATACCATGTAGTTTCATTTCAACATTTAAATATCACAAACTTGCTATACCTTTAAGTAGATCATGAGGTAATGACCTCCCTCCTCACAACACTCATATGCAACATAGCACAATACCTTTCGGGAACATAGAATACGGGAAAACGAAACATTTCAAATAAATACCATGAATTAATAAAACCATTTTCTAAAGGATTAAGTATTTTACACAAATCTTTGCAAAGCACCACTACAACCCAATTTAGGGAACCCGACTTGGATGGTGCGGATTATCGCACATCCCTAGGCTTAGTAGTGCGAGATGCAGACCTCCGCAAGGAGCATTCGGTCTCGAAAGATTTAAAATACAAAAATCTTAAGAAAATGAGATTTCTAGAATTATAATATATATTAAAATTTATTTGTTTAAATATATATATATATATATATGTGTGTGTGTGTGTGTGTGTGTGTGTGTAATATAAAAATACCTATTTTTGTTATAATATAAATATTCCAACTTTTCCAAATCCAAGAATCACTTTACACTAAAATACCATGAATTCATACAAGTTCAACATTACAATTTAATACCATATAGTATGAAAATTAGGTTATTCTTATTAGAAATGTCACATGTATAAAATCTACATTTATTACAACTCTAAAGACGATAAATAAACACTTGAGGTGTATTTTGAAAAGTATACAAAAGTATTTTACATAAAACCCCCTCAAGTTCTATAAATTACCCTAAGGACCCTAGTAAACATAGGTTTAAGCGGGACCAGTCTCTTGAGCCTCAGGGAGCCGGAGATATGGGTGCTTGCCTATCTAAGGTAGACAACTTAACAACGGTGTTATCAATATCGTAATCTTCTTTGAAAAAGACACAAATCCTGACGCCCATGTGCAACGGTTACCGATAATATCAAAACAATCAGGACTTCAATTTACTTTTTGTCTGACTCAGACCGAGTCTCTTTAATAATAATCTGACTTGAATATGATTCAAGTACAATCTACAATATAACAATTCAACATGAATCCATGAATCCACATATTCAATCTATATTGACTGAATTGAACCATGGATATACTTCCATTTATATGATTCTCCAGTTACATCCATGATTCTCCAGTTACATCCATTTACTGATATCATGGTTTCGGCAAGTCATCGATACAATTCAATTTACAAGACAATACAATTCGATACATTACCATCAGTACAATCATTACTATCAAAACAATAAATACACGGGGTATTGGGGTAGTTCATGCATGAATCCAACAAAATCTCAAGAGTCTCCCTAGATCATGAATCCATGTCTACTAACACAAGCAAGATATCATGAGGGCCCGTGTTTCCATGCTCCTGGAGTGTGGCGTGTTGAATTTGGAATACTTCGACGACGGTCGAAGTCCCGCTACTAACATTTTATTCGGGCCCGTGGTTCCCTACCACTGGATTGGAGCCTGTTGGGTTTGAGAACACTCTTGAGATTGTTTGACATTCACCCTTGAACTTACGTTAACAACAACATTAACACTATAACAATATAATACAACTTTAAAAGCTACACTCTCCTTTTCTTCTTCTTCTCTACTTCTTCCTTATCTTTAGGACTTACCGAGCGATTTGTTCGCTGACGACATTCTCTTTCTTTTTTCTTTGAATATCAGGTGATTCAGATCTTCTAGAGATCGAGCCTACTAACGAGTACTTGGACCATCTTGCATACGATCTAGAGCTCTAGCTACATTGTACACATTTATTTCAGTACTTTTCCTTTTCTGTTATGCCACTCTTTAGGCGTTGCTTTCATTCAGATGTATTTACTTTTCCATGCATTGTACAAAAAGAATGTGAATAAATAAAGTTGTTGTTTTATTATATCTTGTCTCTTGTGGATTTCTTTTATATTTCTTAGTTACGCTTAGCGTATTTACTTTAGAGTAAATACGTAGCGGCATCGTCGTGCCCTCTACCCGTACACCGGGAAGCGAGGCATGACAGGTCTTGTTGGTGGCCCATGCAGGTCAGAGTTGTATGGAACACTGTCATGCAATTCTGTTCTGCATGAACAACCTAAGCAATTTACAATCATGTTCTTTGAATCTTATCAATTTCATATTCTTTGAATCATATAATTTGAATCTGTCCTAACCTAAATTTTTCATTCAAGGTTATGGATTTCCCAAACAACACCAGAACCAACTTCAACAACACTCCACCTCCACTACCAATCATACCTGCCGTTCCTGCTCCACCAAACGAGCAAACGTTTCTGCTTGAGGCAATCCGCAGCCTCCTAGAGTGACAACAACAGCTCTTGAACCGTCCCGAGGCTGAAGCACCTGGGGTGAAGCAATTCAAAGCTTTACATCCCAAACAGTTCTCAGGAAAGGGGAGCCCACTAGAAGCTGAGGAATGGGCTCAGAGCATCGAAGATGATCTGGCAGCAGCACAAGTGCCAGAAATAGCTTGGGTCCGAGTTGTAAAGCTGCAGCTCACGGACAATGCACGGGTTTGGTGGAAGGCGGAAGAAAGTCGTCTTGATCAACCCATCGAATGGAAGACTTTCCGAGATATGTTCGACGCAAAGTATTTACCTGAGACTGCCAGGTTTGACATGGAATAGCAGTTCATCCATCTGCAATAAGGTTCGATGTGGACCAAGTCAGTAGATGAGTATGACGCTGAGTTCACCATGCTCAGTCGGTAAGATATGTCTCAATGTTCGATTTTATATCACATACTACACAGCTAACACAAGACCGTAACAGGTTTGCGGCCCATCTCATACCGACTGATGAGATCAGAGCTAGAAGCTTTCAGCAAGGGTTAGACCCGGAAATCCATGCTGCATTAGCTACAGGGGATTTCCCAACCCATGATATGGCTTTGAAAGCTTCCCGAAGATATGAGGCAGTGGTAAAGAAGAAGGGCAGACCTCAATCTACCAGAGTGAAGCGCCCTGCCAACCAGATGGCAGGAGAAGCCCATCTAGACCTCCATTTGTACCAAGAAGACCGGGAGTACCAATCAACAGGCCCAGCCCAGCCTTTTGTACATACTGCAAGAGAGCTGGACATCTGATGGAGATTTGCCGACGAGCAAACGGTCTTTGCCTGATATGTAGATCACCCTCACATACCATAGGAACTTGCCCACATAACCGAACTAATCCTAATTCCGCAGCTAGACCAGCTTTCCAAGCCCCACCTACTCGGTTAACTCTTCCCGTACCACCTCCATGTGGACCACCTTTACCTCGACAATCAGCAATGTACCAGCATGCACGAAGAAACGTGCTGAGACTCCAGGCTTACAATTTGGCGGCCGTAGAAGCTGAGACGGTTGGCTAGGATAAATCTGGAAATTCTCTTCAACCTTTTCAAACCGTTGTATCACTTTGTTAAGTATTCATACACTATCACCAAACATTCCTTGAATCTGTTACACTTTTCTTTTATAAATTTCGAGGACGAAATTTTTATAAGGAGGGTAGAATGTAACAACCCTAAATTTCCTGTACAACTTTCTGTAAAAAAATTTCTTAATTTAAAGAAATGGGTACTTTTGCCTGAGCACAAGTTAAATATTTGTTTTGCTAATTAATAGCAAGAAGGAGCTTGTAGCTCATTGGTAATATCTTGCACTGCTGAACCAAACCACCAGAGTTCAAATCCCATACCCTACATTATTTTTAATATTGTTTTATTTTGAATTTTTAGAATACCAAGGGTTTACACGTGCATAACTCACAAAAACCCCCACTACACCCAAAAACCTAACAGTACCAGAGGCTACATGAAGCGACAAGGATCACTCCGGCCGCCGAACTCGGCAGGACCGCCGAGTCACCAACTGAAGAAGTGTGGATTTTGGTATCCCTTGCACCCCTGTATGGTTTAAATCCTCATACCAGTAGCAGAGACTGTTTAAAACCCTATTTACTCCATTTTATTACATTTTTATTACTTTTTAATACATTTTTCAATTAAACCATTCACCTACCCTAAACCCTAGCCTTACCCTATAAATACAACCACTACACACACCCTTCACTCCAAAATTCTGATCAAAACTCTCAAGAAATTTCCTAGAACCTTAGTGTACTTTTGAAGTAGCGAAGGGCGAAGCTCCGACGATTTTTCCGGCGACAACCCTAGGAGTTCCCGGCAACGAAACGACGCACCGGCGCCTCCTTCCGTTTTCTCTTCATCACCCCTAAGTTCGAAACCCGTAAGTCCCACCTCTTTCTTCACTATTCTTTTCTAAAAAATACGTAATTCAAAAACCCGACGGAATCGAAGTAAATCCGATTTCCGATTCGATTCTTCCTAAAAACCTCACTTTTTCTTAAATAAAATCACACAAAACTCTTACATGTTGACTATTAAACATTAATAAACATGTTGAACAAGTTTCATGACAATCTAATTCATTTTTTCACTTTTATCGTACTTTTTCACTAAAATACCATGTAGTTTCATTTCGACATTTAAATATCACAAACTTGCTATACCTTTAAGTAGATCACGAGATAATGACCTGCCTCCTCACAACACTCATATGCAACATAGCACAATACCTTTCGGGAACATAGAATACGGGAAAACAAAACATTTCAAATAAATTCCATGAATTAATAAAACCATTTTCTAAAGGATTAAGTATTTAACACAAATCTTTGCAAAGCGCCGCTACAACACAATTTGGGAAACCCGACTGGGATGGTGAGGATTATCGCACATCTCTGGGCTTAGTAGTGCGAGATGCAAACCTCCGCAAGGAGCATTCGGTCTCGAAAGATTTAAAATACGAAAATCTTAAGAAAATGAGATTTCTAGAATTATAATATATATTAAAATTTATTTTTTTAAATTTATATATATATATATATGTAATATCAAAATACCTATTTTTGTTATAATATAAATATTCCAACTTTTCCAAATCCAAGAATCACTTTACACTAAAATACCATGAATTCCATACAAGTTCAATATTACAATTTAATACCATATAGTATGAAAATTAGGTTATTCTCACTAGAAATGTCATTTGTATAAAATCTACATTTATTATAACTCTAAAGACGATAAATAAACACTTGAGGTGTATTTTGAAAAGTATACAAAAGTATTTTACAAAAAAACCCTCAAGTTCTATAAATTACCCTAAGGACCCTAGTAAACATAGGTTTAAGCGGGACCAGTCTCTTGAGCCTCAGAGAGCCGGAGATATGGGTTCTTGCCTATCTAAGATAGACAACTTAACAACGGTGTTATCAATATAGTAATCTTCTTTGAAAAAGACACAAATCCTGACGCCCATGTGCAGCTGTTACCGATAACATCAAAACAATCAGGACTTCAATTTACTTTTTGTCTGACTCAGACTGAGTCTTTTTAATAATAATCTGACTTGAATATGATTCAAGTACAATTTACAATATAACAATTCAACATGAATCCATGAATCCACATATTCAATCTATATTGACTGAACCGAAGCATGGATATACTTCCATTTACATGATTCTCCAGTTACATCCATGATTCTCCAGTTACATCCATTTACTGATATCATGGTTTCGGCAAGTCATCTATACAATTCAATTTACAAGACAATACAATCCAATACATTACCATCAGTACAATCATTACTATCAATACTATAAATACACGGGGTATTGGGGTAGTTCATGCGTGAATCCAACAAAATCTCAAGAGTCCACCTAGATCATGAATTCATGTCTACTAACACAAGCAAGCTATCACGAGGGCCCGTGTTTCCATGCTCCTGGACTATGGCCTGTTGAGTTTGGAATACTTCGACGACGGTCGAAGTCCCGCTACTAACATTTGATTCGGGCCCGTGGTTCCCTACCCCTGGATTGGAGAATGTTGGGTTTGAGAACACTCTTGAGATTGGTTGAAATTCACCCTTGAACTTATGTTAACAACAACATTAACACTATAGCAATATAATACAACTTTAAAAGCTACACTCTCTCTTTCTTCTTTTCTACTTCTTCATTATCTTTGGGACTTACCGAGCGATTTGTTCGCTGACGACATTCTCTTTATTTCTTCTTTGAATGTCATCAGGTGATTCGGATCTTCCAGAGATCGAGCCTACTAGCAAGGACTTGGACCAGCTTGCATACGATTCAGAGCTCTCGCTACATTATAAACTTTTATTTCAGTACTTTTCCTTTTATGTTATGCCACTGTTTAGGCGTTGCTTTCTTTCAGATGTATTTACTTTTCCATGCATTATACAAAAAGAATGTGAATAAATGAAGTTGATGTTTTATTATATCTTGTCTTTTGTGGATTTCTTTTATATTGCTTAGTTACGCTTAGCGTATTTACTTCAGAGTAAATACGTAGTGGCCTCATCGCGCCCTCTACCCGTACACCGGGAAGTTGGGCGTGATAGTAAGTGTATCTTAGCACCTCTACTTTGGATTAAACATCTATATGTGAAGGATTTTAAAATTTTAGAGAGATAAAGCACACAAACCACGAATCGAACTAGAGATTAGGGTTACTATAAAAAGCTAAGAGTGTAAAAACCTAAGAGAAAGAGAACTACAACCTTTGTAGACCACTCCTTCTCTTCAATGGCTCTGTGTAGAAGTCCTTGGGCTCCTCTTGGCTCCACTTGAAGCTTGGAACAACTCCGCTTGAAGTCTTCGATGTCTACGATGATCCACCATGGAGAATCTTATACTCAAATACTTGCTTCACTAAACTAAGTAGAAGTGAAGCTAACAACCTGTTGGATATATATATATGTATGCCCTAGAGGCCATTATATGTATAGTGGATGCTTGGACATGAATATATGTATATAGATGACTTTCTTGCTCGACATGATAGTATGCTATCTGGTTTACTTTATCTTGACATGTTCATTTGATCATGCATTTTACTCATTTGGTACATGTTGATAAAGCCCATAGGATATTTGCTTAACTACTGCGACTATGATGCAGATCATAATGGGACACGTGTAGTTTATAAGCATATCCTTGAACTATTCCTAGTCGTGGGTGTATCGAGACGGGGCATCGATATTCCAGAGTAGACTAGCGTATACCATTCTTGTCCCATGTGATGGGCGATGGATGATCCCTTATCCATCTGGTGTGATGATACCAAAGATTGTATATGGGTGCTCAGTGGAGACTGGATACACTGAACGGACTCGCCGAGAACTCCTATGTGGTATTATATATATTGTCGGATAGCATGTCACGACCCAAGTTTGGATGTGACCGGCACTTAGATTGTATCATATCTAAAGATATGCACACAGTCCAAGTAAGCCGAAAACTAAGATCAAAATCCTTTTTGTGGAATTCTTTATATAGAAATTTTAGTTTTTAAAGTAAAAATCACATGTTATGAAGTTAAAATATTAAACAAGTATAAGGTGTTAAGTTTAGTTGCATCCCTAGTTGGGATCAACAATATCAACAGCGGAAAATAAAATCTCAGTATATAGGACATCAATACGAATCCCAGACATAAAGAAATGAATTAACAATTTATAGAACTTAACGATCTCAACTGTCAAATAATATACATATCATCTCTCACTCCAGTCAAAATACAGGTCTGATGGAGATTTTCTAGATACAAGATACAATACTAAAAGAGAAGGTTACTACATATGTAACCCACCAATCAAAAAATGTGATAAAGCTGCAAACGTAGATCTGCACCGCAGCTAACCGTCCCCTCTACTCCTGCAAGGAACTGTGGCACAACGGGGGTGAGTTTCCAACTCAGTGAATATAACTAACATATAACGGTTAATAATGTAAATATGACGATCATACTAACAGAAATATGAACAAGTATGACGTATGATTATATGTGGAAATCATGAATCTATACTACGAATCTCATAGTCAAAACTGAAATCACATCATTTATCTCCAATAAAATTCATTTCCCCGTGTCCATCATCGACACAAAACTTCTATTTCTCACAGGCATCATTCCTCGAATGATCCTGAAATCAACAAAGTCCACTATATATCCGACTGTATTCCCCACCGACTCAGTCTGGATAAAACTGTAAATCCGTAACCGTATATCCACCGACTCGGTTCGGAATAATACTATAAATCCGTAACCGTATATCCACCGACTCGGTTCAGAATAAAACCAAATCATAAAAACATCTCAGGGTGTACATGTCACATCAATCATGAAAATCACTGGATTTATGTAATAGTATTCAAAACTCAAAACAATAAATCCTCAATAATATCATTACCTCTTACATAAACATAGAATACTCAGATTTTAAACATGATATTTATGATGCAATTTACTACTATTATTGGGGTGTAAGATACGATATGAATCATTTTAACAATAAATTTGCTAGGTGTAAAAATAACATGGTAATATCGACGAGGTGTGTGTAACATATAAGATGTGCACGTGGCATGACTCGTCGATACTTGTGTAGTGTTCTAGCAACTAAACAAGTATATATGAATGATGAATGCATATTGTTAAATTGGCATAACAAAAAATAAATCATTAAGTTAAATAAAACTACGGGCGTATCACGCCATCTTTACACAATTCCCCGGTAGATATTTAGTCTACTCACCGGAAACGTCGAATCCATTCAGGAATTGCCAATCCTTTCCCTTTCCTTGCTGCCTCCGTAAATCTGTATTCGAATCTAATATCACAATTTAATTTATATAAGTAAACGGCTACTCCGACATGACGGAAATGAAAAACACCCGTCCCCACGTACTAGTTATATTGTATACGACTATATCGAATTATTAACCACTTAACCTTACTGGATTTTTAACTCAAATCTGTATCGCGACAGAAAACAGTTCGCCATACGCTTTAACCGTGTCGTATTTGGTGTTTTAAGATATCCTTTCTGATATACGCTTCCAGATTCTATCTGCAGTGAAAATAATTTATTTAAACAACACCAAAATGGCCAAAATGATTTACAGAAACCTACACAATCACCCAAAATACCCTATCTACCCACAAATCCGGCGACGCCGGATTTCCCTTCTTGGTCGCTGGCCCAAATTAGAGCCCTCTGGTTCGTGATCCTATGGTTTGCTCTAGGTGTTACATACATCATTTTAGCACTGTTTTGTTAAGTTTATTTTTCTTTGAATAATAGCAGATTTACACAGAGCCTAGTTTGGACAAAAATACGAAATTATAGGACATTGTCCATTTCAATTTAAACTAAGCTACAGAATTTAAATCTCCTACTGTGACTAAGAATTTTACCCTCCAAAAAGTTGTTGGAATAACCCCTCCAAGATGCTAAGCCCCTTGTCCTAGCTTGATGGTGATGAAAACCTACCTTCCTTCTTCTTCTTCTTCCTCTTGTTCTTTCTTTTTCTCTTTATTTTAGTTTTGATTTCAGAAATTTTCAGATTTAATTTTTGTAATAGATCTGAACATATCCTATATATGAGAAGAGGGAAGGGTGAGGTGGTATAAAGAGGTGTCAAGGGTTGAAGAGTGCTCATTTCATGCAAGGAGGAGGTGTGAGGTGAGTGTTGTGCATGCAAGTATGAGGTGTGCTAGCCTTATCTTCATGATTTGTTTTAATTTGAAAATAATTTCTGAACTAAATGATTTTCCATCCCATTTCCATTTACACCCTTAACAATTTTCCATTTGCACAATAATCCTAAACTTTACCTAAAAACCCCTCACAACTTAGTTTATTATAAAACACACATTTTATTAAAATGAAGCTAAAATTGTCACTAAAACCCTTATAACTTATTTATGTTGCATACTAAAATTTTTATTTAAATTGTTTTACATAGAACTTATGAAAATTGACTTATTTGTTGTTAACAACTTTGTGATTTATCATATTATTATTAAATTAAATTTATTTTATTTATTTCTAAATTTTCAGAATGCTACAATATCCCCCCTTAAGAAAATTCGGTACCCGAATTTAAAATAATTAACTAGACATACCTTCGAAAAGATGTGGAAATTTCTTTCGCATCGCATCCTCGGTCTCCCAAGTAATCTCCTCGCGATTCTTTCCTTGCCAAAGAACCTTTACTGACGGAAGTACCCTCGATCGTAGTTTCTTTGCCTGCCTGTCAAGAATAGTGACTGGCTGCACTGTGTAGGATAAATCCGGCTCAAACTATAAGGTCTGATACTGGATCGTGTGAGATGGATCGTGAATATACCTGCGAAGCATCAAAACGTGGAACACCGGATGCACATCGGGAAAACTCGTTGGAAGTGCTAAACGATAAGCTACAGCACCCACTCTCTCCAAAATCTCGTAAGGTCCGACATATCTGGGGCTGAGCTTCACCTTTTTCCCGAAACGCATCACACCTTTCATTGGAGATGCCCGAAGGAACACATGATCTCCCACTCCAAACTCGAGTCTACGACGCCGTCGATCTGCATACGATTTCTGTCTGCATTGGGCCGCCTTCATTCTATCCCGTATCAACTGAATCTTCTCTGTAGTCTCATGTACTATCTGCGGTCCCAAGATGCAACTCTCGCTCAGTTCCGTCCAGCAAACGGGTGATCGACATTTCCTCCCATACAAATCTTCAAAGGGTGCCATCTGGATCATCTCCTGAAAACTGTTGTTGTACGAGAATTCTATCAAAGGTAGGTGACGATCCCAACTACCACCGAAATCAAGGCTTCAAGCCCTAAGCATATCCTCTAGTATCTGAATGGTCCGCTCCGACTGACCATCTGTCTGTGGGTGAAAAGCTGTACTAAAACTCAACCGTGTACCCAAAGCTTCTTGAAGTTTCTGCCATAGCCTGCTAGTAAACTGGGTACCCCTATCTGAAACTATGCATGTCGGAACTCCATGCAGACGTACAATCTCATCAATATAAATTTGGGCATACTGTGTAAAACCATATGTCGTCTTCACTAGGAGAAAATGAGCTGCCTTTGTCAATCTATCAACAATCACCCAAATGGAATCATGCCCTCTGCTAGTCCTGGGTAGACCCACCACGAAATCCATGGAAATCTGTTTCCATTTCCACTCTGGAATGGGTAATGGCTGCAACTCTCCAGCTGGTCTCTGGTGTTCTGCTTTGACTTGCTGACAAGTCAAGTATCTCGAAACATATTCCGCAACATCCCTCTTCATTCCTTCCCACCAGTAAACATCCTTCAGATCATGATACATCTTGGTGGAACCAGGATGAATACTGTATGCTGATCTATGGGCCTCCTCTAAAATCTCACGCCTCAATCCGTCAGAATCTGGCACACAGAGACGAGTCCTAAAACGTAATACTCCATGATCATCAATCACAAACTCCGTCTCACCGCCCTGCCTAACCTGATCCATAATCTCCATCATACGAGTATCTGCGGGCTGTGCCTCTCGAATGCGATCCAATAACTGAGGTCGGGTGCGAACATGTGCTAGCTGGCCTCCTGCCGATATGAACTCAAACTGTATACGACTATCACATAAGACCTGCCATTCTGTAGAAGACTGTCTCTGCAAGACGAGCAAATGAGATAAGCTACCTCCAGGTCTCCGACTCAAAGCATCTGCTGCAACATTCGCTTTGCCTGGATGATACAAGATCTTACAATCGTAATCTTTCACCAGTTCCATCCATCTACGCTGCCTTAGGTTCAGATCTCTCTGCTGAAAAATATAGTTTAAGCTCTTATGATCTGTGAAGATTTGGCACGACTCTCCATACAAGTAATATCTCCAAATCTTCAATGTGAATACCACAACAGCCATCTCTAGATCATGAGTGGGGTAGTTTTGTTCGTGCCTCTTCAACTGCCGAGAAGCATAAGCTACAACCCTGCCGTGCTGCATCAGCACACAGCCTAAACCCACTCTAGAAGCATCACAATACACAACAAAACCACCTGACCCGGAAGGTAAAGATAATACAGGTGCAGTCGTCAAGCGTGTCTTCAACTGCCGAAAACTATGCTCGCATGCATCTGTCCACTGAAATGGAACCTCCTTCCTAGTCAATCCGGTCAAAGGTGCAGCGATCCGTGAAAAATCCTGCACGAAGCGTCGGTAATAACCTGCCAGACCTAAGAAACTCCGAACCTCTGTAACTGACACAGGTCTGGGCCAGTGCTGTACCGCTTCAATCTTCTTTGGGTCCACACATATACCCTCTCTCGTGACCACGTGACCCAAGAACTCTACACTATCGAGCCAAAAAGTATACTTAGAGAAATTTGCAAACAGCTGATGCTCTTTCAAGGTCTGCAACGTAATACGCAGATGCTGCTCGTGCTCCGTCTGACTCCGAGAATAAACAAGAATGTCATCTATGAACACTATAATAAATTGATCAATAAAGGGTCTGAATATACGGTTCATCATATCCATAAAAGCTGCTGGAGCGTTGGTGAGTCCGAACGACATCACCAGAAATTCATAGTGCCCATATTTAGTGCGTAACGCAGTCTTCAGAATATCGTCTTTCCGAACCTTCAACTGGTGATACCCTGACCGTAAATCGATCTTTGAGAAGTAACCATCTCCCTGCAACTGATCGAATAAGTCATCTATATGTGGTAGTTGCTACCTGTTTCGCACAGTGACACGATTCAGCTGTTGGTAGTCGATGCACAGTCTCATACTACTGTCCTTCTTCTTTACAAATAAGACAGGAGCTCCCCACGGTGATACACTGGGACGAACAAGCCCTCTATATAACAACTCTTGCAATTGGCTTTTGAGTTCCTTCAATTCCGTCGGTGCCATTCGATAGGGTGGTATAGAAATAGGCCCCGCACCCGGAATCAAGTCAATGCAAAATTCAATGTCACGATCGGGTGGCAATCCTGGTAACTCAGCAGGAAACACCTCAGGAAATTCTCGTGCGATCGGAACCTGGTCCAATGGAATCTCAGCGACCCCTAAGTCCTGAACAAAAGCCAAGAACCCATGACAACCCTTCTTCAAGAGTCGCCCCGCACAAAGAGCAGAAATCATGATGGCCGGAGTTATTTTACAATCCCCCTGCACAACAAACACCGGTTCACCTGGAAAAAAAAATCTAACCGCCTTTCCCCGCAATCTACATAGGCATGACAGGCGGCCAACCAATCCATACCAAGGAGTATATTAAAATCTAGCATATCCAGGAGAATCAGATCAACTAGCGAATCCCTATCACCAATACACACAGAACATGACCTGAATACGTGCCGAGCTATAAAAGAATCTCCCACCGGGGTAATCACTACTAATGGTAACTCGAACAACGATGACTCCTTCCCCAAAGAAAGTGCAAATCGTGAAGATACATAAGAATGTGTAGAACTGGGATCAAATAAAACATGTGCCTCTAACGAGCATACTGTAAGAGTACCTGTCACGACTGCATTTGATGCCTGGGCATCCTGGGGAGTCAGCACAAATACCCGTGCCTGGCCCCTGCCCGCATCCTGTCGTCCTCTACCTCTATCTTCTCGACCTCTCTGAGAACGTCCCGCAAAGCCTCGACCTCATGGTGCAACTGCCTGGCGTGTAGCGCCAACTTGGGGAGGAAGTAAAGCCATCGGCGTAGAAAGTGGAAGGGGTAAAGCGGCCTGTGGAGTAACAGTCCCACTATAACGTGTACACCCTCTAGTCGTATGCCCTGGACGCCCGCAATTATAACATGTAAGTGGGGTCCCCTGATCATCGGGGTATGAACTGAACATTTGGCCCTGAGTCCAACCTCGTCCGAAACTGCGGCCTGGAGTATATCTTCCTCTACCTCCACCAAACTGTCTAGCCAGTGGCCCGGTCGGCCTACTCCTCTTTGGCTCCGGAACAACCACTGCCTCTCTCAACCGCTCCTCTACTCGTATTGCTGCAACCATGGCCTGCGCATACGTATCAAAATTGTTAGTTATATGTATGCCCTAGAGGCCATTACTGTACACAGGATGTATATTGTAGTGGATGCTAGGATATATATAGGGAGGACTTTCTTGCTCGACATGAAAGTATGCTATCTGGTTACTCTTTACCTTAACGTGTATACTGATTGTCTCTCTGTTACATGTTGGTAAAGCCCTTAGGATGTGTACTTGACTACCTGGACTATGATGCAGATCATACTAGTGGGGACATGGTAGTCCATAAGTACATCCTTCAAGGTCCCTAGTGTAACGTTTTGAAAATCGTTTCGATGAAATTTCGGAAAATCGGTAAAATAAGGGGGTTTTATGTAAAAAGTCAAAATACAAATATCTTATTATAAAAATTAAATATACATATTCTAGCTATATAATTACTAGTATTTTGTGTTTATTGAGCCACTGGTGAAATTTCAAATTTTCTGAAAAAAATTATTTTTATTATTATTTTAAGCCGTCACTAATACATTTAATTAGGGAAAATTACAAATTGGAATGAGTTGAAACAAATTTTGTGCATTATAAAACTTTAAATAAAATTTTATCATGTGGTTTTTGAAACGAAATCGTTTGCCAAAACGATTTAGAAATTATTGAAGAAAAAAGGCTTAAATAGTGAAGTTAATGTAAATCGAAATTGGGGTATAATATTTATCATGTTTCCTCACACACACACACCTCACACTCTCTCTCCCTCCTCTCTTTTTCTGGCCTGCACATGGGCAGCAGCCCCTCACCCAATTTACCACTCAAATTTAAGAAAAAGAAAGCAAAGGACATAGAATAGAATAAAGAAAAGAAGCATGGATGTATACATGTGAGGTATGGGTCTTATTTTCTTCATTTGACCTCCCAAACTCACCCACACCTCTCTCTTTCCCTCCCTTGAAGCTGCTGGCCGAGCCCCTCCCCTTCTTGCTACCCCAAATTTTCCCCACCTCCTTTTCACTCCAAAATTCTTCATTTATGCCTCAAAAATCATCACAAAGTCACACTAATTCATCATTAAACCCTATCCATTATTCTTGGATCAATCAAGCATGGATTTTGGAGCATGAAACCATTGTTGGAGGCTAAGATTTTTGCAAGTTTGATCTCAAGCTTGTGAGGTATAATCATAACCTTATGCTTAATTTGTTGTTTAATTACTTGAATTTAGCTAATTATAAGCTTAATTAGGTTTTAATTTCAAAACTTGGAAATTCAAGAATGGGGTTTAAATGATAATTAGGGTTTTGGGTATTTGGATCATGGTTGTTTGTTGTATTTAAGATCTTAAGACATGTAAAGGCAAAGCTAGTTACTAGTTGCTAATTATTAGTTTAAAAATTTTGCTAATTATGCTAACTTTGCAAACTATGTTTTTGGAAATTGATTAAATGATTGACATAAAAATCTAATTAGGGTATGCATGACATTATTAACATTATAAGTTATAGTTTAATACTTTAGATCATTCAAAACCAAGCTAAATTGTTGTTTGTGCATTTTTACTATGAAATTGTTAAAATCGGATAAATTTGCAAACTAGAATTTTGGGTTTAATGAAAATTGATGAGATTAAATTATGAAAATGGTTTGGGTGGATTAATCAAGATATTTAGTGAACATTGTAGCCGCTGGAAATGTTAAAACATCTAGATTTGAACTAAATTGGCAATTGTTGCTTACTACAGTTTCGGAAAAATAGCTTTTAAAGCGAATTTGAAGTTTTGATGATTTAAACCCTATTTCATATATATATTTAGTGTGTTGTGAAACCACGAATGGTGCATTTGAGTTTTTCTCGATCACTCGGCATTTGTACGCCGATGTCGAGGGTTTTTGGGTTGATTTGAGAAGCAAACCATAGGTTTTGACCTATGTGGGATTCGTGAATCGTTCTGGTCATGAGTCGGATTTTAATGCGATACGGTGCGTTATGATATGTAGGTACCCCCATGTAGACTTCGAGACGACAAGCAAGCGCGTGGCGACATCGGCACCGGCGAGCGAGGTTCAGGTGAGTAGATTTATATCTATGGGGAGAAGTCGGGTGGATGGCGTATAGCACCCCCGCAGTCCGTGGTGGTGTATACGGATGCGTATACACACCAACATTTATTATATGTTATTTGGGATTAATAACGTTGCTTAGGATGGATATTGGTGTGTTGGATTACTTTAGTGTTGCGAACCCTAGGGTAGTGTTACACACACATACACGCATACATACTTGCATACATTCCTATTGATATGTGCTCATGGGATTCTTTATAGTTATATGTTCACATGGGTATGGGACTATGTGTTCACATACGGATTGAGGATGATACTTGGGGTTGAGCTGAGTCGATGAGATTGGATCGAGGCCGTGAGATCGGTGATATAGCAGGGTTCGTATCTTAGATACGACATGACGTTGTAGCGGGTCCTTGACGTAGTGTTTCACACACGTCCATGCTTACGTAGGCGGTATCAGTATGGTACTAGACATAGATCAGTACCCCGATCATGATATTTGATAAAGAGGATACCAGGTGAATAGTATGATGAATGTGATATTGACCCGTACCCAGATTTGGGATGCCGTACGACGGATTTACGTACGAGCTATATTTTGATGTTTGATCCGCACTCTTGACTTGGGATGTCTGATTATAGATATGGTATCGGATATGATACTATTGAGGCGGGATCACCGACTATACATATACAGGTAGGTATATGTATCGACTCAGATAATAGGCAGTTTCCTTACCTGTAGTTCAGCTTGTTAGTTCAGCCGTATAGTTTAGTGTAGTTAGATTAGATTAGACTTCTTACCTATTTCAAAAACTAACGAATCGTGGGCATTTTTAAAGACAGCTCAAGGGAATCTACGGATATTTCAAAAACGACGTATCTTTTCATAAAAACACCGTAGCCCTATTTTCAAAACCCCATGATTCGTGTTATTTCAAAAGGCACCATTCGTAGGACTTATATTAGATTGTTGTAGATTAGTTATCGTTGTATCTAGTATTCAGCTCCCGCACATTATTGCTGTTCGCTCTGCCTCGCATACTTATTGTGCTGCATATTCCATTATTGATATCATGCTGTTAGGACACCAGCACCATTACCGATGATGCGTATGTACCACGTACACCTACTTGCCGGCTCACACACACCTTCATCGGTAATTGCCATGTCACGTACACTTTAGAGAATATATTTGCTTGACTTAGCTTGTTAGCTAGTAGTTTTGACATGATAATAGTGTACTTTCCTTATATGCCATATTAGACATTTCAGTTATTACTTTCTACTTCATGCATATTGTTATTCATTGTTATACCGCACACATGGATTCTCATGCCTTTATTCACTAGTTTATGTGCTATTGAGGTTTTGGACTCGGATTTTCTTGATATTTCTGGATTTGGGAACCGTGGAGATTTCAAAAGAGAATATGTAATTGTTTTAAAAACCCGGTTACCCTGGATATGATATTTCAGTGCGTCCACCATGTGTTTTCTCGGTGCTGAGAGCGACATGTGAGACCCGAGTTCGAGGAGTGGAGGAACCATTTCGGGTACATGGTGGACCCGGTAAGGTACCCCGGGGCAAGAAGCTCGTGGTGATGACGATGAGCCTGGCAGGGGGAGACTACCTACCGGTGATATTACCCGACGCGTCGGATATCCGGAGGATACCGTCGTGGTCTTGAGATGGATGGTAGGGGCTGGTCTGGACTGGCGGCGCCCTAGATATTGTGATTTAGATATTGAGATTTTGAGACATTGAGATTTATGTTTTGTGTCGATGCTAGACACCGTTGGTTTTGATTTCAGTTATGATACCTCATTTGAAAAAATACAAAGGAAATCTCACTAATTTATGAAAACAGTTTCTTCATTTACATGTATGCTGTTTTCATGCATTCATACCTCACTCATATGATATATTGCTACCTGAGGCACTGACACTGGCACATGAAATTACACTCGGGTTAGATATTACCCTAGACATTGTCATAAGCTGCCTGTTATACATATATTTGAGGATATATTATGATCATTGACCTAGGTTGCGTTATTTATGCGATTTCTGTGCGTAGATGTTTTTCTATTCACGAGTTGGCAACTCACCCCCGTTGTGCCCCAGTTTCTTGCAGGTTTGCCGTACAGGTTTCATTACGGCTTTGCTGGCACTATTTCCATTCCGGGTGGCTTGCTAGTAGGTGGGTTATGTGTATCTCACCTATCTTTATATCTTGTATATCATTATTCAGTTGTATCTAGAAGTTCCATCAACCAAACATGTTTTTATTGAGATAGAGACCAGTGTTGTTTATTCTTTCGACCTTAGAGTCGCTCGTTATATTTCTGGTAGTTTTGAGTTCCTTTTGAGTTTTGATCCTCGCCGTTGGCGTTGTATATTATATTGCTTGTGTGGTTGTGACCGTCGATTGACGAAGAGCTAGCTCCCGCTTGGGGATGCCTTTTTTCTTGATTTCGTATACTATTCATGTTGTATCCCGTTTGGGGGCCAGTATTTACAAAGGAGACTCTGCCGAAATTTTCAGTAAATTTTTGATGCTTTTAAAAACCGCATAATTCGGCTTATGCTATGGAAACTACTTGCTTTGATTTGGTTTTTCCTGCACTCTACTACTTTTCTTGGTTTGGATTTCTGGGTTTTCGGTTTACTTAGATTACGTACGCCTCGAGACGTTCGTAGTTTAAGTGCCGGTCATGTTCCGTACTTTCGGGTCTTGACAAAGTTGGTATCACAGCGTTAGGTTTTACCTTCGGAGCGTAGGATGACCCTTGGTTGATGGAATAGGTGACTAAAGTAGAGTGACGTACCGTTGGTATGTTCCGCGGCATATTTACGACACGCCACTCCACTTAAGAAGCCTTAGGATGTACATTTCCTTGTTCAGTATTATATTCCTTCCTGATCTAGCCTCGTCGGCACCAGTTTGGTTTTGTTGCCACGATTACGGGCAGGGAGAGCTACGGCTAGAGTTGCGGTCAGCACGAGCTCGGCACGAACGAGGACTGACCAGGGCATGATTCCGGCGACACCCGATTGTGGAGATGTGTCTTTTGACTGTATTTCCGCGCCACGAGCGTTTGGCGGATCGCCTTTATGAGGTTACTTGGATGTGCTGATCGACATTAGAGGATTGAGCCAGTGATAGAGGCCAGCCAGATCTTGATGACCGTTGGTGTGTTGCTTATTCATGATGATCAAGGCATTGTTCAGCGTGCAGACGAGCGAGCCAGTTATTGCTGCGAACGACGAGGTATTGCCCCAGATGTTGGAGTTAGTGCAGAATGAGTTGTACTAAGAGATGATAGAAGGTCGCTAGTCATCGTGGATGAATGACTAGGACATGTGGATCGTTCGCCTAACCCGATGCGAGGTCATCAGATAGACTGATTCTAGCTAGAGACGACTTCACGTGGAGACGTTGGGAGTCGACAGAGACGATCGAATGTCAGAAACCTATTATTCCAAGTTTAAAGTAGTCGGAAAGACATGCAGGCAATTCTATGGTCCCTCTAGAAGAATGAAACCCTAACTCGACTTAATGACCGTGTGAAAGCCTTTGAACCTTCGGGTTTGCGGCAGTTCTACGGCGCCATTAGTGAGGCTTGGGTTTGCCCTTCTACGGCTGGACCACCGATGCTGTGGTATGTAATCGATACTATTAAACTGTGCCCAAAAGGTTGAGCTCTTGGGGGATTATGAGGTTTTGACGACTCGATCGGATGGCTCGACTTAATTCGGATGCTAGGTGGTGAGATGCATTCTTGGGAGACTCCAGATACGAGGATAGCCGTTGGAACTCAGTCCATGCAGCCGCGACGAGACGAGTCCAAAGCAGACGACATTAGAGAAAAGTGGAGTAAGAGGTTCGCACCAGATCTAGATGAGATGACGTTCCACTCCGCCGACATCAGAGAGGCGATGCGCATGCCGAGGCATGGTACTTGGACTTACCTTCCAGAAGGAGTCGCGATGAGTATGCAGTCGTTCCAGAGCAAGATGCAGATATAGGAAAGGACAATGACTTCCGGACAGTTGGCAGAGACGATACATGGAAGAGACCGTGAGCAGGATTCCTTCCAGGACACTACTGCAATGATACTTGCACCCAGGATCAGATGTGTCACGTGCATTCAGAGAGCCAGAGGCCGACGCAAGTGATATGCTGCCTTGACAGGGCCGATGAGCCGATGGATTGTGAGATTGGTAATCCACGGAGAAGACTTGGACCCAGGAGTGGTCATGTTACGCACACCAGCAGACCAGAGTTCATGATCATCGACGAGACGTCCCACTAGTGACCGCGACAGTTGGCCCGAGATTCTTAGAGGATGCACTTGAGCGGTACTGTTCTGCCATTATTGATTTCGATGTTTTGGGTGATTTATTCGTATGATTTGATTTTGATGATTTAGGATTTACGATCTTTGCACAGTGTTGCACTTGATATCGTTTTCGTGCTTTAGTTTCACATATTTGTGATTTTACGGTTTTAAACAGTTGAGTTGATTTTGTGCGTATGCACGCACGCGATTTGGTTCCTGCACTCTGTATAGTTTATATATGCTGGCAGTGCAGTGACATGTATTTTGTGCACTTGGATACACTGGATTTCGATTTCGAGGGTGATGCTCGACATTTGTTTTGTGCATTTTATGCACCGGATTGGATTTTTAGCGCCTGTTGGGCGCCTGTTACGAGATGCGATTTGGTGCACACCAGATGTACTAATTCGAGATTTTTCGTGCATGTCAGATGCACCTGATTTTGCTGTCGGGCACACACGTTGCCTACGACAGATGTTTCGTGCACACCCGATGCACTTAGATGTTTCTGTGCGCATGTATGGCACATTCATGGATTTTGATTTCCGTGCGCACCAGACGCACGTAGCATTTATGTGCATATTTTGGGATTTATGTCGTATAGAGCAGTACGTTTTTATGATATTGCTATGTGTTTTCGTACTGAGCAGGACTAGTCAGAGGACAGTATCTGAATATATTTTGCATGCATTGATAGTTATTGAGGGGATTTCCAAAAAGCGAGCTATAGCCTCAGTATTTACCTACGTGTCTGATATGACACGAAATGTTTAAAACAAGGAGACCCTTCTAAATTGTTTCCAAAACGGCGGAACGTACATTTCAAACAAAGGTATATATGTATATAGTTATTTCCTTATGATAGACGTCCGCCACTGTGCAGTGTTATACGCGTGCACAGCGACTTAAAGAGATTTGGCATGCATTTCCTTCAGATACTTACATATATAGATTCGATATTTACTTGTATAGTTTCGAGTTATGTCATATTGGTTTTGATTTGGATTTGGCATTGATGTCTTCTCTATGACTCCGATGATTGCGGGATGCTTGACGGAGTTTCGATTTGAGTTATATGCTCATTTTTCAAGCGTATGCGCTGCGCTACGATTTGTTTTATGTGGTTACAATTTCGGAGCCCCGACGACTTGACGGTTTTTCTTAGATGTTTTAGTATTTGGGGAGTTTGAATTTAAATTCGGGGACCGAATTTCTTTAAGGGGGGAAGATTGTAACGTTTTGAAAATCGTTTCGGTGAAATTTCGGAAAATCGGTAAAATAAAGGGGTTTTATGTAAAAAGTCAAAATACAAATATCTTATTATAAAAATTAAATATACATATTCTAGCTATGTAATTACTAGTATTTTGTGTTTATTGAGCCACTGGTGAAATTTCAAATTTTCTGAAAAAAATTATTTTTATTATTATTTTAAGCCGTCACTAATACATTTAATTAGGGAAAATTACAAATTGGAATGAGTTGAAACAAATTTTGTGCATTATAAAACTTTAAATAAAATTTTATCATGTGGTTTTTGAAACGAAATCGTTTGGCAAAACGATTTAGAAATTATTGAAGAAAAAAGGCTTAAATAGTGAAGTTAATGTAAATCGAAATTGGGGTATAATATTTATCATGTTTCCTCACACACACACACCTCACACTCTCTCTCCCTCCTCTCTTTTTCTGGCCTGCACATGGGCAGCAGCCCCTCACCCAATTTACCACTCAAATTTAAGAAAAAGAAAGCAAAGGACATAGAATAGAATAAAGAAAAGAAGCATGGATGTATACATGTGAGGTATGGGTCTTATTTTCTTCATTTGACCTCCCAAACTCACCCACACCTCTCTCTTTCCCTCCCTTGAAGCTGCTGGCCGAGCCCCTCCCCTTCTTGCTGCCCCAAATTTTCCCCACATCCTTTTCACTCCAAAATTCTTCATTTATGCCTCAAAAATCATCACAAAGTCACATTAATTCATCATTAAACCCTATCCATTATTCTTGGATCAATCAAGCATGGATTTTGGAGCATGAAACCATTGTTGGAGGCTAAGATTTTTGCAAGTTTGATCTCAAGCTTGTGAGGTATAATCATAACCTTATGCTTAATTTGTTGTTTAATTACTTGAATTTAGCTAATTATAAGCTTAATTAGGTTTTAATTTCAAAACTTGGAAATTCAAGAATGGGGTTTAAATGATAATTAGGGTTTTGGGTATTTGGATCATGGTTGTGTGTTGTATTTAAGATCTTAAGACATGTAAAGGCAAAGCTAGTTACTAGTTGCTAATTGTTAGTTTAAAAATTTTGCTAATTATGCTAACTTTGCAAACTATGTTTTTGGAAATTGATTAAATGATTGACATAAAAATCTAATTAGGGTATGCATGACATTATTAACATTATAAGTTATAGTTTAATACTTTAGATCATTCAAAACCAAGCTAAATTGTTGTTTGTGCATTTTTACTATGAAATTGTTAAAATCGGATAAATTTGCAAACTAGAATTTTGGGTTTAATGAAAATTGATGAGATTAAATTATGGAAATGGTTTGGGTGGATTAATCAAGATATTTAGTGAACATTGTAGCCGCTGGAAATGTTAAAACATCTAGATTTGAACTAAATTGGCAATTGTTGCTTACTAGAGTTTCGGAAAAATAGCTTTTAAAGCGAATTTGAAGTTTTGATGATTTAAACCCTATTTCATATATATATTTAGTGTGTTGTGAAACCACGAATGGTGCATTTGAGTTTTTCTCGATCACTCGGCATTTGTACGCCGATGTCGAGGGTTTTTGGGTTGATTTGAGAAGCAAACCATAGGTTTTGACCTATGTGGGATTCGTGAATCGTTCTGGTCATGAGTCGGATTTTAATGCGATACGGTGCGTTATGATATATAGGTACCCCCATGTGGACTTCGAGACGACAAGCAAGCGCGTGGCGACGTCGGCACCGGCGAGCGAGGTTCAGGTGAGTAGATTTATATCTACGGGGAGAAGTCGGGTGGATGGCGTATAGCACCCCCGCAGTCCGTGGTGGTGTATACGGATGCGTATACACACCAACATTTATTATATGTTATTTAGGATTAATAACGTTGCTTAGGATGGATATTGGTGTGTTGGATTACTTTAGTGTTGCGAACCCTAGGGTAGTGTTACACACACATACACACATACATACTTGCATACATTCCTATTGATATGTGCTCATGGGATTCTTTATAGTTATATGTTCACATGGGTATGGGACTATGTGTTCACATACGGATTGAGGATGATACTTGGGGTTGAGCTGAGTCGATGAGATTGGATCGAGGCCGTGAGATCGGTGATATAGCAGGGTTCGTATCTTAGATACGACATGACGTTGTAGCGGGTCCTTGACGTAGTGTTTCATACACGTCCATGCTTACGTAGGCGGTATCAGTATGGTACTAGACGTAGATCAGTACCCCGATCATGATATTTGATAAAGAGGATACCAGGTGAATAGTATGATGAATGTGATATTGACCCGTACCCAGATTTGGGATGCCGTACGACGGATTTACGTACGAGCTATATTTTGATGTTTGATCCGCACTCTTGACTTGGGATGTCTGATTATAGATATGGTATCGGATATGATACTATTGAGGCGGGATCACCGACTATACATATACAGGTAGGTATATGTATCGACTCAGATAATAGGCGGTTTCCTTACCTGTAGTTCAGCTTGTTAGTTCAGCCGTATAGTTTAGTGTAGTTAGATTAGATTAGACTTCTTACCTATTTCAAAAACTAACGAATCGTGGGCATTTTTAAAGACAGCTCAAGGGAATCTACGGATATTTCAAAAACGACGTATCTTTTCATAAAAACACCGTAGCCCTATTTTCAAAACCCCATGATTCGTGTTATTTCAAAAGGCACCATTCGTAGGACTTATATTAGATTGTTGTAGATTAGTTATCGTTGTATCTAGTATTCAGCTCCCGCACATTATTGCTGTTCGCTCTGCCTCACATACTTATTGTGCTGCATATTCCATTATTGATATCATGCTGTTAGGACACCAGCACCATTACCGATGATGCGTATGTACCACGTACACCTACTTGCCGGCTCACACACACCTTCATCGGTAATTGCCATGTCACGTACACTTTAGAGAATATATTTGCTTGACTTAGCTTGTTAGCTAGTAGTTTTGACATGATAATAGTGTACTTTCCTTATATGCCATATTAGACATTTCAGTTATTACTTGCTACTTCATGCATATTGTTATTCATTGTTATACCGCACGCATGGATTCTCATGCCTTTATTCACTAGTTTATGTGCTATTGAGGTTTTGGACTCGGATTTCCTTGATATTTCTGGATTTGGGAACCGTGGAGATTTCAAAAGAGAATATGTAATTGTTTTAAAAACTCGGTTACCCTGGATATGATATTTCAGTGCGTCCACCATGTGTTTTCTCGGTGCTGAGAGCGACATGTGAGACCCGAGTTCGAGGAGTGGAGGAACCATTTCGGGTACATGGTGGACCCGGTAAGGTACCCCGGGGCAAGAAGCTCGTGGTGATGACGATGAGCCTGGCAGGGGGAGACTACCTACCGGTGATATTACCCGACGCGTCGGATATCCGGGAGACTACATACCGATGAGCCTGTCGTGGTCTTGAGATGGATGGTAGCGGCCGGTCTGGACTGGCGGCGCCCTAGATATTGTGATTTAGATATTGAGATTTTGAGACATTGAGATTTATGTTTTGTGTCGATGCTAGACACCGTTGGTGTTGATTTCAGTTATGATACCTCATTTGAAAAAATACAAAGGAAATCTCACTAATTTATGAAAACAGTTTCTTCATTTACATGTATGCTGTTTTCATGCATTCATACCTCACTCATATGATATATTGCTACCTGAGGCACTGACACTGGCACATGAAATTACACTCGGGTTAGATATTACCCTAGACATTGTCATAGGCTGCCTGTTATACATATATTTGAGGATATATTATGATCATTGACCTAGGTTGCGTTATTTATGCGATTTCTGTGCGTAGATGTTTTTCTATTCACGAGTTGGCAACTCACCCCCGTTGTGCACCAGTTTCTTGCAGGTTTGCCGTACAGGTTTCATTACGGCTTTGCTGGCACTATTTCCATTCCGGGTGGCTTGCTAGTAGGTGGGTTATGTGTATCTCACCTATCTTTATATCTTGTATATCATTATTCAGTTGTATCTAGAAGTTCCATCAACCAAACATGTTTTTATTGAGATAGAGACCAGTGTTGTTTATTCTTTCGACCTTAGAGTCGCTCGTTATATTTCTGGTGGTTTTGAGTTCCTTTTGAGTTTTGATCCTCGCCGTTGGCGTTGTATATTATATTGCTTGTGTGGTTGTGACCGTCGATTGACGAAGAGCTAGCTCCCGCTTGGGGATGCCTTTTTTCTTGATTTCGTATACTATTCATGTTGTATCCCGTTTGAGGGCCAGTATTTACAAAGGAGACTCTGCCGAAATTTTCAGTAAATTTTTGATGCTTTTAAAAACCGCATAATTCGGCTTATGCTATGGAAACTACTTGCTTTGATTTGGTTTTTCCTGCACTCTACTACTTTTCTTGGTTTGGATTTCTGGGTTTTCGGTTTACTTAGATTACGTACGCCTCGAGACGTTCGTAGTTTAAGTGCCGGTCATGTTCCGTACTTTCGGGTCTTGACACCTAGTCATGGGTGTATCGAGACGGGGCATCGATATACCAGAGTAGACTAGCGTATACCTTCTCGACCCATACAGATGGGCGATGGATGATCCCATATCCATTGGTGTTTGACATCAGAGATGATATACGGGTGCTCAGTAGAGACTGGGTACACTGGACGGACTCGCCGAGAACTCCCAGATGGTATTATACCTTATGTCAGATGGCAGTTCTCTGGTGACACTGGTACAGGTTAGTCTGTAGACCCGAGATCGTCATAGAGTCTTGTGTGATTCCCACTGTGCTTTGATTTCCACCTTACCACGTCCAAGAGGGCGTGCAAAACGGTGGTTTTTGGGTACAGTCCCGAATCACATGGAGGCAATGAGCGATAGGAGGGGATTCGTCTCTCCCGGTATAGGGAGTTGATATTGTGCTGTGTTCGATTGGCTATAACCGGAAATCCCTGGCCAGGGTTACTGAGATTTACTGGTAAGTGTTACCAGTAGTTTCTCGAACTGTTATAGACCTCATATCGACACGACTTATCGAGCTACTGGGGTCTGACGTTTACCACCCCTAGGAGAGATATGCGACATATCAGACGATCAGACCGGACTGTACGGTAAGTGTTACTGGTTGGATTCACAGGAGTGTGAGCGGGCTTGCTCGTCGATCTTCTGATCGCTCAATACCCGGGTGGCCGTTACATTTAGCAGATCGCTTGCGGCTTGTGGGTGTTTGATATGATCATCACCTGCTGCCGGCATATTGACGAGTCTTTAGAGTCCTACACAGAGGTTTCCTGGCTCAAGCGAAACGAAATAGGAGCACATATGAGATATGTGCGGGACCGAGAATAATACCAGTATGTGATACTGTATTCTATTCTCGCGATATGTATCATGGGACGGTTATATGTGATATAGCCGGGCTACCGAATCAAATGTTGATTCGATACATTGATACACTTGATATTAGTCGGTTATATGCAATATGACCGGATCATTAAATCAAGTGTTGATTTAATGATTTAATGCATAATTATATTTGATATATTACTTTGCATTAATTAGTATTGGTTCACTTAAGATGGATTTTCTCACTTGATGTGCACATTGTATATATGATATAGTTTTGTGCACTTGTTTGTATCATGTTTGATGATACATGCAAACTTGGGTGTGTGTATGCTTTTAACTATGATTAGGTTAATGGTTAGGGTTTGATTTATTTACTTATTCATTTATTTATTTATTCATTTTTGGCAAAATGAAATGGTGGCTAATTTTGTTGCTTTGCTTTAGCTTCATGAAGCTTCTTTAGATTATCTACCATTTTGTCTTTTGCCTAAACCTAACCATTCACCTAACCCTAGTTTATTCTCTACACTTAACCAATGTTGCATTATGATAACTTCACTTGATTTATCATTTGATTTTTTATTCTCTCATCATATTCTTTCTTCTTCTTCTTCTTCTTCTTCAAGAAGAAGAAACCTTGCTACCATTAATGGTGTCTTGAGAAAAAGAGTGAGAAATCCAAATCCAAAGTGAACCCACTTCCTATTTCTTCATCCTCTACCACTTGCCAAGTAGTATAGGGTGTTTTCTTCACAAGTTTCATGACTTGGTGAAGTTGGAGCTTGATCTTGAGTTGCCTCGACGTAGATCATCTTCGGCATCGAAGTCGACGACCTAGCCCGATCTTTTCTCCGATGAAACCCCCGCGAGAGTCTAGGATTTCGATGGGTACAGCGGAGGGACGTCATCATGGAGCCAAGGAAGTGGAGGACTGGATCTACAAAGGTTGTATTTCCGTTCACTTTAGGTTAAAGTTGTTAACTTGTTATTGTATCGCCTATCCTCTAGTCACGATCTTGCTTAGGGTCACTTGGCACATAGAAAATTTTTGAATTGGCCATGTTTGATCACTTGTAGAATCTCATGGGTGTGCCTAGGAACCCTACAGTGGTATCAGAGCCTAGCTAGAGCCTTAGGCGATGCGTAGACGAAGTTAGAAACCCGATCGAACCCGAAACCCTAACTCAAAATTACTCTCTGGAAATTTTCTGGAATTTTGGATTTTTGTGAATTAAAAATTACCAAAAAATATAGCAGGGTTTTCTAGGAGTTACTGTAAAGCACGTGCACCTAACTCGACTAAAGCGCCGCGGAACCGCGGCCCCACCCTATCATGTGCGGCGGTTCCGCGGCCAAAAAGTTGCTTCTTGGCACGTGCTTTGCACAGTAATGTCCTATATTGATTGCTGTATTTTCTGGGAATTTTTAAAGTTTACTCAACAGTTGAGTTTTCTGGGTTGTATTGGGGACTCGGTGTTTCGATCAGGATGTTTAACTTCGTCTATTGGTTTTTCCGGATAATTGTAGAAAATCTTGAAAAGTTCGAACGGATATAAATACCCAATTTTTTCCCTGTTGGGAAATTTCCAAGTGTTGGATCTTTCCGTAGTTTAATGACGTTCTAAGTAGTGCAAGTAACGCGATGGTCCCTCTAGAAGACAACAAACCTTAACTCGATTATGTGACCGTCTTGAACTGCCCAATGAACCTTAGGGTTTGGGGCAGTACGGCGTGCCACATGTGAGGCGTTGGCTTGACCCTTCTACGGCTGGACCGTTGCTACTGTGGCATGAAGTGGATGTTTTTTAAACTTATTTCATGTGTTGAGCTGTTTCGGGAAAACTTGGGTGTTTGATTGTTCGATCGAAAAGTTTAACATTTTCTATTTATCTGGAATGTGATACAATATTTGGAATTCACAAGTAGTTATGAGATAACTGAATGAATGTTATAAATCTAGCGGTTTAGTCTCACTTGATCGGTTGCCACGGAATTTTGATGCGATCAAAAGTCCGTCGCAATCACGTTGATTACACGGATACTCGCCGGTAAACTTAATAGACAGCTACACCCCATAGCCCCGACCAAGTGACTGTAGGAGAACCCCGTCGCCAAAAAGCATCCGTTCGGGTGCTCGCGGCAGCGGTGTTCCGCCTTAGTGCACTTCATCGACAGTATCAGGGGTGCGGCCGTCCACTAAAGTTTGCGACGAGCATTCGTTCTGGATGCCGGGAATCTTGTTGAATTGCCCGACTTTATATTGAAAAGTGTTTTCGATATTGAGACTAAAATGCGGGGTTTATAATTGTTAGGCATGCGATGTCTAAGGAATTCATTTGTTTTGGCATGCGATGTCTAAAGAGTTTGCGGATTCTAACTGTTGTAGTTTTACACTTTCTTTTCTGCGACCGTAAGTGTAATATATGATATCGCCGGTTTCGTTGCTATATGTCAACGACAATTGGGATACGCATGTTTACTTACGTTGATGACATGTGATGTTATGTGTTGCTGGATATGTTATATTGGATCGTCGTGTTCGAATAGCCGGGGGGGTTTCTGTGAGATGAGTGTTTTTCATTTTCACTCATGTAAAAACTTGTATGTAATATTCTTTTATTGGGGCACTTCCAGGTTGCGGAAGATGTCACCCATTGTATATTATTTACTTTTCCGCACTAGGATAGACCCAAGGAGGAGGGCACAAGTAACCGGGTTCTGGAGTCCAGTGGGAGACCAACTCGAGGAGTCGAGTCCGGGTCTCCTAACTCTAGAATTGGTAGGGTTGCTTGCCGCTCTCGTAGGGGTCTAGGGGTGTGGGTTCGGCTATTCATCACGACCGTGGAATCCGTGTTTTATACTGGCTCGTATTAAAAACACGGACGTTCTAGTATATCCAATATTTCATATGATTCTTCTGCTGCGAGATCTGTGATGTGATCATTTGATGTTCTGTGATAGATACTGTATATAGTATATATGATATTATATAGACGTTACTTATGTTTTACACCCGCGCTAGCCCTGCCCCGCTCTGCCGTTAGTTACCTAACCTAACGGTGCACGAGGGGACATCGAGACGAATGCGGATGGCATAAGTGTACGTCGTATTTATCTGTGATGTTTAGATAATTAAATGATGGGACTTCATTAATGCGATTAATGAAAGAAAAAGAAACCTAAAAGATGTTGTGGAATCGAATTTTCAAAAACAGGTAGCTACAGTTCTTGCTTTGCATCGCGGTGTTCCTTGTAGAACATCATGCACCTTATTTGATAGGGAAAGGACCGAGATCCCTTCACCGGGAGTGACTCCTTTAGCAATAACAGGCAGATGCTACAACCCTCGGTTTGTCTTTTGATAGCTTCTATAGTTTTTGCTTTGCACAGCGGTATATATGATATATCATGCACCTTATTCGATGAGGAAAGGGCCGACGATCCCTTCACCGGGAGTGACCCCTTTAGCAAAACTAGAAAAGCCTCAAAAACACTCCATTTCAAATTCATTCGATCCTACAACGATATCAAGTTCATTACGCAATAGGTTTTCAGAAAAACCTGTCGTAGCCCTCCGTCATTTCAGATAAGTCCTGCTTAGTATTCGTGCTGCGTTTGTTGACCTTGTCAAGGCGCAGTGTGCGGTAGCTAACCAGTATTTATCTGCTTATGCATATGATGCAGATTGGGTTAGGGTAGTCGTACGGCCTTGTTGACCTTGTCAAGGGTCGTGCGGGTGGGTTTGATTCAATCATGAAATGACGGGTTGAACTTGACTTACGGTCTATGGTTTGTTGACCTTGTCAAGGTCATGGATCGTTTGGGGCAAAATATTATCGGGAATTTCAAGTGTTGAAATTTGCAATGAGATTGCATACCTTCTATGAGATAGTTGGATCCCGATACCCGCTGCGAGTAAGAGTTACTCCTGGGAGAGTTTTACACATTACAATTAGCCGATCAAGTAGGTGTCTAGAAAGGTGTCAACGGGGTTACGCCTCTGGGAAAACGAGGTTTATATTAATTAGGTTCGTGCGAAAGCACGGGGGACCTCCCTCAAAGTACCGACACTGGCCTGGCTGAAAGATTGGCGAACTTGTAGTGTGTAATTAATCCCGGCTAGTCTTTCCTTTTAGGGTTTGAAGGATGATTTGATAAAAACAGTGGGAGCCATCCTGATTAGATAAAATATAACCAATCTGATCTTGCAAGAGCGCACGCTGAGTGTTTTCTTCTCTCTCTCTCCAGGTAGCGACCATATCACGCCTTAATCAAGATAATAATACGGATTATTGACCGAACCCGCTTGTTATACTGAGCTGGGGAACATTGGTCCCGCTCCAACTTATAATTGTTATAAGAGAGAGCAGGAAATTGGGGATTACCAGAATTCCCATGCCACCCAAACGAAGACAATGCATGTTGATGCATCATCTTCGGGTGTGTTCATTACAGAGAACTGTTTCTCTATGTCCTTTACGTCCTGGGTATTTGATACCGGATCAGGATCCCACATATGTAATATACTACATGGGCTACAGAAAGGTAGAGAACTGAGAACGGGTGATAAGTTTCACGAGACAGAAAACGGTGCAAGCATTGCAGCCAAGTCTGTTGGTCACTGTCACCCTATATTACAAATACATTGATTCTGAATGAATGTTATTAGATACCGAACCTGATATACAAAATCATATCAGTCTCTTTATTAGTAAAGAAATGATAAAATTTTGTATTGTTGGATAATGTTTTGAACATTTCCTATATCAAAAGTTGATCGGTTCAGGCACGTTATCTAAAAGCATTGATGTTCTAAATCAAACTACAGTTCCTAGTATACAGAACACACACAAGAGGAAAAGTTCAGAAATGAACGGATCCTTCTTGAGGTATTGTAGACTAGGTCAGATCAATGTGACCCGACTAGCTAAAGTTACATTTAGATGCATATTTAAATCAGTTTGAATTTACATCTTATGAAACTTGCCAGTCATGTCACAAAGATAAGATGACCTTAGCCCTGTTTACTGGAAACAGAGAAAGAGTAAGTGAACTCTTGGGATGATACATGTTGATGTATGTAGGTCCCCTGTCTACACAGGCCAAGACCGGTACTTTGTAGATTTCAACGAACCTCAGCCTCTCCGCCGATCTAGTAGGGTTCCTCACCCACCTGAGAGATACTTTGGTTTCTCTATGAAAGTGGGAGCGAGGATTGCATCATGAGATGATGACCCAACTAGTTTCGAGCTGGCCATCAGGAGTGGGACTCTGTAAGAATGGCTGGATGTTTATCGATTTGAGATGGAATCCTTATACACCAATAAAGTATGGACTTTGGTTGCTATATCTGAAGGGTTAAATTCCCATCAGGAGCAAGTATATCTTGAGAAGATTACTTGGTGTACATGAAAAAGTTGAGACTTTCAAAGCTAGACTCGTTAAAAGTTTGCATCATAGACCAGTTGTGGCTAATGATGAAACCTTTTCTGGGGCCTATTCTTAAGTCCATCTAGATCCTACTTGCCACGGCTACATACCATGACTACGATATCTGGTGGTTGGGTGTCATGACTGCTTTTCTAAATATTGATTTAGAAAAGAACGTCTATAAGTACACAGTCAGAGGGCTTCGTAGACAGTGGGAGCAGCGGAAACGTATGCAAGATGTTTTATGTCATAAAGCAGGCATCGCAGAGTTGGAACGTCTGTTTTGATGTAGTAGTCAAAGAGTTTGACTTCATCAAAATGGTAGATGAACCTTGTATATACAAAAAGGTAGTAGGGAGTATGGTGGTGATCCTCGTAGAGTACGTGGATGACATACTCTTGATGGGGAAGAAGTTTCCTATGCTACGCTCAGTCAATCTCCGCTTATCACAAGAATTCTCCATATAGGATCAAAGTGATACCTACTAAATCCTGGGTTTTGGATCTATGAGATAGATCTAATTGGATATTAGGACACTCACTAGTTGTAGTGAGATGGTATCAATTGATCCTGGGGAGAATCACTGGAAAGGTTCCAAAGTGATAAGGACGACTGAAAGTCAGTCACAGGTATTGTCTTTACCCTCAGTAAAGGGACGGTATGTTGGAAGAGTTCCAAGCTAGATACCGTGGCAAACTAGACGATAAAGGCTGGATACATCGCTACTTAAGATGCTACCAAAGAGGCGGTCTGGATGTATATTTGTTCATGAGATGAACTTAGTTCCTCCCATTGTATGACAATAGAGTTGTGGCTTATGCCAGAGAACGCCCGTACTATTAGTGATCCAGACATATTCTAAGGCAGTGTCACCTGATCATGGAGATGGTTGATCTCCAGGGGATCGAGGTTAGGAGAGTAGACTCAGAGGACAACACGGCGGATCCACTCACGAAGGCCTATTCCCAGAGAGTGACTTTTATGGGATGGTTGAGTATGAGATACTGCAACCACTGCTACAGATGGCCCTAGTGCAAGCAGGAGATTGTTAGTTATATGTATGCCCTAGAGGCCATTACAGTACATAGGATGTATATTGTAGTGGATGTTAGGATATATATAGGGAGGACTTTCTTGCTCGACATGATAGTATGCTATCTGGTTACTCTTTACCTTAACGTGTACACTGATTGTCTCTCTGTTACATGTTGGTAAAGCCCTTAGGATGTGTACTTGACTACCTGGACTATGATGCAGATCATACTAGTAGGGACATGGTAGTCCATAAGTACATCCTTTAAGGTCCTTAGTCGTGGGTGTATCGAGACGGGGCATCGATATACCAGAGTAGACTAGCGTATACCTTCTCGACCCATACAGATGGGCGATGGATGATCCCATATCCATTGGTGTTTGACATCAGAGATGATATACGGGTGCTCAGTAGAGACTGGGTACACTGGACGGACTCGCCGAGAACTCCCAGAAGGTATTATACCTTACGTCAGATGGCAGTTCTCTGGTGACACTGGTACAGGTTAGTTTGTAGACCCGAGATTGTCATAGAGTTTTGTGTGATTCCCACTGTGCTTTGATTTCCACCTTACCACGTCCAAGAGGGCCTGCAAAATGGTGGTTTTTGGGTACAGTCCCGAATCACATGGAGGCAATGAGCGATAGGAGGGGATTCGTCTCTCCCGGTATAGGGAGTTGATGTTGTGCTGTGTTCGATTGGCTATAACCTGAAATCCCTGGTTAGGGTTGCTGAGATTTACTGGTAAGTGTTACCAGTAGTTTCTCGAACTGTTATAGACCTCATATCGACACGACTTATCGAGCTACTGGGGTCTGACGTTTACCACCCCTAGGCGAGATATGCGACATATCAGACGATCAGACCGGACTGTACGGTAAGTGTTACTGGTTGGATTCACAGGAGTGTGAGCGGGCTTGCTCATCGATCTTCTGATCGCTCAATACCCGGGTGGCCGTTACGTTTAGCAGACCGCTTGCGGCTTGTGGGTGTTTGATATGATCATCACCTGCTGCCGGCGTATTGACGAGTCTTTAGAGTCCTACACAGAGGTTTCCTGGCTCAAGCGAAACGAAATAGGAGCACATATGAGATATGTGCGGGACCGAGAATAATACCAGTATGTGATACTGTATTCTATTCTCGCGATATGTATCATGGGACGGTTATATGTGATATAGCCGGGCTACCGAATCAAATGTTGATTCGATACATTGATACACTTGATATTAGTCGAATCAAATGTTGATTCGATATAGCCGGGCTACCGAATCCTTTCCGATATACGCTTCCAGATTCTATCTGCAGTGAAACTAATTTATTTAAACAACACCAAAATGGACAAAATGATTTACAGAAACCTACACAATCACCCAAAATACCCTAGCTACCCACAAATCGGGCGACGCCGGATTTCCCTTCTTGGTCGCCGGCCCAAATCCGAGCCCTCTGGTTCGTGATCCTATGGTTTGCTCTAGGTGTTACATACACCCTTTTAGCACTGTTTTGTTATGTTTATTTTTCTCTGAATAATACCAGATTTACACAGAGCCTAGTTTGGACAAAAATACGAAATTATAGGACATTGTTCATTTCAATTTAAACTAAGCTACAGAATTTAAATCTCCTACTGTGACTAAGAATTTTACCCTCCAAAAAGTTGTTGGAATAACCCCTCCAAGATGCTAAGCCCCTTGTCCTAGCTTGATGGTGATGAAAACCTAGCTTCCTTCTTCTTCTTCTTCCTCTTTTTCTTTCTTTTTCTCTTTATTTTAGTTTTGATTTCAAAAATTTTCAAATTTAATTTTTGTAATAGATCTGAACATATCCTATATATGAGAAGAGGGAAGGGTGATGTGGTATAAGGAGGTGTCAAGGGTTAAAGAGTGCTCATTTCATGCAAAGAGGAGGTGTGAGGTGAGTGTTGTGCATGCAAGTATGAGGTGTGCTAACCTTATCTTCATGATTTGTTTTAATTTGAAAATAATTTCTGAACTAAATGATTTTCCATCCCATTTCCATTTACACCATTAAAAATTTTCCATTTGCACAATAATCCTAAATTTTACCTAAAAACCCCTCATAACTTAGTTTATTATAAAACACACATTTTATTAAAATGAAGCTAAAATTGTCACTAAAACCCTTATAACTTATTTATATTGCATACTAAATTTTTTATTTAAATTGTTTTACATAGAACTTATGAAAATTGACTTATTTGTTTTTAACAACTTTGTGATTTATCATATTATTATTAAATTAAATTAATTTTATTTATTTCTAAATTTTCAGAATGCTACATAGCAGTTCTCAAATGACACCGGTACAGGTTAGTCTGTAGACCCAAGATCGTCATAGAGTCTTGTGTGTCCTCCCACTGTACTTTGATCTCCACCATACCACGGCTCTACTGAGTCATGCAAACATGTGGACTTTGGATACTGTCCCGAGGCACATGGAGGCAATGAGCGATAGGAGGGGTTTCGTCTCTCCCGGTATTGGGGGTTGATGTTGTGCTATGCTCGATTGGCTATAACAGGAAGTCCCTGGACAGGGTTGCTGAGATTTACTGATAAGTGTTATCAGTGGTTTCTCGATCTATTATGAGCCATACACCGGCATGACTTATTGAGTTATTGGGGTCGACGAAACCATCCCTAGACTCGATATGCAGCATATCTGACGAAGAGACCGGACTGTACGGTAAGTGTTGCCAGTTGGCTCGATGGGAGTTTTGACAGCTTCGCTGGTTTTCTTCTGATCGCTCAATACTCGGATGGCCGTTATGTTTAGCTGACCGCTTGCGACTTGTAGGTGTTTGATATGATCATCACCCACTGTCGGCGTATTGACGAGTCTTAGAGTCCCACAAAGGAGTTTCCTAGCTCAGGTGAAAAGATGTGGTGTGCATATGAGATATGCACGGGGACCCAATTAAATACATGTATGTGATACTGTATATTAATCGGGCGTTTTTCTATTAGTCGGGTCGTATGTGATATGACCGGTTTGTTAAATCAAGTGTTGATTTAACATTTGACTTTTAGCTTATTTCTTTATTAAACCCTTTTCTATTTTGTATGCATGCATGTATGCATATGTTTATGTTGATGTACATGATGATGTGCATGCATACATTGTATCATGGTTGATGATACACATGTGGTGGCAATGCAAGACTCACATGGAAGTATTTATCTATATAATTATTTTTGAGTTATTGCAAATATAAATTAATTCATGGTTGAGATTTATTCTTCATTTTTCACTTAACCTTACATTAACCATGAGTTAATTTTCTATGGCTCTCATTACTCCAAAATAAATATCTGGATATTTATTAACCCATGGTTTGAAGTGAGAAGGATTTAATATATATATATATATATATATATATATATATATATATATATATATATATATATATATATATATATATATATATATATATATATTCATTCTCATTTTGATCATGATCACAAAAAAAGAGCTCTTGAGTTGCTATCATCTTCTTCCTCATTCTCTTGCTCTCTTGAGTTTCCCATAGAGTGAGCTAGTAAAAAAGAAAGGGTTTTGAATAGAGAATACAAACCACATCATCATTCTACACATCTCTAGCCCATTTGTATAGGGTGTTTGTTACACTTCTCTCAAAGATCAAGTAATGTAAGGAGCTTTGGGCAAAGGGACTTTGGGTGAATCATCGTGGACTAGGAAGACCCCTATCGATCCATTTCAAACTCTCAAAGTGCCAAGGAGTCACCAAAGGAAGTCTACAAATGTTGTAATCTCTTCACTTAGTGTAAAATTGCTTCTTGAATGTGATGCTTATTGATTGTTACCCTAAAATTCTAGTTAAGATCCTAGGTTAGTTTACTTAGCATCTCATAAAATTTAATTATGGCATGTGTGATTATTCCAAACCCTGGATGAGGTGGTGAGGAAACCCAACAGTGGTATCAGAGCCAAGCTAGTGCTTTATTGTAACCTAAACGACTTTAAAAATCTCGAACGAACGAAATTCGATACCCAAAACATGCTCATTGGAAATTTTTCAAAAAGTTGGATTTTTTCACATTAAAAATACTCAGAAAATCGTGCAGGGTATTGTAAGGGCCCACAAGAAGAACGAAGCCCTAACTCGACTTAACGACTGCGGAACCGCAGCCTAAAGGCTATTTTTGCGGCGGTTCCGCGGCGTCGTTGGTGAGGCTTGGACTATGCTTTATTGTGCTAGCCCGTATGTGCTTATAGCAGTCTCTGGTGTATTTTAAAATTGCTTAAGTGTTGATCTTTCTGATAATTATTTAGGTGATTGATCGTTCGATCGAACGTTTTAACCATGCCTAGTATATGAGAATGTGGTACAATAATTGGAATTTACAAATTTGTTTGTTGCGTGTAAATCTAACATTTTGGTCTGGGGTATAATTGGAAATCTTCTTGAATTATCCGACTTATTTTGAAAAGGTGTTTTCATGGGTGAGACCTAAATGCGAGCTTTACATTGTTAGGCATGAAATCTTTGATATGTGATATCACGGATTTGTGTTGTCTAAGGGCGGTTACGATTCCAATTGTTGTAGTTTTTCATTTCTTTTCTGCGACCGTAAGTGAAGTGTGTGGTGTATTGTCGGTTTCGTTGATATACATCAACGAAAATTGGGTTATGCATACGTACTTACGTTGATGATATATGATATTATGTGTTGTTGAGATAAGATGTGCAGGATTATCGTGATTGAATAGACGGGAGGTTGAGAGATTTATTTTCATTCATGTAAAAACAATCAAATTTATGTAATATTCTTTTATTTGGGGCACTTCCGGGTTGAGAATGATGTCGCCATCATTGTATATTATTTACTTTTCCGCATTAGGATAGACCCAAGGAGGGGAGCACAAATGACCGGGTTCTAGGGTTCAGTAGGAGGCCATCTCGAGGAGTCGAGACCGGGTCTCCTAAACTCTAGAATTGGTAGGGTCACTTGCCACTCTCGTAGGGGTCTAGGAGTGTGGGCTTGGCTATTCATCACGACCATGGAATCCGTATTTTATATTGTTGGCTAAATACAAAATACGGATATCCTAGATATCCTTTTATTTTCATATGTGCTTCTACTGTTGATATTTTGTGATGTGATTACTTAATATCTGAGACGAATGTATTATTATTATATATATATGATATATAATAAACATTGCTTATGTTTTACACCCGCGCTAGTCCCGCCCCGCTATGCCGTTAGTTAAGTAACCTAACGGTGCATAACGGGACACTGTGGCGAATGCGGATGGCATAAGAGTACGTTCTATTTTCGTTTCTTTTCTATGATGGCTTAGGAACTTAAATAATGGGACTACATTAATAAGATTAATGTAAAGAAAAAGAAACCTAAAGATGTTGTAGAATCAGATTTGAAACCCACTCGGCTTTTTTTTTTATGAAAAATGCAAGTTTCAAAAGATGCGGAGCTTAAGACACTCCTTTTCTAAACTGTTTTGATTCTACAACGAGATCAAGTTCAAAGCGTTAAAGGTTTTCATAAAAACCATTCGCAACCCTCCATCATTTTAGGAACCAGAGTACTTAGTATTCGTGCTACGTATGTTGATTATAGTCAAGGCATAGTGTACGGTAGCTAAGTTATGTCTTCCTACAAAGCATATGATACGATCAGTTAGGACATTCATGTGATTATGTTGATCATAGTCTAAGGTCATATGGGTGGGTCTAGTTAATCTCGAAATGACGGGTAGAACTTGACCAGTGCTTATGATATGTTGACCATAGCCAAGTTCATAAGAAGCTAGGGGTAAAAACCATATCGGGAGTTTCAAGAGTTGAAATTTGCAATGAGATTGCATACCATCTATATGATAGTTGGATCCCGATCCCACTATGAGTAAGAGTTACTCCTAAGAGAATTTTGCACTTTACAATTAGCTAATCTAGTAGGTGTCTAGAAAGGTGTCAACGGGGTTTAACCTCTGGGAAAACGAGGTTTATTTTAATTAGGTCCATGCAAAAGCACAGGGAACCTCCCTCAAAGTACCGACACTGGCCTGGCGACCGGTTAGCGAAACTGTAGAATGTAATTATTCCTGGCTAGTTTTCTTCTTCTTCTGATCGCTCAATACCCGGGTGGCCGTTACCTTTGACTAACCCTAGGTTAATTTCCTTTGTTCTTTTAACTCATCACAAAAGATCTAGATATTTCTTTCAACTATGGTTGGATGTGAGAGTGTCTCACATATATATATCCTTTTGTCTTTATTTTAAAACATAATAATTATCATTATCTTGAAAAAGCTTTGCCATCTTCATCTTCTTCCTTCTTCAAGCTCTCTTGAGTTTCTTTGAGTGTGAGGAAAAGAAAAAGAAAGGGTTTTTAAGTGAGATAAAAAACCACACAATCATTCTATACTAGTTTAGCCTATTAGTTTAGAGTGTTTGCATCACTTCCAAAATTGATCAAGCGAAGCAAGGAGCTTTGGGCAAAGGGACTTCGGGTGGATCGTCATGGACTCGGAAATGTTCAAGCGTGCCATTCCAAACTCTAGAACATCCAAGGAGTCACTCAAGGAGTTCTATAAAGGTTGTAGTCTCTCCACTTAGTGATAGATTAACTTTTGTATGTGATACTATTAGTTGTTACCCTAAATTTCTAGTTCGATTCCTTGGTTAGTTTGCTTAGCACCTCTTAAAATTTAAATTGTGGCATGTGTGATGCTTCCAAACCCTATATGAGGTGCTATGGAAACCCTACAGTGGTATCAGAGCCAAGCTAGAGCTTTAGAGTAACCTAGACGATGTTAAAAACCTCGAACGAACGAAAAATGACGCCCGAAGGGTGCTCTCTGGGAATTTTTCAAAAAGGAGGATTTTTTTCACATTAAAAACACTCAGAAAATCGTGCAGGGTATTTTATGGGCCCACAAGAAGAACGAAGCCCTAACTCGACTATATGACCGCGGAACCGCGGCCAAAATGGTCATTTTACGGCGGTTCCGCGGCGCCGTTGGTGAGGCTTGGACTGTGCCTTCCTGTGCTGGTCCATATGTACTTGCAGCAGTCTCTGGTAAATTTTAATACTGCTCAAGTGTTGAGCTTTTTGAGAAGTCTTTGGGCGATCAATCGTTCGATCAAATGTTTTAACTGCGCCTAGTTTATGAGAATGTGACACAATAATTGGAATATACAAATTTTTTTGTTGCATGTAAATCTAGCATTTCGGTCTCGGGAGTAATCAGAAATCTTGTTGAATTATCCGACTTATTTTGAAAAGGTGTTTTCATGGGTGAGACCTAAATGCGAGCTTTACATTGTTAGGCATGAAATCTTGGATATGTGATATTCCGGGTTTGTGTTGTCTAAGGGCAGTTACGATTCCAATTGTTGTAGTTTTTCATTTTATTTCTCTGTGACCGTAAGTGTAGTATGTGGTGTATCGCCGGTTTCATTGCTATACATCAACGACAATCAGGGTACGCATACTTATTTACGTTGATGTTATGTGTTGCTGAGATATGATGTGCTGGATTGTCATGATTGAATAGCCGGGGGTTTTATGTGAGATGAGAGTTTTCTTTTCATTCATGTAAAATTCAGTTGTATGTAATATTCTTTTATTTGGGGCACTTCCGGGTTGAGGATGATGTCGCCATTGTTGTATATTATTTACTTTTCCATATTATGATAGACCCAAGAAGGGGGGCACAAGTGACCGGGTTCTAGGGTTCAGTGGGAGGCCATCTCGAGGAGTCGAGACTGGGTATCCTAAACTCCAGAATTGGTAGGGTCACTTGCCGCTCTCGTAGGGGTCTAGGGGTGTGGGCTTGGCTATTCATCGCGACCATAGAATCCGTATTTTCTATTGATGGATAAATACAAAATACGGACCTCCTAGATATCCTATATTATATGTGCCTCTGCTGCTTATATTCTGTGATGTGATCATTTAATATATCTGAGACGAAGGAAATATTATATATATGATATATAATAGACGTTGCTTATATTTTGCACTCGCGCTAGCCCCGTCCCGGTATGTCGTTAGTTAAGTAACCTAACGGTGCATAACGGGACACCGTGACGAATGCGAATGGCATAAGCGTACGTTATATTTTTTGTTTCTTTCTGTGATGGCTTTAGGACTTAAATGATGGGACTAAATTAATGCGATTAATGTAAAGAAAAATGAACCTAAAAAGATGTAGAATCGGATTTGAAACACACTTGGCATTTTATGAAAAAGCAAGTTTTCAAAGTGCGGAGCTTAAGCCACTCCTTTTAAACCCATTGGATTCTACAACGATATCAAGTTCAAAGCATTAAAAGTTTTCTTAAAAACTATCTGCAGCACTCCGTCATTTTACGAAGTAGAGTACTTAGTATTCGTGCTGCGTATTTTGACTTTAGTTAAGGTGCAGTGTACGGTAGCTAAGTGATGTCTTCCTACACTGCATATGATGCAGATTAGTTAGGACATTCGTATGATTATATTGACTTTAGTTAAGGGTCATATGGGAGGGTCTAGTTAATCACGAAATGACGGAAAGAACTTGACTAGTACTTATGATATGTTGACCATAGTTAAGGTCATGAGTGCTAGGGGTAAAAACAATATCGGGAATTTCAAGAGTTGAAATTTGTAATGAGATTGCATACCTTCTATATGATAGTAGGATCCTGATCCCACTGTGAGCAAGAGTTGCTCCCGAGAGAGTTTTGCACTTTACAATTAGCTAACCCATTAGGTGTCTAGAAAGGTGTCATACGGGGTTACGCCTCTGGGAAAACGAGATTTATTCTAATTAGGTCCGTGCAAAAGCACGGGGAACCTCCCTCAAAGTACCGGCACTGGCCTGGCTGAACTGTTTGTGAACTTGTAGAATGTAATTAATCCCGGCTAGTTTTCTTTTTAAAAGGTTTAAAAGAAAATTTGATAAAAACGGTGGGAGACATCGATTAGACAAGATAATAACCAATCTGATCTTTGCAAGAGCTTTCGCTGAGTGTATTCTTTTCTCTCTCTTAATGGCAGATACCAATGACAGGACTCAAGCTTCTACTAGATAAAAATAAACTGAATGGGACCAATTATAAAGACTGGCTGAGGAATCTCAACATTGCCTTGACTTATGATAAGGTATCATATGTCCTCACGGCTCCAACCCCGCCATCCTAGGTCCTAAACCTTCAGTTGCGGATAAGGAAATCCGCAAGACATGGGACGCTGACTGTGCTACGACCAAATGCCTCGTGCTTATATCGATGGATAACACACATCAGAAGCAGCACGAGAATATAGACGTTCAAGCCATATTCCTCCATACAAAAGAGTTGTATGGAGAGCAATCTCGCGTATTACGATACTATGCATCCAGAAAATTGTTTCAGATGCGAATGGTCCGTGGCACACCACTAGGAGACCATGTTCTGAAGATGATAGCTCTCATAGAAGAGCTTGAGGACCTTGGGTGGACAATGGACAATGAGCAATATACGGATATTATTCTACAGTCTCTCCCCTCCACTTTTGCTCAATTTATAGTTAACTTCAACATGCACAACATGGAGAAGGAACTACCTGAACTCCTTAATATGTTAAGGAGTGCAGAGAGCACGCTGAAGTCAGTGAAGACTCCCGTTTTGAGTGTTGAGCCATCTTCCTCCTCTCGCCTGAAGGCTAAGGCCAATGGAAAGATGAAGAAGAAACCCACCAAACCTAAGGGTGGAGTCAAAAAGGTTAAGGGGAAAGACAGGTCCAAGGCTGGGGAATCGGAGAAAGGAGAATGTTTCCACTGCAAGAAGACGGAACACTGGAAGCGGAACTGTACTGAGTACCTTAAACTCAAGAAAAAGAAGAATGGTGATGCTTCAGCTTCAGGTGTGTTCGTAATTGAAAACTGTTTTTCTATTAACTCTGCTTCCTGGGTATTAGATACCGGTTCGGGTTCTCATATTTGCAATTCTATGCAGGCGTTGAGAAATAGCAGAGTTTTGAAGACAGGTGATCATACTCTCCAGGTTGGAAATGGTTCCAATGTAAATGCAGTTTCAGTGGGAGAGTATCACCTAGGGTTGCCGTCGGGTTGTATATTGGTTTTGAACCCATGTTATTTTGTGCCAAGTATGCTTTGTAATATTATATCCGTTTCTTTGTTAGACAATGAAGGATATCATTTTGCAGTGCAACACAATGTTATGAACATTAGACTTAATCAAGAGTTGATTGGTTGTGGTACACTTAATAAAGGGATATACGTCCTTAATCAACACACAATTTTCGACATTCAACACACAAGTAAAAGAAAATTTTCAGATATAAATGAAGCTTTTCTTTGGCATTGTAGACTTGGTCATATTAATGAAACAAGACTAAAAAAGTTTCATAAAGATGGATATTTAAATTCTTTTGAGTATAAATCTTATGCAACTTGCCAGTCTTGTATCAAAGGTAAAATGACCAAAACTCCATTTACTGGACACGGAGAAAGAGCTACTGAGCTCCTATGCCTCATACATAGTGATGTATGTGGGCCAATGTCTACACACGCAAGAGACGTTTTTTCTTACTTCATAACTTTTACTGATGATTTCTCAAGATTCGGTCATGTGTTTTTGATAAAGCATAAGTCTAAAGCTTTCAAGAAATTCAAGGAGTACAAACTTGAAGTAGAAAACCAAACAGGAATGAGAATCAAGATACTTCGATCAGATCGAGGTGGAGAGTACTTAAGTACTGAGTTCTTGGACTTCCTAAAAGAGAATGGGATTCTCTCTCAGCTCACTCCCCCTTACACACCTCAACACAACGGTGTGTCAGAGCGGCGGAATCGTACCCTATTAGATATGGTACGATCCATGATGAGTGATTCTGAGTTACCCCTCTCCTTTTGGGGGCATGCATTGGAAACTGCAGCTTTTCTGTTAAACAAAGTTCCAACCAAGACCGTGTCTACCACTCCATATGAGATATGACATGGGAAGAGACCATCTCTTAAATGAGTTAAGATTTGGGGTTGCCCGACTTTTGTCAAAAAGCAGAATCCAGACAAACTCGAGACACGATCGATCAAAGGTATATTTGTGGGATATCCAAAACAAAAGGTATTTGTTTCTCAGTATGCCACATTTTTAGAAAATGAGATTTTTCCAAATAATGTTATGGCAATGTGGTAGATCTAGAAGAGGTTCTAGAGACACAAGTTACAAATGACGACTTGACTGAACCTGATGTTGCAACAGAATCTAATGAACCTCAGCCACTCCGTAGATCTGGTAGGACTTCTTGTCCACCAGAGAGATACTATGGTTTTCTCATTGATGGTGATAGAAAAGATTGCATCATGGATGATGATGATCCTGCCAGTTTTCAGCAAGCAATCACGAGTGGTGACTCTGTGAAATGGCCGGATGCCATGAGATCCGAAATGGAGTCCATTTACACCAACAAAGTATGGACTTTGGAGAATGTACCCTCCGGGATAAAACCTGTAGACTGCAAATGGATCTTTAAAAGAAAGATCGGTGTAGATAGACAGGTGGAGACCTATAAGGCAAGGTTGGTAGCGAAAGGCTTTCGTCAAAGACCAGGTTTGGACTATGACGAGACTTTCTCTCCGGTAGCCATGCTTAAATCCATTCGGATCCTACTTGCTATTGTTGCTCACTACGACTATGAAATCTGGCAGATGGACGTTAAAACTACATTTCTAAATGGTGATTTAAATGAATGCGTTTATATGGATCAGCCAGAGGGATTCATTGACAGTGGGAGCAGCGGGAAAGTATGTAAATTGCTTAAATCCATATATAGATTAAAGCAGTTGATCAGTCGAAAATAATGTATTTTTAACACGGCAATTTCCCTAACATTTGCATACATTTAGAAGTGTTCGGTATTCATATTTCACATATTAGCAAATCAGTCGTAAAATACCAGATTGCATGTATTAGACTTTTAAACCGACACTTTAAGGGAAATTAACCGCATTTCATGGCATCGCATCATTTCTGTATTTGCGCAACACTTGTCTTGAGTCTGTGCAGGAAAATACGGAAGAAAAACCAAAGAGCTGATCAAAAATTACGCCAACTCCAAGTTTTGAGATCTGGTAGCAATCCAAAGGGAGAAATATAATTCTACATATCAAAGAAAGGCCCACAACTCAAGCCCAACAATTACCAGAGAGCCAGAGCCATGAAGACTCCAAAGCGTCGCGGATCCGCGGCGGGAGCCTGCTTGAGCCGCGGATCCGCCGCTCTTCTGCCACATCATCAGTTGATTTTTAGGGCATTATTCTTATCTCAGGGCCCACATGCATTTCTGATACGTCAAATTCCATAATTCTCCAGAAGCTACTGCCAGATCAGCAAAGAAGATTAAGCAAGGCTAATCCTAATTAAGCTCCTAACTAATCACTTCTAGAAGCTCCCTCCTAACTAATCACATCTAGAAGCTTCTCCCCTAACTAACTTTTGGAGAGAAATTTGAATTTCTTCAACAAACTTTAGGAGGGAAACTTAGAATTTGAAATCCTAGATCTAGGGTTTAGATGTCTATAAATAGGAACCTAGACCTAGGGTTAAAGGCTAATCTTTTTTTTAGTTAAATAATCTCTCATTCCCTCTTTCATCATCTTCTTCCACAAGTCTAGTGACAAAGCTTGTGAGAAACCCTAACCCTAATTCCACTCCAAATTCAAGATCTTGAGTATCAAATCAAGCGAGAAGCCTTCAACCTTTTAGGAGCCGAGCCGATCTTCAATCGGGCAAGTGATCCAAGCCGATCCGCGACCCACGGAGACGAGCGAAGCCAAATCGACGATCGAGTGCTTCCTCTTGTAGTTCTTGAGCGAATGTAACTAAATTGTTGATATAAATAAAAGGTGAAATTCTTTAATCTTGCTTTCTTTTAATTCTTGCATCATGATTAGATCTCAATTTGTAATTGTTGCTCTTGTTGTGATGTGTGAGTGAAACTCCGCTCGTTAAGGAGTCGAGACGATAAATAGAATGATGATGTAACAAATCTTTAAACGATTTTTAGGTCCTACGAGTTTTGTAAACCCTAGCAAGTTCAAGAATCGATGACCTAGTTTCGTTGCGATGCTTTCTTGATTGTGATCGCTCGAAATTAGAGATCTACGATCGTTTCTTGAATTTACTAGAGGCTAGAATATGAATGATATCGATGAAAGAACAAGGGATGAGATGAAACCCTAGTTTCACAAGAAATCCCTAATTCTTGTCAATCATCATCGATATAGTATCAACTCATCGAAAGATAAGAATACGTCATCTTAAGATTACATCACATCTAAAGATCCGATCGATTCCTACGAGCCTCATTTCGATTCTTGATATTTGGTTTGGAAAAATCATCAAACGATCAATTCTTGATTCTATCTTTTTCTTGTTATTAGATCTATATTTTTCTAATTCTTGAACTTCAATTTCAAATCATGAATTGTTTTGTTTTCTTTTCATTAAAGTTTCGACTCATCTAATTCAAAAGACGAACGATTACACTTTCCCTGTGGACGATCCGCACTCACTTACAATCTACATCCGACACCGTAGTTGATTGCGGTCAAATAATTTTTGGTTGTGATTTCTTTACAATTTCCATACTACACAATCCGAAATCTTTTCAATCAAATGGCGCCGTTGCCGGGGATAGTGCGCTAATTGTTCGTATTTTGAAATTTGAGTTGAAAAATTTATTCCATTATAATTTTTAGATCTAAACTCGCACAAACCCTAATACGTGTGTTGTGTTTTGATTGCGTGGAAATCTGGAATCATTGGAGCTTGGATAAAATTTTTGTGAATATTCCAGAGAGCTAAAGGGAGCAACAGGAGCATTGTGATAAAAAATTTTTGCAGAGATCTCTTCACACAACCGCGATTCCGCGGCAAACACCTACCAAACGCGGCGGTCCCGCGGCCCCCTTGTTGATTCACTGCACCAATTTTGCTCAGTAACTCTCTGTACTTTCTTATCTCTTACCTCATCTGCTCCAATTAACAATTTTCTGCAGGTTTCTTTGCAAATAATCGCAGCGCGCAAAAGCAAAATAAAAATTTGTGCGTGTTTTTGATTTTTGGTTGTTTGCATATTAATACGGAATTTAAGGGGCACGACCAAATTCAAATTAGGTGGGGAGTTCATTACCCTTCCTAGGCCCCGAAAATCGCAAAACTTGTATCCGCATTTACCCTCATTAATTAAAAAATACCTAGAGATGACTCTAAGGACCGTCGCGCTCAATTTGGACAGAAGAGGGCCGTGGGTAATTCATTGCTTCTCCGCGTTTTCTTGTGGTGCCTAAGGCGAGTGTGTCTAAGGCTAGTGGTTTTTAATTAGGCCCACTACTTACGTAGTGGAGTACCTTCCCACTTACCTGGCACTTATCCGGCCACAGGTGGACAAAGAGGCAGTGGAGGATTTATCCTGCGACTTGTCTTTTGGCAGTTAGGAGCGGTCTAGAGTTTGACCTAGGTGACCACTAGATTCTAGGGTTTTGCTTGTTGCATTTGTTGTGTAGCATCATTTTTTCAAAAATCCGTCCACTTTTTCAAAGCAAACACCGCATTCATTTTGCCCCTAATTATAAATTCACGCTGCCACTTGTACTAACCCTTTTTAGTGCAAGATAGGCTGGACACGGGTTTCTAGTGCCCGTTAGTCCGCGTTTCCCCGATCGACCCTAAAGTCGGTATTTCTACATTTACCCTTTCTTTACCCACCACCACACCCACATCGATGGATCCACCTCCATCGAATTTCTTTTCCACTACTCTGCCGCCGTCCATTGGTGCGCAGAATCCACCTCGCATCTCTCTCCAAGAGAGGTGCTATCCAACACGAAGCCCACTTTCCACCTGTCTTTCCATTCCACCAGCCAATGGGGAAAATTTTCAAATAAAATCCCAATACATCAACCTTCTACCAAAATTTCACGGTCTCGAGTCTGAAGACGCATACGTGTTTATCACGAAATTTGAAAATGTATGCGCAATGATGGGTACCTCACAGCTTTCTGTGGATGCTTTCCGTCTTCGTCTTCTCCCATTCACTTTGTGCGATTTAGCCGAGAAGTGGCTATATAACACTACCGCACATTCCATTTCAAATTGGGACGAATTCGTCAAAGCATTCCTTAAGAAATTCTACCCACATCAAAAGACAGCTCGAATCCGTAGCGAAATCTATCAATTCACCTAGCTTCCAAATGAAACATTTTCAAAATGTCTTGAACGTTTCAAGGATCTGTTAGTCCAATGTCCACATCACGTCATCTCGAGATGGGAATTGTGCCGAATCATTTATGAGGGCATTACTCCTTACACAAGACAGACCCTTGAATCCATGTGTCAAGGCAACTTTATGACCAAAGATGATGGGGAAGCCTGGAAATTTCTAGAAGATTTCGCTGAAAAATCTTTACAGTGGGAGGGTGTGAGTCAATCGTCTAGTGATGGCAATGATATTTCCATAGGAGTTAGAGCTGACATTGCAGCTATACACAAGAAACTCGAGACTATGGAAAATAAATTTTTAGCTGCCGCCCTAAGTCAAATGTCACTCTCCAAAACTGTATGTGGCTGCTGTTCTGATCCGTCTCACTTGATGGAAGAATGTCCATTTCAAGGTCAAGAGCATACCAATGCCGCATTTCAAAGACCTAGAAACGATCCATCTTCCTCCACATATGATCAGGGTTGGAGGAATCACCCAAATTTTGCTTGGAACCAATCACAATTTCAAAACACGGATCCAACCCAACACAATTTCCAAAGGGTCCCTCCACTACAACAGCACCCACAACTTCAATTGGGTCAGCACCCCTTCCAATCACAAAACTTTCAAAATCCGGCCAACACTTTTGCACCGTCTAGTCCTTTGCAATTGACCGGTACAGATAATACCTCTGCACTAGCACAAACCTTGGATACTTTCATGAAACAATCCATCCAAGGGACGGCAAGTTTGCAATCTTCCGTCGAGAATGTGATGAAGATCATTATCTCTCAAAATGATAATATCAAATCGATGGAAGAACAAATTGCACAACTAAAAGCCGAAATGAGTACACGAGAGAAAGGGAAACTTCCAGCTCAACCTTTACCCAATCCTGGCTATTCACATCATGTGGATGCACTCACGTTGAGATCTGGAAGAGTGCTTGACCATCACCTTGGGGAAGAGTTTGATGATACTGATAAATCAATCAATAACACCCCGGCTGAGACCTTTCCTCACACACACACACTTCTGACCCCAGTTCTTCTACCCCACCATCTTCTTCCGAGCCTATTCTTCATTTCCCAAAAGGCTCGCCACTTCAGCCCACCTCTTTTACCCCTCCACGGACGATCCCCACTTCTATTTTGGGATCGGTTCCACACACACTTTCTTCTCCTATGATGGACCCAGCGCTTATTGCTAAAGCACCTTATCCTAATCGGTTAAGGGCTAACACACCGAGTCCACATATGGAGAAGATTATGAACATTTTTAAGCAAGTAAACACCAACATCCCTCTCCTAGATGCCATCCAACAAGTTCCGTCCTATGCGGAAACTCTTAAGAACTTGTGCACTAGAAAGAGGAAGACTCAAGCGCCTAAAAAGATATTCATGGAAAAAACAATAGACACGGCTTTCCCCCAACAATTACCGAGGAAACGTAAGGATCCTGGATATCCTACTATTTCCGTTTCTATCAGGGAAAAACACATCAACCGTGCTCTACTAGACCTTGGCGCTAGTGTTAACTTGCTTCCATACTCAGTCTATGAGCAATTAGGGATCGGAGAGTTGAAGCCAACCAATTGCACTCTCCAGATGGCTGACCGATCAATCACCAAACCTAGGGGTGAACTGGAGGATGTGTTAATAAAAATCGGAGAATTTATATTCCCGGTAGATTTTATTGTAATTGATACACAGCCTGTAGCGAACCCACGGAATCAAATTCCGGTGATTTTAGGTCGCCCCTTTTTGGCCACTTCCAATGCTATTATCAACTGTCGTAACGGTTCTATGACCCTATCCTTCGGGAATAGGTCAATAGAGCTGAACATTTACAAGTTGGGAAGTGTACCCTCCGAACCTATTGCTCAGGTATGTTCTGTCGACTTAATGGATGTCGACAGCAGCGAATTTAATGATCCTCCTGATATCGATCTTGACTCTTTTCATACGTTATTGTTTGACCCAACTATGTATCATACACATACGAACTCTTCCACCGAGATGTCCGGGTCAACAATTAACACGGATTATGAACTGCTTTTAGAGTCTGAAGATCACCCCGCACTTTGTGATGACATTATTCACCGGGGTATAGATGGAACTTTTGAGGAGATCTTCGCTGATGAACTCGCATTTTTGAATGACACGGGTGTTGAGATGAATGATGTCCCAATCAATGAAATTGAACCTCCACCCCTTTTTCTGAACTGTAAAAAGAATGCGAGTAATCCATCACATACACTGCATCGTCTCTCCAAAATGAGACGCACCCACATTCTATTCCACCACTTACCCTTTCCCCACTTCTTCTTCCACTAACCAGAGCACTACATTGATAAGATTTTTGAATGGTTGGTGTTGACATTCGGTCTTTGCAAAGCTTGGCATCGACCACTGATTTTTTACCCCCTCATATGATTTTCAAAGATTAACATTTAAGTTTGGGGGGGTACATTTCTATCGGGCTCTTGAAAAGAAAAGTTTTACAAAATTTTGAGCCAAAAATAAGTTTGGGGGAGGATCTTCACTTAAATATTTTGCCCCCACTAATAAATTCCTCCCAAGCTTATAGGTTTTTCGAGATTTAGCGGATGGCAACAGTGAGGACACTGTTGAAAACAAGTTTGGGGGAGGTTTGTGCTTATTTTTGCATCATTTGCATATCATTTGCATTAAGCACAAAACATTTTTTAAAAACCTATAAAAAAAATTTAAAAATTTTCAAAATTATAAAAATATTTTTTTGTACATAAATAAGATAATAAAAGTTTAGATAGTGAACAATTACATCCATGAGATTAGAAAAATTTAAGAAAACTAAGAAAATTAGAAGTTTTCTTATACGAACTAGTAATAAGTAGTTATGAGCCGTTGTCCCAAGGGTTAGTAAGATGAAGGACGTCACTAATCCGACGATAAAACTAAGTCTGAAAAATAGTTTCTATTCTGGAAGCCAAACATTTTGAACGTTGCTACCCTGCTATTCGCACTTACACACGTCTTGAAGCCTGGGATAGTAGAGGATACCTTGAAATGCTCTTGTCTTAAAGCCGATGTATGAAGGAAATAAAAAAATGAAATGAAGAAAATATAAAGTGGTGAGAAAAATGGACACTGGTTTTGTTATCACCGAGGGCAATAAAAAATATATAGCAAGGGTGCTTTTTAACCTAGTGCCCTAAGGCCAACTGGTCTGGGAGTCACTGCTATGCCTTAGGTGGTGTAAGACGAGGAAAATACACCAAGTAAGCAAGCACAGGAGTAATCGGTCGGTTAGTACCTCAAGAAGTATTAACGGTCGCATGAAAGTGTGTGAGCAATCTCATCTAAATATTCATTAATTAAAAAGTACTGAGGCTGATGGGCAAGAGTATGATAGCTTGAATTGAATTCTCCGGGTGTAGGGATGTCTTTACACACACGCAGGGTTATATGATCGATGTTTGGAAGAAAGATAGGAATGAAGAATAAGACGATGTTTTATTGAGGGAGGATGTGATTTTTGACATCTTTTCATGACCATTAAAATAGGGCTCATGACAACCGAAAAGCTAGCTTAGTTGGAAACCCTAATTTTCAAGGCTTTTCTTTTACAATTCTTTTCTTTAAATGTAATATTCATGATCTTCCTTTTATTATTGGATTTTGTGGGTGCAATCCGCTGAAAACCCTCAGGAGACAACACTCCTCCTACTAGAGACACCTAGAGGTTTAAAGGCTTGTTGCACGTGCTCAGTGCAATCGTGTTGCCTACGAAAGTGTGCTAGATAGTTTTTCTCTTTTTTTTATTTTCTCCTTCTCTTTTTAATAAAACATTCGCTCGAGACGATCGAAATTAAGTTTGGGGGTATTTGATCAGTCGAAAATAATGTATTTTTAACACGGCAATTTCCCTAACATTTGCATACATTTAGAAGTGTTCGGTATTCATATTTCACATATTAGCAAATCAGTCGTAAAATACCAGATTGCATGTATTAGACTTTTAAACCGACACTTTAAGGGAAATTAACCGCATTTCATGGCATCGCATTATTTCTGTATTTGCGCAACACTTGTCTTGAGTCTGTGCAGGAAAATACGGAAGAAAAACAAAAGAGCTGATCAAAAATTACGCAAACTCCAAGTTTTGAGATCTGGTAGCAATCCAAAGGGAGAAATATAATTCAACATATCAAAGAAAAGCCCACAACTCAGGCCCAACAATTACCAGAGAGCCAGAGCCATGAAGACTCCAAAGCGCCGCGGATCCGCGGCGGGAGCCTGCTTGCGCCGCGGATCCGCCGCGCTTCTGCCACATCATCAGTTGATTTTTAGGGCATTATTCTTATCTCAGGGCCCACATGCATTTCTGATACGTCAAATTCCATAATTCTCCAGAAGCTACTGCCAGATCAGCAAAGAAGATTAAGTAAGGCTAATCCTAATTAAGCTCCTAATTAATCCTCTTCTAGAAGCTCCCTCCTAACTAATCACATCTAGAAGCTTCTCCCCTAACTAACTTTTGGAAAGAAATTTGAATTTCTTCAACAAACTTTAGGAGGGAAACTTAGAATTTGAAATCCTAGATCTAGGGTTTAGATGTCTATAAATAGGAATCTAGACCTAGGGTTAAAGGCTAATCTTTTTTTTAGTTAAATAATCTCTCATTCTCTCTTTCATCATCTTCTTCCACAAGTCTAGTGACAAGGCTTGTGCGAAACCCTAACCCTAATTCCACTCCAAATTCAAGATCTTGAGTACCAAATCAAGCGAGAAGCCTTCAACCTTTTAGGAGCCGAGCCGATCTTCAATCGGGCAAATGATCCAAGCCGATCCGCGACCCACGGAGACGAGCGAAACCAAATCGACGATCGAGTGCTTCCTCTTGTAGTTCTTGAGCGAATGTAACTAAATTGTTGATATAAATAAAAGGTGAAATTCTTTAATCTTGCTTTCTTTTAATTCTTGCATCATGATTAGATCTCAATTTGTAATTGTTGCTCTTGTTGTGATGTATGAGTGAAACTCCGCTCGTTAAGGAGTCGAAACAATAAATAGAATGATGATGTAACAAATCTTTAAACGATTTTTAAGTCCTACGAGTTTTGTAAACCCTAGCAAGTTTAAGAATCGATGACCTAGTTTCGTTGCGATGCTTTCTTGATTGTGATCGCTCGAAATTAGGGATCTACGATCGTTTATTGAATTTACTAGAGGCTAGAATATGAATGATATCGATGAAAGAACAAGGGATGAGATGAAACCCTAGTTTCACAAGAAATCCCTAATTCTTGTCGATCATCATCGATCTAGTATCAACTCATCGAAAGATAAGAATACGTCATCTTAAGATTACATCACATCTAAAGATCCGATCGATTCCTACGAGCCTCATTTCGATTCTTGATATTTGGTTTGGAAAAATCATCAAACGATCAATTCTTGATTCTATCTTTTTCTTGTTATTAGATCTATATTTTTCTAATTCTTGAACTTCAATTTCAAATCATGAATTGTTTTGTTTTCTTTTCATTAAAGTTTCGACTCATCTAATTCAAAAGACGAACGATTACACTTTCCCTGTGGACGATCCGCACTCACTTACAATCTACATCCGACACCGTAGTTGATTGCGGTCAAATAATTTTTGGTTGTGATTTCTTTACAATTTCCATACTACACAATCCGAAATCTTTTCAATCAGCAGGCATCACGGAGTTGGAACATCTGTTTTGATGATGTTATCAAAGAGTTTGATTTCATCAAAAATCCAGATGAACCTTGTGTTTATAAGAAGACTGTAGGGAGAACTGTTGCATTCCTCGTATTGTACGTAGATGACATTCTTCTGATAGGAAATGGCATTCCTATGCCACAGTCAGTCAAATCATTCTTATCACATAGGTTCTCCATGAAGGACCTGGGTGATGCCACGTACATATTGGGCATATGGATCTATAGGGATAGATCCAAACGGTTATTGGGATTGTCCCAAACCAAGTACATCAACACCATCCTAAAGAGGTTTAGTATGGAAGACTCCAAGCGGGGTGCCTTACCCGCTTGCCACGGAGTCACTCTCTCTAAGGACGATTGCCCAAAGTCTAATGAAGAGAGAGCTCGCATGAGTATTATTCCCTATGCTTCGGCCGTAGAATCGATAATGTATGCGATGTTGTGTACACGCCCTGATGTAGCTTATGCTCTTAGTGTAGTAAGCAGGTATCAGTCAAACCCAGGGGAGAATCACTGGACTGCTGTGAAGAACATTCTTAAGTACTTGCGAAGGACTAAAGAATTGTTCTTGGTGTATGGTAATGGGGATCTCCAAATGGAGGCCTTTACCGATTCGAGCTTCCAGAGTGACAAAGATGACAGCAAGTCTATCTCAGGGTTTGCATTTACCTTCAATGGAGGGACGGTAAGTTGGAAGAGTTCCAAACAGGATATCGTTGCAGACTCAACGATGGAAGCTGAGTACATTGCTGCAAATGATGCTGCCAAGGAAGCCGTCTGGATGAGGAAGTTCATCTCAGAGCTAGGAATAGTTCCAACCATTATTGATCCAGTACCTTTGTATTGTGACAATAATGGGACTATGGCATTGGCCAAAGAGCCCAGGTCCCATCAGAAGTCCAGACACATCCTGAGGCGATATCATTTGACCCGGAAGATAGTTGATCGCCACGAGATAGAGATTAAGAGAGTAGATACAAAGGACAACACTGCGGATCCATTCACCAAGGCCCTCCCTCAGCCGCGGCATGAGCGACTTTTTGAGATGTTAGGTATGAGAGACGCCAATAATTGGCCTTAGTGCAAGTGGGAGATTGTTGAATATATGTATACCGTAGAAGCCATTATATGATAGTGTATGTACTGATGTGGGTATGTGTGTGTATTCAGAGGACAGTCTTGCTCGACATGATTGTATGCTATCTGATTGCTCTTTATCATATGTTCACTTCATCATGCTTTTACTCATTTGATACATGTTGATAAAGCCCTTAGGATAATGGATTGACTACTGGGATTATGATGTGGATCATACTAGTAGGACACCTTTAGTTTATAAGCATATCCTTGAAATGTTCCTAGTCATAGGTATATCGAGACAGGGCATCGATATTCCAGAGTAGATTAGCGTATACCATTCTTGTTCCATATGATGGGTGATGGATGATCCCATATCCATTGTTCATATCATAATATTGCATTTTATATTCCCCATTCTTATGCATTTTACAATAAAATAGGTGCTTTTGACGCATGTCTGCTACATAGTACATGTTACAGGTTCTTGGAGCGAAAACAGTGAAAAAGACAAAAGACGACACAAAAAAGGGACTTTGACCAACAGATAGAAGGATCTTAATCAAGCTTACACAAAAGATCAGTACAAGGCAACGCAAAGTCCAAGATTACAAGCGAATGGTTACAAGTCCACTGCAAATTTTTCACTGGAGATCTGGAAGAAATAAAGAAGCCAAATTGAAAAAAAATTCCAAATAATATAGAAGCCCAGAAAGCCCAGAACAAGCACACAAATTTTCAGCATATAAGCTCACCATAGGGCCGCGGAACCGCGGCCCAAGCCCTACCCATGCCGCGGTTCCACGGCCGTATTAAGCCCGGAGTTGAAGATTTTTTTTACAAAGTCTTGTGCGGCGCTGACTAGTCAACCTAAGGGCAAATTTATAACTGCAAACGTGTGAATCAATTGTAACCCTAGGGTTTTTATCTCCTATAAATAGAACCCAAATCATTGTATTTTAGTATGCCTCTATTCATCAATAAAATTTCAGTTTTCTTTGAAGTTGGAGAGCATCAATTGTAAGTAGGTTATTTTTCTGCCCTAGTTCTAGTTTTTAATTTCTACCCTAGGTAAATTCTTTTCTTGCCCTAGTTTAATATAGTTTAGAATTCTTATTAACTTGTAGTAGATCTTTCCTCTCTTTAATCAAAAAATAAAATAAAATAAAAATTATGTCTTTCGTAGATCCCTTAATGAGCGAGTAGTTTCCTCGCTTGTTAGGGTTAGGAATAGGGAAGGGTTTGAAAGATGAAGATCTCTCATCTCTTTTCTTTGCCAATCTTTTATGAACATTAGGACTCCATGCATACTTTCATCTTCCGCTCCCTACAGCACCCTACCCATGAGGTAATGGTGATCCGTAGTATAAAAGACCGGAGTTGTAAGTTTTCCATGGAGGTTAGGGTAAAGATTAAGAAAGGAAGGACAAGGATCTAGAGGAAGAAACATCTTCCCAATCATCCTAATCCCCTTTATTAAAATTTACCATAACCCCTAATATGATATCTAATTAAAAGCATTGGAAAGAGGTGTAGATCTTTATTTACCAAACTTTACCTAAACCTAATCCTAACAAGTTTCTAATCCTAGTATAACACAACTTCGTTTTTAGATCTAATTAAAAGACCAAACACCATTTGGAATTAGCTCGTAAGAACATCTTGGAAAATTACAACATCCCTGTGGACTGACCCGTATTCACCGGCTAGCTTCATGCGACGCCGTTCTTGATTGCGGTAATATATTTTTGATCGAAAAAAACCTCTCTTAATCAAATGGCGCCGTTGTCGGGGATGGCGTAATATTTCCTTTTTGTAATTTCGGGTTAATATAAAAAAAAATAGAAAAAGAAAAACCCATAAAAAATTAAAAAATTTCAAAAATTATAAAAATTATTATATTCAATTTTGGCTAATTAACTTGAGTTTGACAAATAGGTCAACTGACTAGGAAAAACTAGATCTTAGACTTAGTAAATTAAAAACCCAAAAAAATAACCTTCCTTAAGGTTTAACGGTAGAAAGTATATGTCCTTGTAGTTTATTTAGAAATAGGCAAATTTTTTGTTAACTTCTTGGGCTAAGTCAAAACAAAGGAAAAGTATTGATATCTTTATTAGAGTATAAGTTTGAAAAATAATTCCTAGCTTAAGTCTAGATTCTGAAAATATATACCCTACAATTTGCACAAACACGCACCTTGAAACTTGGAATAGTAGAGGAGACCTTGAAATGCTCTTGTCTAAAGTCCTTAGTATGAAGAAAAAAAATACAAGTGAAAAGAGAAAAAAAATGAACACTGGTTTTTGTGATTACTTAAGGCTGCAAAAATAGAAAAATATTTAGCGAGGGTGCTTCATCACTTAGTGCCTTAGACCAACTGGTTTGGGAGTCACTGCTAAAAGCCTTGGGTGTTGCAAGACTAGAAATTACGCTTTAAAGTGCAAACATATCTTGTAATCGGTTGTTGGTACCTCAAGAAGTATTAACGGTCGCATGAAGGATGTGTAAGCAAAATTCAATTAAAAATTCACCTACTAATAAGTACTTAGGACAACGGACAAGGATGTGATTGCTTGATTTGAATTTCCAAGTGTAGGGGTGATTTATACACACACATGGAGATATGTGATTGGAGTTTAGATGAGAGAAAGGAGTGAAGAATAGAACTTGTATCTTTAGTAGAGTTGATAGAAATTCCTAAGTGGAGAAGGAACCCTAGAAGGAAAACTTAAGAGATGCCGAAAGCTAAGTAGGTCTGCAGAACATATATAATCTTAAGTTAGATGATGAGGAAGTGTGAAGTATTTGGGTGGATAATTTACGAGTCGACGATAATAGAATTCCTTGTTAGAAAACATAATTGGAGAATTAAAGTCGAAAAGCCAAATTGATAGGATTTTGTGGGTAGTATCCGCTGAAAACCCTCAGGAGACAACACTCCTCCTACTAGGGACACCTAGAGGTTTAACGGCTTGTTGCACGAGCTCAGTGCAATCGCGTTTCCCTGCGAAAGTGTGGTTAGGTTTGTCAAGAATAAAAAAATAAGTTTGCTCGAGGACGAGCAAAAGATAAATTTGGGGGTATTTGTTCATATCATAATATTGCATTTTATATTCCCCATTCTTATGCATTTTACAATAAAATAGGTGCTTTTGACGCATGTCTGCTACATAGTACAGGTTACAGGTTCTTGGAGCGAAAACAGTGAAAAAGACAAAAGACGACACAAAAAAGGGACTTTGACCAACAGATAGAAAGATCTTAATCAAGCTTACACAAAAGATCAGTAAAAGGCAACGCAAGGTCCAAGATTACAAGCGAACGGTTACAAGTCCACTGCAAATTGTTCGCTGGAGATCTGGAAGAAATAAAGAAGCCAAATTGAAAAAAAAATCCAAATAATATAGAAGCCCAGAAAGCCCAGAACAAGCACACAAATTTTCAGCATATAAGCTCACCAAAGGGCCGCGGAACCGCGGCCCAAGCCCTCCCCATGCCGTGGTTCCGCGGCCGTATTAAGCCCGGAGTTGAGGATTTTTTTTACCAAGTCTTGTGCGGCGCTGACTAGTCAACCTAAGGGCAAATTTGTAATTGCAGACGTGCGAATCAATTGTAACCCTAGGGTTTCTATCTCCTATAAATAGAACCCAAATCATTGTATTTTAGTATGCCTCTATTCATCAATAAAATTTTAGTTTTCTTTGAAGTTAGAGAGAATCAATTGTAAGTAGGTTATTTTTCTGCCCTAGTTCTAGTTTTTAATTTCTGCCCTAGGTAAATTCTTTTCTTGCCCTAGTTTAATATAGTTTAGAATTCTTATTAACTTGTAGTAGATCTTTCCTCTCTTTAATCAAAAATAAAATAAAATAAAAATTATGTCTTTCGTAGATCTCTTAATGAGCGAGTAGTTTCCTCGCTTGTTAGGGTTAGGAATAGGGAAGGGTTTGAGAGATGAAGATCTCTCATCTCTTTTCTTTGCCAATCTTTTATGAATATTAGGACTCCATGCATACTTTCATCTTCCGCTCCCTACAGCACCCTACCTACGAGGTAATGGCGATCCGTAGTATAAAAGATCGGAGTTGTAAGTTTTCCATGGAGGTTAGGGTAAAGAAGAAAGGAAGGACAAGGATCTAGAGGAAGAAATATCTTCCCAATCATCCTAATCCCCTTTATTAAAATTTACCATAACCCCTAATATGATATCTAATTAAAAGCATTGGAAAGAGGTGTAGATCTTTATTTATCAAACTTTACCTAAACCTAATCCTAGCAAGTTTCTAATCCTAGTATAACACAACTTCGTTTTTAGATCTAATTAAAAAACCAAACACCATTTGGAATTAGCTCGTAAGAACATCTTGGAAAATTACAACATCCCTATGGACCGACCCGTATTCACCGGCTAGCTTCATGCGACGCCGTTCTTGATTGCGGTAATATATTTTTTATCGAAAAAACCTCTCTTAATCATCCATCTGGTGTGGGGACACCAAAGATTGTATGCGGGTGCTCAGTGAGACTGGGTACACTGAACGGACTCACCGAGAACTCCTATGTGGTATTATATCATACGTCGGATAGCAGTTCTCAGGTGACACTGGTACAGGTTAGTCTGTAGACCCGAGATCGCCATAGAGCCTTGTGTGTCATCCCACTGTACTTTGATCTCCATCCTACTATGGCTCTACTGAGTCGTACAAACGGGTGGATTTTGGGTACAGTCCCGAGGCACATGGAGGCAATGAGCAATAGGAGGGGTTTCGTCTCTCCCGGTATTGGGGGTTGATGTTGCGTTGTGCACGATTGGCTATAACAGGAAGTCCCTAGCTAGGGCTGCTGAGATATTACTAATAAGTGTTATCAGTAGTTTATCTATCTGTTGTAGACCATATACAGGCATGACTTATTGAGTTATTGGGGTCGACGATTCCATCCCTAGACTCGATATGCAGCATACCTGACGAAGAGACCGGACTGTACGGTAAGTGTTGCCAGTTGGATTGACGGGAGTTTAGACAAGTTCTCTTGTTCTTCTTCTTATCGCTCAATACCCGGGTGGCCGTTACGTTTAGCTGACTGCTTGCGGCTTGTGGGTGTTTGATGTGATCATCGCCTACTGCCGAAGTATTGACGAGTCTTAGAGTCCCACACAGAAGTTTCCTAGCTCAGGCAAAACGATGTGGTGTGCATATGAGATATGTGCGGGTGCTCGATTAAATGCGTGTATGAGATACCGTATGTAATCGGGTGTTTACTATTGGTCGGGTCGTATGTGAAATGACCGGTTTATTAAATCAAATATTGATTTAATAATGACTTTTAGCTCACTTTTATTAAACATTTTCTTTATGGATGTATGCATATATGTATATACATACACATGATGATGTGTATGCACACATACATACATACAAGTGTATCATGGTTGATGATACATAGATGATGGCAATGCAAGACTCACATGGTTCAAATTAATATGTGGATTTTTATTTTGAGATAAAAGGAAAAGGAAATTAACTAATGACTCATTGTTTCCAAATGACTCATAATTTCCACACTCTTCTTGGGTTGACCTTTGACTAACCCTAGGTTAATTTCCTTTGTTCTTTTAACTCATCACAAAAGATCTAAATATTTCTTTCAACCATGGTTGGATGTGAGAGTGTCTCACATATATATCCTTTTGTCTTTATTTTAAAACATAACAATTATCATTATCTTGAAAAAGCTTTGCCATCTTCATCTTCCTCCTTCTTCATGCACTCTTGAGTTTCTTTGAGTGTGAGGAAAAGAAAATGAAAGGGTTTTTAAGTGAGATAACAAACCACACAATCATTCTATACAAGGTTAGCCTATTAGTTTAGAGTGTTTGCATCACTTCCTCATTGATCAAGCGAAGCAAGGAGCTTTGGGCAAAGGGACATCGAGTGGATCCTCGTGGACTCGGAAGTGTTCAAGCGAGCCATTCCAAACTCTAGGAGATCCAAGTAGTCACTCAAGGAGGTCTACAAAGGTTGTAGTCTCTCCACTTAGTGATAGATTAACTTTTGTATGTGATACTATTAGTTGTTACCCTAAATTTCTAGTTCGATTCCATGGTTAGTTTGCTTAGCACCTCTTAAAATTTAAATTGTGGCATGTGTGATGCTTCCAAACCCTATATGAGGTGCTATGGAAACCCTACATGTATCTGTTAAACAGGGCTCCAACCAAGACCGTGTCTACCAATCTATATGAGATATAGAGTTGAAAGAGACCATCTCTTAAAAGAGTTAGGATATGGGGTTTTCCGGCTTTTATCAAAAAGCAGAATCTAGACAAACTCAAGACACGATCGGTCATGTGTAAAGCTGTGGGATATCCAAAACATTCATATGGATATCTATTCTGCCACAAGGAGGAACAAAAGGTGTTTGTTTCTTAACATGCCATATTTTTAGAAAATGAGATTTTTACAAAAGGTGATGATGGCAATGCGGTAGAACTAGAAGAGGTTCAAGAGACACAAATTACTCATGACGAATTGGTTGAAGCTGATGTTGCAGTAGAACTTCAAGAATCTCAGTCGCTCCGGAGATCTAGTAGAACTTCTCGACCACCAGAGAGATACTATGGGTTTCTCATTGATGGTGATAGAGAAGATTGCATCATGGATGATGATGATCCTACTAGTTTTCAGCAAGCTATCACGAGTGGTGACTCAGTGAAGTGGATGGATGCCATGAGATCCTTAATGGAGTCCATGTACACCAACAAAGTATGGACTTTGGACGTTGCACCCCCTGGGATAAAACCCTTAGGTTGCAAATGGATCTTTAAGAGAAAGATTGGTGTAGATGGACAGGTAGAGACCTATAAAACAAGGCTTGTAGCAAAAGATTTTCGTCAAAGACCAGGATTGGACTATGATAAAACTTTCTCTCCAGTAACAATGCTTAAATCCATTCGGATCCTACTTGCTATTGCTGCTCACTACGACTATGAAATCTGGCATATAGACGTTAAAACTGCATTTCTAAACGGTGATTTAGAAGAATACGTTTATATGGATCAGCTAGAGGGCTTCACTGACAATGGGAGCAGCGGGAAGGCATGTAGGTTGCTTAAATCCATTTATGGATTAAAGCAGGCCTCACGGAGCTGGAAAATCTGCTTTGATGATACAATCAAAGAGTTTGATTTTGTCAAAAATGTAGATGAGCCATGCATTTATAAGAAGATTATAGGGTGTACTATCACATTCCTCGTATTGTACGTGGATGACATTCTCTTGATAGGAAATGATATTCATATGCTACAATCGGTCAAACTATTCTTATCACAAAGGTTCTCCATGAAAGACCTGGGTGATGCCTCTTGCATTTTGGGCATTAGGATCTATAGAGATAGATCCAAGAGATTATTGGGATTGTCCCAATCAAAGTACATTGACACCATTCTAAAAAGGTTTAGTATGGAAGATTCTAAGCATGGTGCCTTGCCCGCTTCTCATGGAATCACTCTCTCTAAGGACTTCTGTCCGAAGACTGATGAAGAGAGAGCTCGCATGAGCATTATACCCTACGCTTCAGCCGTAGGTTCTAAAATGTATGCGATGTTATGTACTCGCGCTGATATAGCTTATGCACTAGCTGTAGCAAGCAGGTATCAATCCAACCCAGGGGAGAAACATTGGATAGCAGTGAAGAACATTCTTAAGTACTTACGAAGGACTAAAGAACTGTTCTTGGTGTATGGTAATGGGGATCTCCAAATTGAGGGCTTTACCGATTCCAGCTTCCAAAGTGATAAGGATGACAGCAAATCTATCTCAGGATTTGTATTTACCCTTAATGGAGGGGCGGTTAGTCGGAAGAGTTCTAAACAGGACACCGTTGCAGACTCCATGATGGAAGTTGAGTATATTGCAGCAAATGATGCTGCCAAGGAAGCCGTCTGTGTTGGATATATATGCCCTAGAGGCCTTCATTGTATAGGATACTGGGATATGTATGTACATAACAGTCTTGCTTAATATAATAGTACGCTATTTGGTTTGTCTTTATCTTAACATTTGATATATTTTGGGTAGTATTCATATATATATACATGTTGATAAAGCCCTTAGGATGTTTTGCCTGACTACCGGCATTGTGATGGCAGTCATACTAGTAGGAGCTGGATAGTCAATAGGCACATCCTTAAATGTCCCTGGTCGCAGGAGTATCGAGACTGGGCATCGATACTCCAGAGTAGACTGGTGTATACATATCTAGACCCTGAGGAGGGGCGATGGATTGGTCCCGCAGCCATTGGTGGAGTGCACCTAAGATTGTATACAGATGCTCACTGGGTGTGAGTACACCGGACAGGACTCGCCGAGAACTGACTGGATGGTATTTATACCTAACGTCAGATAGCAGTTCTCAGGTGACATGTGTGCAGATAGTCCGTTGACTTAAAGTCATCATTTGTCTCGTGTAAGTTCCCACTGTGCTTTGATTACTACCCTACCACGGTTCAAAGGAGTCGTGCAAACAGGTTTTAGTTGGGCACAGTCCCGAGCCACATAGAGGCAGTGAGTGACTGTTAGGGATTCATCTCTCCCGGTATAGGGAGTTGATATCGCACAGTGATCGATTGGTCATTACCATAAGTCCCTGGCCAGGGCTGATTGAGAATTACTGATAGATTGATCAGTAGATTCTCGGATGGTAATAGAGCCATACCGACACAACTTGTACGGTTATTAGGGGTCTGACGTTTACCACCTCCCTAGACCATACATGCGATACTCTTAGACGAACAGACCGGACTGTACGGATATTGTCACGCACAGGCTTAGTAGGAGGGTATCCTCACCGGCCTTCTTATCGACATCTACCTGGGGACCGTTACGTACAGCTAGTGCCGCTTGCGGTCTGTGGTTAAACCTACTGCCAGCGTAGTAGTCGAGTCTTTAGAGTCCCACACAGAGTTTTCCCAACTCCAGGCGAAATGATATAGAGGTCGTACGGTTTTACGACAAGGGTTCGGACGAATACGTGTTTAAACGCATGTACGACATTCAGACAGTTTTTACTAGATGGCTTTGGTTTAAGCCAGATTCTAGTATCAGGTTATTGGATTTATACAGTCTAAAGTTTTTCCATGTTTTCACGGATGCGAGGGGCGTTCTCGTAATTTTCCGAGAAGCTTCTAGAAGGAGGGTGACTAAGGAGGTTAAGGTGGCATTTTCATTTATTGCAAATTGTGCCTCATTAGTGTGATTCACTATGTCATTAATGCATCATTTATTGCTTAATGACTCACATAGTGAATCACTCTTATTGAATTAATGAAACATGGTGAATAATCATTTATATTCATTTGTTTGATAATTCATTATGTTTTCATATATTCAAGTGAGAAGCTTTTCATTCTCATTATCATCTCCACCTTCTCTCTCCTCAAGTGCACTCCTTCTTCAAACCCTAATCCTACCACTCATGAGTTGAGACCAAGGATTAGGATAGACTTAACACTCCACAACCTAACTCTACATCATCTTAGTTACTTTGGTTAGCAACTAGAGAAACAAAGTTACCTCAAGTCTTGAGGTGTAGCTTGGATTAGGGTACTCGGGTGGATCTTCTATTACGGAAAGGAGGCCGAGGAGGACGTTGAGATCACAAAGACGAAGGACTAGAATCGTTAGGTATAATCTCTTTACATAGTAGCTTAGAACTCTGTGGTTGTTAATTATCGTTTAGCAAAGATCTTCGATTAGTCGATGTACGCTTCAAAACAAGATCTTTTTTCATATTTCCGCCTCCCCGCAACCCGTAGGGTGTTGCACATCGACTTACAGTGGTATCAGAGCTTCACTAAACAATAATTAACTCACTTGCAAAGTCGTATGAATTTCGAACGCAAAACAAATCGAAAAAAAAACACGGATATCATGAAGTTTCTGTCGATTTTAAAATGAGGTCCTAAAATTTTTCAGGTTCCTCCAGAATGACCAGCAAGAAAATATAAGAACACAGAAGAAAAATGGGCTCCTGAATCGGCCACTGAGCCGCGGAACCGCGGCCGATCACACCGATCCGCCGCGGATCCGCGGCCGAGTTGGGGCCGATTCAGCCCAGTTTTCCTCTGTGCATCTTTTGTGATATTTTGTATTTTCTGGTACTGTTTATTTTCTGCTCAGGTTACAAATTTACAGAGAAGATTTGGAGTAGAATTTAATGTGTTTAATCGATCGAAATTATACGATGTTTGCTTGTTTGATTATATCTGTGAACTGTATTATGTGTTCGTAAACCTCCCCTAACTGCTAGTATGTCGGTTGGCAGGGGGTTGCACATATCTGTAATGTTTTTAACAGTTTGTGATTATGAACTCTATTGGACTGTTGTGATGATTAGCCGGGGTTTTGTGATGGGTTATTGCAATAAGTTGTAATATTATTTTGCGGGGCACATCCAGGTTGCGGCTGTAGCCACCGTTGTATTATTTCTTTTTACTGTTTTTTGCTCCTAGGATAGACCCAAGGTGGGGTGCACAAACTACCGGGTATTTCGAAGTGTTTAGTGGCCTACTCACGTCGTTGAGGGAGACCGCTTCACTTCGGGTACTTGGCGGGTAGTTTTCCGTACCCGTAGGGGTCTTGGGTGGGGTAATGGCTATTCATCACAACTGTGTAATCCGTCTTTTCTTACAGGCTCAAAAGAAACGCGGATTGCTTGCATATCCAATAAAGTTTATCTGTGATCTGGAATGCCTGTTATTGCGTCTGACGAATGTACAATATCTATATATGATAGCTATTTAGACGTCGCTTATGTTTTACACCCGCGCTAGCCCAGCGCCCGCTCTGCCGTTAGTTAAGTAACCTAACGGGTGATGACGGGACCCCGTAGCGAATGCGGATGGCATAAGAGGACGTTGTATTTTCGTTGTTATCTGCAATGATAGGTTAAAGATGGGACGCATTATTTTTTAATGCAAAGAAAAATAAAACCTAAACTGAATCGTTGGAACAATTTCTAAAGCCACTTGGTTTTCTTGAAAAAGCAAATTTTAAATGCGGAGCTTAAACCACTCCTTTTAAATAAAAGCTATCTTAGTTCCTTCGATCAAATCAAGTTCATTACGTTAACGGTTTTTTGCCAAAAACCAGCCGTAACCCTCCGTCGTTTCAGATAGACAGCACATCGTATTCATGCTATGCTTGTTGGCCTACATCAAGGCATAGTGTATGGTAGCAGTGTGTTTGCCTATTTGTTGCATAGATAGATGCATCAGTATAGGACAGACGTACAACCTTGTTGGCCTACGTCAAGGGCATGTACGATGTACCTAAATTAATCAGGATAACGACGGGTAGAACTTGACTTGCGTCTTATGACTTGTTGGCCTACGTCAAGGTCTATAAGAGCTTGGGGTATAAAAATCATATCGGGAGTTTCAAACATAAAGGAAACTTGCAGATTTAGCATACCTTCTGGAGTGTGGTGACTAGAGTGGCTTCCATCTAGTGCATCATGCAATGATAGTTGGATCCCGATCCCACTGATGAGTAGGATTACTCTCGGGAAACATTCTCACTTAACAATCAATGCTATAAACCAAGTAGGTGTCCAGAAAGGTGTTAGAGGGGCTACGCCTCCAGGGAAAAGAGGTTATTTAATTAAGGAACTTCGCGAAAGCGTTGGAAAACCTCCCTCGAAGTACCAACACCAGCCTGGCTGAAAGGTTAAGCAAGTATTGTGACGTGTGATTAAATCCTGACTAGTTCTTCCTTTAGGTTTTGAAGAAGGATTTGAGGGAATAGTGGGAGCCATCTGTTTAGATAAACTAATAACCAATCTAAACTTGCAAGAAGCATATGCTGAGTGTTTTCTTTTCTCTCTCTCTAGCAGCTACCATGACAGGACTAAAACTATTACTTGAGAAAAATATACTGACCGGACAAAACTATAAAGATTGGCTAAGGAACGTCAACATTGCACTGACTTATGACAAAGTAGCATATGTTACCACCGCTGTTCCTCCCCTTATCCCTGGACCAGATTCCTCAGTTGTGGACAAGGAAGTTCACAAAACTTGGGATTTGGATTATGAGCGAGCTAAGTGTATCATGCTGGCGTCCATGAACAATGAACTCCAGAAACAGCACGAGAGTATGGATATTGTATCCATCTTTCTCCATGTAAAGGAATTATATGGAGAACACTCCCGTATCGCAAGGTACGAGACCTCAAGGAAACTTTTCCAGATGAGGTTAGCTCCAGGATCGCCTGTAGGAGAGCATATCCTCAAAACGATCAGCCTCATTGAGGAACTCGCAAACCTGGGATGCGTGCTAGAGAATGATTTGTATATCTACTTGATTTTGCAGTCCTTTCCCCATACCTTCTCTCAGTTCGTGCTTAGCTTCAACATGCACGAAATGGAAGCTGATCTTTCAAAGCTCCTCAACATGTTGAGGGTAGCAGAGACCTCCTTGAAAAAGGAGAAGACCCCCGTTCTGTATGTTGGCCAATCATCCTCTTCTAAATTTAAAGCAAAAGCTAAAGGAAAGAAGAAGATGAAAGCCACCAAACCGAAGGGTGGGGTCAAGAAGGTGCAGGGAAAGAACAATGCAGGAAGGGTGAAAGCGGATATAAACGAATGCCATTATTGTCACAAGCAAGGGCACTGGAAGAAGGACTGTATGGCCTTCAAGGCAAAGGACACGAAGCAAGCGGTTGCTTCTGCTTCAGGTGTGTTCGTAATCGAAAATTGTCTTTCAGTAAACTCTACATCATGGGTACTTGATACCGGTTCTGGTTCTCACATCTGTAATTCATTGCAGGATCTGAGAAATAGTAGAGTACTGGAGACAGGTGATATGACTCTCCGGATGGGCAATGGAATGCATGTAGATGCTGTTGCAATAGGGGAGTATCACCTAGGGTTGACTAGTGGGCACGTTTTGGTGTTGTACAGCTGTTTTTGTATTCCCAGTATGCTGTGTAATATTATATCAGTATCTTTGTTGTCTAATAAAGGATATAATTTTGCGCTTGAAAGTAATGTCATGAACATTCTCCTAAATCAAGAATTGATTTGGTATGGCACACTGGAAAACGGCATATACATACTTAATCAACCTCGAATTTTCAATATTCAAAACACACTTAAAAGAAAGGCTCCAGATTCAAATCAAGCCTTCTTATGGCATTGTAGACTTGGTCATATAAACGAAACAAGGTTGACTAAGTTACATAAAGATGGATATCTAGATCCGTTTGAATATTCATCATATGCAATTTGTCAATCATGTATCAAAGGAAAAATGACCAAATCTTCATTCTCCGGACACGGAGCAAGAGCTACTGAACTCTTGGGACTTGTACACAGTGATGTATGTGGTCCAATGTCTACGCATGTGCGAAGAGGTCACTCCTACTTCATCACTTTTACTGATTACTTCTCTAGGTATGGACATGTGTTCTTAATGAAACATAAATCAGAGACCTTTGAGAAATTCAAGGAGTATAAAAATGAACTAGAGAAACAAACTGGTAAAAGCATCAAGATACTTCGCTCTGATCGAGGTGGATAATACTTAAGTACCAGTTTCCTTGAATACTTAAAAGAGAATGGAATTCTCTCTCAGCTTACTCCGCCTTATACACCTCAGCATAATGGTGTATCGGAAAGGAGGAATCGCACGCTATTAGATATGGTGCGTTCAATGATGAGTAGTGCTGAGTTACCACTTTCCTTCTGGAGATTTGCTTTAGAATCAGCGGCATACTTATTGAATAGAGTTCCAACTAAGTCTGTTCCTACCACTCCATATGAAATGTGGAGCGGGAAGAGAACATATCTCAAGTATATCAAGATATGGGGGTGCCCGGCATATGTTAAAAAGCATAAACCGGACAAGCTCGAGTCACGGTCGGTTTTGTGCAAGTTTGTAGGTTACCCTAAACATTCAAGGGGGTACATGGTCTACCACACTGAAGAATAAAAGGTGTTTGTCACTCGCCACATTGTCTTCTTAGAGAGCGAATTTCTTGCAAAAGAAATTAGTGGGAGTGCGGTAGAGTTGGAAGAAATTCCAGAACCTCAAACTGCTACCGAGGACTTAGAAGAACCTCAGATTTCAATAGAACATGACGAACCAACGCCACTCCGCAGATCTAGAAGGCTTTCTCATCCTCCAGAGAGATACTATGGTTTTCTTCTAGATGGGGATCGAGAGGATTGCATCATCGACGATGATGAACCTACTAGTTTTCAGCAGGCTATCACGAGTATTGACTCGATGAAATGGCTGGATGCTATGAGATCCGAAATGGAATCCATGTACACCAATAAAGTATGGACTTTAGAAGTTGCTCCTCCTGGGGTGAAACCAGTTGGATGCAAATGGATCTTCAAAAAGAAGATTGGTGCACTTGGACAAGTGAAAACCTACAAAGCTAGACTCGTTGCAAAAGGTTTTCGTCAAAGACCATGATTGGACTATGATGAAACCTTTTCACCTGTAGCTATGCTTAAATCCATTCGGATCCTGCTTGCCATTGCTGCCTTCCATGACTATGAAATCTTTCAGATGGACGTAAAAACAGCTTTTCTAAATGGACATTTAGAAGAGAGTGTTTACATGGATCAACCAGAAGGTTTCTTAGACAGTGGGAGCAGCGGAAGAGTATGCAGGTTGCTTAAATCCATTTATGGATTAAAGCAAGCATCGCGAAGTTGGAACATCTGCTTTGATGAGACAGTCAAAGAGTTTGACTTTATCAAAAATGTAGATGAACCATGTATTTATAGGAAGATTGTAGAAGGAGCAGTAGTCTTCCTCGTTTTGTACGTCGACGACATACTACTGATAGGGAATGATGTCCCTATGCTGCAATCAGTAAAGCTCTTCTTATCACAGAAATTCTCCATGAAAGACTTGGATGATGCAACCTACATTTTGGGCATTAAGATCTATCGTGATAGATCTAATAGAATGTTGGGACTTTCATAGTCCATGTATATTGACACTATACTAAAGAGATTTAGTATGGAAGATTCCAAGCGCGGAAATATGCCCGCTTGTCACGGGATCACCCTCTCCAAAGAGATGTCTCCAAAGACTGATGAAGAGAGGGATCGCATGAGCATTTTACCCTACGTTTCGGCGGTAGGATCTATAATGTATGCGATGTTATGTACAAGACCGGATGTAGCTTACGCACTTGGTGTGGTAAGCAGGTATCAGTCTGACCCAGGTGAGAAACATTGGATAGCGGTAAAGAACATTCTCAAGTACCTGAGAAGGACTAAGGAGATGTTCTTAATTTACGGTAATGGGGACCTCCAGGTAGAGGCTTTTACCGACTACGGCTTCCAAAGTGACAAAGATGATTCTAAATCCATTTCGGGTTTTGTGTTTACCCTCAATGGAAGGGCGGTATGTTGGAAGAGTTCCAAACAGGATACCGTCGCAGACTCAACTATGGAGGCTGAGTATATAGCTGCTAGTGAAGCCGCAAAAGAGGCTGTCTGGATGAGGAAGTTCATTTCTGAACTTCAGGTGGTTCCATCCATTGCCAATCCAATACCTCTGTATTGCGATAACAATGGGGCCATAGCATTGGCAAAGGAACCCAGGTCCCATCAGATATCCAGGCATATCTTAAGGCGTTTTCACCTGATCAGGGAGATCGTTGATCGTCGGGAGATCGAGGTACGGAGAGTGGATACAAAAGACAACACGGCAGATCCATTCACAAAGGCCATCCCTCAAGTTTAGTTCGAGAGGCTGTTTGAGATGTTGGGCATGCGGTACTCCAGCAACTGGATATAGTGAAGACAGTGGGTACTCATTGCGCCAATAATAGGCCCTAGTGCAAGTGGAAGATTGTTGGATATATATGCCCTAGAGGACTTCATTGTATAGGATACTGGGATATGTATGTACATAACAATCTTGCTTAATATAATAGTACGCTATTTGGTTTGTCTTTATCTTAACATTTGATATATTTTGGGTAGTATTCATATATATATACATGTTGATAAAGCCCTTAGGATGTTTTGCCTGACTACCGGCGTTGTGATGGCAGTCATACTAGTGGGAGCTGGATAGTCAATAGGCACATCCTTAAATGTCCCTGGTCGCAGGAGTATCAAGACTGGGCATCGATACTCCAGAGTAGACTGGTGTATACATATCTAAACCCTGAGGAGGGGCGATGGATTGGTCCCGTAGCCATTGGTGGAGTGCACCTAAGATTGTATACAGATGCTCACTGGGTGTGAGTACACCGGACAGGACTCGCCGAGAACTGACTGGATGGTATTTATACCTAACGTCAGATAGCAGTTCTCAGGTGACATGTGTGCAGATAGTCCGTTGACTTAAAGTCATCATTTGTCTCGTGTAAGTTCCCACTGTGCTTTGATTACTACCCTACCATGGTTCAAAGGAGTCGTGCAAACAGGTTTTAGTTGGGCACAGTCCCGAGCCACGTGGAGGCAGTGAGTGACTGTTAGGGATTCATCTCTCCAGGTATAGGGAGTTGATATCGCACAGTGATCGGTTGGTCATTACCATAAGTCCCTGGCCAGGGCTGATTGAGAATTACTGATAGATTGATCAGTAGATTCTCGGATGGTGATAGAGCCATACCGACACGACTTGTACGGTTATTAGGGGTCTGACGTTTACCACCTCCCTAGACCATACATGCGATACTCTTAGAAGAACAGACCGGACTGCACGGATATTGTCACGCTCAGGCTCAGTAGGAGTTCGGATGGGTATCCTCACCGGCCTTCTTATCGACATCTACCTGAGGACCGTTACGTACAGCTAGTGCCGCTTGCGGTCTGTGGTTAAACCCACTGCCAGCGTAGTAGTCGAGTCTTTAGAGTCCCACACAGAGTTTTCCCAACTCTAGGCGAAATGATATAGAGGTCGTACGGTTTTACGACAAGGGTTCGGATGAATACGTGTTTAAACGCACGTACACATTCGGACAGCTTTTACTAGACGGCTTTGGTTTATGCCAGATTCTAGTATCAGGTTATTGGATTTATAAAGTCTAAAGTTTTTCCGTGTTTTCACAGATGCGAGGGGCGTTCTCGTAATTATCCGAGAAGCTTATAGAAGGAGGGTGACTAAGGAGGTTAAGGTGGCATTTTCATTTATTGCAAATTGTGACTCATTAGTGTGATTCACTATGTCATTAATGCATCATTTATTGCTTAATGACTCACATAGTGAATCACTCTTATTGAATTAATGAAACATGATGAATAATCATTTATATTCATTTGTTTGATAATTCATTATGTTTTCATATATTCAAGTGAGAAGCTTTTCATTCTCATTATCATCTCCACCTTCTCTCTCCTCAAGTGCACTCCTTCTTCAAACCCTAATCCTACCACTCATGAGTTGAGACCAAGGATTAGGATAGACTTAACACTCCATAACCTAACTCTACATCATCTTAGTTACTTTGGTTAGCAACTAGAGAAACAAAGTTACCTCAAGTCTTGAGGTGTAGCTTGGATTAGGGTACTCGGGTGGATCTTCTATTACGGAAAGGAGGCCGAGGAGGACGTTGAGATCACAAAGACGAAGGACTAGAATCGTAAGGTATAATCTCTTTACATAGTAGCTTAGAACTCTATTGTTGTTCTTAATTATCGTTTAGCAAAGATCTTCGGTTAGTCGATGTACGCTTCAAAACAAGATCGTTTTTCATATTTCCGCCTCCCCTCAACCCGTGGGGTGTTGCACATCGACTTACAGTCTGGATGAGGAAGTTCATCGCGGAACTAGGAGTAGTTCCATCCATTAATGATCCAATACCATTGTATTGTGATTATAATGGAGCTATGGCGTTAGCCAAAGAACCGAGGTCCCATCAGAAGTCCAGATACATCCTGAGGCGAATCATTTGATCTGGGAGATAGTAGATCGCCACAAGATCGAGATTCGGAGAGTAGATACAAAGAATAACACCATGGGTCCACTCACTAAGGCCCTTCCACAGCCGCAGCATGAGCGACTCTTTGAGATGTTGGGTATGAAATACGCCAATAATTGGCCTTAGTGCAAGTGAGAGATTGTTGGATATATATATGTATGCCCTAGAGGCCATTATATGTATAATGGATGCTTGGACATGTATATACGTATATAGATGACTTTCTTCCTTGATATGATAGTATGCTATCTGGTTTACTTTATCTTGACATATTCATTTGATCATGAATTTTACTCATTTGGTACATGTTGATAAAGCCCATAGGATATTTTCTTAACTACTGCGACTATGATGCAGATCATACTAGTGGGACACGTATAGTTTATAAGCATATCCTTAACTGTTCCTAGTCGTGGGTGTATCGAGACGGGGCATCGATATTCCAGAGTAGACTAGCGTATACCATTCTTGTCCTATGTGATGGGTGATGGATGATCCCATATCCATCTGGTGTGGTGACACCAAAGATTGTATGCGGGTGCTCAGTGGAGACTGGGTACACTAAACGGACTCGCCGAGAACTCCTATGTGGTATTATATCTATCGTCGGATAGCAGTTCTCAAGTGACACTGGTACATGTTAGTCTGTAGACCCAAGATCGTCATAGAGTCTTGTGTGTCCTCCCACTGTACTTTGATCTCCACCCTACCACGGCTCTACTGAGTCGTGTAAACAGGTGGACTTTGGGTACAGTCCCGAGGCACATGGAGGCAATGAGCGATAGGAGGGGTTTCGTCTCTCCCGGTATTAGGGGTTGAAGTTTTGCTATGCTCGATTGGCTATAACATGAAGTCCCTGGCCACGGCTGCTGAGATTTACTGATAAGTGTTATCAGTAGTTTCTCGATCTGTTATGAGCCATACACCGGCATGACTTATTGAGTTATTGGGGTCGACGAAACCATCCCTAGACTCGATATGCAGCAAATCTGACGAAGAGACCAGACTGTACGGTAAGTGTTGCCAATTGGCTCGACGGGAATTTTGACAGCTTCGCTGTTTTTCTTCTGATCGCTCAATACCCGGGTGGCCGTTATGTTTAGCTGACCGCTTGCGGCTTTTAGGTGTTTGATATAATCATCACCTACTGCCGGCGTATTGACGAGTCTTAGAGTCCCACAAAGGAGTTTCCTAGCTCAGGCGAAAAGATGTGGTGTGCATATGAGATATGCGCGGGACCCGATTAAATACATGTATGTGATATTGTATATTAATCGGGCGTTTTTCTAATAGTCGGGTCGTATGTGATATGACCGGTTTGTTAAATCAAGTGTTGATTTAACATTTGACTTTTAGCTTATTTCTTTATTAAACCATTTTCTATTTTGTTTGCATGCATGTATGCATATGTTTATGTTGATGCACATGATGATGTGCATTGATACATTGTATCATGGTTGATGATACACATACGATGGCAATGCAAGACTCACATGGAAGTATTTATCTATATAATTATTTTTGAGTTAATGCAAATAGAAATTAATTCATAGTTGAGATTTATTCTTCATTCTTCACTTAACCTTGCATTAACCATGAGTTAATTTTCTATGGCTCACTACTACAATAGGGGGTTGCCCCTACGGATATTGAAATCCGTAGGGGCAGATTTATTTTGGCCCTACGGATTAGTCCGTAGGGCTAGACGGTTGCCCCTACGGTCCTTACATATTTATATAAAAATTATTAAATCTTAAATTGTTGTTTGCCCCTACGGAGCCGCAAACCAAGAACCTACGGACTTATCCGTAGGGGCATCTAAATAGGGATTTAAGTTAAAAGCTCAGATCGATCCCTACGCTCATTATTCCCAATTATCGCGCGAACAAAAAATTCCCAAACCCTCGTTCGTGCCGATCGATCGTCGTTCTCGTCATCGCCAGCTCCGCCAATTCGTCGTAGCCACCGCCTGCTTTCGTCATAGCCACCACCTGCTTTCGTCGTCGCCAGCGCCGGCTCATCGGAGTTCTCGTCGTCGCCTCTGCACAGGTAAGGAATTCTTCAATTACTCAAATTTTTGATTGGGGGTGGGGTTGGGGCTGCGGGCTGGGGCTAGTGCTGGGGCTGGGGCTGGGGCTAGGGCTAGGGTTGGGGCTCGGGCTCGGGCTGCGGCTAGGGCTGTGGTTGGGGTTGGGGCTCAGGCTCGGGCTGCGGCTAGAGCTGGGGTTGGGGTTGGGGCTCGGGCTCGGGCTGCGGCTAGGGCTGTGGTTGGGGTTAGGGTTGGGGCTCGGGCTGCGGTTAGCGTTAGGGTTGGGGCTGGGGCTGGGGCTGCGGTTGGGGTTAGGGTTCGGCAGGGGGTTGCTGTTGGGGTTGGGGTTGGGGTTAGGGTTAGGGTTAGGGTCAGGGTTGGGGTTGGGGTTTTGGATTTCAGGGTCTAAGTTAATTTCCATTCTAATTAGCATTAAGCTCGTTAATTGAAATGTTGATGATAATCACAAGAGGAAAATGTGTCTAGTTTGAGAAGGTGTTGGAAACTGGACTAATAATTTGGCTAAAGCCCAGTTTAATTAATAATTTTATTTGTCATTCTCAAATTTTCTTGGAAACGGAGACTGTTTTGTGGAACTTTTAGCCGTTGGGCATGTTGGGGTTTTGTTTTTGGAGTCATCGGTCATGGCATTTGGTAGGTATCCAAAGACCCCGTGTCTGATTTTGGATATTTTTGATTGATTTAAACTGTGGGTCTGAGTAGTCCCTTAATTTGATCTGGTTGGGGTTTGAGTATGCAAAGGATTTGTAGTCTGGTGGAAATTTTGTGGGTGTTTTCGGTTGAATATGTTTGCTAATTGCATAAGATGCTCATAAGATTCTGGATTTTGAGGATGGGCCGTTGTAATTGGAAATGCTTAGAATTGTAGGACCTTCTTTATTTTAGCTATATTAACGTAATTCAAATAGCAATTCCTTGGAATTTTTTAGTCCAGAGAATCTTGATCGAGTCTCAGGATCATATTGATTCAAGAATTTTGTGTGACACCAAAGATTGGACGTTAGACGAATAGCCGGTGGTAAAACTTCTTAAAGTATATTAATTTTGAATCTTCTTCTAAACTCAATGATTCTATATTGATAAAGAAAAGCTTAGATATCGATGACAAATGGCCACATATTACAAGTTACAAAGATGATGTTCAACACCTTCCCAACTTTTTCATTGCTTGTGATATTTTCTCTCCTCTCTCTCCTTTTCTCCTGGTCTCTGTCTATCATGAAACTTTGGGCATGAAAATTAAGACTCTCTCCTCTTTTTGGTTATTATTTTTCTCTTTGTCGGCTTAATTATTGAGATGGAGATTTGATTAGAGTTTTGGTGTTCATAATTTCATAATATGAGCAAGGCAATTGACAAATTATCATGATGTTGTTATGATCATAGCAAGATGTAGGTGCTTGTGTGTTGGTACTAAAGCATGATACAATCTCTTTTATTGCTAGTGGATGCGTTTTGTTCAAAGAGTCTTTTCCTTTTAGTAATTTTCCTCTTTAGGGAGTTTTCGACATTGAAATCTCACTAGTTGATAATGTTAAATAAGTTCTAGTCCTAGTTTGCTACATTTTTTGATATATAGTAGATGGTGATACTTCTTTAAGTGCTTGTCGCATTAACTTGGAAGCCGACCATACCAAAGGTTGTGGAGGACATAATTATCGAGACATGAATCAAATGGTTTCATGTTAGAGCTACATCTTCACTCGAACTTTGGACATGTACAAAAGGAAGAGTTAAGGTACATGTTATTAGAACTCATAGGTATGAGATGTCCTCTTTCTCTATTTCAAAAAAAAAATACAAAATATAAAAGGAATTTTTTTTGCTCCAATAACAAAACTTTCCAAAATTTTTAAAACCAGTGATTTACCTCTCTCAACCATAATTTATTCTCAAAATGGGCTTCCTTTAAATAGTTCATTAAAATATTTAAATGAAATAAGATAGAAAGGAAGAAGGATCTATACTTAAGTGCATAAATAACCAAAAAGTAAAACAGTTAATTTCTTTCGGTTAACATACGTTCGATGTTCGTCGTGACATAGAACTATACAAAATTGATCTTAGTCTAAAATAGCATCTGCCCCGAAGTTCAGGCCTGGACGTCCTAACGTCCCGGTCGCGTCTTTCGGCGGAGAACATATGTGACATGTAATATATATGTATGCATGTGTTTATGTGATATGTGCGTATGTATGCATTTAAGTAAAAACAACCCTACACTTAAGCGAAATCATAAATTGAAACACACATATATAGAATACAACTCATACATGGGTATCCTCAAATCTAACATTAATTATCGATAATTTATTCTTTTCAACAACAAACGCACACACAAAGCATATACACGGATTTTCTCCTTTGTCAGTAACCATCCCGTTCTTAGATTTCTCAATATAATCATCATAACCTACAATTTATATGATACAGTCTAACATGGCCCATGAGTACGTCAGGGTTAAGGACTGGATGTATGTGAATTGGCAACAACGTATGCAACCTAAGTTTATCACTGGAGTTTCTGCTTTCATTAAATTTGCACGCGCACATAATAAGAAGGAGAAGACAGTAATGTGTCAGAAGAAGAAAAAAATGACATTCCTTGTTCTCTGTTTCAGCATCAATCTTCTGATATGAACTAATGATGGCTTTCACATTGGCTTTTCCTTTTAGAGACTTCTTAGTGTCCAATGGAAAGTATACATCAGATTTGTGCAGGTCAAGTTCTTCTATGACTTTCAAGAGTTTCAACTGATTCTGTAAATTACACCCTAGTTGGGTGATACTTTTACCACTTCTCACTGCAGGTGCGCTCTCTCCTATCCATTTTGAATGTAATATTATAAATATTCATGCCTGTTTATGTCAAAATTACTTATATTGTCAATGTTTGATTATCTAGTTGTTGGTGATGCGTCCATATCAGGGACAGAGGCCACTCCCGCTCCTCCAGGTATGTTTATATATCATATAGTGCATGTATATTGATTTAGAATGCTATATCATAAATATACACACATTCCTTTTGCTCTTGCTTAGATAGTAATTTTTATTATTGTCTAGCTGTAGGTGGTGACAGTAGTTGACAATAAAATTTGTCATCCTAGAAACTATGATTTTTATTCGCAAAATATCATTTTCTGTCCGGCGGCTGGCTGGCTAAATTTCATACAACATAATAACTGCGCCGGGCTTGAAGTTTCACATTGCCCTCAACTTTAATCACTGCTAATTTATGGTTTCGCAACTTTGTAGTAATCCCGAAACATGATTTATTTTCTGCAAATGCTAGGAAATTTCACTCAAATTTTGCATCTTTACTCTATTTTTCACAACGGTTAATTTTTTATGTTTCACCACTTGGGTATTTGAGGAAACATCTTCTATTTTCTACCATTTGACTGAAATTGCATGTTTTTATTGAAAATAATACAATTGCATAACCTTAAGAAAAACAACCACCCCTTTTTTAATGAATTTGGACGGGTAATTATCCCAAATTTTTTTAAAACAAAAGAAAAACAGCGACCTATATACAAAATGGGTAAATATCGTGATCAATAAATTACTTACCATTTGCCGAGACATGTATTTTTGCAGCATCCATACATCCTTTTCCTCTTCTTCGATATCGTATTCTCATTATCTTCGTCTAATCCATCTGAAACTGCAATTAAATTTAATTAAACCAAATAAAATCAAACAGCAACAACGAAATCAATGATATTTATAACCTACCAGAGTCTTCAAGAATATCCACATATGAATCCTGGGCCTTCTTCTTTTTCTTCAAAGATCTTTTAAAAGCAGAGAATTTTGTTTTCTGGCAAGTGCTTTGAAGCTAAACACCATATTGCCTTTGTATTTGAAAATAAAAAATGCCCAGTTTGCAGATTATTGGCTACTGTAAATTCATGCCACCCATCTCCACTCATGGAAGCAACTTTGTTCTCGATTTGAAGATCAACATGCCATATTTTGCCATTGTGGCTCACTAGGTTAGCATTTTCTCTTCTCTTGACCATCTTGCTAATCTGCTTGGTAAATTTATTCGGAACCGGCTGCGAATCATTAAAAGACATGCATAAGAAAGTTAATGCTTGCAAGAAGTTGAAACGTGCGTTCAACCCATGCATAAGAATGTATTTTAGCTTCCTTTCTTATGCATGTCTTTTAATGATTCGCAGCCGATTTCAAATAAATTTACCAAGCAGATTAGCAAGATGGTCAAGAGAAGAGAAAAGGCTAACCTAGTGAGCCACAATGGCAAAATATGGCATGTTGATCTTCACATCGAGAACAAAGTTGCTTCCATGAGTGGAGATGGGTGGCATGAATTTACAGTAGCCAATAATCTGCAAACTGGGCATTTTTTGGTTTTCAAATACAAAGGCAATATGGTGTTTAGCTTCAAAGCACTTGCCAGAAAACAAAATTCTCTGCTTCTAAAAGATCTTTGAAGAAAAAGAAGAAGGCCCAGGATTCATATGTGGATATTCTTGAAGACTCTGGTAGGCAATAAATTTCATTGATTTTGTTGTTGCTGTTTGATTTTAATTTTTGATTTTAATTGGTTTAATTAAATTTAATTGCAGATTCAGATGGATTAGACGAAGATAATGAGAATACGGCATCGAAGAAGAGGAAAAGGATGTATGGATGCTGCAAAAATACATGTCTCGGCAAATGGTAAGTAATTTATTGATCACGACATTTACCCATTTTGTATATAGGTCGCTGTTTTTCTTTTGTTTTAAAAAAATTTGGGATAATTACCCATCCAAATTCATTAAAAAAGGGGTGGTTGTTTTTCTTAAGGTTATGCAATTGTATTATTTTCAACCGCTACATCGGCTGCGGTTCCGCAGACAGCTCCTATAGCTCCACCGCCCGCTCAGACTCCCGCAGCCGCGGCTTCGCAAGCTACTACCTCGACGGCGGCTGCGCAGACCACATCGCCATCTCCACAGGCCGCTCAGACTCCCGCACGCGCCGAATTGAATGGTTTATTGACCGAGGAGCAGGCGCGCCAGATTCTATCGTTTATCAGAGGTGGAGCTGGACCGAGCTAGGGTAGCTTTTTGATTCTTATTTTTTGAAACATGTATTTATTTATATGATACATATTGTACTACATTTTGAAATGATATTGATATTGATATTGGTTTATATTTATATCATATTCAGTTTTTGGGTTTCTTTGGTATATTATATGCGTGAGATGTGATTATGAATACTGCGATATATGTTGCGTGATGATTAATTTTATATTTGATTGATGTATATATTATTGTGCACAGGACGGGAAAAAATCAGGCAGCCCTTTTTTTTAAAAAAATACAGATAATGTGTACCTACGGATTAATCCGTAGGTACACATGTTGCCCCTACGGCTATATCCGTAGGGGCACAATATCAGCAGTAACTGATATTTCCCCCCTGATCTCAGTACCAGGGCGGTTGGGAGTGCCCCTACGGATATGTCCGTAGGGGCCATTGCTTCGCCCCTACGGAGTTATCCGTAGGGGCAAAATATTAGAAATCCTGATATTTTGCCCCTACGGATAAGTACCTACGCAGATATCCGTAGGGGATATTACGTGGCCCTACGACTATCTCCGTTGGTACAGGTAATATATTTTAAAAAACCGTAAATAATATAACTTTTTTTACCCTACGGCCTACTCCGTAGGTAAAACTGGCCCTACACAGAACTCCGTAGGGGCAAGTTTTTGCCCGTAGGGGCAAGTTCAGGGCTTCAACTTGCACCTGCGGCCTTTGCACCTACGGGGTATTTTTTCGTCCCTACGCATATCTCCGTAGGGGCAGTGGTTTGCCCCTACCGACAAATCCGTAGGGGCAACCCTTATTTCTAGTAGTGGCTCTCATTACTCCAAAATAAATATCTAGATAATTATTAACTCATGGTTTGAAATGAGAAGGATTTAATATATATATATATATATATATATATATATATATATATATATATATATATATTCATTTTCATTTTGATCATGATCACAAAAAAAGAGCTCTTGAGTTTCTATCTTCTTCTTCTTCATTCTCTTGCTCTCTTGAGTTTCCCATAGAGTGAGCTAGTAAAAAAGAAAGAGTTTTGAATAGAGAATACAAACCACATCATCATTCTACACATCTCTAGCCCATTTTTGTAGGGTGTTTGCTACACTTCTCTCAAAGATCAAGTAAAGCAAGGAGGTTTGGGCAAAGGGACTTCTGGTGGATCATCGTAGACTAGGAAGACCTCTATCGATCTATTTCAAACTCTCAAAGTGCCATGGAGTCACCAAGGGAAGTCTACAAAGGTTGTAATTGTTGGTTATAGTTCCCTCAAAGTCAATTATTGGATCGCAGGCACGTGATTGCAATGATTGAGGAGGACCCATACCGGTAGCACAGTCTTACTCGTGATGATAGTATGCTATCTGGTTTGCCTTTATCAGTCGTGTACAGTTTTAGGTGGCATGTTCACTATTAAACGTTGATAGATCCTTTAGGATCTTGCTTGACTACCAACAGTATGATGGCAATCATATACATGAGAGTTGGGTAGTCTATAAGCACATCCTTAAAAGTGGTCCCTAGTCGTGGGAGTTTCGAGACAGGGCATCGATACTCCGGAGTAGACTAGTGTATACAGTCGAGACCCCGACGAGGGGCGGTGGCCGGTCTCACAAGCCACTGGTGTCAGTTGGATCACCTAAGATGTATACAGGTGCTCATTGGGTTATGAGTACACCGGACAGGACTCGCCGGGAACCTGCTAGTTGGAATTATACCTAGCATCAGATAGCAGTTCCCTGGTGACATGTGTACAGGTTAGTTCTTCGACCTGAGGTCGTCATTTGTCTCGTGTGAGTTTCCACTGTGCTTTGATTTCTACCCTACCACTGCTCAAAGGAGTCGTGCAAACTGGTCTTTTTTAGGTACAGTCCCGAGCCACATGGAGGCAAGTGAGCGGATCGGCAGGGGATTCGTCTCACCCGGTATTTGGGGTGAGAGCGCGCTGTGTCTAGGAGAGCCATTACACAAAGCCCTCGGCCGAGGCAGGAGATTTACTGGTAGGTACTCCAGTAGTATCTCAGGGTGTTCTGGGCTACACTCTGACACGACTTATACCGCTATTGGGGGTCTGACGTTACCAGCCCCCTAGGCCCGATATGCAATACTCATAGACGAACGGACCGGACTGTATGTATATTTTCACTGATAGGCTCAGTAGGGTTCCAGGATGAGTTCGCTCATCGGCTTCCCTTGAGGTCAGTACATGGGCAGCCGTTACGCACAGCTAGTGCCGCTGACGTGCTTGTGGTTAAACCCACTGCCAGGGTACTGACGAGTCTTTAGAGTCCCCCACAGATAGTTTCCCAAGTTCGGGCGAAACGTTGTAGAGGCCGTATAGTTTTGTCGCAGGGTTCGGAAAATGCACGTGCATTTATGCACGTATCATATTTCGGGCAAATAATACTGGTAGGCTTTTGTTTAAGCCGGATCCATGTATTATATTGAGTCAGAATATTTTAGTCTCTCGTATTCGGTCAGAATACGGATACAGGTATGTATATACAGGTGAGGGGTATTTTCGTAATCCGTTATGAGAATATTTTAGAAGGTGTATTTCTTTTTGGATTAATCATTTTGGTTTAAATGATTTTTTGGTTTTTAAAATGGTCACTCATTATGGATGACACATTAATTCTAGAATGTTCACTAATGACTCATGTAATGAGTCATCTAGTGAGTCATTAAGAAATTAATGTGTTTTGTTTTGTGAAGAGATATTTGAGGAGATATTTTCATTAGATATTTCTCATTGGTTTTTGATAAAAGATGTGAACCTCATTCATCTATTCACATAAAAAGAAAAAGAGAGAAGTTTTATATGCTTGAGTTCTTTTGCTTTCTTGAGTTTCTTGAGTTCACCATTTCCAAACCCTAGGCATCTTCTTCAACCTCCACTCTTACCCTCTCATGTGATGAGAACCAAAGTGTGTTTGAGACAAAGTATTCTACTCGTTCTCTACTTCATCTTGGTCATCTCTTTTAGCAGACTTGATGACTGAGTTGCCTCGGTATAGAGGCGGGAGCCCGTTTAAAGATCCGTTGACGTGGTGCCGCATTTGGCGTCAGAATGACGGCCGGGACGCTACCGTAGACTTACATGGTATCAGAGCCAGGCCATTAACCTTTACTAGCTAGTTCTAACGCGTTTAAAATATCGATCGAACGAAATTTCCGAAACCGCATTTTTCAGGCTAAAGTTTCTGTCGATTTTTTAAATAGGTCTAAAAATTATTTTGAGCGTCTCAGAAACTCGAGCAGGCTTTTTTAAACATACTGTAGAAATTTGGTTCACTGTCTCCACAGTACTGCCGCGGAACCGCCGAACAAACCATGGTTTGGCCGCGGTTCCGCCGCAGGTTTGGAGCAACAGGGTACCATTTTTCTACAGTAGTGTTTTCATGGGGAATTGTGGTTTCTGGAACATTTTTTTTGGGCCCAGATTTTGTTTGTGTACTGCAGTTGTACGTGGGGCCCACTTTGGGAAGTTTTGTCGATCGGAATTTTAAACTTGTTAGTTTACAGTACTTATATTATATCTCCGACCGTGAATGTCATTCGAGCGGTAAATTGCGTCTAATTGCTATAGTTCTTTTAGACGGGTTTGCGAACATGACATTCGCGTTGATGTTCTGTGTTGTGCTGTGATGTTGCAGATTTGTCGTGGTGGATAGCAGTGTGCAATGGTAGTGCAGTTTGGATTTATTTGTACATTTGATATTGCGGGGCGAGCGTCCAACATGTGGATTGCCATCACTGCCTGTTCGTATAATATTCTTTTGGGGCACGACCGGGCTGAGGTCGATGTACCCGTTGTACATATTTTTCATTTCTGTACTAGGTTTACCCTGCGACGGAGTGCATGGATAGCCGGGTTCTGGAGGGTAACGGGTCCGCATCCCATGGCTTTGAGAGGCAGAGGGGCCTCGCTCTAGAATTGGCAGACTATTCGCCGCACTCGTAGGGGGTACAGGTTGACCCAAGGAGGGGTGCTAAAGTTACCGGATTCCGTGAAGTGTAGGGTGGTCCATTCACTTTGCTGTAGGGGGCTGCCTCGCTTCAGGTTTTGGCGGGTAACTTGCCGCACCCATAGGGGTCTAGGTTTCGTTGCACAGGTTATCCACACGACCAGGGGAACGTCGGGTTTCAGTAGTGGCTCTGTGAAACCCGGGGATCCCAGATTATCTGTATTGTTCTGTGATGCTTATTACTTTTCTGTAATGTTGCATTTATCACGTCTGGAGCGATTATTGTATATTGGTATATATATTGGTAGATGTTGTATATGTTTTACACCCGCGCTAGTCCAGTCCCCACTCTGTCGTTAGTTAAGTAACCTAACGGTTGATGACGGGACCCAGTGACGAATGCGGATGGCATATACGTACATTTTATTTTCGTTCTTTTCTGGTGTGATTAATTGATGAGACTGCATTGATTTTGATCAATGCAAAGGAAAACAAACCTGTTTAGACGTTGTTGGAACAGTTTTAAAAAGGTGTTATTACAAGGACGTTTTCTTTTGTTTTGCATAGTGGTATTCAGTTGGAATATCCTGCACCTCATTCGACGAGGCAAGGGTCGATATCTTTTCACCGGGAGTGACCCCTTAGGAAGAAGTTTGCGTCAGGGTAATAACTTCACTATAGTCGGTTACATGTTTCTTTGCATCGCGGTATTCAGTTGGAATATCCTGCACCTCATTCCACGAGGAAAGAGTCGAGATCCCTTCACCGGGAGTGACCTCTTTAGCAAAGGTTTTCGCCACTATATTTTTATAAAAAGCTATCAGGTTCCTTCAGCGATATCAAGTTCGTTACATTAAAGGTTTTTCGCCAAAAACCAGCCGTAGCCCTCCGTCATTTCTTTTGGGTATTCAGTAGTATTCAAGCTATGTATTTTGACCAACGCCAAGGCACAGTGTTTGGTAGCTGCTGGGTATTCATTTGTTGCATAGATAGATGAGTTGGTTTGGGACAGTCGTTCTGCCATTTGGCCAACGTCAGGGGCATGTGCGGGTGGGTTCAAATTGACAAGATAATGATGGGTAGAACTTGGCATGTGACTTATGGTATTTTGGCCAATGTCAAGGTCATAAGAGCATGGGGCAAAAATCATATCGGGGGTTTCTAAAGAAACTGAAATGTTCCAGGCATGCGCATACCTTCTGGAGTGTGATAACGTAAGTGGATACCTTCACGTTATCATGCGATGATAGTTGGATCCCGATTCCCATTGATGAGTTGGTTTACTCTTCGGATGATCCCGATTGATTCTTCTTTCAGGTTTGGAGGAGAATTTGACAGTACAGTGGGAGGTTTCCTGATTAGATAAAGTGATAACCATTCTGATCTAAGTTAGAGTGCACGCAGAGTGATTCTTTTCTCTCTCTCTCTTTGGCAGCGACCTTTGACCGACCCTAGACTATGACTCAGTGACCAAGTTAACCGAACCTTCTTAAAATACTGGATTTTGGATTATCTGAGTTGCATAAGTCATTGTCGCTCCTTCTTTTACCCTTTGCATTTCTCAGAACACCTCGTATCACTACGAACATCCACTTCTATTGGATAGATCCATCGTATGGTTATATACGAACTCGAAGGGACTTCTTCGGGGATGGATCCAGGTTCAGGAGAAATTGAATTGGTTTATTCAATTGTCTTTTATTATCACCTTCTCTCTGGTTGCGAGGGCTCCTTGGTTTAGGAGAGTAAACCTATTACGCTTATTGGATAGTCTTCTTCCAAACCATAGGCAGGTGCCGAAAGGTTGGGAATGAAGAAAACCAATTAGCCTAAGTAGGGTGTACAGAAGGTAATAAGTAAAGACAAAATAAAGGGATTAGAAAGAGGGAAAAGTAAATTGCGACTGCTATCATTCACGACCAAACCGCATACTTCATCGCCACTCCTATTTCACCTTTATTTTTTCCCCAGTTCGGGAGAAATAGAATAAGGTATTATTCAGTTGTCTTTTATCATCACCTTCTCTCAAGTTGCGAGTACTCCTTGGTTTAGGAGGGTACACCTATTACGCTTACTGGATAGTCTTCTTTCAAACCATAGGCTGGTGCCAAACGGTAGGGAAGGAAGAAAACCACTTAGCCTAAAGGGGTGTACAGAAGGTAATGAATAAAGACAAATAAAGAGATTTGGAGATATGGCAAAGAAATATACGGTTATAGTCATGAATTGGATTATGGAAGAGGCATTACTAAGAATACCAGGATACCCCTACGAAACTTCATGTTTCAGTTTCACTGTGCATTGTTAAAGGAAAACTGTTTTCCTGATTAGATACTTACTCCAGGGTATGTATTTACCAGGTATGATTCTCACATCTGTATGGTTTTACAGATGATGAATTTGAATAAGTTATTGGGAATTAGGTAATCATCCTCATTATATCGGAATTCATTGTAATTGGTGATATTTGAGGAAATCGCCTGGGTACAGTTTTCAACCTACGATGCACAGGTTTTGAGTTATTCGACGCAGGGGACTCATACAGAGTATTGTATGCTGTCCAGTGTCCATCAAGACAAAGGGGTTGGTCCTCATACTATGTTCTATTTACTTGTGACTTCTCTAGTTTTTAGAAAAGTGTTTCGTAGAAATACAAGGTCTAAGATTTGAGAAGTTGTAGGTATAGGAATAAAGTAGAGAACCAGATGTCGCAAGTATCGGGATTCTTCAAAGAGATCGAAGATGTAGATACTTGTGATTGGTATTCAGTTGATAGTAATGGTTTTGAGAAACTTGTTTCTCTTTCAGGTTACTCATAATTGGATGTATTCCTAAGTTGAGTAATGCTGATTAGCCTCTTTCTATTAAGTTGATATGCACTGAAGACAGCTGCATGATTTGAATCTGGTTCCAATTAAATAAGTGCCAAAGTTTCTATATTGGATATAGAATGGTTCATATCTTAACGATGTTAAGGTACGGGGAGTTGTCCGGCTTATGATTAAAACCAGACTCTGGATAACTCAAGGCACATTTCTGTAATGGCAGTTTGTGGGTTGACCCAGGCTATGATGAGGGTTGACTTTCTACCATCTGGAAGATCAATAGTGATATTGTACTTGACTCGCCACAGTTTTAGTAAAATGGATTTTTTCAGAAAACAATAGTGGGAGTATGGTAGAACTAGAAGTGATTCCAGAACCGCAAACGATTACGGAAAATTTAATAGGACCTAAAGATTCAATCAGGTTTGACATTACATTAGCCACTCCGCAGATATGTTGGGTAACCTCAGACACCCGAGAGGTACTCCAGTAGCCTCAAGGACGGTGACAGGGAGGTTCTTGCTTACCCAGACTTGACACTACTGTTGTTCCAGGCTATGAGACCCGGCAGGAGGTTAAGTATAGCGTCGTTCTAAACTCGTTTTAGAAGTGCACGTATATATTATTCTGCCAGAGGGTTGTTGTGGTCAGTGGGAGCAGCGGAAGCATAGTGGGCAAGTAGCGTATGTCTATTTATAGACTTGAGAAATTATAGCGGAGATAGATCATCTAATTTTTGATGTGACAGTCATGGGTTTGACTTCATCAGAATAGGGGATGGATCTGTTAAGAAGGTAGTAGGGTGTGATGTCCTGGTATTTGGATGACATACACAAAGTAGGAAGTAAAATTCCTATACTACGATCGGTTATACTGTAGTCGTCACACAGTTGTTTCTCCACAAAGGATATGGATATAATATCTGACATACTGGTTTCTAGATCTATGGTTTTAGATCTAGATTTAGGTAGTTTCCCAATATGGGTATTTTGACAGTATTCTAATAGTATTTTAGAATAGATGACTCCCGGCATGGTGGTGTACCTGAAGATGATGGAGTCACCCTCTGTAAAGGTGTCTTTCAGACTAAAGGGGAGAGGGATGTGCATGATTGGCATATCACTTGCTTAGGCAATTGAGTCAATCGTGAGATGTCAAGTACCGCACCAGATGTTGTTTTTGCAATAGATGCGATAAGTTTATATTAATCCAATCCTGAAGAAACATAAGGAAGCAGTTTTAGAACGTAAGTGCATGTTCTATGGATTTGATGACGGCAGTGTTGGAGATAGTTCCCTCAGAGTCAATTATTGGATCACAGGCACGTAATTGCAATGATTGAGGGAGGACCTATCCCGGTGGGACAGTCTTACTCGAGATGATAGTATGCTATCTGGTTTACCTTTATCATCGTGTACTGCTTCAGGTGACCTTAAAGGCACTATTACACGCTGATAGAGCCCCTAGGATTCTTGCTTGACTGCCAGCAGTATGATGGCGATCATATACGTGAGAGCTGGTGGTCTATAAGCACATCCTTAAAAGGTCCCTAGTCGTGGGAGTTTCGAGACAGGGCATCGATTCTCCAGAGTAGACTAGTGTATACAGTCGAGACCCCGACGAGGGGCGGTGGCCGGTCTCATAAGCCACTGGTGTCAGTTGGTTCACCTAAGATGTATACAGGTGCTCATTGGGTTATGAGTACACCGGACAGGACTCGCCGGGAACCTGCTAGTTGGTCTTATACCAGATGTCAGATAGCAGTTCCCTGGTGACATGTGTACAGGTTAGTTCATCGACCTGAGATCGTCATTTGTCTCGTGTGAGTTCCCACTGTGCTTTGATTACTACCCTACCACGGCTCAAAGGAGTCGTGCAAACAGGTTTTAGTTGGGTACAGTCCCGAGCCACATGGAGGCAGTGAGCGGATCTTCAGGGGTTCGTCTCTCCCGGTATTGGGGGTGAGGTCGCGCTGTGTCTAGGAGAGCCATTACGCAAAGCCCTCGGCCGAGGCAGGAGATTTACTGGTAGGTATTCCAGTAGTATCTCAGGGCGTTCTGGGCTACACTCCGACACGACTTGTACCGCTTTTGGGGGTCTGACTTTTACCAACCCCCTAGGCCCGACATACGATGCTCATAGACGAACGGACCGGACTGTACGGATATTGTCACTGACAGGCTCAGTAGGGTGTCAGGATGAGTTCGCTCATCGACGTCCCTTTTGGTCAATAGCTGGTGGCCCGTCACGTATTGGATAATACCTCTGACGTGCTAGTGGTTAAATCCACAGCCATAGTATTGACGAGTCTTTAGAGTCCACCACACTTTCAGTTACTCAAGCTTTCGGGCGAAACGCTGTAGAGGCCGTATGGAGATATGGCAGGGTCCGATCAGATACGTGCGGTATTGCACGGATCAGGATCGAACGGTTTGTACTAGTGGCCGTATATTTATATGGCAGGGTTCGATCTGATAAGTGCGGTATTGCACGGATCAGGATCGGACGGATATTACTAGCCGGCTTTGGTTTAAGCCGGATCCTAGTTTAGTACAGTATAGATTTTGTCTCTTTGCATCTGTATCCGGTCGGATACAGATGCGGGTGTGTATGCACAGTGTCGGGGTTTTCCTGTAATTTATTACGGGACCAGTTTTCTGGAGTTGCCAGTTTGCATTCCGTTCCGGCCGGTTTTCCTTTGTTCTTTCCCGGCCGGACTTTTCCGATGGAAGGGGTTATTTGCAAGTTTGCAAATAACCATTTGTGGAGGGGTTCTTTGTATTTGTGGCATTATGAAAGATTAAGCATCTTTGCTTTTCATGATGGCTTGCCTTTTTGAGATTAGAAGTGATGAGAAAGGATTTGATCTTTGATTTGGTTTTGGATGTGCGGTTTGCTTTTGGGGTGTGGTCACCCATTCACTTTTACTACACTCACCTCCCTCTTTTGTTATGTGATTCCCTCCACCATTTCCATATGTCCATGGCCGGCCACATTTTGTGAGGAGGAGAGAAAAAGAGAGGAGTTCATTTGCATGAGAAAAATTATTCACCTCTCATTTTTCTTGCTACACTATTTCTAGCTCCCTTCAATGTTCTTCATTCCTCCATCAAGGCAACATAACCCCGAAGAGACAAGCATCATCTACACTACATTCTACAGCACACCTTGGGCACGTCGACTAGCCAGCTTCGTGCCCGAGTTGCCTCGGTATTGAGGTGGGAGCCCGTAAAAGATGCAGACGATGTGGTGCCCTTCCGGCAAGGATGCGACGACCGGAGTTTCCGCGGGAGATCGGGATGACGACGAGAAGACCGGAGGACTCGGATCACTCGGTATATCTCTCACCCCTTCTCTTGTTTGCTAGTATCGGTTAATGGTTACGATCCGGGTATATTGTCCGCGGTAGCGCCAGTTTAAAAGATAAGAAAATTTTGATTCCGCATTTTGGCCTCGGATAGACGGCCGGGGCGCTGCCGTGGCGCAACATGGTATCAGAGCCACGCCATTAACCTTTCCTAGCTTGTTCTAATGTGTTTTACTTATCCGATCGACCAAAATTCCAAAAACCGCGTTTTGCTTGCATCAGTTTTCTGTCGATTTTTTCCGGGCTCTAAAAATTTTTCAGGTTGTAGAAAACTGATGTACATGAAATTATAAAACATCTGTGAAAATTTGGACGAGTGTTACTGTAGAACCGCCGCGGAACCGCGGCCAAACCCCCCTTGGCGCCGCGGTTCCGCCGCAGTTCAGTGTGTTCACTGGACCAATTTTTCACAGTGATCTTTTTACAGGGAAATAGGGGTTTTGGAACATTAAACTTGGGCCCAGAATTTCTGTGAGTGCTACAGTATTACTTGGGGGCCCACTTGTTAATTTTTGATCGATTGGATATTTTAAACACATTATTTCACAGTATTTACATTATATCTGCGACCGTGAATGTCACTTGATCGGTAAATCCTGTCTAACTGCTATAGCCCGGTTAGACGGATTTGCGAACGTGACTTTCATGTTGATGTTCTATGTATTGCTGTGATGTTGCGGATCGGTCGTGGGGGATAGCCTGGATGCAATGTTAGTACAGTTTTGTTTTATATGTACATTTGATATTGCGGGGCGAGCGTCCGACATGTGGACTGCCGTCACTGCCTGTTTGTATTATTCTTTTGGGGCATGACCTGGTTGCGGTCGATGTACCCGTTGTATGTATATTTTACTTTCTGTACTAGGATTACCCCGCGGAGGGGTGCACGGATAGCCGGGTTCTAGAGGGCAACGGGCCCGCATCTCATGGCATTGAGACGGAGGGGGCTTCATTCTAGGATTGGCGGGCTATTCGCCACACTCGTAGGGGGTACAGGTTGACCCAGGAGGGGTGCCCAAGTTACCGGATTCCATGAAGTGCTGGGTGGTCCATTCACGGTGCTGAAGGGGGCTGCCTCGCTTCAGGTTTTGGCGGATGACTTGCCGCGCCCGTAGGGGTCTAGGTTTTCATTGCACAGGCTATCCACACGACCAGGGGAACGTCGGGTTTCAGCAGCGGCTCTGTGAAACCCGGGGATCCCAGATATCTGTATTGTTCTGTGATGCTGTACATTTCTGTGATGTTGCATTTTATCACGCCTTGAGCGAATATAATATATTGGTATATATATTAGTAGATGTTGTATATGTTTTACATCCGCGCTAGTCCAGTCCCCGCTCTGTCGTTAGTTAGCTAACCTAACGGGTAATGACGGGACCCAGTGGCGAATGCGGATGGCAAATACGTACATCAGTATATTTTCGTTCTTTGTGGTGTGATCAATTGATGGGACTGCGTTGATTCAGATCAATGCAAGCTAAACAAACCTATTCTGATGTTGTTCGAACATTTTTCAAAAAGCTGTTATTGCAAGGACGTTCACTTTTGTTTTGCATCGTGGTATTCATTTGGAATATCCTGCTCCTCAGTCGACGAGGCAAGGGCCGAGATCCCTTCACCGGGAGTGACCCCTTGGACAAAAGTTTGCGTCAGGGCATTAACTTCACTATAGCCGATTACTTTTGCTTTGCATCGTGGTATTCGGTTGGAATATCCTGCACCTCATTCTACGGGAAAAGAGCCGAGATCCCTTCACCAGGAGTGACCTCTTTAGTAAAGGTTTTCGTCACTATATTTTCTAAAAAGTTATCCAGTTCCTTCAACGATATCAAGTTCATTACGTTAAAGGTTTTTCGCCAAAAACCAGTCGTAGCCCTCCGTCATTTCAAATTAGTATTACTTAGTATTCGTGCTGCGTTTGTCGTGCATTGCCGTGGCGTAGTGTTCGGTAGCTATGTAATGCTTTTCTGTCACATGGATAAGTGGATTGGTTAGGACAGTCGTACGGTCTTGTTGGCATTGTCAAGGACTCGTACGGGTGGGTTTAACGCAATCAAGATAATGACGGGTAGAACTTGACTAGGACTCTTTGATTTGTTGGCATTGTCAAGGTCACTTGGGTCCTAGGGGTAAAAACATACATCGGGAGTTTCAAAAGAACTGAAACTTGCCAGGCATGCGCATACCTTCTGAAGTGTGGTGACTTGAGTGGATTCCGTCAAGTTATCATGCGATGATAGTTGGATCCCGATTCCCACTGATGAGTTAGTTTACTCCTCGGGTGACCACGACTAATTCTTCTTTCAGGTTTGGAGGAGAATTTGAGGTACAGTGGGAAGGTTTCCAGATTAGACAAAGTGATAACCATTCTGATCTAGGTTAGAGTGCACGCTGAGTGTTTCTTTTCTCTCTCTCTTTGGCAGCGACCTTTGACCCGACCCTTGACTATGACTCAGTGACCAAGTTGACCGAACCTTCTTAACACAGGCTTTTGGATTGTCAGAGTTGCAAACCTCATTGCCACTCCTACTTTTACCCTTTTCTCCAGGACACCCCGTATTACTACGAACGTCCACTTCCATTGGACAAAACCATCGTATGGTTATATACGAACTCGAAGGACTTCGAGGATGGTTTCTGGTTCTGGAGAAAACGAATAGGATTATTCAGTTGTCTTTTCTTTTCACCTTCTCTCATTGCGAGTACTCCTTGGTTTAGGAGATAGTACACCTATTACGCAAATTGGATAGTCTTCTTCCAAACCTTAGGCTGGTGCCGAACGGTGGGGAATGAAGAATACCAATTAGCCTAAACGGTGTACAGAAGGTATTAAGATTAAGACAAAGCAAGGGATTAGTAAGAGGGCAAAGTAAAATGCGACTGATGTTCACGACCAAACCAAGTATTTCTTCGCCAATCCTAAATCACCTTTGTATTTCTCCAGGACACTCCGTATCACTGCGAAGATCCACAGTTTATTGGATACTCCATCGTATGGTTATATACGAACTCGAAAGGAACTTGTTCCAGTTCGGGGATAGATTCTGGTCCAGGAGAAATAGGAATGAGGTTTATTCGGTTGTCTTTTATCTTCACCTTCTCTCGCATTGCGGGTGCTCCTACGACTAGGACAGTACACCCATTATGCTTATTGGATAGTCTTCTTCCAAACCATAGGCTGGTGCCGAACGGTAGGGAAGGAAGAAAACCATTTGGCCTAAGGGGTGTGCAGAAGGTAATGACTAAAAACATATAAAGGGTTTTGGAGAGGTGGCAAAGAATTATACGGTTACAGTTGTGAATCTGGATAATGGAAGAGGCATTACTAGGAATACCAGAATACCCCACCGAAACATTTCAATGTTTCAGTTCAGCTGTGTACTGTTAAAAGAAAACTGATTTCCCGATTGGACACTTGCTCCAGGGTATGTATTTACCAGGTTTGATTCTCACATCTGTATGGTTTTACAGATGATGAATGGGAGTAAGTTATTGGGAATAGGGTAATCATCCTCATTATATCGGGATTAGTTGTAATCGGTGATATTTGAGGAGATCATCTGGGCTGTTTGCCGGTCGGCAAATATTTGGTTTTGAATATCCGCTGATGTGCACCAATTTCAAATTGATATATCTGTACGTCTATTTTCATAGAGTGAGATATACCTTTTGATATTATGTCGATGACATTTACCTATATCAGTGGATGGTTAGGTAAGGAGCATTAAACAGCGGTGTAATTCTTCTTAACCATAAGTACAGTTTTCAACCTACGACACACAGTGAAAGAGTTGTTAGACTCAGCGGATTTATACAGAGTATTGTATGTTGTCCAGCGTCCATCAGGACAGAGGGGTTGGTCCTCGTACTATATTCGGTTTACTTATGACTTCTCTAGTTTTTAGACGGCTGTTTCGTGGAAACACAGGGTCCGAATTTTGAGAAGTTATAGGTATTTAATAAAGTAGAGAACCAAGTATTGCAAGTATCGGGATTCTTCAAGGTGATCGACTATGTAGATACTTGTATATGGTATTCAGTTGATAGTAATGATAAAGAGAAATTGCTTCTCTTTCAGGTTACTCATAATTGGAAGCATTCCTAAGTTGAGTAACGCTGATCGGCCTCCTTCCATTTAGTTGACATGCACTGGAGACAGCTGCATGATTTGAATCTGGTTCAATTAAATCAGTGCCTCTGTTTCTATATTGGATATAGAACAGTTCATATCTTGACATTGTTAAGGTACGGGGAGTTGTCCGGCTTATGCTTAAAACCAGACACTGGACAACTCAAGGCACGTTTCTGTAATGGCTGTTTGTGGGTTGACCCAGGCTATGACGAGGGTCGACTTTCTACCATCTGGAAGATCAATAGTAATATTGTTCTAGACTCGCCACAGTTTTAATAAAAATGGATTTTTCAGAAAACAGTAGTGGGAGTATGGTAGAACTGGAAGTGATTCCAGAACCGCAAACGATTACTGAAGATTTGATAAGGAACCTAAAGATTCAATCTGGTTTGACATTCCATTGGCCACTCCGCAGATACGGTGGGTAACTTCAGGCACCCGAGAGGTACTCCGGTAGCCTCAAGGACGGTGACACGGAAGTTCTTGTTTACCCACACTTGCCATTGCTGTTGTTCCAGGCTGCGAGACCCGGCAGGAGGATGAGTATAGCGTCGTTCTGAACTAGCTTCAGAAGTGTACGTGTATATGACTCTGCCAGAGGGTTGTCGTAGTCAGTGGGAGCAGCGGAAGCATTGGTGGACAGGTAGCTTATGTCTACTTATAGACTAAAGCAGATGTAGCGGAGATAGATCATCTATTTCTGACATGACAGTCATAGGTTTGACTTCATCAGAATAGGGGATGGATCTGTTGAGAAGGTAGTCGGGTGTGATGTCCTGGTTTTGGATGACATACACAGAGTAGGAAAAGAAACTCCTATACTACGATCGGTTATACTTTGGTCGTCACACAGTGGTTTCTCCACAAAGGACTTGGACATTATATCAGACATACTGGTTACTAGATCTATGGTTTTAGATCTAGATTTGGGTGGTTTCCCAATCTGGGTACCTTGACAGCATTCTATGAGTATTTAGAATGGACGACTCCTGGCACGGTAGTACACCTGCAGGTAATGGAGTCACCCTCTCTAAAGGTGTCTTACAGACTAAAGGGGAGAGGGATACGCATGATTGACAGATCACTTGCTTAGGCAATTGAGTCAATCATGAAATGTCAAGTACCACACCAGATGTTGTTCTTGCAGTAGATGCAATAAGTTGATATTAATCCAATCCTGGAGAAACAATCGGAAGCAGTTTTAGGACATAAGTGCGTGTTCTAGGGATGTGATAACGACAGCCTCTTTTAGGAGACGGTTATCACTCCAGGCTTCCAAGGTGACATGGATGGCAGAGTGGCTGTCAGAGTTATAGTTTCTCCTTCTGACGAGGGGCAGTATTTTGGACAGGTGGTCCAAGGCAATACTGAGGGAGGCATGGCGCTGGGTACTGATTAAGTTCAGTTATCGATACAGTCTAAGAAGTTTGGATTTGGAGTTCATTTATGAGCTAGGTCCCATAAAATATCCAGACATACTCTAAGACAGGTATTGCTCATTTCGGGAGATGGTTTTCTCCGCGAACTTGAGATATAGAGAGACATAGAAAGAAACATCACAGCGGATCCACTCACTGAGGCTATTCCTCGAACGCAATAGTTTCGCAAACGAGCTTTGTGAGACTGACTAGTAGAGGAGTTGGGTGTTCGGTATCACACGGGCTGTGAGTATGCGACATCGCAATAATTAGCCTTGAGTGCAAGTGGGAGATTGTTGGAGATAGTGCCATCAGAGTCAATTATTGGATCACAGGCACGTAATTGCAATGATTGAGGGAGGACCTATCCCGGTGGGACAGTCTTACTCGAGATGATAGTATGCTATCTGGTTTACCTTTATCATCGTGTACTGCTTCAGGTGACCTTAAAGGTCACTATTACACGCTGATAGAGCCCCTAGGATTCTTGCTTGACTGCCAGCAGTATGATGGCGATCATATACGTGAGAGCTGGTGGTCTATAAGCACATCCTTAAAAGGTCCCTAGTCGTGGGAGTTTCGAGACAGGGCATCGATTCTCCAGAGTAGACTAGTGTATACAGTCGAGACCCCGACGAGGGGCGGTGGCCGGTCTCATAAGCCACTGGTGTCAGTTGGTTCACCTAAGATGTATACAGGTGCTCATTGGGTTATGAGTACACCGGACAAGACTCGCCGGGAACCTGCTAGTTGGTCTTATACCAGATGTCAGATAGCAGTTCCCTGGTGACATGTGTACAGGTTAGTTCATCGACCTGAGATCGTCATTTGTCTCGTGTGAGTTCCCACTGTGCTTTGATTACTACCCTACCACGGCTCAAAGGAGTCATGCAAACAGGTTTTAGTTGGGTACAGTCCCGAGCCACATGGAGGCAGTGAGCGGATCTTCAGGGGTTCGTCTCTCCCGGTATTGGGGGTGAGGTCGCGCTGTGTCTAGGAGAGCCATTACGCAAAGCCCTCGGCCGAGGCAGGAGATTTACTGGTAGGTATTCCAGTAGTATCTCAGGGCGTTCTGGGCTACACTCCGACACGACTTGTACCGCTTTTGGGGGTCTGACTTTTACCAACCCCCTAGGCCCGACATGCGATGCTCATAGACGAACGAACCGGACTAGACGGATATTGTCACTGATAGGCTCAGTAGGGTGTCAGGATGAGTTCGCTCATCGACATCCCTTTTGGTCAATAGCTGGTGGCCCGTCACGTATTGGCTAATACCTCCGACGTGCTAGTGGTTAAATCCACAGCCATAGTATTGACGAGTCTTTAGAGTCCACCACACTTTCAGTTACTCAAGCTTTCGGGCGAAACGCTGTAGAGGCCGTATGGAGATATGGCAGGGTCCGATCAGATACGTGCGGTATTGCACGGATCAGGATCGAACGGTTTGTACTAGTGGTCGTATGGTTATATGGCAGGGTTCGATCTGATAAGTGCGGTATTGCACGGATCAGGATCGGACGGATATTACTAGCCGGCTTTGGTTTAAGCCGGATCCTAGTTTAGTACAGTGTAGATTTTGTCTCTTTGCATTTGTATCCGGTCGGATACAGATGCGGGTGTGTATGCACAGTGTCGGGATTTTCCGGTAATTTATTACGGGACCAGTTTTCTGGAGTTGCCAGTTTGCATTCCGTTCCGGCCGGTTTTCCTTTGTTCTTTCCCGGCCGGACTTTTCCGATGGAGGGGGTTATTTGCAAGTTTGCAAATAACCATTTGTGGAGGGGTTCTTTGTATTTGTGGCATTATGAAAGATTAAGCATCTTTGCTTTTCATGATGGCTTGCCTTTTTGAGATTAGAAGTGATGAGAAAGGATTTGATCTTTGATTTGGTTTTGGATGTGAGGTTTGCTTTTGGGGTGTGGTCACCCATTCACTTTTACTACACTCACCTCCCTCTTTTGTTATGTGATTCCCTCCACCATTTCCATATGTCCATGGCCGGCCACATTTTGTGAGGAGGAGAGAAAAAGAGAGGAGTTCATTTGCATGAGAAAAATTATTCACCTCTCATTTTTCTTGCTACACTATTTCTAGCTCCCTTCAATGTTCTTCATTCCTCCATCAAGGCTACATAACCCCAAAGAGACAAGCATCATCTACACTACATTCTACAGCACACCTTGGGCACGTCGACTAGCCAGCTTCGTGCCCGAGTTGCCTCGGTATTAAGGTGGGAGCCCGTAAAAGATGCAGACGATATGGTGCCCTTCCGGCAAGGATGCGACGATCGGAGTTTCCACGGGAGATCGGCACGACGACGAGAAGACCGGAGGACTCGGATCACTCGGTATATCTCTCACCCCTTCTCTTGTTTGCTAGTATCGGTTAATGGTTACGATCCGGGTATATTGTCCGCGGTAGCGCCTGTTTAAAAGATAAGAAAATTTTGATTCCGCATTTTGGCCTCGGATAGACGGCCGGGGCGCTGCCGTGGCGCAACAGGCAGCCTCCTTCGGGGGACGGTTATCATTCCAAGCTTCAAAGGTGACATGGATGACAGAGTGATTATCAGAGTTATAGTTTTCCCTTTGACGAAGGGGGCAGTATTATGGACAGGTGGTCCAAGAGGATACTGTGGTAGGCATGGTGCTGGACACTGATTAGTTTCAGTGATCGATACAGTCTAAGAAGTTTGGATTTATAGTTCATTTATGAACTAGGTCCCATCAGATATTCAGACATATTCTAAGACAGGTATTACTTAATTCGGGAAATGGCTTTCTCCGCGAACTTGAAATTAAGAGAGACATAGAAAGAAACATCAGGGCGGATCCACTCACTGAGGCTATTTCTCAAACACAAGAGTTTTACAAACGAGCTTTGTGAAATTGATTAGTAGAGGAGTTGGGTGTTCGGTATCACACGTGCTGTGAGTATACGACATCGCAATAATTAGCCTTAAGTGCAAGTGGGAGATTGTTGGTTATAGTGCCCTCAAAGTCAATTATTGGATCGCAGGCACATGATTTCAATGATTGAGGAGGACCTATACCGGTAGCACAGTCTTACTCGTGATGATAGTATGCTATCGGGTTTGCCTTTATCAGTCGTGTACAGCTTTAGGTGACATGTTCACTATTACACGTTGATAGAGCCCTTAGGATCTTGCTTGATTACTAACAGTATGATGGTGATCATATACGTGAGAGTTGGGTAGTCTATAAGCACATCCTTAAAAGTGATCCCTAGTCGTGGGAGTTTCAAGACAGGGCATCGATACTCCGAAGTAGACTAGTGTATACAGTCGAGACCCCGACGCGGGACGGTGGCCGGTCTCACAAACCACTGGTGTCAGTTGGATCACCTAAGATGTATACAGGTGCTCATTGGGTTATGAGTACACCGGACAGGACTCGCCGGGAACCTGCTAGTTGGTATTATACCTAGCATCAGATAGCAGTTCCCTGGTGACATGTATACAGGTTAGTTCATCGACCTGAGGTCGTCATTTGTCTCGTGTGAGTTCCCACTGTGCTTTGATTTCTACCCTACCACGGCTCAAAGGAGTCGTGCAAACAGGTCTTTTTTGGGTACAGTCCCGAGCCACATGGAGGCAAGTGAGCGAATCGGCAGGGGATTCGTCTCACCCGGTATTTAGGGTGAGATCGCGCTGTGTCTAGGAGAGCCATTACACAAAGCCCTCGGCCGAGGCAGGAGATTTACTGGTAGGTACTCCATTAGTATCTCAGGGTGTTCTGGGCTACACTCTGACACGGCTTATACCACTATTGGGGGTCTGACGTTACCAGTCCCCTAGGCCCGATATGCAATACTCATAGACGAACGAACTGGAATGTATGTATATTGTCACTGATAGGCTCAGTAGGGTTCCAGGATGAGTTCGCTCATCGGCTTCCCTTGAGGTCAGTACATGGGCAGCTGTTACGCACAGCTAGTGCCGCTGACATGCTTGTGGTTAAACCCACTGCCAGGGTACTGACGAGTCTTTAGAGTCCCCCACAGATAGTTTCCCAAGTTCGGGCGAAACGTTGTAGAGGCCGTATGGTTTTATGGCAGGGTTCGGAAAATGCACGTGCATTTATGCACGTGTCATATTTGGGGCAGATAATACTGGTGGGCTTTGGTTTAAGCCGGATCCATGTATTATATTGAGTCGGAATATTTTAGTCTCTCATATTCGTATTCGGTCGGAATACGGATACATGTATGTATATACAGGTGAGGGGTATTTTCGTAATCCGTTACGAGAATATTTTAGAAGATGTATTTCTTTTTGGATTAATCATTTTGGTTTAAATGATTTTTTGGTTTTTGAAATGGTGACTCATTATGGATGACACATTAATTCTAGAATGTTCACTAATGACTCATGTAATGAATCATCTAGTGAGTCATTAAGGAATTAATGTGTTTTGTTTTGTGAAGAGATATTTGAGGAGATATTTTCATTAGATATTTCTCTTTGGTTTTTGATAAAAGATGTGAACCTCATTCATCTATTCACATAAGAAGAAAAAGAGAGAAGTTTTATATGCTTGAGTTCTTTTGCTCTCTTGAGTTTCTTGAGTTCACCATTTCCAAACCCTAGGCATCTTCTTCAACCTCCACTCTTACCCTCTCATGTGATGAGAACCAAAGTGTGTTTGAGACAAAGTATTCTAGTCGTTCTCTATTTCATCTTGGTCATCTCTTTTAGCAGACTTGATGACCGAGTTGCCTCGGTATAGAGGCGGGAGCCCGTTTAAAGATCCGTTGACGTGGTGCCATCTCGATGAGGAGACAGAAGATCGGAGTTGCCGCGAGGAGCGTGGGATGATGGCTAATGACCGAAGGACTCGGATAGTTCGGTATAGCCTTTCTACCTCTTACAGTTTGTTAGTTTAGCGTTAATGGCAAGATCCGGGTTATAGTATGCGATAGCGCCAGTTATAAAAGTTTTTGTTCCGCGTTTGGCGTCAGAATGACGGCCGAGGCGCTACCGTAGACTTACATATCTCTTCACTTAGTGTTAAATTGCTTCTTGCATATGATGCTTATTGATTGTTACCCTAAAATTCTAGTTAAGATCCTAAGTTAGTTTACTTAGCACCTCATAAAATTTAATTATAGCATGTGTGATACTTCCAAACCCTAGATGCGGTGGTGAGGAAACGAAACACAACCTATACAAGTTTGCTAATCTAATATAGATTGATGAAGTGGGATTTTTCTCACTAAAAAACCTTTCTTTTTCTTTCTCTTTTCTTCCTAGGAAAAGCTAGAGAGCTTAGAGGAGGAAGATGAACAAAGCTTCGCTTAAGATAGATATGAACCCTTGGAAAATAACTTAGATATTTAAGATGTGAATGGAGATTAAAATAATGAGCCATAGTTAAGATATTTTTGGAAGAGTATAAAAACCATGACTCATTACTACAATTTCCATTTTCTCATAAATATTTAAATATCTAATATATTTCCATGTGAGTCCAGCACTGCCATGTCCAATATATCATCCATCATGATACACACACACACACACACACACACATACAAATATAAATATTTATATATGCACATATGCAAACATAAAGAAAGGAATTATAAATGAGCAATTATTCATTTTATTAAATCAACACTTGATTTAATAAACCGTTCATATCACATATAATCCGACTAATCAAAACCGCTAGATTAAAATGCGGTATCACATACTCTCATTAACTCAAGCACCTGCACATATCTCCATATGCACCCCATTTCATTTCGTTTGAACTCGGAAACCCCTATTGTAGGACTCTTAAGACTCGTCAATACGCTAGCAGTAGGTGACGATCATATCAGATACCTACAAACCGTCAGCGGTACTAGCTGGACGTAACGGCTACCCATGTATTGTACGAACAGAAGAACAACAAGCGAACTTGTTCAAATTCCCGTAGAGCCAACAAGCAACACTTACCGTACAGTCCGGTCTCTTCGTCTGATATGTTGCATATTGAGTCTAGGGATGGAATCATCAAGCCCTAATAACTCAATATGACATGCCGATGTGTGGCCTATAACAGGTCAAGAAACTGCTGATAACACTTATCAGTAAATCTCATCAGCCCTGGCCAGGGACTTTCGGTTATAACCAATCACGTATAGTATAATATCAACTCCCAATACCGGGAGAGACGAAACCGCTCCTATCGCTCACTACCTCCATGTGTCTCGGAACTGTACCCAAAAGCCACTTGTTTGCATGACTCAGTAGAGCCGTGGTAGGGTGGAAATCAAAGCACAATAAGAAACACAAAAGGCTCTATGACGATCTCGGGTCTACAGAATAACATGTACAAGTGTCACCAGAGAACTGCTATTTGACGATAGGAATAATACCATATAGGAGTTCTCGGCGAGTCCGTTCAGTGTACTCAATCTCCAATGAGCACCTGTATACAATCTTTGATGTCAAACACCAATGGATATGGGATCATCCATCACCCCTATACTGGGTCAAGAAACTTATACACTAGTCTACTCTGAAATATCGATACCCTGTCTCGATAATCCCTCTACTAGGAACATGCCCCACTAGTATGATCTGCATCATAATCATGGCAGTCAAGCTGATATCCTAAGGGCTTTATCAACATTTATCAAATGAACAGTAAACAAAACCAAGTGGACATGTTAAGATAAAGAACAACCAGATAGCATACTATCATATCGAGCAAGAAAGTCCTCTATGTATATATATGTCCAAGCATCCACTATACAAATAATAGCCTCTAGGTCATACATATATCCAACAATCTCACACTTGCACTAAGGACAATTATTGGCGTATCTCATACCCAACATCTCAAAAATTCGCTCATGTTGCGGCTGTGGAAGGGCCTTGGTGAGTGGATCCACGATATTATTCTTTGTATCTACTCTCTGAATCTCGATCTCACGACGATCAACTATCTCCCGGATCAAATGATATCGCCTCAGGATATGTCTGGATCGTTGATGGGACCTGGGCTCTTTGGCCAATACCATAGCCCCATTATTATCACAATACAATGGTATTAGATTAATAATGGTGGGAACTACTTCAAGTTCAGAGTTGAACTTCTGCATCCAGACTGCTTTCTTGGCAGCATCATTTGCAGCAATGTACTCAGCTTCCATCGTTGAGTCTGCAACGGTGTTCTGTTTGGAACTTTTTCAACAAACCGCCCCTCCATTAAGGGTAAATACAAAACCCGAGATAGATTTACTGTCATCCTTATCACTTTGGAAGATTGAATCGGTAAAGGCCTCTATATGGAGAACCCCATTACCATACACCAAGAACATTTCTTCAGTCCTTCACAAGTACTTAAGAATGTTCTTCACGGCCGTCCAGTGTTTCTCCCATGAATTGGATTGATACCTGCTTACTACACTAATTGCATAAGCAACTTCAGGGCGAGTACACAACATCCTATACATGATAGATCCTCAGCGGAAGCATAGGGTATAACACTCATGCGAGCTCTCTCTTCATCAGTCTTTGGAAAAAAGTGTTTAGAGAGAGTGATTCCGTGACAAGCGGGTAAAATACCTCGCTTGGATTCTTCTATACTAAAACTCTTTAGGATGGTGTTAATGTACCTTGATTGGGACAATCCAAACAATCTTTTAGATCTATCTCTATAGATCTTAATACCTAAAATGTATGAGGCATCACCCAAGTTCTTCATGGAGAACCTTTGTGATAAGAATAGTTTGACCGATTGTAGCATAGGAACGTCATTTCCTATCAAGAGAATGTCATCCACGTACAATACGAGGAATGTGACAGTACTCCCTACAATCTTCTTATAAATGCAAAGTTAATCTACATTTTTTATAAAATCAAACTTTTTGATTATATCATCAAAGCAAATGTTCCAAATTCGTGATGCCTGCTTTAATCCATAAATGGATTTAAGCAATCTGCATGCCTTTTCCCTGCTCCCACTGTCAATGAAGCCTTCCGGCTGATCCATAAAAACGCATTCTTCCAAATCACCAAATAGAAATGCAGTCTTAACGTTCATCTGCCGGATTTCATAGTCGTAGTAAGCAGCAATAGCAAGTAGTATCTGAATTGATTTAAGCATTGCGAATGGAGAAAAAGTCTCGTCATAGTCCAATCCTGGTCTTTGACGAAATCCTTTTGCTACAAGTCTTACTTTATAAGTCTCTACCTGTCCATCTACACCAATCTTTTTCTTAAAGATCCATTTGCACCATACGGGTTTTACTCCAGAAGGTGCAACTTCCAAAGTCCATACTTTGTTAGTGTGCATAGACTCCATTTCGGATCTCATAGCATCCAGCCATTTCACTGAGTCACCACTCGCGATAGCTTGCCGAAAACTAGTAGAGTCATCATCATCCATGATGCAATCTTCTCTATCACCATCTACGAGGAAACCATAGTATCTCTCTGGTGGGCAAGAAGTCCTAGTAGATCTATGGAGTGACTGAGGTTCATGGGGTTGTATTGCAACTTCAGGTTCAACCACATCGTCAGTAGTTATTTGTGTCTCTAGAACTTCTTCTACTTCCACCGCATTACCATCAGTATTATTTGTAAAAAATTCATTTTCTAAAAATGTGGCATACTAAAAAACAAACACTCTTTGTTCCTCCTTGTGGTAGAAAAGATATCCATATGAATGTTTTGGATATCTCACAAATGTACATAGAACCGATCGTGTCTCGAGTTTGTCTGGATTCTGCTTTTTAACAAAAGAAAGACAACCCCATATCCTAACTCGTTTAAAAGATGGTCTCTTCCCATACCATATCTCATATGGAGTGGTAGGCATGGTTTTGGTTGGAACCATGTTCAATAGATATATTGTTGTCTCCAATGCAAGTCCCCAAAAGGAAAGTGGAAACTCAGCATCATTCATCATAGAACGTACCATATCCAATAGGGTACGATTCCTCCATTCTGACACAACGTTGTGTTGTGGTGTGTAAGGGGGAGTGAGCTGAGAGAGAATCCCATTCTCTTTTAGAAAATATAGAAACTTTGTACTTAAATACTCTTCTCCTCGATCTGATCGAAGTTTCTTGATACTCAATCCAGTTTGTTTTTCTACTTCAAGTTTATACTCCTTGAATTTTTCGAAACCTTCAAACTTATTTTCAACAAGAAAACATGTCCGAACCTCGAGAAATAATCAGTAAAAGTTATGAAGCATGAATAACCGCTTCTATCATGTGTAGACATTGATCCGCATACATCACTATGTATGAGGCTTAAGAGTTCATTAGCTCTCTCTCCATGTCCAGTAAACGGAGTTTTGGTCATTTTACCCTTGATGCAAGACTGACAAGTCGTATAAAATTTATATTCAAAAGGATTTAAATACCCATCTTTATGTAGCTTGGTTAGTCTTGTTTCGTTAATATGACCAAGTCTACAATGCCATACAAAAGCTTCATTTATATCTGAAAATTTTCTTTTATTTGTGTGTTGTATGTTGAAAACTGTGTGTTGATTTAGGACGTAAATGCCGTTATTTAGTGTACCATACCCAATCAACTGTTGATTCAGGTTAATATTTATAGCATTATTCTGCAACACAAAATGATATCCATCATTGTCTAACAAAGATATAGATATTATATTACATAGCATGCTTTGTACAAAATAACATGGGTTCAAAACCAATATACATCTAGAAGCCAACCCTAGGTGATACTCTCCCACTAATACAGCATGTTCATTGGAACCATTTCCAACTTGGAGAATACAATCACCTGTCTACAAAACTTTGTTATTTCTCAATCCCTGCATATAATTGCAGATATGAGAACCCGAACCGGCATCTAATACCCAGGATGCGAAGTTTATAGAAAAACAGTTTTCAGTGACGAACACACCTGAAGCGGAAGTATCGCCATACTTCTTCTTCTTGAGATCAGCGAGGTACTCAGTACAATTTCACTTCTAGTGTCCTGACTTGTTGCAGTAGAAACATTTTCCCTTTCCCGATACTGTGGCCCCTGATTTGTCTTTCCCCTTTGCCTTTTTAACTCCACCTCTCGGTTTAGTGGGTTTCTTCTTCTTCTTTCTCTTAGCCTTGGCTTTTGGGACGAAAGAGGGAATGGGCCCATTAATCGGAGAGGGAGTTTTTACTGTCTTAAGCGTGCTCTCTGAACTTCTCAACATATTGAGAAGTTCAGAAAGTGGCTTCTCCATGTTGTGCATATTGAAGTTCACTATAAATTGGGCATAGGCAAGGGGAAGAGACTGTAGAACAATATAAATATATTGTTCGTTCTCCATGGTCCATCCTAGGTCCTCAAGTTCTTCAATAAGTCCTATCATCTTCAAGATATGATCACCTACCGATGTACCGGCAGCCATTTTCATATGAAAAAACTTTCTTGATGCCTCGTAACGTAGAGCACGAGATTGCTCCCTATACAAATCCTTTGTATGGAAAAAGATGAATTGAACATCCATCTTCTCATGTTGCTTTTGATTTTCATTGTCCATCGAACCTAACGTGAGGTATTTGGCTGTGGCACAATCAATATCCCATGTCTTGCGGAACTCCTTATCCGCAATAGAGGAATCAGAGCCTGGGATAGAAGGGGCTGGAGCAGTGAGGATATATACAACCTTATCATATGTAAGAGCAATGTTTACGTTCCTCAGCCATTCTTTATAATTAGGTCATGTCAGTTTATTTTTCTCTAATAAAAGCTTAAGTCCAGTCATTGGTATCTGCCATTAGGAGAGAGAAAATAAAACACTTAGCGAAAGCTCTTGCAAAATTAGATTGGTTATTTATCTTATCTAATCGATGTCTCCCACTGATTTTATCAAATTTTCCTTCAAACCATAAAAAGAAAATTAGCTAGGATTAATTACATTCTACTAGTTCGCTAACCGGTCAGCCAGACTAGTGTCGATACTCCGAGAGAGGTTCTTTGTGCTGTCGCACGGACCTAATTAAAATAAACCTCATTTCCCTAGAGGCTTAACCCCTTTGACACCTTTCTAGACATTTACTGGATTAGCTAATTATAAAGTGTAAAACTCTCCCGGGAGTAACTTTTACTCGCAGTGGGATCGGGACCCATCTATCAATATAGAAGGTATGAAATCTCATTGCAAATTTCAACTCTTGAAATTCCCGATATGGTTTTTACCCCTAAAAGCTTATGACCTTAACTATGGTCAACAAATCATAAGCACTAGTCAAGTTCTACCCGTCATTTCGTGATTAATTAGACCCATTCATATAACCCTTAACTATGGTCAACAAAATCATATGAATGTCCTAATTAATCGCATCATATGCAATATAGGAAGACATCACTAAGCTACCGTGCACTACGTCTTAACTATGGTCAACAAATGTAGCACGAATACTAAGTACTCTACTTTCTAAAATAACGGAGGGTTACGAATGGTTTTGATGAAAACCTTTAACGTTTTGAACTTGATATCGTTGTAGAACCAAATAATTTAAAAAGGAGTGGATTAAGCTCCATATTTTGAAACTTGCTTTTTCGTAAAAAGGCCGAGTAGGTTTCAAATTTGATTCTACAACATCTTTAGGCTTTTTTTCTTTACATTAATCTCATTAATGTGGTCTCATCATTTAAGTTTCCTAAACATCACAGAAGAAACGAAAATAGAACGTACGCTTATGCCATCCACATTCGCCACGGGGTCCCGGCATGCACCGTTAGGTTACTTAACTAATGGCAAAGCAGGGGCAGGACTAGCGTGGGTGCAAAACATAAGTAACGTTTATTATATATCATATATATAAATAACATTCTTCTTACGCAGTTCATATGATCACATCATAGAGTAACAACAGCAGAAGCAGATATATGAAAATATAGGATATATTAGGAGGTCCGTATTTTTAGATTAAGCCAATGATAAAAAAAATATTGATTCCACGGTCATGATGAATATCCAAGCCCACACCCCTAGACCCCTACAAGAGCGGTAAGCAACCCTGTCAATTCTAGAGTTCGGCGACCGGTCTCGACTCCTCGAGATGGCCTCCTACTAGACTCTAGAACCCGGTTACTTGTGCTCCCCACCTTAGGTCTATCCTAATGCGGAAAAGTAAATAATATACATCAATGGTGACATCAACCTCAACCCAGAAGTGTCCCAATAAAAGAATATTACATACATTGAATTTACATGAATGAAAAAGAAAATCTCTCATCTCACATAAAAAAAACCCGGCTATTCAATCACGACAATCCTATACATCATATCAGTACAGCAACAGAATAATCATCACAGATCATCAACGTAAGTAAATATGTGTATTCTTAATGTAGTCGACATATAGCAACGAGATTAAGGACATACATATTACACTTACGGTCGCAGAAAAGAAATGTAAAACTACAACAGTTGGAATCCGGACAATCCTTAGACATCGCAAACCTGAATTATCTCATATTCCGGATTTCATGCCTAACCCAGTAAATCTTACATTTAAGTCTCGAATTGAAAACAACTTTTCAAAAACGAAGTCAGGTAATTCAACAAGATTCCCGATTATCAATGAGACTGAATTGTTAGATTCACAAACAACCAATTAATTTTCATAAACTAATTAGTGTAGATTCCAAATATTGTATCACATATAGTAACTGTCTAGACTATATTAAACATTTTGATCGACATCACAGATCATCACCAAACCACAGAGACCTCAACAGCTTGAGCCTTACCATAAATATCCAGAAAAGTGCAAAATATCACTATGGAGCACCACAAGAAGAACGAGTCCACAACTCATCAATACTGTCGCGCAACCGCGGCTAAACACCATGTTAGGCCACGGTTCCACGGCCAATTGATTGAGTTGGGCCCTCTAATTTCTTGGGGCTCCACTATATACCCTGCATGAATTTCTGATTATTTTTAATCAGCAAAATACCAACTTTTGGAAAAATGTACAGAAACTAGTAAAACCCCGTGATTTTGATTTCAATCGAACACTTTTAATGTCGTCTAAACTACCCTAATACTCTGGCTTGGCTCTGATACCATGTAAGTGTGTCTTAGCACCTCTACTTTGGATTAAACATCTATATGTGAAGGATTTTAAAATTTTAGAGAGCTAAAGCACACAAAACACTAATCGAACTAGAGATTAGGGTTACTAAGCTAAGAGTGTAAAAACCTAAGAGAAAGAGAACTACAACCTTTGTAGACCACTCCTTCTCTTCAATGGCTCCGTGTAGAAGTCCTTGGGCTCCACTTGAAGCTTGGAACAACTCTGCTTGAAGTTTTTGATGTCTATGATGATCCACCACGGAGAATCTTACACTCAAACTCTTGCTTCACTAAACTAAGTAGAAGTAAAGCTAACAACCTATACAAGTTTGCTAAAGTAATACAGATTGATGAAGTGGTATTTTTCTCACTAAAAGACCTTTCTTTTTCTTTCTCTTTTCTTTCTAGGAAAAGCTAGAGAGATTAGAGGAGGAAGATGAACAAAGCTTAACTTAAGATAGATATGAACCCTTGGAAAATATCTTAGATATTTAAGATGTGAGTGGAGATTAAAATAATGAGCCATGGTTAAGATATTTTTAGAAGAGTGTAAAAACCATGATTCATTACTATAATTTCCATTTTCTCAAAAATATTTAAATATCTAATATATTTCCATGTGAGTCTAGCATAGCCATGTCCAATGTATCTTCCACCATGATACATACACACATATATATAAATATAAATATAAATATTTATATATACACATGTGCAAACATAAAGAAAGGAATTATAAATGAGCAATTTGTCATTTTATTAAATCAACACTTGATTTAATAAACCGGTCATATCACATATAATCCGACTAATCAAAACTGCTAGATTAAAATACGGTATCACATACTCGCATTAAATCAAGCACCCGCACATATCTCCATATGTGCCCCACTTCATTTCGTTTGAGCTCGGAAACCCCTATTGTGGGACTCTTAAGACTCGTCAATACGCTAGCAGTAGGTAACGATCATATCAGATATCCATAAACCATCAGTGGTACTAGCTGGACGTAACGGCTACACAGGTATTGTAAGAACAGAAGAAGAACAAGCGAACTTGTTCAAACTTCCGTAGAGCCAACAAGCAACACTTACCGTACAGTCTGGTCTATTCGTCGGATATGTTGCATATTGAGTCTAGGGATGGAATTGTCAAGCCCTAATAACTCAATATGTCATGCCGATGTGTGGCCTATAACAGGACGAGAAACTGCTGATAACACTTATCAGTAAATCTCATCAACCCTGGCCAAGGACTTTCAGTTATAGACAATCACACATAGAACAACATCAACTCCCAATACCGGGAGAGACGAAACCCCTCCTATCGCTCACTGCCTCCATGTGTCTCGGGACTGTACCCAAAAGCCACCTGTTTGCACGACTCAGTAGAACCGTGGTAAGGTGGAAATCAAAGCACAGTGGGAAATACACAAGGCTCTATGACGATCTCGGATCTACAGACTAACCTGTACAAATGTCACCAGAGAACTGCTATTTGACGATAGGAATAATACCATATAGGAGTTCTAGGCGAGTCCGTTCAGTGTACTTAGTCTCCAATGAGCACCTGTATACAATCTTTGATATCAAACACCAATGGATATGGAATCATCCATCGCCCCTAAGATGGGTCAAGAAACGTATACACTAGTCTACTCTGGAATATCGATGCCATGTCTCGATACTCCCTCGACCAGGAACAGTTAAGGATATGCTTATAGACTACACATGCCCCACTAGTATGATCTGCATCATAATCATGGCAGTCAAGCTGATATCCTAAGGGCTTTATCAACATGTATCAAATGAACAGTAAACACAATCAAGTGAACATGTTAAGATAAAGAATAACCAGATAGCATACTATCATATCGAGCAGGAAAGTCCTCTATGTATATATATGTCCAAGCATCCACTATACAAATAATGGCCTCTAAGGCATACATATATCCAACATCCCCGTGCTTTCGCATGGAACTAATTAAATAATCCCGTTTCCGCAGGGGCATAACCCCGTTAATACCTTTCTTAGACACCTACTAGATCAGCTAATTGTAAAGTGGAAAACTCTCCCAGGAGTAACACTTACTCACAGTAGGTATCGGGATCCAACTATCATATAGAAAGTATGAAATCTCATTACAATTTTCAACACTTGAAATTCCCAATATCTGTTTTTACCCCGTGCGATTTATGACCTTGACAAGGTCAACAAACCATAAACCGCAAGTCAAGTTCTACCTGTCATTTCGTGATTGAATCAAAACCACCCGCACGACCCTTGACAAGGTCAACAAGGTCGTACGACTACCCTAATCCAATCGCATCGCATGCTGCAGATAAGCACTAATCAGCTACCGCACACTACGCTTTGACAAGGTCAACAAACGCAGCACGAATACTAAATAGTCCTTATCTGAAATGACGGAAGGCTATGTTTGGTTTTGAAGAAAACCTTTTAACGTAATGAACTTGATATCGTTGTAGAATCTAATGATTTGAAAGGGAGTGGTTTAAGCTCCGCTTTTAAAATCCAGTAGTTTTGAAAACAAACCGAGTGGGTTGTAGCATTTGCTAGTTTTGCTAAAGAGGTAACTCCCGGTGAAGGGATCCAGGCTCTTTCCTCATCGAATGAGGTGCTGGATATTCATAATGGAATACCGCTGTGCAAAGAAATAACTAGAGCTACCTTTTTGAAAAAATTGATTCTACAACATATTTAGGTTTCTTTTATTTTCATTAATCTCATTAATGACTTCGCATCATTTATGTTTCCTAAATATCACAGAAGAAACGAAAATAAAATACACATATATGCCATCCGCATTCTCCACAGAGACCCGGGTCTTCACCATAAGGTTACTTAACTTACGGCAAGGCGGAGTCAGGACTAGCGCGGATGCAAAACATATATAGTGTCTACTGTAAGTCCATATTGCGACCCCCGGTTCTTACGGGGAGGCGGAAACGGTATAAAAAACAAATTTTTATCGCAAGAGGCAACATGGACTAAACAAGGTCGGGATCGTGTCTAAACTAAACTAGCATACAAGCTAAAGAGTCTTAGCTACTCGGATGAAGGTTATACCTAAACTTGAACTCCTTCTTCTTCAAACCTTGTAGAGGTTGATGGTCTTTCCTTGTAGCCTTCTTCCGTCGAAGATGGATCCACCTCGAGAGTTCAACCTTCGGGCTCTTCCTCGTGCTTTGAGTGAACTAGGGTTTCCGGCTTGCCAAACCTTGAACCTAGAATGAGTGGAGTGTGTTTAAGGGGTGCTTTTCTTTTAAAAGAGAAGGATTCTCAATACATGAGAAGGTTTCTCTTTTGCTAGAGGAAGAAGAAGATGAAGAGAGGAGAGAGAAGCTAAATGAGATAATGAGCTATCTTTTTCTTTCTTGCAACCATAATGCCAAAAGAAAAAGAATTATCTAAATAATAATAATTCAAAATAAGAATAGTTGATGGTAATTTGGAATGACCACTATCATGCTTCATTAAATGAAATGTAAGCATGAATCAAGGAGGATCTTTACAAAGCATGATGGTGGTCAACATTCAACCATGGTCAACAAGTCAACCATGGTCAACAAGTCAACAAAATCAACCATAACTTAATTCTTATTTAATTACTATTATTAATAGATAATCCATATATCCATTAGGGTTTGGAAAATGATAACTTTCAATTGTGCATACGCACCCGTTCCGAAACCCTAATGAAAGTCATCTTCCTCCTCCTCAAATAACTGTGCATACACACCTGCATTCTTGTTCTGAGGAACATGAATACTGAGAGATAAAAGCAACCCCAAAACATATACCAGTATCCGACTCAAACCAGAGCCCGCTGGCAATATCCGTCCGGACTCCAAACGTGCACAAGTGCGCGGATGAGAACGAACCCTGTCGCAAAACCATGCGACCTCTACTCTGTTTTGCCCAGAGGCGAATACCCTCTGTGTGGGACTCTAAAGACTCGACACTACGCTGGCAGTGGGTATAACCACAGACCGCAAGCGGCACTAGCTGTGCGTAACGGTCCCCAGGTAGATGCCGACAAGAAGGCTGACGAGGTAAAACCCCATCTGTACTCCTACTGAGTCTGAATGTGACAGTCTCCGTACAGTCCGGTCTGTTCGTCTGATACATCGCATGTCGGGCCTAGGGGGCTGTAAAACGTCAGTTCCCAAATAGCGGTACAAGTCGTGTCGGAGTGAAGCCCAAAACACCCTGAGATAACACTGGAACCCACCAGTATATCTCGCTTGCCCTGGCCAGGGACTACTCGTGTAATGGCTCTCCTAGACACAGCGCGATGTCAACCCCAAATACCGGGAGAGACGAATCCTGTCTAACCGGCACTGCCTCCAAATGCTTCGGGACTGCACCCAACCACCACCTGTTTGCACGACTCCTTTGAGTCGTAGTAGGGTAGTGATCAAAGTGCAGTGGGAACACACTCGAGGCGAAGTGCTAGTGTCAAGTCAGCGGACTAAGCTGTACTCTTGTCACCTGGGAACTGATGACTGACGATAGGTATAATACCAACCTGTCAGTTCCCGACGAGTCCTGTCCAGTGTACTCGTAACCTAACGAACACCCGTATACTATCTCTAGTACGACGTACTGATGGCTGTGGGACAGACCATCTCCCACACTGGGATGAGAAGCGCATACGCTAGTCTACTCCGGAGTATCGATGCCCTGTCTCGATAGTCCTGCGACTAGGGACCTGTATAAGGATGTGCTTATAGATTACCCAGCCCCCACTAGTGTGACTGCCATCACAACGCTGGTAATCAAGCAAAGATCCTAAGGGCTCCACTAATGCATATAAGTGATATAGTAGAATAAACACAAGTACACATTGAAGTAGAAACAAACCAAGTAGCATACTACTATATTGAGCAAGATTGTTTATACAAGGTGAATATCCCAAGCTTCCATTAAGTAATATACAAACTAGTATGATACAGTAATGGCCTCTAGGGCATATACACTAACAATCTCCCACTTGCACTAAGGCCATGTACTGGCGTATCGAAGACCTATCATCTCGATCAGCCGCTCGAACTGAGTCTGGGGTAGGGCCTTGGTGAATGGATCTGCAGTGTTCTCTTCTGAAGCAACCCTCCGAACCTCGATCTCCTTGCGATCCACGATCTCCCTGATCAGGTGATACCGCCTCAAGATGTGCCTGGATCTCTGATGGGACCTGGGTTCCTTTGCTAAAGCTATAGCCCCGTTGTTGTCGCAATACAGAGGTATTGGGTCAACAATGGACGGAACCACCTGAAGTTCTTTTAAGAACTTCCTCATCCAGACAGCTTCTTTTGCGGCATCAGATGCAGCAATGTATTCCGCTTCCATAGTCGAGTCTGCAACGGTTTCCTGTTTGGAGCTCTTCCAACACACCGCCCCTCCATTGAGGGTAAAGACAAAACCCGACATGGACTTGGAATCATCCTTGTCACTCTGGAAGCTGGAGTCAGCAAAGGCCTCGATCTGGAGGTCTTTTCCGCCATACACCAAGAACATCTCCTTAGTCCTTCTCAGGTACTTGAGAATGTTCTTTACCGCTATCCAGTGTTTCTCCCCAGGGTTTGACTGATACCGGCTTACCACACTCAGTGCATAAGCTACATCCGGTCTGGTACACAACATCGCATACATTATAGAGCCTACCGCAGAAGCGTAGAGTATAATAGACATGCGATCCCTCTCCAAATCAGTCTTGGGAGACATCTCTTTAGAGAGGGTGATCCCGTGACAAGCCGGTAGGTTACCGCGCTTGGAATCTTCCATACTGAATCTCTTCACTATGGTGTCGATGTACCTGGACTGAGAAAGTCCTAATATCCTCTTGGATCTATCACGATGGATCCGGATCCCCAGGATGTATGAGGCATCACCCAGGTCTTTCATGGAGAACCTGTGTGACAAGAACCCCTTGACAGATTGTAGCACAGGAATGTCATTTCCTATTAAGAGAATGTCATCCATGTACAAAACGAGGAATACTGCAGTTCTCGCTACAAATCTACTATAGATGCATGGTTCATCTGGATTTTTGATAAAGCCAAATTCCTTGACCGTCTCATCAAAACAGATGTTCCAACTCCGCGATGCCTGCTTTAGTCCATAGATGGACTTAAGCAACTTGCACACCTTTTCGCTGCTCCCACTCTGAATGAAACCCTCTGGCTGATCCATATAGACACACTCCTCTAAATTTCCATTTAGAAAAGCGGTCTTTACGTCCATCTGCAAAATCTCATAATCGTGGAAGGCAGCAATGGCAAGAAGGATCCGAATGGATTTCAGCATAGCCACTGGAGAAAAGGTTTCGTCATAGTCCAAGCCAGGTCTTTGACGGAAACCCTTTGCTACAAGTCTAGCTTTATAGGTCTCAACCTGCCCATCTACACCAATCTTCCTTTTGAAGATCCACTTGCATCCTACGGGTTTTACCCCGTCTGGAGCAATGTCCAACGTCCATACTTTGTTGGTGTACATGGACTCCATTTCGGTCCGCATTGCATCCAGCCATTTTACCGAGTCAATGCTCTGAACGGCCTGCTGGAAGCTAGTAGGCTCATCATAATCTATGATGCAATCCTCTCGATCCCCGTCTATGAGAAAACCGTAGTATCTCTCGGGCGGATGAGACTGCCTACTACTCCTGCGGAGCGGCATAGGAATGTCCTGTTCATTTGAACCCTCTGGTTCCATTAAGCTTTCAGTAATAGTCTGTGGTTCTGGAATTTCTTCCAGTTCTACTGCGCTCCCACTTGTTTCTTTTTCTATGAACTGGTGTTCTAGAAAGTGGGCATGACGAGAAACAAGAACTTTTTGTTCCTCTTCGTAGTAGAAGAGATATCCCTTGGAATTCTTTGGATATCCCACAAACTTACACAGTACTGAGCGTGCCTCGAGCTTGTCCGCATGCTGCTTTTTAACAAAAGCTGGACTTCCCCAAGTCTTAATGTGACTGAGATGGGGCCTCTTCCCACACCACATCTCATATGGTGTAGTAGGCACAGTCTTAGTAGGAACTCGGTTCAAAAGGTACGCAGCTGATTCTAGTGCATACCCCCAGAAGGATCGCGGTAACTCAGCATTGCTCATCATGGACCGTACCATATCCAATAGGGTTCGGTTCCGTCTCTCCGATACACCGTTGTGTTGCGGAGTGTATGGAGGAGTAAGCTGAGAGAGAATTACATTCTCTTTTAAGTAGTTCAGGAACTCGGCACTCAAGTATTCTCCACCTCGATCCGATCTTAGAATCTTGATACTTTTGCCGGTTTGGTTTTCCACTTCATTCTTATATTCCTGGAATTTTTCAAAGGCCTCGGACTTATGTTTCATTAAGAAGACATAACCGTACCTTGAGAAATCATCCGTAAAAGTAATGAAGTAAGAGTAACCGCTTCGCACATGTGTAGACATTGGACCGCACACGTCGCTGTGTACGAGTCCCAAGAGCTCGCTCGCTCTTGCTCCGTGTCCAGTGAACGGAGTCTTTGTCATCTTTCCCATGAGACAAGATTCACAAGTGGCATAAGACTGATACTCGAACGAATCCAAGTATCCTTCTTTATGTAACTTAGTCAACCGTGTCTCATTGATGTGACCCAGTCTACAATGCCATAAGAAAGTCTGATTGATTTCTGGAGACTTTCTTTTGTGTGTATTCTGGACATTGAAAATCTGTGGTTGGTTCAATACGTATATACCATTGCTCAGTGTACCTGACCCAATCAGAACTTGATTAAGGTGAATGTTTACAACATTACTTACAAACGCAAATTCATAACCTTCTTTAGAAACCAAAGATACAGAGATGATATTACAAGTTGCGTTGGGTACAAAAAAGCAATTACGCAAAACCAAAACATGCCCATCTGACATTCCCAGGTGATAGTCCCCCACGGCTTTAGCATCCATGCTAGCTCCGTTTGCAACTCTGAGGGTCATGTCACCTTCCTTCAAAAACCTACGATTTCTCAACGCCTGCAATGAATTACAGATATGAGATCCTGATCCGGTATCCAATACCCAGGAAGTAGAGTTTATAGAAAGACAGTTTTCAATAACATACACACCTGAAGCTGAAGCCGCAACCTGCTTCAGTTCCTGTGTCCTGGCCTTCCAAGCCCTGCAATCTTTCTTCCAGTGTCCACTCTTGTGACAATAGAAGCATTCCTCTTTACCCACAAGCTTCCCCGCGATCTTTGTTGCCATTTCTTTTCCCTTCGTACCCACTTTACTAACACCGCCTCTTGGTTTGGCGGGGGCTTTCTTCCTCTTTCCCTTGGCTTTCGCCTTGGACCTAGATGAAGAAGATCCTCCTACAAACAAAGCGGGTGTTTCCCTACCCTTCTGTAGGATGCCCTCTGCGCTCCTCAGCATGTTGAGGAGTTCTGAAAGTTCAACTTCCTTTTCTTGCAAGTTGAAATTCAGTATGAACTGGGCGTAAGTGGATGGAAGGGACTGGAGAATTATATCCGTGTAGAGTTCACTGTCCAACGTGGTCCCAAGTTCCGCGAGCTCCTCAGTGTAGCCAATCATCTTAAGCACGTGGTCCGCTACCGATGATCCGACGGCCAATTTTGTCGAAAACAACTTCTTCGACACTTCGTATCTTGCGATACGAGACTGCTCTCCATACAGTTCTTTTGTATGAAGAAATATGGATTCCAAATCCATATTCTCGTGCCTCCTCTGATGTTCGTTGTCCATCGAGGCAAGTACGAGGCACCTGGCCTTCGCGCTGTCAATCTCCCAAGTCTTGCGGATTTCCTTATCCGCGACGCTGGAGGTGGGACCTGGGACGGGGGGAGCTTTGGTGGTAAGAAGATACCCCAGCTTGTCGTAAGTGATTGCCAACTTGACATTCCTGAGCCAATCTTTGTAGTTTGGCCCTGTCAATTTGTTTTTATCTAGAATCAACTTAAGTCCAGTCATTTCGATTTGGTCGCTACAGGGGGGAGAGAAGGAACACTTTAGCACGATGCTCTTGCAAGTTTAGAATGGTTTTTAATTTGTCTAAACAGGATGGCTCCCACTGTCTCTCGAATCCCTCCTCAAACCACAAAGGAAGAATTAGCCGGGATCAATCCCACCGTGCAATACTTGCTTAACCGTTCAGCCAGGCCAGTGTCAGTACTTCGAGGGAGGTTTTCCAACGCTTTCGCGAAGTTCCTTAATTAAATAACCTCTTTTCCCTGGGGGCGTAGCCCCGCTAACACCTTTCTAGGCACCTACTAGGTTTATAGCATTGATCGTCTAGTGAGAAATTTCCCGAGGAGTAGCATATACTCACAGTAGGATCGGGATCCAAATATCATCGCGTGACGAAACTGAAGGAATCCTACCAGAATCACCACACTCCAAATGGTATGCAAATCTAGCAAGTTTCAGTACTTATGAAACTCCCGATGTGGATTTTTGCCCCATGCTCTTATGACCTTGACTTTGGCCAAAATATCATAAGTCACATGTCAAGTTCTGCCCGTCACTCTCCAGGTTAATTTGGATCCATCCGTATCTACCCTTGACTTTGGCCAAAATGGCAGCACGACTGTCCCAAACCAACGCATCTATCTATGCTACACATGAACACCCAATAGCTACCAATCACTATGCCTTGACTTTGGCCAAAATACATAGCTTGAATACTACTGCCTATTCATGCGAAGCGACGGAGGGCTACGAATGGTTTTGGTAAAACCGTGAACGTAGTGAACTTGATATAATCGATGGAACGAGATAGCTTTTAGAAGGAGTGGCTCAAGCTCCGCATTTAAAAGTTAGTTTTGAAAAGAACCGAGTGGTTTTTCGAAAGTGTTCCAACGATTTTAACTTGGTTTATTATCTTGCATTAGTTATTTTAATGCGTGATATTCTTGCATTAGTACTTTTAATGCGTCCCATCATTTAAATCCTACCATTGCAGAAAACAACCAAAATATGACGTACGCTTATGCCATTCGCATTCGCCACGGGGTCCCGTCATCACTCGTTAGGTTACTTAACTAACGACAGAGCGGGGGCTGGGCTAGCGCGGCTGTAAAACATAAGCAACGCCTAAATAGAAAGCAATGATAGACATTACAGATCACAGATGAATACATTGGATATACTAGCAATCCGCAATTCGTTCGAGCCCGAAACGAAAAGTGGATAACACGGTCGCGGTGAATAGCCAATACCCCACCCAAGACCCCTACGGGTGCGGCAAACTACCCGCCAAGTACTCGGCAGTTTGTGCACCCCTCCATGGGTCTATCCTAGGAGCAAAAACAGTAAAAAGAATTATACAATGACGGCTACAACCCCGACCCGGTTGTGCGGCCAAACAAATAATAATTATTACATCAATTTACATTTACAATGAATGAAAGAAAAACAAAAGCTCATCTCACATCCACCCCGGCTATTCACCCGCGACAGTCTAACACATTCATATACACATTCCAATATCAAACACAGATCATGTATAACCCCGACTAATCGTCTTATAGCGATTAGCCGACGTTCAATACATGCAAGCAACACAGATATAACCACCATAGTCAAAGTGCAGTGAAGTTCGGAAAAAATACGGAATTATAGGACCCCAAAAGCAAATTTCTGTTCTGGAAAATCTGGGCACATATAATATATTTTAAAAATCCCAAAACCAACACAGACACACACTGCACGAAAAACGATGCACAGAAGACGACAAACCGCGGCGCTTCCGCGGCAGATGCCTACCTCGTGCGGCGGAAGCGCGGCGGTTTGAACGAATCACTGTGTCGTTTTTCTTGGGTGTTCATACAAAACCCTGAGCCGAATTTACAAGTATAAAGTTTTTCATTTAGAGCAGAAAAAAATTCAACAGAAACTTAGGGTTTTGTTTTTCCGGTTTTGTGACTTTTTCGGTTCCGAACTTCGTTACACTTCACTACCAAGCTAGTTTAAGTTTAATTAGGCTCTGATACCACTGTAAGTCCATATTGCGACCCCCGGTTCTTACGGGGAGGCGGAAACGGTATAAAAAACAAATTTTTATCGCAAGAGGCAACATGGACTAAACAAGGTCGGGATCGTGTCTAAACTAAACTAGCATACAAGCTAAAGAGTCTTAGCTACTCGGATGAAGGTTATACCTAAACTTGAACTCCTTCTTCTTCAAACCTTGTAGAGGTTGATGGTTCTTGCCTTGTAGCCTTCTTCCGTCGAAGATGGATCCACCTCGAGAGTTCAACCTTCGGGCTCTTCCTCGTGCTTTGAGTGAACTAGGGTTTCCGGCTTGCCAAACCTTGAACCTAGAATGAGTGGAGTGTGTTTAAGGGGTGCTTTTCTTTTAAAAGAGAAGGATTCTCAACACATGAGAAGGTTTCTCTTTTGCTAGAGGAAGAAGAAGATGAAGAGAGGAGAGAGAAGCTAAATGAGATAATGAGCTATCTTTTTCTTTCTTGCAACCATAATGCCAAAAGAAAAAGAATTATCTAAATAATAATAATTCAAAATAAGAATAGTTGATGGTAATTTGGAATGACCACTATCATGCTTCATTAAATGAAATGTAAGCATGAATCAAGGAGGATCTTTATAAAGCATGATGGTGGTCAACATTCAACCATGGTCAACAAGTCAACCATGGTCAACAAGTCAACAAAATCAACCATAACTTAATTCTTATTTAATTACTATTATTAATAGATAATCCATAAATCCATTAGGGTTTGGAAAATGATAACTGTCAATTGTGCATACGCACCCGTTCCGAAACCCTAATGAAAGTCATCTTCCTCCTCCTCAAATAACTGTGCATACACACCTGCATTCTTGTTCCGAGGAACATGAATACTGAGAGATAAAAGCAACCCCAAAACATATACCAGTATCCGGCTCAAACCAGAGCCCGCTGGCAATATCCGTCCGGACTCCAAACGTGCACAAGTGCGCGGATGAGAACGAACCCTGTCGCAAAACCATGCGACATCTACTCTGTTTTGCCCAGAGGCGAATACCCTCTGTGTGGGACTCTAAAGACTCGACACTACGCTGGCAGTGGGTATAACCACAGACCGCAAGCGGCACTAGCTGTGCGTAACGGTCCCCAGGTAGATGCCGACAAGAAGGCTGACGAGGTAAAACCCCATCTGTACTCCTACTGAGTCTGAATGTGACAGTCTCCGTACAGTCCGGTCTGTTCGTCTGATACATCGCATGTCGGGCCTAGGGGGCGGTAAAACGTCAGTCCCCAAATAGCGGTACAAGTCGTGTCGGAGTGAAGCCCAAAACACCCTGAGATAACACTGGAACCCACCAGTATATCTCGCTTGCCCTGGCCAGGGACTACTCGTGTAATGGCTCTCCTAGACACAGCGCGATGTCAACCCCCAATACCGGGAGAGACGAATCCTGTCTAACCGGCACTGCCTCCAAATGCTTCGGGACTGCACCCAACTACCACCTGTTTGCACGACTCCTTTGAGTCGTGGTAGGGTAGTGATCAAAGTGCAGTGGGAACACACTCGAGGCGAAGTGCTAGTGTCAAGTCAGCGGACTAAGCTGTACTCTTGTCACCTGGGAACTGATGACTGACGATAGGTATAATACCAACCTGTCAGTTCCCGACGAGTCTTGTCCAGTGTACTCGTAACCTAACGAGCACCCGTATACTATCTCTAGTACGACGTACTGATGGCTGTGGGACAGACCATCTCCCACACTGGGATGAGAAGCGCATACGCTAGTCTACTCCGGAGTATCGATGCCCTGTCTCGATAGTCCTGCGACTAGGGACCTGTATAAGGATGTGCTTATAGATTACCCAGCCCCCACTAGTGTGACTGCCATCACAACGCTGGTAATCAAGTAAAGATCCTAAGGGCTCCACTAATGCGTATAAGTGATATAGTAGAATACACACAAGTACACATTGAAGTAGAAACAAACCAAGTAGCATACTACTATATTGAGCAAGATTGTTTATACAAGGTGAATATCCCAAGCTTCCATTAAGTAATATACAAACTAGTATGATACAGTAATGGCCTCTAGGGCATATACACTAACATCTACTAGTATATCATATATAAAGTAGCATTCGTCTCACATGGTTATATGATCGCATCACAGAACTTAAGCAGCAGAAGTCAACATATGAAATATTGGATATACTAGGAGGTCCGTGTTTTAAATTAAGCCGGTAATGAAAAACACAGATTCCACGGTCGTGATGAATAGCCAAACCCACATCCCTAGACCTCTACAACAGCGGCAAGTAACCCTTCCAATTCTAGAGTTAGGCGACCCGGTCTCAACTCCTCGAGATGGCTTCCCACTGGACTCTAGAATCTGATTACTTGTGCTCTCGCCTTTGTTCCCCGCCGAAAGACGCGGACGAAGACGCGGCGAACGTCTTTCCTGAATTTTGGGGCAGATGCTAATTGGTGCTATCCGTCCACCTCTCTGAAGATGCCAAGTTGATTTATGGCACTATGTATCGAAGGTTTTAACAGATGCGGCCGATGTAGCAGACTTCGTCAGATTCCCCCTCGCTTGAGGGGTTTTTGATTGTGGGGATGCTCTTCCCTGCAGGCGCAAGCCCCTGCAATTAATTACGCTACCGCATCGCGGTAACAACTTTCTCCTTCTCTAGATGGTCACTTCGTGTCGTGTGTGTTTGTTTTGTTTTTGGTTGCCCGTGGATTGTATACGGAGACTAATTTGTGTTGTCGCCCGTAGGGCGTGGATTAGTCCAAACCCGTATTTTCTTATATTTGGGTTTTGGTTTGGGTTTAAGGATACGTTAGTCTCATTTGAGACTAAGATCAACTTAAACATTTGTTAAGGATACGTTAGTCTAATTTTAAACTAAGATCAACTCAACGTTTGTTAAGGACACGTTAGTCTAATTTTAGACTAAGATCAACTTAACAGGATCATTTAGATCCAACAAAAGAGCACACTTGAACTCTATTGTTTAGTATATGGACATTGCGGTCGACTACCAGTTTAAGGACATGGTGGTCCAAGGTTAAGGACATCATAGTCCGTGGGTTTAAAGGGACCCCACAGTCCGAGGTTAAGGACATCATAGTCCATAGGTTTAAAGGACCCCACAGTCCAGGTTAAGGACATCGTAGTCCATGAGTTTAAGGACCTCACAGTCCGTGAAATGTGTGGTTGTCGGGACCCGTCACCTCTCTGAACCGGTGTGAGTTGGTCAGAAAATCTGTAGTCCAATTTGGGACTAAGATCTATTAAATATTCGTGACCAGATGGGCTCAGTTCAATATAAGTTGAGGACTTACGGAAAATATTGGGCTAAGTCCAATAAGATTAAAATGTTTAACATTTTATTGTTCTGGGCTGTTGAGCCTTTATTTGGGCTTGGCCCTTTTAATAATGCTGAGCATTAGATTCTGACATTTTTTTTGTATTGAATGCATAGCATTCATCAGAACAATATGTGTTCTAACAGAGCGCCACGTGGCGCGCCAGGTGCTTTGCGCCAATTAGAGAGCGCATTGCGCTTCTGCCAAGTAGCGTAAACGAAAAGGACACGTGTCGCGCTTGGCGCTAAGCGCCAGATGATGGGCGCATTGCGCCAGTTTATCAGCGCATTGCGCTTTCAATTTATGAGCGCATTGCGCTAGCTTAGTGGCGCACAGGTGAGCGACACGTGGCGCGCTTGGCGCTGAGCGCTAGCCCATGAGCGCAGTGCGCTGTTTCAGAAGCGTAAATTGCATACGTGGTTGACACGTTGCACATTTTGGCACCGAGCGCTGGTCCAAGGAGCGCAGAAGCGCAGTTCAAGAGTGAAAGGCACTTTTCAATAGCGCAAAACACATTTGATCAAGTTTATGATCTGTGAGTTCTTTTTAAAGGAGTCTTTGCCTCAAGATTCAAGAACAACAGTTCTTATTTTTGAAAAGGCTTTGCCTTTGTAGATCAATGATCTGTGAATGAAGTAAATGCTTCTTCTTTATTATGTGATGAGATCTTTTGATCTTTTTTATGAAAGACCTTGGTCTTTATAGATCTATGATCTTTTAAGAAGATAATTCTTCTGTTTTAATGAGATGATTTCATCTCTTTGTTCAAGAATCATTCTTTTTACCTTGAAAAAATGATCTTCTTTCAAGAGTTTGCTCTCTTTCTTTTGAGTTTTCTCAAATTTTGTAGGGGGGTTTCTCTATATAAGACTTGAAGTCTTGGGGCCTTTATATAGGGCAAATTGATTTGTTAAATCAGTTAAAGAGATCTTTCTCTGATTGATTTGGGGATGTTTCCCCACCGTTGGATCTTTGATCCTAGGGCTTCTGTTTTACAAAAGGCAATCTTCTTGTTTTTAACAAGATTGGAAAGATCTTTCCATAACAGAATTTTAATTCTGATTAATTAATGATTTATCATTATTATTAGCTCTTTTGATCTAACGGTGGGGAATTTTATATTTCCAGTGCTGGCGCACCCGTGCTTTGCACGTGGTGTGCTGCTCAGAGCGCAGCGCACTTTACGCTAGCGCACCTACGTTTGACACGTGGCGCGCAGCGCAGCCTGCGCTAGCGCACCCGTGTTTGACATGTGGCGCGAAGCGCGCCTAGCACTGGATCTGAAGCGTTGCTTCAATTTTTTTTGAATTTTGAATTTTAAAACAGAGCTTTGCTCTGATTGGGGGTGCGCTGCCTAGGGCGCAGCGCACCTGGCGCTAGCGCATCTGTGTTTGACACCTGGCGCGCAGTGCATCTAGCGCTGGATCTGAAGCATTGCTTCAACTTTTGAATTTTGAATTTTAAAACAGAGCTTTACTCTGATTGGGGGAACAAATGCCCCCCACCGTTGCGCTACGTGGCGCACACGTGAGTGCAGCGGTGGCAACATCTGAGCCCTTGGATCAACTCAGAAGTTGAAGAGGCGGTTCAATGCCTATAAATAGGACCTTTGGTCGCTTAGATGATTTCCATCTTCTTCTTGAGAATTTTTATTCAGAGCATTGCTCTTCAGTTTAAAATCTTTTTTAAGAGTCAGAATTCTATCAAAACTTAAGTAAAGTTTTTTTTTTAAAAATTTTTAATAAATTATGGTTTTACCCATTAATAGAGCCTTGCTCTTCATAGATCTTTGATCTAAAGAAAACCCATTTAGGGTTTCATTAGCAGAGCTTTGCTCTCATGAACCCATAGATCTAAAGAGATCTTTTCTTGGGGTTTCTTAGCCCATAAACAGAGCCTTGCTCTTTTGAATCATGTGTAGATTTCTTAATCTTTGATGAAGAACTCTTAAAAGTTTTTTCATGGATCTTGAAGATCCCAGAATTTTTAATTCATAAAAATTAATTGATTTTTAATTTTCTTTTCTGATGGGTTTTTCCATCATCATTACAGAGCCAGGCTCTTTAAAGAATTTTATTCCTTCATGATCAGAGTTTGACAAGTGTCACTCTGTCATAGAGCTTTGCTCTCAAAGGGAGATTTTCTCCTTTTCCCGAAGGATCTCTCATTCAATGAGAATTTTCTTGAGGATTTCCTCATTAATTAACAGTCCCATCCAATGATGAGGCTGTTTTATTAACTATTAATTAATGAATTGTCATCCAGATTTTGTGGGTCCCCTTTTGGTCTCCCTCTCGTACAACTTTTAAAGTACCGTGTGTCAGAAATTTAAAATTAAATTATATCACTGAAAGTTGATTTCTGTCCCTCTTTTTTTGCAGGCGACATGTCTTTCGATACTTCGTTTCCGTTCGTCCGTTCAGAGGGAGGATTCCCTGAGGCACCTGTGGACCGGGGGGTTCTCGCGCTCATCAGAGACCATGACCCGGAACATAAGAATTTTCACTTGTGGGGTAGATGGTACGACCAGATTATCAGAGGTCGTCGAAGCTTCTCTTATGCGACGCCGTCGGAGCCTATCTCAGCAATCCCGTATGCGGATGCACCCCCGGTGAACTATGCCGTGGAGGTCGTTAATTGGACTTCGGAGGGTCTTCTTCAGCCTTCGATCGCCGCAGTACCCATGCAGCCGCCGGCGGCTTTGGATACCCTGGGGAGGCACATATGCCAGGGCGAGTCGCGCCCTTAGGGACAACCCTACAACATCGGGCTAACTCCCCATCATCCGGCCGGGTACTTGCAGTGGGCCCGGTACATCTTGTCGGCGAAGAAATCGCAGCTGCTAAAGCTCAGCTTATACCCTGCGGTCTACGTTTCGCTGTTCCAATATTCTGCACCTCCCACATGGTGGATCAAGGCGTTCTTGGAGCAGTGGAACATCCCAACCCATACCTTCCTTCTACTAGACAGAGAGGTTTCCATTTCTTTGGAAGAATTTGCCGAGGTTTCCGGTCTACCGGTCAGGGGGGAGCACTACGAGGAGCTGCTTCCTCCGGATGAATATATTTTTGCCACCAAGCCAGTGGTGATGGGCCTCACGCCGGAGAACGCCATTCAACACCAGTTCCCCAGCTTGATAAAGGTGTTGAACCTGTATGAGAGCCTCTTCCTTGAATCCGGAGGCCGAGGGGTCAGTTTTGGGGACTTCATTGCCCGATTTCTTCGCCCGGAGATTTTGTCGCGACGAGGCGAAAAGTTTGCTAAGCTCGATGATCCCTTCGGCTTCGGCTTGGACCGTCAGCCGGTACTGGAAGCTGATCAAAAGGGCTTCTTTCTTCCTGACGCTGCGATCATCCCTCTGTCAGAAATCGCCGCCCCGGGCATTGACGAGGAGACGTTCTTTCTTGGGTTTCTTGGGCTATGGTTGAGTTGGTTCATGCTCCCTAGGCATCCTCGTTACATGAGGCCTTCCGTATTCTACCCCGCGCATCGCATGGTTGCCGGAATACAAGTGGCCATCGGGATCGCCGGGTTAGCCCACTTATACCATGGTCTTAGCGTAGCGGCAGATACCACTGAACCGGGGGTGCATCCTGCCAACTTCCTGATGCATTACTTCACTTCATGGATGGAGATGCACGTGCTCAGGGTTTTTGGCATTCACAAGAGACCTCTGTTTTATGAGAGATGCAAGTTCCCTCGGATTATGCGGCTGGTTGACGTCTCCATCGTGAGTCCGTCACAGCGGGAATCTAGGGGCTTGCTCCTTCGTCCGCGCACGGTCGGAGCTGGTATGTCTTTCACAGACAAAGTCTTGACCATCGGCCAGGAAACTTCAAAGACAGTGTTGTCACTTCAAGACATTTTTAAGGACAGGGCCTCCGTGTTGAAAGCCCGGGAGATTCTCCATTTGTACTCCATCAGGCCGGGTTTTCTTGTGTTCATGCAAAATGATGTGGCGCTATTCATGAGATACAACCCCCATCATTTTTCCCAGCAGCTGAGTTATAAATAGGGAGTCCCGCTGGAGGCTTTCTTGGTAGAACCCGCTGCCACCGAAGAGGGAATGCGGGGTGCACTGCATCACTTCATGTGTTTGAATACAGGCTCTCACTTCTTTATCAGCGAACCGAGTTGCGTTCCGAGGGCCCCTAATGTGCACGTGGCCTGGTATCAACATGTAACGGATGCTGTTATCAGGAAGGAGAAGCAGCTGCTACTCGACCGCAAGGGCTCACCCCCTGCTAGTGACCGAAACCTCCCCTTGAAGCGATGGACCATTTTCATTCCTCCGCTAAGAGGAGCTGACGTGATTGAAGTCCCCGAGGATAGGTCTGAGCTACCGGTGCCCCGTGCTCCCGCGGAGACGGTGGATGTACCACCGTTGCCACGTGCTCCCGCGGAGACGGTAAATGTAGCTTCCCCCGAATCTGGTGTGGGCTCAGATATCAGGACTCGTCGCCCCAAAGTGCCCACTAAGCGTAAGCTTGTGCTTGTTGCGACTAGAGCTCGCGCGCAGAAGAGGAAGAAGAAGTCGATCCTCTCTCTAGATGCTATACTCCGCCTGGAGCCTCAGGCTCCTTATAACGAGGGCCTAAGCGAATATGGGACCAACGAAGGTCTCTTCATAGCGCCGGAAGATACTGATCTCGAGGCCGCTATTGCAGCTTCTGTGCGATCTGCAAGCCACCAAGCGGAAATGGCCACCCTCGTGCAATCAAGTAAACATCAGTCGCACCTTGTTATTACATTATAACTTTATCTTCATTATCATGTCTTGACTGACATTTTTCCTTCTGTAACAGGCTTTACCACTGAAGAGGCTCTGGCGGCTTCCCTTAGGACCTTTGAGGAAGAGGAGAGGAATCGTGCTTTGTCGAGCATTGGTATGCCTCGGCTTATTGCATATTCATTCTTCTTTCTTATGGACAATCTAACCCCTTCTTTATCTTATCGCAAGGACCACAATACCAATCCCGCAAGGTAATGCGGTGATTCTTCCCGGGCCAGCCATCGAAGTCCGGCCTCTTCGGCACTGCCGAAAGAGGCCTTACTCAAACGACCGATGACGGAAACTATAACGGCTCCAGAGGTAACCCTTGGCGCGGATGACGACGTCCTATTGATGGAGGCATCCAGAAGATTCGCTTTGACGGCCCGAGCGGAAAGGAAGCGCCGAATGCACGCGGCAAGGGAGCGTAGTGCTGCCTTGGCCGCGGGTGCGGGTTCGAGCACCGCTACCCCTGCCCCTACTCCTTCAGAGGAATCCCCGGCTGCCTTGTCTACTGCCTATAGACGGGCAGCACGTGCGGCTCGGGAAGCGGTCGGAAGACCAACTCAAGGTAATGGGTGGGGTATTGGCTATTCACCGCGACCGTGTTATCCGTTTTTCGTTTCAGGCTCGAAAGGATTGCGGATTGCTAGTGTATCCAATGTATTCATCTGTGATCTGTAATGTCTGTCATTGCTTTCTATTTAGGCGTTGCTTATGTTTTACAGCCGCGCTAGCCCAGCCCCCGCTCTGTCGTTAGTTAAGTAACCTAACGAGTGATGACGGGACCCCGTGGCGAATGCGAATGGCATAAGCGTACGTCATATTTTGGTTGTTTTCTGCAATGGTAGGAATTAAATGATGGGACGCATTAAAAGTACTAATGCAAGAATATCACGCATTAAAAGAACTAATGCAAGATAATAAACCAAGTTAAAATCGTTGGAACACTTTCGAAAAACCACTCGGTTCTTTTCAAAACTAACTTTTAAATGCGGAGATTGAGCCACTCCTTCTAAAAGCTATCTCGTTCCATCGATTAAATCAAGTTCACTACGTTCACGGTTTCGCCAAAACCATTCGTAGCCCTCCGTCGTTTCGTATGAATATTCAATAGTATTCAAGCTATGTTTGTTGACCTTCGTCAAGGCATAGAGTTTGGTAGCTGTTGGGTGTTCATATGTAGCATAGATAGATGCGTTGGTTTGGGACAGTCGTGTTGCCTTGTTGACCTTCGTCAAGGGTATATACGGGTGGGTTCAAATTAACCTGGATAATGACGGGCAGAACTTGACATGTGACTTATGATTTGTTGACCTTCGTCAAGGTCATAAGAGCATGGGGCAAAAATCCACATCGGGAGTTTCATAAGTACTGAAACTTGCTAGATTTGCATACCATTTGGAGTGTGGTGATTCTGGTAGGATTCCTTTAGTTTCGTCACACGATGATATTTGGATCCCGATCCTACTGTGAGTATATGCTACTCCTCGGGAAATTTTTCACTAAACGATCAATGCTATAAACCTAGTAGGTGCCTAGAAAGGTGTTAGCGGGGCTACGCCCCCAGGGAAAAGAGGTTATTTAATTAAGGAACTTCGCGAAAGCGTTGGAAAACCTCCCTCGAAGTACCGACACCGGCCTGGCTAAACGGTTAAGCAAGTATTGTGCGGTGGGATTGATCCTGACTAATTCTTCCTTTATGGTTTGAGGAGGGATTCGAGAGACAGTGGGAGCCATCCTGTTTAGACAAATTAAAAACCATTCTAAACTTGCAAGAGCATCGTGCTAAAGTGTTTCTTCTCTCCCCCCTGCAGCGACCAAATCGAAATGACTGGACTTAAGTTGATTCTAGATAAAAACATATTGACAGGGCCAAACTACAAAGATTGGCTCAGGAATGTCAAGTTGGCAATCACTTACGACAAGCTGGGGTATCTTCTTACCACCAAAGCTCCCCCCGTCCCAGGTCCCACCTCCAGCGTCGCGGATAAAGAAATCCGTAAGACTTGGGAGATTGACAGCGCGAAGGCCAGGTGCCTCGTACTTGCCTCGATGGACAACGAACATCAGAGGAGGCACGAGAATATGGATTTGGAATCCATATTTCTTCATACAAAAGAACTGTATGGAGAGCAGTCTCGTATCGCAAGATACGAAGTGTCGAAGAAGTTGTTTTCGACAAAGTTGGTCGTCGGATCATCGGTAGCGGACCACGTGCTTAAGATGATTGGCTACACTGAGGAGCTCGCGGAACTTGGGACCACGTTGGACAGTGAACTCTATACGGATATAATTCTCCAGTCCCTTCCATCCACTTACACCCAGTTCATACTGAATTTCAACTTGCAAGAAAAGGAAGTTGAACTTTCAGAACTCCTCAACATGCTGAGGAGCGCAGAGGGCACCCTACAGAAGGGTAGGGAGACACCCGCTTTGTTTGTAGGAGGATCTTCTTCCTCTAGGTCCAAGGCGAAAGCCAAGGGAAAGAGGAGGAAAGCCCCCGCCAAACCAAGAGGCAGTGTTAGTAAAGTGGGTACGAAGGGAAAAGAATTGGCAACAAAGATTGCGGGGAAGCTTGTGGGTAAAGAGGAATGCTTCTATTGTCACAAGAGTGGACACTGGAAGAAAGATTGCAGGGCTTGGAAGGACAGGACACAGGAACTGAAGCAGGTTGCGGCTTCAGCTTCAGGTGTGTATGTTATTGAAAACTGTCTTTCTATAAACTCTACTTCCTGGGTATTGGATACCGGATCAGGATCTCATATCTGTAATTCATTGCAGGCGTTGAGAAATCGTAGGTTTTTGAAGGAAGGTGACATGACCCTCAGAGTTGCAAACGGAGCTAGCATGGATGCTAAAGCCGTGGGGGACTATCACCTGGGAATGTCAGATGGGCATGTTTTGGTTTTGCGTAATTTCTTTTTTGTACCCAACGCAACTTGTAATATCATTTCTGTATCTTTGGTTTCAAAAGAAGGTTATGAATTTGCGTTTGTAAGTAATGTTGTAAACATTCACCTTAATCAAGTTCTGATTGGGTCAGGTACACTGAGCAATGGTATATACGTATTGAACCAACCACAGATTTTCAATGTCCAGAATACACACAAAAGAAAGTCTCCAGATATCAATCAGGCTTTCTTATGGCATTGTAGACTGGGTCACATCAATGAGACACGATTGACTAAGTTACATAAAAAAGGATACTTGGATCCGTTCGAGTATCAGTCTTATGCCACTTGTGAATCTTGTCTCATGGGAAAGATGACAAAGACTCCGTTCACTGGACACGGAGAAAGAGCGAGCGAGCTCTTGGGACTCATACACAGTGACGTGTGTGGTCCAATGTCTACACATGCGCGAAGCGGTTATTCATACTTCATTACTTTCACAGACGATTTCTCTAGGTATGGACATGTCTTCTTAATGAAGCATAAATCCGAAGCTTTTGAGAAATTTCGGGATTACAAGAATGAAGTTGAAAAACAAACAGGCAAAAGTATTAAGATTCTAAGATCGGATCGAGGTGGAGAATACTTGAGTGCCGAGTTCCTCGACTATTTAAAAGAGAATGGAATTCTCTCTCAGCGTACTCCTCCATACACTCCGCAACATAACGGTGTATCGGAAAGGAGGAATCGAACCCTATTGGATATGGTTCGTTCCATGATGAGTAAGGCTGAGTTACCGCGATCTTTCTGGGGCTATGCACTAGAAGCAGCTGCATATCTCTTGAACAAGGCTCCCACCAAGACTGTGCCTACCACTCCATATCAGATGTGGAGTGGGAAGAAACCCTGTCTTAAGTACCTTAAGATATGGGGATGTCCAGCTTTTGTAAAAAAGCAGCATGTGGACAAGCTCGAGGCACGATCAGTACAGTGCAAGTTTGTGGGATACCCAAAGAACTCCAGGGGGTATCTGTTCTATTCCGCTGAGGAACAAAAGGTTTTTGTTTCTCAACATGCCCGCTTCTTGGAAACTGAGTTTTTGGAAACTCAGATAAGTGGGAACGCAATAGAACTGGAAGAAATTCCAGAACCACAAGCTATTACTGAAAGCTTGGAAGAGCCAGTAAGTTCAAAAGAACAGGACATTCCTATGCCGCTCCGCAGGAGTAGTAGACAGTCTCATCCGCCCGAGAGATACTACGGTTTTCTCATAGACGGGGATCGAGAGGATTGCATCATAGATTATGATGAGCCTACTAGCTTCCAGCAGGCCGTTCAGAGCGTTGACTCGGTAAAATGGCTGGATGCAATGCGGACCGAAATGGAGTCCATGTACACCAACAAAGTATGGACGTTGGACATTGCTCCAGACGGGGTAAAACCCGTAGGATGCAAGTGGATCTTCAAAAGGAAGATTGGTGTAGATGGACAGGTTGAGACCTATAAAGCTAGACTTGTAGCAAAGGGTTTCCGTCAAAGACCTGGCTTGGACTATGACGAAACCTTTTCTCCAGTGGCTATGCTGAAATCCATTCGGATCCTTCTTGCCATTGCTGCCTTCCACGATTATGAGATTTGGCAGATGGACGTAAAGACCGCTTTTCTAAATGGAAATTTAGAGGAGTGTGTCTATATGGATCAGCCAGAGGGTTTCATTCAGAGTGGGAGCAGCGGAAAGGTGTGCAAGTTGCTTAAGTCCATCTATGGACTAAAGCAGGCATCGCGGAGTTGGAACATCTGTTTTGATGAGACGGTCAAGGAATTTGACTTTATCAAAAATCCAGATGAACCATGCATCTATAGTAGATTTGTAGCGAGAACTGTAGTATTCCTCGTTTTATACGTGGATGACATTCTCTTAATAGGAAATGACATTCCTATGCTACAATCTGTCAAGGGGTTCTTGTCATACTGGTTCTCCATGAAAGACCTGGGTGATGCCTCATACATCCTGGGGATCCGGATCCATCGTGATAGATCCAAGAGGATATTAGGACTTTCTCAGTCCAAGTACATCGACACCATAGTGAAAAGATTCAGTATGGAAGATTCCAAGCGCGGTAACCTACCGGCTTGTCACGGGATCACCCTCTCTAAAGAGATGTCTCCCAAGACTGATTTGGAGAGGGATCGCATGTCTATTATACCCTACGCTTCTGCGGTAGGCTCTATAATGTATGCGATGTTGTGTACCAGACCGGATGTAGCTTATGCACTGAGTGTGGTAAGCCGGTATCAGTCAAACCCTGGGGAGAAACACTGGATAGCGGTAAAGAACATTCTCAAGTACCTGAGAAGGACTAAGGAAATGTTCTTGGTGTATGGAGGAAAAGACCTCCAGATCGAGGCCTTTGCTGACTCCAGCTTCCAGAGTGACAAGGATGATTCCAAGTCCGTGTCGGGTTTTGTCTTTACCCTCAATGGAGGGGCGGTGTGTTGGAAGAGCTCCAAACAGGAAACCGTTGCAGACTCGACTATGGAAGCGGAATACATCGCTGCATCTGATGCCGCAAAAGAAGCTGTCTGGATGAGGAAGTTCTTAAAAGAACTTCAGGTGGTTCCGTCCATTGTTGACCCAATACCTCTGTATTGCGACAACAACGGGGCTATAGCTTTAGCAAAGGAACCCAGGTCCCATCAGAGATCCAGGCACATCTTGAGGCGGTATCACCTGATCAGGGAGATCGTGGATCGCAAGGAGATCGAGGTTCGGAGGGTTGCTTCAGAAGAAAACACTGCAGATCCATTCACCAAGGCCCTACCCCAGACTCAGTTCGAGCGGCTGATCGAGATGATAGGTCTTCGATACGCCAGTACATGGCCTTAGTGCAAGTGGGGGATTGTTAGTGTATATGCCCTAGAGGCCATTACTGTATCATACTAATTTGTATATTACTTAATGGAAGCTTGGGATATTCACCTTGTATAAACAATCTTGCTCAATATAGTAGTATGCTACTTGGTTTGTTTCTACTTCAATGTGTACTTGTGTTTATTTTACTATATCACTTATACGCATTAGTGGAGCCCTTAGGATCTTTTGCTTGATTACCAGCGTTGTGATGGCAGTCGCACTAGTGGGGGCTGGGTAATCTATAAGCACATCCTTATACAGGTCCCTAGTCGCAGGACTATCGAGACAGGGCATCGATACTCCGGAGTAGACTAGCGTATGCGCTTCTCATCCCAGTGTGGGAGATGGTCTGTCCCACAGCCATCAGTACGTCGTACTGGAGATAGTATACGGGTGCTCGTTGGGTTACGAGTACACTGGACAGGACTCGTCGGGAACTGACAGGTTGGTATTATACCTATCGTCAGTTATCAGTTCCCAGGTGACATGAGTACAGCTTAGTCCGCTGACTTGACACTGGCACTTCGCCTCGAGTGTGTTCCCACTGCACTTTGATCACTACCCTACCACGGCTCAAAGGAGTCGTGCAAACAGGTGGTGGTTGGGTGCAGTCCCGAAGCACTTGGAGGCAGTGACGGTTAGACAGGATTCGTCTCTCCCGGTATTGGGGGTTGACATCGCGCTGTGTCTAGGAGAGCCATTACACGAGTAGTCCCTGGCCAGGGCAAGCGAGATATACTGGTAGGTTCCAGTGTTATCTCAGGGTGTTTTGGGCTTCACTCCGACACGACTTGTACCGCTATTGGGGGACTGACGTTTTACCGCCCCCTAGGCCCGACATGCGATGTATCAGACGAACAGACCGGACTGTACGGAGACTGTCACATTCAGACTCAGTAGGAGTTCAGATGGGGTTTCACCTCGTCAGCCTTCTTGTCGGCATCTACCTGGGGACCGTTACGCACAGCTAGTGCCGCTTGCGGTCTGTGGTTAAACCCACTGCCAGCGTAGTGTCGAGTCTTTAGAGTCCCACACAGAGGGTATTCGCCTCTGGGCAAAACAGAGTAGAGGTCGCATGGTTTTGCGACAGGGTTCGTTCTCATCCGCGTACTTGTGCACGTTTGGAGTCCGGACGGATATTGCCAGCTGGCTCTGGTTTGAGCCGGATACTGGTATATGTTTTGGGGTTGCTTTTATCTCTCAGTATTCATTTTCCTCGGAACAAGAATGCAGGTGTGTATGCACAGTTGTTTGAGGCGGATGAAGAGGTTTTTCATTAGGGTTTCGGAACGGGTGCGTATGCACAGTTGACAGTCGTCTTTTTTCCAAACCCTAATGAATTAGTGAGATATCTATTAATAATAGTAATTAAATGAAAATATGTTATGGTTGGTTTTGTTGACTTGTTGACCATGGTTGACTTGTTGACTATGGTTGAATTTTGACCATTATCATTATTGAGCAAGGATGCTCCTTGATTCTTGCCAACATTCATTTAATGAAGTATGATAGTGGTCATTCCAAAACAACCATCAATTATTCTCATTTCAATTATTATTGTTATTTAGATAATTCTTTTTCTTTTGTTATGGTTGCAAGAAAGAGAAAGAGGTCTCATTATCTCATTTTAGCTTCTCTCTCCTCTCTTCATCTTCTTCTTCCTCTAGCAAAAGAGAAACCTTCTCATGTGTTGAGAATCCTTCTCTTTTAAAAGAAAAGCACCCCTTAAACACTCTCTACTCATTCTAGGTTCAAGGTTTAGCAAGCCGGAAACCCTAGTTCACTCAAAGCACGAGGAAGAGCCCGAAGGTTGAACTCTCGAGGTGGATCCATCTTCGACGGAAGAAGGCTACAAGGCAAGAACCATCAACCTCTACAAGCTTTGAAGAAGAAGGAGTTAAAGTTTAGGTATAACCTTCATCCGAGTAGCTAAGACTCTTTAGCTTGTATGCTAGTTTAGTTTAGACACGATCCCGACCTTGTTTAGTCCATGTTGCCTCTTGCGATAAAAATTTGTTTTTTATACCGTTTCCGCCTCCCCGTAAGAACCGGGGGTCGCTATATGGACTTACACATGTCCCCACTAGTATGATCTGCATCATAGTCCAGATAGTCAAGTACACATCCTAAGGGCTTTACCAACATGTAACAGAGAGACAAACAATGTACACGTTAAGATAAAGTGTTGTTAGTTATATGTATGCCCTAGAGGCCATTACTGTACATAGGATGTATATTGTAGTGGATGCTGGGACATATATAGGGAGGACTTTCTTGCTCGACATGATAGTATGCTATCTGGTTACACTTTACCTTAACGTGTATACTGTTTGTCTCTCTGTTACATGTTGGTAAAGCCCTTAGGATGTGTACTTGACTACCTGAACTATGATGCGGATCATACTAGTGGGGACATGGTAGTCTATAAGTACATCCTTCAAGGTCCCTAGTCGTGGGTGTATCGAGACGGGGCATCGATATACCAGAGTAGACAAGCGTATACCTTCTCGACCCATACAGATGGGCGATGGATGATCCCATATCTATTGGTGTTTGACATCGGAGATGATATACGGGTGCTCAGTAGAGACTGGGTACACTGGACGGACTCGCCGAGAACTCCCAGATGGTATTATACCTCACGTCAGATGGCAGTTCTCTGGTGACACTGGTACAGGTTAGTCTGTAGACCCGAGATCGTCATAGAGTCTTATGTGATTCCCACTGTGCTTTGATTTCCACCTTACCACGTCCAAGAGGGCGTGCAAAACCGTGGCTTTTGGGTACAGTCCCGAATCACATGGAGGCAATGAGCGATAGGAGGGGATTCGTCTCTCCCGGTATAGGGAGTTGATGTTGCGCTGTGTTCGATTGGCTATAACCGGAAATCCCTGGCCAGGGTTGCTGAGATTTACTGGTAAGTGTTACCAGTAGTTTCTCGAACTGTTATAGACCTCATATCGACACGACTTATCGAGCTATTGGGGTCTGACGTTTACCTCCCCTAGGTGAGATATGCGACATATCAAACGACGAGACCGGACTGTACGGTAAGTGTTACTGGTTGGATTCACAGGAGTGTGAGCGGGCTTGCTCGTCGATCTTCTGATCGCTCAATACCCGGGTGGCCGTTATGTTTAGCAGACCGCTTGCGGCTTGTGGGTGTTTGATATGATCATCACCTGCTGCCGGCGTATTGACGAGTCTTTAGAGTCCTACACAGAGGTTTCCTGGCTCAAGCGAAACGAAATAGGAGCGCATATGAGATATGCGCGGGACCGAGAATAATGCGTGTATGTGATACCGTATTCCATTCTCGCGATGAATGTTTCGATTGGTTGTATGCGATATAACCTAGTTATCGAATCGAAGATTGATTCGATAAGTCGATACATTGGATACTAGTCGGTTATGTGCGACATGACCGGGTCATTGAATCAAGTGTTGATTTATTGATTTAATGTATAATTATATATTTGATATATTACTTTGCATTAACTAGTATTGGTTCACTTTAAAAGGATTTTCTCACTTGATGTGCACATTGTATATGTGATATATTTTTGTGTACACTTGATTGTATCATGTTTGATGATACATGTTAACTATTGCATGTGCAAAGATTAAACCATGGTTATATGAATGGTTAGGGTTTTGTTTTCTTATTCATTTATTTATTTTGTTTATTTATTTTGGAAAAGAAAAAAGGAAATGGTGGCTTTTCTTGTTTCTTTCATGAAGCTTCATGAAGAGTTGAAAGCTTGACCATTTTGTTTGCTTCTCTTGACCTAACCATTCACCTAACCCTAGTTTACTCTCTACACTTGACTATGGTTAGTATATGATAAGTATTCATATTAGTTTCTTTTAAAAATAAGAAACTTATCATATTCTATCATCTTCTTCTTCATCTTGATCAAGAAGAAAAGCTTGCCTCCATCAATGGCAACTTGAGAAAAAGAGTGAGAAATCCAATTCTAAAGTGAGCCCACTTCCTATTTCTTCATCCTCTACCTCTTGCCAAGTAGTATAGGGTGTTTTCTTCACAAGTTTCATGACTTGGTGAAGTGGGAGCTTGATCTTGTGATGCCTCGACGTAGATCATCTTCGGCATCGTAGTCGATGACCTAGCCCGCCCATTTCTCCGATGAAGCCGACACTAGAGTCCAAGATCCGATTTGTACAGCGGAGGGACGTCTACGTGGAGATAAGAAAGTGGAGAACCGGATCTACAAAGGTTGTAGCCTCTTTCTTTTAGTTAAGTTGTTAACTAGTTGCATCTTTCGCCTAAACTCTAGTCAACGAATCCGTATTAGGGATTCTCGGCACTTGTAACGTTTGAAATTGGCATGGTTGATGCCTTGTGAGACTTCATTAGTGTGCCTAGGAACCCTACAGTGGTATCAGAGCCTAGCTAGAGCCTTAGGCGAAGTCTAGACGACGTTTGAAATCCGAACGAACATCGAAACCCTATTTTTTCATGCTCTCTGGAAATTTTCTGAAAATTTGGATTTTTGTGAATTAAAAATTGCCAAAAAATTCAGCAGGCAATTCTATGAGTTACTGTGAAGCACGTGAGTCTAACTCGACCAACGACCCATGGAACCGCGGCCACACCCTGGGTTGCGCGGCGGTCCCGCGGCCATTTTGGTGAGTTAGACCACGTGGCTTGCACAGTAATTCTTGTCTGGAAGTGCTGAGTCTTCTGGAAATTTTTATATTTTACTCAACAGTTGAGTTTTTCTGGGGTTGTTTTGGGGATTCGATTATTCGATCGGATTGTCTAATTTTGTCTATGTCTTTTCCGGATAATTTTTGAATATGTTAAAAAGTTCGACCGGATATAAATACCCACTTTTTCCCCTGCCGGGAAATTTCCAAGTGTTGGATCTTTCCGTAGTTTAACGACGTTCTAAGTAGTGCAAGTAACGCGATGGTCCCTCTAGAAGACAACAAACCTTAACTCGATTATGTGACCGTCTTGAACTGCTCTTTGAACCTTCGGGTTTGGGGCAGTACGGCGTGCCACATGTGAGGCGTTGGCTTGACCCTTCTACGGCTGGACCGTTGGTACTGAGACATGAACTGAATGTTTTTAGACTTATTTCATGTGTTGAGCTGTATCGGGAAAACTTGGGTGTTCGATTGTTCGATCGGAAAGTTTAACATTTTCTATTTATCCGGAATGTAATACTTGGAATTCGCAAATAGTTATGAGATGACTGGATGAATGTTATAAACATAGCAGTTTAGTCTCACTTGATCGGTTGCCACGGAATTTTGATGCGATCAAAAGTCCGTCGCAATCACGTAGTGTACGCGGATACTCGCCGGGTAAACTTAATAGACAGCCTCGCCCCATAGCCCCGACCAAGTGACTGTAGGAGAACCCCGTCGCCGAAAGCATCCGTTCGGGTGTTCGCGGTAGCGGTGTTCCGCCTTGGTACACTTCGTCGACGGTATCGGGGGTGCGGCCGCCTACTAAAGTTTGCGACGAGCATTCGATCAGGTTATCGGGAATCTTGTTGAATTGCCCGACTTGATATTGAAAAGTGTTTTCGGTTTTGAGACTAAAATGCGGGATTTATAATTGTTAGGCATGTGATGTCTAAGGAATTCATTTGGTCAGGCATATGATGTCTGAGGAGGTTGCGGATTCCAACTGTTGTAGTTTTACACTTTCTTTTCTGTGACCATAAGTGTAATATGTGATATCGCCGGTTTCGTTGCTATATGTCAACGACAATTGGGATACGCATGTTTACTTACGTTGATGACATGTGATGTTATGTGTTGCTGGATATGTTATATTGGATCGTCGTGTTTGAATAGCCGGGGGGTTTTATGTGAGATGAGTGTTTTTCATTTTCATTCATGTAAAAACTTGTATGTAATATTCTTTTATTGGGACACTTCCAGGTTGCGGAAGTTGTCACCGTTGATGTATATTATTTACTTTTCCGCACTAGGATAGACCCAAGGAGGAGGGCACAAGTAACCGGGTTCTGGAGTCTAGTGGGAGACCAACTCGAGGAGTCGAGTCCGGGTCTCCTAACTCTAGAATTGGTAGGGTTGCTTGCCGCTCTCGTAGGGGTCTAGAGGTGTGGGTTTGGCTATTCATCACGACCGTGGAATCCGTGTTTTATACTGGCTCGTATTGAAAACACGGACGTCCTAGTATATCCAATATTTCATATGTTTCTTCTGCTGCGATATTTGTGATGTGATCATGTGATGTTCTGTGATAGATACAGTATATATGATATATTATATAGGCGTTACTTATGTTTTACACCCGCGCTAGCCCTGCCCTGCTCTGCCGTTAGTTACCTAACCTAACGGTGCACGAGGGGACATCGAGGCGAATGCGGATGGCATAAGTGTACGTCGTATTTATCTGTGATGTTTAGGTAACTTAAATGATGGGACTTCATTAATGTGATTAATGAAAGAAAAAGAAACCTAAAGATGTTGTGGAATCGAATTTTAAAATAAAACAGGTAGCTACAGTTCTTGCTTTGCATCGAGGTGTTCCTTGTAGAACATCCTGCACCTTATTCGATAAGGAAAGGACTGAGATCCCTTCACCGGGAGTGACTCCTTTAGCAATAACTGGCAGATGCTACACACTCGGTTTGTCTTTTGATTTCTTTTAAGAGTTCTGCTTTGCACAGTGATATATATGATATATCCCGCACCTCATTCGACGAGGAAAGGACCGACGATCCCTTCACCGGGAGTGACTCCTTTAGCAAAAACTAGAAAAGCCTCAGAAACACTCCATTTTAAAAACATTCGATCCTACAACGATATCAAGTTCATTACGCAATAGGTTTTCAAAAAAACCTATCGTAGCCCTCCGTCATTTCAGATAAGTAGTAGTTAGTATTCGTGCTGCGTTTGTTGGCCTTTGTCAAGGCGTAGTGTGCGGTAGCTAACTGGTGCTTATCTGCTTATGCATATGATGCAGATTGGGTTAGGGTAGTCGTGCGACCTTGTTGGCCTTTGTCAAGGGTCGTGCGGGTGGGTTTAATTCAATCAGGAAATGACGGGTTGAACTTGACTAGCATCCTATGGTTTGTTGGCCTTTGTCAAGGTCATAGGAGGTTAGGGGCAAAGGATTATCGGGAATTTCAAGTGTTGAAATTTGCAATGAGATTTCATACCTTCTATGAGATAGTTGGATCCCGATACCCACTGCGAGTAATTGTTACTCCTGGGAGAGTTTTACACATTACAATTAGCCGATCAAGTAGGTGTCTAGAAAGGTGTCAACGGGGTTACGCCTCTGGGAAAACGAGGTTTACATTAATTAGGTTCGTGCGAAAGCACGGGGGACCTCCCTCAAAGTACCGACACTGGCCTGGCTGAAAGATTGGCGAACTTGTAGTGTGTAATTAATCCCGGCTAGTCTTTCCTTTTAGGGTTTGAAGGAAGATTTGATAAAAAGCAGTGGGAGCCATCCTGATTAGATAAAATAATAACCAATCTGATCTTGCAAGAGCATACGCTGAGTGTTTTCTTCTCTCTCTCTCCAGGTAGCGACCATATCACGCCTTAATCAAGATAATAAAACGGATAAATTGACCGAACCCGCTTGTTTTACTGAGCTGGGGAACGTTGGTCCCGCTCCAACTTATAATAGTTATAAGACAGAGCAGGAAATAGAGGAATACCAAGATTCCCATGCCGCCCAAACGAAGAGAGTGCATGCTGATGCATCATCTTCGGGTGTGTTCATTATACAGAACTGTTTCTCAATGTCCTTTACGTCCTAGGTATATGATACCGGATCAGGATCCCAGATATGTAATATGTTACATGGGCTACAGATAGGTAAAGTACTGAGAACGGGTGATAAGTTTCATGAGGCAAAAAATGGGGCAAGAGTTGCAACCAAGTCTGTCGGTCACTGTCACCCTGTATTACAAATACATTGATTCTGAACGAATGTTATTAGATACCGAACCTGATATACAAAATCATATCAGTCTCTTTATAAGTAAAGAAATGATAAAATTTTGTATTGTTGGATAATGTTTTGAACATTTCCTATATCAAAAGTTGATCGGTTCAGGCACGTTAACTAAAAGCATTGATGTTCTAAATCAAACTACAGTTCTTAGTATATAGAACACACACAAGAGGAAGAGTTCAGAAATGAACGGATCCTTCTTGAGGTATTGTAGACTAGGTCATATCAATGCGACCCGACTAGCTAAGTTACATTTAGATGCATATTTAAATCAGTTTGAATTTACATCTTGTGAAACTTGCCAGTCATGTCGCAAAGATTAGATGACCATAGCCCTGTTTATTGGAAACAGAGAAAGAGTTAATGAACTCTTGGGACTAATACATGATGATGTATATAAGGTCTCCTGTCTACACATGTCAGGACCGGTTCTTTATACTTCATTATATTCTCTCATAATCTCTCAAGATTCAGTCATATGTTCCTGTTGAAACACAAGTCCGAACCTTTTAAGATATTCACAGAATATAAGCTAGAAGTAGGGAATCAATACGGGTATAAGTATTATGTCCTATGATGAGATCGGGGAGGAGAATACTTGTGCATGGCATTCCTGGACCATTCTAAAGAAGAATGAGATTCTCTCTCCGTATTACTCCTCTGAATACACCACAGCACAACGGTGTATTAGGGCGGAGCAATCGCACAATATTAGATATGGTGTGCTCTATGATGAGTATTACTGAGTTACCCATTTCCTTTTGGGAGTTATGCACTTGAGAAGTTGCATACCTATTGAATTAGGGTTCCAATCAAATCAGCTGCCTACCGCTTCATATATGATATGGAAAGGGAAGAGCCCATATCTTAAGTTAGTTAAGATTTGGGGTTGTCCGGCCTATGTCTGAAAAGCAAAATCCGGACAAGCTCGAGGCAAGATCTGTTATGTAGAACTGGAAATGTTCCAGCTATACAAACTGCAGCTGATGATTTGATAGAACCAAAGGATTCAGTAGAATCCAACGAACCTCAGCCTCTCCACCGATCTAGTAGGGTTCCTCACCCACCTGAGAGATACTTCGGTTTCTCTATGACAGTGGGAGTGAGGATTGCATCATGAGATGATGACCCAACTAGTTTCGAGCTGGCCATCAGGAGTTGGACTCTGTAAGAATGGCTAGATGCTTAGCGATCTGAGATGGAATCCATATACACCAACAAAGTATGGACTTTGGTTGCGATATCTGAAGGGTTAAATCCCCATCAGGAGCAAGTATATCTTGAGAAGATTACTTGGTGTAGATGGAAAGGTTGAGACTTTCAAAGCTAGACTTGTTAAAGGTTTGCATCATTGACCAGGTATGGATTATGTTGAAACCTTTTCTAAGGATCTATGCTTAAGTCCATCCAGATCCTACTTGCCACGGCTACATACCATGACTACGATATCTGGCGGTTGGGTGCCATGACTGCTTTTCTAAATAATGATTTAGAAGAGAACGTCTATAAGTACACAGCCAGAGGGCTTCGTAGACAGTAGAAGAAGCGGAAACGTGTGCAAGATGTTTTATATGATAAAGCTGTTGGAGATAATGCCCTCAGAGTCAATTATTGGATCACAGGCACGTGATTGCGGTGATTGAGGGAGGACCTATCCCGGTAGGACAGTCTTACTCGAGATGATAGTATGCTATCTGGTTTACCTTTATCATCGTGTACTGCTTTAGGTGACCTGACAAGTCGCTATTACACGTTGGTAGAGCCCCTAGGATTCTTGCTTGACCACCAGCAGTATGAGGGCGATCATATAAGTGGGAGCTGGGGGTCTATAAGCATATCCTTAAATGGTCCCTAGTCGTGTGAGTTTCGAGACAGGGAATCGATACTCCAGAGTAGACTAGTGTATACAGTCGAGACCCCGACGAGGGGCGGTGGCCGGTCTCACAAGCCACTGGTGTCAGTTGGATCACCTAAGATGTATACAGGTGCTCATTGGGTTATGAGTACACCGGACAGGACTCGCCGGGAACATGCTAGTTGATCATATACCAGACGTCAGATGGCAGTTCCCTGGTGACATGTGTGCAGGTTAGTTCATCGACCTGGGGATCGTCATTTGTCTCGTGTGAGTTCCCACTGTACTTTGATTACTACCCTACCACGGCTCAAAGGAGTCGTGCAAACAGGTTTTAGTTGGGTGCAGTCCCGAGCCACATGGAGGCAGTGAGCGTATCTTCAGGGGTTCGTCTCTCCCGGTATTGGGGGTGAGGTCGTGCTGTGTCTAGGAGAGCCATTACACGAAGCCCTCGGCCGAGGCAAGGAGATTTACTGGTAGGTATTCCAGTAGTATCTCAGGGTGTTCTGGGCTACACTCCGACACGACTTGTACCGCTTTTAGGGGTCTGACTTTTACCAACCCCCTAGGCCCGCCATGCGATGCTCATAGACGAACGGACCGGACTGTACGGATATTGTCACTGACAGGCTCAGTAGGGTTGTCAGGCTGAGTTCGCTCACAGACGTCCCTTTTAGTCAATACCTGGTAGCCCGTTACGTATTGGCTTATACCTCTGACGTGCTAGTGGTTAAATCCACAACCAAGGCGTTGACGAGTCTTTAGAGTCCCCCACATTCAGTTACTCAGCTTTCGGGCGAAAGGTTGTAGAGGCCGTATGGAGATATGGCAAGGTCCGATCAGATACGTGCGGTATTGCATGGATCAGGATTGGACAGTTTGTACTATAGGCCGTATGGTTATATGGCAGGGTTCGATCAGATACGTGCGATATTGCACGGATCAGGATCGAACAGGTAATACTAGCCGGTTTTGGTATAAGCCGGATCCTAGTATAGTACAGAGGAGATTTTGTCTCATTGCATTTGTATTTCGGTCGGAATACAAATGCGGGTGTGTATGCACAGTATCGGGGTTTTCCTGTAATTTATTACGGGACCAGTTTTATGGAGTTGCCAGTTTGCTTTCCGTTTCGGCCGATTTCCATTGTTCCGTTCATTGGCCGAAGATTGGTGGAGGAGGGCTTATTTGCATTGTTGCAAATAAGCTTTTGTGGAGGGGGTCTTTGCATGTTTCCTTGTATCATGATGGTGCACCATTCTTTTGACCTTGACTTCTATCTTCATGATGGCATGACTTTTGGAAGTGATCATTAGCTTGTTGGAGTGTTGCAATTGGTGCTATCATGGTTGTTGGTTGTTAGTTGAGTGTAGGTTTGCTTTTGTGATGATTCTTTTTGTATGATAGCCTTCTCTCTCTCTCTCCATTGTATTATTGGATGGCTCTCTCATTTTCTATCATACTACACTCTCATTCTCTCCTCTCTTTTGTGCATGGCCGGCCAAAGCAATGGGGGGCTGTCCAAATTTAGAGTGTGGGTTTTTTAGCTCATTTCATGTTGCAAAATTCCCACAAGATCAATCCCAAAAGCTCCAAGTTCAATCCCTTCACCAATGGCAACCTCCACTACCCCAAAATGAGACTTCTTCTACTATACATTCTACAGCAAACCTTGGGCACGTCGACTAGCCAGCTTCGTGCCCGAGTTGCCTCGGCATTGAGGTGGGAGCCCGTAAAAGAAGTAGGCGATGTGGTGCACTTCCGGCGACGAGGAGGAGACGGGACATTCCGCAGGAGATTGGGACGACGACGAGAAGACCGGAGGACTCGGATCTGTCGGTATATCTCTCTTACCTTTCTTGTAGATAGCTAGGACTAGTTAGTGGTTCGATCCGGGTATTAGTGCGCGGCGGTTTGCCAGTTCAAGTAAAATTAAAGTTTATCACCGCTTCCGCATTTGGCCGTCGGATTGACGGCCGGGGCGCCGCCGTGCACTTATAGTGGTATCAGAGCCTCGCCATTAACTTAGTCTAGCTTGGTTTATTGTGTTTGCATTTCCGATCGATCAAAAAGTTCCAAAACCGTGTTTTTCCTATAGCATCAGTTTCTGTTGAAATTTTTTGGTCTCGAAAAATTTTTCAGGTTGTAAAATATTGATCTACTGGAAATTCTAAGAGCTCTGTAAAAATTCGATGAAGTGACTCCACAGTGGGAGCGCGGAACCGCCGCAATCACCCCCTTCCCGCCGCTGTTCCGCCGCACACTGTGGGGATCACTGCACCAATTTTTACAGAGCCTTTCTCGGGTGAAAAGTGGGGTTTTGGAATAATAACATTGGGCCCAGAATTTCTTGATCTGCTACAGTAATGTTTGGGGGCCCACTTGTTAAAATTTAATTGATCGGATATTTTAAACACATTTTTCACAGTATTTACATTATATCTGCGACCGTGAATGTCACTTGATCGGTAAATCCGGTCTAACTGCTATAGCCCGGTTAGACGGATTTGCGAACGTGACTTTCACGTTGATGTTCTGTTTTTGCTGTGATGTTGCGGATCGGTCGTGGGGATAGCCTGGATGCAATGCTAGTACAGTTGTGTTGGTATTATGTACATTTGATATTGCGGGGAGAGCGTCCGACATGTGCACTGCCGTCACTGCCTGATTGTATTATTATTTTGGGGCACGACCTGGTTGCGGTCGATGTACCCGTTGTATGTATATTTTACTTTCTGTACTAGGATTACCCGCATCTCATGGCATTGAGACGGAGGGGGCTTTACTCTAGGATTGGCGGGCTATTCGCCGCACTCGTAGGGGGTACAGGTTGACCCAGGAGGGGTGCCCAAGTTACCGAATTCCGTGAAGTGCTGGGTGGTCCATTCACGGTGCTGAAGGGGGCTGCCTCGCTTCAGGTTTTGGCGGGTGACTTGCCGCGCCCGTAGGGGTCTAGGATTTCATTGCACAGGCTATCCACACGACCAGGGGAACGTCGGGTTTCAGTAGTGGCTCTGTGAAACCCGGGGATCCCAGATATCTGTATTGTTTCTGTGATGCTGTTCATTCTCTGTGATGTTGCATTTCTTTCACGCCTTGAGCGAAATATAATATATTGGTATATATATTAGTAGATGTTGTATATGTTTTGCATCCGCGCTAGTCCAGTCCCCGCTCTGTCGTTAGTTAGCTAACCTAACGGGTAATGACGGGACCCAGTGGCGAATGCGGATGGCATATACGTACATCAGTATATTTTCGTTCTTTTTGGTGTGATCAATTGATGGGACTGCGTTGATTCGGATCAATGCAAGTTAAAAACAAACCTAATCTGATGTTGTTGGAACACTTTTCAAAAAGCTGTTATTGCAAGGACGTTCACTTTTGTTTTGCATCGTGATATTCAGTTGGAATATCCTGCTCCTCAGTCGACGAGGCAAGGGCCGAGATCCCTTCACCGGGAGTGACCCCTTGGACAAAAGTTTGCGTCAGGGCAATGACTTCACTATAGCCGATTACTTTTGCTTTGCATCGCGGTATTCATTTGGAATATCCTGCACCCCATTCTACGGGGAAAGAGCCGAGATCCCTTCACCGGGAGTGACCTCTTTAGCAACGGTTTTCGTCACTATATTTTTAAAAGCTATCCGTTCCTTCGACGATATCAAGTTCTTTACGTTAAAGGTTTTCGCCAGAAACCATTCGTAGCCCTCCATCATTTCAGTTAAATATTCGGTAGTATTCAAGCTATGTATTTTGACCTCACGCCAAGGCATAGTGATTAGTAGCTGCCGGGTATTTATCTGTTGCATAGATAGATGCGTTGGTTTGGGACAGTCGTACTACTATTTTGGCCTACGTCAAGGGTATGTACGGGTGGATTCAAATTAACCTGGATAATGATGGGTAGAACTTGACATGTGACTTATGATATTTTGACCTCACGCCAAGGTCATAAGAGCATGGGGCAGAAATCTCATCGGGAGTTTCAAAAGAACTGAAACTTGCCAGATATGCGCATACCTTCTGGAGTGTGATGACGTGAGCGGATTCCGTCACGTTATCATGCGATGATAGTTGGATCCCGATTCCCACTGATGAGTTAGTTTACTCCTCGGGTAACCCCGACTAATTCTTCTTTCAGGTTTGGAGGAGAATTTGAGGTACAGTGGGAGGATTCCAGATTAGATAAATTGGTAACCATTCTGATCTAGGATAGAGTGCACGCTGAGTGTTTCTTTTCTCTCTCTCTTTGGCAGCGACCATTGACCCGATCCTAAGACTATGACTCAGTGACCAAGATTAACCGAACCTTCTTAAACACTGGCTTTTGGATTGTCAGAGTTGCGAACCTCATTGCCACTCCTACTTTTACCCTTTTCTCCAGGACACCCCGTATTACTACGAACGTCCACTTCCATTGGACAAAACCATCGTATGGTTAGATACGAACTCGAAAGAATTTATTCGAGGATGGTTCCCGGTTCTGGAGAAAACGGATAGGATTATTCAGTTGTCTTTTCCTTTTACCCTCTCTCAGGTTACGAGTACTCCTTGGTTTAGGGGTAGTACACCTATTACGCAAATTGGATTGTCTTCTTCCAAACCTTAGGCTGGTGCCGACCGGTAGGGAATGAAGAAAACCAATTAGCATAACGATGGTGTGCAGAAGGTATTAAGTTAAGACAAAGCAAGGGATTAGTAAGAGGGCAAAGTAAATTGCAACAGATATTCATGACCAAACCAGGTATTTCTTCGCCAATCCTAAAATCACCTTTGAATTTCTCCAGGACACTCCGTATCACTACGAAGATCCACAGTTTATTGGATACTCCATCGTATGGTTATATACGAACTCGAAAGGAACTTGTTCCAGTTCGGGGATGGATTCTGGTTCAGGAGAAATAGGAATAAGCTTTATTCAGGTGTCTTTTATCTTCACATTCTCTCGCTTTACGAGTGCTCCTAGGATTAGGACAATACACCCATTATGCTTATTGGATAGTCTTCTTCCAAACCATAGGCTGGTGCCAAACGGCAGGGAAGGAAGAAAACCATTTGGCCTAAAGGGGTGTGCAGAAGGTAATGACTAAAGACATATGAAGGGATTTGGAGAGGTGGCAAATAACTATACGGTTACAGTCGTGAATCTGGAAGAGGCATTACTAGGAATACCAGGATACCCCATCGAGACATTTCAATGTTTCAGTTTCACTGTGTACTGTTAAAGGAAAACTGATTTCCCGATTAGACACTTGCTCCAGGGTATGTATTTACCAGGTATGATTCTCACATCTGTATGGTTTTACAGATGATGAGTGGGAGTAGGTTATTGGGAATTGGGTGATCATCCTCATTATATCGGGATTCGTTGTAATCGGTGATATTTGAGGAAATCACCTGGACTGTTTGCCGGTCGGCAAATATTTGGTTTTGAATATCCGCTGTTATGCACCAATTTCAAATTGATATATCTGTACGTCTATTTTCATAGAGTGAGATATACCTTTCTGAAATTATGTCTACGACATTTACCTATATCAGTGGATGGTTAGGTAAGGAGCATTAAACATCGGTGTAATTCTTCTTAACCATAAGTACAGTTTTCAACCTACGACACACAGTGAATGAGTTATCAGACTCAAGGGACTTAAACAGGGTATTGTATGTTGTCCAGGGTCCATCAGGACAAAGGGGTTGGTCCTCGTACTATATTCGGTTTACTTATGACTTCTCTAGTTTTTAGACAGGTGTTTCGTGGAAACACAGGGTCCGAATTTTGAGAAGTTATAGGTATTTGAATAGAGTAGAGAACCAGATGTAGCAAGTATCGGGATTCTTCAAAGTGATCGAAGATGTAGATACTTGTGTATGGTATTCAGTTATAGTAATGGTAAAGAGATCTTGCTTCTCTTTCAGGTTATTCATAATTGGAAGCATTCCTAAGTTGAGTAACGCTGATCGGCCTCCTTCCATTTAGTTCACATGCGCTGGAGACAGCTGCATGATTTGAATCTGGTTCAATTAAATCAGTGCCTCTGGTTCTATATTGGATATAGAACAGTTCATATCTTAACGATGTTAAGGTACGGGGAGTTGTCCGGCTTATGATTAAAACCAGACACTGGACAACTCAAGGCACGTTTCTGTAATGGCTGTTTGTGGGTTGACCCAGGCTATGACGAGGGTTGACTTTCTACCATCTGGATGAACAATAGCAATATTGTTCTAGACTCGCCACAGTTTTATTAAAAATGGATTTTTTCAGAAAACAGTAGTGGGAGTATGGTAGAACTGGAAGTGATTCCAGAACCACAAACGATTACTGAAGATTTGATAAGGAACCTAAAGATTCAATCTGGATTGACATTCCATTGGCCACTCCGCAGATATGGTGGGTAACCTCAGGCACTCGAGAGGTACTTCGGTATGCTCAAGGACGGTGGCAGGGAGGTTCTTGTTTACCCACAATTACCATTGCTGTTGTTCCAGGCTGCGAGACCCGGCGGGAGGATGAGTATAGCGTCGTTCTAAACTAGTTTTAGAAGTGTACGTCTATATGACTCTGCCAGAGGGTTGTCGTAGTCAGAGGGAGCAGCGGAAGCATTGGTGGATAAGTAGCTTATGTCTATTTATAGACTAAAGCGCATGTAGCGGATATAGATCATCTATTTCTGACATGACAGTTATGGGTTTGACTTCATCAGAATAGGGGATGGATCTGTTGAAAAGGTAGTAGGGTGTGATATCCTGGTATTTGGATGACATATACGGAGTAGGAAAGGAAACTCCTATACTACAATCGGTTATACTTTGGTCGTCACACAGTGGTTTCTCCACAAAGGACTTGGACTTTATGTCTAACATACTGGTTACTAGATCTATGGTTTTAGATCTAGATTTGGGTGGTTTCCCAATCTGGGTACTTTGACCGCATTCTATGAGTATTTAGAATGGACGACTCCTGGCACGGTAGTGTACCTGCAGGTAATGGAGTCACCCTCTCTAAAGGTGTCTTACAGACTAAAGGGGAGAGGGATGTTCATGATTGGCAGATCACTTGCTCAGGCAATTGAGTCAATCATGAGATGTCAGGTACCACACCAGATGTTGTTCTTGCAGTAGGTGCAATAAGTTGATATTGATCCAATCCTGGAGAAACAATCGGAAGCAGTTTTAGAACATAAATTGATGTTCTAAGGAATTGATAACGGCAGCCTCCTTTAGGAGACGGTTATCATTCCAGGCTTCCAAGGTGACCTGGATGGCAGAGTGGCTGTCAGAGTTATAGTTTTTCCTTCTGACGAAGGGGCAGTATTTTGGACAGGTGATCCAAGGCAATACTGAGGGAGGCATGGCGCAGGATACTGATTAAGTTCAGTTGTCGATACAGTCTAAGAAGTTTGGATTTGGAGTTCATTTATGAGCTTTGTCCCATCAGACATCCAGACACATTCTAAGACAGGTATTGCTCATTTCGGGAGATGGTTTCTCCGCGAACTTGAGATATAGAGAGACATGGAAAGAGACAACAAAGCGGATCCACTTACTAAGGCTATTCCTCGAACGCAATAGTTTCGCAAACGAGCTTTGTGAGACTGACTAGTAGAGGAGTTGGGTGTTCGGTATCACACGGGCTGTGAGTATGCGACATCGCAATAAATAGCCTTGAGTGCAAGTGGGAGATTGTTGGAGATAATGCCCTCAGAGTCAATTATTGGATCACAGGCACGTGATTGCGGTGATTGAGGGAGGACCTATCCCGGTAGGACAGTCTTACTCGAGATGATAGTATGCTATCTGGTTTACCTTTATCATCGTGTACTGCTTTAGGTGACCTGACAAGTCGCTATTACACGTTGGTAGAGCCTCTAGGATTCTTGCTTGACCACCAGCAGTATGAGGGCGATCATATAAGTGGGAGCTGGGGGTCTATAAGCATATCCTTAAATGGTCCCTAGTCGTGTGAGTTTCGAGACAGGGCATCGATACTCCAGAGTAGACTAGTGTATACAGTCGAGACCCCAACGAGGGGCGGTGGCCGGTCTCACAAGCCACTGGTGTCAGTTGGATCACCTAAGATGTATACAGGTGCTCATTGGGTTATGAGTACACCGGACAGGACTCGCCGGGAACATGCTAGTTGGTCATATACCAGACGTCAGATGGCAGTTCCCTGGTGACATGTGTGCAGGTTAGTTCATCGACCTGGGGATCGTCATTTGTCTCGTGTGAGTTCCCACTGTACTTTGATTACTACCCTACCACGGCTCAAAGGAGTCGTGCAAACAAGTTTTAGTTGGGTGCAGTCCCGAGCCACATGGAGGCAGTGAGCGTATCTTCAGGGGTTCGTCTCTCCCGGTATTGGGGGTGAGGTCGTGCTGTGTCTAGGAGAGCAATTACATGAAGCCCTCGGCCGAGGCAAGGAGATTTACTGGTAGGTATTCCAGTAGTATCTCAGGGTGTTCTAGGCTACACTCCGACACGACTTGTACCGCTTTTGGGGGTCTGACTTTTACCAACCCCCTAGGCCCGCCATGCGATGCTCATAGACGAACGGACCGGACTGTACGGATATTGTCACTGACAGGCTCAGTAGGGTTGTCAGGCTGAGTTCGCTCACAGACGTCCCTTTTAGTCAATACCTGGTAGCCCGTTACGTATTGGCTTATACCTCTGACGTGCTAGTGGTTAAATCCACAACCAAGGCGTTGACGAGTCTTTAGAGTCCCCCACATTCAGTTACTCAGCTTTCGGGCGAAAGGTTGTAGAGGCCGTATGGAGATATGGCAAGATCCGATCAGATACGTGCGGTATTGCACGGATCAGGATCGGACAGTTTGTACTATAGGCCGTATGGTTATATGGCAGGGTTCGATCAGATACGTACGATATTGCACGGATCAGGATCGAACAGGTAATACTAGCCGGTTTTGGTATAAGCCGGATCCTAGTATAGTACAGTGGAGATTTTGTCTCATTGCATTTGTATTTCGGTCGGAATACAAATGCGGGTGTGTATGCACAGTATCGAGGTTTTCCTGTAATTTATTACGGGACCAGTTTTATGGAGTTGCCAGTTTGCTTTCCGTTTCGGCCGATTTCCATTGTTCCGTTCATTGGCCGAAGATTGGTGGAGGAGGGCTTATTTGCATTGTTGCAAATAAGCTTTTGTGGAGGGGGTCTTTGCATGTTTCCTTGTATCATGATGGTGCACCATTCTTTTGACCTTGACTTCTATCTTCATGATGGCATGACTTTTGGAAGTGATCATTAGCTTGTTGGAGTGTTGCAATTGGTGCTATCATGGTTGTTGGTTGTTAGTTGAGTGTAGGTTTGCTTTTGTGATGATTCTTTTTGCATGATAGCCTTCTCTCTCTCTCTCCATTGTATTATTGGATGGCTCTCTCATTTTCTATCATACTACACTCTCATTCTCTCCTCTCTTTTGTGCATGGCCGGCCAAAGCAATGGGGGGCTGTCCAAATTTAGAGTGTGGGTTGTTTAGCTCATTTCATGTTGCAAAATTCCCACAAGATCAATCCCAAAAGCTCCAAGTTCAATCCCTTCACCAATGGCAACCTCTACTACCCCAAAATGAGACTTCTTCTACTATACATTCTACAGCAAACCTTGGGCACGTCGACTAGCCAGCTTCGTGCCCGAGTTGCCTCGGCATTGAGGTGGGAGCCCGTAAAAGAAGTAGGCGATGTGGTGCACTTCCGGCGACGAGGAGGAGACGGGACATTCCGCAGGAGATTGGGACGACGATGAGAAGACCGGAGGACTCGGATCTGTCGGTATATCTCTCTTACCTTTCTTGTAGATAGCTAGGACTAGTTAGTGGTTCGATCCGGGTATTAGTGCGCGGCGGTTTTCCAGTTCAAGTAAAATTAAAGTTTATCACCGCTTCCGCATTTGGCCGTCGGATTGACGGCCGGGGCGCCGCCGTGCACTTACAAAAGCCGGCATCGCGGAGTTGGAACGTCTGTTTTGATGTAATAGTCAAACAGTTTGACATCATCAAAATGGTAGATGAACCTTGTATATACAAAAAGGTAGTAGGAAGTATGGTTGTGATCCTCGTAGAGTACGTGGATGACATACTCTTGATAGGGAAGGAGTTTCCTATGCTACGCTCGGTCAATCTCCGCTTATCACATGGATTCTCCAAAAAGGATCAAAGTGATACCTCCTAAATCCTGAGTTTTCATCTATGAGATAGATGTAATTGGATGTTAGGATTCTCACTAGATGTAGTGAGATAGTATCAATCGATCCAGGGGAGAATCACTGGAAACGTTCCAGGGTGATAAAGACGACTGAATGTCAGTCGCAGGCATTGTCTTTACCCTAAGTAAAGGGACCGTATGTTGGAAGAGTTCCAAGCTAGATACCGTGGCATACTAGACGATAAAGGCTGGATACATCGCTACTTAAGATGCTACCAAAGAGGCAGTCTGGATATATATTAGTTCATGTGATGAACTTAGTTCCCCCCATTGTATGACAATGGAGTTGTGGCTTATGCCAAGGAACGCCCGTCCCGTCAGTGATCCAGACATATTCTAAGGCAGTATCACCTGATCATGGAGATAGTTGATCTTCAGGGTGATCAAGGTTAGGAGAGCGGACTCAGAGGATAACACGGCGGATCCACTCACGAAGGCCTATTCCCAAAGAGAGACTTTTATGGGATGGTTGAGTATGAGATACTTCAACCACTGCTACAGATGGCCCTAGTGCAAGTGGGAATTTTTAGTTATATGTATGCCCTAGAGGCCATTACTGTACATAGGATGTATATTGTAGTGGATGCTGGGACATATATAGGGAGGACTTTCTTGCTCAACATGATAGTATGCTATCTGGTTACACTTTACCTTAACGTGTATACTGTTTGTCTCTCTGTTACATGTTGGTAAAGCCCTTAGGATGTGTACTTGACTACCTGAACTATGATGCGGATCATACTAGTGGGGACATGGTAGTCTATAAGTACATCCTTCAAGGTCCCTAGTCGTGGGTGTATCGAGACGGGGCATCGATATACCAGAGTAGACTAGCGTATACCTTCTCGACCCATACAGATGGGCAATGAATGATCCCATATCCATTGGTGTTTGACATCGGAGATGATATACGGGTGCTCAGTAGAGACTGGGTACACTGGACGGACTCGCCAAGAACTCCCAGATGGTATTATACCTCACGTCAGATGGCAGTTCTCTGGTGACACTGGTACAGGTTAGTCTGTAGACCCGAGATCGTCATAGAGTCTTGTATGATTCCCACTGTGCTTTGATTTCCACCTTACCACGTCCAAGAGGGCGTGCAAAACGGTGGCTTTTGGGTACAGTCCCGAATCACATGGAGGCAATGAGCGATAGGAGGGGATTCGTCTCTCCCGGTATAGGGAGTTGATGTTGCGCTATGTTCGATTGGCTATAACCGGAAATCCCTGGCCAGGGTTGCTGAGATTTACTGGTAAGTGTTACCAGTAGTTTCTCGAACTGTTATAGACCTCATATCGACACGACTTATCGAGCTATTGGGGTCTGACGTTTACCACCCCTTGGTGAGATATGCGACTATCAGACGACGAGACCGGACTGTACGGTAAGTGTTACTGGTTGGATTCACAGGAGTGTGAGCGGGCTTGCTCGTCGATCTTCTGATCGCTCAATACCCGGGTGGCCGTTACGTTTAGCAGACCGCTTGCGGCTTGTGGGTGTTTGATATGATCATCACCTGCTGCCGGCGTATTGACGAGTCTTTAGAGTCCTACACAGAGGTTTCCTGGCTCAAGCGAAACGAAATAGGAGCGCATATGAGATATGCGCGGGACCGAGAATAATGCGTGTATGTGATACCGTATTCCATTCTCGCGATGAATATTTCGATTGGTTGTATGCGATATAACCTAGTTATCGAATCGAAGATTGATTCGATAAGTCGATAGATACTAGTCGGTTATGTGCGACATGACCGGGTCATTGAATCAAGTGTTGATTTAATGATTTAATTTATAATTATATATTTGATATATTACTTTGCATTAACTAGTATTGGTTCACTTTAAAAGGATTTTCTCACTTGATGTGCACATTGTATATGTGATAAATTTTTTTGTACACTTGATTGTATCATGTTTGATGATACATGTTAACTATTGCATGTGTAAAGATTAAACCATGGTTATATGAATGGTTAGGGTTTTGTTTTCTTATTCATTTATTTATTTTGTTTATTTATTTTGGAAAAGCAAAAAGGAAATGGTGGCTTTTCTTGTTTCTTTCATGAAGCTTCATGAAGAGTTGAAAGCTTGACCATTTTGTTTGCTTCTCTTAACCTAACCATTCACCTAACCCTAGTTTACTCTCTACACTTGACTATGGTTAGTATATGATAAGTATTCATATTAGTTTCTTTTAAAAATAAGAAACTTATCATATTCTATCATCTTCTTCTTCATCTTGATCAAGAAGAAAAGCTTGCCTCCATCAATGGCAACTTGAGAAAAAGAGTGAGAAATCCAATTCTAAAGTGAACCCACTTCCTATTTCTTCATCCTCTACCTCTTGCCAAGTAGTATAGGGTGTTTTCTTCACAAGTTTCATAACTTGGTGAAGTGGGAGCTTGATCTTGTGATGCCTCGACGTAGATCATCTTCGGCATCGTAGTCGATGACCTAGCCCGCCCATTTCTCCGATGAAGCCGACACTAGAGTCCAAGATCCGATTTGTACAGCGGAGGGACGTCTACCTGGAGCTAAGGAAGTGGAGAACCGATCTACAAAGGTTGTAGCCTCTTTCTTTTAGTTAAGTTGTTAACTAGTTGCATCTTTCTCCTAAACTCTAGTCAACGAATCCGTATTACGGTTTCTCGGCACTTGTAACGTTTGAAATTGGCATGGTTGATGCCTTGTGAGACTTCATTAGTATGCCTAGGAACCCTAGATAGCATACTATCATATCGAGCAATAAATTCATCCTTATATATGTCCAAGCATCCACTACAATATACATCCTATGTATAGTAATGGCCTCTAGGGCATACATATAACTAACAGTTTCTTCATTAGTTAATGCTAAGCGAGAGATCATGTGGCAACTTGCCGCATAGTCCTCAGATTCTTTTGACGAGTCATCCCTGTCGTTATTGTCATTATCTCCGTTCTCAAGGATATTGTTGAGAAATTCTTGGAGTGTAACCGGGGTCCGCGCCTTCTGGTTATATTTTTCCAGAGCGTCAATCTGTTTTTGCAGGTCTGTGCGCTTGTTATCAAGCTTCAAGGGCCTTTGGGTCTTCTTCTTCTTCTTCTTCTTCGAAAACTTTGACGGCTGGGTGCGAGCGCTTTGACTATCATCACCAATTTTTATAGTTGGGCACGGTTTCAGCATTCCCTCGACGATCTCGGGTTCCAGTGGATTTTTCCACCTGATTGCCGGGCACATCTGGAGATCCTTCAGCATTCTTTTCGTCTTTTCCGAAAGAACAACTTCACATGGGACTTCCCTTATGAATGAACACAATTCCCCCGACACGTCCATTTTTTTAGGGGCGTGAGGTTATGGCGGGTTCACCTTCCAGTTTTCGGATAATGCGAACTTACCTTGTTGGTATTGGTCTTCAATCCAGCCTTTGAAGATGAAGAAATCTTCGATTTGATGGCTTACCGCTTGGTGGTAAGGGTAGTAATTAGGATTGTTGACATCACCTGGCTGCAACAGACGTTTTGGATCCGGCAAATTTATGAGCCAGTTGCGCATCGCCGGCTCAAACAGTCTCCTCGTTTTATCCTGGGAAAACGAGTAAGGACGTCCTAGTCTCTCCTCGAGGTATGGGTGTGGACGCATATTGTTTTGGCAAACAACCGACTTTAAATTGCTCGGCTGTTGTTGAGTATTGGCGATAAAAGTCGCTTTTCCTTTCCCCTTTTCATTCCGAGGATCTGTCTTTGAGGGAGATGGTCTATGGCCCATATGGTCCATTTGGGCCAACTTGTCAATCAAGGCCTGGAACGTGGTCAGCTTGAAAAACATCATGAATTTGGAGATAGTCGACTGAGGGTCAAGGGTCCACATGAACATGCCCACGGCAGGAGCTTCTTCTATGCGTTGTTCGTATTTCGACCATAGGTTCCTCCACCGGATTGCGTATTGCACCCACGTCTCTCCCGGCTGTACTCTAGCGTTGATCAATGCCGTGATCAGGGTGCGTTCACTAGCGCTTGCGAACCGTTGAGTGAATAGCAACTCCATTTCTGTAAACGTTTTGACGAGGTCATCGGGAAGCTCCAAGTACCATTCAAAAGCCGTGTCTGCTAAACTACCGACGAACTGGCGAATTAGAAGTTTATCATCACCTCCAGTATTGCCGCAAAGAGCCCTGAACTGAGCGACATGTTGATGGGGATTGCATGTCCCCTTGTACACATGGAATTTGGGGGTCGTATATCCCGGCGGGTAACTTATTTGATCATACCAGCTTGGATATGGTCGCCCAGTTTTAACGACTTGGCCAGCCGCTTCGTTCGCTTGGTGAGCTCGTATTTGCTGAGCTATATAATCATCGAGCGTGGCTTTTGAGATGGTTTCCTCCTTGGCTGCTGACAGAGTCGGCAGAGGGTTCGATGTCTCCCCTCTGTCGTCTTCAATAATGATCGGAGGGTCTTCAGCTGGAGGATCCAGCTGTAACATCATCCCGACCATGTCTTGGAAGAAAAGCACCATTCGTTTTATATTAGCCGCTTGTTCTGATGCTTCTCTGTTCTTCTTTTCGAGGACTCTGCGGAGGAAGTCAGCATCGGTTTCTTGTTCATGACGCTGCTCTGATGATGCCTCCGGGCTTTCTTTTGGCCCGGTGAGTGCGGCCATTTGCGTCAGCATTTCCTGAAGCTTCTGTTGCTGCTCCTGGGCTTTTGTCATGGATCGGGTAAGTGGTCGGTGACCCGTAGAAGCGCGGCTTTCCTCTTTTCTGGAAGCCATATAAACAATATGCACCATTATTCCCCCAGACTTGGGGCGTTTGGGCTCAGCGTCTTTGTGGTTTGCCGCAGTCACAGGGGTTTTCTCTGGCCTCCTTCTCTTTTGGGCAGCTAAAGTCGAGGGAGCCGTTGCAGCGGGCACCCAGATAGCTGTCGTCCTTGGTGGCTTAACAGGACGGTTCTCTTCCTGCTGAACCTTCACCTTTTTCTGTCGACGAGGGTAATCTTGATCAATTACTGAGTCTTGAACCTGTCGCTAGACTTTGTAAATTTTAGAGGATAGCCGCTGAGGGGGCTGCTCTAGCTTTGCCTTAGTAGCGTTCTCGATGGGTGGAGGAGATCTTTTCAGTACGGCGGTAGGAGAGTTCCTGCGCATCTTGTTCAGCAATTTGAAGTTGTTCCCAGTTGGAACAGCAGCATCGATCTCCACCGTTGGAGCTGGTAGAGTAAATCCAGACGGATAGTTGCCCCCAGCCTTCTGTACTCGGCGCCAATGACGACGGCGAGCATGTCGCGCAAATGGTGTTTGTTCGGCTATGGGGACGGCTTTGTCATGCCCTCTGTTTTGAGGAGAGACTGTTATTGGTGTTGGCCTGTCGAAGACCGACGTCCGTTGAGAGGGGATAGTCAGTCTTGCAAAGGCCGACTTTCGAACAGGGGAAGCAGACTTCGTGACTTCGCATGGAGTAAGAGCTGAAACGGACAGTCTTTTGAAGACCGGCCTTTTAGCAAGGGAAGCTGCCTTGACGACTTTAGGAGCAGGAATGGCTATCCGCTTCGGGATGGCCGCTTCAGGTATCGCGGGCTTCTTCATGGGCCTACTTGAGCTTTGGCCCAGTTTGCTGAAAACTGAGGCATTGGACTTGGGCGACCCGTTGAGAGGGGCCGCGGTAGTTGTAAGCTGATCAAAAACCGACTTCTTTGGAGCTTCTTGCGATGACATTGGGGCATTGAAGCCCATCGGTGGGAGCATAGTCCCGAAGAATAGCCCAGTGGTGGCCTGAGTCACCTGTTCCACCGACATAGCGAAGATGGAAGCTGCTTGGGGTCCGTAAGTCACTCCTCCGGACGGGATGGAGTGAGAGTTGCAGTTGCAGTTAGTGCAGTTTGAAGCCATTGATCTTCTATTTTCTGCACGGAGCAAGACAGCAAATCTAAGTACCTCGAATCTACAGGCAACCATAGCAAACCGCGATTCGTTCGCAAACACGACGCACGAAGTGTGGAGTGGAAAGAGGAAAAGGTCCCACCGGGCGTGCCAGAATCTGTTCCCCGCCGAAAGACGCGGACGAAGACGCGGCGAACGTCTTGCCTGAATTTTGGGGCAGATGCTCATTGGTACTATCCGCCCACCTCTCCGAAGATACCAAGTTGATTTATAGCACTATGTATCGAAGGTTTAAACAGATGCGGGCGATGTAGCAGACTTCGTCAGATTCCCCCTCGCTTGAGGTTTTTTTGATTGTGGGGATGCTCTTCCCTGCAGGCGCAAGCCCCTGCAGTTAATTACGCTATCGCATCACGGTAACAACTTTCTCCTTATCCAGATGGTCACTTCGTGTCGTGTGTGTTTGTTTTGTTTTTGGTTGCCCGTGGATTGTATACGGAGACTAATTTGTGTTGTCGCCCGTAGGGCGTGGATTAGTCCAAACCCGTATTTTCTTAGATTTGGGTTTTAGTTTGGGTTTAAGGATACGTTAGTCTCATTTGAGACTAAGATCAACTTAAACGTTTGTTAAGGATACGTTAGTCTAATTTTAGACTAAGATCGACTCAACGTTTGTTAAGGGCACGTTAGTCTAGTTTTAGACTAAGATTAACTTAACAGGATCATTTAGATCCAACAAAAGAGCACTTGAACTCTATTGTTTAGTTTAGGGACATTGCGGTCGATTACCAGTTTAAGGACATGGTGGTCCAAGGTTAAGGACATCATAGTCCGTGGGTTTAAAGGGACCCCACAGTCCGAGATTAAGGACATCATAGTCCATGGGTTTAAAGGACCCCACAGTCCAGGTTAAGGACATCATAGTCCATGAGTTTAAGGACCCCACTGTCCGTGAAATATGTGGTTGTCGGGACCTGTCACCTCTCTGAAGACGTTGAAGGATTTCAACGACAAAAATCAGAGGAGTAAAGAGATGTACCCTTGAACCGGTGTGAGTTGGTCAGAAAATCTTTAGTCCAGTTTGGGAATAAGATCTGTTAAATATTCGTGAGCAGATGGGCTCAGTTCAATATAAGTTGAGGACTTACGGCCAATATTGGGCTAAGTCCAACAAGATTAAAATGTTTAACATTTTATTGTTCTGGACTGTTGAGCCTTTATTTGGACTTGGCCCTTTTAATAATGCTGAGCATTAGATCCTGACATTTTTTTTTGTATTGAATGCATAGCATTCATCAGAACAATGTGTGTTCTGACAGAGCGCCACGTGGCGCGCCAGGCGCTTTGAGCCAATTAGAGAGCGCATTGCGCTTCTGCCAAGTAGCGCACACGAAAAGGACACGTGTCGCGCTTGGCGCTAAGCGCCAGATGATGGGCGCATTGCGCCAGTTTATGAGCGCATTGCGCTTTCAATTTATGAGCGCATTGCGCTAACTTAGTGGCGCACAGGTGAGCGACACGTGGTGCGCTTGGCGCTGAGCGCCAGCCTATGAGCGCAGTGCGCTGTTTCAGAAGAGCAAAGCGCAAGTTGCATTCTTGGTTGACACGTGGCACATTTTGGCGCCGAGCGATGGTCCAAGGAGCGCAGAAGTGCAGTTCAAGAGTGCAAGGTACTTTTCAATAGCGCAAAGCGCATTTCATCAAATTTATGATCTATGAGTTCTTTTTAAAGGTGGCTTTGCCTCAAGATTCAAGAACATATATTATTTTTGAAAGGGCTTTGCCTTTGTAGATCAATGATCTGTGAATGAAGTAAATACTTCTTCTTTATAATGTGATGAGATCTTTTGATCTTTTTTATGAAAGACCTTGGTCTTTATAGATCTATGATCTTTTAAGAAGATAATTCTTCTATTTTAATGAGATGATTTCATCTCTTTATTCAAGAATCATTCTTTTTACCTTGAAGAAATGATCTTCTTTCAGGAGCTTGCTCTCTTTCTTTTGAGTTTTCTCAAAATTTGTATGAGGGTTTCTTTATATGAGACTTGAAGTCTTGGGGCCTTTATATAGGACAAATTGATTTGTTAAATCAGTTAAAGAGATCTTTCTCTGATTGATTTGGGGATGTTTCCCCACCGTTGGATCTTTGATCCTAGGCTTCTGTTTTACAGAAGGAAATCTTCTTGTTTTTAACAAGATTGGAAAGATCTTTCCATAACAGAATTTTAATTCTGATTAATTAATGATTTATCATTATTATTAGATCTTTTGATCTAACGGTGGGGAATTTTATATTTCCAGCATTGGCGCACCCGTGCTTTTCACGTGGTGTGCTTCTCAGAGCGCAGAGCACTTTGCGCTAGCGCACCTACGTTTGACACGTGGCGCACAGAGCAGAGCGCAGTGCAGCCTGCGCTAGCGCACCCATGTTTGACACGTGGCGTGCAGCGCGCCTAGCGCTGGATCTGAAGCGTTACTTCAATTTTTTTTGAATTTTGAATTTTAAAACAGAGCTTTGCTCTGATTGGGAGTGCGCTGCCTAGGGCGCGGCGCACCTGGCGCTAGCGCATCCATGTTCGACACGTGGCGCGCAGTGCACCTAGCGCTGGATCAGAAGCGTTTCTTCAACTTTTGAATTTTGAATTTTAAAACAGAGCTTTGCTCTGATTGGGGGAAACAGCCTTGGGTCTATCCTAATGCGGAAAAGTAAATAATATATATCAATGGAGACAACATCCTCAACCCAGAAGTGTCCCAATAAAAGAATATTACATACAACTTTTTACATGAATGAAAATATTAAAACTCTCATCTCACGTAAAAAAAAACCCGGCTATTCAATCACGACGATCCTATATAATATATCAGAAGCAACACATAATATCACATGTCATCAATGTAAGTAAATATGTGTATTCCTAATGTCGTTGATGTATAGCAACGAAATCGGGGATACACCACATATTACACTTACGGTGGCAGAAAAGAAATGAAAAATACAATAATTAGAATCTGCATATACCTTAGACATCATAAACCCGGAATATCTCATATTTCGGATTTCAGGCCTAACCCAATAAATCATATATTTAAGTCTCGAATTGAAAACACTTTTCAATATAAAGTTGGGTAATTCAACAAGATTCCTGATAAAATGATCGAATGCTCATCAGGAACTTTAGTAGATTGCCGCACCCCGATGCCGTCAACGAAGTGCACTTGAGCGGAACACCGCGGCCGCGAGCACCCGAATGGATGCTTTTGGCCATGGGGTTCTGTCACGACCCAAGGTTTGGCCCATGACCGGCACTTAACCACGTAACGTCTACAGGCATAACGCAGCTAAGTAAGCCGAAACCCAGAAATCAAAACCAATAAAAGTATAGAGTGTTTACAGCTTTAAATGGAAGCATTAACTAAAATGTTAAGAATTCTTAAGTGAACAATCACCAAGATAACAATATACGACGCCGTAGCGAAGAAAAGGGCAACAAGTGGGAAACATCACAGATAGAATAAACTGCATAAGTAAAGTCGGCTCACAACGAGCTCGACACCAGAATACAAAATAATATACATCGTCCTCACAACTGGTCTCTAAGTCAATACATAAATGGTAGATGGAGAGTACTAGATACAACAATGTACATAACTGAAAGATAAACAGATACCGCACAAAACCCACCTATCAGCAAAAGAGCTAGTACACCAACTGTAAAGGTATCTGTGTCAAAAGATGCAAGAACGCAGCCTACCGCGACTACTCAGAAGGGCAACCTGCAAACACTGTGGCACAACGGGGGTGAGTTGCCAACTCGTGAATAAAAGATAACATATAAAGCTAATCGCGAGTATGCACATGCTGCGATACTCTAACCTATGCCAACAGATAATGTCTATATGATGAACTGGATGCTCAAATCATGCAACAAGTGTGATCTAATAACATCTCCATGTTATGAGCAAGACATGTGATAATCCGGTATAACAATGCAATCTAACAACCCTATATAGAATGAACAGGGTATGCAATGATCGTGCAAGCATGTGTACTATATCAGGTACAATAGATACAGGATGAGATATCAATTTACTACATACTGAGCATGGGAAATATAACATCTATACGGAATGTCATCGTGGAAAGTATAATCGGTACCCATCAATGCACCCAAATCCCAATACTACCCAGGCGCCGTCATCCTCATCGGTCCTCAAATCCTGTAAATCTCATAACATCGTGAGTGCCCAACATCGGCACCCAAAATATCAACAAATACTCGTGTCTAGCATCGATACGCAAATCCTCACATATCGGGTACCCGTCAGTCCGGGTCAGCCCACGGGCTCTGTCTGCGGTATCGACCCTCGGCCCCGGCAGTACGAGTCGTCCCTATCCATCAATCGACTCTGGTCAGTATCCTCCGGATAACCGCCAGGTCCAACCAATCATCGGTAGGTAGTAGTCCCTCTGCCAGGCTCACCATCTACTACACAGCGAAACCGTTCTTGCCCCGGGGTACCATACCGGGTCCACCATGTACCCGTAATCGGCCTCATCCAACTCCTCGATTCGGGTTCACATATATCACTCTAGCACCGAGAAAACACATGGTGGACGCACCGAAATATCATATCAAGGGAAACCGGGTTTTTAAATAATTAACTATTCTCTTTTGAAATATCCACGGTTCCCCAAATCCAGAATTAACATGGAAACAACATATCTCAATGCGTAATCTAAGCAAGTATGAAGATATCAATATATGTGTGCACTGGTATGAATATACAGTGTGCATGTGCGCAGGTATGAAGATATCAATATATGTGTGCACTGGTATGGGTATGTGATGTATATGTGCCCAAGTATAAATATATGATGTATATGGTACAAGTATGGGTATGTGATGTATATGGCAAATCATGACAACTTCAATAAAGCGGAATCAGTATGATATATGATTTATAGCAATCCTATAATATGAGTGTCATGACAATCACTAACGGTGTGAGTTTAGCATATAAATCGTGCTCGTGCAACTTGAACCGTTAGTGACAGTGCAGTGTCTTATGCTATCATTTCTATATGCAACAATACGGTATGCTACTACAGTCCATATGAACATCTATACTAAATATCCCAACACGCCCTGACGCTTAACGCCATACGGGCGATTTCCCCGTAGATGTTAAATCTACTCACCTGGTCGTGCGCTATTCATAGCCGACCATCTGCTTCCCTTTCTTAGCTTCGTCCGACGTACCCGCCTACGAACCTGGAATTTACAGAAGAATCCATATATAAGCAACCACCTCGCAAGACACGATATCTTAGCCAAACGATACGCTCGCGTCGCGAACTAAACGCGCGTGTGTACGATACGCTAAAACGTGTGTACGCGTCTAAAACTAACCCGACACGTCGCGACGCGCTGGATCACAGAACCCACACGCGTATCGCGCGAACCAAACGCACTAGAAATACGATATAACGTCCCAGATTTTCCTACAGAGAGAAACTAACAAAATTGCACATACCACTGGCCCTAAAATAACAGCAGACTCCTACCCACACAGACCTAACCCAAGACTCCCCTATCTGGCCGCAAATTGCGGCCGGAACTAATAAATCGGCGGCCAAAAAGTAGAGTGGGGGCTTCGTATTCAGGTGGTGTGGTCTATACCTTGTATACAAGCTCCAGTTAACTCAATTTTAACCTGAACTACTCGGGCCTATAGCAGATCACTGAAAGGTGAAATTTCACTTAAAAACACTAAATTCTGCACAATTTGAAACCCTATGGTATTTTGGTGTAATCTGGGGTCTAACTAGGTTTACATGGTCTTAATAACACCTAATTAGGCTAGGCTAACCAACAAAACCTTCACCTAACCAAAAGTCCACATAAATCACCATTTTAAGCTCAAAATCTCACTTTTTACACAAACCGAAGCTAAACTACACATATGTTAAGAAAGCACGAAGTTGGGCTCAGATTATATACCTTACAAGACCCTAGGTGCAAGGAGAAAGGAGGAGGAGAAGAAGAGGTGAGCTGCTGTTGCTACTGCTGCCTGCTATGCTGCTGCTGATGCTGTAGCTGTTGCTGATGTTGTGGCTGCTGCTGGTGCTGATGCTGTGGCTGCTGCTGATGCTTCTGCAGCTGTTGCTTCTGATGTTGCTGGGGCTGCTGCTGCTGTGTGAGGGTGTGTATGTGTGTGTGAGAGTGAGAGTGAGAGAGTTGTGAGAATGAGGAGGAAAGAAATGAGGCACCCTAGTCAACCCCTCTCTCTCTCTCTCTCATTAAATGAGCATGGCTCAAGCCATGTTGCCCATACTCTCTCTCTCTCTCTCTCTCTCTCTCTCTCTCTCCCTCTCCCTCCAAGTCAACAAAACAAATCATTTCCATAAAAACAAGAAACAACAACCATAATTAAAACCCAAATAACCTAATAAGAATCAATTAACTTAAAGAGAATGAGTTAATCCATCATGCTTGCTAATCATGGTTTAACCCCATCTTCAAACCCTAGTTTACATGCACAAGTGTGTGTGTGCCTAGAAAAATTCTAATAAAATACTCATTAAATTGGATAAAATATTTGGGACTCGATTAGGTAAACTTTTTATTAAAACTATATATTAAAATATAATTAACCCCTAAACACAACCTAAGGTGTTACAGGTTCTCCTATAGTCACTTGATCAGGGCTATAGGGCATGGCTATCTAGTAGTGTTTCCCGGCGACTATTCGCGTACAATACGATATTGCGACGGAGTTTTGATCGGAATCGAAACTCCGTGGAAATCGATCAAAAGAGACTAAAATGCGAGATTTACAAATTTCAAAGTAATTTTCACAAAACTAATTAATGTGAATTCCAAAAATTGTATCACATATCATAATAATCTAGACGATGTTAAACATTTCGATCGATTTATCAAACACCTACAAATCACAGAGATCTCAACAACTTGAGCCATACTAAAAATATCCAGAAAGTGAAAAATATCAGAATGGAGCAGCACAAGAAACGCGAGCCATCAACTCTCCAAATGTGCGGCGGAACCACAGCTAAACCATGGGTTTGGCGGCGGTTCCACGGCAGTTTGGAGTTACGGCCTCGTACTTCTTAGGGCTCCATAAAATAACCTGCACGATTTTCTGAATATTTTTAATCTGCAAAATATCAATTTTTGAAAAAATGGACAGAAATTATGAAAAATACGGGTTTCAAACTTCAATCGAACACTTTAACATCGTTTAGACTTCACCTAATGCTCTAACTTGTCTCTGATACCATGAAAATGTGTCTTAGCACCACCACTAGGTTTATACAAGTATCAAGTATGCAATTTAAAAAATCTAGAGTGCTAAGCTATACTAACCTAGAATCTAACTAGAGTATTAGGATTTTCTAAGCATGAAAGCAAGTTCTATACTAAGTGAAGAGGGTTACAACTTTTGTAGACCAAGTCCTTCACTTCTATAGCTCCAAGTAGTAGTCCCTAGAACTCTTCTTGGATCCACTTGAAGAAAGGAACGAACTTGCTACATTGTCATCGAAGCTGAAAATGATCCACCTTGAAGTATCTCTAGGTCAAGCTACCTCTTCACTAATCAAGTATTAGTGAAGGAAACAAGCTAGTCTAAAGGGCTAATTTAGAGTAGCTTGATGAAGTGGGAGTTTTGGCTCACATAGAAATCTCTATCTCGTTTTATTTCTTACTCAAGAAAAACCCTAGTGAGCTCTTGAAAGGAAGAAGATGAACATGGGTGAAAAAAGAAATTTGTGATGAAGTGAGAGAGTAAACCATGAGTTAAAGATAAGGTTGGGTGAGAAAAATATCTAGAGTAAAAACAAAATATGAGAGATGAGTCATGGCTTCTACATGTTTCTTCAAGCATCCAAGCCATGCTCATTTATCCACTCATTCTTATTTTCCTCTTAATAAATAATCGCTCCAATTATCTTTAGGTCATGGTGTGAGTCTCATACACCCATGTTCAAGCATGATACAATAATCCATTTATATATAAATACATATATCAAATATATATATCATTATATATCAAGAGAAGAAAAACATTAGTGAGCTAATATTTGTTAATATATATGCATATATCAAATATATTAATATATATATATATCAAATAATTAAATCAACAATTGATTCAATAATCCGGTTATATCATATATAACCGACTAATATCATTTATATGTATATCATATTATCAAATCAACACTTGATTCAATAACCCGGTTATATTTCATATAACCGACAACATTTAATATACAATATCAAATATATATATATATATATATATACATATAACAAATCATTGAATCAACACTTGATTCAATAATTCGGTTATATCACATATAACCTTACCGATATCAAATATCGCGAGATTAGAATATGGTATCACATACTCGTATTTAATCAAGCTCTCGCACATAATACCATATGTGCCCTACTTCGTTTCGCATGAGCTAGGAAACCCATGTGTGGGACTCTAAAGACTAGTCAATACGCCAGCAGTAGGTAATGATCATATCGGTTACCCACAAGCCGCCAGCGGTACTAGCTGGACATAACGGCTACCCAGGTATTGAACGAATAGAAGATCAACAAGAAAGCTTATCCAAACTCTCATGAAGGCTATAAGCAACACTTACTATACAGTCCGGTCTCTTCGCCTGATATGTCGCATATTGAGTTTAGGGGTGGAATCGTCAAACCCCAGTAACTTGATAAGTCATGCCGATGTGTGGCTCATAACGGTTCGAGAAACTACTGATAACACTTACCAGTAAATCTCATCAGCCCTGGCTAGGGACTTACTATTATAGCCAATTGAGCATACCGCAACATCAACTCCCAATACCGGGAGAGACGAAACCCTTCCTATTGCTCACTGTCTCCATGTGACTCGGGACTGTACCCAAAATCCACCTGTTTGCATGACTCCTTTGAGCCGTGGTAGGAAGGAAATCAAAGCACAGTGGAAACCACACAAGACACTATTACGATCTCAGGTCTACAGACTAACCTGTAACAGTGTCACCAGAGAACTGCTATCTGAAGATAGGTATGGTACCATCTAGGAGTTCTCTGTGAGTCTTGTTCAGTGTACCCATTCTCTAATGAGCGCCGGTGTACAATCTTTGATGTCAAACACCAATGGTTGTGGGATCAACCATCACCTCATACAGGGTCAAGAAACGTACATACTAGTCTACTCTGGAATATCGACACGCTGTCTCGATATCCTCTCGACTAGGAACTATTAAAGGATGTGCTTTTGGACTATCCAAGCCCTACTTGTATGATTTGCATCATAGTCCTGGTAGTCAAGACCACATCCTAAGGGCTTTATCAACATGTATCAGAGAGTCGGTATAATAATACAAGTGTACATGTTAAGATAAAGAGCAACCAAATAGCATACTATCATGTCGAGCAAGAAAGTCCTCTATATATATATCCAAGCATCCACTATATCATACAATAATAGTCTCTAGGGCATACATATTCTTAACATTTGATAGGTATGGTTTCGATATAGTGTTCAACGAAATTCACAATCAAGAACTTATGACTTTAGTGTTACCAATTTATACAGCTTTTGACGAAACTTTAAAGCGGGAATCCACATTTTTGGATGACATCAACCTACCCATAAGTTAGTATGTTGAGGGAGAACTTATATTAGGAGATGTGAGCTGTAGTGATAAGAATATGATTGTAGAGGATTATAGGGAGGAAGATAATTTAGATAAACATTCTTTCATGCCGAGTTTTGAGGAGATATTTGCGGATGGGCTTGATATTCTTGGTGATTTTAAGTCACGATCACTTTGGGAGCATCCTACAAACCTCTCTTTTACTGAACTTTTTTAGAATGAACTTCAGTTTTTAAACGAACTTGACCTCGAAACTCAACATGTGCTTCTTGAAAATAAAATTCATCCGAACAACAACTCTTTGACTCCTTCAAAACTTCGTCTTCATCTTCAACGTTTTCTGATCCCTACTTTCACACACCCTTGCCCGGTACTGATCTCTAACCATACTACTAACATTTTCTTTTTCTTTTTCATATACTTTTTTCTTTTACCAGCCTTGGTCTTATATTGACAAAATCATTGAATGGCCGATACTAATTTCTGGGCTAACACAATCTTCTAATTTTTAACTGCTGTAATTAGTTAACTTTTTTTAAATACCTTTTTAGCTTCTTAGTTCTTAGGTTATCTTTTTGTGAATAAAAACTCACCCTAGATGTCTAAGTCTGGAAACCGGAGACGGGGCAACGATGAGGACATCGTAAATCTCAAGTTTGGAAGTGAGAACTCCTTTTTCTTTGTTACATCATGTGTAAATTCTGTATTACATATTAAAAAACCCACAAAAATTTGAAAATTTTTCAAAACATACAAACTTTGTCGTCAAGTTAGCAAGTGGGGAAACTTAGACGCAAAATCCAACGGTTTAGTTTGATAAAATAGAAACAACTAAATCCTAATTTTAGAGATTGAAAACCCGAAAGATAATCCTTCTTTGAGTTTAACCGTAGCTAATATATATCTTTGCAACACACTACACGTATCGTGAGTTTTGATAATTATATGACAAGTTGAAATGTCTTAAAATTTTTATAAAATTGATAAAAAAATTTAGGATCAAACAGGTTTGTTCCGAAATAAGTAATATCAAGAATAGTTCATAAAGTGAAGTGGATATGAAAGGATATTATTGAGGCTTTAATGGAGGCTAAAGTTTGAAAAATAACACATCTAGAACTTGATTGGAGTGATTACACACCTTATCCACACGAACACGTCTTGGGATGAAAAGAAAAGTTGGCAATATCTCCATTTGCACTGTTTTCTGAATATTTTAACTTATTAAAATGAGTCTTTTGTTTTGTGGTCTTAGTGAAGTGGGCAATAAAGTCCTAGAGGTGTCTCTACACCTAATGCCCTAAAACCATCTAATTTGGGAGTCATTGACCGAAACCTCGCTAAGTCTCCAATCACCAAATAAAACAAGTCAAACAAGTGTTTTCTCTAAGTTAAAAGTTCTCACGGTTCTTTATGGGAGAATAATCTTAGCTGAGACGAATTTCGATTATAACAGTTTTTTGGAGGAAATATGAAAGTTGATTTGAAAGATTATAAAACTTTTTGCACGATCACGAAGGTGTATATGAATAAAGACAGGTGAAAGATAGGAGTGAAGAATACGACTTAGTTTTCTGTTGAAGATGATAGAAATTCTGGTTTGAGACTTAACTGGAGAATAAAACTTGAGAAAATCTTAAGTCTTTTCAAACTCTCTTGATCCTTTTGATGTTTTTCCTGGTCCGTATATGTGACGTGAAAACTCTAATCAAAGTTTTTGAAATGTAATGATACTATTTGCACAATCACGTAAAGACGTGTATGAATTTATGTTAAATGAGATGTGAGGAGTGAAAAATAAGGGTTCGACATTTCTGATTTAGGATGATAGAACTTCTAGCTTTGATACTAAATCTTAGGATTAAAATCAACAGTTATCTCATGAAACTACCTTAACGGGATTTTGTGGGTGTAATCCGCTGAAAACCCTCAGGAGACAAAACTCCTCCTACCAGCGACACCTAGAGGTTCAACGGCTTGTTGCACGGGCTCAATGCAATCGCGTTCCCTGCGAAAGTGGGGTTAGGATTTTGTTTTGCTTGGGACGAGCAAAAGATAGGTTTGGAGGTATTTGTTTTGTACGATTAATTACATTTTAATACCTATCATTTTGTCAATAAACAGTGCTATTTAATCTGTGTCTGCTCATTAGTACAAATAGTAGGTACACAGGCAAAAACACTGAAAAACATACACAACTTGCACAGAAATGACGGTTTTGAGCCGGAACTGCAAGTTGGATGGAAAAATGACCAAGTTCTAAAGAGTTTGCAACAAATGAAGTTGCGTACAAAAATAAATCATTTTTGGTCCAACATGATGTGAACTTGATCGAATGTGAACATGTGCATGGCTCAAGTGGATCAAGTTGCAAGTACCATCATGATGCATCAAGTGGGTGCACAAGTGGCTTGGGCAAGTGGGTATAGTAATAAGTATTGGAAAAAGAAGTGATGTGAAGTGTGAACACATACCCACTTGATCCCCTTCTTTGTGCTTTAACTCCAGATTGCACACCAGAATGAATTAAAATAAAAGAAGACACCAGATATATGATATTAAGCTTAGAAGACCTCGGTCCAAAGATGGGCCCCATTCTCTAAAAATTAGCCGCAGATTTATTCATTTTTGCCGCAATTTGTGGCCCAAACTTTGTCATTTTGGCTCGTGCTCTTTTGGTGGGTCCCTAGTTGTCTTGTCGGTCCATTTCTATTGTTTGTTTTTTAATTTGGGTTGCCTATATATAGCAAATCATAGATTAAGTTCGGAGTTGGCTTTTGGAGTGAGAATATTGGATGTACACTTATGATAGCTTCTTCTTCTTCTCTCTTTGAGCTCTCATTTAAGAGCTCCATTATGGAGGTTGAAGTTGCTATCTAAATCTTGTAGCTCAAGCCCTCCATTTGTGAATAAAATTTTGCACTCTTTTCCTTTAAGTTTCTTTGCTCATTTTTTACCTGTTCTTTGCACATAACATTTCTCTTTTCTATTTTGTGATTATGATTGAGTAACTCTTTTTGGTTGTGGTGATGATAAGGAAGTGAGATAAATGATATAGCCTTCCTCCTTCTCTTGTGATTGATTATGTGCTTAAAACTAAATGTCAATTTTAGGGTTCTAAAGTGTTTGTGAAAAAAATACTAGATAAGGCATATAGCTTGTGTTTGATGGTTTTACCTCCTTAGCATACGCCTTATGCTTGTAGCACACTCTTTCCAATGTTATGATTGAGATTTATCAATGTGTTAAGTTTGCTAGGTTGTTTAGATTGGATATTTTGCTTAATATTGCATGACACCCTTCATTTAGCATATATTCTATACTATCACCTACCTACTTAGCAATATTGATGCTAACTTTATTTCTTATTTGCTAATTGTTGTTTGTTGATGTGATATACCTTGTGATCCTTAGTGATGTGCTTTGATACTACGCTTGGACATACAAATGGTAATTTGGACATAATGGACTTGTCATTCCCCGTATTGTGATCTCATAGTCTTGATGGATTATGCTCAAGCATCTCTTGATAAGCCATGCTTCAATTTAGATTCTAATAAGAGGAAGGAACGTTAATTGATCAAGAGAAAGGCAAATACTTCATCACGATTCAATCATCCGAACAGGAGCCACGCCGTCTTCTTTTCTTTATTTCGTATTTTCTTATTTTTGTGACAAACCCAATTCAAAACCAATTCTTTTATTCTTGAACTTGCAATAAAAACCCTTAATCACCAATTCCCTATGGATCGACATGTACTTTCCGGCTAGCTAAAACGAGCCGTGCACTTACAGTTAATATTTTAAAACGAGACCGAACTCGCGTGCGCCGCTTTCCTAAAGACCTATATTTCAAAACACATAGGCATGCTGCGTAAAGTCCCAACACACATGTATACAATCCTCTGTGTCAAACACCAATAGCTGTGAGATTAGCTATCGTCCTCCAACTGGATCAGGAAACGTACACACTAGTCTAAACTGGAGTACCAATGCCCAGTCTCGATACTCCTACGACTGGAGACATTTACGGATGTGTTTATAGACTCCTCCAGGTCCCACTAGTATGATCCCTATCATTAATCCTGATATTCAAGCAAAATCCTAAGCGCTCTATCTCATGTATTAGCGATTCATGATAAAGAGTAAAACGTATACACATGAAAGATAAAAACAAATCAGATAGCATATTATCATTTCGAATAAGACTGTTCTTCGCATAGGTCCTCTTTCAATTAAGTAATTTCCATCTTGCATTTACAATAATTGCCTTGAGAGCACCTTTATCCAACACGGATATCCGCCGTGATCCAAACTATCACCAGTATCAAATAATCTCGCTAGGTTCTCCGTCTTTCTATGCGGACTTCCTGTCCCTTGGTATCATACCAGGTCCACCATGTATCCGTACCAGTTCTCCTCCACCTAAGTATCAGATATTACACAACCATAAATCCATAGAAAACCTATGGTAGACGTCAAATCATTATTTCAAGATAAAACCGCAACTTTTGCAAATATAAGCAAATTTTATAAATCATACCGCGGTTTCTCAAAATCCATAGAAAATATCAAGTTCATAAGAACAACAGTGCATAATTCATTTTTGCCACGGTTGGAAATTAACATACACGAATATATCAAACAATAGCATTCACATAACGAAATCATGGTAGACAGCATTTAATACTAGCATAGAGATAATTAAAACATAAATAAGCATGGTAGTTTCTACAGTGTTATGACAATACTAATGATGTGTACGTGTAGTATGTGAGTCTATGATTGTACCATATGGCAATCATTAGTGGTTGTTGTTAGTGTATATGCCCTAGAGGCCATTACTGTATCATACTAGTTTGTATATTACTTAATGGATGCTTGGGATATTCACCTTGTATATACAATCTTGCTCAAAATAGTAGTATGCTACTTGGTTTGTTTCTACTTCAATGTGTACATGTGTTTATTTTTGTATATCGCCTATACACATTAGTGGAGCCCTTAGGATCTTTGCTTGATTACCAGCGATGTGATGGCCGTCACACTAGTGGGGCTGGGTAATCTATAAGCACATCCTTATGCAGGTCCCTGGTCGCAGGACTATCGAGACAGGGCATCGATACTCCGGAGTAGACCAGCGCATGCGCTTCTCATCCCAGTGTGGGAGACGGTCTGTCCCACAGCCGTCAGTACGTCGTACTTGAGATAGTATGCGGGTGCTCGTTAGGTTACGGGTACACTGGACAGGACTCGTCGGGAACTGACGAGTTGGTATTATACATATCGTCAGTTATCAGTTCCCAGGTGACATGAGTACAGCTTAGTCCGCTGACTTGACACTGTCACTTCGCCTCGAGTGTGTTCCCACTGTACTTTGATCACTACCCTACCACGGCTCAAAGGAGTCGTGCAAACAGGTAGTGGTTGGGTGCAGTCCTGAAGCACTTGGAGGCAGTGACGGATAGACAGGATTCGTCTCTCCCGGTATTGGGGGTTGACATCGCGCTGTGTCTAGGAGAGCCATTACACGAGTAGTCCCTGGCCAGGGCAAACGAGATATACTGGTAGGCTTCCAGTGTTATCTCAGGGTGTTTTGGGCTTCGCTCCGGCACGACTTGTACCGCTATTGGGGGACTGACGTTTACCGCCCCCTAGGCCCGCCATGCGATGTATCAGACGAAAAGACCGGACTGTACGGAGAATGTCACACTCAGGCTCAGTAGGAGTTCAGATGGGTTTCGCCTCGTCGGTCTTCTTGTCGGCATTACCTGGGGACCGTTACGCACAGCTAGTGCCGCTTGCGGTCTGTGGTTAAACCCACTGCCAGCGTAGTGTCGAGTCTTTAGAGTCCCACACAGAAAGCTTTTCGCCTTTAGGCAAAAGAGTAGAGGTCGCATGGTATTGCGACAGGTCGCATGGTTTTGCGACAGGGTTCGGTCACATCCGTGCACTTGTGCACGTACAGTGTCCGGACAGTTTACACTAGCGGGCTTTGGTTTAAGCCAGATCCTAGTGTACCTTATGGGATTGGATTTATCCAGTTTGCATTCGTGTTCCTCGGAACGCGGATGCGGGTGTGTATGCACAGTTGACAGGGAGGCAGAGGCAGCGGATTCTCATTAGGGTTGTTGACAGTTGACCGTTGACTATTTGACTTTTTGCTCAACCCTAATGAGAATATGATATGTGATTAACTATTATATTAATTAAGTATTATGGTGACTTGGTTGTTGACTTTTGTTGACTTTGTTGACTTTGTTGACTTGTTGACTTTTGTTGACTTGTTGACTTTGTTGACCGGTTGACTAGGCTTGACTAGTTGACCATCATGATAACCATAGCCATCATTTCATGGCAAAGACTTTTACTTGCTTGCTCATTTGTGTAAAATGAGTGCATGATATGATATGGTTATGGTTGCTTCAACCATCACATAAGACTTTTTTGATATGATGAGTTATGATTACTTTTGATTATGAGAGGGTGAGAGACAAAAGACTTGCTCATTCTTTCTTGCTCATTCTCTCTCTTGTTCTTGAGCTCTCCATTTTGCTCTCACCCTCTTGCTCTTGCTCCCTCTCTTTAATCTATGGTTCTCTTGTCTCATGAGTTGAGAATCAAGAACCATAGATAAAATCCCATTCTAATTCTTCTCTACTCATTCTAGTTCACTAGGTTTAGCAAACCAAGTGAACTAGTTTCTTCAAAGAACGAAGAAGGAGCTAAAGGTTGGAGCTTTCAGGTGGATCTATCTTCGGCGTACGGAGACGACGAGAAGAAGCCATCGGACCACCATCGGAGCTTGAAGACGAAGGAGTTCAAGACAAGCAAGGTATAACCCCCTAACCGAGTAGCTAGAAACTCATAGTTAGGTTGTTAGATAGATGTTTAACCAAGATCCGGGTTATAGGTCCATGTTACCACCTCCGTAAAAATCGTTTTTTACCAAATTCCGCATTCCTGAAAGTACCGGGAGAGGTAGCATGGACTTACAGTGGTATCAGAGCCTAGTTAAACTCTATCTAACATGTTAGCAAGTAACTAGAAGATCGATCAACGAAAAAGTCCCGAAACGAACCCCAGAATTTTAAAATTTCTGTCGATTTTAAAAGTGCTGGAAAACTTTTTTGAAAAACACCAAAAATCGACTCAGGCTTTTTTAAAGAAACTGCAAAAATTTGGGCCCATGACTCGATCAAAGCGTCGCGGTTCCGCGGCGGGAGCGTGCTCCCGCCGCGGAAACGCGGCCGAGTTGACTCGGTCATGGGTTTTATTTTTTGCAGATTGCTCATTGGGGTATTTTGGGATTTTTGGAATATATATTTTCTGCCCAGATTTTCCATAACGAAAATTTTATTTTGGGGTCCCGAAAATCCGTATTTTTGATCGAACTTCTAAAAGACTTAAACTAACGGGTTTTCTGTAATGTGATATTTGTATTGAACGTCTACTAATCGCTATATGTCGATTAGTGGGGGTTATACAAATCTGTGATCTGTAATGTGCTGGAATGTGTATATGAATATGTTGGATTGTCGCGGGTGAATAGCCGGGGGTTGTGAGACGAGAGTTTTTCTTTTCTTTCAATTCTTGTAAATTTGTAAATTGATGTAATAATTATTTGTATGGCCGCACAACCGGGTCGGGGTTGTAGCCGTCATTGTATAATTTCTTTTTACTGTTTTTGCTCCTAGGATAGACCCATGGAGGGGTGCACAAACTACCGGGTATGCCGAAGTGTCGAGTGGCCTACTCATGGTGATGAGGGAGGTTGCTACGCTTCGGGTACTTGGCGGGTAGTTTGCCGCACCCGTAGGGGTCTTGGGTGGGGTATTGGCTATTCACCGCGACCGTGTAATCTGTCTTTCGTTACAGGCTCGTACGAATTACAGATTCCTAGTATATCCAATGTATTCATCTGTGATCTGAAATGTTTATCATTGCAGTATATCTATATATGATATTATTTAGGCGTTGCTTATGTTTTACAGACGCGCTAGCCCAGCCCCCGCTCTGTCGTTAGTTAAGTAACCTAACGGGTAATGACGGGGCCCAGTGGCGAATGCGAATGGCATAAGCGTACGTCATATTTTGGTTGTTTTCTGCAATGGTAGGATTAAATGATGGGACGCATTAAAAGAACTAATGCAAGAATATCACGCATTAAAAGAACTAATGCAAGATAATAAACCAAGTTAAAGTCGTTGGAACACTTTCGAAAAACCACTCGGTTCTTTTCAAAACAAACTTTTAAAATACGGAGTTTGAGCCACTCCATTTAAAAGCTATCTCGTTCCATCGACCAAATCAAGTTCACTACGTTCACGGTTTTGCCAAAACCATCCGTAGCCCTCCGTCGTTTTACATGAATAGTCAATTGTATTCAAGCTGTGTATGTTGGCCAAAGTCAAGGCACAGTGATTGGTAGCTATTAGGTGTTCATGTGTAGCATAGATAGATGCGTTGGTTTGGGACAGTCGTACCGCCATTTTGGCCAAAGTCAAGGGTAGGTACGGATGGATCCAAATTAACCTGGATAATGACGGGTAGAACTTGACATGTGACTTATGATATTTTGGCCAAAGTCAAGGTCATAAGAGCATGGGGCAAAAACCCACATCGGGAGTTTCATAAGTACTGAAACTTGCGAGATTTGCATACCATTTGGAGTGTGATGATTCTGGTTGGATTCCTTCAGTTTCGTCACGCGATGATATTTGGATCCCGATCCTACTGTGAGTATATGCTACTCCTCGGGAAATTTCTCACTAATCGATCAATGCTATAAACCTAGTAGGTGCCTAGAAAGGTGTTAGCGGGGCTACGCTCCCAGGGAAAAGAGGTTCTTTAATTAAGGAACTTCGCGAAAGCGTTGGAAAACCTCCCTCGAAGTACCGACACCGGCCTGGCTGAACGGTTAAGCAAGTATTGTACGGTGGGATTGATCCTGACTAATTCTTCCTTTATGGTTTGAGGAGGGATTCGAGAAACAGTGGGAGCCATCCTGTTTAGACAAACTAAAAACCACTCTAAACTTGCAAGAGCATCATGCTGAGTGTTTCTTCTTCTCTCTCCTAATTGCAGCGACCAATCAACATGACTGGACTTAAGTTACTCCTAGATAAAAACAAACTGACAGGGCCAAACTACAAAGATTGGCTCAGGAATGTCAAGATAGCAATCACTTACGACAAGCTGGGGTATCTTCTTACCACCAAAGCTCCCCCTGTCCCTAGTCCCACTTCCAGCGTCGCGGATAAGGAAATCCGCAAGACTTGGGAGATTGATAGCGCGAAGGCCAAGTGCCTCGTACTTGCCTCGATGGACAACGAACATCAGAGGAGGCACGAGAATATGGACCTTGAATCCATATTTCTCCATACAAAAGAACTGTATGGAGAGCAATCACGTATCGCAAGATACGAAGCGTCGAAAAAGTTGTTTTCGGCAAAGATGGCCGTCGGATCATCGGTAGCCGAGCACGTGCTAAAGATGATCGGCTACATTGAGGAGCTCGCGGACCTAGGGACCACATTGGAGGCTGAACTCTATACGGATATAGTTCTCCAGTCCCTTCCTTCCACTTACGCCCAGTTTATACTGAACTTCAACTTACAAGAAAAAGAGGTTGAACTTTCAGAGCTCCTCAACATGCTGAGGAGCGCAGAGGGCACCCTACAGAAAGGTAGGGATACATCCACTTTGTTTGTAGGAGGATCATCTTCTTCTAGGTCCAAGGCGAAAGCCAAGGGAAAGAAGAAGAAGGCCCCCGCCAAACCAAGGGGCGGTGTTAGTAAGGTGGATACGAAGGGAAAAAGTAAAGCAACAAAGATAGCGGGGAAGCTTGTGGATAAGGAAGAATGCTTCTATTGTCATAAGAAAGGACACTGGAAGAATGATTGCAGGGCCTGGAAGGCCAGAACACAGGAATTGAAGCAGGTTGCAGCTTTAGCTTCAGGTGTGTATGTTATTGAAAACTGTCTTTCAATAAACTCTACTTCCTGGGTATTGGATACCGGATCAGGATCTCATATCTGTAATTCTTTGCAGGCGTTGAGAAACCGTAGGGTTTTGAAGGCAGGTGACATTGTAGGGTGTTTTTCGTCACCCCAGTGAGATGGGAATACGCGCGCGCTTGTCAGGCATACTACAGATTCCCCCTGCCTAGGGTAGGCCGGGGTTTAATGATTGTGGGGATCCGAATCTCCGGCAGCCGCGGACTAAGCTGCCGTTAATTACCCCTCGCCTTTGGGGCGAGGGAACCTCCGATTAACGGGTTAAATTGGTCATGCGAACTCAATGTACAGTGTGCGTGTGTTTTGAAAGGGGGTTTTGGATATATCGGGAGCCACGCAGAGTTTTTACGGGGGTCCCGCTACCCGGATAGCGGGCTGGGGGTCAAGGGGGCTAGCAGCCCCCTTGCGGGGTGCGGGGCAGCGCCCCGTTAGAAATTTTTTTCTAACAGGGACAGTGTCGTGGAGTGCGTGTGTGCACAAATTTGTATACATATGTATATATGTATGCATATATAAGTAAAGGGGAAAAAGACATCCAAAGGATGCGTGGGCCAGCGCCTAGAGCGCTGTGCGCTAAGGTGCTGTGCGCTCAGGCGCGCGCGCGCCACGTGTCGACACGTGGGCAACTTGCGCATGAGCGCTGCGCGCAGGTGCGCAAGCGCACGCGCCACGTGTCGGCATGTAGGCGTTTTGCGCAAGAGCGCTGCGCGCAGCTGCGCAAGCGCGCGCGCTCCACGTGTCGGCACGCGGGCGCTTTGCGCACTTGCGCAAGCGCGCCACGTGTCGGCACGCGGGCGCTTTGCGCACTTGCGCAAGCGCGCTCCACGTGTCGGCACGCGGGCGCTTTGCGCACTTGCGCAAGCGCGCAGGTGCGCAAGCGCGCGCCACGTGTCGGCACGCGGGCGCTTTGCGCACTTGCGCTGCGCGCCGGAGAGGACAAGAGGCTTTTAGCCTAAAAAGATTTCTCTGAAGAGAAATCAAAGAGGAGTTGGACTCCTGAGTGTTTTTCTTCTTTCTTTGGGGTTTAGTGAAAGATGTTCTTCTTCTTCCTCCTGTTGTTTGCTGGATCTTGAAGATCAAGAGATATGGAATTTTAAAAATCACTCCTTTTTGAGATCTAATGGAAGATCTGTGTTCCCCTTGATGGGTTTTGTGGTGAAAAACTAATTTGTTTTATAAAAAGGAGAGTAGAACTCTTGATTTAATTCAAAAGAAAGAAGAAGGTTTTGGAACCTTGAAGAAGGAAGAAAAGATCTCAGATCTAAATTTTTGGAGAGAATGAAAAGTATATGTTTTTTTATTCATCATGTTGCCTTTTATAGGCTTACATATTTGCATATAGCCCCTTGGGCTTCACAAAAATGGCATTTTAGCCATCCCATGGCTCATGTGCCATTTCATTTTTGCACATAAGCCATGGGCTTACAAAATATTGGCTTTATGCCCATTTTGCATACATTCATGTATAAAAAATTACATAAAAATTATTTATTACATGATTTTGTTGTTGGCATGGGGAGGCTGGCCGCGGGCTCGACTTGGGCATGGGCCCGCTTGACCTGGGCTTGGGCCCACCTGGCTTGGGGTTGACCTTGACTTTGACTCGGTCAACGGGGGTGTAAATTTTTACCCCAACAAAGTGCCCCCCATCAATAAATGCACACCGCACATTTGAGTTGTGTGCATGAAATTGATGGATCTTGAAGCTGAACTTCGAGGTGGAACATCATTCCGGAGGCGAAGCATCATCCCGGGGAGCATGATTCCCGAGGATCGGAGCATCATTCCGATTCGCGGAGCATAATTCCAATGTCAGAACATCATTCCGAAGCGCGGAGCATAAATCCAGGGTCGGAGCATCATTCCGATTTGCGGAGCATAATTCCAGAGTTCGGAGCATCTTTCCGAAGAGCGAAGCATGATTCGGAGCATCATTCCGAAGGGTGGAGCATGATTCCAGGGATCGGAGCATCATTCCAGGGTTCGGAGCATCTTTCCGAAGAGCGGAGCATGATTCCAGGATTCGGAGCATCGTTCCGAAGGGCGGAGCATCGTTCCAATTTGCGGAGCATAATTCCAATTGGCGGAGCATAATTCCAATTTGCGGAGCATAATTCCAAGGATCGGAGCATCATTCCGATGAGCGGAACATAATTCCAGGGGATCGGAGCATCATTCCGAAGGGCGGAGCATCATTCCGAAGGGCGGAGCATGATTCCAGAGTTCGGAGCATCTTTCCGAAGTTCGGAGCATCTTTCCGAAGAGCGGCAGACATTCTGACCGAAGCATGATTTTGATGCAGAGGTAGATTCCTAGGCGAAGTATAATTCCGACAAGGAAGGCAGATATTCCGAGGTAAAGCATTGATTTCGACACGGGATACATTCTGAGACGGAGCATGATTCCGGCGCAGAGCTGGTTGGTTGATTTGATTCCGAGGCGAAGCATTGATTTCGACACGGGATACATTCTGAGACGGAGCATGATTCCGGCGCAGAGCTGGTTGGTTGATTTGATTCCGAGGCGAAGCATAATTTCGACAGGGAAGGAAGGTACACCGATGTGAAGCATCATTTCAACACGGGGTGCATTCTGAGACGAAGTATAATTCCGACGCAGAGCTTGCTGGTTGACTTGATTCCGAGGTGGAGCATAATTCCGATGAGGAGGTCGTTGGTTGATTCCGAGCCGAAGCATAATTCCGACAGGGAAGGCAGATACACCGAGGCGAACCATCATTTCGACACGGGGTGCACATTCTGAGACGAAGCATGATTCTGACGCAGAGCTTGCTGGTTGACTTGATTCCGAGGCGGAGCATAATTCCGACGAGGAGGTCGTTGGTTGATTCCGAGCCGAAGCATAATTCCGACAGGGAAGGCAGATACACCGAGGCGAACCATCATTTCGACACGGGGTGCACATTCTGAGACGAAGCATGATTCCGACGCAGAGAAGGTAGATATCCCGAGGCGAAGCATGATTTCGACACAGGGTAAATTCTGGGACAGAGCATGATTCCGCCGTAGAGGTTGTTGGTTTGATCTGATTTGGGTTGACATCAGCATCGCTACACTGGAATATGGTACCAGTAGAGAATCATCATTTGTCATGAGAGGATTTGGGAATTGGGGTTTTTGTTTGGCATCTGCATTGCTGCACTGGAATAATGCCAGGAGCAACTCATCATGTGCCCCGAGAGGATTTGGATTTGGCTTGTTTGGCATCTGCATTGCTGCACTGGAATAATGCTAGGAGCAACTCATCATGTGCCCCAAGAGGATTTGGATTTGGTTTTTTTTTTGTTTGGCATCTGCATTGCTGCACTGGAATAATGCCAGGAGCAACTCATCATTTGCCCCGGGAGGACTTGGGAGAGATTGGGATAGTTTTACGCCCGTGGATTGTATACGGTTTTGCAGGATGTATGATCCAGACCGTAGGGCCATAAAAATTTCGGGACTTTGTTGGCGTCTGCATCGCTACACTGGAATATGGTACCAGGAGCGACTCATCATTCGCCGTTGGGGATTGGGATTTGGAATTTGGTTGGCGTCTGCATCGCTGCACTGGAATATGGTACCAGGAGCGACTCATCATTCGCCACTTGGGGATTAGGGAGCGATGGCTTAGGAGACAGGTTTGGATCCCTATCACCTAAGACTTTTCAATTTTATGGGCCGTGAGGGTCCCATAAAAGCATTTTCTCCCTACGATTCGTAAGGATCCCGCAGGTGTATTTTCTCCTTAAGAGTCGTGAGGACTCCTAAGTGTGTTTTTTTCTTGGTGAGTCGTAAGGATCTCATGAAGGTTTGTTCTCCTCATGCATCGTGAGGACACATGAGTGGGTCTTTCCAATGAAGCATAATTCCAAAGGCGGAGACCAGCCGCGTAACTGGTGATTGCGGTGGGGCATGGGTATGCTGAGAATTATTTAAGCCCGTGGATTGTATACGGTAGTCAATTTGGGGACTGGCCGTAGGGCTGGGAGAACTTTGGAAATTTGAATTTTTGTTTGGCGTCTGCATCGCTGCACTGGAATATGGTACCAGGAGCGACTCATCATTCGCCGCTGTTTTTTTTGTTGTTTTTGTATTTTTTTGTTTTACCGCGATTGCTCCATCATTTCAGCTTTTCTTATCGCGAAGGTCGCGATTGCCCTATCATTTCGGCTATTTATTCGCGGTTGCCCCATCATTTCGGCTTTATTTATTTTTCTTTTATTTACACATTTCTTTTGTTTATTTACATTTTTTTTACATTCCCAGTTTAACGACTTAGAGGTCGACTGTTCCCAGTTTAATGACGTGGCGGTCGATTGTTTTCAGAGAAAGGCAGATGCCTGAGAGAATCGGTTTCACGAAGAACTTCGGTCTCCGTTTGTATGAAATTGGCGGTTGCAGCTTGACTGTTTGTTAGCACGCCTTTGGACAGTTCTATCTCTCTTGCCTTGTATTGCTTTTCGACCCAATCTTTGAAGACGAAGCAGTCCTCAATGGCATGGCCTATCACTCTGTGATAGGGGCAGTATTTGGGGTCGTCGGTCCTATTCGCTTCCTGCGGTCTTTTTGACTCTGGCAGTTGTAGACCGTTCTTCAGGGCTTCTTTGAATATTTTACGGATTTTGTCCCTTCTGAAGGAATAGACCTTATCCAGCTTCTCTTTCAGTGGAGATTCTCCTCCCTCTCCGAACATTGGCTTCCGAGGCTGGTTGGCGCTAGGCCCGCTCATCCTTTGCTTATTTCGGTTAGCCGAAGTGTTAAGAGATTCAGTATCGTCAGAACCTCCGCCTTTGCGATTTTCGTCCTTTCGGTTTCTCTAGGACCTATTGTTATTTTGGGAGTCAGAGGAGGACTCCTGCTTTGATCGTTCCAACATCTGGACTTTTCTGGTCAGCTCTTGGAATGTTTTGAGACCCGCGGTGCATAAAAACGGGGCCATCCAATTGTTGAGATTTCCGACGAGGAGACTGACAGATTGGTCCTGCTCTATCGGCGGTTCGCATTTGACGGAGAGATTGCGCCATCGGGTTATAAAATCCGTGCTGCTTTCGTCGTTCTTGGGCTTGGTCCTTACGAGCTCGGCAATGGTGATCTTATCGCTGACGCTCATGAACCTTTGTCGAAACAAAGATTCCATTTGGACGAAAGTAGTAACGGAGCCATCTGGTATGCTCGCGTACCAGTCGAAAGCAACATCGGTCAAGCTATTAACGAACTGGCGGAGGAGAAGCGCATCATTGCCCCCAGTATTCCCGCATGAGGCTTTGAAGTGGGCGATATGCTGATTCGCATTTCCCGTCCCATCGAATCTTCCGAATTTTGGGATGACATAGCCGCTAGGAAATTCTACCAGATCATACTGAGCAGGATATGGTCTCCCACTACTGCTGACATCTTTTTGCGCTTCGGCTTCGGCCACCAATGTTTTGACTTTGCTGGCAACCAAATCCATGATTTGATCTTGAGTTAGCGGGCTACTGTCATCGGTAGCCAAGACATTTCCTGAGATAGGATGCGATTGACTTTCATGCGGTCCGCCCACCTTTGGATTTGAGGGAACGGGCGTCGGCTGTTTCGAGACACCATTTCCCGGTTCATGAGAGCCCTGCGCCTGATTGGGCGGCTGAGAGGCAAGTTGGGCCGTGAGCTGCATCACGACATTCGTCAAGTCATCGATTTTGGAGTAGAGTTTGGCCATCTCCTTGTCTTTGCTTCTGAGCTTTTTTCGGAGCTCTTGGAGAAGTTGTTGCTCTGCGGTCTTAGGACGGAAAGTTGGCTCATCTTCGCTTTCCGAGCCTGACTCCTCATGAATTGAGGGCTCTCTCTGCCTATCAGCCTCATCGAGAGGGTTTTCATCATCCAGCGGAGGCGGCTGTTCTTGGGAAGTGGCAACCACATTCAAGCCAGATTGGATTTGAGATGTGGTAGCCCCGTCCTTGCTCTTGCTACGCGTGCCCACCACGTAGACAGTGTGGATAACACATTCAGCCATCCCCTCATCTTTGGCGGGGTAACCCTGTTCTTCGAACCTCATAAGGTTTAGCCTGGCAGTAGCCCTAGCCCTTTTGTTGTCTCTATATCTGAGCCTTTTCTCCCTCAGCTTCTCAATTTTGAAGGCTTTTTGGGCATCTGCTACCCGGGAAGCCATTGTGAGTTGATCATAGGGGAGCTTAGAGAAGACACCCGATCGAGCATTTGCCAGGGGCGCCGCTGGAGCTTGCTCGGGACGCGTTGTAGCTTTGTTGGTGTTGGTGGCTTTGCCCCCAGCTGGGGCCATGGAGAGTCGTTCGGAAACGGACTTGCGCTTGGGCTGAGGTGCCCTCGCGACCACCACATTTGGTCTCCTGCCTTTCGAGACCGGTTTGTCTGCCACCGGGGCTTGAGGAGCTGGGATGGTGCCAACTGGTATGAACATAATAGAGCCGAATGGTAGCAGCGGCTCCTCCCATTGTCGCCCGAGAGTGGCCGGAAGGACCGTCCTGGAGTCTATCTTCATCGTGTAGGAGACAGGAGCTGAGTTCATCATCGAAGACATCGTCGGAAGGTGATTGCTTGAAAATCTGCATGAAAAAGCATTATTTTAGTATAAATATAGACATGTAAATTGATTGAGTTCGCATGAACGTTTAACCCGAAATATGGGAGGAGAGATTGGTCCCACCGGGCATGCCAGAATCTGTAGGGTGTTTTTCGTCACCCCAGTGAGATGGGAATACGCGCGCGCTTGTCAGGCGTACTACAGATTCCCCCTGCCTAGGGTAGGCCGGGGTTTAATGATTGTGGGGATCCGAATCTCCGGCAGCCGCGGACTAAGCTGCCGTTAATTACCCCTCGCCTTTGGGGCGAGGGAACCTCCGATTAACGGGTTAAATTGGTCATGCGAACTCAATGTACAGTGTGCGTGTGTTTTGAAAGGGGGTTTTGGATATATCGGGAGCCACGCAGAGTTTTTACGGGGGTCCCGCTACCCGGATAGCGGGCTGGGGGTCAAGGGGGCTAGCAGCCCCCTTGCGGGGTGCGGGGCAGCGCCCCGTTAGAAATTTTTTTCTAACAGGGACAGTGTCGTGGAGTGCGTGTGTGCACAAATTTGTATACATATGTATATATGTATGCATATATAAGTAAAGGGGAAAAAGACATCCAAAGGATGCGTGGGCCAGCGCCTAGAGCGCTGTGCGCTAAGGTGCTGTGCGCTCAGGCGCGCGCGCGCCACGTGTCGACACGTGGGCAACTTGCGCATGAGCGCTGCGCGCAGGTGCGCAAGCGCACGCGCTACGTGTCGGCATGTGGGCGTTTTGCGCAAGAGCGCTGCGCGCAGGTGCGCAAGCGCGCGCGCGCCACGTGTCGGCACGCGGGCGCTTTGCGCACTTGCGCAAGCGCGCCACGTGTCGTCACGCGGGCGCTTTGCGCACTTGCGCAACCGCGCAGGTGCGCAAGCGCGCGCGCCACGTGTCGGCACGCGGGCGCTTTGCGCACTTGCGCAAGCGCGCAGGTGCGCAAGCGCGCGTCACGTGTCGGCACGCGGGCGCTTTGCGCACTTGCGCTGTGCGCCGGAGAGGACAAGAGGCTTTTAGCCTAAAAAGATTTCTCTGAAGAGAAATCAAAGAGGAGTTGGACTCCTGAGTGTTTTTCTTCTTTCTTTGGGGTTTAGTGAAAGATGTTCTTCTTCTTCCTCCTGTTGTTTGCTGGATCTTGAAGATCAAGAGATATGGAATTTTAAAAATCACTCCTTTTTGAGATCTAATGGAAGATCTGTGTTCCCCTTGATGGGTTTTGTGGTGAAAAACTAATTTGTTTTATAAAAAGGAGAGTAGAACTCTTGATTTAATTCAAAAGAAAGAAGAAGGTTTTGGAACCTTGAAGAAGGAAGAAAAGATCTCAGATCTAAATTTTTGGAGAGAATGAAAAGTATATGTTTTTTTATTCATCATGTTGCCTTTTATAGGCTTACATATTTGCATATAGCCCCTTGGGCTTCACAAAAATGGCATTTTAGCCATCCCATGGCTCATGTGCCATTTCATTTTTGCACATAAGCCATGGGCTTACAAAATATTGGCTTTATGCCCATTTTGCATACATTCATGTATAAAAAATTACATAAAAATTATTTATTACATGATTTTGTTGTTGGCATGGGGAGGCTGGCCGCGGGCTCGACTTGGGCATGGGCCCGCTTGACCTGGGCTTGGGCCCACCTGGCTTGGGGTTGACCTTGACTTTGACTCGGTCAATGGGGGTGTAAATTTTTACCCCAACAGACATGACCCTCAGAGTTGCGAACGGAGCTAGCATGGATGCTAAAGCCGTGGGGGACTATCACCTGGGAATGTCAGATGGACATGTTTTGGTTTTGCGTAATTGCTTTTTTGTACCCAACGCAACTTGTAATATCATTTCTGTATCTTTAGTTTCTAAAGAAGGTTATGAATTTGCGTTTGTAAGTAATGTTGTAAACATTCACCTTAATCAAGTTTTGATTGGGTCAGGTACATTGAGTAATGGTATATACGTGTTAAACCAACAACAGATTTTTAATGTCCAGAATACACACAAAAGAAAGTCTCCAGAAATAAATCAGACTTTCTTATGGCATTGTAGACTGGGTCACATCAATGAGAGAAGGTTGACGAAGTTACATACAGAAGGGTATTTGAATGCGTTCGAATATCAGTCGTATGCCACTTGTCAATCCTGTCTCAAAGGAAAGATGACAAAGACTCCGTTTACTGGACATGGAGTAAGAGCAAGCGAGCTCTTGGGACTCGTACACAGTGACGTGTGCGGTCCAATGTCTACACATGCCCGAAGCGGACATTCTTACTTCATTACTTTTACGGATGACTTCTCAAGGTACGGTTATGTCTTCTTAATGAAACATAAGTCCGAGGCCTTTGGAAAATTCCAGGAGTATAAGAATGAAGTAGAGAAACAGACCGGCAAAAGTATTAAGATTCTAAGATCGGATCGAGGTGGAGAATACTTAAGTGCCGAGTTCCTGGACTATTTAAAAGAGAACGGAATTCTCTCTCAGCTTACTCCTCCATACACCCCGCAACATAACGGTGTATCGGAGAGACGGAACCGCACCCTATTGGATATGGTGCGGTCCATGATGAGTAACGCTGAGTTGCCGCGATCATTCTGGGGATATGCGCTAGAATCAGCCGCATACCTTTTGAACCGAGTTCCCACTAAGACTGTGCCTACCACGCCATTTGAGATGTGGTGTGGGAAGAGACCCCATCTTAATCACATTAAGACATGGGGAAGTCCAGCTTTTGTCAAAAAGCAACATGCGGACAAGCTCGAGGCACGCTCAGTACTGTGCAAGTTTGTGGGATATCCAAAGAATTCCAAGGGATATTTCTTCTACTGTGAAGAGGAACAAAAAGTTCTTGTTTCTCGTCATGCCCACTTTCTAGAACACCAGTTCATAGAAAAGGAAATAAGTGGGAGCGCAGTAGAACTGGAAGAAATTCCAGAACCACGGACTATTACTGAAAGTTTAGTGGAACCAGAGGGTTCGGAAGAACAGGACATTCCTACGCCGCTCCGCAGAAGTAGTAGGCAGACTCATCCGCCCGAGAGATACTACGGTTTTCTCATAGACGGGGATAGAGAGGATTGTATCATAGATTATGATGAGCCTACTAGCTTCCAGCAGGCCGTTCAGAGCGTTGACTCAGTGAAATGGCTGGATGCAATGCGGACCGAAATGGAGTCCATGTACACCAACAAGGTATGGACGTTGGACATTGCTCCAGACGGGGTAAAACCCGTAGGATGCAAGTGGATCTTCAAAAGGAAGATTGGTGTAGATGGACAGGTTGAGACCTATAAAGCTAGGCTGGTAGCAAAGGGTTTTCGTCAAAGACCTGGCTTGGACTATGACGAAACCTTCTCTCCAGTAGCCATGCTGAAATCCATTCGGATCCTTCTTGCCATTGCTGCCTTCCACGATTATAAGATTTGGCAAATGGACGTAAAGACAGCTTTTCTAAATGGAAATTTAGAGGAGTGTGTCTATATGGACCAGCCAGAGGGTTTCATTCAGAGTGGGAGCAGCGGAAAGGTGTGCAAGTTGCTTAAGTCCATCTATGGACTAAAGCAGGCATCGCGGAGTTGGAACATCTGCTTTGATGAGACGGTCAAAGAATTTGGCTTTATCAAAAATCCAGATGAACCATGCATCTATAGTAGATTTGTAGCGAGAACTGTAGTATTCCTCGTTTTATACGTGGATGACATTCTCTTAATAGGAAATGACATTCCTATGCTACAATCTGTCAAAGGGTTCTTGTCACACAGGTTCTCCATGAAAGACCTGGGTGATGTCTCGTACATTCTGGGTATCCGGATCTACCGTGACAGATCTAAGAGGATATTAGGACTTTCACAGTCCAGGTACATCGACACCATACTGAAGAGATTCAGTATGGAAGATTCCAAGCGCGGTAACCTACCGGCTTGTCACGGGATCACCCTCTCTAAAGAGATGTCTCCCGAGACTGATTTGGAGAGGGATCGCATGTCTATTATACCCTACGCTTCTGCAGTAGGCTCTATAATGTATGCGATGTTGCGTACCAGACCGGATGTAGCTTATGCACTGAGTGTGGTAAGCCGGTATCAGTCAAACCCTGGGGAGAAACACTGGATAGCGGTAAAGAACATTCTCAAGTATCTGAGAAGGACTAAGGAGATGTTCTTGGTGTATGGCGGAAAAGACCTCCAGATCGAGGCCTTTGCTGACTCCAGCTTCCAGAGTGACAAGGATGATTCCAAGTCCATGTCGGGTTTTGTCTTTACCCTCAATGGAGGGGCGGTGTGTTGGAAGAGTTCCAAACAAGAAACCGTTGCAGACTCGACGATGGAAGCGGAATACATCGCTGCATCTGATGCCGCAAAAGAAGCTGTCTGGATGAGGAAGTTCTTGAAAGAACTTCAGGTGGTTCCGTCCATTGTTGATCCAATACCTCTGTATTGCGACAACAACGGGGCTATAGCTTTAGCGAAGGAACCCAGGTCCCATCAGAGATCCAGGCACATCTTGAGGCGGTATCACCTGATCAGGGAGATCGTGGATCGCCAGGAGATCGAGGTTCGGAGAGTCGCTTCAGAAGACAACACTGCAGATCCATTCACCAAGGCCTTGCCCCAGACTCAGTTCAAGCGGCTGATCGAGATGATAGGTCTTCGATACGCCAGTACATGGCCTTAGTGCAAGTGGGAGATTGTTAGTGTATATGCCCTAGAGGCCATTACTGTATCATACTAGTTTGTATATTACTTAATGGATGCTTGGGATATTCACCTTGTATATACAATCTTGCTCAAAATAGTAGTATGCTACTTGGTTTGTTTCTACTTCAATGTGTACATGTGTTTATTTTTGTATATCGCCTATACACATTAGTGGAGCCCTTAGGATCTTTGCTTGATTACCAGCGATGTGATGGCCGTCACACTAGTGGGGCTGGGTAATCTATAAGCACATCCTTATGCAGGTCCCTGGTCGCAGGACTATCGAGACAGGGCATCGATACTCCGGAATAGACCAGCGCATGCGCTTCTCATCCCAGTGTGGGAGACGGTCTGTCCCACAGCCGTCAGTACGTCGTACTTGAGATAGTATGCGGGTGCTCGTTAGGTTATGGGTACACTGGACAGGACTCGTCGGGAACTGACTAGTTGGTATTATACCTATCGTCAGTTATCAGTTCCCAGGTGACATGAGTACAGCTTAGTCCGCTGACTTGACACTGTCACTTCGCCTCGAGTGTGTTCCCACTGTACTTTGATCACTACCCTACCACGGCTCAAAGGAGTCGTGCAAACAGGTAGTGGTTGGATGCAGTCCCGAAGCACTTGGAGGCAGTGACGGTTAGACAGGATTCGTCTCTCCCGGTATTGGGGGTTGACATCGCGCTGTGTCTAGGAGAGCCATTACACGAGTAGTCCCTGGCCAGGGCAAACGAGATATACTGGTAGGCTTCCAGTGTTATCTCAGGGTGTTTTGGGCTTCGCTCCGGCACGACTTGTACCGCTATTGGGGGACTGACGTTTACCGCCCCCTAGGCCCGCCATGCGATGTATCAGACGAACAGACCGGACTGTACGGAGAATGTCACACTCAGGCTCAGTAGGAGTTCAGATGGGTTTCGCCTCGTCGGTCTTCTTGTCGGCATTACCTGGGGACCGTTACGCACAGCTAGTGCCGCTTGCGGTCTGTGGTTAAACCCACTGCCAGTGTAGTGTCGAGTCTTTAGAGTCCCACACAGAAAGCTTTTCGCCTTTAGGCAAAAGAGTAGAGGTCGCATGGTATTGCGACAGGTCGCATGGTTTTGCGACAGGGTTCGGTCACATCCGTGCACTTGTGCACGTACAGTGTCCGGACAGTTTACACTAGCGGGCTTTGGTTTAAGCCAGATCCTAGCGTACCTTATGGGATTGGATTTATCCAGTTTGCATTCGTGTTCCTCGGAACGCGGATGCGGGTGTGTATGCACAGTTGACAGGGAGGCAGAGGCAGCGGATTCTCATTAGGGTTGTTGATAGTTGACCGTTGACTATTTGACTTTTTGCTCAACCCTAATGAGAATATGATATGTGATTAACTATTATATTAATTAAGTATTATGGTGACTTGGTTGTTGACTTTTGTTGACTTTGTTGACTTTGTTGACTTGTTGACTTTTGTTGACTTGTTGACTTTGTTGACCGGTTGACTAGGCTTGACTAGTTGACCATCATGATAACCATAGCCATCATTTCATGGCAAAGACTTTTACTTGCTTGCTCATTTGTGTAAAATGAGTGCATGATATGATATGGTTATGGTTGCTTCAACCATCACATAAGACTTTTTTGATATGATGAGTTATGATTACTTTGGATTATGAGAGGGTGAGAGACAAAAGACTTGCTCATTCTTTCTTGCTCATTCTCTCTCTTGTTCTTGAGCTCTCCATTTTGCTCCCACCCTCTTGCTCTTGCTCCCTCTCTTTAATCTATGGTTCTCTTGTCTCATGAGTTGAGAATCAAGAACCATAGATAAAATCCCATTCTAATTCTTCTCTACTCATTCTAGTTCACTAGGTTTAGCAAACCAAGTGAACTAGTTTCTTCAAAGAACGAAGAAGGAGCTAAAGGTTGGAGCTTTCAGATGGATCTATCTTCGGCGTACGGAGACGACGAGAAGAAGCCATCGGACCACCATCGGAGCTTGAAGACGAAGGAGTTCAAGACAAGCAAGGTATAACCCCCTAACCGAGTAGCTAGAAACTCATAGTTAGGTTGTTAGATAGATGTTTAACCAAGATCCGGGTTATAGGTCCATGTTACCACCTCCGTAAAAATCGTTTTTTACCAAATTCCGCATTCCCGAAAGTACCGGGAGAGGTAGCATGGACTTACAGTTGTGCAACTGTTCTACCAAGTGTGTTCATATAAGAATAGTCATGTCGGTACTAATGATGTGTACGTGTAGCATGCGAGTCTGTGATTGTGCCACATGGAAATCATTAGTAGTTGTGTAAGTGTTCTACCAAGTGTATTCGTACGAGAATAGTCATAGCAGTACTAATGATGTGTACGTGTAGCATGCGAGTCTATGATTGTGCCACATGGAAATCAATAGTAATTGTGCAAGTATTCTACCAAGTGTGTTCGTACGAGAATAGCAATAAAAATATGAAACATGGTATTGTAAACTAACATACGAAGCATGAATTATAACGACTAAGAATGTTAAACATGGTATCGTAAACTAAATATACGAAGCAAATAAGGAAGAATAGTATAAACGTAGCATAACTAATAAAATGATCATACATGAACGAATAACAATTAAATAAAAGGTAACGTAACGAATAATAAGTAAAGTAAGCACAGCGTAAACGAAATAATAAGTAAAACAAGCATAGCGTAACGAATAATGACTACAGCAAGCATAGCGTAAACTAGTATTGTAAACGGATAAATATTATGAATAATTTAATTATATTTTAAAATAGAACGAAACGTTGTTTGGAAATAAAGAGGCTGGGATATTTTTAAAATAGATATTCATTTGAAATTAGTAGTGCCTCTTTTGCATTATAAGTTTAAAATAGGAAACGAATCTTTTGCATTATAAGTTTAAAGTAGGAAACGAATCTTTTGCATTATAAGTTTAAAATAGGAAACGAATCGTTAGTTTAAAATGAGTATAATTTTAGCATTTAAGATCTCCCAATTAGGATAAATAGCAAGACTCTCCGAGTCAATAATAATAGGTCATATTAGCAAACCATCTCATCTCATCCAGTACGGAATCTCACCTCGTACAATGACAACCAAATACCAAATAATAATCAGTATGGTCCTCTGGTCTACGTACGCAAATACATAGCTCAAATAGTACGGACATCTAATTGCGTACACGCACATAATATTAATCATATATACATATATAAAGCATACGAGTTACAAATTATAGACTAAATATGTAATTATAGACTAATCATATATACATATATAAAGCATACGGGTTACAAATTATAGACTAAATATGTAATTATAGACTAAATATATTAGTTATGTATATAAGTATTCTAACATGGCATTAAAGACTAGGTATATAAGTTACAAATTATACTGAATATTAAGTGTTCAAATATTAAATTATACTGAATATTAAGTGTTCAAACATTGCATTATAAACTATGTATACAGATTATGTATTTATAATAATTAATAAGTATTCACACGAATCGATTTCAGGGGTGTTATACGTCATCGACCCGACTTTCCCTGTAAATATAAATCTACTCACCGAAATGCGGCTTGAGCCAGTCGAACCTTACGATCGCCTTGCCTTTCATCGCCGCCTCAGAGGACTCCGCAATCGACCATAAACACGTAGAGATTACTCGAGAAGGAAAGAAAACAAAATATCATGTAGAAGAGCAAAACAGCTCCATTAAATGAACATAAGACGTTTTATGACCAAGATACATACGTCTGAAGAACAAAACATAGGAGTTAAGCACAAGTTGTAAATGTCTGTCGTCGTCTGCCCAAGAACCCAAAGAAAACTCAGAGAAATAGCAGACGTCTGTATATTCAAGCGTAGACGTCTGACCAAGAAAATGAAACACAAACAGAAAGATTGCAGACATCTGAAGTTTTGAGCTCAGACGTCTGATGATCAAAACTTCAGGTTCGAAAATTGGAAATTTGCAAACACTTTAAAACCAAACTTTTTGCTAAAAACTACTGTCTACTATCCAAAACAAGTTATAATCCACATGAAAACTATATTGGATCTGCAACAACTAATAGATCACTTTAAAAACAAATTTTGAAAAAGTTTAACCCATAAAAATATGATATTTATATAGAAAATATACTTTTTCATGGCAAATCGTCCCTTAAACACTTGGTAAAAGAAGGATTTTTACCTTTTTAAAAGAGAAAGGAAGGACGAGAACCAAGCTTGAGAGGGCTTCAAAGAGCAAGATGAAGACTTCAAATGGATATACTTGAGAGAGCTAAGGTTTGGATGAAAAAACTAAGTTTTGAGTGCGTTAGGAAGTGAGACATGAGGTTTTGGAGTAGTCATAAGCTTGGAAGATGGGGCTGAAAGTGAGATAGAATTTTGAAGGAGGAGAAAAATGAATGGATAAGTGTGCATGCCCTTTCCCCTCCCTTTCTCCCCTTTCCTCCCCGCATGCCTCTACTATTATAATCTCATGTCCATGCCTCCCTCTCTCCCTCCAAGTATTTTCCCATACTTTAATTTTAGAAAAAAGAAAATGTCCATTGTTGCCATGCCAAAATAAGCATTAATTAGGAAAAAGAATTTTGTTGGTTTTATTTTAATAAATGGTATAGATATGTATACTAATACCAAATTATGAAAACCAGAGTCAATAAATACTATCATCTTTATATCATTAATTAAACTCTAAAATAGACCTTTAAAATTTTTGAAATGTTACACTCCCCGAGAAAGGCCATAACAACTCATTTTGAGTTGTGTTGAGGGGGCCCACCCTAAGCAGAAGATCCCACTAATGGTGAACAAGCCTTTTGGCTTGCTCTTGATCCCGTCTAATCAAAGATTTGATCCATTGAGTTAAAATACTTGTTAAGTATTTTAGGGCTATTTAATGGTGAACAAGCCTTTTGGCTTGCTCTTGATCCCGTCTAATCAAAGATTTGATCCATTGGGTTAAAATACTTGTTAAGTATTTTACGGTTAATTTAGGAGTTTAAAATTTAAACTTCACCTACATATATGAATCCAAAACAAACTCAAACCCAAAACCCGATAAAACAAAATACAAGTCAGAAAACCCAACAGCGAGTTGACTCGCCAACTCGTCCACGTCACAACGAGGCAAGCCGGAGAGACGTCGCTTCATTTGCCAAGCCTAGCCATGGCTTACAAACACACACCACCACCACCACCACCCCCTCTCCCAAAAAAAGGCAAATACAACATTCTATCCTACGATTCTTGTTAATTAAATTCTATTATTTCGAACAAATTTATCCGTAAGCAAAACAGATTGATCCTTTGAAAGATAGCTTGAATGTTCATTGGACTTGTTTTTAAATAAAATGATCACACATCACGTGCTTAAGTCATTTGGATATGTGTTTAGTTATTAAAAAAAATTAGTTTGATTCTTGGGCTAATTGTTAAATAATACCCTAATGTTTCACATACTTTGCATTTATATACCTTATTGATTTTTTCGCTGCATTTAAATACCCTAAATTACAAACCATATGAATTTTGCTTAAAATAATGATGTATTTGATGGTCAATTGAAGAGAGCAAAGTATTAACAGTTCGTACTTTAGGGTATATAAGTGCAGCAAAAAGATCAATAAGGTATTTAAGTGCAAAATAGATGAAACATCAGGGTATTATTTCGTAATTAACCCTTTGATTCTTAGAAATTTGATATGATAGTGTTAGCTTAAACAATGGATAACACCTAATTAATGTTGTTATTTTAGTATTACTATTATTATAGATAACCCAAATGGCCCATTAGGGACAACTATTAGGATTAGACAAATGAGCAGGCTAAGTTAAACTTTCAACAATCCAGATCCATGTAGCCCAATGGGCACAACCATTGTAATTGGCCCATTTGCAATATGCCGTCTAGCCTGCAAACAAAGTTTCCATTCTATTTATATTAAAACGAAACTGTGGTTTGGAAACATGTACAATGCGGTTTCGTAAAAATAAGATTTCGCAAAATTTGGGCAGTAATTTTGAAACGAAGGTTTCATAGCTATTTTTTTTTAAAGAAATCAGCAACGATTTCTAATTAACATCCTCTTTTATTAGGGAAAAAGTCAAAGTAAATAAATAGCTTATATGTTACTTTCATTCTTTTCTTCGTTTTCTTGACATAAGGATGGCAAAGGCAGTGATATGAATAAATATTATTTCTTGTTGGATTGAATTGGCCGGTCGAGACAACAAAATCATTGGTGTAACTTTTTACGTTTAGATAGAAAAAATTGCAAAAGAAGAGAGATCATAGATCTATGTGAGAGACAAAATGGGGGAAGGAATCTATGATAGATGAAAAAGGATTATTAGAGTTATGAAGAGAGAATTCTGTATAGGGAAGGGATTAGAAAATAGAGGGAAAGAGAGAGAAAGGTCTAAAAAAAAGAAAGGAGAAATACAGAGCACTAATTTGTTCAGAATGCGGGAGAGAGAAGCAGCAGCTTCAAACATTTCGAAACTCTATTTTTTGGAGCTTAGAAAAATGAAAAATGGGGTTTCGAATCCTCAATACTTCTTAAAGCCACGGTTTGTGAAACTCTATTTTTGTTTCCATGCAGATCTTGCTTATAAATTTTGGAGTTTAGTCTCGCCTTAAAAAAACCATAATTTTGTAAACCGTAGCCAAAAGGAGGCCTTAATACTTTATAGTTCCCTATATACATGTTTTTATTTTTCAAAAAAAATTGTAATGAGAAGTTAAAATGTTAATTTTTTATTGAAAATACAGAAGGAAGGTGAAAGCATGTCGACGCACTTGCTCTCTGCGCCTACACAATTTTGTCTTGCAGGTGATCATAAGCCGATCGACATTACATTACTTTGAAAAATGCATTAGAATAATGTATTAATATGTAATATTTTTATTTGATATTTTCATTAAAAAAAATGAGTTATTCATCGTCCATGATGCAATACACGGTTGTATGAGATTGAAAAAAAAATTAAATTATGTGTTAAAGGATATTAATTTTGTCAATTTTAACCACCGTATATCTCATCATCATTTACGGTGGATAACTAAATCCTATCCAAAAATGTTAAATGAAAATTCCATAGGATACTTGTCCCATTGTGAGTCAATATCCATGCAAAGGCACCCAGCAAACTTCAATTGAAAGGTGCTTATATAGTTTACTTTAGATGATCTTTCAGGTAAATCAACATTTTAAATATATTTTTGTTTGATTCAAACCTTTGGATATATTTGGCGGGTTAATTGCAAATAGACCCCATGTACAATGGAAGATTGAGCACTTACACCCCATGTACAGGCATAATAAGCACTTGGACCCTCTTTGATCACAAAATACCTTCTTAATTTCAATTTTACTCATTTCTTATTCATCTTTTCAACGATATAGAATTCGAAACTCTAACTGAAATTAAGAGTCAAACATATAAAACCATAATCTCTAGCAACAACAACTTGAGAAAACTACACTATAATAAATAAACAATGCTCGTATTGATTTTTATCCCTCCCAAAAATTATGAAAGAAAAAATATTGCATATCATCATATTTTATAATAAAAATTAAGTGAAGCAACTGAACAAAAGCAAAATAACATAGGGATAATACAAGAAAGATTAGAATTGTGATGAATGATAATAGAAGTGTTGTATATGTGTGCCCTAAAAGCCTATATTGTATAGGATGCTAAGGGTATGTATGTACAGAACAATCTTGCTCGATATGATAGTATGATATTTGGTTATCTTAACATAAGTATATGTTTTACTGGTTATTACATATCGCTAGTACATGTTGATAAAACCCGTATGATCTTTGTTTGACTACCAGCGTTATGATGGTGATTATACTTGTGAGGGCTAGGTTGTCCATAAGCACATCCTTAAATGTCCCTGGTCGTGGATGTATTGAGATTGAACATCGATATTCCATAGTAGACTAGTGTATATGTTTTTTGACCCCTATGAGGGATGATAGTTGGTCCCACAGCCATTGATGTATGGCACCAAATATTGTATACAGGTACTAGTAGGTTATGAGTTATACTGGACAGGCTCACCGAGAACTTCTAGATGGTATTATACATATCGTCAGATAGCAGTTCTCTGGTGATATAGATTCAGGGTAGTCTTTAGACCTGACATCATCATTTGTCTCGAGTGTGTTCCCACTGTACTTACATTACTACCTTACAACGGTTTTAAAGAGTCGTGCAAACATGTATTAGTTAGGTACAGTCCTGAACCACTTAGGGGCAGTGAGTGATAGAAGGGATTCGTCTCTCCCGGTATATGGAGTCGATGTCACGCTGTATTCGATTGGTCATCACCATAAGACCTTGGTCAAGGCAGATGAGATTTATTGATAGTGAGATCAGTAGTTTCTCGGGATGGTTTTGAACCACATCGACACAACTTATCAGCTTATTAGGGGTCTGACGTTTTCCAACCTCTAAACTCAATATGCGATACCTTCAGACGAAAAGACCGGATTGTATGGAGATTGTCGTTTTCAGGCTCGGTAAGGATACAGACGAGTTTGCTTGTCGACTTTCTTTTCGTTCAATACCTGGGTGGCTGTTACGTACAGCTAGTGCCACCGGCGTACTTGTAGTTAAACCCACTGTCATAGTATTATCGAGACTTTAAAGTCCCACACGGAAGGTTTTTCCGGCTCAAGCGAAACGATGTAGTGTGCGTATTTTGATACGTACATAGCTTCAATTAAATACGTGTTTTAAGTACACATGCTTTAATCGGGCGTTTTAATAATACAAGCCAGTTTGAAAGATGGACAGATTTTAAATATGAGCTGGTATTGTATATCTTATTTACTCTCTTTCGTTATTCGTATTTTGATATGAATACAGGTATTTATACGAATACGAGTATTTGTATGCATACGGTATTTATATCTTAATACGAATAAAGGTATTCGTGTTTTTATACGAATACGGATGTATATATTTGTAGCATATACTTATGTGTGTGTGTATGAGTTGGTTTCTCTTTTTTTCTCATTTATTCTTTTATCTTTTGAGAATGTTGTGGACTTATGACTCACACTAGTGAGTCACAATTCCACTCATTCATTATAAGAAGGAAAAAAGAATGAAGAAAAAGAGAAGGAGCCATAATCCTATTCTTCTTTCTTTTGAGATTTTCCAAGTTGAGAAAAAAGAAAAAGTGAGAAAGCTAAGAGATTACCACTACTACATATCTTGTGATCAATCCTCGCAAGTTTTGTTTACAAGTTGCTTCACTTTGTGTTCTTATGTGAAGCTAGAACTTGAGTTAGAGTTCCTTCGGGTGAATCATCTTTGACTCGGTGATTTGACATCCAAACTTGTTCTCGGTGGACTAGGAGCCAAGCTAAGTGAGTTTTGAAGACAAAGAACCCGATTACAGAGGTTGTTAACGCTAACCGAGTAGTATAAACTCCTCTGTAGTTAACTAGTTAGTTTAGTATTTGGAATCGATTTTACGCCGTAGTGATTTGTGCTTGCTTAGAAATTTTTCGTTTTGTATTCTTCTTTAACCGCAAATTAGTGGCACGACTTACAAGAAGATCATAGAATTTACAGAGTAGAGTTAATGATTAGTTGTTTTGAGTTGACAAAAAAGGAAGGGGTAAGATAGGAATTAAAGGTATTTTGTAAACAGAAAGGGTATAAATGCTTATTAAGATAATGTAAGGTCATAAACACCCAAGTGCATGAAGTATATATGCAATTAACCCTATTTTGGCCCAATAATTTCTCCTCAAACGGACCCAAGATTGCAAATGGAACAATTATATTATATATTATATATAAAGCTGAATTGGGAGCGTTATCAAGCTTTTCCCCATTTTCTAGGAAATTTATCCTCCACCCCTTTATTTTAAAACTGGTTGCAATTGGTCTCTTCCCTTTAAATGGTGATGGAAATATTTAACCTCTGCCCCCTTATGTTCTAAGAAATTTGCATGCGGCCCATTTTATGTCTATCTACATATAGCCAAAAATATTGAAAAATTAGCTTTGCCCCATTTTTGTTGAAATTTACATTCTAACCTTTCACAATGTATCTTTTGGCCTGTTTACATTTATCTACTCATGGCTGAAGACTAAAATTTGTATTTCAGTTTCTTATATTGTATTAATAATTTTATAGGCATCGTCCAAACTGATATGTATTTTGGAGTGATATGAAGTTGCGGTCAACAGTAGTAAACTCGATGTGGTCCGCCACGTCTCAAAAGGAAAAGATAATTGAATAATATGCCTTTTAGCTGTATTACAATGATGCTCATTGCCAGTTTCATCATGTGATTGCAGTCATGAGATTGTAGTCGGCCTTACGATCATTTCTATCTATATTTTATATGGTTTTTTAAATTAAATCAACCGTGACAGAATCTTCTGAATTTATGATTTTGTTTGGCTAAAGATCAACCTCTCAAACAAATAATCCGTTGCCGATAAATATGTAGGTGACTTAATTATTACTTGAGATACATTCTCATATTAATTATTTTTATTCAAATACATTATCAATATAGATTATAGCATATTATATTCCTTGAATTGTTACAAATTATTCCTTATTTAATTGTCATAAACTAATTATAGCATGTAACTTTCTTTTATATGAATTATTTAAATTCATTGTAGATCAGGAAAAATATCAAATCTTAATCTTTCCAGTATTTTTCACGGGTCCGTGCAAATGCACGGAAGACCTTGCTAGTTGTAATCAATTACATATGACTTTAAAAAATGCAATTTTCGCGACTAATATTTTGCACGTAATTCTGATTTTAAAATGTTTAGGCTTTAGACTACGGTTTTATAAATAACTCTAGAAATTAATGGACGGCTCCTATAAACTTTTATAAACCCCATAAATCAGGATTTTTAAAAGCCACTATTACTTTTATTGTTAGTATTAGGTACCACTCCAATACGAAGATGTGTTGCTCAAAAATCTTTTGCAAGTCAAAGCATTAATTTTGTCATTTCCTTTTTTGCCTTTCTCTTTACTTATATTTATTTCCATATCCTTTTCCGCTGTTCATTTTCAAAAAGCCCATTAATACGAGACCCAAGAACAAAGGAAAACATGTGGGCTATTTGGTTTTTATTTCAGTTTAATTCATTTAGTTAAAAAGTTATTTCTCAAGAATTTCTCATAACTAAAAATAATCAAGTATCTTTACCCTCATTTTTTTTATTTTAATTTTTGAAAAATAGTTCATGATTGAGTTTTTTGCAAAGATTTATCCGGACATCATATATTGAGTATTTTGCAAAGAAAAATGTCCATGATTCCCTTAAAAAAATGTTCATGATTGAGTTATTTCTCAGAGATTTTAATATTTGTATCCACAACAACAACCACTAAGACTTTTATCCTAAGCATACGGGATAGCCTAAAAGCTTTTAATATTTATATCTAAATAATAAAAAATAACTAACAAGATCATTTATCGTTTTTCAAATTTAATAAAAACATATGTATACAGAATAATATTTGTTTATTTTTCTTAAACACAGCAATATATATGTGCGCGTGCGCGCTAAAGGAGGGGTGTACGAACCATGTGCAAAATAAACCTCTCTAATTTGCTGCCACCTAAACGGCGATGGCGTGTCAACTTATTATGGCACGCATAATGCATATAATTAAATTAATAACATATAGAAAAAAGAGATTTGTTAGTTTTTTTAGTTTAAATCATTTTAATTTTTCGTTTGAGAAATATCTTAAATAATTTTAGTTAAGATAATAATGATTTTTAAAATTGATTTAAGATAGCTAACTTATTAAATTTAAAAAAGATAAAAATTGCACGAAAACCCTTTAAAATCTATATTATTTTAACTTACTCATTAAAAAAATTCCCAAATCTTTATCCATGTTAAAATATACAAACGTGCATCACACATGCTAATTACTAATGTGTGTGTCTATATATAGAGAGGGTGGCGATAGGATGAGATGGTGAGATGGGAATTTTAAAGTGACATGGAAAAATTCGACCGTTAAATCGACGATCGGATTTTTGCACCATATTCTACACGTCAAAATATGTATGTGTATAAAAGACTAGACGATATGGAGGCTTCTAAGTCATGCATCAACGGTATGCAATGTATGAACTTTTACGATACTTTAACAACCATTCATTTTGCGACCGTGATATCCATAGCTTAGAAGCGTCTAATTCGTCTAAATTTTTGTACAGATATGTTGATTGACATGTAGAACAAGATGTATGGAGCCGATCGTCGTTTTGATAGATGGATGATAGTCTGATTTTTCCATCTCACTTTAAGAATCCCATCTCATCCTGACGCGACCTGAATCGCGCTAAGATGTTGCCTTCCGTTGATCTGCTGATGCCGGCGATGGGTGACTGAGATTGGATCGGGAGGATGTCGCTCCTGAAGCGTGTGGATCTCAATGGGTTTGAGGTTGTGGTTGCCGAGCTACCTGCAAGGAAGTTCCGGGATGGTTGTACCACCAAGGACCTTCCGACGGTCAAGTTAGACTAGGGATCCGAGCAGAGTAACGACTTAGTGGAGTAAAAATGGCTTACTTGAACCGTGTGAAGAAGGGGTTTATATAGTGATGGCAACAGGCAGGGCAAGCGCAAAAATCACGCCGACAGTTACGCTCCCGACGTCATGCCCGCGTGATGAGCGGGATCTCCCATTAATGGCGAGACATGCTCGTTAATAGGGATCGTGATGGCGTGGAACGTGGGATGTGGCCGGCGGATATATCGCGCATGGCGAGATTCGCAGGATGGAGGTTGCGCCTGTGAGCGGTGCCGTTGGTCGGTCGATGAGACCGAGGAAGATGACCTTGGCGGGAGAGCTTGCGGACGAGCGGGAGAGCCGAGGTATCTTGGTTCTGTGGTAGCCTGGAGACGAGCTGGTAGGCCGAGGAGGCCAATTGTGCAGGGGCTTGGAGGTGAGCCCGCGTTTGCTTGTAGGACGGGCACAGGAGTGGTCTGGTCGGCCACTGTAGGTCCTTTCTTGTGAGCCCCGGGACACGTCATCTGCCATGTGTCATGATCTGGGAGATCACCGATATCGAGCATCATCATTGACTTGGCTGCTGAGGTGCTCGGGGGAAAGGAGTGGGGTGCAACCTCGGAGACAAGGTTTGAGGGAAGCCCCCACTGTAGCATACTGGTGCTCCCTCCGTGGCCCTTAGGGGCCTAACTGGCTTACGCATGTGACACGTCATCCGCCACGTGTCATGATCTAAGGAATTACCGTTATTGAGCATCATCATTAGCCTCTTACTCTCGTTCCGATCTATTCGTGGGTCGGGTCGAGAGTTGACTGCTTCGTTCTTTTTGTGCGGCTTGGTGCTGGTAATTCCTCCTGGTGGATTGTTTGGGGACGACACAGCGTTCTTGTTGTCGCACATCGAGTATAAGTCGAACGAAGGACGAGTGTGGGAAGGTCGGTATCCTCCCTTTTCCAGAGTTGACGCGCTGACTGCGCGTTAAGTATGAGTTTATTCGACGGGCCTTGGATCCGTGTCTTTGTCGGGTAAGAAGCTACCCGCTGAAGATGCTCCAAGAAGGAAGGAACTCGGCGGCCTAACGATGAGGGTTTCAGATCCTCAGCGTCTGATTAGCAGGAGGATGCCCGCTGGGGATGCGCCGAGCAAGAAGAAACTCGGCGGCCTCGCGATGAGGGCTTCAGATCCTCAGCGTCTGATGGGCAGGAGGATACACGCTGGGGATATGCCGAGCAGAAAGGAACTCAGCGGCCTCGCGATGAGGGCTTCAGATCCTCAGCGTCTGATGGTCAGGAGGATGCCCGCTGGGGATGCGCCGAGCAGGAAGGAACTCGGCGGCCTCACGATGAGGGCTTCAGATTCTCAGCGTCTAATGGGCAGGAGGATGCCCGCTAGGGATGCACCGAGCAGGAAGGAACTCGGCGGCCTCGCGATGAGGGCTTCATATCCTCAGCGTCTGATGGGCAGGAGGATGCTCGTTGGGGATGCGCCGAGCAGGAAGGAATTCGGCGGCCTCACGATGAGGGCTTCAGATCCTCAGCGTCTGATGAGCAGGAGGATGCCCGCTGGGGATGCGCCGAGCAGGAAGAAACTCGGCGGCCTCGCGATGAGGGCTTCAGATCCTCAACGTATGATGGGCAGGAGGCTGTCCGCTGGGGATGGACCGAGCAGGAAGAAACTCGGCGGCCTCGCGATGAGGGCTTCGATCCTTAGCGCGGGAGGGGCCGTAAGAGGCCTACTAAAGACGGGCCGAGCAGGGTTATTGCCCGGTGCCTCTTGGCGAGGGCTTTTGATCCCTGGCATCGTGGGGTAAGGAACTAGCAGCCGGGGATAGTCGAGCAGGGTAGCCGCTCGGTTGCCTCTTGATAAGGGCTTCGATCCTTAGCGCGGGAGGGGCCGTAAGAGGCCTACTAAGGACAGGCCGAGCAGGGTTACTTCCCGGTGTCTCTTGGCGAGGACTTTGATCCCTGGCGTCGTGGGGTAAGGAACTACCAGCCGGGGATAGCCGAGCAGGGTAGCCGCTCGGCTGCCTCTTGATGAGGGCTTCGATCCTTAGCACGGGAGGGACCGTAAGAGGCCTACAAAAGACAGGCCGAGCAGGGTTACTGCCCGGTGCCTCTTGGCGAGGGCTTTAATCCCTGGTGTGTTAGGGTAGGGAGCTACCATCCAGGGATAACCGAGCAAGGGCAGGCTCAGTTGCCTTTTGCGAAGGCTTTTGATCCTTAAGGACGGGCCGGGCAGGGTCGCTGCCTGGTGCCTCTTGGCGAGGGTTTTGATCCTTGGTTTGTTGGGGTAGGGATCTACCAGCCAGGGATAACCGAGCTAGGGCGGGCCCGGTTGCCTAATTTGAGGGCTTTTTATCCTTAGCGCGGGAGGGGCCGTAAGAGGCCTACTAAGGATGGCCGAGCAGGGTTGCTGCCCGGTGCCTCTTGGCGAGGGCTTTGATCCATGGCGTTGGGGTAGCGAGCTACCAACCAGGGATAGCCGAGCAGGGTAGCCGCTCGGCTGCCTCTTGGTGGGGGCTTTGATCCCTGGCATTGTGGAGTAGGGGAGCTACCAGCCAGGGATAACCGAGCAGGGTAGCCGCTCGGCTGCCTCTTGGTGAGGGCTTAGATCCTTAGCGCTGGAGGGGCCATGGGAGGCCTGCTAAGGATTGACCGAGCAGTGAAGCTGCTCAGTTGCCTCTTGGCGAGGGCTTTGATCCCTGGCATTATGGGGTAGGGGAGCTACCAGCCAGGGATAGCCGAGCAGGGCAGCCGCTCGGCTGCCTCTTGGTGAGGGCTTAGATCCCTAGCGCTGGAGGGGCCATGGGAGGCCTGCTAAGGATTGACCGAGCAGTGAAGCTGCTCAGTTGCCTCTTGGCGAGGGCTTTGATCCTTGGCGTTGTGGGGTAGGGAGCTACCAGCCAGGGATAGCCGAGCAGGGTAGCCGCTTGGCTTCCTCTTGATGAGGGCTTTGATCCCTGGCGTTGTGGAGTAGGGGAGCTACCAGCCAGGGATAGCCGAGCAGGGTAGCCGCTCGGCTGCCTCTTGGTGAGAGCTTAGATCCTTTGCGCTGGAGGGGCCATGGGAGGCCTGCTAAGGATTGACCGAGCAGTGAAGCTGCTCAGTTGCCTCTTGGCGAGGACTTAGATCCTTAGCGCTGGAGGGGCCATGGGAGTCCTGCTAAGGATTGATCGAGCAATGAAGCTGCTCAGTTCCCTCTTAGAGAGGGCTTTGATCCCTGGCGTTGTAGGGTAGGGGTGCTACCAGCCAGGGATAGCCGAGCAGGGTAGTTGCTCGACTACCTCTTGGTGAGGGCTTAGATCCTTAGCACTGGAGGGGCCATGGGAGGCCTGCTAAGGATTGACCGAGCAGTGAAGATGCTCAGTTGCCTCTTGGCGAGGGATTTGATCTCTGGCGTTGTGGAGTAAGGGAGCTACCGGCCAGGGATAGCCGAGTAGGGTAGCCGCTCGGCTGCCTCTTGGTAAGGGCTTAGATCCTTAGTGCTGGAGGGGCCATGGGAGGCCTGCTAAGGATTGACCAAGCAGTGAAGCTGCTCAGTTGCCTCTTGGTGAGGGCTTTGATGCCTGGCATTGTGGGGTAGGGAGCTACCAGCCAGGGTTAGACGAGCAAGGAAGCCGCTCGGATGCCTCTTCGTGAGGGCTTAGGTGCTTAGCGCTGGAGGGGCCGTAGGAGGCCTGCTAAGGATTGACCGAGCAGTGAAGCTGCTCGGCTGTCTCTTGGCGAGGGCTTTGATCCCTGGCGTTGTGGAGTAGGGGAGCTACCGGCCAGGGATAGCCGAGAAGGGTAGCCACTGTTGGGATTCCTTAGCACCCTACTGGGTTTTCACAGCAACTAGCATGCTAATTTCAAAAAATCTAAGGTGCTAATGAACCCTAATCTAGGATCTAGTAAGAGTAAATAGACAAAATGAAACATGTAATCTACCATTACAAGTAGTGAGCGAGGAATAAAACCTTTGTAGACCGGTGCTTCACTTCCAAAGCTCCGTGTTGACGTCCCTTCGCTGTGATCATGGATCTCCCGAACTCTAGTATGGGTTCCCTCGGAAAAATGAACAAGCTTGCTCGTAGTTTTCGAGGCCGAAGATGATCTAGGTCGAGGAGACTCAATATCAAGCTAACCCTTCACTAGGTCATGAACTTTGTGAGGAGAACACCCTATAATACCCAAGCAAGTGTATAGGATGATGAAATAGGAAGTTGACTCACTTTAGATTTTAGTTTCTCACTCATTTTCACCATTTTTCAAGAAGCTAGAGAGCTAGAGGAAGAAGATGAAGAAGAGCTCAAGAAGAAAATCAAGTGGTGAATTAGGAAACCATGGGTGAGTTAATATCATATATTAAACCCTTGTAGAGACTTAACCATGTGTTAGGATAATGGTTAGGTTAGTAAATATCTTAAGCAAGACAAATTAGTTGACTTAGTCAATGGATTCTACAAGCTTCTCCAAGCTTCATCCATAAACTAATTTCCAACTAATTTGATTAACTTAAAATAAATAAAACCCTCCATTAACATATAACATGGTGTGAGTCTCATACATCCATATTGCATGTGGCATCTAGCATAACACAAACATGTACACAAGTATATATCATATATACACTTAATGCACAATCAAGTGAGAAAACAATCTTAAGTGAGACAATACTAGTTAATGTAAAGTAATATATCAAATATATAATTATACATTAAATCATTAAATCAACAATTTATTTAATGATCCGGTCATATCGCATATAACCGACTAATATCATGTGTATCAATTTATCGAATCAACACTTGATTCGATAACCCGGCTATATCGCATATAACCGACCGATGATACAAATCGCGAGAATAGAATACGGTATCACATACTCATATTAATCTCGGTCCCGCACATATCACATATGTGCTCCTACTCCGTTTCTCTTGAGCCAGGAAACCTCTGTGTAGGACTCTAAAGATTTGTCAATACGCCGGCAGTAGGTGATGATCATATCAAACACCCACAAGCTGCAAGAGGTGTGCTAAATGTAACGGCCACCCAGGTATTGAGCGATCAGAAGATCAACAAGCTCCTGCGAATCCAATCAGTAACACTTACCGTACAGTCCGGTCTCTTCGTCTGATATGTCGCATATCTCGTCTAAGGGTGGTAAAACGTCAGACCCCAGTAAATCGATAAGTCGTGCCGATGTGAGGCTCATAACAGGTCGAGAAACTACTGGTAACACTTACCAGTAAATCTCATAATCAGCCCTAGCCAGGGACTTCATGTTATAGCCAATCGAGCACAACGCAACATCAACTCCCAATACCGGGAGAGACGAATCTCCTCCTATCGCTCATTGTCTCCATGTGACTCGGGACTGTACCAAAAAACCACTATTTTGCACATTCTCTTGAACGTGGTAATGTGGAAATCAAAGTACAGTGGGAATCACACAAGACTCTATGACGATCTCAGGTCGACAGACTAATCTGTACCAGGGTCACCAGAGAACTGCCATCTGACGTGAGGTTAATACCATCTGGAAGTTCTCGGCAAGTCCGTCCAGTGTACCCAGTCTCCACTGGGCACCCGTATATCATCTCTGATGTCAAACACCAATGGATATGGGATCATCCATCGCCCATCTACATGGGTCGAGAAGCTATATGCTAGTCTACTCTGGCATATCGATGCCCCGTCTCGATACACCCACGACTAGGGACATTAAATGATTTACTCACAGACTACCTTTGTCCCACTAGTATGATCTCCATCATAATCTAGGTAGTCAAGTACACATCCCAAGGGCTTTACCAACATGTAACAGAGAGACAATCAGTGTACATGTTAAGATAAAGAGTAACCAGATAGCATACTATCATGTCGAGCAAGAAAGTCCTCCCTATATATGTCCAAGCATCCACTACAATGTACATTTCATGTACAGTAATGGCCTCTAGGGTATACATATAACTAACAATCTCCCACTTGCACTAGGGCCATCATATAGCAGTGGTTGTAGTATCTCATACTCAACCATCCCATAAAATTCTCTCTATGGGAAATGGCCTTTGTGAGTGGATTCGCCGTGTTGTCCTCTGAGTCTACTCTCCTAACCTCGATCCTTTGGAGATCAACCATCTCCATGATCAGGTGATACTGTCTTAGAATATGTCTGGGTCACTGATGGGACGGGGGTTCCTAGGCGTAAGCCACAACTCCATTGTCACACAATGGTAGGAACGAAGTTCATCTCATGAACTAATATACACCTAGACTACCTCTTTGGTAGCATCTTTGGTAGCGATGTATGCAGCCATTATCGTCTAGTTTACCACAGTATCTAGTTTGGAACTCTTCCAACATACTGTCCCTCCACTGAGGGTAAAGACAATGTCTGTGACTGATATTCAGTCGACCTTACCACCATGGAAGCTATCCAGTGATTCTCCCCAGGATCGATTGATACCATCTCACTACACCTAGTGAGAATCCTAACATCCACTTAAATCTATCTCATAGATCCAAAACCCAGGATTTAGGAGGTATCACCTTGATCCTATATGGAGAATCCTTGTAATAAGAGGAGATTGACCGAGTGTAGCATAGGAAACACCTTTCCTATCAAGAGTATGTCATCCACGTACAATACGAGGATCACCACCATACTCCCTACTATCTTTTTGTATATACAAGGTTCATCTACTATTTTGATGAAGTCAAACGCTTTGACTACCTCATCAAAACAGATGTTCCAACTCTGCGATACCTGCTTTAACCTGTAAAGCAATCTTCCACACGTTTCCGCTGCTCCCACTGTCTACGAAGCCCTCTGGCTGTGTACTTATAGATGCTCTCTTCTAAATCAATATTTAGAAAAGCAGTCATGACACCCAACCACCAGATATCGTAGTCATGGTATGTAGCAATGGCAAGTAGGATCCGGATGGACTTAGGCATAGGCACTGGAGAAAAGGTTTCATCATAATCCACACCTGGTCAATGACGAGTTCCTTTTACAACAAGTCTAGCTTTGAAAGTCTCAACTTTTCCATCTACACCAAGTAATCTTCTCAAGATATACTTGCTCCTGATGGGAATTTAACCCTTCAGATAAAGCAACCAAAGTCCATACTTTGTTGGTGTATATGGATTCCATCTCAGATCTCTTAGCATCCAGCCATTCTTACAGAGTCCCCACTCTTGATGGCCTGCTCGAAACTAGTTGGGTCATCATCTCATGATGCAATCCTCGCTCCCACTGTCATTGAGAAAACTGAAGTATCTCTCAGGCGGATGAGGAACCCTACCAGATCGGCGGAGAGGCTGAGGTTCGTCGGAAACTATTGAATCGTTCGGTTCTACCAAATCATCAGCTGTAGTTTGTATAGCCGGAACTCCTTCCAGTTCTACCTTACGACCACAAATTTCTTTCCAAAATAAATTCCTTTTTCTAAAAAGGTGGCATGCCGAAAAATAAAATACCTTTTGTTCCTCGGTGTGGTAGAAAATATTCCCTTGCGAAAGCTTGAGATATCCAACAAACTTCCACAGAACTGACATTGCCTCGAGCTTGTTCGGATTTTGCTTTTGACATAGGCCGGACAACCCCAAATCTTAACTTACTTAAGACATGGGCTCTTCCCATACCATATCTCATATGGAGTGGTAGGCACCTGATTTAGTTGGAACCCTATTCAATTGGTATGCAGCTTCATAAGTGCATAACCCCAAAAGGAAATAGGCTATTCAGTATTACTCATCATAGAGCGCACCATATCTAATAGGGTGTGATTTCTCCACCCGATATACCGATGTGTTGTGGTGTATACGGAGGAGTAATGCTGAGAGAGAATCTCATTCTCCTTTAGAATAGTCCAGGATCTCCGTGCTCAAGTATTCTACTTCCTGATCTCATCATAGGACATAATACTTATACCCATTTTGGTTCTCTACTTTTGACTTATATTCTTTGAATTTCTCAAATGTTTCAGACTTGTGTTTCAACAGGAACATATGTCCGAATCTTGAGAGATTATCAGTGAATGTAATGAAGTACAAAGAACCGGTCCTGGCATATGTAGATAGGGGACTTACATACATCATCAAGTATCAATCCAAGAGTTCATTAACTCTTTCTCTGTTTCCAGTAAACGGAGCTATGGTCATCTTATCTTTGTGACATGACTGGCAAGTTTCACAAGATGTAAATTCAAACTGATTTAAATATGTATCTTAATGTAACTTAGCTAGTATGGTCGCATTGATATGACCTAGTCTACAATACCTCAAGAAGGATTCGTTCATTTCTGAACACTTCCTCTTGTGTGTGTTCTGTACGTTGAGAACTGTAGTTTGATTTAGAACGTATATACTTTTAGATAACGTGCCTGAACCGATCAACTCTTGATATAGGAAATGTTCAAAATATTATCCAACAATACAAAATTATATCCTTCTTTACTAAATAAAGAGACTGATATGATGTTGTATATCAGGTTCGGTAACTAATAACATTCGTTCAGAATCAATGTACTTGATAATACAGGGAGATAACCGCCAACACTTTGGCTGCAACAATTGCAACGTTTCCAATTTTCGAAACTTTATCACCCGTTCTCAGTTCTCTACCTATATGTAGCCCATGTAATAGATTACATTTGTGGGATCCTGATCCGGTATCTCATACCCAGGACGTAGAGGATACTGAGAAACAATTCTCTATAATGAACACACCCGAAAACGATGCAACATCATGCACTTTCTTCATTTGGGCGGCACGGGAATCCTGGTAATCCCCTATTTCCTGCTCGGTCTTATAACAATTATAAGTTGGAGCGGGACCAACGTTCCCCAGCTCAGTATAACAAGCGGGTTCGGTCAATACATCCATATTATTATCTTGATTAAGGCGTAACATAGTTGCTGCCTGGAGAAAGAGAAGAAAACACTCAGCGTATGCTCTTGTAAGATCAGATTGGTTATTATTTTATCTAATCAGGATGGCTCCCACTGTTTTTATCAAATCTTCCTTCAAACCCTAAAAGGAAAGACTAGCTAGGATTAATTACACTCTACAAGTTCACCAATCTTTCAGCCAGGCCAGTGCCGGTACTTTGAGGAAGGTTCCCCGTGCTTTCGCACGGACCTAATTAAAATAAACCTCGTTTTCCCAGGGGCGTAACCCCGTTGACACCTTCTAGACACCTACTTGATCGGCTAATTGTAATGTGCAAAACTCTCCTTGGAGTAACTCTTACTCTCTGTGAGTATCGGGATCCAACTATCTCATAGAAGGTATGCAATCTCATTGCAAATTTCAACACTTGAAATTCCCGATAATATTTTGCCCCTAGCATCCTATGACCTTGATGGAGGTCAACAAACCATAGGCTACTAGTCAAGTTCAACCCGTACATTTCATGATTGAATTAAACCCATCCGCACGACCCTTGACGGAGGTCAACAAGGTCGCACGACTGCCCTAACTCAATCGCATCATATGCTTTTGCAGATAAGCATAAATAGCTACCGCACACTACGCCTTGACAGAGGTCAACAAACGTAGCACGAATACTATGAAGTAATTATTTGAAATGACGGAGGGCTACGCCAGGTTTTTAAGAAAACCTTTTGCGTAATGAACTTAATATCGTTGTAGAATCGAGTGATTTTGAAAAGGAGTGTTTTTGAGGCCTTTACTAGTTTTGCTAAAGAGGTCACTCCCGGTGAAGGGATCTCGGCTCTTTCCTTATCGAATAAGGTGCAGGATATTTCACAAATACCACTATGGAAAGAAAAAAACTATAAAAGCAATTAAAAGACAAACCGAGTTTTTAGTATCTGCTAGTTTCGCTAAAGAGGTCACTCCCGGTGAAGAGATCTCGGCTCTTTCCTTATCGAATAAGGTGCTGGATATTCTACAAGGAATACCGCTATGCAAAGCAAGAACTAGAGCTACCAGTTTTTAAAACAAGTTTCTACAACATCTTTAGGTTTCTTTTCTTTCATTAATCTCATTAATGAATGTCCCATCATTTTAAGTACATAAACATCACAGATAAATACAACGCACGCTTATGCCATCCGCATTCGCCTCGATGTCCCATCATGCACCGTTAGGTTAGGTAACTAACGGCAGAGCGGGGCAGGGCTAGCGTGGGTGAAAAATATAAGCAACGTCTATATAATATATCATATATACTATATATGGTATCTATCTCGACATATCAAATTATCACATCACAGATATCGCAGCAGAAAACAATATATGAAATATTGGATATACTAGGATTTTTGGGTTTTATATTAAGCCTGTATAAAACAAGGATTCCACGGTCGTGATGAATAGCCAAACCCACATCCCTAGACCCCAAGAAACCTTACCAATTCTAGAGTTAGGAGACCCGGACTCGACGCCTCGAGATGGTCTCCCACTGGACTCTAGAATCCGGTTACTTGTGCTCCTCTCCTTGGGTCTATCCTAATACGGAAAAGTAAATAATATACATCAACGGTGACATCTTCCTCAACCCGGAAGTGCCCCAATAAAAGAATATTACATACATGTTTTTACATGAATGAAAATGAAAAACTCTCATTGTTCCCCACCGAAAGATGCGGAGAGACGCGATAAACGCCTCACCTGAATTTCGGGACAGATGCTAATTGGTGTTATCCATCCACCTATCCGAAGATGCCAAGTTGATTTATGGCACCATGTATCGAATGTTTAAACGGATGCGACCGATGTAGCAGACTTCGTCAGATTCCCTCTCGTTTGAGGGGTTTTTGATTGTAGGGACGCTCTTCCCTGCAGGCGCAAGCCCCTGCAGTTAATTACGCTACCGCATCGCGGTAACAACTTTCTCCTTCTCCAGATGGTCACTTCGTGTCGTGTGTGTGTTTGTTTTGTTTTTGGTTGCCCGTGGATTGTATACGGAGACTAATTTATGTTGTCGCCCGTAGGGCATGGATTAGTCCAAATCCGTATCTTCTTAGATTTGGGTTTGAGGGTTGGGTTTAAGGATACGTTAGCCTCATTTGGGACTAAGATCAACTTAAACGTATGTTAAGGATACATTGGTCTAATTTTAGACTAAGATCAACTTAACGAGATCGTTTAGATCCAACAAAAGAGCATTTGGACTCTATTGTTTTGTTTAGGGACATTGCGGTCGATTAGTTTAAGGACGTCACGGTCCAAGGTTAAGGACATCATAGTCCGTGAGTTTAAAGACCCCACAGTCAAGGTTAAGGACATCATAGTCCGTGAGTTTAAAGACCCCACAGTCAAGGTTAAGGACGTCATATTCTGTGAGTTTAAAGACCTCACAGTCAAGGTTAAGGACGTCATAGTCCGTGAGTTTAAAGACCTCACAGTCAAGGTTAAGGACTGTTCCCCTCCGAATGACACGGCGGAGACGCGATAAACATCTTGCCTGAAATTCGGGGTAGATGCTATTTGGTTTTATCCATCCACCTCTCCGAAGATGCCAAGTTGATTTATGGCACCGTGTATCGGAGGTTTAGACGGATGCGGCCGATGTAGCAGACTTCGTCAGATTCCCCCTCGCTTAAGGGGTTTTTGATTGTGGGGACGCTCTTCCCTGCAGGCGCAAGCCCCTGCAGTTAATTACGCTACCGCATCACGGTAGCAACTTTCTCCTTCTCCTGATGTTCACTTCGTGTCGTGGGTGTTTGTTTTGTTTGTGGTTGCCCGTGGATTGTATACGGAGACTAATTTATGTCGTCGCCCGTAGGACGCGGATTAGTCCAAATCCGTATTTTCTTAGATTTGGATTTGGTGTTTTCGTTTAAGAATACGTTAGCCCTGTTTAAGGCTAAGATCAACTTAAACTTTTGTTAAGGATACGTTAGCCTAATCTCCAGACTAAGATCAACTTAACGGGATCGTTTGGATCCGACGAGAGAGCAATTGGCTCTATTGTTTAGTTTAATGACGTTGCGGTCGATTTCCAGTTTAGGGACATGGTGGTCCATCATTCCCATTTAGGGACGAACATTAGTTTAAGGACATTTCGGTCCAACGTTCCTATTTTGGGATGAATATTAGTTTAAGGACCCCGCAGTCCGTATCGATGTGTGGTTGTCGGGACCCGTCACCTCTCTGACGTCGTTGAAGGATTACAACGATATGTGTCAGAGGAGTTCAGAGATGTACCTTTGAACCGGGTGTAAATTAATTTAAGAGAGCAGTCGTGCTCAGTCAATTTTAATTTGAGGACTTACGGCCATGATTGGGCTAAGTCCAGTTGAAGATATTCAACGTTTTTATCTTTGGCCTATTAGGCCTGTGTTAGGGCTTTGCCCCTGTTTAATAATGCACTGCATTTTATTCTGGCCTGCTAGGCCCTTTTGATTTGGGCTCTGTCCCTTTTAAATGATGCACAACATCTGTTTTTGTTTGGGCTATACCCTTTTTAAAATAATGCATTGCATTTTATTAGGCATGTTAGGCCTTTTTTATTTGGGCTTGGCCCTTTTGTAAATAATGCAGTGCATTAATCAAACCGACAGTGGCCATGTGGCCTGTCAGGCGCTTTGCGCCAATTATGGAGCGCAAGCGCATATGGAGGTGACACGTGTCATGCTCGGGTGAGCGCAAGCGCAACAGCGCAGTGCGCTGCGCCAGTGCGCTGCTGACACGTGGCGCGTTCTGGTGAGTTGCGCCAACTTCAGAGAGCAATGCTCTATCTTAAAAGTGCACAGCACAAGTGGTCTTGGAGCTGACACGTGGCGCTATCTGGTGGCTTGCGCCAACCCAGGAGCGCAATAGTGCAAATTTTTGCAAGTGCAAGGCACTCTTCAATAACTTGATCCAATTTTGGATTCAAGAAAAGAATCTTTAAGATTCCAGAACCAATGGTTCATAAAAAAGTGCAAGGCACTGTTATTATTATTTTATTTATTGAAGATCATTGATCTTGTTCTTAGATCAATGATCTATTCAAAAGAAATTCTTCTTTTATAAAGGTTATTTACCTTTCTCTCTTTTTTGAGTTTCTTCTCAGAGTTCTTTAGAGTTCTCTCTCTGTTTCTTGAGTCAATCTATTCTCTGTGTTGTTGATGATGATCTCGATGTTCATAATGATTGAATTGGGGTCTAGGGGCCTTTATATAGTGCCCATCAATTTGTTAAATTTGTTAAAAAGATTATTCTCTGAGTGATTTGGGTAATTTTCCCCACCGTTGGATCTTTAATCCAAGGGCTTCTGTTTTACAGAAGACAATCTTCTTGTTTTAACAAGAACAGAAAGATCTTACTGGGATTTTAATTCTGTTTGGCGCAGATGCACCAGCGCCTGACACGTGTCGCGCAGCGTAGAGCGCAGCGCAACTGCGCTGCCACGTGGCGCAGAGCGCAACGCAACTGAAGCGTTGCTTCCTTTATTATTATTTGAATTTCTTTTAAAACAGAGCCTTGTTCTGATTGGGGGAAACAGAAGCATTGCTTCATTTCCCGTCTTGGGATTTGAACAGAGCTTTGCTCTGAAAAGGAGATTTTCTCCTTTATTATGATTATTATTTATTTATTTATTTATTTTTTCTTTTATTGTTATTATTTTATAAGGAGCGGATTTTGAGCCAAGATTTTGGCGGGAACAAGGACGTCATAGTCCGTGAGTTTAAAGACCTCACAGTCAAGGTTAAGGACGTCATAGTCCGTGAGTTTCCGTAGAATGTTTGGTTGTCGGGACCCGTCACATCTCTGAAGACGTTGAAGGATTACAGCGACAAATATCAGAGGAGTAAAGAGATGTACCCTCGAACCGGCGTGAGTTGGGTTGAAAGATCTGTAGTCCAATTTGGGACTAAGATCTTTTAAAATATTCATGAGCAGATGGGCTCAATTAATATGAGTTGAGGACTTATGGCCAACCTTGGGCTAAGTCCAATAAATGTTTAACATTTTATCGTGGGCTGTTGAGCCTTTATTTGGGCTTGGCCCTTTTAATAATGCTAAGCATTGACTTGCATTCTGACAATGTTTTGTCTTTTATTGAATGCTGGGCATTCATCAGAGCTCTGGGCTTATTAAAGAATGATTTACGTTCTGTCAGCGCAATACGTGGCGCGCTAGGCGCTTTACGCCAGTCAAAGAGCGCAGTGCGCTTCTGCCGCGTGGTGCACATGTAAGGGACACGTGTCGCGCCCAGATGATGAGCGCATGATGCCAATTTATGAGCGCTGAGCGCTAGTCCATGAGCGCGTTGTGCTTTCAGTTTAGTGGCGCACACGTGAGTGACACATGGTGCGCTTGGCGCTGAGCGCCAGCCTATGAGCGCAGTGCGCTATTTCAGAAGCGCGAAGCGCAAGTTGTCAATTGGTGCATACGTGGTTGACACGTGGCGCATTTGGAGCTGAGCGCCAGTCCAGAGAGCACAGAAGCGCAGTTCAAGAGCGCAAGGCGCATTTCAAGAGCGCAAAGCGCATCTGGTCAATTTTATGATCTGGGAACAAATTTATGTTCATTTAAAAGAGACTTTGTCTTAAGATCTAAGAACAACAGTTCTTATTTTGCAGGAGAGATTTCCAATCTCTTATGTTGATGAAAAGGCTTTGCCTTTATAGATCCATGACCTGTGAGAAGAATTATGTTCTTCTTTTATTTTATGATGAGATCTTTTGATCTCTTTGTGAAAGACTTTTTGTCTTGTAGATCTATGATCTTTTTCAAAGAAATGAATTTTTCTTTTTATGAGATGATTTCATCTCTGTGTTCATCATCCTTCATCTTTACCTTGAAGAAATATCTTCTTGCAAGTGCTTGCTCTTTATCTTTGAATTTCTCAAAGTTTAGGGGGGGTTTTCTCTCTATCCGACTTGAAGTCTTGGGGACTTTATATAGGGCAAGCTGATTTGTTGAATCAGTTAAAGAGATCTTTCTCTGATTGATTTGGGGATATTTCCCCACCATTGAATCTTTGATCCTAGGGCTTTTGTTTTACAGAAGGCAATCTTCTTGTTTCTTAACAAGATTGAAAAAATCTTTCCATAACAGAAGTTTAATTCTGCTTAATTAATGATTTATCATTATTATTAGATCATTTTGATCTAACGGTGGGGAGTTTTTTTAATTCCAGCGCTAGCACACCCGTGCTTTGCACGTGGTGCGCTGCTCGGAGCGCAGCGCACATTGCGCTAGCGCACCTGTGTTTGACACGTGGTGCGCTGCTCGGAGCGCAGCGCACCCTGCTCTAGCGCACCCGTGTTTGACACGTGGCGCGCTGCTTAGAGCGCAGCGCGCCTAGCGCTAGCGCACACATGGTGCGCTACCTAGGGCGCAGCGTACTTGGCGCTGCATCTGAAGCGTTGCTTCAATTTTTTTGAAATTTGAATTTCAATCAAAGCTTTGCTCTGATTGGGGGAAACAAATGCTCCCCCACCGTTGCGCTCACGTGGCCCACATATGAGTGCAGCGGTGGCAGTATCTGCGCCCTTGGATCAACTCAAAAGTTGAAGAGGCATTTCAATGCCTATAAATAGGACCTTGGGTCTTTTAGATGATTTTGTTCATCTTCTTACTTATTTTCTGAGAATTTTATTCTCTCATAGAGCATAACTCTCCAACTTAAGAATTTTCTTAAAGACAAAAACTTTGTCAAAATTTAGGTAAAGATTAAATCTTTTAATAGTTTAGGGTTTTACCCATTAACAGTGCCTTGCTCTTTATAGATCTTTGATCTAAAGAAAACCCTTTTAGGGTTTCATTAACAGAGCTTTTGCTCTCTTCTAATCGTGAAGAACTCTTAAAAGTTTGTTCATGGATCTTGAAGATCTTAGAATTTTAATTCATATATAAAAAATTGATTTCAATTTTTCTGTTGGGTTTTTCCATCATTTTTACAGAGCCAGGCTCTTGTGGAATTTTTATTCCTTCATGATCAGAGTTTGACAAGTGTCACTCTGTCACAGAGTACTGCTCTCAAAGGGAGATTTACTCCTCTGCCCGAGAGATCTCTCATTTAATGAGAATTTCTTTTGAGGATTTTCTCACTTAATGACAGCCTCATCAAATGATGAGGCTGTTTTGTTAATTATGAATTGTCATCTAAATTTTGTGGGCCCCCTTTTGTCCCTTTTCTACTGCATTGCAGTGCGGTACAAATTCTAAGGTACCGAGTGTCAGAATTTAAATTAAATTATCGCATTGACAGTTGACTTTTGTCCTTTTTAAGTAGGAAACATGTCTTTTGACACTTCATTTCCGTTCATTCGCTCCGAAGGTGGATTTCCTGAAGCGCCCGTAGACCAGGAGGTTATTGCGTTGACCAGAGACCATGACCCGGAACACAAGAATCTTCAATTATGGGGAACATGGTATAACCAGATCATTATGGGTCGACGCAGTTTCTCTTGCGCAATACCTTCAGAGGCCATTTTGGCGATTCACTATGCTGACCCACCCCCAGTGAACTATGCTGTGGAGGTGGTTAATTGGACTTCGGAGGGTCTCCTTCAGCCTTCTATGGCTGCGATTCCTATGCAGCCGCCGGAGGCTTTGGACACACTAGGGCGGCGCATATGTCAGGGTGAGTCGCGCCCTTGGAGACAACCCTACAACATCGGGCTAACTCCCCGTCACCCGGCCGGATACTTGCAGTGGGCCCGGTATATCTTATCGGCAAAGAAATCGCAGCTGCTGAAGCTTGGCTTATACCCTGCGGTCTACGCTTCCTTGTTCCAGTATTCTGCACCTCCCACATGGTGGATCAAGACATTTTTAGAGCAGTGGAACATTCCGACTCATACCTTCCTCCTATTGGATAGAGAGGTCTCTATTTTCTTGGAAGAATTTGCTGAGGTTTATGGTTTACCAGTTAGGGGGGAGCACTACGAGGAGCTGCTTCCTCCGGATGAATATGTTTTTTCCACCAAGCCAGTGGTGATGGGCCTTACCCCAGAGAACGCCATTCAACACCAGTTCCCAAGTCTGATAAAGGTGTTGAACATGTATGAGAGCCTCTTTCTTGAATCCGGAGGCCGGGGGGTCAGCTTTGCGGACTTCATTGCACGTTTTCTTCGCCCAGAAATTTTGTCACGACAAGACGAAAAGTTTGCTAAACTTGATGATCCTTTCGGCTTTGGCTTGGACCGTCGGCCAATACTGGAAGCTGATCAAAAGGGTTTCTTTCTTCCTGACGTCGCGATCGTCCTCCTGTCAGAAATCGCCGCTCCGGGCATTGATGAGGAAGCGTTCTTTCTCGGGTTTCTCAGTTTATGGTTAAGCTGGTTCGCGCTTCTTATGCATCCTCGTTACATGAGGCCTTCTGTCTTCTACCCCGCACATCGCATGGTTGCCGGAATACAAATGGCCATCGGGATCGCCGGGTTAGCCCACCAATATCACGACCTCAGCTTAGCAGAAGATACCACTGAACCAGGGGTGCATCCTGCCAACTTCCCAATGCATTACTTCACTTCATGGATGTAGATGCACGTGCTTGGGGTCTTTGGCATCCACAAAAGACCTTCTTTTTACGACAGATGCAAGTTTCCTCGGATAATGCGGCTGGTTGACGCCTCCATCGTGAGTCCGTCACCGCGGGAAGCTAGGGGCTTGCTCCTTCGTCCACGCACGGTTGGAGCTGGTATGTCTTTCACAGACAAAGTCTTGACCATCGGACAGGAAACTTCAAAAGCGGTGCTGCCACTGCAAGACATCTGTAAAGACGGGGCCTTCGTGTTGAAAGCCCGGGAGATTCTTCATTTGTACTCCATCAGGCCGAGCTTTCTCGTATTCAGGAAAAATGATGCGGCATTATTCATGAGATACAACCCGCTTCGTTTCGCCCAGCAGTTGAGTTACAATCAGGGCGTCCCACTTGAGGCCTTTTTGGCAGAACCTGCTGCTACCGAAGAGGGAAATGCGGAGCGCGCTGCATCATTTTATGTGCCTGAATACGGGGTCTCACTTCTTTATCAGCGAACCGAGCTGTGTCCCGAAGGCCCTTAATGTACACGTGGCCTGGTACCAACATTCAATGGGCGCCGTTATCAGGGAAGAGAAGCGGCTGCTGCTCGATCGCAAAGGTGCACCCCCTGCTGGTGATCGAAACGTCCCTTTGAAGCGACGAACTATTATCCCACCTCCGCTAAGAGAAGCTATCGTGATTGAATTCCCGCACGACATGCTCGAGCTGCCGATACCCCGGGCTCCTGTAGAAAAGGTGACTGTGGCCTCCCTTGATTCTGGCGTGGGTTCAGATATTGGGACTCGTCGCCCCAAGGTGCCCGCTAAACGTAAATTTGTGCTTGCGGCGATTGGAGCTCGCTCGCAGAAGAGGAAGAAGAAGTCGATCCTCTCTGCCGACGTTGTATTTGGTCGGGAGCCTCTTGCTCCTTATAGTGAAGGCTTGGGCGAATATGGCACCAACGAGGGTCTATTCGTAGCGCCGGACGATACCGACCTCGAGGCTGCTATTGCAGCTTCTGTGCGATCAGCAAACCACAAAGCGGGACCGGCCATCCTCGCGCAATCAAGTAAATATCAGCCGTACTTTTTGTCATTGCATTATATCTTTATTATCATGTTTTGACTGACACTTTTCCTTTTTTAACAGGCATTTCCACTGAAGAGGCTCTAGCAGCTTCCCTCAAGACTTTCGAGGAGGAGGAGGAGAGGATTCGCGCTTCGTTGGGAGTTGGTATATCTCGGCTCATTGCATCTTCATTCTCCTTTCTTATGGACAATCTGACCCCCTCCTTATCTTATCACAGGGACTATAATGCCAATCCCGCGAGGTGATGCGGAGATGCTTCCCGGGCCAGCCATCGAAGTCCCGGCCTCCTCAGCACTGCCGAAAGAGGCATTACTCAAACGACCGATGACGGATGCCATAACGGCTCCAGAGGTAACCCTTGGCGCGGACGATGACGTCCTATTGATGGAGGCTTCTAGAAGATCCGCTCTCACGGCCCGAGCGGAAAGAAAGCGTAGAATGCTCGCGGCAAGGGAGCGTAGAGCCGCCTTGGCCGCGGGTGCAGGTTCGAGCACCGTTACCCCTGCCCCTACTCCTTCAGAGGATGCTCCGGCTGCCTTGTCCACCGCCCATAGACAAGCAACACGTGTTGCTCGGAAAGAAATCGGAAAATCGATTCAAGGTAACGTGACGTTGGGTTCTTCTGTCAAAGTTTTAAGTTTTAGGTTCTCATATATCCTATCTTGCAGGGCCAAGTCTTGCCGAGGAGGTGGTGGGTGTCGTGGAGGCAACCACCGAGCCTGAGGTAGTGGCAGGTGAGACAACCACGATCGCTGAGCCCAAGGTAGCGGTAGGTGAGATGGCTACAATTGCCGAGCCCGAGGTAGCCACTCTTTCTCAAGAGTCGGGCACTGCTCCAATCGTCGCTCTTTCTCCTTGCGGCTCCTTGCCGTTGCTGGGCGCTGCGAGCGTCACGACGATTCTCGTGGAATCGGGGGATGAGGCTACGGGTGGCGAGGCCATTCCGATGGAGAGGGTGAAGCATTTGCTGCCTCCAGTGACGCCCTTGTCGCGGTCTCGACCGGCGACTCACCAGGTAAATTTTGGGTCATTACTTTCCCCTTTATTCTGCAATCCCTTTTAATTTCTTTTTGCTAACGTTTCTCTTATTTCTAATGCAGGTGTGATGAGCGTTGGGGTTGTGTCACCCGAGGAAGCATCTACAGTCGCTGCCTTAACGGTGACCGCTCCTCTACCTTCTCTCGTACCATCTCAAATGCTGGAAGGTGCGGATTTGTGACCCATCAGTTTCATTGTAGGCTGTATGCTTTATGTACTGACATTGCATTACTACGTCCTTGCAGGAGTCCTTTTTGATCACCTGTATCAGGTGCTACAGCCACACTTCTCTTTCTAGTCAGAGATTGCCTCATCTAGTGGCGTTGGTGAGTACAGCCTTCAGCTAACGTCTCTTATTTTCTTTAACGGGTAGTCAAACAGTTTCTAATTCTTCTTTTTTTTAATTACAGCCCTACAGCTCGAAGGGGGAGACAGAAGAACAGTTGCGCCGCCGGTACTTCCAGTCTTGCCACCTGTTGCAGCCGGTATAGTAAACTCTATTGTTCATGAACCTCCTATATTTCTTGAACCGTCATTTGACTGTGATTTGTTTTGCAGCGGTGATATCAACTTCAGATCCGTTTGAATCTCGAGTCGTAATGCCTGCAGGCCCCTTTTCTCGACATTCGTCTTCCGAAGGCGCTGTGAATAGTCTGCGCATGTTGAGCGACTACATCGAGGAGCTTAACGTGGAGACTCCCACATTCGCTGTGGATTTTTCCGCGGAGGTTAATCCTATGCTGGCGACACTTGTGAACTTTTATAGTGAAGGCGTCGTTGAGTCTTGGGTTAATCACTGCAGGAAAATTGAGGCTTGCCTGCATGAGCTCGAGGTTGGACATCCTGCTCCAGAGGTCTTGGCTGTGAGCACCCAGCGGGCTGCATGGGTCGAGCAGAGAACTCCCTACTTCCGTCATCTTGAACAAGAGGCGGCCTTAAAACATAATGAGTGCAAAGAGATTTCAAGCGAGTCTTCCCGCTGCACGCTCAGGTTGATGCAAATGCTGCACAGTTGAAAACTATCTTTGAAGGCCTTCTGCGATGCATCTATGACGGGCTAACACTGAGGCAGAAGCTCGACATCGTCGAGCGGGATGCACAGAATAGTGGGGCAGCTCAGCGGGTCGTCGAAGAGCAACTTTCGTCCTACTTGCAGCAATGAGCTCAAGTCGAAGGAGAGTTGGTCGCGGCAACTGACCGAGAAAAATGGCTGAGGGAGGTGCGCGAGCGGCTGGTTGGACTATTGAAAGCGCATCCCTCTCAATAACTGTTTTTGTACCATTTGTAATTTTGAATAAAATGTATCCATTCGTTTTTTTATAAGATGTATTATGTACCCAATTGAATTCATGAATAAAAGATACATTTCTTTCGCAATGTCTTGTGTCATCTCTATGCTTTCTTCTTTTCTTTGTCGTCAGCATGTCACTTTAGTAAGCATAGCCTGCAGATGATAGAGTGAAAATCCTGTTTTGAATTCTTCGAGGGGTAGTGATGGCTTAAAAAGCAGGTTCAGATCTGCTGCCTAAGACTTTTCAACTTCATGAGCCGTGAGGGTCTCATAAAGACTTTTCTCCCTACGAGTCGAGAGGATCTTGTAGGTGTATTTTCTCCTTAGGAATCGTGAGGATTCCTAAGCGCGTTTTCTCTTATAAGTCGTAAGGATCTTACAAGAGAGTTTTCTTCCTTACGGGTCGAGAGGACCCGTAAGTGATTGATGGTCTTGCCATTATCCGTATTTCACGGAGTCAGGAGTTGCTCTGGGCGTTTCCTACGGGGTCAAGATTGTCTTTAACCGTGTTCCACGGGACCAGGAATTTTCTCTGGATGCTTCCCACGGGGTCATGGCCATGTTCTGCGAGGACCAGGCTCCGCTCTGGACGTTTCCTACGGGGTCAGTATTGACATAAGCCGCGTTCAACATGACCAGGAATTTGCTCTGGATGCTTCCCACGGGGTCATAGCCGTGTTCTGTGAGGACCAGGCTCCGCTCTGGATGCTTCCCACGGGGTCATAACCGTGTTCTGCGAGGACCAGGATCCGCTCTGGACGTTTCCCACGGGGTTCGGATTGACATAATCCGCGTTCTACGTGACCAGGAATTTTGCTCTGGATGCTTCCTACGGGGTCATAGCCGTGTTTTGCGAGGACCAGGATCCACTCTGGATGCTTCCCACGGGGTCATAGCCGTGTTCTGCGAGGACCTGGATCCGCTCTGGACGTTTCCCACGGGGTCAGGATTGACATAAGCCGCGTTCCACGTGACCAGGAATTTTGCTCTGGATGCTTCCGACGGTGTCATAGCCGTGTTCTGCATGGACCAGGCTCCGCTCTGGATGCTTCCCACGAGGTCATAGCCATGTTCTGCGAGAACCAGGATCTGCTCTGGACGTTTCCCACGGGGTCAGGATTGACATAAGCCGCGTTCCACGTGACCAGGAATTTTGCTCTGGATGCTTCCCACGGGGTCATAGCCGTGTTCTGCGAGGACCAGGCTCCGCTCTGGATGCTTCCCACGGGGTCATACCCGTGTTCTGCGAGGACCAGGATCCGCTCTGGACGTTTCCCACGGGGTTCGGATTGACATAATCCGCGTTCCACGTGACCAGGAATTTTGCTCTAGATGTAAGTCCACGGTAGCGCCCCGGCCGTCTAATAGATGCCAAATGCGGAACAAAACTTTTTACAACTGGCGCTATCGCGTACTATATCCCGGATTTGCCATTAAAGCTAAACTAACAAACTACAAAGTGGGTAGAAATGTTATACCGAACGATCCGAGTCCTTCGGTCTTCAACCATCATCCCACGCTTTGTTGCGGCTGCTTCGATCTCCTGAATCTCCAGTCTTCTCGTCCAGGTAGCACCACGTCGACGGATCTTTAAACGGGCTCCCGCCTCTGAACCGAGGCAACTCGATCATCAAGTTTGCTAAAAGAGATGACCAAGATTGATGTAGAGAATGAGTAGAACACTTTGTCTCATTACGTCCAAAGCTATGGACGAACGGTTAATGAAGTTGCCTTTTATGGAATCGGGTGATAAGAATTTGAGCTATATGAAATTTCCATACATAAATCTATCATAATCTTTCCCCTAGTCAGTGTGTGAGAAGAGGAGGGGAGGGTCGGTCATATATAGAGGATGAGGGAGGTGAGTAAAGGAGAGGGGGGTGACCATTACCATGAATGAAAGAATGAGTCATGATACACCTTGTATGAACACAATTAAAGCAAAGGATGAATCATCAACCTAGTCACCAAAACCATTAATGCAATAATCAATGCACTAATGACTCACAAGCCTAGTCACCATCCTAGTCACCATCTAGAAACTTCCACACTCATCTCAAGAAAAGATAAATCCGCATTTAACCGAATGTTAAATACGGCTGATAGAAAACTGGAAAACTGGCAACTTCCAAAAGTGATCCCGAAACGAATTTCAGGATAACCCCGTAACAGTATAAACATACCCGCATTTGTATTACGACCGAATACAAATGCAACTGAGACAAAGATATTATATCTACACAGTATAATACTGGGATCCGGATTAAACCAAAGCCTACCAGTATTATGTGCCCAAAAAAAGACACGTGCGAAAACGCACGTGCATTTTCCGAACCCTGCCATAAAACCATACGGCCTCTACAACGTTTCTCCCGAACTTGGGAAACGATCTGTGGGGGACTCTAATGACTCATCAACACACTGGCACTGGGTATAACCACTAGCACGTCAGAGGTACTAGCTGTACGTAACGGTTGCCTATGTATTGATTGGAAGGGAAGCTGACGAGCGAACTCATCCATAAACCCTACTGAGCCTGACAGTGACAATATCCGTACAGTCCGGTCCGTTCGTTTAAAGAGTATCGCATATCGAGCCTAGGGGGTGGATAATGTCAGACTCCTAATAACGCGATAAATCGTGTCGGCATGAAGCCCATCACCACCTGAGAAACTACTAATCCAAATTAGTAATTCTCCACTATCTCGGCCGAGGGTTTCTAGTGATGGCCACCCGTGCACTGTGCGACATCAAACCCAATACCGGGAGAGACGAATCCCCCGACGATCCGCTCACTGCCTCCATGTGGCTCGGGACTGTACCCAAAAAATACTTGTTTTCACGACTCCTTTGAGCCGTGGTAGGGTAGAAATAAAAGCACAGTGGGAACTCACACGAGACAAATGACGATCTCAGGTCGACAAACTAACCTGTACACATGTCACCAGGGAACTGCTATCTGACGATATGTATAATACCAACCGGCATGTTCCCGGCGAGTCCTGTCCGGTGTACTCATAACCCAATGAGCACCTGTATACATCTTAGGTGATCCAACTGACACCAGTGGCTTGTGAGACCGGCCACCGCCCCTCGTCAGGGTCTCGACTGTATACACTAGTCTACTCTGGAGTATCGATGCCCTGTCTCGAAACTCCCACGACTAGGGACACTTTAAGGATGTGCTTACAGACCCCAGCTCCCACGTATATGATCGCCATCATACTGCTGGCAGTCAAGAAAGAATCCTATGGGCTCTATCAACATGCAATAGCGAACTAAAGAATGTATACGATGATAAAGACAAACCAGATAGCATACTATCATCTCGAGCAAGACTGTCATATCGGTATAGGTCCTGCCTCAATCATTGCAATCACGTACCTGCGATCCAATAATTGACTTTGAGGGCACTATCTCCAACAATCTCCCACTTGCACTTAAGGCTAATTATTGCGATATCGCATACTCACAGCCCGTGTGATACCGAACATCCAACTCCTCTACTAATCAGTTTCACAAAGCTAGTTTGTAAAACTCTTGTGTTCGAGAAATAGCCTTAGTGAGTGGATCCGCCCTGATGTTTCTTTCTATGTCTCTCTTAATCTCAAGTTCGCGGAGAAAGCCATCTCCCGAATCGAGTAATTCCTGTCTTAGAATATGTCTGAATATCTGATGGGACCTAGTTCATAAATGAACTCCAAATCCAAACTTCTTAGACTTTATTGATAACTGAACCTAATCAGTATCCAGCACCATGCCTCCCACAGTATCCTCTTGGACCACCTGTCCATAATATTGTCCCTCGTCAGAGGGAAAACTATAACTCTGACAATCACTCTGTCATCTATGTCACCTTTGAAGCCTGGAATGATAACCGTCTCCCGAAGGAGGCTTCCGTCATCAAATCCGTAGAACAAGCACTTATGTTCTAAAACTGCTTCCTTATATTTCTTCAGGATTGGATTAATATAAACTTATCACATCAAGTGCAAAAACAACATCTGGTGTGGTACTTGACATCTCATGATTGACTCAATTGCCTAAGCAAGTGATCTGCCAATCATGCATATCTCTCTCTTCTTTAGTCTCTAAGACACCTTTATAGAAGGTGACTCCATCACCTGCAGGTACACCACCATGCCAGGAGTCATCTATTCTAAAATACTATTAGAACATTATCAAAGTACCCATATTTGGAAACTACCCAAATCTAGATCTAAAACCATAGATCAAGTAACCAGAATGTCAGATATTATATCCATGTCCTTTGTGAAGAAACAACTGTGTGACAACCACAGTACAACCGATCGTAGTATAGGAATTTTACTTCCTACTCTGTGTATGTCATCCAAATACCAGGACATCACACCCTACTACCTTCTCAACAGATCCATCTCCTATTCTGATGAAGTCAATGCCATGACTGTCTCATCAAAATTAGATGATCTATCTCCGCTATAACTGATGAAGTCTATAAATAGACATAAGCTACTTGCCCACTATGCTTCCGCTGCTCCCACTGACTATGACAACTTTCTGGCAGAATAATATTTACGTACACTTCTAAAGCTAGTTTAGAACGACGTTATACTTACCCTCTTACCGGGTCTCATAGTCTGGAACAACAGTAATGTCAAGTCTGGGTAAACAAGAACCTCCCTGTCACCGTCCTTGAGGCTACCGGAGTACCTCTCGGGTGTCTGAGGTTACCCACCATATATGCGGAGTGGCTAATGGAATGTCAAACCTGATTGAATATATAGGTCCTATTAAATCTTCCGTAATCGTTTGCGGTTCTGGAATCACTTCCAATTCTACCATACTCCCACTACTGTTTATCTGAAAAAATCCATTTTACTAAAACTGTGGCGAGTCAAGAACAATATCACAATTGATCTTCTAGATGGTAGAAATGTCAACCCTCGTCAAAGCCAGGGTCAACCCACAAACAACCATTACAGAAACGTGCCTTGAGTTATCCAGTGTCTGGTTTTAAGCATAAGCCGGACAACTCCCCGTATCTTAATATCGTTAAGATATGAACCATTCTATATACAATATAGAAATAGAGGCACTAATTTAATTGGAACCAGATTCAAACCATGCAACTGTCTCCAGTGCATATCAACTTAATGGAGAGAGGCTTATCAGCATTACTCAACTTAGGAATCCATCCAATTATGAGTAACCCGAAAGAGAAACAAGTTTCTCAAAACCATTACTATATACTGAATACCAATCAGAAGAATCTACATCTTCGATTTCTTTGAAGAATCCCGATACTTGCGATACCTGGTTCTCTACTTTATTCTTATACCCGCAACTTCTCAAAACTTAGACATCGTATTTCTACGAAACACTTGTCTAAAAACTAGAGAAGTCATAAGTAAACAGAACATAGTACGAGGACCTACCCATTTGTCCTTACGGACATTGGACAACATACAATACTCTGTATAAGTCCGCTGAGTTGAATAACTCAAAACCTGTGCATCGTAGGTTGAAAACTGTACGCAGGCGATTTCCTCAAATATCACCAATTACAACGAATTCCGATATAATGAGGATGATCACCTAATTCCCAATAACTTACTCCCACTCATCATCTGTAAAATCATACAGATATGAGAATGAAACCTGGTAAATACATACCCTTGGAGTAAGTATCTAATTGGGAAATCAGTTTTCCATTAACAATGCGCTGAAACATGAAAATGTTTCGAAGGGGTATCCTGGTATTCTTAGTAATGCCTCTTCCATAATCCAATTCATGACTATAACCGTATATTTCTTTGCCATCTCTCCAAATCCCTTTGTTTGTCTTTAGTCGTTAGCTTCTGTACACCATCATTAGGCTAAATGGTTTTCTTCCTTCCCTACCGTTCGGCACCAGCCTATGGTTTGGAAGAAGACTATCCAGTAAGCATAATAGGTGTATTCTCCTAATCCTAGGAGTACTCGCAACTTGAGAGAAGGTGATGATAAAAGACAACTGAATAATACCTTATCCTATTTCTCCCGAACTGGGAAAAAAGCAAAGGTGAAATAGGAGTGGCGATGAAGTACGTGGTTTGGTCGTGAATGTTTAGCAGTCGCAATTTACTTTGCCCTCTTTCTAATCCCTTTAATTTTGTCTTTAGTTATTACCTTTTGTACACCCTACTTAGGCTAATTGGTTTTCTTCATTCCCCACCTTTTGGCACCGGCCTATGGTTTGGAATAAGACTATCCAATAAGCGTAATATGTGTACTCTCCTAGACTAAGGAGCCCTCGCAACCTGAGAGAAGGTGATAATAAAATACAACTGAATAATAACTTTATTCTATTTCTCCTGAACCTGGATCCATCCTCGAAGAAGTCCTTCGGGTTCGTATATAACCACATGATGGATCTATCCAATGGAAGTGGATATTCGTAGTAATACGGGGTGTTCTGAGAAATACAAAGGGTAAAAGAAGGAGCGGCAATGACTTATGCAACTTTTAGACAATCCAAAAGCCAGTATTTTAAGAAGGTTCGGTCAACTTGGTTACTGGGTCATAGTCTAGGGTCGGTCAAAGGTCGCTACCAAAGAGAGAGAGAAAAGAAACACTCTGCGTGCACTCTAACCTAGATCAAAATGGTTATCAATTTATCTAATCAGGAAACCTCCCACTGTAATATCAAATTCTTCTCCAAACCTGAAAGAAGAATTAGTCGGGATCACCTGAAGAGTAAACCAATTCATCAGTGATAATCGGGATCCAACTATCATCGCATGATAACTTGATGGAAGCCACTCAAGTTATCACACTCCAGAAGGTATGCGCATGCCAGGCAAGTTTCCTGTATGTTTGAAACTCCCGATATATATTTTTGCCCCATGCTCTTATGACCTTGACTAAGGGCCAAATATCTCATAAGTCACATGTCAAGTTCTATCCATCATTATCCAGGTCAATTTGAACCCACCCGTACATACTCTTGACAAAGGGCCAAGTATAGTAATACGACTGTCCCAAACCAACGCATCTATCTATGCAACATGTGACCACCCCAGCAGCTACCAATCACTATGTTTTGACTAAGGGCCAAATATACATAGCTTGAATACTACTGACCATCCATAAGAAATGACGGAGGGCTACGGCTGGTTTTTGGCGAAAAACCTTTAACGTAATGAACGTGATCTCGTTGAAGGAACCTGATAGCTTTTTATAAAAATATAGTGGCGAAAACCTTTTGCTAAAGAGGTCACTCCCGGTGAAGGAATCTCGGCTCTTTCCTCGTGGAATGAGGTGCAGGATATTCTAACTGAATACCGCTATGCAAAGCAACTTGTAATCGACTATATTGAAGTTATTACCCTGACGTAAACTTCTGCCCAAGGGGTCACTCCCGGTGAAGGGATCTCGGCTCTTGCCTCGTGGAATGAGGTGCAGGATATTCCAACTGAATACCGCTATGCAAAACAAAAGGAAACATCTTTGTAATAACACCTTTTAAAATTTGTTCCAACAACATCAAATATAGGTTTATTTTATCCTTGCATTGATAAGAATCAATGCAGTCCCATCAATCAATCACACCAGAAAAGAATGAAAATATAATGTATGTATATGCCATCCGCATTCGCCTCTGGGTCCCGTCATCACCCGTTAGGTTAATTAACTAACGACAGAGCGGGGGCTGGACTAGCGCGGGTGTAAAACATATACAACGTCTAATAGTATATATACCAATATACAATAATAGCTCCAGGCGTGATAATATGCAACATTACAGAAAAGTAATAAGCATCACAGAACAATACAGATAATCTGGGATCCCCGGGTTTCACAGAGCCGCTGCTGAAACCCGACGTTCCCCTGGTCTTGTGGATAGCCTGTGCAATGAAACCTAGACCCCTATGGGTGCGGCAAGTTACCCGCCAAAACCGGAAGCGAGGCAGCCCCCTACAGCAAAATGAATGGACAACCCGGCACTTCACGGAATCCGGTAACTTGAACATCCCTCCTTGGGTCAACCTGTACCCCCTACGAGTGCGGCGAATAATCTACCAATTCTAGAGTGAGGCCCCTCTGCCTCTCAAAGCCATGAGATACGGAACCGTTGCCCTCCAGAACCCGGCTATCCGTGCACTCCTTCACAGGATAAACCCAGTACAGAAATAAAAATATGTACAGCGGGTACATCGACCTCAACCCGGTCGTGCCCCAAAAGAATATTATACAAACAGGCAGTGACGGCAGTCCACATGTTGGACGCTCGCCCCGCAATATCAAATGTACAAATAAATCCAAACTGCACTACTATTGCACACTGCTATCCACCACGACAAATCCGCAACATTATAGCACAACACAGAACATCAACGCGAATGTCACGTTCGCAAATCCGTCTAAAAGAACTATAGCAATTAGACGTAATTTACCGCTCGAATGACATTCCCGGTCGGAGATATAAAGTAAGTACTGCAAACTAACATGTTTAAATTTCGATCGACCAAATATCCCAAAGTGGGCCCCATAAACATCTGCTGTACAGTAACAAAAACTGGGCCCAAAAGAATAGTACCAAAAACCACAATTTCCAAAATAAAGCTCTCTGGAAAAAGTTGGAGCACTGTTCCCACAAAAGAGCCGCGGTTCCGCGGTGGTCTTGTGGGATCACGTGCCCATATTTTTCCAGAATGCTTAGAAAAGCCTGCTTAATTTTCTGCGATATGTAAAATAATTTTTAGGCTGTTTTAAAAATCGACAGAAACACAGAACTGAAAAGTGTAGTTTTTGAAAATCGGTTTGATCGATGTTTTAAACGCGTTAGCAAAAGTTAGTAAAGTTTAATGGTGAGGCTCTGATACCACTGTAAGTCCACGGTAGCGCCCCGGCCGTCTAACAGACGCCAAATGCGGAACAAAAACTTTTTACAACTGGCGCTATCGCGTACTATATCCCGGATCTGCCATTAAAGCTAAACTAACAAACTACAAAGTGGGTAGAAATGTTATACCGAACGATCCGAGTCCTTCGGTCTTCAACCATCATCCCACGCTTTGTTGCGGCTGCTCCGATCTCCTGAATCTCTAGTCTTCTCGTCCAGGTGGCACCACGTCGACGGATCTTTAAACGGGCTCCCGCCTCTGAACCGAGGCAACTCGATCATCAAGTTTGCTAAAAGAGATGACCAAGATTGATGTAGAGAATGAGTAGAACATTTTGTCTCGTTACAATCAAAGCTATGGATGAACGGTTAATGAAGTTGCCATTTATGGAATCGGGTGATAAGAATTTGAGCTATATGAAATTTCCATACACAAATCTATCATAATCTTTTCCCCTAGTCAGTGTATGAGAAGAGGAGGGGAGGGCCGGCCATATATAGAGGACGAGGGAGGTGAGTGAAGGAGAGGGGGGTGACCATTACCATGAATGAAAGAATGAGTCATGATACACCTTGTATGAACACAATTAAAGCAAAGGATGAATCATCAACCTAGTCACCAAAACCATTAATGCAATAATCAATGCACTAATGACTCACAATCCTAGTCACAATCTAGAAACTTCCACACTCATCTCAAGAAAAGATAAATCCGCATTTAACCGAATGTTAAATACGGCTGATAGAAAACTGGAAAACTGGCAACTTCCAAAAGTGATCCCGAAACGAATTTCAGGATAACCCCGTAACAGTATAAACATACCCGCATTTGTATTACGACCGAATACAAATGCAACTGAGACAAAAATATTATATCTACACAGTATAATACTGGGATCCGGTTTAAACCAAAGCCTACCAGTATTATGTGCCCGAAAAACGACACGTGCGAAAACGCACGTGCATTTTCCGAACCCTGCCATAAAACCATATGACCTCTACAACGTTTCGCCCGAACTTGGGAAACGATCTGTGGGGGACTCTAATGACTCATCAACACACTGGCACTGGGTATAACCACTAGCACGTCAGAGGTACTAGCTGTATGTAACGGTTGCCTATGTATTGATTGGAAGGGAAGCTGACGAGCGAACTCATCCAAAAACCCTACTGAGCCTGACAGTGACAATATCCGTACAGTCAGGTCCGTTCGTCTAAAGAGTATCGCATATCGAGTCTAGGGGGGTGGATAAAGTCAGACCCCTAATAACGCGATAAATCGTGTCGGCATGAAGCCCATCGCCACCTGAGAAACTATTGATCCAAATCAGTAATTCTCCATTACCTCGGCCGATGGTTTATAGTGATTCCACCCGTGCACTGTGCGACATCAACCCCCAATACCGGGAGAGACGAATCCCCGACGATCCGTTCACAGCCTCCATGTGGCTCGGGACTGTACCCAAAAAATACCTGTTTGCACGACTCCTTTATGCCGTGGTAGGGTAGAAATCAAAGCACAGTGGGAACTCAAACGAGACAAATGACGATATCAGGTCGACAAACTAACATGTACACATGTCACCAGGGAACTGCTATCTGACGATATGTATAATACCAACTAGCATGTTCCCGGCGAGTCCTGTCCGGTGTACTCATAACCCAATGAGCACCTGTATACATCTTAGGTGATCCAACTGACACCAGTGGCTTGTGAGACCGGCCACCGCCCCTCGTCGGGTTCTCGACTGTATACACTGGTCTACTTTGGAGTATCGATGCCATGTCTCGAAACTCCCACGACTAGGGACACTTTAAGGATGTGCTTACAAACCCCATCTCCCACGTATATGATCGCCATCATACTGCTGGCAGTCAAGCAAGAATCCTATGGGCTCTATCAACATGCAATAGCGAACTAAAGCATGTATACGATGATAAAGACAAACCAGATAGCATACTATCATCTCGAGCAAGACTGTCATATCGGTATAGGTCCTGCCTCAATCATTGCAATCACGTACCTGCGATGCAATAATTGACTTTGAGGGCACTATCTCCAACATCCCACGGGGTCATAACCGTGTTCTGCGAGGACCAGGCACCGCTCTGGACGTTTCCCACGGGGTTCGGATTGACATAATCCGCGTTCTACGCGACCAAGAATTTTGCTCTAGATGCTTCCCACGGGGTCATAGCTATGTTCTGCGAGGACCAGGCTCCGCTCTGGACGTTTCTCATGGGGTCAGGATTGACATAAGCTGCATTCCACATGACCAGGAATTTTGCTCTGGATGCTTCCCACGGGGTCATAGCCGTGTTCTGCGAGGACCAGGCTCCGCTCTGGACGTTTCCCACGGGGTCAGGATTGACATAAGTCACGTTCCACGTGACCAGAAATTTTGCTCTGGATGCTTACTACGGGATCATAGCCGTGTTCTGCGAGGACCAGATTCCGCTCTGGATGCTTCCCATGGGGTCATAACCATGTTCTGCGAGGACCAGGATCCGCTCTGGACGTTTCCCACGGGGTCAGGATTGACATAAGCCGCGTTCCACGTGGCCAGGAATTTTGCTCTGGATGCTTCCCACGGGGTCATAGCCGTGTTCTGCGAGGACCAAGCTCCTCTCTGGATGCTTCCCACGGGGTCATAACTGTGATCTGCGAGGACCAGGATCCGCTCTGGACGTTTCCCACGGGGTCAGGATTGACATAATCCGCGTTCCACGTGACCAGGAATTTTGCTCTGGATGTTTCCCACGGGGTCATAGCCGTGTTCCATGTGACCAGGAATTTTGCTCTGGATGCTTCCCACGGGGTCATAGCCGTGTTCTGCGAGGACCAGGCTCCGCTCTGGACATTTCCCACGGGGTCAGAATTGACATAAGCCACGTTCCACGTGACCAGGAAGGGTTGACTTTATCCGCATTTCACAGAGTCGGGGTTTGACTCTTGGTCATCTGCGCACCGCCGAGTCATTGAACTGGGAATTGCCGCAGTTTCGCTTTGCTTGATGTTGCGTCTGTTGTAATGAGACACATGTTGAGATGATCTCCAGGCTGTCTGTGAACCATTGAGATTTGGCTTCTTCTTCTGATGGAGCCTGGGGAGCGAAGGTGTGATTCCCTCTTTGTTTGTGCCTCTGGATTGTATACAGGGATCGATGTGATTTCACCTGTAGGGCATAGATTTCATTTTTTTTATTTCTTTCCGCGATGCTCTATCATTTCAGCTTTTATATCGCGAAGGTCGTGATTGCCCAATCATTTCGGCTATTTTTCGCGGTGCCCAATCATTTCGGTTATTTGTTTTATTTTTACTCGTTGCTTTTTTTATTGCGAGTTGCCCAATCATTTCGGCTATTTTTGTATGCATACATTTTTACTTGCTGATTTTTTTGCAAGTTGCCCCATCATTTCGGCTATTTCGTATGCATGTATGGCTTGCTGGCTTTTCGCTGCAAGCTTGGAATTAGACACCGATTTCGGCATCAGCACTGCTACAACTGGGATATTGCCAGGAGCGAATCATCATTTGCCTCTGTCGATGACGAACAAAGGTGGCTTAGTAAACAGGGTTAAGATCCTGTCGACTAAGGCTTTTGACTTCATGAGCCGTAAGGGTCTCATAAAGGTATTTCTCCCTACAAGTCGTGAGGATCTCGTAGGTGCATTTTCTCCTTAGGGATCGTGAGGATTCCTAAGTGTATGGTCTCTTATAAGTTGTAAGGATCTTATAAGAGCACTTTCTCCTTATAAGTTGAGAGGACTTACAAGGGCTGTTTACCGTGTAGACATATCCCTAGTCACGGATGAGACTTTATTAGGGAAATGTTTATTCGTGCCCGTGGATTGTATACAAGGGTCAGCATTGAGCCGCTTGTAGGGCAACATTGGAGGTTGTGGTGGCCGCTTAAGAACAGGTTCAGGTCCCTGTAGCTTAAGACTTTTGAATCCTATGAGCCGTGAGGGTCTCCTAAGAGGGTTCTCCTTACGAGTCGTGAGGATCTCGTAAGTGTAATTTCTCCTTAGGAATCATGGGGATCCCTAAGTGTGTTGCTCCCTTATGAGTCGTAAGGATCTCACGCAGGTGGTTTCTTCTTACAAGGTCGAGAGGACCTTGCAAGTGTCTTTTAACGAGGTTGCGCCCTTTCGGCTTTTCACAAAAACTCGCCGGTAGCCCTGCTGTTTTTACTCACGGAGCCCTTTCGGGTTTTCATCCGTGCCTATTTTTCTTATGGACATACCTTTTTTTTATTCTTTCCCTTTTTTTGTGTCAGCCTTGGGATGCTGCAGTCCACAGTAGTTTATCGACGTCTCGGTCAACAGCTAGTTTTAGGACATAGTGGTCCATCGTTAGTTTAAGGACGTTTCGGTCCGGACCGGCTACTACTTATAGAGTTTAGGCTTAGGAAGATAGCGAGCGGACATAGTCATCGTCATCTATCGTTGACCTAAGCCGTGACTCGTCAGGCGTAGTATTTCTTTAGGAAGCGACCGTTTATTGGCCGGAAAGGTCTTTCGCCATGCATGTCCATGAGTAGATATGCTCCACCCTGGTAAACTTTATCTATGATATACGAGCCTTCATAGTTCGGCTCGAATTTTCCCCGCTTGGCACGATTGGGGATCATAGGTCTTTTGACCACTAGCACGAGTTCGCCTTGGCGGAATGTTCTTAGCCTAGTCAATTTCTCATATGAGCACGTCATCTTCGCTTTATAAGCCTCCAGATTTTGCTGCGCCATGAGCCTGGTTTCATCAAGGGCGTCGAACTCCTTAAGCCGAAGGTGAGCATTTTCTTCGTCTGTTAGCTCGTAGTGAACTGCCACTCGTAGAGTGGGTAACTCTATCTCGAGGGGGAGTACCGCTTCTGTGCCGAATACCAATGCATACGGCGTTGTGTTCATGGCCATTTTGAACGTACTTCGATACGCCCAGAGAGCTTCATGCAGTCTCTCGTGCCAATCCCTCTTATTTCGAGACACCGTCTTTTTGACGATCTTCGTCAAGGTGTTGTTGAAAGCCCCAGCTAGACCGTTAGCTCGGGGGTTATAGACCAAAGAGTATCTCCAGCCTATGTTATGCTATTACGCGAAGCGGCCGATCTTGTGGCTCCTATAGGCTGGTCCGTTATCGGAGATAATCCGTCGCGGAATGCCGAAGCGGTAAATGATGTGTGTTTTGAAGAAATGGAGAATATTCTCCGTCTTCACCTCCCTCAGCGGTACTGCTTCTGCCCACTTGGAGAAGTAATCAGTTGTTGCCAAAATGAATCGATGTCCTCTGGACGATGCTGATTCGATAGGGCCGATTATGTCAGTTCCCCACATTTCGAACGGCCAGCTAGCCACCGTTGGATGTAGTAGATTTGGATGCTGATGGATAAAGTCCTCATGGATCTGACACGAGTGTCATTGCTTCGCATACTCGAAGTAATCCTGAATCGTCGTGGGCCAATAGTAGCCCATCCTTTTGATCTTCAACTTCATCTTCGGCCCGGCTTGGTGAGAACTGCAGAGTTCGTCGTGAGTTTCTTGGACGACTCACTTTGCCTCTTCAGGTCCCAGGCATCTTAACCACAGAGAATCAAATGATCTCTTATACAGAGTATCATTGACGAAAGCAAAAGACAGAGCTCGTTTCCTAAGCTGATGTCTTGAGGACGCATCTTCAGGTGTTCGACGGGATTTGAAGTAGTCTATAAAGACTTCTCTCCAATCCGTAACCTTTTCCTGGTCTTTTATTTGTAGAGTCATTTTCTCGGTCGCTCCCTTCTCTTCAGACGACTCCGAAGATATTTCTGCCGGTGCAAGAACCCGACGGCTTTGCACAACGATCCTTACGTCATCGAAGTTCTCGTTGGCCAGTTCTTTAGCGAGCTTGGCTAATGCATCTGCCTTGCTATTTTCCACACGCGGTATGCTTTCTAGGGCATAGGCAGGGATTTGAGTCAGTAGTTGTTGCACTCTTTCGCCGTATTTCACTAGCTCAGGCTTGCACGTCTGATAGTCGCCATTTACTTGACTAACGACCAGCTGGGAGTCTCCGTATATGAGGAGGTTTTCAATTCCTATGTCGATGGCGATCTCAAGACCTGCTATCAAAGCTTCATATTCGGCTTTGCTGTTCATCCTCGGCTCTGTTAAGGAGAAGGCAAAGCGCATTATCCCTCCTTGTGGAGTCACGAAGATGAGGCCTACCCATGATTTGATTATGGGGATGCTTTGTTTGCGCCTCTTCATGGAAGATGCCCCATCAAAATAGAGTTCCCATCGGGTATCATTTTCCTTTTTCTCCCCGGTGATCGTGTCAAACGCATGTTCGTCTGGCAATTTGCAGTTCAAAGGAGAATCGGCGGGTATTGGGTGCTCAGCAAGGAAGTCGGCGATAGCTTGGCCTTTCACTGCCTTAAGAGGTCGATAAGTTATCGAGAATTCCATCAAGAGCAGGGCCCATTTAGCGAGCCGCCTTGTCAATATGGCCTTTGACATCAAATACTTGAGAGGATCCACTTTTGATATGAGATGGACCTCATGTGCTAACGCATAGTTTCTGAGCTTCGTTATCGCGAAGATCAACGCCAGGCAGTGTTTTTCAATGGGGGAGTAGTTGCTTTCTACCCCCAGTAGAACTCGACTCAGATAGTAGAGAGCTCTTTGTTTTCCTTGGTCGTTCTCTTGTGCCCACAGCGCGCCTAAAGAACCTTCGAGGGCTGTTGTGTAAAGGACGAGAGGTTTTCCTTTAACGGGAGCGGCCAGCACTGGGGGATTCTGTAGGTATTACTTGATTTCCTCCAGTGCTCTTTGGCATTTGTGATCCTAGATGAGTGGGGTTCCCTTTTTCATTAGGTGACTGTAAGGACGGCACTTGCCTGAGAGATTGGCTATAAATCGTCGGATATATGCGAGCTTCCCTTGGAGAGACTGCAGTTGCTTGAGAGTCTTTGGCGGGAGAATTTCCATGATCGCCTTGATCTTCGACGGGTCTATTTCGATGCCTCGGTGTCGGACGACGAATCCCAGGAACTTGCTCGAGGAAACTCCGAACGCGCATTTGAGAGGGTTCATCTTCAAGTTGTATTGCCGAAGGCGTTGGAATACGATCTTCAGATGCTTTAGATGTTCCTCGTATGATTTGCTTTTAACTACGAGGTCGTCGATATAACATCCAACGATTTCATGTATGAGGTCATCGAAAATCTTCGTCATGGCCCTCTGATAGGTGGCACCGGCGTTCTTTAGATCGAAGGGCATCACCTTGTAGCAAAATATGCCCAAAGGGGTCCGGAAAGCGGTGTGCTTCTGGTCCTCAGGATGCATCTTTATCTGATTGTAACCTGATAAGCCGTCCATGAAGGAGAAAACTTTGTGAGTGGACGGATTATCTATCATCAGCTCAGTGACTGGTACTGGAAAGTCGTCCTTTGGGCAAGCTTTGTTGAGATCCCGAAAGTCCACACATATGCGCACCGTCCCATTTTTCTTCATCACCGGGACGATGTTGGCGATCCAATCAGGATATTGAACCTCTTGGATGAAGCCGGAGTCGATTAGTTTCTTGACCTCGGCGTTGATGCTCATTTCAAGCTCGATCCGCATTCTTCTTGGCGTTTGTTTGATCGGTTTGACGTCTGGAGAAATCGCCAATCTGTGGACAACAATCTCTGGATCGAGTCCTGGCATCTCTGAATAGTTCCATGCAAAACAATCTCTATGCTGCATGAGCACGTCCTTTAGCGTAGCCACCCTTTCTTCAGACAATTGCTCACTGACGAACGTCGGCCGCGGGTCACTTGCCGTCCCCAAATAAATTTTCTTGAGGTTATCTGCAGTAGTATGTATCCCATTGTTCCCCTCCGAACGGACACGCGGGACGCCGGGACGTCTCGCCTGAGGTTCGGGGCAGATGCCAATAGGTGCTATCCGTCCACCTCTCCGAAGATGCCAAGTTGATCCATGGCGCCATGTATCGGAGGTTTAGACGGATGCGTCCGATGTAGCAGACTTCGTCAGATTCCCCCTCGTTTGAGGGGTTTTTGATTGTGGGGACGCTCTTCCCTGCAGGCGCAAGCCCCTGCAGTTAATTACGCTACCGCATCGCGGTAACAACTTTCTCCTTCTCCAGATGGTCACTTCGTGTCGTGTGTTTTTTTTTTATGTTTTATTGCCCGTGGATTGTTTACGGAGACCGAGTTATGTCGTCGCCCGTAGGGCGTGGACTAGTCCAAATCCGTGTTATCTTAGATTTGGGTTTGGGGGTTTGGTTTGAGGATACGCTAGCCATGCTTGAGGCTAAGATCAACTCAAACATTTGTTAAGGACACATTAGTCTAGTTTAAGACTAAGATCAACTTAACAGGATCGTTTAGATCCGACAAAGGAGTGTTTGGACTCCATTGTTCCAGTTTTAGGACGTAGTGGTCCATCGTATGTGTGGCCATCGGGACCCGTCACCTCTCTGACGACGTTGAAGGATTACAACGACGGATGTCAGAGGAGTTCAGAGATGTACCCTCGAGCCAGAGTTAATTAGGGGGATTCATAGTCCAGTCTGCTTGAGGGTTTAAGGACGCGTTAGCCATCTTTGAGGCTAAGATCAACTTAAACAGGACCGTTTAGATCCGACAAAAGAGCATATAGGGGCTCTATTGTTCTAGTTTAAGGGACATTGCGGTCCATGGGTAGTTTAAGGACATTGCGGTCCATGGGTAGTTTAAGGACATTGCGGTCCATTGGTAGTTTTAAGACATCTCGGTCAATTGGTAGTTTTAAGACATCTCGGTCAAGGTTAAGGACGTCATAGTCCATGGGTTTAAGGACTCCACAGTCCGGTATGTGCTCTGGATGCTTCACACGGGTTCACTGCCGTGCTAGGCGAGGACCAAGCTCCGCTCTGGATGCTTCACACGGGTTCACTGCCGTGCTCTGCGAGGACCAGGATCCGCTCTGGACGTTTTCCACGGGGTCAAAGAGTGACGTTATCCGCGTTCCACGTAACCAGGAATTTTGCATTATGCATGGGTTTAAGGACCCCACAGTCCATGTCAATGTGTGGTCGTCGGGACCCGTCACCTCTTTGAAGACATTGAGGGATTACAATGCCAAGTATCAAAGGAGTGAAGAGATGTACCCTAGAACCGGAGTAGCTTAAATAGTCCTTGGCCCAGTTTGGGATCAAGACCCGTTAATTATGTTATGAGCCCACTGGCCCAGTTAGTCATGAATTGAGGACTTATGGCCAGCTTGGGCTAAGTCCAGTCAGGTCTGGAATATTGACTTTTTGTTGGTCCATTGAGGGAGAGGCTTTGCCTCTATCCCTTCAGCCAATTGGGCCGAAGCCTAGTGTTAAACACTTCAGAGCAATCAGTGTTGAACACTGGGGATGAGGTTAACAAGTTAGTGTTCAACACTAAGAGATAATCGGTGTTAAACACCAGCAATAAGGCTTTTTCAAATTAGTGTTAAACACTAAAACAGATCAGTGTTGAACACTGCCAATAAGGCTTTCTTAATCATTGTTGAATGCTAAGGCCCAACAGCGTTTTAACACTGGGTTTGAGAGTTCCAATTTAGTGTTGAACACTAAGGCAAAAGGGGTCACGTGGCAACACGTGAGAACGCCCTCTTTCCATTTATTCTGCTGAAATCGCTGCATTTTTCAGAGCATCACGTGCCATCACGTGACGGGCATTCGTATGCTCGTTTGGTAGAGCTTTTGTTAAGGGTCACGTGGGTCATGTGAGGGACCGCCTCAAAGGGGTTTTCTATAGATCTCTTGGGGGGGTCACGTGGTGGCACGTGACCCTGCCTCTATGCATGTTGTTTTTAGAGGATCTGTTGATCTTTTTTCAGGAATTAAATTCCTTGAGCTTTAGATTTCAGAGGAATTAAATTCCTACATCCTTTCGAAGATTCATATTCTGAAATAGAGTTGAACTCTGAATTTTCTGTAGGAATTAAATTCCTCGTATATGTGAAGAACTGAATAGGGTTAAACCCTAGTAAAAGCTTTTAAGGAATTAAATTCCCATTCTTTGTTAAATTATGATCAAGGGAATTAAATCCCCGCTGTTCCAACAGAACTAAGTTCTTAATTAGGGTTAAACCCTGCTTCTTTTTATTTTGAAGGAATTAAATTCCCATGATACAGGGTCAAGCCCGACTTTCATCTTAAAGGAATTAAATTCCTATAGTTCTGTGAGAATTAAATTCTCATGCTTACATTCCTTCTCTATGTTTTGGATCTGCATGGCAGGATCTCGACCCATTGAGAATTAAATTCTCAACCTTAAGGGGAGATGTGCACTTTGCAGATCCTCTATCAAAGAGAGAAGAAATATGCTCTTCTGTTTTATGTATCAGAGTTAAACTCTGTTGAGAATTAAATTCCCCTTCTTTCAAAAAGGCCTTCCCTTTCTTACCTAGGGTTTTTGCAGAAGATCCAAGTCTTTTCAAAGTGTCAAAGCTCTCCTCCTTTTTTCTTTCTCTGCCCCTGTATGTATCTCTCTATCTCCCTTTTTTGTGTCTCTTGGCTCCTATTTATAGGAGAAGCAGCCGAATGAATTAGTTTTTGATGAATCTTCACTGAGAGATTTGATTTGCATCCATCATTCGTTTTGGACCTTTGGATTATTGGGTGAATTTTATTCACCATTGGATTTTAAATCCAGAGATTCTCCTTTGTTATTTTGGTTAGATTTAAGGGGGAAATCTTTCCAAACCCGAGATTTTCCATAGATAGATGATATTTGATCATCTCTGAATCTTTAATTTGATTGGTCCCAGATACTCACTTTCCTTTGGAAGGATTCAAATTTCCTTCAGAATTTAATTCTGCCGTCAACATGGGCTTTGAAAGCCGGTCACGTGTGACCACGTGACCCATGGTCACGTGCGGACACGTGACCCCCTTTTGGAATGAGCCTTCCTCTTTCTCTTGCGTCTGTCTTCTGATTGCTGCTTCAATGTCACGTGCTACCACGTGACCCCTGGTCACGTGTGAGCACGTGACCCTTGTTTGAACTCTCTTTCTTTAGTTCAACGGGAGAATTGATCTGCTGTCTTGCACGTCACGTGGCAACACGTGACCTTGGTCACGTGGGAGCACGTGACCTCTTCTGAGGCTCTTTTCCTTGTCTTGATCAGGGGACTAATGTGTGCTTTTCTGCCGCCTTATATGTCACGTGTCGACACGTGACTGCCGGTCACGTGTAAGCACGTGGCCCCTTTTTGAAGCTTTTCCCAGAAGCTTTCCTGATTTTAAATCAGGAAACAGTGGCCCCTTTTTGAAGCTTTTCCCAGAAGCTTTCCTGATTTTAAATCATGAAACAAATGCCCCCACAGCGTTGTTCTCACGTGTCTGCACGTGAGTGCAACGCTGTCATCTTTGTGACCGTTGGATTCATTTAGTGATCTGGGGAGATGAAACGTTTCCATTGCCTTCTATAAATACCTCTGTCTCTTCATAGGAGCCTTCACTCTGCTCGTCTTCTTCCTCTGAGAACTTTTCTTTGAGAATTTAATTCTCTTCTTCCAGAGCTTAGTTCTCTGTTTTTTTAAAAATTTTCCAGAGTTTAACTCTGTTGACGGATCCCTTTTCCTCAGGTAATAATGTTGAACGGCTGAAGCGCCTTCGTCCTTAAAAGGACTCTTTGGATTTTAAATCCATATTAAGGGTTTCGTAACGAACCCATTTTTCTTCAAGTTTTTTCGTAAGAACAGGGAACCTTCGAACTGTAGATCTCTTAGGGTTTAGGTGATCTTCGGGGAGATGATGACAGCGTTTCAACTCCATGGACTTTAATTCCATCAAAATTATTTCTGGGAATTTAATTTCCTTTTCTTAATAAGGAATTTAATTCCTATGAAGAACTTAATTTCTTCACACAGTGGTTCCCTGGGGTCTCTTTGTCATTCCGTGATTAGTGAGGAAGAAGGGGGTTTGTAATAAGTCGTTCTGATTTTTATTTCAGGTGTCATGAACGCTCATTTGTATAATCTCAACGAAATTATTTCCTACGGGAATATTCGTGCCCTGGGTCGTAGTCAGAATCAGGAGTTCACCGATGCTCAGTGTGCCGAAATCATGAGCCGCTTTGACGAGTACAACCATAGGCTACTCCCCCATCGCTCTTCTCTTCTGAGGCTGATCGTGCTGGCGATCCGGGAGGCACTTCCTCTCTTTTGTGCCGGCATACCGCTCGGGGACTTGGACATTGCTGAGGATAAGGTGCATTCGGTGTACCTTATGGGCTTGATCTCAAAGAGAAGGCGGGATGATCTCATTGATCTCCTTCATCAGATTTTTCAGCAATCAGCCGTATTGGGCGCCTACCGGAGGGTAGAGGACATCCGCGGGGACCCCGATGCCTGTGACCGTGAGAGAAAGCATACTCGGGAGGTTCGAAATGCTTGGAAGATCTTGAATAAAGTTAATTTCGAGTTTCTCAACCCATGCCCCGCGTCTGAAGCCTTACCATTGTAAAAGTTTTTCTTTTATTTTGTATCGCCTTCTTGAAGTCTGGATGATAAGCTTTGTTGTGTCTCTGTGTGTTTGCATGCTTTTTCACTGAAATCTTATTATTCTGTTACTATTGTTGTTTGTGCTTTAATATGCAGGGTACTACTCCATATTCTTCCTTTTAAATACACTGCAGGTTTGGGCCTCACGTGTTCTACACGTGAGATCTCTTGATGCGACGGTTCACAAGATTTTCCTCATGCCATATTTTCAGTGCACAATATTAGGTGCTGAAAAAGGGGCTTGGGAATCGTTCCATCTCCTTGACTTTCGGTACCTTTCCATTTTTAGGCCCTGAAATAAATTCACCATGCAAGATTTTCCGCGCATAGCACTTAATGCGCTTCATTATATATGAGGCTATAGCCTTCTTCTCCTTTCTCAGAGAGATTCATATCATATATATATATACATATATATATATATATACATATATATATATATATATACATATATATATATATATATACATATATATATATATATATATATATTTTAAGAGAGAAACGAGTGCCATGGCTTGTAATCGCCCTCATGCTCGTCGGCAGCCGTGGGAAGTTCCTCTTGAGGAGATGATCCCCCGCTTTGCTGCTCGGTTGGTGGACCCCCTCCTTTCTGACAACGAATGAGACTCGGCCATGCACGAGCTCTCGATCCGTAGAGGGTCTCCCCTCCCGATGGGTTCTCTCTGGCTCCGGATGATTCTCACGGCCGTGCTTGCCGATATTCCTCCTCACCCGGCGGAGATGACCCTGGCGATGCTCGACGCGGCAGAAGAAAAGCTCGAGGGCTTTCATGAAGCGTGCCTGATTACTCAGGCTTTGAAGGATTGCTCGATTCATCTGCTGGGCCAGATTAAGGCCCGGCGAGCTATTATGTTTGCTTTTGCAGACGAACACGGCACCAATCGATGGGGAGCGACTCCTCGTGAGAACCGTCGCTTTGACGTGCTGGAGAAAGCAGAGAGAGAGATGGAGAATTTTGTTCTTTGCTTTGTTAACCCTTGTGCCATTGATCCGGTGTTTGGTGATCTTTTCCTTTAGCGTAGTGTTTTTAAATTAGTCCTCTCTTTTGTATGCTTTATGCTGAATCCCTATGTAGGCTTGGTACTCGTATGCATGTTTTCGCTTGCATGAATAAACATTGTGTTCTTCTTATGCAAGCTTCTTCTAATTATCAACATTGTCATTATGTCGCATGCAAATTAATGCCTCGAACTTTATTTCTTCTTCGGATGCTCATATAATCGTGAACACATGCTTGATAGGATAAACACTGGAAATTTTCTCATTGCTTTTCATACCAGGTGATGTGAACACGTTTCAGATCGATCATCGCTGTCGACCGGAGGCCCATTTATACGGTCTTGTAAATGTCTTGTGTTCGAGGCCGTGGTTGCGAGTGCGGGCTTTCGTGGCCACGTAGCGAACATATTGTTGTGTGAGAAAAGGGTTTGGTCGTAAATTTTCGGAGAGGGAGCTAGCCTCCAAAGCGTTGGGCGAGCTTCAGGTCAGCCTCACAGCCAAGGCCAATAAAACGTATGAACTCTGGCGGGTGCTTCAGGAGTCCATCAAAGAAGTGGTGGCTCTCGATAATGCTGCTACGTTCACTCGTGAGAGGGTTGAGGCTCATAGGGCCACTGAAAAAGAGCTCGAGGCTCGGCTTACTTCGTATCAGGCTCAGCAAGCTCAGGCGGAGGCTCGTCTTCTGGAGATCTTGCATCATGAAGCCGTGTCTCAACAACAAAACGATGAGCTGCTAAAATTACTACACCGGCCACCGGCTTGAGGACTTGTATCTTTTTTTTTTCTTTTTTGTACGTACTCATGGATGAGAGTATTATTATTTTTTTTGTTTCATGAATTGTACCTTGTATCCTTTTTGGTTTATGAATAAAAGATACGATTTTTCTTCTCAATGATGTGTCCCCTTTTTGTTGAATGCATTCTGCGGATATTCTATCTTGATCTCCTTGCAGGACAGCGATGGCTCAGGATTCAGGGTTAAGATCTGCTTCCTAGGGCTTTTACATTTTATGAGCCACGAGGGTCTCATAAAGAGTTTTTCTTCCTTACAGGTCGTGAGGGCCTGCAAGTGTCGGGTGTGATCATCCTTATCCGTGTTTTACGGGGTCAGGGGCTGCTCCAGGTATCGTAGTTTGAAGACGTCGCGGTCAAGGTTAAGGACCTCATAGTCCGTGGATTTAAGGACTCCACAGTCCGATGTTAGTTTTAAGACATCACGGTCAAGGTTAAGGACCTCATAGTCCGTGGATTTAGGGACTCCACAGTCCGATGTTTGGTTGCAGGGACCCTTCACCTCTTTGAAAATGTTGAGGAATTACAACGCCAGGTATCAAAGGAGTGAAGAGATGTACCCTTAAACCGAGGCGGTATCCGTAGGGAATCGGGGTGGTTGATCGTTAGTTTTAAGACATCACGGTCGAGGTTAAGGACGTCATAGTCCGTGGATTTTAAGGACTCCACAGTCCAATATTTGCTCTGGATGCTTCACACGGGTTCACTGCCGTGCTCGGCGAGGACCAGGCTCCGCTCTGGGCGTTTTCCGCGGGGTCAAAGAGTGACGTTATCCGCGTTCCACGTAACCAGGAAGTTTGCGCTAGATGCTTCACACGGGTTCACTGCCGCGTTAGGCGAGGACTAGGCTCCGCTCTGGATGCTTCACACGGGTTCACTGCCGTGCTCTGCGAGGACCAGGATCCGCTCTGGACGTTTTCCACGGGGTCAAAGAGTGACATTGTCCGCGTTCCACGTAACCAGGAAGTTTACACTAGATGCTTCACACGGGTTCACTGCCGTGCTCGGCGAGGACCAGGCTCCGCTCTGGACGCTTTCCACGGGGTCAAAGAGTGACGTTATCCGTGTTCCGTGTAACCAGGAATTTTGCACTAGATGCTTCACACGGGTTCACTGCCGTGCTCGGCGAGGACTAGGCTCCGCTCTGGACGCTTTCCACGGGGTCAAAGAGTGACGTTATCCGTGTTCCGCGTAACCAGGAATTTTGCACTAGATGCTTCACACGAGTTCACTGCCGTGCTCGGCGAGGACTAGGCTCCGCTCTGGATGCTTCACACGGGTTCACTGCCGTGCTCTGCGAGGACCAGGATCCGCTCTGGACGTTTTCTACGGGGTCAAAGAGTGACATTATCCGCTTTCCACGTAACCAGGAAGTTTGCACTAGATGCTTCACACGGGTTCACTGCCGTGCTCGGCGAGGACTAGGCTCCGCTCTGGATGCTTTCCACGGGGTCAAAGAGTGACATTATCCGCGTTCCGCGTAACCAGGAATTTTGCATTAGATGCTTCACACGGGTTCACTGCCGTGCTCGGCGAGGACTAGGCTCCGCTCTGGATGCTTTCCACGGGGTCAAAGAGTGACATTATCCGCGTTCCGCGTAACCAGGAATTTTGCACTAGATGCTTCACACGGGTTCACTGCCGTGCTCGGCGAGGACTAGGCTCCGCTCTGGATACTTTCCACGGGGTCAAAGAGTGACATTATCCGCGTTCCGCGTAACCAGGAATTTTGCACTAGATGCTTCACACGGGTTCACTGCCGTGTTCGGCGAGGACTAGGCTCCGCTCTGGATGCTTTCCACGGGGTCAAAGAGTGACATTATCCGCATTCCGCGTAACCAGGAATTTTGCACTAGATGCTTCACACGGGTTCACTGCCGTGCTCGGCGAGGACTAGGCTCCGCTCTGGACGCTTTCCACGGGGTCAAAGAGTGACATTATCCGCGTTCCGCGTAACCAGGAATTTTGCACTAGATGCTTCACACGGGTTCACTACCGTGCTCGGCGAGGACTAGGCTCCGCTCTGGATGCTTTCCACGGGGTCAAAGAGTGACATTATCCGCGTTCCGCGTAACCAGGAATTTTGCACTAGATGCTTCACACGGGTTCACTGCCGTGCTCGGCGAGGACTAGGCTCCGCTTTGGATGCTTCACACGGGTTCACTGCCGTGCTCTGTGAGGACCAGGATCCGCTCTGGACGTTTTCCACGGGGTCAAAGAGTGACGTTATCCGCGTTCCACGTAACCAGGAAGTTTGTTGATTGTATCCGCATTTCACGGGATGGAGGTTTGACTCTTGGTGATATGTATCGCCGAGCCATGGAACTTGGGGTTGCCGCTGTTCCGTTTCGCTTGATGTTGTGTCTGCTGCCACGAGACGAACGTCGAAATGATCTCTAGGCTATCTGTGAACCGTCGAGATTTGGCTTCTCCTTATGATGAAACTCGGGGGGGGGGGTATGATCCCTTCTTTGATTGCGCCCCTGGATTGTATACAGGGTTAGATGTAACATCACCTGTAGGGCGAGGATTTCACTTTTATTTTATTTCTTTTTCCGCGATGCTCTATCATTTCAGCTTTTATATCGCGAAGGTCGCGATTGCCCCATCATTTCGGCTATTTTTTCGCGGTGCCCAATCATTTCGGCTATTTATTTATTTTCACTCGCCGTTTTTTATTGCGAGTTACCCCATCATTTCGGCTATTTTGTCATGCATACATTTTTACTTGCTGCTTTTTATTGCAAGTCGCCCCATCATTTCGGCTATTTCGTATGCATGTGTGGCTCGCTAGCTTTTTCTCTGCAAGCTTGGATTTTAGATACCGATTTCAGCATCAGCACCGCTACAACTGGAATGTTGCCAGGAGCGAATCATCATTTGCCTTTGTCGATGATGAACAAAGGTGGCTCAGCAAACAGGGTTAAGGGTCCTGTCGACCAAGGCTTTGACTTCATGAGCCGTAAGGGTCTCACAAAGGTATTTCTCCCTACAAGTCGTGAGGATCTTGCAGGTGTATTTTCTCCTTAGGGATCGTGAGGATTCCTAAGTGTGTGCTCCTCTGTAAGTCGTAAGGATCTTACAAGAGGGCTTTCTCCTTATGATGAAACTCGGGGGGGGGGAGTATGATCCCTTCTTTGATTGCGCCCCTGGATTGTATACAGGGTTAGATGTAACATCACCTGTAGGGCGAGGATTTCACTTTTATTTTATTTCTTTTTCCGCGATGCTCTATCATTTCAGCTTTTATATCGCGAAGGTCGCGATTGCCCCATCATTTCGGCTATTTTTTCGCGGTGCCCAATCATTTCGGCTATTTATTTATTTTCACTCGCTGTTTTTTATTGCGAGTTGCCCCATCATTTCGGCTATTTTTTCATGCATACATTTTTACTTGCTGCTTTTTATTGCAAGTCGCCCCATCATTTCGGCTATTTCGTATGCATGTGTGGCTCGCTAGCTTTTTCTCTGCAAGCTTGGATTTTAGATACCGATTTCAGCATCAGCACCGCTACAACTGGAATGTTGCCAGGAGCGAATCATCATTTGCCTTTGTCGATGATGAACAAAGGTGGCTCAGCAAACAGGGTTAAGGGTCCTGTCGACCAAGGCTTTGACTTCATGAGCCGTAAGGGTCTCACAAAGGTATTTCTCCCTACAAGTCGTGAGGATCTTGCAGGTGTATTTTCTCCTTAGGGATCGTGAGGATTCCTAAGTGTGTGCTCCTCTGTAAGTCGTAAGGATCTTACAAGAGGGCTTTCTCCTTATGGATCGAGAGGACCTACAGGGGTTGGACTTTGCTGGGGAAATGTTTATTCGCGCCCGTGGATTGTATACAAGGGTCAGTACGAGCCGCTTGTAGGGCAGTATCGAAGGTTGTGAGGGATTTGCTTAAGAACAGGTTTAGGTTTCTGTAACTTAAGACTTTCAAGTCTCATGAGCCGTGAGGGTCTCATAAGAGAATTCTCCTTACAAGTCGTGAGGATCTCGTAAGTGTATTTTCTCCTTAGGAATCGTGAGGATCCCTAAGTGTGTTGCTCCTTTGTGAGTCGTAAGGATCTCACGCAGGTGATTTCTCTTTACAAGGTCGAGAGGACCCTATAAGTGCCTTTTAACGAGGTTGCGCCCTTTCGGGTTTTCACAAACACTCGCCGGTAGTCCTGCTGTTTTTATTCACGGAGCCCTTTCGGGTTTTCATCCGTGCCCATTTTGCTTATGGACATACCGTTTTTCTTTTATTTTTTTTTCTTTTTTTTTTATCTCGTCAACCTGACGATGCTGCGGTAGTAGTTTTAAGGACGTCTGGTCCGTCGCTAGTTTAAGGACGTTTCGGTCCGTCGTTAGTTTAAGGACGTTTCGGTCCGGCGTTAGTTTAAGGACGTTTCGGTCCCTCGTTAGTTTAAGGACGTTTCGGTCCGTCGTTAGTTTTAAGGACGTTTCGGTCCGTCTTTAGTTTAAGGACGTTTCGGTCCGTCTTTAGTTTAAGGACGTTTCGGTCCGTTGTTATGGGAAAGCCGGCTGCTGCTTGTAAAGTCCGAGCCTAGGAAGATAGCGAGCGGACATAGTCGTCGTCATCTATCATTGACCCAGGCTATGGCTCGTTAAGCGTAGTATTTCTTTAAGAAACGGCCGTTTATTGGCCTGAAAGGTCTTTCGCCGTGCATGTCCATGAGTAGATAGGCTCCACCCTGGTAGACCTTGTCTATGATGTAAGGGCCTTCGTAGTTTGGCTCAAATTTTCCCCGTTTGGCACGATTGGGGATCATAGGTCTCTTGACCACTAGCACGAGTTCGCCTTGTCGGAATGTCCTCGGCCTGGTCAATCTTTCGTACGAGCGCGTCATCTTTGCTTTGTAGGCTTCCAGATGTTGTTGCGCTATGAGCCGGGTTTCGTCTAGGGCATCAAGCTCCTCAAGCCGAAGGTGAGCATTTTCTTCGTCCGTCAGCTCGTGGTGGACTGCCACTCGTAGAGAGGGTAACTCTATCTCAAGGGGGAGTACTGCTTCCGTCCCAAATACCAATGCGTACGGCGTTGTGTTCGTGGCCGTCTTGAATGTAGTTCGATAAGCCCAAAGGGCTTCTTGCAGCCTCTCGTGCCAGTCTCTCTTATTCCGGGAAACGGTCTTTTTTATGATCTTCGTCAAGGTCTTATTGAAGGCCTCGGCCAGACCGTTGGCTCGTGGGTTGTAAACTGAAGAATACCTCCAATCTATAATGTGCTGTTGCGCGAAGCGGCTAATCTTATGGCTTCTGTAGGCTGGCCCGTTATCGGAGATAATCCGCCGTGGGGTTCCAAACCGATAGATGACGTGCGTCTTGAAGAAATGGAGGATATTCTTCGTCTTCACTTCCCTCAGTGGTACTGCCTCTGCCCATTTGGAGAAGTAATCAGTTGTCGCCAGGATAAAACGATGTCCCCGAGATGATGCTGGCTCAATGGGGCCGACTATGTCAGTCCCCCACATCTCGAATGGCCAGCTGGCCACCGTTGGGTGTAGCGGATTCGGATGTTGGTGGATGAAGTCTCCATGAATCTGGCATGAGTGGCATTGTTTTGCATACTCGAGGCAGTCCTGGATCATCGTGGGCCAGTAGTAGCCCATTCGTTTAATCTTTAACTTCATCTTCGGGCCTGCTTGGTGAGAACTGCAAAGTCCGTCATGAACCTCCTGAATGACTCTCTTTGCTTCGTCAGATCCTAAGCATCTCAGCCATAGGGAATCAAACGATCTCTTGTATAGGGTATCGTTGACGAAAGCGAAAGATAGAGCTCGTTTCATGAGCTGATGTCTTGAGGACGCTTCTTTGGGCATTCGGCGGGACTTAAAGTAGTCTATGAAGACTTCCCTCCAGTCCTCGGCCTTCTCTTGGTCTTTTATTTGTAGGGTTGTCTGCTCAGTTGCTCCTTCTTTATATAATTCCGGAGGTATTTCTGCCGGGGTGAGCACTCGACGGCTTTGTACCACGATTCTGACATCATCGAGGTTCTCGTCAGCCAGTTCTTTAGCAAGCTTAGCCAATGCGTCTGCTTTGCTGTTTTCCGCGCGTGGTATGTTCTCCAAAGTGTATGAGGGAATTTGGGACAATAGTTGTTGCACCCTTTCGCCGTACTTCACCAGCTCCGGTTTGCACGTTTGGTAGTCACCATTTACTTGACTAACGACCAGCTGAGAATCCCCGTATATGAGGAGGTCTTCAATTCCCATGTCAATGGCAAGCTCGAGGCCTGCTATCAGGGCTTCGTATTCAGCTTCATTGTTTGTCCTCGGCTCTGTTAAGGAGAAGGCGAAGCGCATTATCCCTCTTTGTGGAGTCGCAAAGATGAGGCCTATCCCTGACTTGATCATTGGGATACCTTGCTTTTGTTTCTTTACGGAGGACGCTCCATCGAAATAGAGTTCCCATCGGGTGCTTTCACCGCTAATCGCATCAAATGCATGCTCGTCCGGCAAATCACAATTCAGAGGAGAATAGGCCGGTATCGGGTGCTCAGCGAGGAAATCGGCAATGGCCTGGCCTTTCACTGCCTTGAGAGGTTGATATGTTATCGAGAACTCCATCAAGAGCAGGGCCCATTTAGCGAGTCGTCCCGTCAATATGGCTTTTGACATCAAGTATTTAAGAGGGTCCACCTTCTAGATGAGGCAGACTTCGTGTGCCAACGCATAGTGCCTGAGCTTTGTTATCGTGAAGATTAATGCCAAGCAATGTTTTTCAATGGGAGAGTAATTGCTTTCTGCCCCCAGTAGAACTCGACTTAAGTAGTAGAGTGCTCTCTCTTTCCCCTGATCGTTCTCTTGCGCCCATAATGCGCCCAAGGAACCTTCGAGGGCGGTTGTATACAGAATGAGGGGTTTTCCCTTGACCGGCGCAGCCAGTACCGGCGGGTTCTGCAGGTACTGCTTGATCTCGTCTAGTGCACCTTGGCATTTTTGATCCCAGACGAATGGGGTTCCCTTCTTCATCAGGTGACTGTAGGGGCGGCATTTGCCTGAAAGATTTGCGATAAATCGCCGGATGTATGCGAGCTTCCCTTGGAGAGACCGCAACTGTTTGAGGGTTCTTGGCGGAGGCATTTCCATGATCGCTTTAATCTTTGATGGATCTATTTCAATTCCTCGGTGTCGAACGATGAATCCCAGGAATTTGCCCGAGGAGACTCCAAACGCGCATTTGAGGGGATTCATTTTCAAGTTATATTGCCGGAGGCGTTGAAATACCGTCTCCAGATGCTTTAAGTGATCTTCGTATGACATACTCTTTACTACGAGGTCATCGATATAGCACTCGACGATGTCATGTATGAGGTCGTCGAAGATCTTTGTCATGGCCCTTTGATAGGTAGCGCCAGCGTTCTTTAGACCAAAGGGCCTAACCTTGTAGCAGAATATACCCAAAGGGGTCCGGAAAGCGGTGTGCTTCTGGTCTTCGGGGTGCATCTTTATCTGATTGTATCCTGACGAACCGTCCATAAAGGAGAAAACCTCGTGAGTGGACGTGTTATCTATCATTAGCTCGATTACCGGTACTGGGAAATCATCCTTTGGACAGGCTTTATTGAGATCCCTGAAATCCACGCATATGCGTACCGTCCCATTCTTTTTCATTACCGGGACGATATTGGCGATCCAATCGGGATATTGGACTTCTTGGATAAATCCAGAATCGATCAGCTTTTTGACTTCGGCGTTGATGCTCATCTCCAGCTCGAGTCGCATCCTCCTTGGCGCCTGCTTGACCGGCTTGATATCTGGGGATATTGCTAATCTATGCACAGCGACCTCCGGGTCTAATCCTGGCATCTCAGAGTAGTTCCACGCGAAGCAGTCTTTATGCCGTAGCAGCACGTTTTATAACGCGGCCACCTTTTCTTCAGAGAGTAGCTCGCTGACGAATGTTGGTCGCGGGTCATCTGCCGATCCCAACTCAATCTTCCTGAGGTTATCTGCCGTAGTATGTATGCCATCTTCCAGTTCTTTCGGAGCGGGCGGAAATTCTGAGATCACCTCATCATCGCCGTTCTCAAAGCATTGGGGAAGGTCATCCATGTTCTCAGGCTCTTCTTTTAATATCGTAATCGTATAACAGGCGCGAATCCGCTTCCGGGACTGAGGTGGATCCGGTTTCGCTCTTGCGGCCTTGGGTTCATGCTTTTGTGGCGGCGTTACCCTCCAGCTGTTGGATAAAGCGAATCTGCCTCGTTGGTACTGGTCCTCGACCCAGTTCTTGAAGGTGAAGCAGTCTTCGGTAGGATGTCCTATGGCTCGGTGATAAGAGCAATAGCCCGAGCGAGAGGCCTTATTAGCTTGTTCAGGGTGTCTAGACTCTGGAAGCGTGATCATCTGATGTTTTAGGGCGAGCTTGAGTAACCTTTCCGTCTTGTCTCGGGGGAAGGAGTACGCTCGACTCATCTTTTCTATGAAGGACGAGTCCGAGCCGTGCAGCACCCGTGACCTTCTAATCCTGCGTCGTTGTTGTCGGCTCTTCCTTCCGCTTCTCGACTTATTTCCATCTCCGCATCGGGCCTTTCGCATGATGGGTTGACAAGGATGAACATCTTTGTCTTTTGCAGTCTGTTGAAATAGACGTTGCGTCCTGGCCTTCTCATAGATGGCCGTTTCGCGGCTGTGGTCTTCCCGAGCTTTCTGACCCCCTTTCCTTATAGGCTTGCCCGTTTATTCTTCAAACGACGGACTTGGTGCTTCAATCGCAGGGTCTGGTTTTGATGAGGGATCGGCATCTCCTGACAGGGCGTCCTCTTCTTCATCAAAGGTATATATAGCGTAGCTATTGTGGGCTCGCTCCCGTTTTCCGGTTCTCGCGTATCCAAGCCCAAGTGTTTCCATTTTCCCGTTGGGCAATTTGCGTTGGGTTCCAGGGACATCCCAAATCCTGTTGTAGAACCGAGCCTGTCGAACAGTTTGTTTTAAGGGTACTCCTTGGCGCTTCAATAGCTTCTTTAATCCGTTCGTATAGTATCTGGGCAGACGGATGGGTTGGAGTCTGTCGCATGTAGCATCTGCGCCATGCCAGATCTCTTTCTCTATTTTCGACTCTGAGGATCGGTAGAATAGGATCACCTTCTCACCCCTACGCCTGGGAGGGACGTAAAACGTTTGCAGGTCCTGCACACTGTGAGCTTGAAGCGTGTCGAGATCCTTGTAGTGTTCCCGCGGCACCATGGTGATTTGCAAACTATGGTCATCGTCAGGGGGTGCTTGTATTGAAAGCCGATTGGAGAATACGGCATTGACCTCATCTTCTGAATCACTTCCGAAGACCAGTATGGGGGCGGGCGTCCCCCGGTTGTTGCGCTGAGATGGCCCTGTATAAACTATCTCTTCCTCTTCTTCGGTATCGCTTCCGAAGACAGGGATGGTGGCGGCGGCTTTGTTCTCCGAGTTGCGACACCTTTCTGTATCTTCGAAGTCTGGCAAAAAGTATTTCTCATCTTCGTATTTGCGGACTTCGTTCACGGAAAATGGGTTCAACTCGCCTGTTACAGTATACTCGAAACCATCTTTAAAGTACTTCATACACTGATGTTGTGTAGAAGGGATGATGTTGTACTCGTGTAGCCAAGGACGGCCGAGCAAGGCGTTGTAGCAGGTCTTGGCGTCAATGACATGGAATTTGATGTCCGTGACGAGAAGTCCGAAGCGTAATGTTAGTATTACAGATCCGAGAGTCCGTGACGATTGTGAATCGAAACCGGAGATAGTAATCTTGTCACGAGCGAGGTGTTGCACGCTCATGCAGATTTCCTTCAACACCTGAACATTAAGGAGATTGACGGAGGATCCATTATCCACCAGGATCTTGCCTATCTTGATGTCATGGCAGTATCCGGAGACATATAGGGGACAGTTGTGGTCGCACGTCCCGAGAAGGAGGTCTTCATCACCGAAAGTGACGTCGGCCGTATGCACTTCCTCCAGGTCGTCCTTCATCTTTTCAGTGGCGAGAAAGGCTTGGAATTGCTCAGGTTCTTGTAATGCCTTAATTAGTGAGTCCCGTGCTTCTTTTGATAATAGGAGGGCGTCGAGAATGCTGAGCTGAGAAGGTAGCTTCCTTAGATGCGCGAGGATGTTATAGTCCACTTTACTCCTCCTAGGAGGGTCTTTGGCAGCCAGTTCTTTCGCGACTTGGTCATCCAAAGTGATATCTTCAGTGACCTTTTCCTTTCCCTTATCTTTTCTGTTCGTAGGCCCGAGATTCTTTTCTGGGAGTGTGCGATTGCGCAGTTGAATGCTTTCGCAGGCTTCTGATTCCTCATCTTTCCCTAACGCGGATTCTTCAAAGAGAGGGCCCAGAGTCACTTCTTCATCAGAGTCGCTCCCAAAGGTGAGAACTTGTGACCCCTCGGCATGAGCCATATAACAGTTGCCAGTAATTCTGTTGAGCCTGTCGACAGTGCTTCTTTGCTCCCGACGGATCTTGCGTTTCATGCGCTTACAATGTTGCCGACGAGCAACATACCCTTGCCACCATGTCTTAAAGGAGTCGCACTCCTCTATGGGGTGTGAGATTTTCCGATGATATGCGCAATAGTCAGGGTGCCTCTCCGCCCCATCGTGCCTATTTCCTTCCGAAGGTGGTAGCTTCATTCCCATTGACATGGCTTTGGCGAACCTTTTCCTTGTCTTGAATATCTTCTTGTCCATTTCGGACGCCTTTCGCTCTGGCAGGGGTAGCTCAACTCTTTCGTTCAGTCGCCCGCATTTGGTTCCTTCTGATGCTGCCATCTCACACTCCTGATCCGCTTTACTTTTTAGGCGAATCTCGTCTAGGAAGGCATTGATCATATCAGTTGTCAGCCTCGCACGCTCTGGTTCGGGCTCTGCCTCCGGCTTCTTAGTGTCAGGAGCTGTCTTGTCATCGGTAAGCGAGTGGGAGATTACGTTACAACTTGCCACATACTCTTCGGATTCATCCGATGAGCTCTTTTCATCATCTTCGTCTTGAAAGATGTGATCGAGGAATTCTCGGAGTGTGACAAGAGTTCGCGCCTTCTGATTATATTCTTCCAGCGCGTCGATTTGCTTCTGCAATTTCGTGCGCTCGTCTCTAAGCCTCGCGGGCTTCTTGGATTTCTTCTTCTTTTTCTTCGATGCTTTTGACGGCTGGGCGTGAGTATTTGGATCTTTATCATGAGTCTTCATAGTTGGGCGGGGCCTCAGCATCCCTTCGATAATTTGAGGTTCAAGAGGGTCCTTCCATTCGATTGCAGGGCACGCATGAAGGTCTTTCAGCATCCTTTTGGTTTTAGTTGATAGTACGACTTCCCATGGAGCTTCTTCAATAAAGGAGCAGGTTGCCCCCGGTGTATCTGCTTTCTTAGGAATATGCGGTTGTGGTGGGTTCACCTTCCACTTTTCGGACAGTACAAACTTCCCCTGGAGGTATTGATCTTCAATCCATCCTTTGAAGACGAAGCAATCTTCAATCGGATGACTTACCGTTTGATGGTAAGGGCAGTAGTTAGGGTTATTCACCTCAGTGGGTTGTGGCGGTCGCCTTGGATTTGGTAGGTTTATAAGTCTGTTGCGTATTGCCAGCTCAAATAACCGTTTCGTCTTGTCTCGTGGGAACGAGTAAGGACGCTTCATCTTTTCGTTATAATATCGGCGTCTTTCTTCCAATTGATCTGCCGATTTCGGGGCGTCGGGTTGCTGTTGGGCATTCGCGACAAAAGTTGCCCTTCCTTTACCCTTGTCATTCCGAGGTTCTGGCTTCGGGGCAGGTGGTCTATGACCCATCTGGTCCATCTGAGCCAACTTGTCGATTAAATCCTGGAATGTGGTTGGCTTAAAGAACATCATAAACTGGGAGATAGTTGCGTGGGGGTCTAGGGTTCCCACGAACATGCCCACTGCGGGTGCTTCCTCAATGCGTTGCTCGCATCTCGACCATAAATTCCGCCAGCGTATAGCATACTGGACCCAGGTTTCGCCTGGTTTTTACCCTGGCGTTAATCAAAGCAGTCATTGGAGTGCGTTCGCTGGCACTCGCAAATCGCTGAGTGAATAACAATTCCATTTCAGCGAACGTTTTGATAGAATCGTTCGGGAGTTCCGAATACCATTCGAACGCTGTTTCTGATAAGCTGCCCACGAACTGGTGGAGCAACAGTTTATCGTCACCGCCGGTGTTACCTCAGAGGGCCCGGAACTGGGCGACGTGTTGATGAGGATTGCCGGTCCCCTTATACACATGGAATTTCGGTATCGTATAGCCTTGCGGGTATTTGATTTGATCGTACCAGCTTGGATACGGTCGCCCCGTTTTCACGACTTGACCAGCTGCCTCAGTCGCATGATGGACCCGGATTTGCTGGGCTATGTAGTCGGCCAAGTCAGCTTTAGAGATCGTCTCCTCCCTGGCCGCAGAGAGGGCAGGTGGTAGGTTTGACGTTTCTCCTCGGTCATCTTCCAGAACGATTGGGGGATCTTCGGCGGGTGGGTCCTGTTGGATCATCATTCCTATCATATCTTGGAAGAGGAGGCCCATGCGCTGTATATTAGCCGCTTGTTCAGCAGCCTCTTTGTCTTTTTTCTCCAATGTACGGCGAAGGAACTCAGCGTCGGTTTCCTCCTCCCGGCGTGCTTCTGAGGGCGTTTCTGGGCTTTCTTTTGTCCCGGTAAGTGCAGCCATAGCACTCATCATTTCCTGCAACTTTTGTTGTTGTTCCTGGGCTCTCGTCACGGATCGGGTCAGCGGTCGGTGGCCCGTAGAAGTGCGGCTCTCCTCCTTTCCAGAGACCATGTAAATAGTGTGCACCACCGTGCCCCCAGACTTAGGGTGTCCGGGCTCATTGCTTTTAGCCGTCGTTGCATGTTGAGGGATCTTCTCTGGCTCCCGCCTTTTATGAGCCATGGAGGTTGAGGGGGCCGTCGAGGTGGGCGTCCAGACAGCCTTTTGGGGTTTAGCCTGGTGACCAGCCTTCGGTTGGATTTTCAGCTTCTTGTGCTGGCGGGAGAAGTTTGGATAGATGATTGAATCTCGGGCCTGCCGCCAAACCTTATAGATTTTGGAAGACAGCCGTTGAGGAGATCGGGGTTGGTCTGATTTTATTTCCGCAACCTTTCCTGATGGGGGAGGAGACCTTTTTAGCACTGCAGTAGGGGAATTCCTTCGCACCTTGTTCAACATTTCGAAGCTGTTCTCAGTTGGAACAGCAGCATTAACTTCTACCACCGGGGATGGTGGAGTCAATCCAGAGGGGGAGTTGCCCCCAGCCTTCCTTATTCGGTGCTAATGACGACGTCGAGCGCGTCGAGCAGATGGCGTAGAGTCAGCTATAAGAATGGTTTCGTCTTGCCCTGTGTGGGTGAGGGGTCGTTGTTGGTGTTAGCCTGTCAAAGACCGATGTCCTCTGTGCAGCGGGAGCGGGAGTCGGAGCTGTTAATCTTGTGAAAATCGATTTCTTGACCGGGGAAACCGCCTTGGCGATTTCGGAGGCAGGAGCGGCCGCTTTCTTAGAAGAAGCCTTCTCTGAGATTGTAGGCCCCATGATGGGTTCGCAAGATTTCTGGCCCAATCTAGAGAAGACCGAGGCGTTGACGTTGGGCGACTCGTTGAGAGGAGCCGCGGCAGGGGTAAGACGATCAAAGACCGACTTCCTGAGAGTTTCCTTTGTCAGCACCGGCGCCACGAAGCTTGATGGGGGGAGCATAGTCCCAAAGAACAATCCGGTAGTGGCTTGAGTCACTTGGTCTACCGGCATTGTGAACAACGAAGCAGCTTGGGGTCCATAGGCTATACCTCCTGGCGAGGTAGAGCGTTGGTCACAATTGCAGTTTGAGCAGTTGAAGGACTTCGCGGAAGTAGCAGCCATCGATCCTTTGTTTTCTGCAATAGGCAAGACGCCAATTCTTGTATCCTGAAACCCAAGGGCAATCATTGGCGAACCGCGATTGGTTCGCGAATCACGACACACGAAGTGTGGAGTGGAAAGAGGAAAAGGTCCCACCGGGCGTGCCAGAATCTGTTCCCCTCCGAACGGACACGCGGGACGCCGGGACGTCTCGCCTGAGGTTCGGGGCAGATGCCAATAGGTGCTATCCGTCCACCTCTCCGAAGATGCCAAGTTGATCCATGGCGCCATGTATCGGAGGTTTAGACGGATGCGTCCGATGTAGCAGACTTCGTCAAATTCCCCCTCGTTTGAGGGGTTTTTGATTGTGGGGACGCTCTTCCCTGCAGGCGCAAGCCCCTGCAGTTAATTACGCTACCGCATCGCGGTAACAACTTTCTCCTTCTCCAGATGGTCACTTCGTGTCGTGTGTTTTTGTTTTATGTTTTATTGCCCGTGGATTGTTTACGGAGACCGAGTTATGTCGTCGCCCGTAGGGCGTGGACTAGTCCAAATCCGTGTTATCTTAGATTTAGGTTTGGGGGTTTGGTTTGAGGATACGCTAGCCATGCTTGAGGCTAAGATCAACTCAAACATTTGTTAAGGACACATTAGTCTAGTTTAAGACTAAGATCAACTTAACAGGATCGTTTAGATCCGACAAAGGAGTGTTTGGACTCCATTGTTCCAGTTTTAGGACGTAGTGGTCCATCGTATGTGTGGCCATCGGGACCCGTCACCTCTCTGACGACGTTGAAGGATTACAACGACGGATGTCAGAGGAGTTCAGAGATGTACCCTCGAGCCAGAGTTAATTAGGGGGATTCATAGTCCAGTCTGCTTGAGGGTTTAAGGACGCGTTAGCCATCTTTGAGGCTAAGATCAACTTAAACAGGACCGTTTAGATCCGACAAAAGAGCATATAGGGGCTCTATTGTTCTAGTTTAAGGGACATTGCGGTCCATGGGTAGTTTAAGGACATTGCGGTCCATGGGTAGTTTAAGGACATTGCGGTCCATTGGTAGTTTTAAGACATCTCGGTCAATTGGTAGTTTTAAGACATCTCGGTCAAGGTTAAGGACGTCATAGTCCATGGGTTTAAGGACTCCACAGTCCGGTATGTGCTCTGGATGCTTCACACGGGTTCACTGCCGTGCTAGGCGAGGACCAGGCTCCGCTCTGGATGCTTCACACGGGTTCACTGCCGTGCTCTGCGAGGACCAGGATCCGCTCTGGACGTTTTCCACGGGGTCAAAGAGTGACGTTATCCGCGTTCCACGTAACCAGGAATTTTGCATTATGCATGGGTTTAAGGACCCCACAGTCCATGTCAATGTGTGGTCGTCGGGACCCGTCACCTCTTTGAAGACATTGAGGGATTACAATGCCAAGTATCAAAGGAGTGAAGAGATGTACCCTAGAACCGGAGTAGCTTAAATAGTCCTTGGCCCAGTTTGGGATCAAGACCCGTTAATTATGTTATGAGCCCACTGGCCCAGTTAGTCATGAATTGAGGACTTATGGCCAGCTTGGGCTAAGTCCAGTCAGGTCTGGAATATTGACTTTTTGTTGGTCCATTGAGGGAGAGGCTTTGCCTCTATCCCTTCAGCCAATTGGGCCGAAGCCTAGTGTTAAACACTTCAGAGCAATCAGTGTTGAACACTGGGGATGAGGTTAACAAGTTAGTGTTCAACACTAAGAGATAATCGGTGTTAAACACCAGCAATAAGGCTTTTTCAAATTAGTGTTAAACACTAAAACAGATCAGTGTTGAACACTGCCAATAAGGCTTTCTTAATCATTGTTGAATGCTAAGGCCCAATAGCGTTTTAACACTGGGTTTGAGAGTTCCAATTTAGTGTTGAACACTAAGGCAAAAGGGGTCACGTGGCAACACGTGAGAACGCCCTCTTTTCATTTATTCTGCTGAAATCGCTGCATTTTTCAGAGCATCACGTGCCATCACGTGACGGGCATTCGTATGCTCGTTTGGTAGAGCTTTTGTTAAGGGTCACGTGGGTCATGTGAGGAACCGCCTCAAAGGGGTTTTCTATAGATCTCTTGGGGGGGTCACGTGGTGGCACGTGGCCCTGCCTCTATGCATGTTGTTTTTAGAGGATCTGTTGATCTTTTTTCAGGAATTAAATTCCTTGAGCTTTAGATTTCAGAGGAATTAAATTCCTACTTCCTTTCGAAGATTCATATTCTGAAATAGAGTTGAACTCTGAATTTTCTGTAGGAATTAAATTCCTCGTATATGTGAAGAACTGAATAGGGTTAAACCCTAGTAAAAGCTTTTAAGGAATTAAATTCCCCTTCTTTGTTAAATTATGATCAAGGGAATTAAATCCCCGCTGTTCCAACAGAACTAAGTTCTTAATTAGGGTTAAACCCTGCTTCTTTTTATTTTGAAGGAATTAAATTCCCATGATACAGGGTCAAGCCCGACTTTCATCTTAAAGGAATTAAATTCCTATAGTTCTGTGAGAATTAAATTCTCATGCTTACATTCCTTCTCTATGTTTTGGATCTGCATGGCAGGATCTCGACCCATTGAGAATTAAATTCTCAACCTTAAGGGGAGATGTGCACTTTGCAGATCCTCTATCAAAGAGAGAAGAAATATGCTCTTCTGTTTTATGTATCAGAGTTAAACTCTGTTGAGAATTAAATTCCCCTTCTTTCAAAAAGGCCTTCCCTTTCTTACCTAGGGTTTTTGCAGAAGATCCAAGTCTTTTCAAAGTGTCAAAGCTCTCCTCCTTTTTTCTTTCTCTGCCCCTGTATGTATCTCTCTATCTCCCTTTTTTGTGTCTCTTGGCTCCTATTTATAGGAGAAGCAGCCGAATGAATTAGTTTTTGATGAATCTTCACTGAGAGATTTGATTTGCATCCATCATTCGTTTTGGACCTTTGGATTATTGGGTGAATTTTATTCACCATTGGATTTTAAATCCAGAGATTCTCCTTTGTTATTTTGGTTAGATTTAAGGGGGAAATCTTTCCAAACCCGAGATTTTCCATAGATAGATGATATTTGATCATCTCTGAATCTTTAATTTGATTGGTCCCAGATACTCACTTTCCTTTGGAAGGATTCAAATTTCCTTCAGAATTTAATTCTGCCGTCAACATGGGCTTTGAAAGCCGGTCACGTGTGACCACGTGACCCATGGTCACGTGCGGACACGTGACCCCCTTTTGGAATGAGCCTTCCTCTTTCTCTTGCGTCTGTCTTCTGATTGCTGCTTCAATGTCACGTGCTACCACGTGACCCCTGGTCACGTGTGAGCACGTGACCCTTGTTTGAACTCTCTTTCTTTAGTTCAACGGGAGAATTGATCTGCTGTCTTGCACGTCACGTGGCAACACGTGACCTTGGTCACGTGGGAGCACGTGACCTCTTCTGAGGCTCTTTTCCTTGTCTTGATCAGGGGACTAATGTGTGCTTTTCTGCCGCCTTATATGTCACGTGTCGACACGTGACTGCCGGTCACGTGTAAGCACGTGGCCCCTTTTTGAAGCTTTTCCCAGAAGCTTTCCTGATTTTAAATCAGGAAACAGTGGCCCCTTTTTGAAGCTTTTCCCAGAAGCTTTCCTGATTTTAAATCAGGAAACACCCATCTTCCAGCTCTTTCGGCACCGGTGGAAACTCTGAGATGATCTCGTCATCATCGTTTTCAAAGTACCAGGGGAGGTCATCCATATTCTCGGGCTCTTCTTATGACAGCGTTATCATATGACAAGTACGAGATCGCTTCCAAGAACGATGTTGATCTGGTTCTAATCTCGCTGTATGCGCGGCTTTTGGTTCGTGCTTCTGCGGCGGAGTCACCCTCTAACTGCTGGATAGAGCGAACCTGCCGAGCTAATACTGGTCTTCTACCCAGTCTTTAATGGTGAAGCAGTCTTCGAGAGGATGTCCTATTGCCCTGTGATAGGAGCAATAGTCCGGGTGAGAGACTTCGCCTGCTTGCTCGGGGTGCTTGGACTCCGGGGGGGTAATCATTTGATGTTTTATGGGAAGATCAAGTATCTTCTGTGTTTTATCCTGGGGAAAAGAGTATGCTCGACCCATTTTATTTATAAGTGACGAATCTGAATTGCTTGATTCCCGATTGCGTAGCTTCTTGGTCCCGCTTTGTCGCTGTCCAACGCCTATCCCATTCTTTGATTTATTTTTGCCTCTGCGTCGGGCTTTTTGTACAACGGGTTGTCAAGGAGGAGCATTTTCATTTTTCACGGCCTGTTGAAGGAGGTGTTGCGTCCTGGCTTTCTCGTAGATGGCCATTTCGCGATTATGGTCGTCTCGAACCTTTTGACCTGCTTCCCTTATAAGCTTGTCCATTTGTTCTTCGAACGACGGACTGAGCATTTTCACGGCAGGAGCTCTTTCTGGTTCAGGGTTAGCATCTTCCCACAGAGAATCCCCTTCTTCATCAAAGTCATGTATAACGTAGCAGTCACGGGACAACTCTCGTTTCTTGGATCGAACATATCCATGCCCGATCATTTCCATTCTCCCGCTGGGCAACTTTCGTTGAGTTCCGGAAACATTTCAGATCCTGTTATAGAACCGTGCTTGTCGCGCAGTTTGCTTAAGGGGTACACCTTGGCGTCTCAAGAGTCTCTTTAGTCCGTCTGTGTAATATCTTGGCAAACGGATGGGCTGGAGCCTGTCAAGTGTAGAATCCGCGCCATGCCAGATTTCTTTCTCCACTTTGGTTTCCCCGGATCGGTAGAATAGGATCGCCTCTTCATCTTTTCGCCTGGGAGGGACGTAGAATATCTGCAGTTCTTCCACACTGTAGGTATCCAGCGCGTATAGCTCTTTATGATGCTTTGGCGGAACCATGGCAACTTGCAAACTTTGATCTTCATCAGCGAAGGCTTGTATTGATGGCCGAGCAGAGAATACGGCGTTGACCTCATCTTCCGAGTCGCTGCCAAAGATCAGCATAGGAGCGGACGGTCCCGGCTTGTTGCACTGGGGCATACCTGAATAAACTATTTCTTCTTCCTCCTCGGTATCACTCCCGATGACCGGAATAGTGGTGATAGCTTTGTTCTTGTCCTCCGGTTTGCGACATCTTTCCGTATCCTCGAAATCTGGCAGGAAGTATTTTGCATCTTCGTACTTTCGGACTTCGTTCACGGAGAATGGGTTCAGCTCCCCTGTTACGGTATACTCAAGGCCATCCTTGAAATACTTCATGCACTGGTGTTGTGTAGAAGGGATGATGTTGTACTCGTGTAACCAAGGCCTACCGAGCAAAGTACTGTAGCATGTCTTGACGTCTATGACATGAAACTTGATGTCCGTAACGAGCAGCCTAAAGCGTAATGTCAATATCACAGACCTGAGCGTCCGTGACGACTGGGAGTCAAAATCGGAGATGGTGATTTTATCACGAGCGAGGTGCTGAACGCTCATGCAGATTTCCTTTAACACCCTTACGTTAAGGAGATTGACGGAGGACCCATTGTCGACCAGGATTTTACCTATCTTGATGTCATGACAGTATCCGGAGACATATAGGGGACGGTTGTGCTCGCATGTCCCAAGGAGGAGATCTTCATCGCCGAAAGTGATATCGGCTGTGTGCACTTCTTCCAGCTCATCCTTCATCTTTTCTTCGGCGAGGAAAGCTTAGAATTGTTCCGGCTCTTGTAATGCCTTGATCAGCGAATCTCTCGCCTCTTTGGATAGCAGAAGGGCGTCGAGAATGCTTAGCTGTGATGGTAACTTTCTCAAGTGTGCCAGAACGTTGTAGTCCACCTTGTTTTTCTTTGGCGGGTCCTTGGCTGTCAGCTTTTTGATGGCTTGGTCATCAAGGATGATATCCTCAGGGACTTTTTCTTTTCCCTTATCTTTTCTATTTGACCCACTGTTCGAGGGCCCAAGATTCTTTTCGGGCAGCGTGCGATTACGCGGCTGAATGTTCTCGCAGTTCTTCGGTTCTTCCTCTTTTCTCGACGTGGATTCTTTGAAGAGAGGGCCAAAAGTCATTTCTTCGTCAGAGTCTCTCCCGAAGGTGAGAACTTGCGGTCCCCCAGCGTCGACCGTGTGACAGTTGCTGGCGGTTCTTTTACGCTCCTCGGTCGTATTTCTTTGCTCCCGACGAGTTTTACGTTTCATTTGCTTAAAATGTTGCCGGTGAGCAACATATCCCTGCCACCATCTTTTAAAAGCGTTGCACTCTTCAGTGGGGTGCGCAATCTTTCGATGATATAAGCAGTAGCTAGGATGTGTTTCCGCTTCACCGAGAATGTTTCCTTCGGAGGGTGGCAGCTTCATTCCCATTGATATGGCTTTGGCGAACCTCTTCCTTGTCTTGAACCTGCTTTTATTTGCGGCGGACCTACTTCGATATGGCAGGAGTGTTTCAATCCTTTCGTCCAGTCGTCGGCGTTTGGCCTTTTCAAATATGGTCATCTCACGCTCCCGATCAACTTTGCTTTTCGAAAGAGCTTCGTTCAGGAATGCATCAATCGTTTCGTCTGATGGCCCTAGAAGTTCCGGTTCAGGATTTGCCCCCAGTTTCTTTGTGTAAGGAGCTTCTTCATCGTCTATCGACGAGTGAGAGATCACATGGCAACTTGCTACGTAATCTTCAGATTCATCCGACGAGGCTTCTCCATCATCTCCGTCCTCAAGGACGTGACTAAGAAATTCTTGGAGTGTGACTGGAGTCCGCGCCTTCTGGTTATACTCTTCCAAAGCGTCAATCTGTTTTTGCAGGTCCGTGCGCTTGTCACCAGGCTTCACGGGCGTTTTGGTCTTCTTCTTCTTCATCAAAGACTTTGTCGGTTGGGTGTGAGTGCTTTGGCTATCACCACCAATCTTTGGAGTTGGGCGCGGTTTCAGCATTCCCTTGGTAATCTCAGGTTCCAGCGGATTCTTCCACCTGATCGCCGGGCATGTGTGGAGATCCTTCAGCATTCTTTTTGTTTTGGTTGAAAGAGCGACCTCCCATGGAGCTTCTTCTACGAAAGAACACGATGCCCCCGGTGTGTCCATCTTCCTGGGAGCGTGTGGCTATGGTGGGTTCACCTTCCAATTCTCAGACAGCGCAAATTTGCCCTGTTGATACTGGTCTTCAATCTAGCCCTTGAAGACGAACCAATTTTCAATTGGATGGCTTACCATTTGATGGTAGGGGCAATAATTGGGACTATTAGCCTCGCCGGGTTGTAACGGTCGTTTTGGATTCGGCAGATTGATGAGCCTGTTGCGCACCGCCAGTTCGAACAATCTTTTCGTTTTGTCCTGGGGGAACGAATAAGGACGCTTCATTTTTTCATTATAGTATCACCGTCTCTCTTCTAGTTGATCCGTTAGTTTTGGAGCACTGGGCTGCTGTTGAGTATTCGCAACGAATGTCGCCTTCCCTTTACCTTTTTCGTTCCGCGGCTCCGGCTTCGGAGGAGACGGTCTATGACCCATCTGGTCTATTTGGGCCAGTTTGTCGATCAAGGCCTGGAACGTGGTCAGCTTGAAGAACATCATGAATTGGGAAATAGTTTCCTGAGGGTCCAGAGTGCCCACGAAGAAGCCCACTGCCGGCGCTTCCTCGATGTGCTGCTCAGATTTTGACCATAAATTTCGCCATCGTATTGCGTACTGCACCCACGTTTCACCTGGCATCACCCTGGCGTTAATTAATGTGGTAATCGAGGTACGCTCGCTAGCGCTCGCGAATCTCTGCGTAAACAGCAGTTCCATCTCCGCAAATGTCTTGACAGAGTCATTTGGAAGTTCAGAATACCACTCGAATGCCGTTTCCGACAAGCTGCCGACGAACTGGCGAAGCAGAAGTTTATCATCACCTCCGGTGTTGCCGCACAAGGATCTAAATTGAGCGACATGCTGATGTGGATTCCCCGTCCCTTTATATACGTGGAATTTAGAGATCGTATATCCCGGCGGGTACTTTATTTGGTCATACCAGCCTGGATAAGGTCGTCCAGTCTTAACGATCTGTCCAGCCGCTTCGTTTTCCTGGTGAGCTCGTATTTTCTGAGCAATGTAATCATCCAGAGCGGCCTTGGAGATGGTTTCCTCTTTGGCTGCTGAGAGAGCTGGTGGAGGGTTCGATGTGTCCTCTCTGTCATCTTCAATGATGATAGGGGGTCTTCCGCTGGAGGTTCTGGCTGTAACATCATCGCAACCATGTCTTGGAATAAGAGAGCCATTCATTTTATATTGGCTGCCTGTTCCACAGCCTCTTTTTCTTTCCTCTCGAGAATTCATCGGAGGAACTCGGTATCAGTTTCTTGTTCCCGACGCTGCTCTGAGGTCTCTGGATTTTCTTTTAGCCCGGTAAGTGCGGCCATTACAGTCAGCATCTCCTGAAGTTTCTGCTGCTGTTGTTCCTGAGCTTTTGTTATCGATCGGGTAAGCGGTCGATGACCCGTAGAAGCGCGTCTTTCCTCTTTTCTGGAATCCATATAAACAGTATGCACCATCATGCCCCCAGACTTGGGGCATTTAGATTCAGCGTCTTTCCGGTTCGCTGCGGTCACAGGAGCTTTCTCTGGCCTTCTTCTCTTGTGAGAAGTTGAAGTCGAGGGGGCCGTTGCAGCGGGCACCGATTGAGCGTTTGTTTTGTGCGTATGTGTTTTAAAATCAAAATTAAGAATATACCGCAATCAAGAACGGTGTCGCTTGATAGCTAGCCGGTTGAGTACGGGTCGGTCCACAGGGAAAACGTGTATTTTCTAGTTGTTCTAACGAGTCAATTCCTATTTGTGGTAGGTTTTGATTTTCTATAAAAACTGAGGTTGAAATATATTTGGATTAAAACCTTGCCAGGGTTAGGATTAGGTTAGTTTGGAAAGTCAATTATTCTCACCGCTTTCTTTGTCCTAATTAAGAACTTTAGGTGTTAAGGTAATAGTTAACAAAGGGGATTAGCACGACCGGGAAGAAACTAGGTTTCTTCCCTTTGGTCCTTGTCCGTCCTTTCTTAACTCTTATCCCTAATCTCTATGGAAATCAACCACAACCGGTCTTAACAAGGGAATCACCGCTATCTCGTGGGATAGGGTGCCGTAGTGATCAGTGTGTGGTTGTTCTGCATAGAGCCCTTATTTTAAAATATTGAACGGGCAAGAAAGGAGTGAGATATTCTCATCTCTCAAACCTTCCCCAAACCCAACCCTAACAAGTGTGGAACTACTCACTCATTAGGGAATTAACAATGGAATTCATTTTTTCATTTTTCTTTTAATTAACGTGCGGAAAATAACTACGGCAGATAAAAATTGCAGATAAGAAATTTAAGATAAAAAACTTACTTTTTATTGATGCACCCTTTGACAATTATAATGGAATGAAAATTTAAAATTCTAGAAATTAAAAGAGGCATGCTCCAAAAAGAGCTGTAGGGTTCCTATTTATAGATAATAGAAACCCTAGGGTTTACATCTGATCCATATCTAAAATTACAAAACTACCCTAAGAAAACCGGGTCAATGCACCGACACGTACCGACACGTGCACAGCACGACCGCGGATCCGCTGCCATAAGCCTTGTTTGACCGCGGATCCGCGGCCATCTTGAATGTTCTCTGGCTCATTTTCTCAGGTATACTTCTTGTTGCATTTTACTTCTGGTTTCTTCACTTGGTTTCTCAGAATGTCTTCTAGTTTCTTCCAGATTTCCACAGTGCAGAATATTGTGGACTTTTACCATTGGCTTCGTGTTGAAGTCTTGAATCTTGTGCTGCCTTCGTGCTTTGTGGAATCGAACTGTTTATTGATCTTTATTTGTTCCTTAAACTGTAGGCAGCATCATAAAGATTCTTCTATTTGTTGGTCGTAGTTTCACTTTCGTAGCGTCTTTTCATCATTTTCACTGTATTGTTCCGAGAACCTGTAACCTGCAACTATTTAACAGACATGGATCAAAAGCACCTATTTATTTGCAATATGATTAAGAATGGGGAATATAATAATGTAAAATTCTGATATGAACAAATACTCCCAAACTTATCTTTTGCTCGTCCCGAGCAAAACTAGTTTATTCTCGAAAAAGCCTAACCTCACTTTCGCAGTGAAACGCGATTGCACTGAGCTCGTGCAACAAGCCGTTAAACCTCTAGGTGTCCCTAGTAGGAGGAGTGTTGTCTCCTGAGGGTTTTCAACGGATACTACCCACAAAATCCGATCAATTTGGCTTGTTGACTTTCATTCTTCAATTCGGTGTTCTAGCAAGAAATTCTATTATCTTCAACTTAGAAATTATTAACCCATATTTTTCACGCTTTCTTATCATTTAACTTAAGATTGTATATGTTCTGTAAATTTACTTAGCTTTTAGTATCTTTTGAATTTTCCTTCTAAGGTTCCATCTCAACTTAGGAATTTTTATAATCTCCACTAAAGATATAAGTCCTATTTTTCATTCTTATCTTTCATCCAAACCCCAATCATATACCCCTACGTGTGTGTATGTATCACTCCTACACTTGGAAATTCAATTCGAGCTATTATACTCTTGTCCATCGTCCAAAGTACTTTTAGTTGGTGAATTTTTAGATGAAATTGCTCACACATCCTTAATGCGACCGTTAATACTTTTTGAAGTACTAACGACCGATTACAAAATGTGTTTGCGCATTAAGGCGCAATTCCTCGTCTTGTAATACCTAAGGCTTTAGCAGTGACTCCCAAACCAGTTGGTCTAAGGCACTAGGTGATAAAGCACACTCGCTATATATTTTTTATTTTACGCAGCTTTAAGTAATTACAAAACCAGTGTTCATTTTTTATATCTCTTTATCCACACTTATAATTTTATTTTCCTTCATACTAAGGATTTTAGACAAGAGCATTTCAAGGTATCCTCTACTATTCCAAGTTTTAAGGTTCGTGTTTGTGCAAGTTGTAGGGTATATATTTTCAGAATTTAGACTTAAGTTTAGGAATTATTTTTCAGACTTACACTTCAATAAAAATTTCAATACTCTTCCCTTATTTTGAATTAGCCCAAGAACTGAACTCAAAATTTGCCTATTTCTAAGTAAACTATAAGGACATATATTTTCTACCGTTAAATTTTTAAGAAATGTTATTTTTAGGGTTTTTAATTTACTAAGTTTTGGGATCTAGTTTTTCCTAACTAGTTAACCGTCTTGTCAGACTTAAGTCAATTTTGGCCAAAATTGAATTTTTCAATTTTTATAATTTTTAAAAAAAAAATCAATTTTTTATTTGATTTTTTTCTTTTATATTTTTTTTTTCATTTTTTTCATTTTTTTATAAAGATGCAATGCAGAATTAAACATGCAAAAGAAAAAATATATACAAAAACCTTTTTAAAAAAAATGCAATGCAATGATAACTATTTACAACCACCACTCCCCCAAACTTACCAAAAGCAGTGCCCTCACTGCTCGGCCCCTCGCCGTGCCCTTGAGCGTGAACGGGAACACTCCTCCCTAGCTAGCAGGGTTCTGACCCCCTGCTCTACTTCTATCAAACGCCGATCATGCTCTCTCATCATCCCCCTCAACTCGTCAATCCCCCTAATGGCTCTTCTCATTAAACGCGCATGTTCTAAGGGGGTGAGCTCCTCTTCGCTCGCGGTTAAGCTGGAGCTAGGTGTTCTGGCGGGTACGTGTTCAACCGGTTTTGTTCGTGGCCAAACATCTGTCAAGCGTGTATAGGACGTAGATACGCCTTCAATGAGAGGTCTGATGGGTATACCTCCATACATGTAAAATTCAAATTCCTCCACAGGGAGGAAATAGCGACACGGTTGTGTCACTAACATGGGGCATGGGTAGTTCGCGGCCCTTTTGCCCGCACCAATTGAGTTAAGTAAAACCATGCACATATCAAATCTAGGGTTCCTAGTCATTAGGGTGTGCACGATATGAAGTGGCGGGGTGAAAAATGTGGTATTATGGGAACTCCCAAAAATATTGTTTTGTGCCCACCGGCACACGGTTAAAACATTAGCGAAAAGGGTTCTCGCTTGTATTCCCTTCCTCGATTCCCTCGAGCATGTAATCTTCAAACTGAAGGGGTTGATCGTGTACAGGTAACCTAGGGATCAAAGTGACTTCATGGATGAAGTCTCTGTCAATAATTATCTCCCTATCGCCCCACAGTAACTTGATAAATCCGTATTGTGCAAGGCAACCTTCTTCCATGCACTCGTAAAAACGAGTGACTAGATCTGGAAGGGCCTAAGCATTTGGGTGATTATAGATTAAAAAATTTTAGCCCCTCCGTGCGATTTCAACAGCAAAATAACTCCCATATATGGTGTGTGAAAAGATTTGTGAAAAATCACGCTCTAATTGCATGTTCGGTGCCAATACAGAGAGTTAACAGATCTTAAAAAAATTTAACAGAGAGGAAGAAGGAGATGCAAACCTCCTCTGAAAGATTCAGAGGGTGACGCGGCAGACAGGCGGCGGAAGCGCGGCGGGAGCGTGCCTTCGGCGGCGGATGCGCGGCGGCTGAAGGAGATCTCTCTGCAAAAACTGCGACGGCGGCTAGGGCTTTCTGTGAGAAATTTTTAGGGTTTGTAAAACAGAGAGGGTCGGGGTTTTATTTATAAGGGGGAGTGTTTTGGTTATTTGTAAAAAAAACCCTCTTAAAAAGAGGAAATTTTTTGCAAATAAAATTTTTATTTTTATTTTATTAAAACTGGAAATTTACAAAAATACCCAAAAAAAAATTATTTTCAAATTTTTATTTTTTTATGTTATTTTGTTTTTATTTAATTACAAATGATACATACCCCCAAACTTGTTTGAAACAGTGTTTTGGCTAGATAATCGAAAATTTAGGGATAGATGGAGGAAGATCAGTCAATATAAATCGGCTCCTGTAAAAACAGGAGCTCCTCCGAAGGGTCCGCGGTAAGGAACGGTTTAAGTCGATGTCCGTTTACTTTAAACAGTGTACCGTCTACGGGTTTTCTAGATCGACCGCACCGTGCGGATATACGGTGCGTACCAAAAATGGCCCTTTCCATCGAGATTTGAGCTTGCCGGGATGGAAATGTAACCGAGTATCGTAAAGTAAAACCTGTTGACCAGGTTTGAAAGTCTTGCGCATAAGGTGTTTGTCGTGGAACACCTTTGTTCGGTTTTTCACAACTACTGCGTTCTCATAGGCTTCATCCCGCAGCTCGTCCAATTCATTCATCTGCAGCTTTCTATTGCTGCCCGCATCTCCCAAAGATAGGTTCAACTCTTTAATTGCCCAAAATTCCTTATGCTCTATTTCAATAGGAAGGTGGCAAGCCTTTCCATAAACAAGCCTGTATGGAGACATGCCAAGATCGGTCTTATAGGCAATACGGAATGCCCAAAGTGCATCAATCAGTTTTGATGACCAATTTTTACGGTTTTTGGAAACCGTCTTCTCCAATATCTGTTTAATCTGCCGATTCGAAATCTCGGCTTGCCCACAAGTTTGGGGATGATATGGCGTTGACAGTTTGTGAGTAATGGAGTATTTGCGCATTAAGGACTCGAAAGTCCTATTACTAAAGTGAGATCCATTATCACAGATAATCGCGCGAGGATGCCCAAACTGAGAAAAAATGTTTTCTTTGAGAAATCTAACGACAACTTTGTTGTCGCTGGTTCGGCTGGGCATAGTCTCGACCCATTTTGAAACATAGTCAACAGCAAGTAGAATATACATGTTCCCAAAGGAATTGGGAAATGGTCCCATAAAGTCTATTCCCCAAACATCAAAAATTTCAACAACCAAAAATAGTTGTAGCGGCATTTCATTTCTCCGAGATATCCGGACCAAGTGTTGGCACCGGGAGCATGTCTTGCAGTATTCGTACGCGTCTTTAAAAAGTCGTGGCCACTAGAAGCCACACTGCAAGATTTTTTCTGCTGTCTTTTTGGGGCCAAAATGCCCGCCACACGCTTGAACGTGGCAGAATGACAGCACGCTCTTAAACTCGTTGTCGGGGACACACCGACGAATGATTTGGTCGGAACAGTATTTGAAGAGATACGGTTCATCCCAGTAAAAATGTTTTACTTGGGACAGGAATCGGAGTCTGTCCTGATTCGACCAATCGTTTGGTATCAGTCCGGTGGCCAAATAATTTACGATATCAGCAAACCAAGGTTCACATGACACGGTTAAGAGCTGCTCATCTGGAAAAACGTCTTTAATAGGAGTTTGAAGTGTTTGCGAAGAAGGGAGTCGTGAAAGGTGGTCGGCGACTACATTTTCGCATCCTCTCTTGTCCCTTATGACAAGGTCAAACTTTTGTAGCAAGAGGATCCAACGTATCAGCCGAGATTTAGCATCGTTCTTCATGAAAAGATGGAGAAGAGCTGAGTGGTCCGTGTAAACGATGACTGGAGAGCCGATTAAATAGGACCTGAATTTTTCTACTGCAAACACAACGGCTAAGAATTCTTTTTCAGTAGTTGTGTAATTTAATTGGGCCTCATTTAATGTTCGGCTAGCGTAATAAATTACGTGCGGCATCTTATTTATGTGCTGTCCAAGGACAACACCAATGGCGAAATCAGATGCATTGCACATAATTTCAAATGGATGCGTCCAGTCGGGAGATGAAAGAATGGGAGCGGAAATAAGTGAGTGTTTCAATGACTCGAATGCCTTCATACAGCTTGAGTCAAAATCAAAAGTTGTGTCCTTGGCCAACAAAATAGTCAAGGGTCTAGCTATCTTGCTAAAATCCTTGATGAACCGTTTATAGAAACCGGCATGGCCACGGAAGGCTCAGATGTCTTTGATGCACTTGGGAGGAGGAAGATTGGAAATGAGTTCAATTTTAGCTTTATCAACCTCAATGCCATTTTGTGAGATGATATGTCCTAAGACAATACCTTCTCGTACCATAAAGTGGCATTTCTCCCAATTTAAAGTGAGGTTCTTATCCCTACAACGGGTAAGAACTGCGTCTAAGTGTAGCAAACACTCATCAAAGGAGTCGCCAAAAATGGAGAAATCATCCATAAAAATCTCCAAATTTTTTTCCACCATGTCTGAAAAGATACCTATCATACACCGCTGGAAAGTAGCGGGTGCATTGCATAACCCAAAGGGCATGCGACGGTAAGCGAATGTACCGAAAGGATAAGTAAATGTGGTCTTGTCTTGATCCTATTCGGCGATGGGAACTTGATTATAGCCGGAGTAGCCATCCAAAGAGCAGTAAAATTCATGCCCAGCCAATCTTTCTAGCATTTGGTCAATAAAAGGTAATAGAAAGTGGTCTTTCCATGTCGCGGCGTTGAGTTTTCTATAATCGATGCAAACTCGCCACTCCGTTTAGGTGCGAGTAGGTATTAACTCATTCGCCTCATTAGTTATGACCGTTATGCCCGATTTCTTTGGGACAACGTGAATGGGGCTAACCCACTGGCTATCAGAGATAGGGTAAATGATACCACTATCAAGACATTTTACAATCTCCTTTTTAACAGCCTCCTTCATTATAGGGTTGAGGCGTCTCTGTGGATCCCTAATTGGCTTGGCATTATCCATCATATGTATATGATGTTCAACTATGAGGGGACTAATCCCCTTGATGTCCGCTATAGTCCAGCCAAAAGCTTGTCGATTATTTTGTAAGACCATTAAAAGGGCTTTCTCTTGCTCGAGAGCTAGAGATGTCGATATGATAACAGGAAGGGTCTCATTCTCACCTAGGTAAGCGTATTTAAGGTGAGACGGCAATAGCTTGAGTTCGAGTTTTGGAGGTGAAACAATTGAACGTAAAATTGGTGAAACTGTCTCGAACTCGAAGGATTCCAACAATGGTTCGAAGCGAGTGTAAGCAACCGAGTCGGATGGTTCAGCTAACCCATCCGAAAATTCAAAGGACTCAAACTCGGGTGGTGATTCTTCAAAATCGTCCGAAAAAGTGAAACACTCGTAATCGTTATCGGGTGTAAAAGCTATGTCAGATTCAAGGAAGAACGCACTAGTGGCGTCAAAACTGCTGTGATCGAACAGAAATTTTTCGAGCTCACAGTCCTCCTGCGTGATCTCTTGGATCAAGCAAACATCAAGTATATTAGCAGTAGGCTCGGAGGGATGATTCCCTAACTTAAAAATGTTGAGTCCAATTGTCATATTTCCAAAAGATAGGTTCATCGAACCATTTCGACAATTGATCACCGCATTCGAAGTCGCAAGGAATGGTCGACCAAGTATCACCGGAATTTGATTCCGAGGGTTAGCTATAGGTTGTGTGTCCATAACAATGAAATCAATGGGGAAAATAAAGTCCCCTACTTTAATTAACACATCCTCTAACTCTCCCCTAGGATGGGTGATGGATCGGTCGGCTATTTGGAGAGTACAATGTGTGGGTTTCAGCTCTTAAAACGCCTAATTGTTCATACACTGAATAGGGAAGCAAATTAACACGGGCACCAAGATCTAAAAGTGCGCGATTGATGTTCTTATCCCCAATTGTTATTGAAATTGTAGGACAGCCAGGGTCTTTACGTTTTTGGGGTAAAGGTTGGGTAAGAGCATCACTTACAGCACTAGCCAAGAAAACTTTCTTGGGTACCTGCGATTTCCTCTTCTTGGTGTATATGTCCTTTAAGATTTTTGCGTAAGAAGGGACTTGTTGGATTGCATCTAAGAGAGGTATGTTAATGCTAATCTGTTTGAATAACTCCACAATCTTCTCCATTTGGGGAGTAGGTTTATTGGATCTCAACCTGTTTGGAATTGGAATATTTTGAAAATTTGTTGAGTCCAATGTTTGTGGAGTAGATTGCGGAGTTGGAACGGATCCCAGTGTTGGTGTTTTCGTGGAGAGAGATGTGGGTCCGTTCGAATTAGAAGAAGTAGAGCCTTGTGAAGAATGAAGAACAGGCTCTGAAGAAGACGAAGAAGAAGAAGAAGAAGAAGAAGCAGCGGCGGCCGGGGTATCATTATCGCCAACATTGTTGTGCAATGCCTTTCCAGATCTTAGTCACGACACTCACATTATGATTTTGTTGTTCATGAGCAACATATGTATTTTGTGTGTGACCGGGATTTGGCATTGGTTGAGATGGAAGTTTACCCTTTTCTCGCTCGCTTAACGCAGTATTCAGTTGTGCAATTTGGGCTTCGATTGTTTTGATGCTCTGATCATGTGAAGCAGTATGTTGCACCAAAGACTGAATGGACGATTGGATGCTGGCTGAGGATTGCGTAGATTGTTTTAAAACTGCATCCAGACTTCGTTCTAGCGAGGAAACCTTATCGTTATTCGGCTGAACAAATTTGTTTTGAGGATAAGAGTTGTTTGGTACAAAATTGTTCATTTGGTTTTGGTAAGGTTGGGGTTGGAAAGGATGCTGATATTGAGTTTGTTGAGGGGCTTGTTGTTGTGGAGGAGGCCTTTGAAAGTTGTTATTGCCTTGGAATTGTTGTTGATTTTGATTCCAAGAAAAATTTGGGTGTCTCCTCCAACCAGGATTGTAAGTTGAAGAGTATGGATCATTTCTTTGTCTTTGCTGAAAGGCAGCATTGACTTGATCTTGTCCTTGAACAGGTGGGTTGCAAGGACACTCTTCGATTAGATGGGACGGATCCGAACAACAAGCGCAAACAGTGCGTGGGGGTAAAGCTGGGGCAGGAGAAGGCGATGAGAATTTGCTCTCAATTGCTTCTAGTTTTTTCGTGAGCGCAGCCATTTCGGCCTTCATTGCAATCGACATATCAAGTTGATGTATGCCTGCCCTAGACTGACCTGATGAAGTAGATGAAGTGGTATTAGTGCTTTCCCACTGAAGTGTTTGTTCAGTAAGATCGTCGAGAAATTGCCAAGCTTCCTCGCTTGATTTTGTCAGAAAGTGACCTTGACAAATGGTTTCCTACAACTGCTTAGTTGCCGGGTTCAGTCCTTCATGTAAAGTTTGGCAAAGTTGCCAATTCTCGATACCGTGGTGAGGGTATTGAACAAGAAGGTCCTTAAATCTCTTGAAACACTTCCAAAAAGGTTCGGAAGGAAGCTGGGAAAATTGAATAATTTCATTTCAAATTCTCGCGGTCTTGTGGTATGGGTAAAACTTTTTTAGAAAAACCTTAACAAACTCTTCCCAATTTTTTATGGAGTGTGATGCTGTGCTATATAACCATTTTTCAGCTAGGTCACATAAAGTGAATGGAATGACACGTAGCCTTATAGCATCATCAGAAAGTTATGTGGTCTTCATCATTGCGCAAACATTCTGGAATTTGTTAATGATGATGTAGGCATCTTCAGATTCCAGCCCGTGAAATTTGGGCAACATATTGATGAAGTGGGGTTTAATTTCAAACTTATCCCAATCAGCCGGTGGAAGTGAAAGATGTTTACTGCCGGAAACCGGGAAGACGGACTGTCTTGCTTGAATCTGGGGGCAGATGCTATTTGGTGCTATACGTCCACCTCTCCGAAGATACCAAGTTGATTTATGGCACCGTGTATCGAAGGTTTAAACGGATGCGGCCGATGTAGCAGACTTCGTCAGATTCCCCCTCATTTGAGGGGTTTTTGATTGTGGGGACGCTCTTCCCTGCAGGCGCAAGCCCCTGCAGTTAATTACGCTACCGCATCACGGTAACCACTTTCTCCTTCTCCATATGGTCGCTTCGTGTCGTGGGTGTTTGTTTTATTTGTGGTTGCCCGTGGATTGTATACGGAGACTAAGTTATGTTGTCGCCCGTAGGGCGTGGACTAGTCCAAATCCGTATCTTTCTTAGATTTGGGTTTGGGGGGTTGGGTTTAAGGATACGTTAGCCTCATTTGAGACTAAGATCAACTTAAACGTTAGTTAAGGATACGTTGGTCTAATTTTAGACCAAGATCAACTTAACGGGATCGTTTAGATCCGACAAGAGAGCAATTGGGCTCTATTGTTTAGTTTAATGACATTGCGGTCGATTACCAGTTTAAGGACATGGTGGTCCATTGTTAGTTTAAAGACATCGCGGTCGAGGTTAAGGACATCATAGTTTGTGGGTTTAAGGACCCCCACAGTCCGTTGTTAGTTTTAAGACATCATGGTCGAGGTTAAGGACATCATAGTCCATGGGTTTAAAGACCCCACAGTCCGAGGTTAGTTTTAAGACATCAAGGTCAAGGTTAAGGACATCATAGTCCATGAGTTTAAGGACCCCACATTCCGTGAAATGTATGGTTGTCGAGACCCGTCACCTCTTTGAAGACGTTGAGGAATTACAACGACAAATATCAAAGGAGTGAAGAGATGTACCCTTGAACCAAGGTGGATTAAATGATCTGTAGCCCGGTTCAGAACTAAGACCAATTAATTATATTATGAGAACATTGGCCCAGTTGAGTCTGAATTGAGGACTTATGGCCTACTTGGGCTAAGTCCAATTAAGTTTGAAGTGTTGGCCCTTTGTTGGACCATTAACACTTGTCTGGGTTCAAGCCCACATTATTCAGTAATGCTAAACATTTTCATCTTTGATTTCCTCAATTTTGAGATTCATTTGGAGGAGGAACTTTTGCCTCTGGAAAATTAGCCAATTTGGCTAAAAGTGGTGTTAAACACTAGAGAACAGTAATGTTAAACACTAGAAATAAAGCACTCGAATTAGTGTTCAAACACTAGGAAACAACAGTGTTAAACACTGGAAATAAGGCTCTCGAATTAGTGTTAAACACTAAAGTAAAAGGGTCACGTGTGGACATGTGAGGGCGCCCAAAGGTGGGACCAGATTCCTTTCTTTGTTCTGCAATTAAGTGTTAAACACTTTTTATATTTTTATTTTGAGCATCACGTGTTGACACGTGACGGGGATTTATGCACTGATCATTAAAGCATTTACTAAGGGGTCACGTGAGGACACGTGAAAGCGCCTAAAGCTTTGCTTTCCTTCGCTTTTTTTTTCTGTGTTTTGTAAGTCACGTGGGAGCACGTGAGGCGTTGCCTCAAAGCTTTTTCCTTCTCATTTCTGGGGATCTCTTCAGGGGTCACGTGGGGACACGTGACCTTAGTTCTTTGCATGCATGGAGTGTTGGATATATATGCCCTAGAGGCCTTCATTGTATAGGATGCTAGGGATATGTATGTACATGACAATCTTGCTTAATATGATAATACTCTATTTGGTTAGACTTTATCTTAACGTGTGATATATTTTACTTTGTATTTATAAACATGTTGGTAAAGCCCAAAGGGTGTTTGCCTGACTACCGGCGTTGTGATGGCAGTCATACTTGTAGGAGCTGGATAGTCAATAGGCACATCCTTAGATGTCCCTGGTCGCAGGAGTATCGAGACTGGGCATCGATACTCTAGAGTAGACTAGTGTATACATATCTAGACCCTGACGAGGGGCGATGGATTGGTCCTGCAGCCATTGGTGATGTACACCTAAGATTGTATACAGATGCACACTGGGTGTGAGTACACCAGACAGGACTCGCCGAGAACTGACTGGATGGTATTTATACCTAACGTCAGATAGCAGTTCTCAGGTGACATGTGTGCAGATAGTCCGTTGACTTAAGGTCATCATTTGTCTCGTGTGAGTTTCCACCGTGCTTTGATTACTACCCTACCATGGTTCAAAGAAGTCGTGCAAACAGGTTTTAGTTGGGCACAGTCCCGAGCCACGTGGAGGCAGTGAGCGACTGTTAGGGATTCGTCTCTCCCGGTATAGGGAGTTGATATCGCACAGTGATCGGTTGGTCATTACCATAAGTCCCTGGCCAGGGCTGATTGAGAATTACTGATGGACTGATCAGTAGATTCTCGGATGGTCTTAAGCCATGCCGGCACGACTTGTACGGTTATTAGGGGTTTGACGTTCACCACCCCCCTAGACCATACATGTGATACTCTTAGACGAACAGACCGGACTGCGCGGATATTGTCACGGACAGGCTCAGTAGGAGTTCGGATGGGTTTCCTCATCGGCCTTCTTATCGACATCTACCTGGGGACCGTTACGTACAGCTAGTGCCGCTTGCGGTCTATGGTTAAACCCACTGCCAGAGTAGTAGTCGAGTCTTTAGAGTCCCACACAGAGATTTCCCAACTCCAGGCGAAACGATATAGAGGTCGTACGGTTTTACGACAAGGGTTCGAACGCATACGTGTTTAAACGCACGTACGACGTTCGGACAGTTTTTACTAGCCGGCTTTGGTGTAAGCCAGATTCTAGTATCAGGTTATTGGATTTTTACAGTCTAAAGTTTTTCCGTGTTTTCACGGATAGGAGGGGCATTCTCGTAATTATACGGGAAGCTTCTTGAAGCATGGTGACTTGAGGGTTTAGGTGGCATTATCATTAAATGATATTGTGACTCATAATGTGTGATTCATTATGTCATTAATGCATTATTAAATGCTTAATGACTCACATAGTGAATCACTCATAATGCATTAATGTAGCATGATGAATAATCTCATTTTATTCATTTATTCATTATGCTTCATATATCAAGTGAGAAACAATATCATTATCATTATTCTTGTTCACCTTCTCTCTCCTCAAGCTCACTCTCTCTTCAAACTCTAATCCTACCACTCATGAGTTGAGATCATGGATTAGAATATACTAAACACTCCATAACCTAACTCTATAAGATCTAAGTTCCTTTGATTAGCAACTAGAGAAACTTAGTTACCTCAAGTTTGGAGGTGAAGCTTGGATTAGGGTTCTCGGGTGGATTGTCTATCACTTAGAGGAGGCCGAGGAGGACGTAGAGAACGAAAAGAAGAAGGACACGATTCACTAGGTATAATCTCTTTTCATAGTAGCTAAGAACTTCTATGGTTGTTGTTAATTATCGTTTAGCAAAGATCTTCGGTTAGTCGATGTATGCTTCAAGAACAAGATCGTTTTTCATATTTCCGTCTCCCCGCAACTCGTGGGGTGTTGCATATCGACTTACATGGAGATCTTTTAAGTCTCCTTATTTTATGTTGAGAATTAAATTCTCTGTAGGGTTAAACCCTAATCATGATTTTTGGAGGATTAAATTCCCATTATGAAAGAATTAAATTCTTATATAGGGTTAAACCCTAATTCTGTCTTGGAGGAATTAAATTCCTGTTAATCTGAGAGAATTAAATTCTCAATTATGGTTAAACCCTAGTTTTGCCCATCTTGAAGGAATTAAATTCCTATAATTTTAGGAGAATTAAATTCTCAGATAGGGTTCAAACCCTAATTTCATATCTTGGAGGAATTAAATTCCTGTGAGTTTGGGAGAATTAAATTCTCATATAGGGTTAAACCCTAATTTTGTTTTGGGAGAATTAAATTCTCTAAACTCAATTCCCCCTCTAAGTTTTGGATCTGCATGGCAGGATCTCAACCCGATGAGAATTAAATTATCAACTTATGGGGAGATGTGCTCTTTGCAGATCTTCAACCAGAGGAAGAACTAAGTTCTTTTTGCAGAAGAGTTAAACTCTTAGATTGAGAATTAAATTCTCTTTTATGAAGTTTTGATACTTTTTCCCCTTGTCACCTAGGGTTTTCTTTGTTGAGAATTAAATTCTCCTTTCTTTTCTTTCTGAAATTTCAAGATTCAAAAACTCTCTCCTCATTCTCTTCTTTTGGCTCCTATTTATAGGAGAAGGAAAAGAATTAATTTGTTTAGTAAGTCTTTCATTGAAAGATTTTGTTTGTTTTCTTAATTAATATGAGCCTTTAGATTATCCAGTGAATTTTATTCACCGTTGGATTTTAAATCCAAAGATATTCTGTTTGTTATTTCTGGTGAGATTTTTAGGGAAATCTTTCCTTGTCTAAAATCTTTCCATAAATTGGTGATTTTTAATCACCCTTGGATCTTTTAATCCAACGGTCCCCATAATCCTTTTCCATTTGGAAAGATTTAGAAGCTCTTAAAATTTAATTCTATTGACTGTAAGTCTTTCGAAGCCAGTCACGTGCTGGCACGTGACCCTTGGTCACGTGTGAGCACGTGACCTCCAATTGAGTCCTTTTCTCAGCGTTTACTTACGCTTCAGTTTTAACCATTACGTGTCAACACGTGATCATTGGTCACGTGTGAGCACGTGACACCTCATTGAGGTATTTCCTTCAGCCGTTTGTTATTTTGTGTCTGTTTTAATTGTCACGTGTCAACACGTGACCATTGGTCACGTGTGAGCACGTGATATCTCGTTGAGGTAATTCCCGATTTTTAGAATTAAATTCTATTAAGTTGTAAGGCTTTCAAAGCCTGTCACGTGCTGGCATGTGACCCTTGGTCACGTGTGAGCACGTGACCCCCAATTGAGTCATCTTTCAGCCGCTTGTTTATGTTGTTGTTTGATAAGATTTTAACCATCACGTGTCATCACGTGACTATTGATCACGTGTGAACACGTGATACCTCATTGAGGTAATTCCTGATTTTTAATCAGGAAACAAATGCCCCCACAGCGTTGCTCTCACGTGTCTGCACGTGAGTGCAACACTGTCACTTTCGTGACCGTTGGATCCGTCTGGGGAATCGGGGAGATGAAGCGTTTCCATCACATCCTATAAATGCAGGGGTCTCTTCAGAAGCGCCTCCACTCTTTCATCTTCTTCCTCTGCTAACTTTTTCCCTTTTGAGAATTTAATTCTCTTTTCTCAGAACTTAGTTCTCTGTCTTGAAAATTTTCAGAGTTTAACTCTGTTCAAGAAAGACTCTTTCTTCAGGTAATGATCTTTGAACGATCGAAGAACTTCCATTCATATGAACTCTTTGGATTTTAAATCCACGCCAACGGTTTTTCCCTTTAATTAAGAACCCATTTTTAAGTTCTTTAAAATAAAGAGAAAACCATTCAATCTTCAATCAACAGACCCTTTAGGGCTTCTCTGATCTTTAGGGGGCTAATGGTGGCGGTTTTCTTTCCCTTGGAATTTAATTCCATCTAAAAAAAAACTTTGGCTCTGAAAAATGTCTCTGGGAATTTAATTCCCCTTTTTCAAAAGGAATTTAATTCCTACGAAGAACTCAGTTCTTCCCATAAAACTCATTGGGTTCTCTTGCCCTGAGTTGTCTTCTTCACAACCAAGAAAAAGATGTTTGCAATGTTGCTTTCTAGGAATTTAATTCCCTTGATTCTGTTTTATTTGTCACAGAGTCCAAGATGGATTTCTTTTTAGAGGAATGTGTAGGGTCATTTGAAATCCACTGTCCATCTAGACAAGTATTCTTCTTGATTGGCTTATTCATTAAATTCTCATGATCTTTATTTAAAATACTATGGATGCCCATTTGTATGATCTTGATGAAATCATTTCTTACGGAGACATTCGTGCACTGGGCCGCAGCCAGAACCAGGAGTTCACCAATGCTCATTGTGCCGAGATCATGAGCCGCTTCGACGAGTACAACAGTCGACTACTCCCTCGTCGCTCTCCTCTTTTGAATCTCATCGTGAGGGCGATCTGGGAGGCGCTCCCTCTATTCTGTACTGGCGTATCGCTTGGGGCATTGGATGCCGCCGAGGATAAAGTGCATTCGGTGTATCTGATGAGCCTAATCTCAAAGAGAAGGCGAGATAACCTTATCGATCTTCTGCATCAAGCTTTTCAACAGTCTGCAATACTTACTGCCTATCGGAGGGAGGAGGACATCCATGAGGATCCCGACGCTTGTGATCACGAAAGAAAGCATACCAGGATGGTTCGGAAGGCCTGGAAGATTTTGGACAAGGTCACTTTTGAATTCCTCAATCCATGCCCTGGGTCTGGGGTTTTGCCATTGTAACCATCTCGATAATGTTTTTGTTTACTGCTTTCATAACTGTAAGAACTTTTTTGCAGTATGAATGGCAAATTTTTCATTTCAACGTGTTTTATCTTATGTATTAAATCTTTTGCACATGCCTGAATGAGTATGCCTTGGACGCTTAATTAAATGCAAATCAGATATTCTTTCTGTCGCTTTCTTCTCCTTGCTGTGTTGTTGCCATGTAATTTTAGCAAGTGCGGTCTGTAGATAGTATATATCTGTCAATCTTGTGCTCTTTGTAAGGTAGTGATGGCTTAGAAAACAGGGTTAGGATCTGCCACCTAAGACTTTTCAACTTTATGAGCTGTGAGGGTCTCATAAAGAATTTTCTCCCTATCGGTCGAGAGGAACCCGTAGGTGTAATTTCTCCTTAAGAATCGTGAGGATTCCTAAGTGTGTTTTTCTCTTGCAAGTCGTAGGGATCTCACAAGCAAATTTTCTCCTTTACGAGTCGTGAGAACCCACAAGTAATGGGCGAGGTTATAATCATCCGCATTTTACGGAATCAGAAATTGCTCTGGATGCTTCCTACGGGTTCACTGCCGTGTTCTGCGAGGACCAGAATCCACTCTGAACGTTTCCCACGGGGTCATTGCCGCGTTCCACGTAACCAGGAATTTTGCTCTGGATGCTTCCCACGGGTTCACTACTGTGTCTGGCGAGGACCAAGCTCCGCTCCGGAGGCTTTCCAGGATATCGTAGTTTAAAGACATCGCGGTCGAGGTTAAGGACATCATAGTCCGTGGATTTAAGGACTCCATATTCCGTTGTTAGTTTTAAGACATTACGGTCGAGGTTAAGGACATCATAGTCCGTGGATTTAAGGACTCCACATTCCGTTGTTAGTTTTAAGACATCACGGTCGAGGTTAAGGACATTATAGTCCATGGATTTAAGGACTCCACATTTCGTTGTTAGTTTTAAGACATCACGGTCGAGGTTAAGGACATCATAGTCCATGAGTTTAAGGACCTCCCTGTCCAATTTTGGCTCTGGATGCTTCCCATGGGTTCACTGCCGTGTTCGGCGAAGACCAGGCTCCGCTCTGGATGCTTCACACGGGTTCACTGCCGTGCTCTGCAAGGACCAGGATCCGCTCTGGACGTTTCCCACGGGGTCATTGCCGCGTTCCACGTAACCAGGAATTTTGCTCTGGATGCTTCCCACGGGTTCACTACCGTGTTCGGCGAGGACAAGGCTCCGCTCTGGATGCTTCACACGGGTTCACTGCAGTGCTCTGCGAGGACCAGGATCCTCTCTGGACGTTTTCCACGGGGTCAGGAGTGACATAATCCGCGTTCCACGTAGTCAGGAATTTTTCTCTAGATGCTTCCCACGGGTTCACTGCCGTGTTCGGCGAGGACTAGGCTCCACTCTGGATGCTTCACACGGGTTCACTGCCGTGCTTTACGAGGACCAGGATCCGCTCTGGACATTTTCCACGGGGTCAGGAGTGACATAATCCTCGTTCCACATAGCCAGGAATTTTGCTCTGGATGCTTCCCACGGGTTCACTGCCGTGTTCGACGAGGACCAGGCTCCGCTCTAGACGTTTCCCATGGGGTCATTGCCACGTTCCATGTAACCAGGAATTTTTCTCTGGATGTTTCCCACGGGTTCACTACCTTGTTTGCCGAGGACCAGGCTCCTCTCTGGATTCTTCACACAGGTTCACTGCCGTGCTCTGCGAGAACCAGGATCCGCTCTGGACGTTTTCCATGGGGTCAGGAGTGAAATAATTCGCGTTCCACGTAGCCAGGAATTTTGGTCTGGATGCTTCCCACGGGTTCGTGTTCGACGAGGACCAGGCTCCGCTCTGGACGTTTCCCACGGGGTCATTGCCGCGTTCCACTTAACCAGGAATTTTGCTCTGGATGTTTCCCACGAGTTCACTACCGTGTTCGGCGAGGACCAGGCTCCGCTCTGGATACTTCATACGGGTTCACTGCCGTGCTCTGCGAGGACCAGGACCCGCTCTGGACGTTTTCCACGGGGTCAGGAGTGACATAATCCGCGTTCCACGTAGCCAGGAATTTTGCTCTGGATGCTTCCCATGGGTTCACTGCCGTGTTCGACGAGGATCAGGCTCCGCTCTGGACATTTCCCATGGGGTCATTGCCGTGTTTCAAGTAACCAGGAATTTTGCTCTGGATGTTTCCCACGGGTTCCCTACCGTGTTCGGCGAGGACCAGGCTCCGCTCTGGATGCTTCACACGGGTTCACTGCCGTGCTCTGCGAGGACCAGGATCCGCTCTGGATGCTTCACACGGGTTCACTGCCGTGCTCTGCGAGGACCAGGATCCGCTCTGGACGTTTTCCACGGGGTCAGGAGTGACATAATCCGCGTTCCGCGTAGCCAGAAATTTTGCTCTCGATTCTTCCCACGGGTTCACTGCCGTGTTCGGCGAGGACTACGCTCCGCTCTGGATGCTTCACACGGGTTCACTTCCACGTTCCACGTAACCAGGAAGGGTTTACTTTATCCGCATTTCACGGAGTCGGGTTTTGACTCTCGGTCATCTGAGCACCGCCGAGTCCTGGAACTGGGAGTTGCCGATGTTCCACTTTGGTTGATGTTGTGTCTGTTGTAATGAGACGAATGTTGATATGATCTCCAGGCTATCTGTGAACCGTCGAGATTTGGCTTCTTCTTCCGATGAAACCTAGGGAGGAGGAGTGTGATTCCTTCTTTGTTTGCGCCCCTGGATTGTATACAGAGATTGATGTGATATCACCCGTAGGGCATAAATTTCATTCATACATTTTTTTTTCATTTCTTTCCACGATGCTCTATCATTTCAGCTTTTTATATCGCGAAGGTCGCGATTGCCCCCATCATTTCGGCTATTTTTCACGGTGCCCAATCATTTCGGCTATTTGTTTTATTTTTACTCGCTGCTTTTTATTGCGAGTTGCCCAATCATTTCGGCTATTTGTGTATGCATACATTTTTACTTGCTGATTTTGTTGCAAGTTGCCCCATCATTTCGGCTATTTCGTATGCATGTGTGGCTTGCTAGCTTTTCGCTGCAAGCTTGGCATTAGGCACCGATTTCGGCATCAGCACTGCTACAACTGGGATATTGCTAGGAGCGAATCATCATTTGCCTCTGTCGATATCGAACAAAGGTGGCTTAGCGAACAGGGTAAGGATCCTGTCGACTAAGGCTTTTGACTTCATGAGTCGTAAGGGTCTCATAAAGGTATTTCTCCCTGCGAGTCGTGAGGATCTAGTAGGCGCGTTTTCTCCTTAGGAATCGTGTGGACTCCTAAGTGTATGTTCCCTTATAAGTCGTAAGAATCTTACAAGAGTGTTTTCTCCTTATAAGTCGAGAGGACTTACAAGGGTTGTTCACCGTGTAGACATATCCCTAGTCACGGATGGGACTTTGTTAGGGAAATGTTTATTCGTGCCCGTGGATTGTATACAAGGGTCAGCATTGAGCCGCTTGTAGGGCAGTAATTGAGGTTGTGGGGGCTGCTTAAGAACAGGTTCAGATCCCTGTAGCTTAAGACTTTTGAATCTTATGAGCCGTGAGGGTCTCATAAGAGGATTCTCCCTACGAGTCGTGAGGATCTCGTAAGTGTGGTTTCTCCTTAGGGATCGTGGGATCCTTAAGTGTGTTGCTCCCTTGTGAGTCGTAAGGATCTCACGCGGGTGGTTTCTCCTCACAAGGTCGAGAGGGCCCCGCAAGTGTCTTTTAACGAGGTTGCGCCCTTTCGGGTTTTCACAAACACTCGCCGGTAGCCCTGCTGTTTTTACTCACGGAGCCCTTTCGGGTTTTCATCCGTGCCCATTTTGCTTATCGACATACCGTTTTCCTTTTTTGTTTTTCTCTTTTTTTTATTCGAACGAGGTTGCGCCCTTTCGGGTTTTCACAAGACTCACCGGTAGCCCTGCTGTTTTTACTCACGGAGCCCTTTCGGGTTTTCATCCGTGCCCATTTTGCTTATGGGCATACCATTTTCTTTTTTTTTATTCTTTTTTTTGTATCAGCTTTGGGATGCTGCAATCCACCGCAGTTTATCGATATCTCGGTCAACGGCTAGTTTTAGGATATAGTGGTCCGTTGTTAGTTTAAGGACGTTTCGGTCCGTTGTTAGTTTAAGGACGTTTCGGTCCGCTGTAAAGGAGGCCGGCTATTACCTACGGAGTTTAGGCTTAGGAAGATAGCAAGCGGACATAGTCGTCGTCATCTATCATTGACCTAGGCCGTGACTCGTTAGGCGTAGTATTTCTTGAGGAAGCAATCATTTACTGGCCTGAAGGGCCTTTCGCCATGCATGTCCATGAGTAGATAGGCTCTGCCCTGGTAGACCTTGTCTATGATGTATGGGCCTTCATAGTTCGGCTCAAATTTCCCCCGCTTAGCGCGATTAGGGATCATAGGTCTTTTAACTACTAGCACGAGTTCGCCTTGGCGGAATGTTCTCGGCCTAGTCAATCTCTCGTATGAGCGCGTCATCTTTGCTTTATAAGTCTCCAGATTTTGTTGCGCCATGAGCCGGGTTTCATCAAGGGCATCGAGCTCCTCAAGCCGAAGTTGAGTGTTTTCTTCGTCCGTTAGCTCGTAGTGAACTGCCACTCGTAGGGAGGGTAACTCTATCTCGAGGGGGAGTGCCGCTTCTGTACCGAATACCAACGCGTACGGCGTTGTGTTCATGGCTGTTTTGAACGTCGTTCGGTACGCCCAGAGAGCTTTGTGCAGTCTCTCGTGCCAGTCCTTTTTATTTCGAGACACCGTCTTCTTCACAATCTTCGTCAATGTCTTGTTAAAAGCCTCAGCCAGACCGTTAGCTCGAGGATTATAGACTGAGGAGTATCTCCAGTCTATGTTATGCTGTTGTGCGAAGCGGCTGATCTTGTGGCTTCTGTAGTCTGGTCCGTTATCGGAGATAATCCGTCGCGGAATGCCAAACCGATAAATGACGCGTGTCTTAAAGAAATGGAGGATATTCTTCGTCTTCACTTCCCTCAGCAGTACTGCTTCTGCCCATTTGGAGATGTAATCAGTTGTCGCCAAAATGATTCGATGTCCTCTGGACGACGCTGGTTCGATGGGGCCGATTATGTCAGTCCCCCACATTTCGAACGGCCAGCTAGCCACTGTCGGATGTAATGGATTCGGATGCTGGTGGATAAAGTCCCCATGGATCTGGCACGAGTGGCATTGCTTCGCATACTCAAGGCAGTTCTGAATCATCGTGGGCCAATAATAACCCATCCGTTTGATTTTCAGCTTCATCTTCGACCCGGCTTGGTGAGAACCACAGAGTCCGTCATGGGTTTCTTGGACGACTCTCTTTGCTTCTTCAGGTCCCAAGCATCTTAACCACAGAGAATCGAATAACCTCTTGTACAGAGTATCATTGACGAAGGCAAAAGACAGAGCTTGTTTCATAAGCTGATGTCTTGAGGACGCATCTTCAGGCGTTCGACGGGATTTGAAGTAGTCTATAAAGACTTCTCTCCAATCCTCAGCATTTTCCTGATTTTTCACTTGTAGGGCCGTTTTCTCGGTCGCTCCCTTTTCCTCGGACGACTCCGAAGATATTTCTGCCGGCGCAAGAACCCGACGGCTTTGCACAACGATCCTCACGTCATCGAGGTTTCCGTCGGCTAGTTCTTTAGCAAGCTTGGCTAATGCATCCACTTTTCTATTTTCCGCACACGGTATGCTTTCCAAGGTGTAGGAAGGTATTTGGGTTAGCAGTTGTTGTACCCTCTCGCCGTACTTCACCAGTTTTGGTTTGCATGTTTAGTAGTCGCCATTTACTTGACTAACGACCAGCTGGGAGTCTCCGTATATGAGGAGGTTCTCAATCCCCATGTTGATTGCGATCTTGAGACCTGCTATCAAAGCTTCATACTCGGCTTCATTGTTTGTCCTCAGCTCTGTTAAGGAGAAGGCAAAGCGCATTATCCCTCCTTGTGGAGTTACGAAGATGAGGCCTACCCCTGATTTGATTATAGGGGTGCTTTGCTTGCGCTTCTTCATGGAAGACGCTCCATCAAAATAAAGTTCCCATCGGGTATCACTCCCGTTAATCGTGTCAAACGCATGCTCGTCTGGCAATTCGCAGTTCAAGGGGAAATCGGCAGGTATCGGATGCTCAGCGAGGAAGTCGGTGATGGCCTGGCCCTTCACTGCCTTAAGCGGCTGATAAGTTATTGAGAACTCCATCAAGAGCAAGGCCTATTTAGCGAGCCGCCCCGTCAATATGGCCTTTGACATCAAATATTTGAGAGGATCCACCTTCGATATGAGACGAACTTCATACGCCAACGCATAGTGCCTGAGTTTCTTTATCGCGATGATCAATGCCAGGCAGTGTTTTTCGATGGGAGAATAATTGCTTTCTGCCCCCAGTAGAACTCGACTCAAATAGTAGAGGGCTCTCTCCTTGCCTTGGTCGTTCTCTTGTGCCCATAATGCGCCTAAGGAACCTTCAAGGGCGGTTGTATACAGAATGAGGGGTTTTCCCTTGACCGGAGCAGCCAGCACTGGCGGATTCTGCAGGTATTGCTTGATTTCATCCAGCGCGCTTTGGCATTTGTGATCCCAGATGAACGGGGTTCCCTTCTTCATCAGGTGGCTGTAAGGACGACACTTGCCTGAGAGATTGGCTATAAATCACCGGATATACGCAAGCTTCCCTTAGAGGGACCGCAACTGCTTGAGAGTCCTCAACGGGGGCATCTCTATAATTGCCTTGATCTTCGATGGATCTATCTCGATGCCTCGGTGTCGGACGATGAATCCAAGGAATTTGCCCGAGGAGACTCCGAACGCGCATTTAAGAGTGTTCATCTTCAAGTTGTATTTACAAAGGCGTTGAAATACGGTCTTCAGATGCTCTAAATGCTCCTCGTATGATTTGCTCTTAACCACAAGGCCGTCTATAGAGCATTCGAGGACTTCATGTATGAGGTCATCAAAGATCTTCGTCATGGCCCTCTGATAGGTGGCACCAGTGTTCTTTAGACCGAAAGGCATCACCTTGTAGCAGAATATACCCAAAGGGGTTCGGAAAACGGTATGCTTCTTGTCACGCCCCGCTTCCCAGTGTACGGCAAAGTGGACGCGACGAGACCCGCTACGTATATACTCAGAAGTATATACGCTAAGCGTAACTAAGCAATATAAAGTAAATCACAAGAGACGAATAATATAGAAATAACAGCAACTTTTATTAATAACATTCTTTTTACAATGCAGGAAAAGAAAATACAACTGGAATGAAAAGCAATGCCTAAACAGTGGCATAACAGGAAATGAAATAAACTGGAAAGAACAAGGTACAATTATCTAGAGCTCTGGGTCTGCCTGGAACTGCTCCAAATCTTCACCGGTGGGCTCGATCTCAGCTTGGTCCAACGCACCTGAAGACATTCAAAGAAGAAAGAGATAGAATGTCGTCAGCGAACAGGTCGCTCGGTAAGTCCCAAAGAATAAGAAGAATGAGAATGACAGAGTAACAGTATTTTCTAAACTATTATATTATAGAATCTCATGGAACATTGTGTAACGCTGTTGTTTGTAGCTTGGTACAGAAGGATGCCAGTGTATACGAGGGGGATCTCTATATGCTAGAGATCAGGGCAAAAGGAAAGTACAAGGAACCGTTATGCCACGGTACAACAGCAATAGGATTCAGGTTAGGTGTCTTAATCTGACCACCTCATGCCACCTTTAATATCTTCCGTACCAATCTACCCCTTAAACCCCGTGGTGTTTTAACAGTATTGTAGTATTGGAATAAGTAAGTTGGATGACTGACCAAAACCATGATATCAGTAAACATGTTGCAACTGTATAATCAGGTAAATGGAATATCAGGATAATGGATGAATATCCATGGTTTGATTCAGTCAAAGTGAATATATTGTTAACTGGATTCAGGGTTTCATGTATTCAAATTGTATTGGAATATAAAAGAATATAGATTGACTTGAATCATATTCAAGTCAGAAATAGTCAGACTCTAACCCGAGTCAGACTAAAAGAAGAGAATTTGAAGTTCAATATTAGCTAGGGGCCTTATTGTAATTTGTGAAACTTGAGGGGGTTTTATGTAAAAAGTACTTTTATATAGTTTTCAAAATACACCTCAAGTATTTAATAATCGTCTTTATTGTTATAATGAATGTGAATTTTATTTGTGTTATTCTAGTGAATATATCCTAATAAAAGTATTAATTATCTTATCTGAAATTCATGGTATTTTAGTGTAACTTTTAATCTTGTAATTTTTAGAAAAAATGTGGAAACTTTATATTATGATAAAATAGGGTTTTAAATGATAATTATATATATATTAACACATGAATAATTTTATATAAATATTTTATTTAGAAAAAATCTCATTTTCCCTAAATATCGTATTTTGAACCTTTCGAGACCGAATGCTCCTTTCGGAGGTCTGAATCTCGCACTACTAGCCTGCGGGTGCACGATGAACCGTACTATCCCTAACAGGTTCCCCAAAAGTGGGTTGTAGCGGCGCTTTGCTTAGGTTTATAAATACTTTTCATTTGGGAAAACGGTTTTATAAATATGGGGTATTTATTTGCAAAAGAGTACAGTTTTCCGTATTTTAGTTATTTGGTTTCCTAAACCAACTAGCCTATTTCTAAGGTCTAAACGATGAGTCATTAGAAGCCTCAAATCGCCTCTTCACCGTCAATTGCGGCCAGGTAAGTGCCAGGTAAGTGGGAAGGAACCACAGTCGTGGGCCTAATTAAAAACCACTAGCCTCAGACACACTTGCCTAGGCACCACAAGACAGTTTAGATAAACGATCGATGTCCATGACCAATCGTGTTTTCATTTTATTAAAATATTTTACCTAGAAAAGTTTACAACTTAAAGTTTTAAATAAAGATTAGGGTATTTTAGTGAAAAGTCCTGTAATTTCGTATTCTGTGTTTTGATATCTATCAATTAGGGTTATATTGAGTGTGTGTAGGGGTAGGTCATTACCCCGTGACTTATTTTAAGTTTTGGTGAAGTTTAAAGGTAAAACATGACAAGTTAAAGTTGAATGTATTAAAGTGAAAGAATACGGTATTTAAAAACGTTATCATTTTATGTGTGAAATTTCATTCAAATTGGGTTCTACAAGTTTAGTGATCAAGATAAACCTATTTAGGAGTGAGGGAATTAATTAAACTAAGAAAAATGAACTTCATGGTATTTTTATGAAAAGAATACGGTTTTGCAAAGAAGTTATCATTTTATGTGAAAAAGTTTGATTAAATTGGTTTATGGGTGATTAATAGTCAACAAGCATATGGGTAGATAATATGTATTAGGTGACAAGTGGAAATTTAGAGAAAAACCGAATCGAAAATCGATTTGTCCGATTTCCGTCGGGTTCCAAAAAGTCGTATTTTTATCTTAAAGAAAAGAGAGATAGAAGGAGGTGGGACTTACGATTTGGACAAGCTAAGGAAGCTAGAGGTCGTGGTGGTTGTCGATTCGTTGAAAACGTCGCGAAGGTCCTGATCCGGTCGCCGGAATCCGTCGTCGATTTCGGCAGCGCTTCGCTTCTCGCTCTTCGTACCGAGTTCTCGAGAATTTGGGAGAGTGGACTTAGAGTTATGAGGTGACATGGTAGAGGGTATGGGTCTTTATATAGGGCTAGGCTAGGGTTAGGGTTAGGGTTAAAAAAATATTAAAAGAAAATATAAAAAACATTAAAAATTCATTAAAAATCATTAAACTTAGGAGTAAAAGGGATTTATTAGCCAAATCAAAACCGATCCAGGTATAATAAGTGTGCAAGAGGGTTAACCAAGTCAAGAGCCAACTTTTCTCAGTTGGTGACTCGGCCGTCCGGCCAAGTCCGGCCGGCGGCACCGGACCGAGTCGGCCGAGTAGCCGGCCGGCGGCGTCGAATCGGGCCGAGTCAAGGGTCCAATGGCCGGGGGTTTTCCTGAGGAACAACTTGGTATTTTTACTTTTTGTTGTCCAGTACAAATTTTGGGAGTTATGGCCTTTTTACCGTTGACTTCCAAAAAAAATTAAAACAAAATAAATACAAAAATAATGTGGGGCATGGGATTTGAACTCCGGTGGCTTGGTTCAGCAGTGTAAGGTATTACCAATGAGCTACAAGCTCCTTCTTGTAATTATTGTGGTATTTAATTACTTAAAATAATAGCAGCAAGAATAAATACTCCTTGTATACATTAAATTTAAAGTAAATTCTTGTACACTAAAAATGGAGTTATTACATTCTTGTAGCTTGTAATTAAAAACAAAATAATTACCTATATCTTGTGCTCAGGCTTAAATACCCCTTTGTGGATTTTAAAAATATATTTGAAAAATTTTGTATAGGAAAAAGTGTATCAAAAATTAGGGTTGTTACATTCTACCCTCCTTATAAAAATTTCGTCCTCGAAATTTGTAAAAGGAAAGTGTAACAGTTTCAAGAAAGTTTTTGTGACAGAACTATTGGTAGTGTATGAAAATATTTAGAAGGAAGAAATATTGCAAAATGTTTTGGTCAAAGTGAGGGAGTTACCTGGGTTACTTTGGTTCTTAGTCTCAGGTTCTAAAGCCGTTGAGGTGGAGGCTTGACGTCTCGACACATTTTTCTGAGTAAGCCGATACATCGATGCCTGACTAGGTAGGGATGGTCCATGTGGAGGTGGTGCTGGGAGTGCAAGACTAGGTGTAGGAGTCTGGATAGCTGGCTGCTTCGGGTAGATAGTGGGTGTGTGGGCTGAGTTGCGTCTATAGGGATAGTCTCCAATTCTATGATCGGATGCGCCGCAAACTAGGCACAAGCCTTTTGCGCGCCTACAGTCCTTCCACAAGTGTCCATTTCTATGGCAGTAGTAGCAAAATCCTGAACTTGACTGGTTAATTGTTCCCTTCAGTCTCTTGGGTTTTGCAGGTTGTGTAGTGTAGGTTCCTCTTGCCATCTGGGTGGCAGTGCGTTTCCTGACGGTTGCTCCTGCTTCTGGTCGGTTCAATAATATGGCAGTCTGCTGGTGCAGTCCAACCAGGAGGCTTAGGATTTCCTTAAGCAGAACCGTCTGCTCGTTGGGTGGAGCAAAAACGGCAGGTGTGAGAGGTAGTGTTGGAGGTGTAGGTGTGTTGTTGACATTGGTGCTGGTGTTGTTCAGGGAATCCATAACCCTGAAGAAAAATTTGGGTTAGGACAGATTCAAATACATGAAATGATAAGATTCAAGGAATAGAGATTTGCAAGATTCAAGGAACATAAATTGTAAAGAATGTTTTAGTTGCCGTTTCTTGTGTTATATTGCTTAGGTTGTTCACACAGACCAGAACTGCATGACAGGGATTCATACAGCTCTGACCTGCATGGGCCGCCAACAAAATCTGTCACGCCCCGCTTCCCAGTGTACGGCGAAGTGGACGCGACGAGGCCCGCTACGTATATACTCAGAAGTATATACGCTAAGCGTAACTAAGCAATAAAAAGTAAATCACAAGAGACGAATAATATAGAAATAACAGCAACTTTTATTAATAATATTCTTTTTACAATGCAGGAAAAGAAAATACAACTGGAATGAAAAGCAATGCCTAAACAGTGGCATAACAGGAAATGAAATAAACTGGAAAGAACAAGGTACAATTATCTAGAGCTCTGGGTCTGCCTGGAACTGCTCCAAATCTTCACCGGTGGGCTCGATCTCAGCTTGGTCCAACGCACCTGACGACATTCAAAGAAGAAAGAGATAGAATGTCGTCAGCGAACAGGTCGCTCAGTAAGTCCCAAAGAATAAGAAGAATGAGAATGACAGAGTAACAGTATTTTCTAAACTATTATATTATAGAATCTCATGGAACATTGTGTAACGCTGTTGTTTGTAGCTTGGTACAGAAGGATGCCAGTGTATACGAGGGGGATCTCTATATGCTAGAGATCAGGGCAAAAGGAAAGTACAAGGAACCGTTATGCCACGGTACAACAGCAATAGGATTCAGGTTAGGTGTCTTAATCTGACCACCTCATGCCACCTTTAATATCTTCCGTACCAATCTACCCCTTAAACCCCGTGGTGTTTTAACAGTATTGTAGTATTGGAATAAGTAAGTTGGATGACTGACCAAAACCATGATATCAGTAAACATGTTGCAACTGTATAATCAGGTAAATGGAATATCAGGATAATGGATGAATATCCATGGTTTGATTCAGTCAAAGTGAATATATTGTTAACTGGATTCAGGGTTTCATGTATTCAAATTGTATTGGAATATAAAAGAATATAGATTGACTTGAATCATATTCAAGTCAGAAATAGTCAGACTCTAACCCGAGTCAGACTAAAAGAAGAGAATTTGAAGTTCAATATTAGCTAGGGGCCTTATTGTAATTTGTGAAACTTGAGGGGGTTTTATGTAAAAAGTACTTTTATATAGTTTTCAAAATACACCTCAAGTATTTAATAATCGTCTTTATTGTTATAATGAATGTGAATTTTATTTGTGTTATTCTAGTGAATATATCCTAATAAAAGTATTAATTATCTTATCTGAAATTCATGGTATTTTAGTGTAACTTTTAATCTTGTAATTTTTAGAAAAAATGTGGAAACTTTATATTATGATAAAATAGGGTTTTAAATGATAATTATATATATATTAACACATGAATAATTTTATATAAATATTTTATTTAGAAAAAATCTCATTTTCCCTAAATATCGTATTTTGAACCTTTCGAGACCGAATGCTCCTTGCGGAGGTCTGAATCTCGCACTACTAGCCTGCGGGTGCACGATGAACCGTACTATCCCTAACAGGTTCCCCAAAAGTGGGTTGTAGCGGCGCTTTGCTTAGGTTTATAAATACTTTTCATTTGGGAAAACGGTTTTATAAATATGGGGTATTTATTTGCAAAAGAGTACAGTTTTCCGTATTTTAGTTATTTGGTTTCCTAAACCAACTAGCCTATTTCTAAGGTCTAAACGATGAGTCATTAGATGCCTCAAATCGCCTCTTCACCGTCAATTGCGGCCAGGTAAGTGCCAGGTAAGTGGGAAGGAACCGCAGTCGTGGGCCTAATTAAAAACCACTAGCCTTAGACACACTTGCCTAGGCACCACAAGACAGTTTAGATAAACGATCGATGTCCATGACCAATCGTGTTTTCATTTTATTAAAATATTTTACCTAGAAAAGTTTACAACTTAAAGCTTTAAATAAAGATTAGGGTATTTTAGTGAAAAGTCCTGTAATTTCGTATTCTGTGTTTTGATATCTATCAATTAGGGTTATATTGAGCGTGTGTAGGGGTAGGTCATTACCCCGTGACTTATTTTAAGTTTTGGTGAAATTTAATGGTAAAACATGACAAGTTAAAGTTGAAGGTATTAAAGTGCAAGAATACGGTATTTAAAAACGTTATCATTTTATGTGTGAAATTTCATTCAAATTGGGTTCTACAAGTTTAGTGATCAAGATAAACCTATTTAGGAGTGAGGGAATTAATTAAACTAAGAAAAATGTACTTCATGGTATTTTTATGAAAATAATACGGTTTTGCAAAGAAGTTATCATTTTATGTGAAAAAGCTTGATTAAATTGGTTTATGGGTGATTAATAGTCAACAAGCATATGGGTAGATAATATGTATTAAGTGACAAGTGGAAATTTAGAGAAAAACCGAATCGGAAATCGATTTGTCCGATTTCCGTCGGGTTCCAAAAAGTTGTATTTTTATCTTAAAGAAAAGAGAGATAGAAGGAGGTGGGACTTACGATTTGGACAATCTACGGAAGCTAGAGGTCGTGGTGGTTGTAGATTCGTTGAAAACGTCGCGAAGGTCCTGATCCGGTCGCCGGAATCCATTGTCGATTTCGGCAGCGCTTCGCTTCTCGCTTTTCGTACCGAGTTCTCGAGAATTTGGGAGAGTGGACTTAGAGTTGTGAGGTGAAATGGTAGAGGGTAGGGGTCTTTATATAGGTCTAGGCTAGGGTTAGGGTTAAAAAAATATTAAAAGAAAATATAAAAAACATTAAAAATCATTAAACCTAGGAGTAAAAGGGATTTATTGGCCAAATCAAAACCGATCCAGGTATAATAAGTGTGCAAGAGGGTTGACCAAGTCAAGAGCCAACTTTTCTCAGTTGGTGACTCGGCCGTCCGGCCAAGTCCGGCCGGCGGCGCCGGACCGAGTCGGCCGAGTCGCCGGCCGGCGGCACCGAGTCGGGCCGAGTCAAGGGTCCAATGGCCGGGGGTTTTCCTGAGGAACAACTTGGTATTTTTACTTTTTGTTGTCCAGTACAAATTTGGGAGTTATGGCCTTTTTACCGTTGACTTCCAAAAAAAAATAAAACAAAATAAATACAAAAATAATGTGGGGCATGGGATTTGAACTCCGGTGGCTTGGTTCAGCAGTGCAAGGTATTACCAATGAGCTACAAGCTCCTTCTTGTAATTATTGTGGTATTTAATTACTTAAAATGATAGCAGCAAGAATAAATACTCCTTGTATACATTAAATTTAAAGTAAATTCTTGTACACTAAAAATGGAGTTATTACATTCTTGTAGCTTGTAATTAAAAACAAAATAATTACCTATATCTTGTGCTCAGGCTTAAATACCCCTTTGTGGATTTTAAAAATATATTTGAAAAATTTTGTATAGGAAAAAGTGTATCAAAAATTAGGGTTGTTACACTTCTGGTCCTCGGGATGCATCTTTATCTGATTATATCCTGATGAGCCGTCCATGAAGGAGAAGACTTTGTGAGTGGACGTATTGTCTATCATCAGTTCGGTGACTGGCACTGGGAAGTCGTCCTTCGGGCAAGCTTTATTGAGATCCCGAAAGTCTACACATATGCGCACTGTCCCATTTTTCTTCATTACCGGGACGATGTTGGCGATCCAGTCAGGATATTGAATCTCTTGGATAAAACCGGAGTCAATTAGTTTCTTGACCTCAGCGTTGATGCTCATCTCAAGCTCGAGCCGCATTCTCCTTGGTGCTTGTTTGATTGGCTTGGCGTCCGGGGATATTGCCAATTTTTGGACAACAATCTCTGGATCTAGTCCTGGCATCTCGGAATAATTCCATGCGAAGCAGTCTTTATGCTGCATGAGCACGTCCTTTAGTGTAGCCACCCTTTCTTCAGACAGCAACTCGCTGACGAACGTCGGCCGAGGGTCACTTGCCGTCCCCAAATAAATTTTCTTGAGCTCATCTGTAGTGGTATGTATTCCATCTTCCAGCTCTTTCGGCGCTGGCGGAAACTCCGAGATCACCTCGTCATCCTTGTTTTCGAAGCACCAGGGGAGGTCATCCATATTCTTGGGCTCTTCTTCTGATAGCGTTATCATATGACAAGTACGAGCTCGCTTCCAAGACCGATGTTGATCCGGTTCTACTCTCGTTGTATGCGTGGCTTTCAGTTCATGCTTCTGTGGCGGGCTTACCCTCCAACTGTTGGATAGCACGAACTTGCCCTGTTGATATTGGTCTTCGACCCAGTTCTTGAAGGTGAAGCAGTCTTTGAGGGGATGCCCTATTGCTCGGTGATAAGAGCAATAGTCTGGGTGAGAGACTTCGCCTGCTTGTTCGGGGGGCTTGGACTCCGGGAGTATAATCATTTGATGTCTTATGGAGAGATCAAGTATCTTCCGTGTTTTGTTCTGAGGAAAAGAGTATGCTCGACCCATCTTCTTTATAAGAGATGAATCCGGATTGCTCGACTCCCGATCGTGTGGCTTCTTGGTCCCGCCTTGTTGCTCTCGAACGCTTTTCCCGTTCTTTGATTTACTTCTGCCTCTGCGTCGGGCCTTTTGTATGGCGGGTTGATAAGGAAGAGCATTTCCATTCTCCGTGGCCTGTTGAAGGAGGCGTTGTGTCCTGGCTTTTTCGTAAATGGCCATCTCGCGGTTATGGTCATCTCGGATCTTTTGACCCGCTTCCCTTACTAGCTTGTCCATTCGTTCTTCAAATGACGGACTCGGCGCTTTGTCGACCGGACCTTGTTTTGGTTCAGGATCAGCATCTTTTAACAGGGCGTCCTCTTCTTCATCGAAGTCATATATGACGTAGCTACCATGGACTCGTTCCCGTTTCCTGGATTGGACATATCCGAGCCCGACCGTTTCCATTCTCCCGTTGGGCAGCTTTCGTTGAGTCCCGGGGACGTCCCAAATCCTGTTGTAGAATCGAGCTTGTCGAGTAGTTTGTCTGAAGGGTACCCCTTGGCGCTTCAATAGCCTTTTCAAGCCTTTCGAGTAATATCTAGGCAGACGGATGGGCTGGAGTCTGTCGAGTGTAGAATTGGCGCCGTGGCAGATTTCCTTCTCCACTTTGGTCTCCACGGATCGGTAGAATAGGATCGCCTGTTCACCTTTTCGCCTGGGAGGAACGTAGAATGTCTGCAGTTCTTATACATTACAAGTCTCAAGTGTATCGAGATCTTTGTAATGCTTTTGTGGAACCAAGGTAATCTGCAAACTCTGATTATCGACAGCGAAGGCCTGTATTGATGGCCGAGTGGAAAATATAGCGTTAACCTCGTCTTCCGAGTCGCTGCCGAAGATCAACATGGGGGCGGACGGTCCCGAGTTGTTGCGCTGAGAAGGCCCTGAATAAACTATCTCTTCTTCCTCCTCGGTATCACTCCCGAAAACTGGAATAGTTGTGATAGCTTTGTCCTTCGGTTTATGGCATCTCTCCGTGTCCTCGAAATTTGGTAAGAAGTATTTTGCATCTTCGTACTTTCGGACCTCATTCACGGAGAATGGGTTCAGCTCTCCTGTTACGGTATACTCGAGACCATCCTTGAAGTATTTCATGCACTGATGTTGTGTAGAAGGGATGATATTGTATTCGTGTAACCAAGGCCGTCCGAGCAAAACATTGTAGCAAGTCTTGGCGTCAATGACGTGAAATTTAATATCCGTGACGAGTAGCCCGAAGCGCAGCGTCAGTATCACAGACCCGAAAGTCCGTGATGACTGGGAGTCGAAACCGGAGATGGTAATTTTATCGCGAGCGAGGTGCTGGACGCTCATGTAGATTTCCTTCAACACTCGCACGTTGAGGAGGTTGACGGAAGACCCATTGTCAACCAGGATTTTGCCTATCTTTATATCGTGGCAGTATCCTGAGACATATAGGGGACGGTTGTGCTCGCACGTCCCAAGGAGGAGATCTTCGTCGCCGAAGGCAATATCGGCTGTGTGTACTTCCTCCAGCTGGTCCTTCATCTTTTCTTCGGCGAGAAAAGTTTGGAATTGCTCTGGCTCTTGTAACGCCTTGATCAACGAATCTCTTGCTTCTTTTGATAGTAAAAGGACGTCGAGAATGCTGAGCTGCGAGGGTAGCTTCCTCAAGTGCGCCAGAACGTTGTAGTCCACCTTACTTTTCTTTGGCTAGTCCTAGGCGGTTAGCTCTTTCATGAATTGGTCATCTAGGGCGATATCTTCAGAGACCTTCTCTTTTCCCTTATCTTTTCTGTTCGCGGGTCCGAGATTCTTTTCAGGCAGCGTACGATTGCGCAGCTGGATATTTTCACAGGTCTTCGGTTCTTCCTCTTTTCCCGAGGTGGATTCTTTGAAAAGAGGGCAAAGATTCATCTCTTCGTCGGAGTCACTCCCGAAGGTGAGGACTTGCGATGCCCCGGCATTGACCGTGCGACAATTGCCGGTAGTTCTTCTATAATCCTTGGTCATACTTCTCTGCTCCCGACGAGTTTTGCGTTTCATTCACTTAAAATGTTGCCGGTGAGTAACATATCCCTGCCATCATCTTTTAAAAGCGTTGCACTCTTCAGTGGGGTGCGCAATCTTTCGATGATATAAACAGTAGTTAGGGTGCATTTCTGCTTCACCAAGAGTGTTTCCTTCGGAGGGTGGTAGCTTCATTCCTACTGATATGGCTTTCACAAACCTTTTCTTCATCTTGAACTTGTTTTTATCTGCGACAGATGTCTTCTGATTCGGCGGGAATGTTTCGACTCTTTCGTCCAGTCGTCGGCGTTTGGCCTTTTCAAGTATAGCCATCTCACGTTCCCGATCAGCTCTGCTTTTCAGAAGAGCTTCGTTCAGGAATGCGTCGATCATTTCGTCTGACGGCCCTGGAAATTTCGGTTCAGGACCTGCCCCCAGTCTCTTGGCGTAAGGTGGTTCCTCATCATCTATCAATGAGTGAGAGATCATATGGCAACTTGCTATGTAATCCTCAGATTCATCCGACGAGTCTTCTCCATCATCTCCGTCTTCGAGGACGTGGCCGAGGAATTCTTGGAGCGTGATCGGAGTCCGCACCTTCTGGTTATACTCTTCCAGCGCATCAATATGTCTTTGTAGGTCCGTGCGCTTGTCGCCAGGCTTCATGAGCTTTTTGGATTTCTTCTTCTTCTTTGAAGATTTTGATGGCTGGATATGGGCGCTTTGGCTTTCGCCACCAATTTTTAGAGCTGGACGCGGCTTCAGCATCCCTTCGATGATCTGGGGTTCCAGCGGATTCTTCCACCTGATTTCCGGGAATGTCTGTAGATCATTCAGCATCCTTTTGGTTTTGGCCGAAAGAGCCACCTCCCATGGAGCTTCCTCAACAAAAGAACACGTTTTCCCCGGTGTGTCCGTCTTTTTAGGAGTGTGCGGTTGTGGTGGGTTTACTTTCCACTTCTCAGACAGCGCAAACTTGCCTTGTAGGTATTGATCCTCGATCCATCCCTTAAAGACGAAGCAATCTTCAATTGGATGGCTTACCGTTTGGTGGTAAGGACAATAATTGGGATTATTCGCTTCGCCGGGTTGCAGTGGACGCTTTGGATTTGGCAGATTGATGAGCCTGTTGCGCATCGCCAGTTCGAACAATCTCTTCGTTTTGTCCCGTGGAAACGAGTAAGGGCGCTTCATTTTCTCATTATAATAACGCCGTCTCTCTTCCATTTGATCCGTCAGTTTTGGAGCACTGGGCTGCTGTTGGGTATTCGCAACGAAGGTCGCCTTCCCTTTACCCTTTTCGTTCCGCGGTTCCGTCTTCGGAGGAGATGGTCTATGACCCATTTGGTCCATCTGGGCTAGCTTGTCGATTAAAGCCTGGAACGTAGTCGGTTTGAAGAACATCATGAATTGTGAAATAGTGGCATGAGGGTCTAGGGTGCCCACGAATATACCCACCGCCGGTGCTTCTTCGATGCGTTGTTCGCACTTCGACCACAGATTCCACCATCGAATCGCGTACTGAACCCACGTCTCGCCTGACTTCACGCTGGCATTGATCAATGCCGTTATTGGGGTGCGTTCGCTAGCACTTGCGAATCGCTGAGTGAATAACAACTCCATTTCTGCGAAAGTCTTGACGGAGTCGTTTGGAAGTTCGGAGTACCACTCAAATGCCGTCTCCGACAAGATGCCGACGAATTGGCGGAGCAAAAGCTTATCATCACCCCCGGTGTTGCCGCAAAGAGCCCTGAATTGAGCGACATGTTGATGGGGATTGCCTGTCCCCTTGTACACATGGAATTTGGGGATTGTGTATCCCGGCGGGTACTTTGTTTGGTCATACCAGCCTGGATACGACCGTCCAGTTTTAACGACTTGGCCAGCCGCTTCATTTGCCTGGTGAGCTCGTATTTGCTGAGCAATATAGTCATCCAGAGCGGCCTTAGAAATAGTTTCCTCTTTGGCTGCTGAAAGAGCCAGAGGAGGATTCGATGTCTCCCCTTTGTCATCTTCAATAATGATCGGAGGGTCTTCGGCTGGAGGATCCGGCTGTAACATCATCCCGACCATGTCTTGGAAGAGAAGTTCCATTCGCTTTATATTAGCCGCTTGTTCTGCGGCTTCTTTGTCCTTCTTTTTGAGGACTTTGCGAAGGAAGTCAACATCGGTTTCTTGTTCATGACGTTGTTCCGATGACGCCCCCGGGCTTTCTTTTGGTCCGGTGAGTGCAGCCATTGCAGTCAGCATCTCCTGAAGCTTCTGGTGCTGCTGTTCTTGAGCCCTTGTTATTGATCGGGTGAGCGGTCGGTGACCCGTTTAAGCGTGGCTTTCTTCTTTCCCAGAAGCCATGTAAACAGTATGTACCACCATGCCCCCAGACTTAGGGCGTTTGGGCTCAGTGCCTTTGACATTTGTCGCAGGCATGGGGATTTTCTCTGGCCTTCTCCTCTTATGAGCGGTCGGCGTTGAAGGGGCCTGTTCCCCACCGAAAGGCGGCGCACAGGACCGCGATGTCCTGGCACTGAGATTCGGGGCAGATGCTATTTGGTTTTATCCGTCTACCTCTCCGAAGATGCCAAGTTGATTTATGGCACCGTGTATCGGAGGTTTAGACGGATGCGGCCGATGTAGCAGACTTCGTCAGATTCCCCCTCGCTTGAGGGGTTTTTGATTGTGGGGACGCTTTTCCCTGCAGACGCAAGCCCCTGCAGTTAATTACGCTACCGCATCGCGGTAACAACTTTCTCCTTCTCAAGAATTTCACTTCGTGTCGTGTGTGTTTGTTTTGTTTGTGGTTGCCCGTGGATTGTATACGGAGACTGAGTAATACCGTCGCCCGTAGGACGTGGATTAGTCCAAATCCGTATTTACTTAGATTTGGGTTTGGTGTTTATAGTTTAAGGATGCATTAGTCGCGTTGCGGCTAAGATCAACTTAAACGTTCGTTAAGGATACGATAGTCCTGTTTGAGAATAAGATCAACTTAACGTGATCGTTTAGATCCGACAAAAGAGCGTTTGGGCTCTATTGTTCCAGTTTGGGAGATTCATAGTCCAATTTGGGACTAAAGTCTGTTTGGAGGATACGTTAGCCATTTTTGAGGCTAAGATCGACTCAAACGTTTGTTAAGGATACGTTAGTCCAGTTTGAGACTAAGATCAACTTAACGGGATCGTTTAGATCCGACAAAAGAGCATTTGGGCTATATTGTTCCAGTTTAGGGACATAGTGGTCCATAGCATTTATGGCCGTTGGGACCCGTCACCTCTCTGACGTCGTTGAAGAATTACAACGATAGGTGTCAGAGGAGTTCAGAGATGTACCCTTGAACCAGAGTTGATTTGGGGTTTTACCATTCATTTAAATGTCTAAGGATGCGTTAGCCGTGTTTGGGGCTAAGATCAACTTAAACGGGACCGTTTAGATCCGGCAAAAGACCATTTGGAGGCTCTATTGTTCCAGTTTAGAGACGTAGTGGTCCACTTTCCAGTTTAGGGACGTGGTGGTCCATTGCCAGTTTAGGGACGTGGTGGTCCTTATTCCAGTTTAGGGACGTGGTGGTCCGATATTAGTTTAGGGACGTTTCGGTCCGATATTAGTTTAGGGACGTTCCGGTCCGATATTAGTTTAAGGACGTTCTGGTCATATTAGTTTAAGGACGTTCCGGTCCGATATTAGTTTAAGGACGTTCCGGTCCACGAGTTTAAGGACCCCGCAGTCCATATGGGTGTGTGGTCGTTGGGACCCGTCACCTCTTTGACGTCGTTGAGGAATTACAACGATGGATATCAAAGGAGTTCGGAGATGTACCCTTGAACCGGATGTGGATTGGTTTAGGAGAGCCGTTTTGCTCAGTTAATTTAGTTTAAGGACTTATGGCCACGATTGGGCTAAGTCCAGTTAAAAATGTCCAATATTTTATTTGCATTTGTTTTTATTTTTATTTGTGCTTTGCCCAGAAAAGATGCAGGGCATCAATTTGTTTTGGGCTCTGCCCTTTATAAATGATGCAGAGCATCAATTTCATTTGGGCTCTGTCCTTGTATAAAGGATGCAAATCATCAATTTATTCGGGCTCTGCCCATTTACTGCCTTGCAATTTATTTTGGCCTGTCAGGTCATTTTGATTTGGGCCTGGCCCTTTAAGTAATGCATTGCATTTGTGCAAAGCACTGTTAATTTGAGAATCTTTTAGATTCAAGAACCGATGGTTCATAAAAGAAGTGCAAAGCACTATTTGATTTAGATCTAAGAAAAAACAAGTTTTTTCTTGTTTTTCTTATCTCAGAGAACCAAAAGTTCATAAAAGTGCAAAGCACTATTAATTTAAGAACCTTTTAGGTTCAAGAACCGATGGTTCATAAAACAAGTGCAAGGCACTATTTTATTTATTTATTTATTTATTGTTGAAGATCCATTATCTTGTTCATAAGAGAATTTTCTCTTCTTTTAAAGGTTTTTACCTTTTTTTTTTATTCTTCAAGAGTTCTCAAGAGTTCTCTTCTCTTTTTTTTTTAGCAAGATATTGATGCCTTTGAATTGAGGTCTAGGGTCCTTTTTATAGTGCCCATAAATTAGTTAAATTTGTTAAAGAGATCTTTTTCTGAGTGATTTTGGGGAATTTCCCCCACCGTTGGATCTTTGATCCAAAAGCCCCTGTTTTACAGAAGAAATCTTCTTGTTTTAACAAGAACAGAAAAGATTTCCTTAAATCTTCATTCTGTTTTTTGCGCAACTCCCCAGCGCGTGACACGTGTCGCGCAACGCAGCGCTTACGCAACTGCGCAGACACGTGTCGCGCAGCTGATTTTTTTTTTTGCTGCACTGCGCGCGCTGACACGTGTCGCGCAGCGCACTGCGCAACTTTTTTTTTGTGTGCACTGCGCGCGCTGACGCGTGTCGCGCAGCGCACTGCGCAGCTGCGCACTGCGCACCTTTTTCTTTTTTTTTCTTTTTTTTGTGCACTGCGCGCGCTGACACTTGTCGCGCAACGCACTGCGCAACTTTTTTTTTTTGCTCTGATAAAGTACGCCATCTTGTGCGCTGCGCTCCTTGCGCTAACGTGTTTGATTTTGACACGTGGTGCTCTGCGTGCAGTGCAGGGGATCTGAAGCGTTACTTCATTTATTTTAACTTTTGTTTTCACTTTAATTTTCAAGACAGAGCTTTGCTCTGATTGGAGAAAAACAGAAGCATTGCTTCTTTTCCCACCTTGGAATTTGAACAGAGCTTTGCTCTGATTGGGGTAAACAGATGCCCCCCCACCGTTGCACTTACGTGGCCTCCTAACGTGAGCGCAGCGGTGGCAGACTCCGAACCGTCGCGCCATCCCTTAGAAGCTGAAAGGGCACTTGATGCCTATAAATAGGACCTTTGGTCTCTTAGATGATTCTCATCTCCAAAATTTTACTTTCAGAACTCAGAGCCCTGCTCTTTATTTTCAAGAACTTTAAGAGTTCTTAAAACTTTTAGGTGAAAATTTTAATTTGGATTAAATTAAATTAAATTAATTTTCATTGATAGAGCCTCGCTCTTAATAGATCCCTGATCTAAAGGAAATCTATTTAGGGTTTCACGTAGCAGAGCTTTGCTCTACAAGTCTTAAAGGGATCTAAAGAGAACTAAAGAGGACCCTACTAGGGTTCCATAGAGCTCTGCTCTCTGAAAGATTTTCCTTGGATTTTCTTAATTCATTAATGGAGCTTTGCTCCTCCTAAATCATATAGAAGAACTCTTAAGAATTTTTCATGGATCTTGGAACTTAAAGATGACATTTTATTCCTCAGTGCATTATATCGTTTTGCTTAATCAGTCTTCCTGATAATTCTGTTGATCCTCTTTCACAGGAACAATGAACGCCCACATGTATGCTCTTAACGAGATCATCTCTCATGAGGACATCCGCCGACTTGGCCGCTCTCAAAATCAGGAGTTCACAAACGAGGAGTGTGCTGAAATAATGAGTCGCTTCGACGCATACAATGGTCCACTGTTTCCCCGACGTTCCTCTCTTCTTAAACTTATCGTGGGAGCTATCTGGGAAGCGCTTCCCCTATTCTGTTCCGGCGTGCTGCTTAGGGCGTTGGATGCCGCTGAGGACAAGGTGCACTCTGTGTACCTATTGAACTTTATCTCGAAGAGACGGCGAGACAGTCTTATCGACCTCTTGCACAAGGTCTTTCAACAGTCTGTCATACTCGCTGTTTATCGGAGGGTGGAAGACATCGGAAGGGACCCTGATGCTTGTGCTCGCGAAAGGAAGCACACTAGGATGGTCCGCGAGGCTTGGAAAGTCATAGATAGGGTCGCTTTTGAATTCCTCAATCCATGCCCTGGATCTAAGGTTATTCCATTGTAACTTTCGTTTATTGTTTTTATGACTGTAAGAGCTTCGGGCAATATTAATGGAATTTTTTTTTTTATCCCAGCTTGTCTTTATTATATATCTTTTGTCCTGAGTCTTTTTGCTCATGCATGAATGAATGTGTCTTGAACGCTTGATCAAATGTAAATCGGATGCTCTTTCTGTTGCTTTTCCTCTTTCTCAGCATGTCGTCACAATTAGCAGGTAATAGAGTAAGCTTCTTGATTTCTTCACGAGATAGCGAGGGCTTAGGCCGCAGGTTCAGATCTGCTGCCTAAGACTTTTCAACTCTATGAGCCGTGAGGGTCTCATAGAGACTTTTCTCCCTACGGATCGAGATGATCTCGTAGGTGGGTTTTTCTCCTTAGGAATCGTGAGGATTCCTAAGTGTGGTTTTCTCTTGTAAGTCGTAAGGATCCTACAAGAGAATTTTTCTCTCTTACGAGTCGAGAGGACTTGTAAGCGGTTGTTTCCCTCCTTGTCGAAGTTCGACGTTGGAGAGTGAGACCAATGGATGGTATGCAAGAGACCGTTTTGGGCCAACTTGCGGGGTCCCAATGCTTAGGAAACGGGCTTCTTTTATGCCCACTGCCTAAGGCTTTATCTCACGAGTCGAGCCGCTTCGACAATTTTTCACAAGTCGAGACGAATCGAACGTTTCTCGCAAGAACATCTTAACGTCGCATTTAACCTCTGCTCTTTACGACAGAAGCCCGTTAAGGTTGGTGGTACTTAGGGTTTTGGCCATCGTACCGTCGCATAAGCTGATATAGTCCTCGATAGGCAATCGTGCTGTTCGAGTAGCCCTGCGATTGCCGTGTCTCTGATCCCTTCGGGGACTGGACAAGACGTCTTCAAGCAATCCTCCTTGGCAGTTTGACCGTCGGAAGAGCAAGCGTTAGGAATTTGCCATGTCGCTTTTTACTTGAGGTTAGGCTTATTTTGGTGAGCCCCGATGAGTCATAACCACTCCGTGCTGGTGTGGGGATGATCTCCGATAGTCTTTCGGGCTTTATATGAGTTGCCGTCAAGACCCTGAAGCTAGGAATTTGGCCTTTGCTTCGTTTGCTGGCATTGCGTCTGCTGTATCGAGACGAATGTTGCGGTGGGAACTAGGGATTTTGCCGTAGCTCCGTTTGTTTGATGACGTTGCGTCTGCTGTGTCGAGACGAACGTTGGAGTGACATCTCGTCTGCTGTATCGAGACGGATGTCGAGGTTGTCTCTAGGTTGCTGGTGAACCGCCGAGGTTTGGAACTAGGGATTTTGCCGTGGCTCCATTCGTTTAATGACGTTGCGCCTGCTGTGTCGAGATGAACGTTGGGGTGACATCTCGTCTACTGTATCGAGACGGACGTCGAGGTTGTCTCTAGGTTGCTGGTGAACCGTCGAGGTTTGGAACTAGGGATTTTGCCGTGGCTCCATTCGTTTAATGACGTTGCGTCTGCTGTGTCGAGACGAACGTTGGGGTGACATCTCGTCTGCTGTATTGAAACGGACGTCGAGGTGGTGACCATTCTGTGCTGGTGCGAGATGATCTCCGATTGTCTTTCCGGTTTTATATGAATTACCGTCAAGATGTCGAAGCTAGGAATGTGGCCTTCGCTTCGTTTGCTTTGGTGTGTCCAAATCCTGTTGGAGGAAGAATGATGGGGTTGACATTTCGTCTGCTGTATCGAGACGAACGTCAAGGTGGTGACCACTCTGTGCTGGTGCGAGATGATCTCCGATTGTCTTTCCGGTTTTATGTGAGTTACCGTAAAGACGTTGAAGCTAGGAATGTGGCCTTCGCTTCGTTTGCTTTGTCACGTCCAAATCCCTGCTGGAGGAAGAACGCTGGGGTGACAACTCGTCTGCTGTATTGAAACGAACGTCGAGGAGGTGACCACTCCATGTGAGATGATCTCCGGTGGTCTTTCAGGCCTTATATGATTTGCCGTTAAGACCTTGAAGCTAGGAATTTGGCCTTCGCTTCATTTGCTCACACTGCGTCTGGTGTATTGAGACGAATGCTAAGGTGGAACTGGGATTTTGCCGTCACTCCGCTTTGTTTCGACCATGGGGTCTTTTGTTAACTTTGCATGTACACCCTGCTGGACTGCGAAGGAACGCCGTTGTTGACATTGCGTCTGCTGTAACGAGACGCATGCTAAGGTGGAGTTGGGATTTTGCCGTTACTCCGCTTTGTTTCAATCGTGAGGTCTTTTGTTGACGTTGCATCTGCCTCCAGCTGGACTACGGAGGAACGCCGTTGTTGACATTGCGTCTACTGTATCGAGACGAATGCTGAGGTGAAGCTGGGATTTTGACATCGCTCCGCTTGTTTCGACCGTGAGGTCTTTTGTTAACTTTGCATGTACACCCTGCTGGACTGCGAAGGAATGCCGTTGTTGACATTGTGTCTGCTGTAACGAGACGATGACATTGTGTCTGCTGTAACGAGACGAATGCTAAGGTGGAGTTGGGATTTTGCCATCGCTCCGCTTTGTTTCGACCGTGAGGTCTTTTGTTGACATTGCATTTTCCTCCAACTGGACTGCGGAGGAACGCCGTCGTTGACATTGTGTCTACAGTATCGAGACGAATGCTGAGGTGAAGCTGGGATTTTGCCATCGCTCCGCTTGTTTCGACCGTGAGGTCTTTTGTTAACTTTGCATGTACACCCTGCTGGATTGCGAAGAAACGCCGTTGGTGATCTCTAAGTTGTCAATGCTGACGTCGAGACCCTGAAGCTCGGGATCTTCGTTTGCTTCATTTGTTGACATCGTGTCTGTAATATTGCGACAAATGTCGAGATGGTCTCTAGGTTGTCTATGAACCGTCGAGATTTGGCTTCGCTTTCTGATGGAGCCTGTTGGGAAGGTATGGTTCCCTCCTTATCTGTGCCCCTGGATTGTATACAGGGATCGATGTGATTTTACCTGTAGGGCAAAAAGTTTCATTCTTTCATTTTTTTTTATTCTTTCCGCGATGCTCTATCATTTCAGCTTTTATATCGCGAAGGTCGCGATTGCCCAATCGTTTCGGCTATTTTTCGCGGTGCCTAATCGTTTCGGCTGTTTATTTTGTTTTTACTCGCTGCTTTTTATTGCGAGTTGCCCAATCATTTCGGCTGTTTATTTTATTTTTACTCGCTGTTTTTTTATTGCGAGTTGCCCAATCATTTCGGCTATATATATATATATATTTTTTACTCGCTGTTTTTTTATTGCGAGTTGCCCAATCATTTCGGCTATTTAATATGCATTTTCAGCTCGCTGATTTTTATCGCGAGCGTAGAACTTGGAATTTGGTGCCAATCTCAGCATCAGCATCGCTACAACCGGAATATTGCGAGGAGCGAATCATCATCTGCCATGAAAGGACTTGGAATTTGATACCGATTTAGGCATCAGTATCGCTACAACTGGGATATTGCCAGGAGCGAATCATCATCTGCCATGAAAGGACTTGGAATTTGATACCGATTTAGGCATCAGCATCGCTACAACTGGAATATTGCCAGGAGCAAATCATCATTTGCCTCTGTCGATGTCGAACAAAGGTGGCTTAGTAAACAGGATTAGGATCCCGTCGACTAAGGCTTTTGACTTCATGAGCCGTAAGGGTCTCATAAAGGTGTTTCTCCCTACGAGTCGTGAGGATCTCGCAGGTGCGTTTTCTCCTTAGGAATCGTGAGGATTCCTAAGTGTATGTTCTCTTATAAGTCGTAAGGATCTTACAAGAGTGTTATCTCCTTATGAGTGAGAGGACTCACAAGGGTTGTTCACCGTGTGGATATCCCCAGTCACGGATGGGACTTGGTTAGGAAAATGTTTATTCGCGCCCGTGGATTGTATACAAGGGTCAATATAGGACCATTTGTAGGGCAATATCGAAAGTTGTGGGGGTTGCTTAAGCACAGGTTTAGGTCTCTGTAACTTAAGACTTTCAAATCCTATGAGCCGTGAGGGTCCCATAAGAGCCTTCTCCTCACGAGTCGTGAGGATCTCGCAAGTGTATTTTCTCCTTAGGAATTTGGGGATTCCTAAGTGTGTTGTTCCCTTGTGAGTCGTAAGGATCTCACGCGGGTGGTTTCTCCTTATAGGGTCGAGAGGCCCCTATAAGTGTCTTTTAACGAGGTTGCGCCCTTTCGGGTTTTCACAAACACTCGCCGGTAGCCCTGCTGTTTTTACTCACGGAGCCCTTTCGGGTTTTCATCCATGCTCGTTTTGCTTATGGACATACCGTTTTTTTTTATTTTATTTTTTATTTTCTTCTTCTCTTTTTTTTATTAACGAGGTCGCGCCCTTTCGGGTTTTCACGAACACTCGCCGGTAGCCCTGCAGTTTTTACTCACGGAGCCCTTTCGGGTTTTCATCCGTGCCCATTTTGCTTATGGACATACCTTTTTTTGTTTTTTTTTTTAATTATTTTTATTCTTCTTATTTTTTCTAACGAGATTGCGCCTTTTCAGGTTTTCACAAACACTCGCCGGTAGCCCTGCTGTTTTTACTCACGGAGCCCTTTCGGGTTTTCATCCATGCCCGTTTTGCTTATGGACATACCGTTTATTTTTTTTTTATTTTTTTTATATTCTCGTCAGCCTGAGAATGCTGCGGTAGTAGTTTAAAAACATTTCGGTCATTTGCAAGTTTTATGACATTGCGGTCCATCATTAGTTTAAGGACATCTCGGTCCGTTGTTAGTTTAAGGACGTTTCGGTCCATTGTCGCCGTATTTGAGGCGAATATCTGGTTTATTGACTTTTCGGTCTATGAGTCCTTCTCCATGAATGAACATGATGCCCCCGGCGTATCCATCTTCTTCGGAGCGTGCGGTTGTGGCGGACTCACCTTCCAGTTCTCAGACAGCGCAAACTTGCCCTGTTGGTATTGGTCTTCAACCCAGTTTTTGAAGACGTAGCAGTCCTCGATCAGGTGACCTACTGTTTGGTGGTAAGGGCAATAATTAGGATTATTAATATCGCCTGGCCGCAACGGACGTTTTGGACTCGGCAGATTGATGAGTCAGTCGCACACTGCCAGATCGAACAGTCCCCTTGTTTTATCTTGCAGAAACGAGTAAGGACGTTTCAACTTTTCCTGGAGGGGTTGCCGCTTATTGCTTTGGCGAGCAACCGGTCTAGGGTCACTTAATTGTTGTTGAGCGCTGGCGACGAAGGCCGTTTTTCCTTTTCCTTTATCCTTTTTGTTCGCTCCGTTGTTTGCGGGGCCGAGATTTTTTCCGAGTAGCGTGCGATTGCATGGCTGAACGTTCTCGCAGCTCCTCAATTCCTTCATTTTTGAAATAGATTCCCTGAGGGAAGGGTTGGGGGTAGCTTCTTCGTCAGAGTCGCTTCCAAAGGTGATAATTTGCGATACCTTAGAGTCGGCCGTATGACAATCGTCGGCGGCTCTTTTGCGCTCATCTATCACATTTTTCTGATGTCTACGAGCTTCACATTTTGTCCTGTCGAAGTGTTGCTTTTGAGCGACATACCTTTGCCACCAACAGTTAAAAGATTCGCAGTCTTCGGTAGGATGTATGATCTTCTGATGATATAAACAGAAGTTAGGGTGCATCTCTACCTCAGCGAGAGTATTTTCTTCAGAGGGCGGTAGCTTCATTCCTACTGATAAAGCTTTGGCGAACCTTTTCCTCGTCTTGAATTTGTTTTTATCCGCAGTGGATGGCTTTTGATTTGACGGGAATGCCTTGGCTCTTTCCAGTATGGCCATTTCATGCTCTTGATTGGCTTTTGCTTTCAGACGAATTTCATTTAGGAAGACATCGATCAGCTCGTCTGATGGCTGTAGAATTTCCGGTTCGGGGTTCACCATTGGTTTCTCGGCGCAAGAAGCTTCTTCATCATCTGCCAGTGAGTGAGAAATCACATGACAAGTCGCTACGTAGTCTTCAGATTCATCTGATGAGTTTTCTCCATCGTTTTCATCCTTGACTAAAGAACAAGCTGCCCCCGGCGTGTCCGTCTTCTTTGGAGAGTGCGGCTGTGGTGGGTTTACCTTCAAGTTTTCCGACAGCGCGAACTTGCCTTGTAGGTACTGATCCTCGATCCATCCCTTAAAGACAAAACAATCTTCGATCGGGTGACTTACCGTTTGGTGGTAAGGGCAGTAATCTGGATTATTGAGATCCCATGGTCGCAACGGACGTTTTGGATTCGGCAGACTAATGAGTCTGTTGCGCGCTGCCAGCTCGAACAGTATTCTCGTTTTATTCTGCGGAAAAGAGTAAGGACGTCCTAGCCTATCTTCGAGGGATGGGCGTGGGCACACGTTGTTTTGGCGAACGACCGGCTTTGAGTTGTTCGACTGTTGCTGAGCATTGGCGACGATGATCGCTCTCCCTTTTCCTTTCTCATTTCGGGAATCTGGTTTTGGAGGAGACGGTCCATGGCTCATCTGGTCCTTTTAGGCTAATTTGTCGATCAGAGCCTGGAAGGTGGTCGGCCTGAAGAACATCATGAATTGCGAGATGGTCGCCTGCGGATCGAGAGTGCCCACAAACATGCCTACTGCAGGTGCCTCTTCTATGCGTTGTTCGCATTTTGACCATAGGTTCCGCCATCGTGTTGCGTATTGGACCCACGTTTCGCCTGGCTTTATCCTGGCATTTATCAGTGCTGTTATCGAGGTGCGTTCACTAGCACTCGCGAATCTTTGCGTGAGCAGTAACTCTATCTCCGTAAATGTTTTAACAGAGTCATTAGGTAGCTCCGAATACCATTCAAAGGCTATTTCTGCTAAGCTGCCGACGAATTGGCGAAGCAACAGTTTGTCATCGCCTCCAGTGTTGCCGCATAAGGCCTTGAATTGAGCGACATGCTGATGCGGATTCCCTGTCCCTTTATATACGTGGAATTTAGGGATCGTATATCCTGGCGGGTAATTGATTTGGTCATACCAGCTCGAATACGGTCGTCCGGTTCTAACAATTTGCCCAGCCGCTTCATTCGCCTGATGAACCCGGATCTGCTGAGCTATATATTCGTCTAGGTCAACTTTGGAGATTGCCTCCTCCTTGGCTGTTGATAGAGCCGGCGGAGGATTTGACGTTTCTCCCCTGTCGTCTTCAAGGACGATCGGAGGATCTTCAGCAGGAGGGTCCGGCTGTAACATCATCCCTACCATATCTTGGAAGAGGAGCGCCATCTGTTTTATGTTAGCCGCTTGCTCTGCAGTTTCTTTGTCCCTCTTTTCGAGGACTCTGCGTAAAAAGTCAGCGTCGGTTTCTTGTTCTTGACGCTCATCCGAAGATGTTTCAGAGCTTTCTTTTGGCTCAGTGAGTGCAGCCATTGTAGTCATCATTTTCTGAAGCTTTTGTTGTTGCTCCTGGGCTTTCGTCACGGATCGGGTGAGCGGTCGGTGGCCCGTAGAAGTGCGGCTTTCCTCCTTTCCAGAAGACATATAAACAGTGTGCACCACCATGCCCCCAGACTTGGGGAATTTGTGTTCGGTGTCTTTGCGATTTGCCGAAGACACAGGGGCTTTTTGCGGCCTCCTTTTTTGAGTGATTGGAGTTAAGGGAGCCGTTGTAGTGGGCACCCAAGTAGCTTTTGCTTTTTGTGGTTTGACAGAGTAATCCTTCTCCTGCCGAACCTTCATCTTTTTCTGTCGTCGGAGGCAGTCTTGATCGATCACCGACTCTTGGACCTGTCGCCAGACTTTGTAAATTTTAGAGGACAGCCGTTGAGAGGGCTGCTCTAACTTCTTCTCTGGAGTATTCTCCACAGGTGAAGGAGTTCGTTTCAACATCGCAGTAGGAGAGTTTCTGCGCACCGCGTTCAGCAATTCAAAGCTGTTCCCGGTTGGAACAGCAGCATCGATCCCCACCGTTGGAGCTGGCGGAGTAGATCCAGAGGGGAAGTTGCCCCCAGCCTTCTTTACTCGGCGCCAGTGGCGACGTCGAGCATGTCGTGCTAATGGAGTTATTTCAGCTATAGGGGTGACCTCCTCATGCCCCCCGTGTTGGTCAGAATATGCTGGTACCAGCCTTTTAAAGATCGACGTCCGTTGAACGGGGACGGCCAACCTGTCAGAAGCGGACTTCCGAGCATGGGAAGCAACCTTGGTGACTTCGCCAAGAACGTGAGTTGGGATGGCTATCCGCTTCGGGATAACATCTTCTGGTATGGCATGCTTCTTCATGGGCCCGATGGAGCTCTGTCCTAATCCATTAAAACCTGAAGCAGTGGAGTTGGGCGACCTGTTGAAAGGGGTCGCGGCAGTGGTAAGTCGATCGAAGACCGACTTCTTTGGAGCTTCTTGCAATGTCATTAGGGCGTTGAAGCTTATTGGTGGTAGCATGGTCCCAAAAAACAGTCCAGTGGTGGCTTGAGCCACCTGCTCCACCGGCATTTTGAAAAGGGAGGCCGCTCGAGGCCCATAAGTCACTCCTCCAGCAATGACGGAGCGAGAGTTGCAGCTGCAGGCGGTGCAGTTTGAAGCCATCGATCTTCTGTTTTCTGCATGGAGAAAGACACCAAATCTAAGTACTTTGAATCCACAAGCAACCACAACAAACCGCGATTGGTTCGCGAGGACGACACACGAAGTGTGGAGTGGAAAGAGGAAGAGGTCCCACCGGGCGTGCCAGAATCTGTTCCCCTCCGAAAGGCGGCGCACAGGACCGCGATGTCCTGGCACTGAGATTCGGGGCAGATGCTATTTGGTTTTATCCGTCTACCTCTCCGAAGATGCCAAGTTGATTTATGGCACCGTGTATCGGAGGTTTAGACGGATGCGGCTGATGTAGCAGACTTCGTCAGATTCCCCCTCGCTTGAGGGGTTTTTGATTGTGGGGACGCTTTTCCCTGCAGGCGCAAGCCCCTGCAGTTAATTACGCTACCGCATCGCGGTAACAACTTTCTCCTTCTCCAGAATTTCACTTCGTGTCGTGTGTGTTTGTTTTGTTTGTGGTTGCCCGTGGATTGTATACGGAGACTGAGTAATACCGTCGCCCTTAGGACGTGGATTAGTCCAAATCCGTATTTACTTAGATTTGGGTTTGGTGTTTATAGTTTAAGGATGCATTAGTCGCGTTGCGGCTAAGATCAACTTAAACGTTCGTTAAGGATACGATAGTCCTGTTTGAGACTAAGATCAACTTAACGTGGTCGTTTAGATCCGACAAAAGAGCGTTTGGGCTCTATTGTTCCAGTTTGGGAGATTCATTGTCCAATTTGGGACTAAAATCTGTTTGGAGGATACGTTAGCCATTTTTGAGGCTAAGATCGACTCAAACGTTTGTTAAGGATACGTTGGTCCAGTTTGAGACTAAGATCAACTTAACGGGATCGTTTAGATCCGACAAAAGAGCATTTGGGCTCTATTGTTCCAGTTTAGGGACATAGTGGTCCATAGCATTTATGGCCGTCGGGACCCGTCACCTCTCTGACGTCGTTGAAGAATTACAACGATAGGTGTCAGAGGAGTTCAGAGATGTACCCTTGAACCAGAGTTGATTTGGGGTTTTATCATTCATTTAAATGTCTAAGGATGCGTTAGCCGTGTTTGGGGCTAAGATCAACTTAAACGGGACCGTTTAGATCCGGCAAAAGAGCATTTGGAGGCTCTATTGTTCCAGTTTAGAGACGTAGTGGTCCACTTTCCAGTTTAGGGACGTGGTGGTCCATCGCCAGTTTAGGGACGTGGTGGTCCATATTCCAGTTTAGGGACGTGGTGGTCCGATATTAGTTTAGGGACGTTCCGGTCCGATATAAGTTTAAGGACGTTCCGGTCATATTAGTTTAAGGACGTTCCGGTCCGATATTAGTTTAAGGACGTTCCGGTCTAGTATTAGTTTAAGGACGTTCCGGTCCATGAGTTTAAGGACCCCGCAGTCCATATGGGTGTGTGGTCGTTGGGACCCGTCACCTCTTTGACGTCGTTGAGGAATTACAACGATGGATATCAAAGGAGTTCGGAGATGTACCCTTGAACCAGATGTGGATTGGTTTAGGAGAGCCGTTTTGCTCAGTTAATTTAGTGTAAGGACTTATGGCCACGATTGGGCTAAGTCCAGTTAAAAATGTCCAATATTTTATTTGCATTTGTTTTTATTTTTATTTGGGCTTTGTCCAGAAAAGATGCAGGGCATCAATTTGTTTTGGGCTCTGCCCTTTTATAAATGATGCAGAGCATCAATTTCATTTGGGCTCTGCCCTTGTATAAAGGATGCAAATCATCAATTTATTCGGGCTCTGCCCATTTATTGCCTTGCAATTTATTTTGGCCTGTCAGGTCATTTTGATTTGGGCCTGGCCCTTTAAGTAATGCATTGCATTTGTACAAAGCACTGTTAATTTGAGAATCTTTTAGATTCAAGAACCGATGGTTCATAAAAGAAGTGCAAAGCACTATTTGATTTTGATCTAATAAAAAACAAGTTTTTTCTTGTTTTTCTTATCTCAAAGAACCAAAAGTTCATAAAAGTGCAAAGCACTATTAATTTAAGAACCTTTTAGGTTCAAGAACCGATGGTTCATAAAACAAGTGCAAGGCACTATTTTATTTATTTATTTATTTATTGTTGAAGATCCATGATCTTGTTCATAAGAGAATTTTCTCTTCTTTTAAAGGATTTTACCTTTTTTTTTTTATTCTTCAAGAGTTCTCTTCTCTTTTTTTTTTAGCAAGATGTTGATGCCTTTGAATTGAGGTCTAGGGTTCTTTTTATAGTGCCCATAAATTAGTTAAATTTGTTAAAGAGATCTTTTTCTGAGTGATTTTGGGGAATTTTCCCCACCGTTGGATCTTTGATCCAAAGGCCCCTGTTTTACAGAAGAAATCTTCTTGTTTTAACAAGAACAGAAAAGATTTCTTTAAATCTTCATTCTGTTTTTTGCGCAACTCCCCAGCATGTGACACGTGTCGCGCAACGCAGCGCTTGCGCAACTGCACAGACACGTGTCGCGCAGCTGATTTTTTTTTTTGCTCTGATAAAGTACGCCATCTTGTGCACTGCGCTCCTTGCGCTAACGTGTCTGATTTTGACACGTGGTGCTCTGCGTGCAGCACAGGGGATCTGAAGCGTTACTTCATTTATTTTAACTTTTGTTTTCACTTTAATTTTCAAGACAGAGCTTTGCTCTGATTGGAGAAAAACAGAAGCATTGCTTCTTTTCCCACCTTGGAATTTGAACAGAGCTTTGCTCTGATTGGGGTAAACAGGGCCGTTGCAGTGGGCACCCAAGTAGCCGTCGTCTTTTGTGGCTTAACAGGACGGTTTTCTTCCTGTCGGACCTTCAGCTTCTTCTGCCGGCGGGGATAGTCTTGATCAACCACCGACTCTCGGACTTGTCGCCAGATTTTGTAAACTTTGGAAGACAGCCGCTGAGGGGATTGATCCAGCTTTGCTTCCGTGACAGTCTCAATCGGTGGTGGAGATCTTTTCAATACTGCGGTAGGCGAGTTCCTACGCACCTTGTTCAGCAGCTCAAAACTGTTCCCGGTTGGAACAACGGCATTAACTTCCACCGTTGGAGCTGGTAGAGTTAGCCCAGAGGGGGAGTTGCCCCCGGCCTTCCTTACTCGGTGCCAGTGGCGACGTAGAGCGTGTCGAGCCGTTGGTGTTGGTTCAGCGATGGGAATGGCTTTGTCTTGCCCTCTATCGGGGTGAAGGACTGCTGCTGGCGTCAGCCTGTTGAAGACTGTTGTCCGTCGAGGCGCAGTATTCAATCAGTCAAAAACAGACTTCTGAACAGGGACCGGAACCGTAGTGGGAACCGGAACAGCCAGTCATGTAAAAACTGACCCTTTGGTAGGAAAAGCCGCCTTGACGACTTCAGGAGCAGGGATGGCTATCCTCTTTGGAACAACCTTCTCTGGGATTGCAGGCTTCATTGTGGGCCCACAGGAATTTTGGCCCAGTCTGGCGAAGACCGAGGAACTGGAGCTGGACGACCCGTTGAGAGGGGCCGCAGTAGTTGTAAGCCAATCGAAGACCGACTTCTTGGGAGCTTCCGGTGTTGGCACAGGAGCGATGAAGCTCGTTGGGGGGAGCATGGTCCCGAAAAACAATCCTGTGGTGGCTTGAGTGACCTGTTCCACCAGCATTGTGAACAAGGAGGCTGCTTGAGGCCCGTAGGCTATGCCTCCAAATGAGGCAGAGCGCGAATTGCAGTTGCAGTTGGAGCACTTTGCACAAGTGAACGCCATTGATCCTTCTTTTTCTGCACCAAGCCAAACGCCAAATCTTAGTACCTCGAAATCCAAGGGCAACCATTAGCAAACCGCTATTCGTTCGTGAACACGACACACGAAGTGTAGAGTGGAAAGAGGAAAAGGTCCCACCGGGCGTGCCCGAATCTGTTTACCGTCGGAAACCGGGAAGACGGACTGTCTTGCCTGAATCTGGGGGCAGATGCTATTTGGTGGTATCCGTCCACCTCTCCGAAGATACCAAGTTGATTTATGGCACCGTGTATCGAAGGTTTAAACGGATGCGGCCGATGTAGCAGACTTCGTCAGATTCCCCCTCATTTGAGGGGGTTTTGATTGTGGGGATGCTCTTCCCTGCAGGCACAAGCCCCTACAGTTAATTATGCTACCGCATCGCGGTAACCACTTTCTCCTTCTCCAGATGGTCACTTCGTGTCATCGGTGTTTGTTTTGTTTGTGGTTGCCCGTGGATTGTATACGGAGACTAAGTTATGTTGTCGCCCGTAAGGCGTGGACTAGTCCAAATCCGTATCTTTCTTAGATTTGGGTTTGGGGGGTTGGGTTTAAGGATACGTTAGCCTCATTTGAGACTAAGATCAACTTAAACGTTAGTTAAGGATACGTTGGTCTAATTTTAGACCAAGATCAACTTAACGGGATCGTTTAGATCCGACAAGAGAGCAATTGGGCTCTATTGTTTAGTTTAATGACATTGCGGTCGATTACCAGTTTAAGGACATGGTGGTCCATTGTTAGTTTAAAGACATCGCGGTCGAGGTTAAGGACATCATAGTCCGTGGGTTTAAGGACCCCACAGTCCGTTGTTATTTTTAAGACATCACGGTCAAGGTTAAGGACATCATAGTCCATGGGTTTAAAGACCCCACAGTCCGAGGTTAGTTTTAAGACATCACGGTCAAGGTTAAGGACATCATAGTCCATGAGTTTAAGGACCCCACAGTCCGTGAAATGTATGGTTATCGGGACCCGTCACCTCTTTGAAGACGTTGAGGAATTACAACGACAAATATCAAAGAAGTGAAGAGATGTACCCTTGAACCAAGGTGGATTAAATGATCTGTAGCCCGGTTCGGAACTAAGACCAATTAATTATATTATGAGCACATTGGCTCAGTTGAGTCTGAATTGAGGACTTATGGCCTACTTGGGCTAAGTCCAATTAAGTTTGAAGTGTTGGCCCTTTGTTGGACCATTAACACTTGTCTGGGTTCAAGCCCATATTATTCAGCAATGCTAAACATTTTCATCTTTGATTTCCTCGATTTTGAGATTCATTTGGAGGAGGGACTTTTGTCTCTGGAAAATTTGCCAATTTGGCTAAAAGTAGTGTTAAACACTTGAAATAAAACTCTCGAATTAGTGTTCAAACACTAGGAAACAACAGTGTTAAACACTGGAAATAAGGCTCTCGAATTAGTGTTAAACACAAAAGTAAAAGGGGTCACGTGTGGACACGTGAGGGCGCCCAAAGGTGGGAACAGAATCCTTTCTTTGTCCTGCAATTAAGTGTTAAACACTTTTTATATTTTTATTTTGATCATCACGTGTTGACACGTGACGGGTATTTATGCACTGATCATTAAAGCATTTACTAAGGGGTTACGTGAGAGCGCCCAAAGCTTTGCTTTCCTTCGCTTTTTCTTTCTGTGTTTTTTATGTCACGTGGGAGCACGTGAGGCGTTGCGTCAAAGCTTTTTCCTTCTCATTTCTGGGGATCTCTTCAGGGGTCACGTAGGGACACGTGACCTTAGTTCTTTGCATGCATGGAGATCTTTTAAGTCTCCTTATTTTATTTTGAGAATTAAATTTTCTGTAGGGTTAAACTCTAATCATGATTTTTGGAGGAATTAAATTCCCATTATGAAAGAATTAAATTCTTATATAGGATTAAACCCTAGTTCTGTCTTGGAGGAATTAAATTCCTGTTAATCTTAGAGAATTAAATTCTTAATTAAGGTTAAACCCTAGTTTTGTTCATCTTGAAGGAATTAAATTCCTATAATTTTAGGAGAATTAAATTCTCAGATAGGGTTCAAACCCTAATTTCATATCTTGGAGTAATTAAATTCCTGTGAGTTTGGGAGAATTAAATTCTCATATAGGGTTAAACCCTAATTTTGTCTTGGGAGAATTAAATTCTCTAAACTCAATTCCCCTCTAAGTTTTGGATCTGCATGGCAGGATCTCAACCCGATGAGAATTAAATTATCAACTTATGGGGAGATGTGCTCTTTGCAGATCTTCAACCAGAGAAAGAACTAAGTTCTTTTTGCAGAAGAGTTAAACTCTTAGATTGAGAATTAAATTCTCTTTTATGAAGTTTTGATACTTTTTCCCTTTGTCACCTAGGGTTTTCTTTGTTGAGAATTAAATTCTCCTTTCTTTTCTCTCTGAAATTTCAAGATTCAAAAACTCTCTCCTCATTCTCTTCTTTTGGCTCCTATTTATAGGAGAAGGAAAAGAATCAATTTGTTTAGTAAATCTTTCATTGAAAGATTTTGTTTGTTTTCATAATTAATATGAGCGTTTAGATCATACAGTGAATTTTATTCACCGTTGGATTTTAAATCCAAAGATATTATGTTTGTTATTTCTGGTGAGATTTTTAGGGAAATCTTTCCTTGTCTAAAATCTTTCCATAAATTGGTGATTTTTAATCACCCTTGGATCTTTTAATCCAACGTTCCTCATAATCCTTTTCCATTTGGAAAGATTTAGAAGCTCTTAGAATTTAATTCTATTGACTGTAAGTCTTTCGAAGCCAGTCACGTGCTGGCACGTGACCCTTGGTCACGTATGAACACGTAACCCCCAATTGAGTCCTTTTCTCAGCGTTTACGCTTCAGTTTTAACCATTGCGTGTCAACACGTGATCATTGGTCACGTGTGAGCACGTGACACCTCATTGAGGTATTTCCTTCGGCCGTTTGTTATTTTGTGTCTGTTTTAATTGTCACGTGTCAACACGTGACCATTGGTCATGTGTGAGCACGTGATACCTCGTTGAGGTAATTCCCGATTTTTAGAATTAAATTCTATTATGTTGTAAGGCTGTCAAAGCCTGTCACGTGTTGGCACGTGACCCTTGGTCACGTGTGAGCACGTGACCCCCAATCGAGTCATCTTTCAGCCGCTTGTTTATGTTGCTGTTTGATGAGATTTTAACCATCACGTGGCCATTGGTCACGTGTGAACACGTGATACCTCATTGAGGTAATTCCTGATTTTTAATCAGGAAACAAAAGACAAGTTGGAAGTGCGGTACGGATGGGATAGAAAAGATCCTGGAGCGCGATTCGTTGGGGCGCTTCGATAGGAGGGTGTGGTGGGTTATTCGCACCCAGTTGAGGTGGAATCAGTCCCGTAGGTAAGGGGTTGTTAGGATTGAATCCCGATCTCCTTAGAAGATGATGAATTTGAAGATGAAGGTAAAGAAGTGGATGGAATTTCGACTTCGGAGTCGAAAGCGTCGTCAGTAGGCACTAACGAGACACGGACTAAACGGGTGCTAGTGTCCCTAGTCTAACTGGACATACACTAACGAGGTGTAGTGTAGTCAAAAAGTAAAAATAGAAGGTGGGGGTATGAAAATGGCAATGAGAGAATGTTGGGTGCAATGGATTTCTAGCGACAAAATGGCAAGTTTTTGTTAAAAAAAATTCGTTTTGTGTCTTTTTTTATAAGGAGTTTTTTTGCAAAAAGATGTTTATAAGGAACTTAGACACACTTTCAAGAAATCACAATATGCACAATCAAGCCTAGAGCTAGGGTCTCCTAAGTCAACTAGACTGCTCCTAACTGTTCCAAAGGGCAAGTTGTGAGATCCTCAAATCGCCTCTTCACCGCCAATTGTGGCCAGGTAAGTACAAGTAAAGAAAGGAGGGATCCGCTCACGAATCACCGTGAGACGGGACTTTTAAAATTACCTTTCCCACTTGTCTAGCCTAGGCACCACAAAGGCATGTTTAGATAAACGACCGATGCCTACAACATTTTCTTTGTCCTAATGAGAACGACAGTCCTTATTGGCTGAGTCTAATATTTTTTAATTAACTCGAAGGTTGATGCAAAATGCTTTTTGTGATTTTTAGGGTCCTAGGAAGGATAATGAAATCCCCACCCAATCTGGATTGGTGTTATAGCCCTTTAAAAGTCCGTTTTAAAAATGCAAAGCAGTAAACACACAAAAATCCAAAACACTTGCTAAATTTTTTTTTCTTTTATTTGCGGCGTAAAGAATCCTGCAGAAAATCAAGTTATTGGAGAAGGGAGAGAAGTTTTAAGCAAAGAACCCTGCAGGAAAATTTTTTAGAGGACTACAGAGGGCAGAAGAGAGGAAAAGAATGCTTACAGAGATTTTTTGAAACACTGACGTCACGCTTTGACCGCGCTTCCGCGGTCAAAAGCTTCACTTAGCCGTGGTTCCGCGGCATCATGGAGGGTTTGGTTCTCCAAATTTCTGCTGTGCGCTGCAGTGGTTCTCCTCTGTTTGTTCAGATCTGTTGTTTTCTGTTTTGTTCACTGTATTTTTCCAGATCTGAATCTGTTCATCCTTCCGATCCTGCACAATTCACACGAAAACCCTTCAAAAAATAACAAGATGATAAAAAAATTATTTTTATATTTTTCAGTTTTTATGATTTTTTTTAAATTTTTAATTAACCTGAAATTACAAAAAGAAAATAACCCACCACATCCGCCTGTCATGCGGGTGACCCGGGTTCGATCCCCGGCAACGGCGCCATTTGATTGATACGATTGTTTTGTGCGTATGTGTTTTAAAATCAAAATTAAGAATATACCACAATCAAGAACGGTGTCGCTTGGTAGCTAGCCGGTTGAGTACGGGTCGGTCCACAGGGAAAACGTGTATTTTCTAGTTTTTCTAACGAGTCAATTCCTATTTGTGGTAGGTTTTGATTTTCTATAAAAACTGAGGTTGAAGTAGATTTGGATTAAAACCTTGCTAGGGTTAGGATTATGTTAGTTTGGAAAGTCAATTATTCTCACCACTTTCTTTGCCCTAATTAAGAACTTTATGTGTTAAGGTAATAGTTAACAAAAGGGATTAGCACGACCGGGAAGAAACTAGATTTCTTCCATTTGGTCCTTGTCCGTCCTTTCTTAACTCTTATCCCTAACCTCTATGGAAATCAACCACAGCCGGTCTTAACTAGGGAATCAACGCTATCTCGTGGGATAGGGTGCCGTAGTGAGCGGTGTGTGGTTGTTTTGCATAGAGCCCTTATTTTAAAATATTGAACGGACAAGAAAGGAGTGAGAGATTTTCATCTCTCAAACCTTCCCCAAACCTAACCCTAACAATGAGGAACTACTCACTCATTAGGGAATTTACAATGGAATTCATTTTTTTATTTTTATTTTAATAACCTAATTAACGTGCGGAAAATAACTACGGTAGATAAAAATTGCAGAGAAATATAATTGCAGATAAGAAATTCAAGATAAAAAAAACTTACGTTTTATTGATGCACTCTTTGACAATTACAATGGAATGAAAATTTAAAATTCTAGAAATTAAAAGAGGCATGCTCCAAAAAGAGCTATAGGATTCCTATTTATAGATAATAGAAACCCTAGGGTTTATATCTGATCTATATCTAAAATTACAAAACCACCCTAAGAAAACCGGGTCAATGCACCGACTCCACCGACACGCACCGACACGCGCCGACACGTGCACAGCACGGCCGCGGATCCGCGGCCATAAGCCTTGTTTGGCCGCGGATCCGCGCCCATCTTGAATGTTCTCTGGCTCATTTTCTCAGGTATACTTCATATTGCATTTTACTTCTCCTTTCTTCACTTGGTTTCTCAGAATGTCTTCTAGTTTCTTCCAGATTTCCACAGTGTAGAATGTTGTGGACTTTTACCATTCGCTTCGTGTTGAAGTCTTGAATCTTGTGCTGCCTTCGTGCTTTGTGAAATCGAACTGTTTATGGATCTTCATTTGTTCCTTAAACTGTAGGCGGCATCATAAAGATTCTTCTATTTGTAGGTGGCATCCAAGCAATTCGTATGGATATCTATTCTACCACGGTGAACAACAAAAGGTGTTTGTTGCTCAACATGCCACCTTTTTAGAAAAGGAATTTCTTGTAAAAGAAATTAGTGGCAATGAGGTAGAACTAGAAGAAATTCCAGCTACACAAACTGCAACAGAAGATTTGGTAGAACTAGAAGACTCAGTAGTTCCCGACGAACCCCAGCCTCTCCGCCGATCTAGTAGGGTTCCTCATCCACCTGAGAGATACTACGGGTTTCTCATAGACGGTGGGAGCGAGGATTGCATCATGGAAGATGATGACCCGACTAGCTTCGAGCAGGCCATCACTAGTGGGGACTCTATGAAATGGATGGATGCAATGCGATCTGATATGGAATCCATGTACACCAACAAAGTTTGGACTTTGGAAGTTACTCCTGAAGGGGTAAAATCCATTGGGAGCAAATGGATCTTTAAGAAGAAACTTGGTGTAGATGGAAAAGTTGAGACTTTCAAAGCTAGACTTGTTGCAAAGGGTTTTCGTCAACGACCAGGTTACACAATTCAATCTATGAGAAAAGATCAATGAAAGATTAGAGCAAGAGCCGAGTGAGCGGGAGGAGCGACGAGCTGACAAAAGCACTAGCATCAAGATTTTGAATCCACATCCACAACATCGCCTGAATCACAGAAGAAGGGAGGAACCGTTCTGGGCGAAACCTTTTCTCCAGTGGCTGGTACTTAAGTCCATCCGGATCCTACTTGCCATTGCTACATACCATGACTACGAAATCTGGCAGATGGATGTTAAGACCGTCTTTCTAAATGGTGATTTAGAGGAGTGCGTGTATATGACTCAGCCAGAGGGCTTCGTAGATAGTGGGAGCAGCGGAAAGGTGTGCAAGCTTCTTAAATCCATCTACGGGTTAAAGCAGGTATCGCGGAGTTGGAACATCTGTTTTGATGTTGTAGTCAAAGGGTTTGACTTCATCAAAAACGTAGATGAACCTTGTATCTACAAGAAGGTGGCAGAGAGTAAGGTTGTCTTCCTCGTATTGTACGTGGATGACATACTCTTGATAGGAAATGATGTTCCTATGCTGCACTCGGTCAAGCTCTTCCTATCACATAGATTCTCAATGAAAGATCTAGGTGATGCCTCCTGCATTTTGGGAATTAAGATCTATAGAGATAGATCTAAGAGGATACTGGGATTGTCCCAATCCAGGTATATTGACACCATACTAAAGAGGTTTAGTATGGAAGAATCCAAGCGTGGGTATTTACCCACGATCTCCGGACTCACTCTCTCCAAAGAGATGTCTCCCAAAACTGATTTGGAAAGAGCTCGCATGCAAGGGATACCCTATGCTTCGGCAGTAGGCTCTATCATGTACGCGATGCTATGTACCAGATCCGATGTAGCATACTCACTAAGTGTAGTGAGTAGGTATCAAGCAAATCCTGGAGAGAGTCACTGGACTGCTGTGAAGAACATTCTCAAGTACTTGAGAAGGACTAAGGAGATGCTCTTGGTGTATGGTAACGGAGAACTCCAGGTTGAGTCCTTTACCGATTCAAGCTTCCAAAGTGATAAGGATGACTCTAAGTCGCACTCAGGATTTGTCTTTACCCTGAATAGAGGGGCGGTTTGTTGGAAGAGTTCCAAGCAAGAAACCGTGGCAGACTCGATGATGGAGGCTGAATACATCGCTGTCAACGATGCTGCCAAAGAGGCTGTCTGGATGAAGAAATACATCACTGAACTTGGTGTGGTTCCATCCATTGAGTATCCAATACCTTTGTATTGTGATAACAATGGAGCTTTGGCTTTGGCCAAGGAACCCAGGTCCCATCAGAGATCCAGGCATATTCTGAGACGATATCACCTGATTCGGGAGATAGTTGATCGCCGAGAGATCGAGGTCAGGAGAGTTGATACGAAGGACAACACTGCGGATCCACTCATGAAAGCCATACCCTAGATACAATTTGAGAGACTTTTCGGGATATTAGGTATGAGATACTACAACAGCTGGCCTTAGTGCAAGTGGGAGATTGTTAGTTATATATATGCCCTAGAGGCCATTGTTGTACATATGATGTATATTATAGTGGATGCTTGGATATATATAGAGAGGACTTTCTTGCTCGACATGATAGTATGCTATTTGGTTTCACTTTGTCTTAACATGTTGACTCGTATTGGTTTACCGTCTTGCTCTCACATGTTGATAAAGCCCTTAGGATATGTACTCGACTACTGGGACTATGATGCAGATCATACTAGTGGGGCCAGGGTAGTTCAAGAGTACATCCTATAACTGTTCCTAGTCGAGGGTGTATCGAGACAGGGCATCGATACTCTAGAGTAGACTAGCGTATACACGTCTTGACCCATACGATAGGCGATGGATGATCCCATATCCATTGGTGTTTGACATCAAAGATGGTGTACGGGTGCTCAGTGGAGACTAGGTACACTGAACGGACTCGCCGAGAACTCCTAGATGGTATTATACCTATCGTCAGATAGCAGTTCTCTAGTGACACTGGTACAGGTTAGTCTATAGACCCGAGATCGTCATAGAGTCTTGTGTGATTCCCACTGTGCTTTGATTTCCACCTTACCACGCTCATGAGAACGTGAAAAACGGTGGCTTTTAGGTACAGTCCCGAATCACATGGAGGCAATGAGCGATAGGAGGGGTTTCGTCTCTCCCGGTATTGGGAGTTGATGTTGCGCTGTGTTCGATTGCCTATAACTGGAAGTCCTTGGCCAGGGCTGATATGGAGATATACTGGTAAGTGTTATCAGTAGTTTCTCGACCCGTTATGAGCCTTACATCGACATGACTTATCGATTACTGGGGTCTGACGTTTACCACCCCTAGACTGGATATGCGACATATCAGACGAAGAGACCGGACTGTACGGGAGTGTTACTGATTGGATTCACAGGAGTGTGTGCAGGGTTGCTGTTGATCTTCTGATCGCTCAATACCCTGGTGGCTGTTACGTTTAGCTGACCGCTTGCAGCTTGTGGGTGTTTGATATGATCATCACATACTGCCGGAGTATTGACGATTTTTTAATGTCCTACACAGAGGTTTCCTAGCTCAGGAAAAATGGAGTAGGAGCACATATGTGATATGTGCGGGATCGAGAATAATGTGTGTATGTGATATCGTATTCGATTCTCGCGATATGTGATATCGGCCAGATATATGTGATATAGCCGGGTCGGATCAAGTGTTGATTCGATGAACTGATACATATTATATTAGTCGGTTATATGTAATATAGCTGGGTTAATAAATCAAGTGTTGATTTAATATGTGATATATTACATTACATTAACTAATATAAGCTCACTTAAATGATTCTTTTTCTCACTTGATGATACATTGATATATATGTGATATATGTTAATTGTATTATTTTCTTTTGTTGCATTATATATTATATATGTGATATATAATATTGTAACATGTTAGGGTTAAACTTGCAACTAGGGTTTTGAGATTATTACCATGGCTAAGATTAGGGTTTGCTATATATATATATATATATATATATATATATATATATATATATATATATATATTAGCAAAATTCAAAAAGAAAAGACTTTTGGCAAAAGAGTTGCCTTTGTTGACTAAATCTTCTCTCTTGATATTTTGCTTAGATATTTTTAAACCAAACCCTAACCCTAGACCATGGTAAAGTCTCTACAAGGGTTAAGCATGGCATGCTTAACCCTTGGTTGCAATTCTAATCTCAACAATAAATCATTTTCATCACTCTTTTATCTTCATCTTCTTCTTGCTCAACAAAAGGAGCTTGCTTGATTTTCCTTTGTGATGGATAAAAGTGAGAAATAGAAAACTAAAGAGAGAAAAATTCCTATTTCATCATCCTCATCTATTCTAACCACTTAAATTAGGGTGTTCACTTTACTAATATCTCATTAGTGAAGAGAGAGCTTGGGTTTGTGATTCCTCAAGGTAGATCGTCTTGGATTTCGAAGTCTTTAAGCAAGATGCATCATTCATTTCATGGAGCCACTCGAGAGCCCGGAAACTTGATGATCGCAGCGAAGGGACCTCAACTCGGAGCTTATGAAGCGAAGGAACGGACTGCAAAGGTTGTAATCCCTAACTCTTAGAAGTAAAGTTGTTTACTTTGAAGTTTAGTTTGATTCTCTAGTTAAAGATCTTGTGTTAGGGTTATCTATAATGGCGAAAATTTAAACTTGGCATAGATGATGCCTCCCGAAACCATGCTGCCGTTGTAGGTAACCCAACATACACAGCCAGAGGGATTCATAGACAGTGAGAGCAGCGGAAACGTGTGCAAGTTGCGTTACGGGTTAAAGCAGGCATCGCGTGTAGGGTTACTAGGCACTGTCACAAGAATCTATAAGGCATCAACCATGCCCGATTTAAAATTTAGACGTGCCGAACAACTCTAACCAAGATCTTAGACTAGAGATTAGGAGAAAAAAAGCAAGTAAACAACTTTACTTCTAAGAGTTAGGGATTACAACCTTTGTAGTCCGGTCCTTCACTTCTAAAGCACCGTGTTGAGGTCCCTTCGCTGCGATCATCGAGTACCCGGACTCTAGAGAGGCCCCACGAAGAGAAAGATGCAAGCTTGCTTCCGATCTTCGATAACAAAGATGATCTACCTTGAAGTTTGTTTAACACAAGCTCTCACTCACAAATGAAGTGAACACCCTAATCTAAATGGCTAGGATAGATTAGGATGATGAAGTAGGAATTTAGCTCTCATTTATTTTCTCAATCTCACTCATTATCATCACTTCATAAAAAGCTAGAATACTTTTTCATAAAAGAAGAAGGAAGAAGAAGAAGAAGCTTACTCTTTTTTTGATGAATAATGAAAGTGTGTTATAATTACAAATGCAACCATGGTTAAAGATGAAGAGGCTAACCATTGTAGAGAGTTAACTAGGGTTAATGGGTGTGAGTTGGGTTAGGAAATATCTTGCAAAATATCTAAACAAAATATCTTTGCAAGAAACAAAATAAAAGCTTCTAGACGCTTCTAGAAATGATTAACCCAAATCAAACCCTAACCATGTTTAATCTCCACTAATCATGTTGCATTAGTAATCATAACTTGTTACAATATTATATATCACATATACAATATTTATTGTAACAAAATAAAATAATACAATTAACATATATCGCATATATATCAATGTATTACCCGAGTGAGAAAAAGAATCTTTTAGTGAGCTTATATTAGTTAATATAATTTAATATATCAAATATATAATTATACATTAAATTATCGAATCAACACTTGATCCGATAATCCGGCTATTTCACAAATAACCGACTAATATAATCTGTATCAGTTCATCGAATCAACACTTGATCCGATGACCCGGCTATATCACATATACCCGGCCGATATCTCATATCACGAGAATCTAATACGGTAACGCATACATGCATTGTTCTCGGTCCCGCACATATCATATATGTGCTCCTACCCCGTTTTGCCCGAGTCAAGAAACCTCTGTATAGGACTCTAAAGAATCGTCAATACGCCGGCAGTAGGTGATGATCATATCAAACACCCACAAGCTGCAAGCGGTCAGCTAAACGTAACAGCCACCCAGGTATTGAGCGATCATATGATCAACAAGCAAGCCTGGACATTCTCCTGCGAATCCAATCAGTAACACTCCAGTACAGTCTGGTCTCTTCGTCTGATATGTCGCATATCTCGCCTAGGGGTGGTAAACGTCAGACCCCAGTAGCTCGATAAGTCGTGTCGATATGAGGTCCATAACAGTTCGAGAAACTACTGATAGCACTTACCGGTAAATCTCAACAACCCTGGCCATGGATTTCCAGTTATAGCCAATCGAACACAGCGCAACATCAATTCCGTATACCGGGAGAGACGAATCCCCTCCTATCGCTCATTGCCTCCATGTGATTCAGTATTGTACCCAAATGCTACCGTTTTGCATGCTCTCTTGGACGTGGTATGATGGAAATCAAAGCACAGTGGGAATCACACAAGACTCTATGACGATCTCGGGTCTACAGACTACTCTGTACCAGTGTCACCAGAGAACTGCCATCTGACATGAGGTATAATACCATCTGGGAGTTCTCGGTGAGTCCGTCCAGTGTACCCAGTTTCCACTGAGCACCCGTATACCTTCTCTGATGTCAAACACCAATGGATATGGGATCATCCATCGCCCATCATATGGGTCAAGAAGCGCATACGCTAGTCTACTCTGGAGTATCGATGCCCTGTCTCGGTACTCCCACGACTAGGAACATTTGAAGGATGTACTTGGAGACTACACTGTCCCCACTAGTATGATCTGCATCATAGTCCTGGTAGTCAAGTACACATCCTAAGGACTTTATCAACATGTGACATAAAGACAATCAGAGTATATGTTAAGATAAAGAGTAACCAGATAGCATACTATCATGTCGAGCAAGAAAGTCCTCCGTATATATGTCCAAGCATCCACTACAATATACAACGCATATATAGTAATGGCCTTTAGGGCATACATATAACTAACAATCTCCCACTTGCACTAGGGCCATCTGTTGTGGTATCGCATACCCAACAATCAGCTGTGGTTGAAGTATCTCATACTCAACCATCCCATAAAAGCCTCTACTGGGAATTAGGCCTTTGTGAGTGGATCCGCGTTGTTGTCCTCTGTGTCTACTCTCCTAACCTCGATCTCCTTCGAGATCAACCATCTCCATGATCAGGCGATACTGCCTAAGAATATATCTGGATCTCTGATGGGACGGGGGTTCCTAGGCATAGGCCACAACTCCATTGTCACACAATGGTAAGAACGAAATTCATCTCATGAACTAGGGTACATCCAGACTATTTCTTTAGTAGCATCCTTGGTAATGATGAATCTAGCCTTTAATTGTCTAGTTAGTCACGGTATCTAGTTTGGAACTCTTCCAACATACTGTCCCTCCACTGAGGGTAAAGACAATGCCTGCGACTGACATTCAGTCGTCCTTATCACCCTGGAACCTTTTCCAGTGATTCTCCCCGGGATCGATTGATACCATCTCACTACAACTAGTGAGAATCCTAACATCTAATTAGATCTATCGCATAGATCCATAACCCAGGATTTAGGAGGTATCACCTTGATCCTATGTGGAGAATCCTTATGATAAACGGAGATTGACCGAGCGTAGCATAGGAAACTCCTTCCCTATCAAGAGTATGTCATCCACGTACTCTACGAGGATCATCACCATACTCCCTACTACCTTTTTGTATATACAAGGTTCATCAACCATTTTGATGAAGTCAAACTCTTTGACTACCACATCAAAACAGACGTTCCAACTCCGCGATGCCTGATTTATCACATAAAACATCTTGCACACGTTTCCGCTGCTCCCACTGTCTACAAAGCCCTCTGGCTGTGTACTTATAGACACTCTCTTCCAAATCAGCATTTAGAAAAGCAGTCATGACACCCAACCGCCAGATATCGTAGTCATGGTATGTAGAGGTGGCAAGTAGGATCTGGGTGGACTTAAGCATAGCTTTGAAAGTCTCAACTTTTCCATGTACACCAAGTAATCTTCTCAAGATATATTTGCTCCTGATGGGGATTTAACCCTTCAGATAAAGCAACCAAAGTCCATACTTTGTTGGTGTATAAGGATTCCATCTCAGATCGCTAACCATCCAGCCATTCTTATAGAGTCCTACTCCTGATGGCCAGCTCGAAAATAGTTGGGTCATCATCTCATGATGCAATCCTCGCTCCCACTGTCATAGAGAAACCGAAGTATCTCTCAGATGGGTGAGGAACCCTACTAGATCGGCGGAGAGGCTGAGGTTCGTTGGAAACTATTGAATCCTCCGGTTCTACCAAATCATCAGCTGCAGTTTGTATAGCTGGAACTTTTTCCAGTTCTACCTCATGACCACTAATTTCTTTACAAGAAATTTCCTTTCACAAAGGTGGCATGCTGAGAAACAAAACATCTTTTGTTCCTCGGTTTGGTAGAAGATATTCCCTTGCTAAGGCTTGGGATATCCAACAAACTTCTACAGAACTGACTTTGCCTTGCGCTTGTCCGGATTTTGCTTTTAGACATAGGCCGGAAAACCCCAAATCTTAACTTACTTAAGATATGGGCGCTCCCCATTCTATATCACATATGAAGTTGTAGGCAACTGATTTGATTGGAAACCTATTCAATAGGTATGCAACTTCTCAATTGCATAACTCCCAATAAGGAAAATAGGAAACTCAGTAGTACTCATCATAGAGTGCACCATATCAAATAGGGTATGATTGCTCCGCCCCGGTACACCGACGTGCTGTGGTGTATACGGAGGAGTGATGCGGAGAGAGAATCTCATTCTCCCTTAGAATAGTCCAGGAATTCCGTGCTCAAGTATTCTCCTCCCTGATCTCATCAAAGGACATAATACTTATACCCATTTTTGGTTCTCTACTTCTAACTTATATTCTGTGATTATCTCAGAAGTTTCGGACTTGTGTTTCAACAGGAACATATGTCTGAATCTTGAGAGATCATCAGTGAATGTAATGAAGTACAAAGAACCAGTCTTGGCATGTGTAGACAGGGGACCTTCATACATCAGCATGTATCAATCCCAAGAGTTCACTAACTCTTTCTCTGTTTCCAATAAACGGAGTTGTGGTCATCTTATCTTTGTGACATGACTTGCAAGTTTTACAAGATGTAAATCCAAACTAATTTAAATATGCATATTTATGTAACTTCAGCTAGTCGGGTCGCATTGATATGACCTAGTCTACAATGCCTCAAGAAGGATTCGTTCATTTCTGAACTCTTCCTCTTGTGCGTGTTCTGTATGTTAAGAAATGTAGTTTGATTTAGTACGTCTATTCTCTTAGATAACATGCCTGAACCGATCAACTCTTGATATAGGAAATGTTCAAAACATTATCCAACAATACAAAATTATATCCTTTCTTTACTAATAAAGAGACTGATATGATATTGTATATCAGGTTCAGTATTTAATAACATTCGTTCAGAATCAATGTATTCTGGTAATACAGGGTGATAACTGCCAACAGTCTTGACTGCAACACTTGCATCATTTCCAACTCTTGAAACTTATCACCCGTTCTCAGTTCTCTACCTTTCTGTAGCCCATGTAACAAATTACATTTGTGGGATCCTGATCCGGTATCTCATACCCAGGACGTAAAGGATACTGAGAAACGGTTCTCGGTAATGAACACACCCGAAGATGATGCATCAACATGCACTTTCTTCGTTTGGGCGGCACGGGAATTCTGGTAATCCCCTATTTCCTGCTCTGTCTTATAACAATTATAAGTTGGAGCGGGACCAACGTTCCTTAGCTCAGTATAACAAGCGGGTTCGGTCAATACATCCGTATTATTATCTTGATTAAGGCGTGACATAGTCGCAACCTGGAGAGAGAGAGAAGAAAACACTCAGCGTGCGCTTTTACAAGATTAGATTGGTTATCAATTTGTCTAATCAGGATGGCTCCCACTGTTTTAGTCAAATCTTTCTTCAAACCCTAAAAGGAAAGACTAGCCGGGATTAATTATACTATACAAGTTTGCCAATCTTTCAGCCAGGCCAGTGCCGGTACTTTGAGGGAGGTCCCCCGTGCTTTCGCACGGACTTAATTAAAATAAACCTCGTTTTCCCATGGGCGTAACCCCGTTAACACCTTTCTAGACACCTACTTGATCGTCTAATTGTAATGTGTAAAACTCTCCCAGGAGTAACTCTTACTCGCAGCGGGTATCGGGATCTAACTATCTCATAGAATGTATGCAATCTCATTGCAAATTTCAACACTTGAAATTCCCAATAATATTTTACCCCTAGCGTCCTATGACCTTGACGGAGGTCAACAAACCATAGGCTGCTAGTCAAGTTCTACCCGTCATTTCCTGATTGAATTAAACCCACCCGCACGACCCTTGACGGAGGTCAACAAGGCCGCACGACTACCCTAAAACAATCTGCATCATATGCATAAAGAGATAAATACTAGTTAGCTACCGCACACTACGCCTTGACGGAGGTCAACAAACGCAGTACGAATACTAAGTAGAACTTATCTGAACTGACGGAGGGCTACGACAGGTTTTTAAGAAAACCCTTTGCGTAATGAACTTGATATCGTTGTAGAATCGAGTGATTTTAAAAGGAGTTTTTTTTAGGCTTTTCTAGTTTCGCTAAAGAGGTCACTCCCGGTGAAGAGATCTCGGCTCTTTCCTTATCGAATAAGGTGCAGGATATTTCACAAATATCACTATGCAAAGCAAGAACTATAGAAGCAATCAAAAGACAAACCGAGTTTGTAGCATCTGCTAGTTTCCCTAAAGAGGTCACTCCCGGTGAAGGGATCTCGGCTCTTTCCTTATTGAATAAGGTACTGGATATTCTACAAGGAATACCGCTATGCAAAGCAAGAACTAGAGCTACCAGTTTTTAAACAAGTTTCTACAACATCTTTAGGTTTCTTTTATTTCATTAATCTCATTAATGAAGTCCCATTTTATTATGCTTCACAAGCATTACATTTGAAACGAAATCTGCAATATAACATATATCTCATATATATAATATAAACATTCATCTCAGGTAGTAATATGATCTCATCACAAAACATTGCAGCAGAAGAACATATATGAAATATTGGATATACTAGGATATCCGTGTATTAATACGAGCCTTTATAATGCACGGATTCCACGGTCGCGATGAATAGCCAAACCCACATCCCTAGACCCCTATGAGAGCGGCAAGCAATACTGCCAATTCTAGGGTTAGGAGACCCGGTCTCGACTCCTCGAGATGGTCTCCCACTGTACCCTAGAACCCGGTTACTTGTGCTCCCCTCTTTGGGTCTACCTAATGCGGAAAAGTAAATAATATACAATGGTGACATCATCCTCAGCCCGGAAGTGCCCCAATAAAAGAATATTATATACAAATGAATTTTACATAAATGAAAAAGAAAAAACTCCCATCTCACATAAAACCCCCGGCTATTCAAAACACGACGATCCAATATAACATATCACATCAACACATAATATCTCATAATCATCAACGTAAGCAAGTATGCGTATCCCGATTGTCGTTGATGTATAGCAACGAAGCCGGCGATACACCACATACTACGCTTACGGTCACAGAAAAGAAAGTGTAAAACTACAACAGTTGGAATCCGCAACCTCCTTAGACATCGCATGCTTAACCAAATGAATTCCTTAGACATCGCATGCCTAACAATTATAAACTCCGCAATTTAGTCTCAATATCGAAAACACTTTTCAATATCAAGTCGGGCAATTCAACAAGATTCCCGACATCCTGATCGAATGCTCGTCGCAAACTTTAGTAGACGGCCGCACCCCTGGATGCCGTCGACGAAGTGCACTAAGGCGGAACACCGCTGCCGCGAGCACCCGAACGGATGCTTTTGGCGACGGGGTTCTCCTACAGTCACTTGGTTGGGGCTATGGGGCGTGGCTATCTATTAAGTTTACCCGGCGAGTATCCGCGTACGCTATGTGATTGCGACGGACTTTTGATCGCATCAAAATCCCGTGGCAACCGATCATCTGAGACTAAACTGCTAGATTTATAACATTCAAATTAGTTATCTCATAACTACTTGTGGATTCCAAATATTGTATCACAATCCAGATAAATAGACAATGTTAAACTTTCCGATCGAATAAACAAACTCCCAAGATTTCCCAAATAATTCTCAACACTTGAAATTAGTTTAAAAACATCCATCACATGCCACAGTACCAATGGTCCAGCCGTAGAAGGGTCAAACCAACGCCTCACATGTGGCAACGCCGTACTGCCCCAAACCCTAAGGTTTAGAGGCAGTTCAGACGGTCACATAATCGAGTTAAGGTTTGTGTTCTTCTAGAGGGTCCACCGCATTACTTTCACGACTTAGAACGTTTTTAAACTACGGAAAAATCCAACACTTGGAAATTTTCCGGCAGGGGAAAAAGTGAGTTATTGATATCCGTTCGAACTTTTTAACATGTTCTAAATTACCCGGAAAAATTAAACGAAGTTAAACTTTCCGATCGAATCAACGAGTTCCCAATACATCCCAAAAAACTCAACACTTGAGTACAATTAAAAATTCCCAGAAGAATCAGGAAATAAGTACGGATGTTACTGTGTAAAAACCAAAACCTAATTCTACTGTTTGGCCGCGGAACCGCCGCACAAGCAAGGGTATTGCCGTGGTTCCGCGGCGCAATAAAGGTATTTTAGGCTCGTTTTTCACGGTAATCCATAAAATCACCTGCTGAATTTTCTGAGAATTTTTAATATGAAAAATGTCAACTTTTGGAAAAATTTCCAGAAACTAGGTTTTATTGGGTATTCGGAGTTCGATCGGACTTTAAACTTCGCCTAGATTTCGCCTAAAGCTCTAGCTTGGCTCTGATACCACTGTAGGGTTACTAGGCACTGTCACAAGGGTCTAGAAGGCATCAACCATGCCCGATTTAAAATTTAGACGTGCCGAACAACCCTAACCAAGATCTTAGACTAGAGATTAGGCGAAACAAAGCAAGTAAACAATTTTACTTCTAAGAGTTAGGGATTACAACCTTTGTAGTCCGGTCCTTCACTTCTAAAGCTCCGTGTTGAGATCCATTCGCTGCGATCATCGAGTACCCGGACTCATGAGAGGCTCCACGAAGAGAAAGATGCAAGCTTACTTCCGATCTTCGATAACAAAGATGATCTACCTTGAAGTTTCTTTAACACAAGCTCTCACTCACAAATGAAGTGAACACCCTAATCTAAATGGCTAGGATAGATTAGGATGATGAAGTAGGAATTTAGCTCTCATTTATTTTCTCAATCTCACTCATTATCATCACTGCATAAAAAGCTAGAAAGCTTTTTCATAAAAGAAGAAGGAAGAAAAAGAAGAAGCTTACTCTTTTTTTGATGAATAATGAAAATGTGTTATAATTACAAATACAACCATGGTTAAAGATGAAGAGGCTAACCATTGTAGAGAGTTAACTAGGGTTAATGGGTGTGAGTTGGGTTAGGAAATATCTTGCAAAATATCTAAACAAAATATCTTTGCAAGAAACAAAATAAAAGCTTCTAGACGCTTCTAGAAATGATTAACCCAAATCAAACCCTAACCATGTTTAATCTCCACTAATCATGTTGCATTAGTAATCATAACTTGTTACAATATTATATATCACATATACAATATTTATTGTAACAAAATAAAATAATACAATTAACATATATCGCATATATATCAATGTATTGCCCGAGTGAGAAAAAGAATCTTTTAGTGAGCTTATATTAGTTAATGTAATTTAATATATCAAATATATAATTATACATTAAATTATCGAATCAACACTTGATTCGATAATCCGGCTATTTCACAAATAACCGACTAATATAATCTGTATCAGTTCATCGAATCAACACTTGATCCGATGACCCGGCTATATCACATATACCCGGCCGATATCTCATATCACGAGAATCTAATACGGTAACACATACAAGCATTGTTCTCGGTCCCGCACATATCATATATGTGCTCCTACTCCGTTTTTCCCGAGTCAAGAAACCTCTGTATAGGACTCTAAAGAATCGTCAATACGCCGGCAGTAGGTGATGATCATATCAAACACCCACAAGCTGCAAGCGGTCAGCTAAACGTAACAGCCACCCAGGTATTGAGCGATCAGAAGATCAACAAGCAAGCCTGGACATTCTCCTGTGAATCCAATCAGTAACACTCCCGTACAGTCTGGTCTCTTCGTCTGATATGTCGCATATCTCGCCTAGGGGTGGTAAACGTCAGACCCCAGTAGCTCGATAAGTCGTGTCGATATGAGGTCCATAACAGTTCGAGAAACTACTGATAACACTTACCAGTAAATCTCAGCAACCCTGGCCAGGGATTTCCAGTTATAGCCAATCGAACACAGCGCAACATCAACTCCATATACCGGGAGAGACGAATCCCCTCCTATCGCTCATTGCCTCCATGTGATTCGGGACTGTACCCAAAAGCCACCGTTTTGCATGCCCTCTTGGACGTGGTATGATGGAAATCAAAGCACAGTGGGAATCACACAAGACTCTATGACGATCTCGGGTCTACAGACTACTCTGTACCAGTGTCACCAGAGAACTGCCATCTGACGTGAGGTATAATACCATCTGGGAGTTCTCGGCGAGTCCGTCCAGTGTACCCAGTCTCCACTGAGCACCCGTATACCTTCTCTGATGTCAAATACCAATGGATATGGGATCATCCATCGCCCATCATATGGGTCAAGAAGCGCATACACTAGTCTACTCTGGAGTATCGATGCCCTGTCTCGGTACTCCCACGACTAGGAATATTTGAAGGATGTACATGGCGACTACACTGTCCCCACTAGTATGATCTGCATCATAGTCCTGGTAATCAAGTACACATCCTAAGGACTTTATCAACATGTGACATAAAGACAATCAGAGTACATGTTAAGATAATGAGTAACCAGATAGCATACTATCATGTCGAGCAAGAAAGTCCTCCCTATATATGTCCAAGCATCCACTACAATATACAACGCATGTATAGTAATGGCCTTTAGGGCATACATATAACTAATATCGCGGAGATGGAACATATGTTTTGATGTGGCAGTCAAAGCGTTTGACTTCATCAAAATGGTAGATGAACCTTGTATATACAAAAAGGTAGTAGAGAGTAAGGTGGTCTTTCTCGTATTGTACGTGGATGACAAACTCTTGATAGGAAAGGTGTTTCCTATGCTACGCTCGGTCAATCTCCTCTTATCACAAGGATTATCCATATAGGATCAAGGTGATACCTCCTAAATCTTGGGTTATGGATCTATGAGATAGATCTAAGTGGATATTAGGATTCTCACTAAGTGTAGTGAGATGGTATCAATCGATCCTGGGGAGAATCACTGGATAGCTTCCAGGGTGGTAAGGTCGACTGAATGTCAGTCACAGGCAATGTCTTTATCCTTAGTAGAGAGACGGTATGTTGGAAGAGTTCCAAGCTAGATACTGTGGCAAACTAGACGATAAAGGTTGGATACATCGCTACCAAAGATGCTACCAAAGAGGAAGTTTGGGTGTATATTAATTCATGAGATGAACTTCGTTCCTACCATTGTATGACAATGGAGTTGTGGCTTAGGCCTAGGAACCCCCGTTCCATCAGTGGTCTAGACATATTCTAAAGCAGTATCATCTGATCATGGAGATGGTTGATCTCCAGAGGATCGAGGTTAGGAGAGTAGACTCAGAGGACAACACGGCGGATCCACTCACAAAGGCCTTTTCCCAGAGAGAGACCTTTATGGGATGGTTGAGTATGAGATACTACAATCACTGCTACATGATGGCCCTAGTGCAAGTGGGAAATTGTTAGTTATATGTACTGTACTTGATATGTATATTGCAGTGGATGCTTGGACATATATAGGGAGGACTTTCTTGCTCGACATGATAGTATGCTATCTGGTTACTTTTTATCTTAACATGTACACTGATTGTCTCTCTGTTACATGTTGGTAAAGCCCTTAGGATGTGTACTTGACTACCTGGATGATGATGCGGATCATACTAGTTGGACAATTGTAGTCTGTGAGTACATCCTTTAATGTCCCTAGTCGTCGGTGTATCGATACGGGGCATCGATATACCAGAGTAGACTACCGTGTAGCTTCTCGACCCATGTAGATGGGCGATGGATGATCCCATATCCATTAGTGTTTGACATCAGAGATGATATACGGGTGCTCAGTGGAGACTGGGTACACTGGACGGACTCGCCGAGAACTCCTAGATGGTATTATACCTCACATCAGATGGCAGTTCTCTTGTGACACTGGTACAGGTTAGTCTGTCGACCCGAGATCGTCATAGAGTCTTGTGTGATTCCCACTGTGCTTTGATTTCCACCTTACCAAGTTCAAGAAGATGTGCAAAACGGTGATTTTTAGGTGCAGTCCCGAGTCGCATGGAGGCAATAAGCGATAGGTGGGGATTCGTCTCTCCCGGTATTGGGGGTTGATGTTGCGTTGTGCTCGATTGGCCATAACAGAAAGTCCCTGGCCAGGGCTGTTTATGAGATTCCACAAAAATCTTAGTTAGGGTGCTATGGAACCCATCATTCTCGAGGGCGCAACAGGCTATAAAGCGGAGAGAGCGTTGATCACTCCTTTCTTCACATCCAAAACGTAAGAATGGAGGACTTCCCTTTCACCATCCCCGAGATCATAAACTTCAAGGACGTGTACCTCTACGATCGGTACTTGACGTACCCCCAGCCGCCATGACCATGATTTTTGACGAGCCTCAGTTCCTTTCGGTGAGGTTCCTCACGCCCCCGGTGGGGTTGTTTATGAGCTACCAGGGAGAGTCTCGCATGCGTGACCCCGTCGAGGGAGGGGGTGCAGGTCATGCCTGCGAACAGGCGAGCTGACCGCCACCGCCTCTGGAGGGACAGGGGTGCGACGAGACTCGGGGCGAAACTCTCTGGCGTAAGACCTCGGTGCAAAATGAAGCGGTGCCCACCGGGTTATTGAACACGTCGGCCTGGGGGCCTGCGGCTGTTGGAAACGGTGAGGCGACGATCGGCCGTGCCTGCATGAGCGGAGCCTTCTCTTCCTCGGTAGGGGTCCCGGTCTCGAGGCGGAGGAGCGGCGAGCTGGGGAACTTGTCCTGCCATTTGGACACGGATGAGCGCCTCCACGACAGACGTGAGTCAGTCTATCCGGCCGGCAAGGGCGTTGATGGCATTCGGCGAAGGAGCTTCTTCCGCGTCTCCGTTGAGGGGGAGGCGGTGGCTGGTGCTGGGGTCGTCGTGATGATCGATTGCCATTAGATTTAGATTGGAAGATGAACTTTTGTTTTTGTGGAATCAAGTTTCCCACAGATGGCGCCAGCTGACGCGACCTGGATCGCGCCAAGATGTTACCTTCCGTTGATCTGCTGATGGCGGCGATGGGTGGCTGAGATTGGATCTGGAGGCTGTCACTCCTGAAGCGTGTAGATCTCAATGGGTTTGAGGTTGTGGTTGCCGAGCTACCTGCAAGGAAGTCTCGGGGTGGTTGTACCACCAAGGACCCTCTGACGGTCAAGTTAGACTAGGGATCCGAACAGAGTAACGACTTAGTGGAGTAAAAATGGCTTACTTGAACCGTCTGAAGAAGGGGTTTATATAGCGGTGGCAACAAGCAGGGCAGGCACAAGAATCACGCCGGCGGTTACGCTCCCGACGTCACGCACGCGTGATGAGCGGGATCTCCCATTAATGGCGAGACAGGATCTTTAATGGGGATCATGATGGCGTGGAATGTGGGATGTGGCCGGCGGATATCTCGCGCATGGCGAGATTCGGGGGACGGCGGTTGCGCCTGCAAGCGGTGTCGTTGGTCGGTTGATGAGATCGAGAAAGATGACCTCGGCGGGAGGGCTCACGGAAGAGCGGGAGAGCCGAGGTATCTTGGTTCTGTGGTAGCCCGGAGACGAGCTGGTAGGCCGAGGAGGCCAATTGTGCAGGGGCTCGGAGGTGGTCCCGCGTTTGCTTGTAGGACGAGCACAGGAGTGGTCTGGTCGGCCACTGTAGGTCCTTTCTTGTAAGCCCTGGGACATGTCATCTGCCACATGTCATGATCTGGGAGATCACCGATATCGAGTATCATCATTGACTTGGCTGCTGAGGTGCTCGGGGGAAAGGAGTGGGGTGCAATCTCGGAGACAGGGTTTGAGGTAAGCCCCCACTGTAGCATACCGATGCTCCCTCCGTGGCCCTTAGGGGCCTAACTGGCTTACGCATGTGACACGTCATCCGCCACGTGTCATGATCTAAGGAATTACCGTTATTGAGTATCATCACATCATATATATATATATATATATAATGGAGGAAAGATGCCATAGGAAGGAATTTTCTTCTGTGGCGTCGAAAAAATACCCCCTCTCTCATTTTTTTCGACGATCGGCATCCACCATCTTCATCGTTATCATCTAAGATGTGGGTACACCATATTTTATGTGATTCTACAACTTCTTCACCGTTGATTTAGCAATGTAAAAAGTTCTATTGTCGGTAAACCGTTAATTTTAAAACCACTAAATCAACGGTGAAAAAGTTATAGAATCACATGAAATTTGGTGTACCCACATCTTAGATGATAACGATGAAGATGGTGGGTGCCGATCGTCGAAAAAAATGAGGGAGGGTGTTTTTTTTCGACGTCATAGGAGGAAATTCCTTCGGCCTCTTTCCCCTCTCTCTCTCTCTCTCTCTCTCTATATATATATATATATATATATATATATATATATATATATATATATATATATATTCTTGGCCATATTAAAATAATAATCATAGTAATTGCAATAGTGATAATATAGTAATGGTATATGATATATACAGGGGAGTGATCCCTTGCAAATCGGTCCGCATTTTTTAAAACGGGAACTCCCAATCTACGAAATATTTTAACGATCCGATCCATTCAAGTTGATCATCTTATCCTCAAATATATGTATATGAAAAATCAAGAGATTTAACGACCTCTGATCTATGCATCGATAGGTGCAAAAACGAACGTTTTTCAATAATGCAACATAAATGCTATCCGATACGTAGGCTAGAGGTCTTTAAATCACTTGATTTTTCACATACATATATTTGAGGGTATGGTGATCAACTTGAATGGATCGGATCGTTAAAATATGTCGTAGATCGGGAGTTACCGTTTTTTAAAAAACGCGGACCGATTAGCTATTGATCACTTCCTATATATATGTGTGTGCACATGCGTGCTATATTTATACCTTTCCTTATATTCTTAGCCATGTTAAAATAATAGTAATAGTAATAATATAGTAATGGTGTGTGTGGGTGTGTGCAAAGGTTTTTGCTATTAATATCTTTCCTTATATTCTTGGCCATGTTAAAATAATAGTAATATTAATAGTAATGATAATGGTAATGGTAATCACAATAATAATAATAATAATAATAATAATATGTATTATTAAAAAGTTTGTCATTAATACATTTTCTTATATTCTTTGTCATGTTTTAACATTTATAAAATAATAATAATAATAATAATAATAATAGCAATAGTAATAATAATAATAGCAATAGTAATAATATATTAATGATAATAATAATATAATAATAATAATAGTAATAATAAAATTTAGTTTTTTTATACCATGTATTTCTTAATGAGTTTAGGTTTTTATTTTAGTTTTTTGCCATTAATAATAATAATAATAATAATAGTAATAGCAATGTTTATATAGTAATAATAATATCTGCCTTAGATATAGATTTGGGTTTTCCATAAATCTATATCCACATGTATATATAAAATTTATACCAATCTATATAGATATGGTGGTTTTCAATTTCTAATAACAATTGATTTCATAATTTGTTAATTAATCTATATAGATTTTGGTTTTTTCCATAAATCTATATTTACACATATATAGAAAAACAATAAAAATAAATGAGAAAAGTTTAATAGTTGATTTAAAATACAAAAAATGATAAGATTTTAATGATTGATTTTATAATTTGTTAATATATAGATTTGAGTTTTTGCCATAAATATATATCTGCATATTTATAAAAAAAATATTTAATATATATAGATTTTGGCTGCTGCCATACACACACAAAAATAAATCTATAGTTTTGTGAATAAAGTAACTAATTGTAAATATATTTCTACTAACTATTATATAAATCTCACATTTCTAACTGGCTTTCTTCCTACTTGGATACACGCGCTTTATTCCACTCTTCCCCCTCCCCTCTCCTATATATATTTTTTCCATTGCTATTCAATTGATTTGTGTTTTTTTATATATAAATTTTTATTATCTTCTAATATTTTTAAATGATAGAGATTAATATGGTGGTTTCTGTTTTGCAGCTAATTTTCAAGCAATAAAATGTAGAAGGAAAACTTATATAGGTATTTTTTTTCCATCTAAAATTATAATATTTTTCATTTAGAATACATCGCTTATATTCAGGTTACATTTTTACGATAACATGAACTATGTTTTTTTAAAAACCCAGTATTCTTCTATAAACATATTCGATCATCTTTTTTCCCACGCGTTACGCATGACATCAAAATCTAGTACTCTAACGATGATGAACAAGTTGATCATTCCTCGTACAACAGTGCTTAGCTCATCTACTTCATTCTCAATATTCTTTTCTCTGTTATCTCTCCTTTATCCTTTGTTTCTGGGTCTGAAAGTCTGGGTGATGTATTGTACCCAGAAGTGTGTAGTTCCTCCCTTATCTTCTCTACTGCTTTCTATTTTCTTTGTTTCTGCTTCTAATGGCCTGGGTGAAGGCAAAGTTATTTGTAACTTTTAACTTTAGATAGTTTGTGTTAATAAAATTTTCTTAGGAGGGGTGGATATTTTGAATGACAGAATAGATTAATGTTAGATTTTTACTCTGGTCTTTTAATCCGTTTACTAAAAAATTAGATTATTATTTTACTGTCACTTTTTTTGATACATCCTTTTGCAATTGAACTGGTGAACTCTTATTTTGAAAAGGAAACTTATACAAGCTGAGGAGCTCATTTGGTCGATTGAATGACATTAACTTGACATCTTTAATTAGACTTTGCCTGATAGTTGTAGAGATAGAGATTATGGGTCCCACTTCCAAGCCTGCATGATATTAAAATTTGCTCAAGAAAATGAGGTACGTACCTTTAATAATTTTTCAAAATTAGCTACTATCAAACAAATATTGGGCAATTAAAATTACGGGAGAGAACAATATACAGCGTTGGATAAATTAATTTGTCTAACAAATCTGAGCCATTAATTTTAACCGCTACTTTAACTAGCGGTTAAAATCGAACGGTTCACATTTAACCACTCCTTTTTAAGTAGCGGTTCTTTTTTAATAAAAAAGTATCACCGTCCGAACAACTTCAGCACAGTTTCAGCGGTTTAAGAATTAGAGATCGAAATTGGGCGACTTTTGCTGTGATTTGAACTGCGATTCTTGCTGGCATTCTCTTGATTCATGAATCGATCTCATAAGGTAAATTAATTACTTTAATTAGAATAAGGTTTGTTATTTTTTGGGGGATTTTTATTAGGGTTTTCAAGAGAATTTTTTCCTGTGATTTGAATTGCGATTGTTGCTGGGTATTCTCATGTTTCTTGTATCGATTTTATAATATAAATCAATGATTTTATTGGTTTAGGATTTGGTATTATTTATGTAAGGTTTTTTGTTAATATATTTAGAATTTTTGATATTTATTATGTAGTTATAATGGCCAGTAAATACAAATATACACCCAAGAGGGCTACATCGAAGAGAGCTATACAAAAGAGAGTTAAACCGAGTTCTCCTCCTTCTCCCCCGGTAAAAAATAGTCGTAAAGAAGAATTTTAAGAACGTAGCAAAAAAAGGAAGATACAATCAAAGATGAATGTAGTTAATCCTACCCAGCCATCAGTATCACAGACATCATTTATTCAATACAACCATGCCCCCATGAAGAATGTTGTATTGTATAATCAAGCAAATCATATTTCCGAAACTATTTGGAGTGGTAAAGATAGGAGAGATCCTGTTGCGCTCGAATCTACAAGCGTGTCTACGCAATGGTCTCTGACGGATCAGCAGATTGCATTATTAGACGAATGAGGTTTGAAGAGTATCGTAAAGTTGGCCACCAACAACATGACTTACCATTGATATCTGCATTAGTTGAGAGATGGAGATCCAAAACGAACACTTTTTATTTACCCATTGGAGAGGCGTCGATCATTCTTGAAAATGTATCATTGATTCTCGGTCTCCCAATTACAGATTCTTCAATTGTTTATGAAAGATGTATGAGTTCCTTCATACATTTTTACGACGTATTAAGAGTTGATCCCCCAAAAGAGAAGAAGAAAGACGGTGTCATATTTACGACGTAGATGTATGAGACTTTTAGTAGTCTTGGGACTAATGCCGATCGGGAGAAAATGGTTCAATGTACAAAAGTTTATGTTTTGTACACCATTTGTATAGCATTATTCCCTACACGCTCCAAAAACCTAGTTCATCCAAAATGGCTTCAATTATTGAGCGACTAGAAACTCATCTCCACATACGTTTAGGGCGGGGGTTTTGGCGTATTGATAAATGGATTGAACGAAGCGACACTGTCAAATGCAAGAGTGATAAAAGGTTGTCTTACAGTTTTTCAGGTACGTATTAGTTGTATAATTATTTTCTTTTATTGTAAAGATAATTGCAACGAATTTAACAATTAATTTTTATTCAGTGTTGGGCATATACTAGGATTTCAGTCATTCGGCCTATCTCCGATACTAGCATCAAGGAAAGTAGACTCTTTACAAGACAAGTGTTGGGTGTACGCACACATCGATTTTCCCATCATCATAAAACATTCTACCGGAGTATGCTTGATAATTTGAATGAATTACAGATTATTACTATTTCATTACTTAATTTAACGACATTTGTTTAATTCTTTATGAATAATGATAAATATTTTAAACCGTTTCTCTTATGACAGTTCGCATGAGATCCATACACTGAGTATATTGGTGCATCCGAAGACTTTTTCCTTCTCAGTAAATATTCTGGACTGTTACGAGTTTCTCTCATTTGATTCGATATTGTCCAGTGTTAATATCCCGAAAGGATAATCCGACAGTTTGGCGGTATTCAGAGTGTATCCATTAACGTTCAACCTAGACAAACTGAGAAGGAGAAGGCAACCAAGAAGAAACCAGTATACAATGTGATTTTGGAGTATATCAATTTGTGGTACGAAGCCTAAATTTATATCGAAGAAAATGGAGTTGAATTTGATGCAAGTACAGGAGAAGGTCAAGATATGGCTAGCGATTACTTCTCTTAGTACACTGCTATTACCAGGAAGGTAATACACCCCCATAGTCAATCAACCACGATATACGAGCCTAACATCGAGATTAGCCGTCAGTTACTTCTCAATTATGTAAGTATTGTTTATGTTTTATTTTGTTTTATATCGCATTTAACATATTAGATCCAATTATTGATATTTATTACTTATTATTTATAGGTGAACTCGGTTGAATCTTAAGAGATTATATGAATAGATCAAACTAATTCTAAAGGGTGAGATTGATGAGAAGGGGGATAAAGCCTTAAAAAGGGATGAAAATGTCAGGACTAAAATTCCGGAGGTTGAAAATGTTGAGGAGGCCGTTGAAACAAATGTGGGGGAGTAGACCGTCGGAAAAAATGAGGGGGATGAAAATCTCGGGACTGAAATTCCCGAGGATGAAAATGTTGATTAGACGGTTGGAAAAAAGGCGGAGGAATGGCTTAGTTATTCGCTTTAGCCAGTGAAGGCTCCCATAGTCCTTCCTATTTACAGGCTAGGAGGACTTTTGTAAGTCCGAAAGATTTTAAGGCTGTGAGAGAAAGAGAACCATCCCTTATGGCACGTCTGAGGATGTTTAGATGTGTTGGGTTCCTGACTCTGCGAGAATGTCATCGACGACCAATTCCTCTACCCCGCTTGCTGCTATAGATTGGCAGCATTATTCAGTCTTCGAGACACTCCCCGATGGGGGTTCTTTTCACCTTTCCCTCACGGTACTACTTCACTATCGGTCACCCAGGAGTAAAAACAGAGATTCTCGTTCATTTTTGTTTAGAATGCTGTCATCATGACTCGTTAACTCATGATTCGGTGGTTTGGCATCCCGGTTATTGGGATGCCTATCGTTCCGCTCGGTAGCCTCGTTGCACTTGTTCAACTCAATCGTTCACTTCGTTGATGAATTTGAGGTTGATTTAAGTGTTGCCGATGCAAACTTGAACATAGGTTTGGAAGATATAAGCCCCAAAGTGTAAGTAGAAAAACCTATTGAAAAAATTGAAGCGGCAGAAGGTATTCCTAAGGAATTACCGCTTGAACGACCTATTGTGATGGATTTGCCGTCTCCGAGTAGTCGGACAGACGTCGCGGAAGAAATAGAAGATGGTTCTTTAATTAAAGGACTCGTTGAAGCGGGTATTGTAGGGTTCCTAGGCAGTCATACAAGGGTCTATAAGGCATCAACCATGCCCGATTTAAAATTTAGACGTGCCGAAACAACCCAAAGCCGGGATCTTTGCTAGATTATTAGGGTTTAATATGCAAGTAAACACATTTACAAGTAAGAGTGAGGGATTACAACCTTTGTAGTCCGCTCCTTCGCTTCATAAGCTCCGATTAGAAGTCCCTTCGCCGCGATCCATGATCTCTCAGACTCAATAGAGGCTCCACAACCCGAATGATCCATACTAGCTTGTAGTCTTCCTTTTCTCCGATGATCTAATTCGAAGTTTCTTTAACTCAAGCTCTCTCTCTAATGAGGTGAACACCCTAATCTAATTGGCTAGATTAGATGAGGATGATGAAGTAGTATTTGTACTCTATTTTATTATCAAATTCTCACACTTAATCATCACAAAATCAAAACCTAGAAAGCTTTCTCAAAGCTCAAGGAAGAAGAAGAAGAAGAAGAAGAATGAATTAAATTCTTTTGTGATGAATAATGAAAAATCATATATGATTACAAATGCAACCATGGTCAACTATGACTAGGCTAACTCATGTAGAGATTTAACTAGGGCTAAGGGTTTGGGTTGGGTTAAGAATGAGTCACTAAAAAATATCAACCATAATATCTTAGCACAAAACAAAAGAAAACCTTCTAGAAGGTTCATGAAAGAACTAACCCAATTCAAACCCTAACCTTGTTTAATCTCCACTAAACATGTTGCATTAGTAATCATATTATGTTACAATATTATATATCACATATATAATATATTTTGTAACAAAAGAAAATAATACAATTAACATATATCGCATATATATCAATGTATTATCCGGTGAGAAAGTGAATCAATAAAGCGAGCCAATATTAGATAATGTAGTGCAATATATCATATATATAATTATACATTAAATTATCGAATTAACACTTGATCCGACAATCCGGCTATATCGAATATAACCGACTAATATATCATGTACCGATTCATCGAATCAACACTTGATCCGATGACCCGGCTCATATCAAAATATCACGAGAATATAATACGGTATCTCATATCGCATTATCCTCGGTCTTGCACATATCACATATGTGCTCTTACTCCGTATTGCCTGAGTCAAGAAACCTCTGTGTAGGACTCTAAAGAATCGTCAATACGCCGGTAGCAGGTGATGATCATATCAAACATCCACAAGCTGCAAGCGGTCAGCTAAACGTAACAGCCACCCAGGTATTGAGCGATCAGAAGATCAACAAGCAAGCCTGTACATTCTCCTGTGAATCCAATCAGTAACACTCCAGTACAGTCCGGTCTCTTCGTCTGATATGTTGCATATCTAGTCTAGGGGTGGTATACGTCAGACCCCAGTAACCGATAAGTCATGTCGATGTGAGGCTCATAACGGGTCGAGAAACTACTGGTAACACTTACCAGTAAATCTCTAAATCAGCCCTGGCCAGGGACTTCCAGTTATAGCCAATCGAACACAGCACAATATCAACTCCCTATACCGGGAGAGACGAATCCCCTCCTATCGCTCATTGCCTTCATGTGATTCGGGACTGTACCCAAAAGCCACCGTTTTGCATGCCCTCTTGGACGTGGTATGATGGAAATCAAAGCACAGTGGGAATCACACAAGACTCTATGACGATCTCGGGTCTACAGACTACCCTGTACCAGTGTCACCGGAGAACTGCCATCTGACGTGAGGTATAATACCATCTGGGAGTTCTCGGCGAGTCCGTCCAGTGTACCTAGTCTCCACTGAGCACCCGTACACCATCCTTGATGTCAAAACACCAATGGATATGGGATCATCCATCGCCCATCATATGGGTCAAGATGCGTATACGCTAGTCTACTCTGGTGTATCGATGCCCTGTCTCGACACACCCTCAACTAGGAACAGTTATAGGATGTACTCATCGACTACCGTGGCCCCACTAGTATGATCTCATCATAGTCCCAGTAGTCGAGTACAGATCCTAAGGGCTTTATCAACATGTGAGAGTCAGACAGTAAACTAATATAAGTCAACATGTTAAGATAAAGGGAAACCAAATAGCATACTATCATGACGAGCAAGAAAGTCTTCTCTATATATATCCAAGCATCCATTATAATATACATCATATGTACAACAATGGCCTATAGGATATATACATAACTAACAGGTATAGATCCGACTGATCCCATGGGGTAAGAAATTTTAAGAGAAGTAATGGAAGAATTGAGGAGACTAAAAAAGCCATGTTCTTTCTTGCTCTCGCCATACACAAATTCAGAGAAGAAGAAAAAGAATGAAAATAAGCATGTACAAGGAATTAAATACCACATCTCAGAATCGAAAAACAAGTACATGCGGGCCAAACCATGGATCGAACACTTTGACCAAAAAGTTAAAATAAGGTTTGTCTACTTCTAATGAATTAATTATAATTTCATATTTAAAAGTTATTTTAGTTATATGTATGCCCTAGAAGCCATTACTGTACATATGATGTATATTGTAGTGGATGCTTGGACATATATAGGGAGGACTTTCTTGCTCGACATGATAGTATGCTATCTGATTGCACTTTATCTTAACATATACACTTATTGTCTCTCTATTACATGTTGATAAAGCCCTTAGGATGAGTACTTGACTACCAGGATTATGATGCAGATCATACTAGTGGGGCAGCGGTAGTCGTTAAGTACATCCTTCAATTTTTCCTAGTCGTGGGAGTATCGAGACGGGGCATCGATATTCCAGAGTAGACTTGCGTATGCGCTTCTTAACCCATATGATGGGCGATGGATGATCCCACATCCATTGGTGTTTGACATCAGAGAAGGTATACGGGTGCTCAGTGGAGACTGGGTACATTAGACAGACTCGTCGAAAACTCTTAGATGGTACTATACCTATCGTCAGATAGCAGTTCTCTGGTGACACTGGTACATGTTAGTCTGTCGACCCGAGATCGTCTTAGAGACTTGTGTGATTCCTAATGTGCTTTGATTTTCACCATACCACGTTCAAGAGATCGTGCAAAAAGCTGGTTTTTGGATGCAGTCCCGAGTCACATGGAGGCAATGAGCGATAGAAGGGGATTCATCTCTCCCGGTATTAGGAGTTGATGTTGCGCTATGCTCGATTGACCATAACAAGAAATCCCTGGCCAGGATTGCTGAGATTTACTGGTAACTGTTATCAATAGTTTCTCGAACCGTTATGGACCTTGCATCGGCATGACTTATCAGACTATTGGGGTTTGACGTTATACCACCCCCAGGCTGTGATATGCGACATATCTGACGAAGAGACCGGACTGTACGGTAGTGTTACTGATTGGATTCGCAGGCTTGCTTGTTGATCTTCTAATCGCTCAATACCCGGGTGGCCGTTACGTTTAGCAGACCGCTTTCGGCTTGTCGGTGTTTGATATGATCATCACCTGCTGCCGGCGTATTGACGAGTCTTTAAAGTCCTACACAGAGGTTTCCTGGTTCATGCGAAAAGAAGTAGGAGCACATATGTGATATGTGCGGGACCGAGATTAATACGCGTATGTGATACCGTATTCTATTCTCGCGATATGTGATATCGGTCGGTTATATATGATATAGCCGGGATATCGTATCAAGTGTTGATTCGATAAATTATTACATTTGATATTAGCCGGTTGTATGTGATATAGCCGGATTATTGAATCAAGTGTTAATTTAATAATTTAATGTATAATTATATATTTGATATATTAATTTACATTAACTAATATTAGCTCACTTAAGCATTTCTTTTTCTTACTTGTATACACTTAGTATATATGTGATATATATATTAATGTACATTATTTTGTGTCATGCTAGATGCCACATGCTATATGGGTGTATGAGACTCACACCATACTTAATATAATGTAAGGTTTTTATTTATTTAAAGTAAACCAAATTAGATAGAAATTAGTCACATGGTTGAAGTTTGTAGAAGCTTGTAGAACCATTGACTAAGTCCACTAATTTTGTTTCACTTGTAGATATTTATTAACCTAACCATTATTGATTAGTGTTCATTTCAGAATTTTGCATTATTATATTCCCCATTCTTAATCATATTGCAAATAAATAGGTGCTTTTGATCCATGCCTGCTAAATAGTTGCAGGTTATTGGTTCTCAGAATACTATAGTGAAAATGGTGAAAAGACGCTACAAATGTGAGACTACAACCAACAAATGGATGAATCTGCAAGATGCCGCCTACCAGTCTAAAGGAACAAATAACGATCAATGAACAGTTCAATGCACAAAGTACGAGGGCAGCATAAGATTCAAGACTTCAATGCGAAGCTTACGGTAAAAGTCCACAGATGCTGCACTGTTGGAAATCTGAAAGAAAGTAGAAAAGATTCTGAGGAACCAAGTGAAAAAAAAAAGGAAAAAGCAACTTGAAGTATCACAGAAGAATTGAGTCCAAGATCCCACCAAACGGCCGCGGAACCGCGACTAAATAGGGCATTCTGCCGTGAATCCGCGGCCGTGCTGTGCACGTGTCGGTGCACGTGTCGGTGCATTGACCCGGCTTTCTTAGGGTAGTCTTGTAATTTCAGATGTGGATCAGATGTAAACCTTAGGGTTTCTCCTATCTATAAATAGGAAAGCCTACAGCTCTTTTGGGGCATGCCTCTTTTTAATTTCTAGATTAAATTTTAATTTCCTTGTAATCGTCAAGAGGTTATCAATAAAGGTATTTTTTATCGTGCATTCTTTTATCTGAATTTAATTCCTGAATTTTTATCTGTCTTTTATTATCTGCAACTTAGATAGTCTTTTAAAATTATAAAAATGAATCTTATCATAACTTCCCTAATGAGTGAGTAGTTCCTCACTTGTTGGGGCTAGGAGTAGGTTTGAAAGATGGAAATCTCTCACTCCTTTCTTGCCCTGATAACTTTATAAATTAGGACTCTATTTAAATTAACCACACACCGCTCACTACGGCACCCTATCCTACAAGATAACGGTGATTAACTAGTTAGACCGGTTGTGGTTGATTTAAATAGAGATTAGGGCTAAGAGTTAAGAAAGAACGGACAAGGACCAAAAGGAAGAAACTAAGTTTCTTCCTAATCGTGCTAATCCCCTTTGTTGACTATTACTCTAACACCTATATTCTTCACTAGGGCATTGAAAGCAGTGGGTAGAATCCGTTTTCCAAACTAACCTAATCCTAACCATAGCAAGACTTTTAATCAATTTTAGATCGTAAAACAAACCCGACTTGATCGGATTAACTCGTTAGAACATAAAGAAAAGGAATCCATCTCCCTGTGGATTGGCCCGTACTCAACCGGCTAGCTACCAAGCGACACCGTCTTGATTGCGGTATTCTTTGAATTTTTATAAAACGCACATGCAAAAACTCAAACAATCAAATGGCGCTGTTGCCAGGGATAACGATAGTTATTTTCTTTCTTGTAATTTCGGGTTAATTAATTAAAAAAATCATAAAAACTGAAAAATATAAAAACACAAAACATATCATCTTGTTATTTTTTGAAGGGTTTTTTTGTGAATTGTGCAGGCTTGGAGCAAACTCTGTCTCAGAGCTGGAGCAAGCCCAGTGAACAAATCAAGAAACAGAGGATCTGAACAGACAGGGGAGAATCAAAACAACACAGAGAAAATTTTTGGAGATCTAAACCAATTAAACCGCCGCGGAACCGCGGCAGATTCAAGCAGTTGACCGCGGAACCGCGGTCAACCTGTGACGTCAGCACCCCAAATTTCTCTGTGAGTATATTTTTTCTATCTTCTACCCCCTGATCTCTACTGAAAAATTTTCTGCAGGGTTCTTTGCGCAAAACTTCTTCTCCCTCTCCAATATATTATTTTTGTGCAGGATTCTTTGCGCCGCAAATAAAAAGAATTTTTTTTGCTAGTGTTTTAGATTTTTTGGTGTGTTAACTGCTTTGCATAATTAATACGGACATCTAAGGGGCTATAACACCAATCAAGATTGGGTGGGGATTTCATTACCCTTCCTAAGACCCCAAAAATCACTAAAAGCATATGCATTACCCTTGAGTTAATTAAAAAATATCTAGACTCAGCCAACTAAGGACTGTCGTACTCATTAGGACAGAGGAAGGTTGTGGGCATTCAGTCGTTTATCTAAACCTGAGTTTGTGGTGCCTAGGCTAGACAAGTGAGAAAAGTAACTTTAAAAGGCCCGTCTCACGGTGATCTGTGAGCGGAACCCTCCTTTCTTCATTTGTGCTTACCTGGCCACAATTGGCGGTGAAGAGGCAATTTGAGAGATATCTCACAATTTGTCACTTTGGAATAGTTAGGAGCAGTCTAGTTGACTTAGGAGACCATAACTCTAGGTTTGATTGTGCATGTTTAAACTGTGGTTGTTTGAAATTGTGCCGTAGTTCCGTACAAAATTTTGCAAAAACTCTTTCAACACTTTCAAAAAAAATTCAAAACTCCAAAAACAAACAATTTAAAAAAAAATATATCTATATATATATATAAATTATAAAAATAAAAAAAATTCACATTCATTCCTTTCTTTCCTCACATCATGGGTACCCCACCTCGCAAAACTCTTGCTGAACTTTGGTACCCTCAACCAGACATTACTTCATACGCTTCTTGTTTTGGTCGAATTTCGAACGACCCCTCCATACCCAAAACTTCTTTGAAAGATCGAATAGACGCGTTTAGGACAACCAGTTGGACTCCGCAATCCACCTTATATCAACCATTTCAACCTTCACCACCTTCTTACGTTGATACTCTTTTTTCGAGTCCTGTTGTAACCCCGAAACCCATGTCTATTGCTGAATATATTGAACAATCTCGTAACCGATCTTTCACTCCTTTCACCACTGCGAATTCTTTGGATCAACAATTCCATTCACATTCTTATACAAATATTAATCCTACTCCTATCCAACCATTCAATTCCTACCAGTCATACCCGACTTTCGCACCTTCCCTAGACATTACTTCTACACAGCCATTTGGGAGTTTCCAGTATCCAAACAACTTTGAATCTTTTACTGAAACCCCTTCAGAACCCATGTATAGTTTGGAACAGTCGTTGGAAGATTTTATGGTAGCGTCAAGACAACAGATGATGGATTTGAATGCGTCCATGGCCGCCCTTATACAACCTAGTGACCCGGTAGCTAGTTTCCAACTAGCTCCAAATTTTCCAATGTATGATGAGACGGTAGGACAGATTGAGAATTTGAGTGGAGAGAGTGAGCCGTGCACCCTTCCAAATCAAACCTATCCATCTCCAATTGAATCCCACAACTCCGGTTTTGAATGTCTATTAAGTGTTCTAAATGATTCACCAGTTGAAGATAAAACGTTTAATGAATTGTGCGACTTTGTAGTGTTTGATTTGCCAGATTGTGAAGGGTCCCTTTCGAGTGAACCCACACCCAATCCTTTTGACCTCTACACCTCCACTCTAGAACCTGAATTAATTGATGTCCATGCTTTTGATGAGGTGTCTGAGAAATTTAATTTTCACTTGATCGGAGATATTGACGCAGGAAATATTTTGGATGATGAACCCGCAGATTTGGCCGAGTTTTTCTCTCCAATTAATCATCCCGAGTCATTAAATGTTTTTCCCGAACTTTATATGCGTCTTGATTTTGATGAAAGTTGCATGGATAAGCTAAATTTTGAGGAGAGTATTGAGGAAATTATTGAGGATGAAGCAGTTTTACTTGAGGAGTCGGATTTTCCAATTCATTCTATCCCTTCCATTGACTGCGCACACCCTCCTGAATCTTTAACCAATACCCTTCCTCAATCATTTCTCTCCATCCTTGTTCCGACTTTGCAAGAAACCGTTACACTTTCATTTTCAATGTCTAGTTTATCAAGTTCAACGTACCCATGTTTTCTCACGAATCTTGAGAGATTTGACCTCATTTCTCAATGGGTTGATAGATTAGCACAATCGCTTTTTACACATCGGTCATTACAAATTGTACTAATTTATACACTCCATCTCCACGCTCAAGTTCGTATTCAACTTCTTTCTCCCACTTTCTCAGTTTCTTCTTCTATTCTTCCTATAATTTCAGTGAGCGTTTATGAATCACAATACGATAATTCAAGTTTGATCATTCCAGAAAGCCAACTTGATTTGGATACTTTTGAAAATGAGGTAGATGAGTTCGAGTCTCCTACATCCATAATTTTTGACAAATCAAGTATGATAAATTCTGGCACAAAACTTACTGACAGTAAAATGTTCAATTACATCGATGAAAGTTTTGAAGAACTTTTCGCTGACGAACTTGCATTCCTAAACAACAAGGATTTTGTGATTAATCAACCTTCACCTATAGAAGTTGAACCACCACCCTTTCTTCTTATAAAATACGAGAATTCGAATATTCCACTCATTTCTGATCATTCACATTCTCGTATTTATTTATCATCACCTCTTATCTCCTCACATTCACGTTCACGCAAACCCTTTCAATACCATCACTTATCTATTCCCCACTTCTTCTTGACTCTATATAACATGTTCTTTCACCGACCTATACGTTACATTGATAAATTCTTCAAATGGTTGGTATTGACTTTTGGTCTTTGCAAATTTTGGTATTGACCAATAACTTTGAACCCCCTCTTTAAAAGCTTAACATTGTTTAACTCAAGTTTGAGGGGGGGGGGGTATAATTTGGCTCTCGAAAATAATTTTTTCTAACTCAAAGCAGTGAGCCAAAAATAAGTTTGGGGGCGATTTGCACGATCATATTTCATGTCCCCGTTAATAAATTTTTCCTCCCAAGTTTACAAGTTTATGAGATTTAAAAAATTGCAACAGTAGAAACAATGTTTCACTTAAGTTTGGGGAGAACCTTTTTCTGTCTATATATTTTGTTTTCTTTTTCTGTTAATAATAAAAATAAAAATTTAAAAAAAGGGGGGGAGTGCCGACAATTTTGACCCTCTTGGTGTAGCCTGACAGTGAGGGCACTGTCAAGTTTAAATTTGGGGGTGTGCTCGGTAAGCTTTCTTCCTTCGCATTCGTATGTATATTTTTGCATTTGCATACTTGTTTTAAAACCCATAAAAATTAAAAAAATTTAAAAAAAATTATAAAAATTGAAAAGTTTAATTTTGGCCATATTTGACTTAAGTTTAACATGACGGTTGACTAGTTAGGAAAAACTAGATCCTAAACTTAATAAATTAAAAACCCTAACAATAACCTTTCTTAAAGTTTAACTGTAGAAAATATACGTCATTGTAGTTTATTTAAAAATAGGTAAATTTTGAGTTCAGTTCTTGGGCTAAATCGAAATAAGGGAAGAGTATTGAAAGCTCTATTTGAAGTATAAGTCTGAAAAATAATTCTAAATCTTAAGTCCAAATTCTGAAAATATTTACCCTATTATACGCACTTACACGCACCTTGAAACTTGGGATAGTAGAGGATACCTTGAAATGCTCTTGTCTAAAATCCTCAGTATGAAGAAAAATAAAATAAAAGTATAAGTGGTGAATAAAGAGATAAAAAAATGAACACTAGTTTTGTAATTACTTAAGGCAGCATAAAAAAAATATAGCAAGGGTGCTTTATCACCTAGTGCGTTAGACCAACTGGTTTGGGAGTCATTGCTAAGCCTTAGGTATTGCAAGACGAGAAATTACGCCTAAATGCACGAACACATTTTGTAATCGGTCGTTAGTACCTCAAGAAGTATTAACGGTCGCATGAAGAATGGGTGAGAAATTTCATCTAAAATTCACAAACTAAAAGTACTTTGGACGATGGACAGGAGTATGATAGTTTGAATTGAATTTCTAAGTGTAGGGGTGATACATACACACACGTAGGGGTATATGATTGGGGTTTGGATGAGAGATAGGAATGAAAGATAGGGCTTATACCTTCAGTAGAGATGATAAAAATTCCTAAGTTGAGATGAAACCTTAGAAGGAAAATTCAAGAAATGCTGAAAGATGAATAAATTTGCAGAACATATATGATCTTAAGTTAAATGAAAAAGGAAGCGTGAAAAATACGGGTTGATGATTTCTAAGTTGAAGATAATAGAATTTCTTGTTAGAATACCGAATTGAAGAATGAAAGTCAACAAGCCAAATTGATCGGATTTTGTGGGTAGTATCCGCTGAAAACCCTCAGGAGACAACACTCCTCCAACTAGGGACACCTAGAGGTTTAACGGCTTGTTGCACGAGCTCAGTGCAATTGCGTTTCCCTGCGAAAGTGAGGTTAGTTTTTTTTCGAGAATAAATTGGTTTTGTTCGGGACGAGCAAAAGATAAGTTTGGGGGTATTTGTTCATATCAGAATTTTGCATTATTATATTCCCCATTCTTAATCATATTGCAAATAAATAGTTGCTTTTGATCCATGTCTGCTAAATAGTTGCAGGTTATAGGTTCTCAGAACACTACAGTGAAAAAGGTGAATAGACGTTACAAATATGAGATTACGACCAACAAATGGATGAATCTGCAAGATGCCGCCTACCAGTCTAAAGGAACAAACAACGATCATTGAACAGTTCAATGCACAAAGTACGAGGGCAGCACAAGATTCAAGACTTCAATGCGAAGCCTACGGTAAAAGTCCACAAATGCTGCACTGTTGGAAATCTGGAAGAAAGTAGAAAAGATTCTGAGGAACCAAGTGAAGAAAAAAAAGGAAAAAGCAACTTGAAGCATCACAGAAGAATTGAGCCCAAGATCCCACCAAACGGCTGCGGAACCATGGCCAAATAGGGCATTCTGCCACGGATCCGCGGCCGTGCTGTGCACGTGTCGGTGCACGTGTCGGTGGGTGTTGGTGCATTGACCCGGCTTTCTTAGGGTAGTCTTGTAATTTCAGATGTGGATCAGATGTAAACCCTAGGGTTTCTCCTATCTATAAATAGGAAAGCCTACAGCTCTTTTGGGGCATGCCTCTTTTTAATTTCTAGATTAAATTTTAATTTCCTTGTAATCGTCAAGAGGTCATCAATAAAGGTATTTTTATTGTGCATTCTTTTATCTGAATTTAATTCCTGAATTTTTATCTGTCTTTTATTATCTGCAACTTAGATAGTCTTTTAAAATTATAAAAATGAATCTTATCATAACTTCCCTAATGAGTGAGTAGTTTCTCACTTGTTGGGGTTAGGATTGGGTAGGTTTGAGAAATAGAAATCTCTCACTCCTTTCTTGCCCTCATAACTTTATAAATTAGGACTCTATTTAAATTAACCATACAACGCTCACTACGGCACCCTATCCTACAAGATAGTGGTGATTCCCTAGTTAGACCGGTTGTGGTTGATTTAAATAGAGGTTAGGGCTAAGAGTTAAGAAAGGACGGACAAGGACCAAAAGGAAACTAAGTTTCTTCCTAGTCGTGCTAATCCCCTTTGTTAACTATTACCCTAACACCTATATTCTTCCCAAGGGCATTGAAAGCAGTAGGTAGAATCCCTTTTCCAAACTAATCTAATCCTAACCCTAGCAAGACTTTTAATCAATTTTAGATCGTAAAACTAACCCGATTTGATCGGATTAACTCGTTAGAATATAAAGAAAAGGAATCCATCTTCCTGTGGATCGACCCGTACTCAACCGGCTAGCTACCAAATGACACCGTCTTGATTGCGGTATTCTTTGAATTTTTATAAAACGCACACGCAAAAACTCAAATAATCAATTAGCCATGTTTATTTTCTATATGAGTTAGTGTATGACACTAACTCGCCCATGGTTGCTATTCTCACCACATGAGTTCATTCTCATTTTCTTGATCTTCTTCTTCATTTTTAGAGAAAGCTTGGTAGATTTTCTAAAAGTGAGAAAATACTATAAGAAAAATAAATCTAAAGTGAGCCCATTTCATACTTCATCATTCTCTACTATATTAGTCATTTAGTTTAGGATGTTTGCTTCACTAATCTGCCATTAGTGAAGAGGTAGCATGAGCTTGAGTCTCCTCGATGGAGATCATCTTCGGCCTCGAAGATTTCGAGCCAGCTTGTTCATTTCTTCATGTGAACCCTTACTAGAGTTCGGGTGTGTTCCCCTCCGAATGGTGGCGCGACATGGAGACGTCTCGCCTGATATTCGAGGCAGATGCTATTTGGTTTTATCCGTCCACCCCTCCGAAGATGCCAAGTTGATTTATGGCACCGTGTATCGAAGTTTTAGACGAATGCGGCCGATGTAGCAGACTTCATCAGATTCCCCCTCGCTTGAGGGGTTTTTGATTGTGGGGACGCTCTTCCCTGCAGGCGCAAGCCCCTGCAGTTAATTACGCTACCGTATCGCGGTAACAACTTTCTCCTTCTCCAGATGTTCACTTCATGTCGTGGGTGTTTGTTTTGTTTGTGGTTGCCCATGGATTGTATACGGAGACTAATTTATGTCGTCGCCCGTAGGACGTGGATTAGTCCAAATCCGTATTTTCGTAGATTTGGGTTTGGGGTTTTGGCTTGAGGATACGTTAGCCATATTTGAGGCTAAGATCAACTCAAACGTTTGTTAAGGATACGCTAGTCTAATTTGAGACTAAGATCAACTCAACAGGATCGTTTAGATCCGACAAAAGAGCATTTGGGCTCTATTTTCTAGTTTAGGGACATAGTGGTCCATTGCCAGTTTAGGGACATAATAGTCCATTGTCAGTTTAGGGACATGGTGGTCCATTTCCAGTTTAGGGACATGGTGGTCCATCATTCCCATTTTAGGGACGAATATTGGTTTAAGGACGCATTAGTCCATGAGTTTAAGGACCCCACAGTCCGTATTGCCAGTTTAGGGACATAGTGGTCCATCATTCCCATTTTGGGGACGAATGTTGGTTTAAGGACGCATTAGTCCATGAGTTTAAGGACCCCACAGTCCGTATAGCCAGTTTAGGGGCATGGTGGTCCCTCATTCCCATTTTGGGGACGAATATTGGTTTAAGGACGCATTAATCCATGAGTTTAAGGACCCCACAGTCCGTATCAATGTGTGGTTGTCGGGACCCGCCACCTCTCTGACGACGTTGAAGAATTACAACGACAAATATCAGAGGAGTTCAGAGATGTACCCTTGAACCGGGTGTAAATTGATTTGAGAGAGCAGTCGTGCTCAGTCCAATTTAATTTGAGGACTTACGGCCAGAATTAGGTTAAGTCCATTTGAAAATGTTCAACATTTTATTTGTGTTTGGCCTGTCAGGCCTTTATTTGGGCTCTGCCCCTTGTTTAATAATGCATAGCATTTATATTTGGCCTGCATGGCATTTTTATTTGGGCTCTGCCCCTTTTTTTTATTAATGCATGGTATTTTATTAAGCCTGTTAGGCCTTTTTAATTGGGCTCTGCCCTTATTTTTAAATAATGCAGAGCATTTATTTTTCTGACAGTGTGCCACGTGGCCTGTCAGGAGCTCTGCGCCAATTACAGAGCGCAATGCGCCAGCGCATGTGGAGGTGACACGTGTCACGCTCTGATGAGCGCAAGTCTGTTAGCGCGGTGCGCTGCGCCAGTGCGCTGCGCTATTGCGCTGCTGACACGTGGCGCGCTCTGGGGACTTGCGCCAAACCAAGAGAGCAGTGCTCTGTTTTTAGAAGCGCAAGGCGCAGTTGTTCTGTGATTAACACGTGGTGCTCTCTGGTGGCTTGCGCCAATCCAAGGAGCACAACAGTGCAAATTTCAAAAGTGCAAGGCACTGTTTAATATCTTGATCAAATTTAGATCAAAGAAAACAAGTTTTTCTTGTTCCAGAGAGGTTTTACCTCAAATTTCAAGAACCAATGGTTCATCAAAAGGCAATGCCTTTATATAGATCGAAAGATCTAATAAAGAAGTAAAATTACTTCTTTTTTTTTTATTATTTTTTTTTATTAAAGATCTTGATCTTGTTCTTAGATCTTTGATCTTTTTTAGAAGAAATTCTTCTTTTTTCTAAAGGTTTTACCTTATTCTTTTCTTCGAGTTCTTCTCAAAGTTTTAGAGGAGCTCTCTGTATCTCTCTCTCTGTCTATTTTAGACTTGGAGTCTAGGGGCCTTTATATAGGGCCAATTAGTTTGTTAGGTTGGTTACAGAGATTTTTCTCTGATTGATCTGGGGATATTTCCCCACCGTCGGATCTTTGATCCAAGGGCTCTGTTTTACAGAAGGTAATCTTTTTGTTTTTAATAAGATTGGAAAGATCTTTCCAAAATTTTATTGTTTAAATTCTGGAACAGTTGGCGCAAGCGCACCTACGCTTGACACGTGTCGCGCAGCGCAGAGCGCAGCGCAACTGCGCTGACACTTTTCGCCAGCGCATAGCGCAAATCATCTGAAGCGTTGCTTCCTTTGTTTTTATTTTAAAATGGAGCCTTGCTCTGATTGGGTGCGCTGTCTTGGGCGCAGCGCTGGCATGTCAGCTTTTGACACGTGGCGCGCTACGCCCGGCGCAAGGAAATTGAAGCGTTGCTTCAATTTTTGAATTTTTGAAATTCAAACAGAGCTTTGCTCTGATTGGGGAAAACAGAAGCGTTGCTTCATTTCCCGCCTTGGAATTTGAACAGAGGTTTGCTCTGATTAGAGGAAACAAATGCCCCCCCACCGTTGCGCTTACGTGGCCCCAGACGTGAGCGCAGCGGTGGCGGAATTCCAACCGTCGCGCCATCTTTTGGAAGTTGAAACGGTTCTCAATGCCTATAAATAGGACCTTTGGTCCCTTAAATGATTTCCATCTCTTCATAAGAATTTTTTATCTAGAGCATTGCTCTTCAATTTAAGAACTTTTCGAGAATAAAACTCTATCAAAACTTAGGTAAAGTTTAAAACTTTTAAGAAACCAAGGTTTTACCCATTAACAGATCTTTGCTCTTTTGTTCAAGCACTTTTAAGACTTAAAACTCTAGAAAATTTTTTAGGTAAAAATTAAATTAGATTAAATTAAATTAATTTTAAGAGCCTTACTCTCAATAGATCCCTGATCTAAAGAAAACCCATTTAGGGTTTCCCTAGCAGAGCTTTGCTCTATAGGTCTAAAGGGATCTAAAGGGGACTAAAGAGAACCCTATTAGGGTTCTATTAGTAGAGCTCTGCTCTCTAAAGGATTTTTCTTGTGTTTTCTTAATTCATTAATGGAGTTTTGCTCCTTCCAAATCATATAGAAGAACTCTTAAGAGTTTTTCATGGATCTTGGAGGTTAAAGATGATATTTTATTTTTTGATGGATTATATCATCTTACTTATTCAGTCTGTCTGCTAATTTTGCTAATTTTCTTTTACAGGAGTAATGGACGCCCACATGTACGATCTCGACGAGATTATCTCTTACAGGGACATCCGCCGACTCGGCCGTTCTCAGAATCGAGAATTCACGAACGCCGAGTGTGCCGAAATCATGAGTCGCTTCGACGCATACAATGGTCAATTGCTTCCTCGACACTCTCCCTCCTGAAGATTATTGTGGGAGCAATTTGGGAAGCGCTTCCCCTATTCTTTACCGGCGTGCTGCTCAGGGCGTTAGATGCCGCCGACGATAAGGTGCACTCGGTGTACCTGATGAACCTAATCTCGAAGAGACGGCGAGACAATCTTGTCGATCTCTTACACCAGGGCTTTCAACAGTCCGCCATTCTTGCTGCCTACAAAGGGTGGAGGACATCAGTGGGGATCCCGACGCCCGTGCTCGCGAAAGGAAGCACACTAGTATGGTTCGCCAAGCTTGGAAAGTCTTGGACAATGTCACTTTCGAGTTCCTCAATCCATGTCCTGGATCTGAGGTTCTGCCATTGTAAACATTTCAATAATGCTGCTTTTGTTTATTGTCTTCATTGATGTAAAAACTTTCCGAGTATGAATGACAAATCTTTTGCCTCTTTCCTTTTATTTTCTGCTTTGTTATTGGCATATTCCTCAAGTAAGCGTAGCCTGTAGGTGATATAGAACATTCTGTCTTGAATACTCTGGGGAGCAGTGATGGCTTAGGAAGCAGGTTCAGATCTGCTACCTAAGGCTTTTCAACTTTATGGGCCGTGAGGGTCTCATAAAGACTTTTCTCCCTACGAGTCGAGAGGATCCCGTAGGTGTATTTTCTCCTTAGGGGTCGTGAGGAGTCCTAAGTGCATTTTTCTCTTATAAGTCGTAAGAATCTTATAAGAAAATTTTCCCTCTTATGAGTCGAGAGGACTCGTAAGTGATTGATGAATTGACCTACTCTCGAGTTAAAGCACTGCTTCAGTAGGGAGGTCCAGGGTTGACATTGGTTTGTCTGTACACCGTCGAGACATGGAACTGGGAACTTTGTCACGGCTCCGCTTTGCTGACGTCGTATATTCCTGCAGAGACACTGATTTCTCTGCGGGTCGGGACAAATCGAGGTATTCTCGTCAAGGACGCTGATTTCCCTGAATTAAGGTATTTGCCAAGGACACTGATTTCCTCGGAGTTGAAACGAATCGAGGTATTCCTGCAAAGACACTGATTTCTCTGCGGGTCGACGCGAATCGAGGTATTTGCCAAGGACACTAATTTCCTCGGAGTTGAAACGAATCGAGGTATTTGCCAAGGACACTGATTTCCTCGGAGTTGAAACGAATCGAGGTATTCCTGCAAAGACACTGATTTCTCTGCGGGTCGACGCGAATCGAGGTATTTGCCAAGGACAATGATTTCCTCGGAGTAGAAACGAATCGAGGTATTTCTGCAAAGACACTGATTTCTCTGTGGGTCGACGTGAATCAAGATGCTCTTGTCAAGGACATTGATTTCCCTGAATCGAGGTATTTTCCAAGGACACTGATTTCCTCGGAGTTGAAACGAATCGAGGTATTCCTGCAAAGACAGCGATTTCTCTGCGGGTCGACGCGAATCAAGATGCTCTCGTCAAGGATGCTGATTTCCTTGAATCGAGGTATTTGCCAAGGACACTGATTTCCTCGGAGTTGAAATGAATCGAGGTATTCCTGCAAAGACACTGATTTCTCTGCGGGTCGACGCAAATCAAGATGCTCTTGTCAAGGATGCTGATTTCCCTGAATCGAGGTATTTGCCAAGGACACTGATTTCCTCAGAGTTGAAATGAATCGAGGTATTCCTGAAAAGACACTGATTTCTCTGCGGGTCGACGCGAATCAAGATGCTCTCGTCAAGGACGTTGATTTCCCTGAATCGAGGTATTTGCCAAGGACACTGATTTCCTCGGAGTTGAAATGAATCGAGGTATTCCTGCAAAGACACTGATTTCTCCACGGGTCAACACGAATCAAGATGCTCTCGTCAAGGATGCTGATTTTCCTGAATCGAGGTATTTGCCAAGGACACTGATTTCCCTGGGGTTGAGACGAATCGAGGTATTCCTGCAAAGACACTGATTTCTCTGCGGGTCGACGCGAATCAAGATGCTCTCGTCAAGGACGCTGATTTCCCTGAATCGAGGTATTTGCCAAGGACACTGATTTCCTCGGAGTTGAAACAAATCGAGGTATTCCTGCAAAGACACTGATTTCTCTGCGGGTCGACGCGAATCAAGATGCTCTAGTCAAGGACGCTGATTTCCCTGAATCGAGGTATTTTCCAAGGACACTGATTTCCTCGGAGTTGAAACGAATCGAGGTATTCCTGCAAAGACACTGATTTCTCTGCGGGTCGACGCGAATCAAGATGCTCTCGTCAAGGACGCTGATTTCCTTGAATCGAGGTATTTGCCAAGGACACTGATTTCCCTGGGGTTGAGACGAATCGAGGTATTCCTGCAAAGACACTGATTTCTCTGCGGGTCGACGCGAATCAAGATGCTCTCGTCAAGGATGCCGATTTCCCTGAATCGAGGTATTTTCCAAGGACACTGATTTCTTCGGAGTTGAAACGAATTGAGGTATTCCTGCAAAGACACTGATTTCTCTGCGGGTCGACGCGAATCAAGATGCTCTCGTCAAGGACGCTGATTTCCCTGAATCGAGGTATTTGCCAAGGACACTGATTTCCTCGGAGTTGAAACGAATTGAGCATTTCTCGCAAGAATATCCTAACGTCCCGTTAACCTCTGCTCATTTCGACAGAGGTCCGTTAGGGTCTGTGGTACTTAGGATTTTGTCCATCGTACCGTCACGTTGGCTGATGTATTCCTCGATAGGCAATCTTGCTATTCGAGTAACCTTGCGATTGTCGTAGCTCTGATCCTTTCGGGGGCTGGACAAGACGTCTTCAAGCAATCCTCCTAGGCAGTTTGACCGTCGGAAGAGCAAGCGTTAGGAATTTCGCCATGCCGCTTTTTGCTTGAGGTTAGGCTCATTTTGGAGAGCCCCAATGAGTCATAACCACTCCGCGCTGGTGTGGGATGATCTCCGATATCTTTCAGGCTTTATATGACTTGCCGTTAAGACCATGAAGCTAGGAATTTGGCCTTTGCTTCGTTTGCTGGCATTGCGTCCTCTATATTGAGACGAATGTCGCGGTTGTCTCTAGGTTGTTGGCGAACCGTCGAGGTTTGGAACTAGGGATTTTGCCGTGGCTCCGTTGTTTGATTGTCGCATCTGAATCCTGCTAGAGGAAGAATGCTGGGGTGACATCTCGTCTGCTGTATCGAGACGAACGTCGAGGTGGTGACTACTCCGCACTGGTGTGAGGTGATCTCCGATGGTCTTTCAAGCTTTATATGAGTTACCGTCAAGACCCTGAAGCTAGGAATTTGGCCTTCGCTTCATTTGCTTTGGCGTGTCCGAATCCTGTTGGAGGAAGGACGTCGTAGTGACGTCTCGTCGGCTGTATCGAGACGAATGTCGAGGTGGTGACCATTCCGCACTGGTGCGAGATGATCTCCGATTGTCTTTCAGGCTTTATATGACTTGCCGTTAAGACCCTGAAGCTAGGAATTTGGCCTTCGCTTCGTTTTCTTTGGCGTGTCCGAATCCTGTTGGAGGAAGGACATTGTAGTGACATATCGTCTGCTGTATCGAGACGATCGTCGAGGTGGTGACCACTCCGCGCTGGTGCGAGATGATCTCCGATTGTCTTTCAGGCTTTATATGAGTTGCCGTCAAGACCCTGAAGCTAGGAATTTAGCCTTTGCTTCATTTGCTTTGGCGTTGCGTCTGCTGTGTCGAGACGAACGTCGAGATGGTGACCACTCCGCACTGGTGCGAGATGATCTCCGATTGTCTTTTAGGCTTTATATGACTTGCCGTTAAGACCCTGAAGCTAGGAATTTGGCCTTTGCTTCATTTGCTTTTGGCGTTGCGTCTGCTGTATCTAGACGAACGCTGAAGTGGAGCTGGGATTTTTCCGTCACTCCGCTTTGCTGACCATGGGGTCTTTTGTTGACGTTGCATTTACATCCTGCTGGAGTGCGAAGGAACGCCGTTGTTGACATTGCGTCTGCTGTAATGAGACAAATGCTGAGGTGGTGTTGGGATTTTGCCGTCATTCCGCTTTGTTTTGACCGTGAGGCCTCTCGTTGACGTTGCATCTGCATCCTGCTGGATTGCGAAGGAACGCCGTTGCTAATTCTTAGGCTGTAGATATTGCCGTTAAGGTTTGGAACTAGGGATTATGCTGTAGCTCCGTTTCGTTGTGACTCTGAGGTCGGTTGTTGACGTAATGTCTGCATCCGGTCGGAGTGAGGAGAAACGCCGTTGGTGATCTCTAAGTTGTCGATATCGACGTCGAGACCCTAAAGCTATGGATCTCTTTTTGCTTCGTCTGTTGACATTATGTCTGCAATATTGCGACAAATGTCGAGATTGTCTCTGGGTTGTCTACGAACCGTCGAGATTTGGCTTCGCTTTTTGATGGAGTCTGGTGGGATGATATGGTTCCCTCTTTGTTTGTGCCCCTGGATTGTATACAGGGATTGATATGATCTCACCTGTAGGGCAAAAGGTTTCATTCTTTCATTTTTTTATTTCTTTTCGCGATGCTCTATCATTTCAGCTTCTATATCGCGAAAGTCGCGATTGCCTAATCATTTCGGCTATTTTTCGCGGTGCCCAATCATTTCGGCTATTTATTTTATTTTTACTCGCTGCTTTTTTATTGCGAGTTGCCCAATCATTTTGGCTATTTATTTTATTTTTTACTCGCTGCTTTTTTATTGCGAGTTGCCCAATCATTTCGGCTATTTTGCATGCACACATTTTTACTTGCTGATTTCGTTGCAAGTTGCCCCATCATTTCGGCTATTTCGTATGTATGTGTGGCTTGCTATCTTTTCGTCGTAAGCTTGGGATTAGACACCGATTTCGGCATCAACACCGCTACAACTGGGATATTGCCAGGAGCGAATCATCATTTGCCTCTGTCGATGTTGAACAAAGGTGGCTTAGTAAACAGGGTTATGATCCTGTCGACTAAGGCTTTTGACTTCATGAGCCGTAAGGGTCTCACAAAGGTATTTCTCCCTACAAGTCATGAGGATCTCGTAGGTGTGTTTTCTCCTTAGGAATCGTGAGGATTCCTAAGTGCATGTTCCCCTGTAAGTCGTAAGGAACTTACAAAAGGGTTTTCTCCTTATAAGTCGAGAGGACTTACAAGGGTCGTTCACCGTATGGACATACCCCTAATCACGGGTGGGACTTTGCTGGGGAAATGTTTATTCGCGCCCGTGGATTGTATACAAGGGTCAGTATTGAGCCACTTGTAGGGAAATATCGAAAATTGTGGGGGTTGCTTAAGAACAGGTTCGAGTCTCTGTAACTTAAGACTTTCAAATCTTATGAACCGTGAGGGTCCCATAAGAGAGTTCTCCTTACGAGTCGTGAGGATCTCGCAAGTGTAATTTCTCCTTAGGAATCGTGAGGATCCCTAAGTGTGTGGCTCCCTTGTGAGTCGTAAGGATCCCACGCGGGTGGTTTCTCCTTACAAGGTCGAGAGGACCCTGTAAGTGTCCTTTAACGAGGTTGCGCCCTTTCGGGTTTTCACAAACACTCGCCGGTAGCCCTGCTGTTTTTACTCACGGAGCCCTTTCGGGTTTTCATCCGTGCCCATTTTGCTTATGGACATACCGTCTTCTTCTTTTTTCTTTTTTTTTATATTCTTTTTTATTCTTTTTTTTTTAACGAGGTTGCGCCCTTTCAGGTTTTCACAAGACTCGCCGATAGCCCTGCTGTTTTTACTCACGGAGCCCTTTCGGGTTTTCATCCGTGCCCTTTTTGCTTATGGACATACCGTTTTTATTATTATTTTTATTTCTTTTTTTATTATTTTTTTTATCACGCCAGCCTGAGGATGCTGTGGTAGTAGTTTAAAGACGTTTCGGTCATAGGTCAACGTATGATTACGCAGCTAAATTTTGCCGCAAATCTTCACATGTTTTGCGCCGGAGGTAGATTCCTTGAAGAGAGGGCTGAGGGCGATTTCTTCGTCAGAGTCGCTTCCAAAGGCGATAACTTGCGATCCCTTGGTGTCGGCTACGTGACAGTTGCTAACAGCTCTTTCGCGCTCATCTGTCGTGCTTTTCTGTGCCCGACGAGCCTTTCGCTTCACTCGTTGAACGTGTCGTCGATGGGCAACATATCCCCGCCACCAGTTTTTAAATTCTATGCACTCCTCGGTGGGGTGTGCAATCCTCTGATGGTATATTCATAAGTTAGGATGTATGTCTGCTTCATCAAGACATATATTGTCAGGGGAATTTCCTTTGAGAGAGGACAACTCCATTCCTATTGCCAGGGCCCTAGCGAATTGATTCCTTACTTTAAGCTTACTCTTGCTGGCGATAGGGACGCTTTGTTCTATTTAGGATGTCTCGACCTTTTCCTCCAGTCGTTGGCGTTTGGCCTTTTGAAATATAGCCAGTTCACGCTCTCGATTGGCTTTGCTTTTCTGACGGACCTCGTTTAGGAATGCATCAATCATTTCGTCTGATGGTCCTAGAAGTTCTGGTTCGGGACCTGCCATCAGTTTCTCAGTGCAAGGAGTTTTCTCATCGTCTGTAAATGAGTGGGAGATCATATGACAACTCGCCACGTAACCCTCAGATTCATCCGACGAGCTTTCTCCATCATCTTCCTCCTGAAAGACGTGGCTGAGGAACTCTTGGAGCGTGATGGGAGTCTGTGCCTTCTGATTATACTCCTCCAGCGCGTCGATCTGTTTTTGCAGGCTCGTGCGCTTGTCACCAGGCTTCACAGCCTTTTTGGACTTCTTCTTCTTTTTCGAAGATTTTGACGGTTGGGTGTGTGAGCTTTGGCTATCACCACTGATCTTTGGAGTTGGGCGCGGCTTTAGCATCCCTTCTACGACCTCGGGTTCCAGTGGATTTTTCCACCTGATTGCTGGGCATGTGTGTAGATCTTTCAGCATCCTTTTCGTCTTGGCTGAAAAAGCGACCTCCCATGGAGTTTCTTTTACAAAAAAGCACGATGCCCCCGGCGTGCCCACCCTCTTAGGAGCATGAGGTTATGGCGGGTTCACCTTCCAGTTTTCAGATAATGTGAACTTGCCTTGTAGGTACTGATCCTCGATCCATCCCTTAAAGACGAAGCAATCCTCGATTGGGTGACTTACCGTTTGGTGGTAAGGGCAATAATTGGGATTATTCACCTCGCTGGGTTGCGGTGGTCTCCTTAGATTCGGGAGATAGATAAGCCTATTGCGCATCGCCAGCTCGAACCGCCTCTTCGTTTTATCTCGCGGGAATAAGTAAGGGCGCTTCATTTTCTCATTATAATACCGCCGTCTCTCTTCCAATTGATCCGCTAGCTTTGGGATACTGGGCTGCTGTTGGGTGTTCGCAACGAAGGTCGCCTTCCCCTTACCCTTGTCGTTTCGGGGTTCTGGCTTCGGAGGAGACGGTCTGTGACCCATTTGATCCATCTGGGCTAGCTTATCAATTAAATCCCGGAACGTGATCGGTTTAAAGAACATCATGAACTGTGAAATAGTTGCATGAGGGTCTAGGGTGCCCATGAACATGCCCACCGCTGGTGCTTCTTCGATGCGCTGCTCACACTTCGACCATAGATTCCGCCATCGGATTGCGTATTGAACCCACGTTTCACCTGTCCTTACCCTGGCATTAATCAGTGTTGTTATCGGGGTGCGTTCACTAGAACTCATGAATCTTTGTGTAAACAATAGCTCCATCTCTGCAAATGTTTTGACAGAGTCGTTAGGTAGCTCCGAATACCATTCAAAGGCCGTTTCTACTAAGCTGCCGACGAATTGGCGAAGCAGCAGTTTGTCGACGCCTCCAGTGTTGCCGCATAAGGCTCTGAATTGAGCGACATGCTGATGTGGATTCCCTGTTCCTTTATATACGTGGAACTTAGGGATCGTATATTCCGGCGGGTAACTGATTTGGTCATACCAGCCCGGATAGGGTCGTCCAGTCTTGACAACTTGGCTAGCCGCTTCATTCGCCTTGTGAGCTCGTATTTGCTGAGCTATATAGTCATCCAGTGCGGCCTTGGAAATTGTATCCTCCTTGGCTGTTGAAAGAGCCGGCGGTGGATTTGACGCTTCTCCTCTGTCATCTTCAAGGGCAATCGGAAGATCTTCAGCAGGAGGATCCTGCTGGATCATTATACCCACCATGTCCTGGAACAGAAGGGCCATTCGTTTAATATTGGCTGCTTGTTCCGCAGCCTCTTTATCCTTCTTTTCCAGTATTCTCCGAAGGAATTCGGCATCGGTTTCTTGTTCCTGGCATTGATCCGAGGATGCTTCTGGGCTTTCTTTTGACCCGGTGAGCGCGGCCATCGCAGTCATCATTTCTTGGAGCTTCTGCTGCTGCTCTTGAGCTTTAGTCACCGATCGCGTAAGCGGTCTATGACCTGTAGATATACGGCTGTCCTCTTTCCCGGACGCCATGTAGACGGTGTGTACCACCATGCCCCCAGACTTAGGGCATTTGGGTTCAGTGCCTTTGATTTTTGTCCCCGGCACGGGGATCTTCTCCGGCCTTCTTTTCTCAGGAGCGGTCGAAGTTGAGGGAGCCATCGAGGTGGGCACCCAGACAGCTTTTCGTGGCTTAGCAGGATGGCTGACTTCCTTTTGGACCTTCAGTTTCTTGTGCTGGTGGGAGAAATTTGGATCGACCACCGAATCTCGGGCCTGCCGCCAGACTTTATGGATTTTGGAGGATAGCCGTTGAGAGGATTGGGGCTGTTCTGGCTTTACTTTTACAGCCTTTTTCCAGCGGAGGAGGAGACCTCTTCAGTACAGCGGTAGGAGAATTCCTACGCACTTTATTTTGCAGTTCAAAGCTGTTCCCAGTTGGAACAGCAGCATTAATTTCCACCGTTGGAGGTGGTGGAGTTAGCCCAGAGGGGGAGTTACCCCCAGCCTTCCTTATCCAGCGCCAGTGACGACGGCGAGCATGTCGCACGATTGGAGTTGGTTTAGCCGTAGGGGCGACCCCCTCATGCCCCCTGTGTTGGTCAGAATTTGCTGGTATCAGCCTTTTAAAGACCGACGTCCGTTGAATGGGGATGGTCAACCTATCAAAAGCAGACTTCCGAGTAGGGGACGCAACCTTGGTGATTTTGCCTGGAACGGGAGTAGGGATGGCTATCCGCTTCGGGATAACGCCTTCCGATATTGCAGGCTTCTTCATGGGCCCGTTGGAGCTCTGGCTTAGTCTGTTAAAAACTGAGGCAGTGGAGTTTGGCGACCCGTCGAGAGGGGCCGCGGTAGTAGTGAGTCGATCAAAGACCGACTTCTTTTGCGCTTCCTGAGGCAGCGGGATATTAATGTTCATTGGCGGGAGCATGGTCCCGAAGAACAGACCGGTGGTAACCTGAGTAACTTGTTCCACCGGAATAGCGAAGATGGAGGCCGCTTGAGGCCCGTAAGTCACTCCTCCGGACGAGACGGAGCGAGAGTTGCAGTTGCAGTTAGTGCAGTTTGAAGCCATTGATCTTCTATTTTCTGCACGGAGCAAGACACCAAATCTTAGTACCTCGAATCCACAGGCAACCACAGCAAACCGCGATTCGTTCGCGAACACGACACACGAAGTGTGGAGTGGAAAGAGGAAAAGGTCCTACCGGGCGTTCCAGAATCTGTTCCCCTCCGAATGGCGGCGCGACGTGGAGACGTCTTGTCTAAGATTCGGGGCAGATGCTATTTGGTTTTATCCGTCCACCTCTCCGAAGATGCCAAGTTGATTTATGGCACCGTGTATCGAAAGTTTAGACGGATGCGGCCGATGTAGCAGACTTCGTCAGATTCCCCCTCGCTTGAGGGGTTTTTGATTGTAGGGACGCTCTTCCCTGCAGGCGCAAGCCCCTACAGTTAATTACTTAACCGCATCGCGGTAACCACTTTCTCCTTCTCCAGATGTTCACTTCGTGTCGTGGGTATTTTTTTTGTTTGTGGTTGCCCGTGGATTGTATACGGAGACTAATTTATGTCGTCGCCTGTAGGACGTGGATTAGTCCAAATCCGTATTTTCTTAGATTTGGGTTTGGGGTTTTGGTTTGAGGATACGTTAGCCTTATTTGAGGCTAAGATCAACTCAAACGTTTGTTAAGGATACGTTAGTCTAATTTAAGACTAAGATCAACTCAACGGGATCGTTTAGATCCGACAAAAGAGCATTTGGGCTCTATTGTTCTAGTTTAGGGACATAGTGGTCCATTGCCAGTTTAGGGACACAGTGGTCCATTGTCAGTTTAGGGACATGGTGGTCCATTTCCAGTTTAGGGACATGGTGGTCCATCATTCCCATTTTGGGGACGAATATTGGTTTAAGGACGCATTAGTCCATGAGTTTAAGGAACCCACAGTCCGTATTACCAGTTTAGGGACATGGTGGTCCATCATTCCCATTTTGGGGACGAATGTTGGTTTAAGGACGCATTAGTGCATGAGTTTAAGGACCCCACAGTCCGTATTGCCAGTTTAGGGACATGGTGGTCCATCATTCCCATTTTGGGGACGAATATTGGTTTAAGGACGCATTAGTCCATGAGTTTAAGGACCCCACAGTCCGTATCAATGTGTGGTTGTCGGGACCCGTCACCTCTCTGACGACGTTGAAGAATTACAACGACAAATATCAGAGGAGTTCAGAGATGTACCCTTGAACCGGGTGTAAATTGATTTGAGAGAGCAGTCGTGCTCAGTCCAATTTAATTTGAGGACTTACGACCAGAATTGGGTTAAGTCCATTTGAAAATGTTCAACATTTTATTTATGTTTGGCCTGTCAGGCCTTTATTTGGGCTCTGCCCCTTGTTTAATAATCCATAGCATTTATATTTGGCCTGCATGGCATTTTTATTTGGGCTCTGCCCCTTTTTTTATTAATGCATGGCATTTTATTAAGCCTGTTAGGCCTTTTTAATTGGGCTCTACCCTTATTTTTAAATAATGCAGAGCATTTATTTTTCTGACAGTGTGCCACGTGGCTTGTCAGGCGCTCTACGCCAATTACAGAGCGCAATGCGCCAGCGCATGTGGAGGTGACACGTGTCACGCTCTGATGAGCGCAAGTCTGTTAGCACAGTACGCTGCGCCAGTGCACTGCTGACACGTGGCGCGCTCTGGGGACTTGCGCCAAACCAAGAGAGTAGTGCTCTGTTTTTAGAAGCGCAAGACGCAGTTGTTCTGTGATTGACACGTGGCGCTCTCTGGTGTCTTGCGCCAATCCAAGGAGCGCAACAGTGCAAATTTCAAAAGTGCAAGGCACTGTTTAATATCTTGATCATATTTAGATCAAAGAAAACAAGTTTTTCTTGTTCCGGAGAGGTTCTACCTCAAATTTCAAGAACCAATGGTTCATCAATAGGCAATGCATTTATATAGATCGAAAGATCTAATGAAGAAGTAAAATTACTTCTTTTTTATTATTATTATTTTTTATTAAAGATCTTGATCTTGTTCTTAGATCTTTGATCCTTTTTAGAAGAAATTCTTCTTTTTTTCTAAAGGTTTTACCTTTTTCTTTTCTTCGAGTTCTTCTCAAAGTTTTAGAGGAGCTCTCTGTATCTCTCTCTCTGTCTATTTTAGACTTGGAGTCTAGGGGCCTTTATATAGGGTTAATTAGTTTGGTAAGTTGGTTACAGTGATCTTTCTCTGATTGATCTGGGGATATTTCCCCACCGTCGGATCTTTGATCCAAGGGCTCTATTTTACAGAAGGTAATCTTCTTGTTTTTAACAAGATTGGAAAGATCTTTCCAAAATTTTATTGTTTAAATTCTGGCACAGTTGACGCTAGCGCAACTGCGCTGACACGCAGAGCGCAGCACAGAGCGCAGCGCAGCTGCGTTAGCGCAACTGCGCTGACACGTGTCGCGCAGCGCAGCGCAACTGAAGCGTTGCTTCCTTTGTTTTTATTTTAAAACGGAGCCTTGTTCTGATTGGGTGCGCTGTCTTGGGCGCAGCGCTGGCGTGTCAGCTTTTGACACGTGGCGCGCTGCGCGCAGCGCAAGGATATTGAAGCGTTGCTTCAATTTTTGAATTTTTGAAATTCAAACAGAGCTTTGCTCTGATTGGGGGAAACAGAAGCGTTGCTTCATTTCTCGCCTTGGAATTTGAATAGAGCTTTGCTCTGATTGGGGGAAACAGGGTGTTCACTACTTAGAGCGAAGGGACTACTACATGAAGCTTTAGAAGTGAAGGATCGGTCTACAAAGTTTGCATTCCTTGTTTACTTAGTGTAATGTTTGATTTCATGCCAGCTTAACTCCTAATTTTCTAGTTAGATCATTGGCATGGGTTGCATAACTCTCTAGGTTTTTTAAAATTATATAATTGATACACCAAAAATCCTAGTTAGGGTGCTGTGGAACCCAACAGTGGTATTAGAGCCAAGCTAGAGCATTAGGCGTTGTCTAGACGAAGTTAGAAATTCGAACGAACTCCGAATTCCCGAAATTTATCCTTCTCTGGAAATTTTTCCAAAAGTTAGAATTTTTCATGTTAAAAATACTCTAAAAATCATGCAGGTAATTACATGGACCCATTTAAAGAATGAGTCCCTAACTCGTCTAAGTGACCGCGGAACCGCGGCCAAAACATTCTTTGGCGGCGGTTCCGTGGAGCCACTTGAGAGGCTTGGGACGGGCCTTCAGCTGCTGGTCTATGGGTACTGTTGTATGGTTCTGGGTATTTTTAAAACTCTGCTCAAGTGTTGAGCTCTTTGGGAAATTTTGGGTATTTGTTGATTCGATCGAAAAGTTTAACATCGTCTAGTTATCTGTGATTGTGATACAATATTTGGAATCCACAAAATTTAGTTTTGTGAAAACTAATTAGAATTTTATAAATCTAGCAAGTTAGTCTCATTTGATCGGTTGCCACGGAATTTTGATGAGGATCAAAAGTCCGTCGCAATTACGTAGTGTACGCGGATACTCCCCGGGTAATCTTACTAGATAGCCACGCCCCATAGCCCCTACCAATTGACTGTAGGAGAACCCCGTCGCCCAAAGCATCCGTTCGGGTGCTTGCGGCCACGGTGTTCCGCCTAAGTGAACTTCGTCGACGGCATCGGGGGTGCGGCCGTCTACTAAAGTTCCGACGAGCATTCGATCAGGTTGTCGGGAATCTTGTTGAATTACCCGACTGGTTATTGAAAAGTTTTTTCAATGTCGAGACTAAAATGCGGGGTTTATAATTGTTAGGCATGCGATGTCTAAGGAATTCATTTGGTTAGGCATGAAATCCAAAGTATGTGATACATTGGGTTTATGATGTTTAAGCTGGTTTCGGATTCCAATTGTTGTAGTTTTTCACTTTCTTTTCTGGGACCGTAAGTGTAATATGTGGTGTATCGCCGGTTTCGTTGCTATATGTCAATGACAATTAGGATACGCATATTTACTTACGTTGATGACATGTGATGTTATGTGTTGCTGGGATATGTTATATTGGATCGTCGTGTTTGAATAGCATGGGTTTTTTGTGAGATGAAAGTTTTTATTTTCATTCATGTAAAATTCATTGTATGTAATATTCTTTTATTAGGACATTTCCGGGTTGAGTATGATGTCACCATTGTTGTATATTATTTACTTTTCCGTATTAGGATAGACCCAAGGTGGGGAGCACAAGTAACCGGGTTCTAGAGTCCAGTGGGAGACCATCTCGAGGAATCGAGTCCGGGTCTCATAACTTTAGAATTGGTTGGGTTGCTTGCCGCTCTTGTAGTGGTCTAGGGATGTGGGTTTGGCTATTCATCGCGACCATGGAATCCGTATTTTATACTGGTTTAATTTAAAATACAGAATTCCTAGTATATCCAATATTTCATATGTTATTTTCTGCTGCTGATATTCTATGATGTGATCACTTTATATATCTGAGACGAATGCTTTATTATTGTATATATGATATATAATAAACGTTACTTATGTTTTGCACCCGCGCTAGTCCCACCCCGCAATGTCGTTAGTTAAGTAACCTAACGGTGCATAACGGGACACTATGGCGAATGCGGATGGCATAAGCGTACATTGTATTTTCGTTTCTTCTGTGATGCTTAGGAAGCATAATTTGATAGGACTTCATTAATGAGATTAATGAAATAAAAGAAACCTAAAGATGTTGTAGAAACTTGTTTTAAAAAAACTGGTAGCTCTAGTTCTTACTTTGCATAGCGGTATTCCTTGTATAATATCCAGCACCTTATTCGATAAGGAAAGAGCCGAGATCCCTTCACCGGGAGTGACCTTTTTAGCGAAACTGGCAGATTCTACAACCCACTCGGTTTATCTTTTGATTGCATCTATAGTTTTTGCTTTGCATAATGGTATTTGTGAAATATCCTGCACCTTATTCGATAAGGAAAGAGCCGAGATCCCTTGATCGGGAGTGATCTCTTTAGCAAAACTAGTAAAAGCCTAAACAACACTCCTTTTTAATATTCACTCGATTCTACAACGAGATCAAGTTCATTACGCAAAAGGTTTTCTTAAAAACCTGTCATAGCCCTCCGTCATTTCAGATAAGTACTAAGTATTCGCGCTACGGTAGTTTGGCCTGCGTCAAGGCGTAGTGTGCGGTAGCTAACTAGTGCTTATCTACAGCATACAATGCGATTGGATTAGGGTATTCGTACGGCGTTGTTTGGCCTGCGTCAAGGGTCGTGCGGATAGGTTTAATTCAATCATGAAATGTACGGGTTGAACTTGACTAGCGGACTATGGGTTGTTTGGCCTGCGTCAAGGTCATAGGACGCTAGGGGCAGAATATTATCGGGAATTTCAAGTGTTGAAATTTGCAATGAGATTGCATACCTTCTATGAGATAGTTGGATCCCGATACCCACTGCGAGTAAGAGTTACTCCTGCGAGAGTTTTACACATAACAATTAGCCGATCAAGTAGGTGACTAGAAAGGTGTTAACTGGGTTACGCCCTAGGAAAACGAGGTTTATTTTAATTAGGTCCGTGTGAAAGAACGGGGAACCTCTCTCAAAGTACTAACACTGGCCTGGCCGAAAGATTGGCGAACTTGTAGGGTGTAATTAATCCCGGCTAGTCTTACCTTTTAGGGTTTGAAGGAAGATTTGATAAAAACAGTGGGAGCCATCCTGATTAGATAAACTAATAACCAATCTGATCTTACAAGAGCACACGCAGAGTGTTTTCTTCTCTCTCTCTCCTGGTAGCGACCATGTCACGCCTTAATCAAAATAATAATATGGATGCATTGACCGAACCTGCTTATTATACTGAGCCGGGAAACGTTGGTTCCGCTCCAACTTATAATTGTTATAAGTCCGAGCAGGAAATAGGGGAATATCCGGATTCTCATGCCACCCAATCGAGGAATAAGCATGTCGATGCATATTCTTCGGGTGTGTTCATTACCGAGAACTGTTTCTCAGTATCCTCTACGTCCTGGGTATATGATACCGGATCAGGATCCCGCATATGTAATGTATTACATAGGCTACAGAAAGATAGAGAACTGAGATTGGGTGATATGTCTCTAAGTGTAGAGAATGGTGCAAGTGTTGCAGCCAAACAAGTTGGCAAATATCACCATGTATTAATATATTGATTCTGAACGAATGTTATTACTTACCGAACCTGATATAAAACATTACATCATTTTCTTTAATGAGTTAAAGAAGGATATAATTCTGTATTGGAGGATAATGTTGTGAACATTTTCCTGAATCAAGAGTTGATTGGATCAGGAACGTTATATAATAGCATATACGCTCTAAATCAAACCACAGTTCAAAGTATCTAGAACACACACAAAAGAAATAGTTCAGAAATGAACGAATCCTTCTTGTAGCATTGTAGACTAAGTCATACCAATGCGACACGACCAGCTAAGTTACATAAGGATGAATATGAGAATCTGTTCGAATTTTCATCTTATGATACTTGCTTGTCTTGTCTCAAAGGTAAAATGACCAATACTCCATTTACTGGAAACAGGGAAAGAGTTACTGAACTCTTGGGACGAATACATGATGATATATACGGTCCTATATCTACAAATGCCAGGGTTGGTTCTTGCTACTTCATTACATTCATCGACTATCTCTCAAGATTCGGACATGTATTCCTGTTGAAACACGAGTCTGAAACTTTTAAAAAACTCAAGGAATATAAGCTGAAGTTGAGATCCAGATGGGTAGAAATATTAAATCCTTCGATGTGTTCGAGGAGGCGAATACTTGAGCATGGAGTTCCTAGATTTTCTAAACGGAGAATGTGATTCTCTCTCAGCTTACTCCTTCATATACACCACAGTACAACAGTGTATCGGGACGGAGGTATCGCACCCTATGAGATATGGTGCGCTCTATGATGCGTATTGCTGAGTTACCTATTTTCTTTTGGTGTTATGCACTTAAGAAGCTGCATACCTATTGAATGGGGTTCCATCCAAATCAGTGCCTACCACTCTATATGAGATATGGTATGGGAAGAGATCATGTCTTAAACGAGTTAAGATATGGGGTTGTCCGGCCTATCTTGAAAAGCAAAATCCGGAAAAGCTCGAGGCAAGGTCAGTTCTGTATAAGTTTGTTGGATATCCCGAACATTCGTGAGGGAATATTTTCTACCACACTGAGGAGAAAAAGGTGTTTTGTTTATCAGCATGCCACCTTTTTAGAAAAGAAATTTCTTATGAAGAAATTAGTGGTCATGAGGTAGAACTGGAAGGAGTTCCAGCTGGAACAAACTAACAGCTGATGATTTGGTGAAACCAAAAGATTCAATAGTCTCCAACGAGCCTCAGCCTCTCTGCGAATCTGGTAGGGTTCCTCATCCACTTGAGAGATATTACGGTCTTCTCGGTAACAGTGGCAGCGAGGATTGCATCATGGTAGATGATGGACCAACTAGGTTCAGGAAGGCCATCACAAGTAGAGACTTTGTAAAATGGCTGGATGCTATGTGATCAAAGATGGAATCCATGTACATCAACAAAGTATGACTTTGCATGTTGCACCTAAAGGGGTAAAACCCATCGAGAGCAAATGAATCTTGAGAAGATTCTTGGTGTAGATGGAAAAGTTGAGACTTTCAAAGCTATGCTTAAGTTCATCAGGATTAAAGCAAGCATCGCGGAGTTGGAACATCTGTTTTCATGTGGCAGTCAAAGAGTTTGACTTCATCAAAAAGGAAGATGGACCTTGTATATACAAGAAAGTTGTAGAGAGTAAGGTTGTCTTCCACGTATTATACGTGGATGACATACTCTTGATAGGAAATGGTTTCCTATGCTACATTCGGTCAAGCTCCACTTATCACGAGGATTCTCCATAGAAGATTTGGATGATACCTACTACATCTTGTGGATAATGATATATGGTGATAGATCTAAGTGGATGTTGGGCGTGTCCAAAATCCAGGTACATTAACACCGTACTAAAGGGGTTTAGTATGAAATATTCTAAGCATGGTGGTTCGCCTACTTACTCATGAATCACTCTCTCCATTAAGATGTCTACCGAGACTGATTTGGAGAGAGCTCGCGTGCAAGGGATACCCTATGCTTCGGCAGTAGGCTCTATCATGTATGCGATGTTATGTACCAGATCAGATGTAGATGCTCACTAGGTGTAGTGATCAGGAATCAATCGGATCTTGGGAGAATCACTGGACAGCTGTGGAGGACATTCTTAAGTACTTGAGAAGCACTAAATGAATGTTCTTGGTTCGAGCTTGCAGAGTGATAAGGTCGACTGAGGGTCAGTCACAGGCACTGTCTTTACCCTCTGTAGAGGGACGGTATGTTAGAAGAGTTCCAAGCAAGATACCGTGGCAAACTAGACAATAAAAGCTGAATACATTGCTACCAACGATGCTACCAAAGAGGTTTTCTGGATATTTCTTGTTCATGAGATGAACAAGGTTCCTACCATTGAGTGTCCAATAACTCTTATTGTGACAACAATGGAGTTGTGACTTTGTCCTAGAAACGCAGGTCCCATCAACGATTCAGACATATTCTGAGGAAAGTATCACCTGATCACGGAGATGGTTGTTCTCAAAGGGATCGAGGTTAGGAGAGTTGACGCGAAAGATAACACAGCGAATCAACTCAAAAAGGACTTACCCTAGAGAGGCTTCTATAGGACGTTGAGTATGAGATACTGCAACAAATGGCCTTAGTTGAAATTGGAGATTGTTAGTTATATATATGCCCTAGAGGCCATTACTGTACATGTGATGTATATTGTAGTGGATGCTTTGACATATATAGGGAGGACTTTCTTGTTCGACATGATAGTATGCTATCTGGTTGCACTTTATCTTAACATGTACACTTATTGTCTCTTTATTACATGTTGATAAAGCCCTTAGGATGAGTACTTGACTACCAGGATTATGATGCAGATCATACTAGTGGGGCAGCGGTAGTTGTTAAGTACATCCTTCAATTGTTCCTAGTCGTGGGAGTATCGAGATGGGGCATCGATATTCCAGAGTAGACTAGCGTATGCGCTTCTTGACCCATATGATGGGCGATGGATGGTCCCACATCCATTGGTGTTTGACAACAGAGAAGGTATACGGGTGCTCAGTGGAGACTGGGTACACTGGACGGACTCGCCAAAAAACTCTTAGATGGTACTGTACCTATCGTCAGATAGCAGAGTTCTGGTGACACTGGTACAGGTTAGTCTGTCGACCCGAGATCGTCATAGAGTCTTATGTGATTCCCACTGTGCTTTGATTTCCACCATACCGCGTTCAAGAGATCGTGCAAAAAGATGGTTTTTGGGTACAGTCCTGAGTCACATGGAGGCAATGAGCGATAGGAGGGGATTCGTCTCTACCGGTTTTGGGAGTTGATGTTGCTCTATGCTCGATTGGCTATAACAGGAAATCCCTGGCCAGAGTTGCTGAGATTTACTGGTAAGTGTTATCAGTAGTTTCTCAAACTGTTATGAACCTTGCATCGGCATGACTTATCAGGCTATTGGGGTCTGACGTTATACCACCCCCAGGCTGTGATATGCGACATATCTGACGAAGAGACCGGACTGTACGGTAGTGTTACTGATTGGATTCACAGGCTTGCTTGTTGATCTTCTGATCGCTTAATACCCGGATGGCCGTTACATTTAGCAGTCCGCTTGCGGCTTGTGGGTGTTTGATATGATCATCACCTGCTGTCGGCGTATTGACGAGTCTTTAGAGTCCTACACAAAGGTTTCCTGGTTCATGCAAAACGAAGTAGGAGCACATATGTGATATATGCGGGACCGAGATTAATACGCGTATGTGATACCGTATTCTTTCTCGCGATATGTGATATCGGTCGGTTATATATGATATAGCCGGGTTATCGGATCAAGTGTTGATTCGATAAATTGTTACATTTGATATTAGCCGGTTGTATGTGATATAGCAGGATTATTGAATCAAGTGTTGATTTAATAATTTAATTTATAATTATATATTTGATATATTAATTTACATTAACTAATATTAGTTCACTTAAGCATTTCTTTTTCTCACTTGTGTACACTTAGTATATATGTGATATATATTAATGTACATTATTTTGTGTCATGGTAGATGCCACATGCTATATAGGTGTATGAGACTCACACCATGCTTAATATAATGTAAGGTTTTTATTTATTTAAAGTAAACCAAATTAGATGGAAATTAGTCACATGGTTGAAGCTTGTAGAACCATTGACCAAGTCCACTAATTTTGTTTCACTTGTAGATATTTATTAACCTATCTATTATTGATTAGCCATGGTTTATTCTCTACATGAGTTAGTGTATGACACTAACTCACCCATGGTTGCTATTCTCACCTCATGAGTTCATTCTCATCTTCTTGATCTTCTTCTTCATTTTTAGAGAAAGCTTGCTAGATTTTCTAAAAGTGAGAAAATATTGTGAGAAAAATAAATCTAAAGGGAGCCCATTTCTTACTTCATCATCCTCTACTATATTAGCCATTTAGTTTAGGGTGTTTGCTTTACTAATCTACTATTAGTGAAGAGATAGCATCAGCTTGAGTCTCCTCGACGTAGATCATTTTCGGCCTCGAAGATTTCGAGCCAACTTGTTCATTTCTTCATGTGAACCCTTACAAGAGTTTGGGTGTTCACTACTTGGAGCGAAGGGACTACTACACGGAGCTTTAGAAGTGAAGGACCGGTCTACAAAGGTTGTATTCTTTGTTCACTTAGTGTAATGTTTGATTACATGCTAGCTTAACTCCTAATTTTCTAGTTAGATCCTTGGCATGGGTTGCATAGCTCTCTAGGTTTTTTAAAATTGTATAATTGATGCCCCAAAAATCCTAGTTAGGATGCTATGGAACCCAGCAAATTAAATACTAAATATTCATATTTTGATAACCTCCAGAAAATTTGAATTTCTTCATACAAGAGAATGAGCGGTTGTATATTTTTTCGAATTTCTCTTGCTACAAATTAGAGAGCACGTTAGAGAAGAAATGATAACGGCTTATATCGATTTGTTATGCAGATGCGAATCTTTCGCCGATAGCTTCTTCTTTATCTTGAATTTTGTGTAAATCATTGTTATTCAATACGTTTTGTACATCAACTAAATAATATTCAATATCGTGTTGTTCATTCTACTTTTTAATTTTCTAGACGATACTCCGTGCTTGTTATCAAGGATACAAAACGGAGAAAATAAAGAGAAACTACTAGTGCTGTGCATATCTAACTTACAAGAAAAGGTTAAATGGAAAAATCTTTTCCAGAATTGTACTAGAGTGTGAAACGGTAAGTTTGTATTTTATTTTTCTCATTTTCGTTTTATTTGCAACAAATATGATTTATAATGATAAATTAAAACTTTAATCTTAGGTTTATATTCCTATGCAACACGAAGATCATTAAATTTTGTGTGTCTGGTACATTACAAAGGAAATTTTTGTGCTATATGATCCAATGTTCAAAGATGTCATGAAGCTATATAAGATTGAATGTGAAGCACTGGTTAGTCCAATTTTAAAATGATTACTATTTTCATTTGCTTATAAGTTGTAATTATATTTTTAACTCAATAAATTTTTTGTAGCAAAATCATTTTATTAGGCATTTGCTGAAGGTTGTACCTAATACCGGCAAAATTGGTTTAACAAAGGCTTGCAAATTTAGTGAGAATCAGGGCCATTCGAGACAAGACACGGGAGCACTTGATTGTGGTGTATTTGTAATAAAATATATGGATTTCCTGTCATGGGGACTGTAACACCCTAGTGCATTTATACGATATTTATTTGGGGTATTTTCCAATCTTGCGACAACTTCTTGTTTATTATTGTTTTTTGTGCGGATGGTGCATTTGGTAACTGCGGTTAGTATCCGACCCGACCCGACCCGCATGCTTGAAACCCATCATGACTCAAGATTACGTCATATATTCGTTAGCACAAAAGATCCATGCACATCTTGGTTCTATATACATGTATGATATATTTAGTATCTGCATATTTTTTAAATAATACAAATAATAGTCAAATAATATTTTGATATCTAGTATGGCATGTTATCATACCTCATATCATAAGTTTGCATCCACACATCGTGTTCATGCCAGATTGATAAAACAGACTCATTTGGATCGCTATGTATATTTACGTAGATCCGTACTTGGGGGTATGCATTTTTATTGACTGGACATAGCATTATAATTTTAGCTTATACGTATATTCTCCATATTTTAAAACTAGATTTTTAGATGAGATCCGGGTATTTTTCGGAGTATTTTGTTATTAGACGTTTAAACCTAAACTAAATATATTATAATAATATTTAAACTAATCTGTTACGAATATACAATATATATATATATATATATATATATAAACTAAATCCTATATTCTCATTCTCTCTCTCTTGTATCTCTCTCTCTTTCTCTATTCCTCTATCTCTCTCTCTCTCTAGATACATATATAAATATTATAAGGATTATAATATATAAACTAAATCCTATATTCTCATTCTCTCTCTCTTGTATCTCTCTCTCTTTCTCTATTCCTCTATCTCTCTCTCTCTCTAGATACATATATAAATATTATAAGGATTATAATATAACCTATTAAATAACACCCTCACCCCTCTCTCTCTCCTTCCTTCGCCCTCTCGTCGCCATGAGAAACTCGAGCCCTAACCCATGCTTACAACCCTAGCTCCTCCTCGCTGCCAACCCTCATCGCTGACCTCGACCTCGTCACAACCTCCACCACTTCCTCTCCTCTCCTCATTTTCCCGATCACCACCCCAGCACCCCGACGCCGACCACTGCACCCACGACAAAACTGATCAGTCGAAAATACTGCATTTTTAACACGGCAATTTCCTTATCATTTGCACTCATCTAGAAGTGTTCGGTATTCATATTGCACATATTAGCAAAACACCCCTGAAATACCAGATTGCATGTGTTATACTTTAAAACCGGCACTTTAAGGGAAATTGACTGTTTATCATGGCATTGCATCATTCTTGTGTAGCGCAACACTTGTTTCGAAGTCTGTGCAGGAAATTCCAGAAGAATGGCCAAAATTGTCAAAGAGCTGATCAAAATTACGCCAAGTCTAAGATGTTTGATCTGGCATTAATACAGAGGGAATTATACAATTCAACATATCAGATAAATACCCTAAAGTCTGTACAAAGCAACAGAAGAAATATGAAGCAGTGTCTCCCTCACGTTACCGCGGATCCGCGGCAGGAGCAAGCACGTGCCGCGGATCCGCGGCGGCCTTGCCACGTCAGCAATAAAGATTTGCTCCAGTATTTTTTTCTCTGTGTGTACACCTCAGCAAGCTATGTCAAAGTCTACAGAACTCTCGAAGCTTCTGCCAGATCAGCAAGGATCACTAAAGCAAGCTAATCTTGATTAAGCTCCTAACAAACCATTTCTAGAAGCTCCCTCTAACTAACCACTTCTAGAAGCCTCTCTAGCTAACAAACTTTTGGAGGGAAATTCAAATTAGAAATCCTAGATCTAGGGTTTTGAGGTCTATAAAAAAGAGCCTAGATCTAAGGGTTGAGGTTGTTCATTAGTTGTTCATCATTAGTTCTTCATAATCTCTAATCTCCCCCATTTCTAATACAAGTTGAGTGACACGACTTGTAAACCCTAAATACAAAATCCAAAACCAAATTCAAGATCCCGAGTACCATTCAAGCGAGAAGCCTTCAACCTTTTAGGAGCGGAGCCGATCTTCAACCGAGCAAGTGATCCAAGCCGATCCGCGACTCAAGGAGACGAGCGAAGCCAAATCGACGATCGAGTTCTTCCTCTTGTAGTTCTTGAGCGATTTGTAACGGAATTGTTGATATAAATAAAAGGTGAAATTCTTTAATCTTGCTTTCTTTAAATTCTTACATCATGATTCGATCTCAATTTGTGATTGTGGTTCTTGTTGTGATGTTTGAGTAAAACTCCGCTCGTAAAGGAGTCGAGACGATCAATAGAATGATGATGTAACAAATCTTAAAACGATTCTTAAGTCCTACGAGTTTTGTAAACCCTAGCAAATTAAAGGATCGACGACCTAGTTTCGTTGCGATGCTTTCTTGATTGTGATCGCTCGAAATTAGGGATCCACGATCGATTCTTGAATTTACTAGTGGCTAGAATGTGAATGATATCGACGAAGGAACAAGGGATAAATGATGAAACCCTAGTTTCACAAGAAATCCCTAATTCTCGTCGATCATCACCGATCTAGTATCAATTCATCGAAGGATAAGAATACGTAATCGCTAGATTTCATCACATCTATAGATCCGATCGATTCCTACGAGCCTCACTTCGATTCTTGATATTTGGATTGGAAATCATCAATTGACACTTCTTGATTTTAATGTTTTCTTGTTATTAGATCTAGATTTTTCTAATTCTTGAAATTCAATTTACAAATCATGAATTGTTTCTTTTCTTTTCTTTAAAGTTTCGACTCATCTAAATCGAAACACGAACGATTACACTTTCCCTGTGGACGATCCGCACATACTAACGCGCTACATTCGACACCGTTATTGATTGCGGTCAAATAATTCTTTGATTGTGATTTCTATTCATTTTCTAAACCGACACACAAAGAAATCGTTACAATCAAATGGCGCCGTTGCCGGGGATAGTGCGCTAATTGTTCGTATTTTGAAATTTGAGTTGAAAAGTTTATTCCATCTATATTTTTAGATCAGAATTCGTACAAACCCTAACCGATTCGTTGTGATTTGTTGCGAGGAAATCTGGAATCATTAAACTGGAGAAAAAAAATTTTGAGAATTCCAGAGAGCTTGAGGAGTTAACAGAAGCTCTATGTAAATTTTCTGTGCATTGATCTCTTCCTTCCACCGCGATTCCGCGGCATTAGCAAGCTACCGCGGTGGAACCGCCGCATGCTGATGTCATCACTGCAGCAAAACTCCTCTGTAAACTCCTAACTTTCTTATCTCTCTCCAACTCTGCTCCAATTAACATTTTTCTGCAGGTTTCTTTGCAAATAAATCGCAGCGCCGCAAAAAGCAAAATAAATTGTGCGTGTTTTGATTTTTGGTTGTTTGCATATTAATACGGAATTTAAGGGGCACGGCCAAATCCAGATTAGGTGGGGAGTTCATTACCATTCCTAAGCCCCAAAAATCACAAACTTGCATCCGCATTTACCCTCATTAACTAAAAAATATCTAGAGATGACTCTAAGGACCGTCGCGCTCACTTAGGACAAGAGAAAGCCGTGGGTAATTCATTACTTATCCACGTTTCTTTTGTGGTGTCTAAGGCAAGTATGTCTAAGGCAAGTGGTTACTTAATTAGGCTCACTACTTACGTAGTGGAGAACCTCCCACGTACCTGGCACTTACCTGGCCACAGGAGAGACAAAGAGGCAGTAGAGGATTGATCCTGCGACTTGTCTTTTGGTAGTTAGTGTAAGTGCACGGCGGCGCCCCGGCCGTCAATCCGACGCCGGAATGCGGAAGCGGTGGTATTCTTTAACTTTTCAAACCGGCACCACCGCGCACTATAAACCCGGATCGTGCCATTAAACTAGTCCTAACTATCAAGAGAGGGGGTAGAGAGATATACCGAGCGATTCGTGTCCTTCGGTCTTCTCGTTGTCGTCCCGATCTCCCCGCGGAATCTCCGGTCTCCACCAAGTCGCCGGAAGGGCACCACGTCGCCTGCTTCTTTTACGGGCTCCCACCTCTGGTCCGAGGCAACTCGGGCACGAAGTTGGCGAGTCAACGTGCCCAAGATTTGCTGTAGAATGGTGTAGTATTATGTCTCATTTGGGGTTTAGGAAATTGCCCTTTTGGTGGAGGAATGATACAAGTTAATGGATATAGAACTTGTGGGATTTTACAATAGCAAAAGAGCAAAAAATCCCACATGAGAAATTTTGACAGCCCCTTCATGGCTTGGCCGGCTATCTCATGTGAATGGGGAGAGTGAAACCAAATATGAGTGAGTGATTATCTCAAGGGGGAGCAATCACGAGAGAGAGAGAGAAAGGTGATCATGAAAAGTAATGATCACAAGAACAAACCTCACTCCAAATCAACCATCATCAACAACCATGATTGCTCACAAAGTCAAGCAATCATGAACCATGGAAAGTCAAGGGATGGTCCTCCATCATGAGACCATCATAAAACAACAAGATGCAAAGAACACCCTCCACAAATGCTAATTTGCACAAATGCAAATAAGCCCTCCTCCACCAATCTTCAGCCAATGAAAGATACAAAGAAATATGGCTGAAACGGAAAACAAACTGGCAACTCCAAAAATCTGATCCCGTAATAAATTACAGGAAAAACCCCGCTACTGTATATACATACCCGTATTTGTATTTCGACCGAAATACAAATGCAATGAGACAAAATCTACACTGTACTATACTAGGATCCGGCTTAAACCAAAGCCGGCTAGTAATATCCGCCCGATTATAATCCGTGCAATACCGCACGTATCTGATCGAACCCTGCCATATATCCATACGGCCTTTAGTACTAACCGTCTGATCCTGATCCGTGCAATACCGCACGTATGTGATCGAACCCTGTCATATCTCCATACGGCCTCTACAGCGTTTCGCCCGAAACTTGAGTAACTGGATGTGGGGGACTCTAAAGACTCGTCAATACTATGGCTGTGAATTTAACCACTAGCACGTCAGAGGTATTAGCCATACGTGACGGGCTACCGGCTATTGACCAAAAGGGACGTCAATGAGCGAACTCATCCTGACACCCTACTGAGCCTGTCAGTGAAAATATCCGTACAGTCCGGTCCGTTCGTCTATGAGCATCGCATGGTGGGCCCAGGGGGTTGGTAAAAGTCAGACCCCCAAAAGCGGTACAAGTCGTGTCGGAGTGTAGCCCAGAACACCCTGAGATACTACTGGAATACCTACCAGTAAATCTCCTGCCTTGGCCAAGGACTTCGTGTAAGGGCTCTCCTAGACATAGCGCGACCTCACCCCCAATACCGGGAGAGACGAACCCCTGAAGATCCGTTCACTGCCTCCATGTGGCTCGGGACTGTACCCAACTAAAACCTGTTTGCACGTCTCCTTTGAGCGTGGTAGGGTAGTAATCAAAGTACAGTGGAAACTCACACGAGACAAATGATGATCTCAGGTCGATGAACTAACATGTACACATGTCACCTGGGAACTGCTATCTGACATCAGGTATAAGACCAACTAGCATGTTCCCGGCGAGTCCTGTCCGGTGTACTCATAACCCAATGAGCACCTGTATACATCTTAGGTGAACCAACTGACACCAGTGGCTTGTGAGACTGGCCACCGTCCCTCGTCGGGGTCTCGACTGTATACACTAGTCTACTCTGGTGTATCGATGCCCTGTCTCGAAACTCCCACGACTAGGGACCTTTTAAGGATGTGCTTATAGACTACCAGCTCCCACGTATATGATCTCCCTCATACTGCTGGCAGTCAAGCATGAATCCTAAGGGCTCTATCAACGTGCAATAGTGACCTGTAAGGTCACCTAAAGCAGTACACGATGATAAAGGTAAACCAGATAGCATACTATCATCTTGAGTAAGACTGTCCTACCGGGATAGGTCCTCCCTCAATCATTGCAATCACGTGCCTGTGATCCAATAATTGACTCTGAGGGCACTATCTCCAACAATATCCCACTTGCACTCAAGGCTAATTATTGCGATGCCGCATACTCACAGCCCGTGTGATACCGAACACCCAACTCCTCTACTAGTCAGTCTCACAAAGCTCATTTGCGTTCGAGAAATAGCCTCTGCGAGTGGATCCGCTTTGATGTTTCTTTCTATGTCTCTCTATATCTCAAGTTCGCGGAGAAACCCATCTCCCGAAATGAGCAATACCTGTCTTAGAATATGTCTGGATGTCTGATGGGACCTAGCTCATAAGTGAACTCCAAATCCAAACTTCTTAGACTGTATCGTCAACTGAACTTAATCAGTATCCTGCGCCATGCCTCCCTCAGTATTGCCTTGGACCACCTGTCCAAAATACTGCCCCTCGTCAAAAGGAATAACTATAACTCTGACAACCTCCCCGTCGTCCAGGTCACCTTGGAATCCTGGAATGATAACTGTCTCCCGAATGAGGCCGTCGTTATCATATCCCTAGAACATTCACTTATGCTCTAAAACTGCTTCCGATTGCTTCTCCAGGATTGGATCAATATCAACTTATTGCATCTAGTGCAAGAACAACATCTGGTGTGGTACTTGACATCTCATGATTGACTCAATTGCCTAAGCAAGTGATCTGCCAATCATGCACATCCCTCTCCCCTTTAGTCTGTAAGACACCTTTAGAGAGGGTGACTCCATCACCTGCAGGTACACTACCGTGCCAGAAGTCGTCCATTCTAAATACTCTTAGAATGCTGTCTGAGTACCCTTAATTGGGAAACTACCCAAATCTAGATCTAAAACCATAGATCCAGTAACCAGAATGTTTGATATAATGTCCAAGTCCCATGTGGAGAAACCACTATGTGACGACCAAAGTATAACCGATCGTAGTATAGGAATATCACTTCCTACTCTGTGTATGTCATCCAAATACCATGACATTGTTCCCCTCCGAACGACGGCGCGACATGTGGTCGTCTCGCATGAGATTCGGGGCAGATGCTAATTGGTGCTATCCGTCCACCTCTCCGAAGATGCCAAGTTGATTTATGGCACCGTGTATCGAAGGTTTAAACGGATGCGTCCGATGTAGCAGATTTCGTCAGATTCCCCCTCGCTTGAGGGGTTTTTGATTGTGGGGACGCTCTTCCCTGTAGGCGCAAGCCCCTGCAGTTAATTACGCTACCGCATCGCGGTAACCACTTTCTTCTTCTCCAGATGGTCACTTCGTGTCGTGTGTATTTATTTTGCGTTTAGTTGCTCGTGGATTGTATACGGAGACTGAGTTATGTCGTCGCCCGTAGGGCGTGGACTAGTCCAAATCCGTATTATCTTAGATTTGGGTTTGGGGGTTTTGGGTTTAAGGATGCATTAGCCTCATTGAGGACTAAGATCAACTTAAACGTTTGTTAAGGATACGTTAGTCTAGTTTTCAGACTAAGATCAATTTAACGGGATCGTTTCGATCCAATAATAGAGCAATTAAGGGAGCCCTGTTGTTTAGTTTAGTGACATTGCGGTCGATAGGTAGTTTAAGGACGTTGCGGTCCATAGGTAGTTTAAGGACATTGCGGTCCAATGTTAGTTTTAAGACGTTGCGGTCAAGGTTAAGGACGTCATAGTCCATGGGTTTAAGGACTCCACAGTCCATAGTTAGTTTTAAGACATCTCGGTCAAGGTTAAGGACGTCATAGTCCATGGATTTAAGGACTCCATAGCCCGATGTTAGTTTTAATACATCACGGTCAAGGTTAAGGACCTCATTGTCCATGGATTTAGGGACTCCACAGTCCAAAGTTAGTTTTAAGACATCTCGGTCAAGGTTAAGGACCTCATAGTCCATGAGTGTAAGGACCCCACAGTCCGAAGTTAGTTTTAAGACATCTCGGTCAAGGTTAAGGACCTCATAGTCCATGAGTTTAAGGACCCCACAGTCCGTATCAGTATGTGGTCATCAGGACCCGTCACCCCTTTGAAGACGTTGAGGAATTACAACGCCGAGTATCAAAGGAGTGAAGAGATGTACCCTTAAACCGAGGTAGATTAAATAATCTTTGACCCAATTTGGAACCAAGACTAATTAATTATATTATAAGCTCATTGGCTCAGTTGAATTTGAATTGAGGACTTATGGCCAGCTTGGGCTAAGTCCAATCATGTTTAGGATATTGGCCCTCTGTTGGTCCATTAGAGGAGAGGCTTTGCCTCTAGACACTTAGCCAATTGGGCTAAAGTTAGTGTTAAACACTAAAGATCAACCAGTGTTGAACACTGAGAATGAGATTGACAAGTTAGTGTTAAACACTGGCAGTGGAGATTTCAAATCAGTGTTTAACACTAAGGCAGATCAATGTTAAATACTGGAAACATGGTTTTCCAGGTTGGTGTTCAACACTAAGAAAGTCAGTGTTAAACACTGTAAATAAAGTTTTCCAAATTTGTGTTTAAACACTAAGAAAACCAGTGTTGAACACTGGATATAGAGTTTCAACTCTAGTGTTAAACACTAAGGCAAGAGGGGTCACGTGGTAGCACGTGAGGGCGCCCTCAATTCATTCTATTCTGTCAAAAGTATTGAATACTTTGGAGCATCACGTGCTGTCACGTGATGGGCATTTTGGTGCTTATCCGTTAAAGCTTCAGCCAAGGGGTCACGTGGTAGCATGTGATAGCGCTCTGTTTCCCTTTATTTTGTTCTACAGATATGTGTTTAACACTTTTAATTCTAAAAGCCATCACATGTGGGCACGTGATGGGGGCTTGCGCTTTGATCTGTTAGAATATTCATTAGGGGTCACGTGGTGACACGTGAGGGCGCCCCAAAGCTTCTTTTCCTTTGCTTTTTCTTTGCGCGCTTTGGGGGACACGCGAAGCACGTGAGGCGTTGCCTCAAAGTTTTAGCGGTGGCTCTTTACAGGGGTCACGTGGTAGCACGTGACCCTGCCTGTTTGAAGATATGTTTATCTTTTTAAGAATCAAATTCTTCATAGGGTTAAACCCTAGCAATAAACTTTAGAGGAATTAAATTCCTGTTATTTTAACAGATTTGAGTTCTTAACTAGGGTTAACCCTGGTTCTATTCATTTTGAAGGAATTAAATTCCTATGACATAGGGTTAAACCCTAATTTTAAATTGAAGGAATTAAATTCCTATGACATAAGGTTATACCCTAATTTTAAATTGAAGGAATTAAATTCCTATAATTCTATGAGAATTAAATTCTCAAACATCCATTCCCTCTCTATGCTTTGGATCTGCATGGCAGGATCTCAACCCATTGAGAATTAAATTCTCAATTCATGGGGAGATGTGCACTTTGCAGATCCTCTGCTAAAGAGAGAACTAAGTTCTTCTTTTTAATATCAGAGTTAAACTCTGTTGAGAATTAAATTCTCTTTTTTCTTGAAAGCCTCCCCCTTCTTACCTAAGGTTTTCTTTTGCAGAAGATCCAAATTCCTCCAAAGTCTCAAGGCTCTATTTTTTCTCTTTCTCTATGTATCGATCTCTCTATCTCTCTTGGCTCCTATTTATACGAGAAGAAGCAGAATCAATTAGTTTTGGTGAATCTTTCATTGAGAGATTTGATTTGTATCCACCATTCGTTTGGACCTTTGGATTATTAGGTGAATTTTATCCACCATTGGATTTTAAATCCAAAGATATTCTTCTGTTGTTTCGGTTAGATTTTAAGGGGAAATTTTTCCAAGTTCGAGATTTTTCCATAGATAGGTGATATTTAATCACCTTTAAATCTTTAATCCAATCGGTTTCAAATAATCATTCCCCATTGGAAAGATTAGAATGCTGTTCAGAATTTAATTTTGTTAAATAGATAGGCTTCGAAAGCCGGTCACGTGTGGCCACGTGACCCTTGGTCACGTGTAGGCACGTGACCCTCCTGGAACGAGCTTTCTTCTCCTTTCTGTGCTCTGTCTTCTAGCCGCTGTTCAACCGTCACGTGCCAACACGTGACCCTTGGTCACGTGTGAGCACGTGACCCTTTCTGAAGCCTTTTCTTTGATTTAGTCGGTGAACTGAGTCTACCTTTGCCGCTGCTTTTAATTGTCACGTGCCAACACGTGACTACTGGTCACGTGGTAGCACGTGATGCCTCTTCCGTAACTTTTCTGATTTTAAATCAGGAAACAGACATCACACCCTACTACCTTCTCAACTGATCCATCCCCTATTCTGATGAAGTCAAACCTATGACTGTCACATCAGAAATAGATGATCTATCTCCGCTATATCTGCTTTAGTCTATAAATAGACATAAGCCACCTGTCCACCAATGCTTCCGCTGCTCCTACTAACTACGACAACTCTCTGGCAGAGTCATATAGATGTACACTTCTAAAGCAAGTTTAGAACGACGCTATACTCATCCTCCTGCCAGGTCTCACAGTCTGGAACAACAGCAATGGCAAGTGTGGGCAAACAAGAACCTCCATGTCACCGTCCTTGAAGTTACCGTAGTACCTCTCGGGTGCCTGAGGTTACCCACCAAATCTGCGGAGTGGCCTATGGAATGTCAAACCAGATTGAATCTTTAGGTTCCTATCAAATCTTCAGTAATCGTTTGTGGTTCTGGAATCACTTCCAGTTCTACCATACTCCCACTACTGTTTTCTGAAAAAATCCATTTTTGTTAAAACTGTGGCGAGTCTAGAACAATATTGCTATTGATCTTCCAGATGGTAGAAAGTCAACCCTCGTCATAGCCTGGGTCAACCCACAAACAGCCATTACAGAAACGTGCCTTGAGTTATCCAGAGTCTGGTTTTAAGCATAAGCCGGACAACTCCCCGTACCTCAACAATGTTAAGATATGAACTGTTCTATATCCAATATAGAACCAGAGGCACTGATTTAATTGAACCATATTCAAATCATGCAGCTGTCTCCAGTGCATGTCAACTAAATAGAAAGAGGCCGATCAGCGTTACTCAACTTAGGAATGCTTCCAATTATGAGTAACCTGAAAGAGAAGCAAGTTCTCTTAGTCAATACTATCAACTGAATACCATACACAAGTATCTACATCTTCGATCACTTTGAAGAATCCCGATACTTGCAATACCTGGTTCTCTACTTTATTCAAATACCTAAAACTTCTCAAAATTCGGACCCTGTGTTTCCACGAAACACCTGTCTAAAAACTAGAGAAGTCATAAGTAAACCGAATATAGTACGAGGACCAACCCCTCTGTCCTGATGGACCCTGGATAACATACAATACTTTGTATAAGTCCCTTGAGTCTGATAACTCACTCCCTATGTGTCGTAGGTTGAAAACTGTACTTATGGTTATGCAGAATTACACCGTTGTTTAATGCTCCTTACCTAACCATCCACTGATATAGGTAAATGTCATAGACACAATTTCAAAAAGGTATATCTCACTCTATAAAAATAGACGTACAGATATATCAATTTGGAATTGGTGCATAATAGAGGATATTCAAAATCATATATTTGCCGTCCGGCAAACAACCCAGGTGACTTCCTCAAATATCACCGATTACAACGAATCCCGATATAATGAGGATGATCACCTAATTCCCAATAACTTACTCCCACTCATCATCTATAAAACCATACAGATATGAGAATCATGCATGGTAAATACATACCTGGAGTAAGTATCTAATCGGGAAATCAGTTTTCTTTTAACATTACACAGTGAAACTGAAACATTGAAATGTTTCGTAGGGGTATCCTGGTATTCCTAGTAATGCCTCTTCCATTATCCAGATTCACAACTGTAATCGTGTAATTCTTTGCCATCTTTCCAAATCCCTTTATATATGTTTAGCCTTTACCTTATGTACACCCCTTTAGGCCAAATGGTTTTCTTCCTTCCCTACCGTTCGGCACCAGCCTATGGTTTGGAAGAAGACTATCCAATAAGCATAATAGGTGTACTGTCTTAATCCTAGGAACACTCGTAATGAGAGAAGGTGAAGATAAAAGACAACCGAATAAACCTTATTCCTATTTCTCCTGAACCAGAATCCATCCCCGAACTGGAACAAGTTCCTTTCGAGTTTGTATATAACCATACGATGGAGTATCCAAATAAACTGTGGATCTTCGTAGTGATACGGAGTGTTCTGGAGAAATACAAAGGTGATTTAGGATTGACGAAGAAATACTTGGTTTGGTCGTGAATAGCAGTCACAATTTACTTTGCCCTCTTACTAATCCCTTTCTTTGTCTTAACTTAATACCTTCTGCACACCATCGTTATGCTAATTGGTTTTCTTTATTCCCCACCGTTCGGCACCAGCCTAAGGTTTGGAAGAAGACTATCCAATTTGCGTAATAGGTGTACTATCTCCTAAACCAAGGAGTACTCGCAACCTGAGAGAAGGTAAAGTAAAATGAAAAGACAACTGAATAGTCCTATCCGTTTTCTCCAGAACCGGAAACCATCCTCGAATAAATTCCTTCGAGTTCGTATATAACCATACGATGGTTTTGTCCAATGGAAGTGGACGTTTGTAGTAATACGGGGTGTCCTGGAGAAAAGGGTAAAAGTAGGAGTGGCAATGAGGTATGCAACTCTGACAATCCAAAAAGCCAGTGTTTAAGAAAGTTCGGTTAATTTTGGTCACTGAGTCATAGTCTTAGGGTCGGGTCAATGGTCGCTGCCAAAGAGAGAGAGAAAAGAAACACTCAGCGTGCACTCTAACCTAGATCAGAATGGTCACCAATTTATCTAATCTGGAAACCTCCCACTGTACCGTCAAATTCTCCTCCAAACCTGAAAGAAGAATTAATCGGGATCACCCGAGGAGTAAACCAACTCATCAGTGAGAATCGGGATCCAACTATCATCGCATGATAACGTGACGGAATCCGCTCACGTCGTCACACTCCAGAAGGTATGCGCATATCTGGCAAGTTTCAGTTTCTTTAGAAACTCCCGATGTGATTTCTGCCCCATGCTCTTATGACCTTGACGAAGGTCAACAAATCATAAGTCACATGTCAAGTTCTACCCGTCATTGTCCAGGTTAATTTGAACCCACCCGTACAAGCCCTTGACGAAGGTCAACAAGGCTAAACGACTGTCCCAAACCAACGCATCTATCTATGCAGCAGAAAGGTAACAAGCAGCTACCATTCACTATGCCTTGATGAAGGTCAATAAACATAGCATGAATACTACGTGCTACCCGTCTGAAACGACGGAGGGCTACGAATGGTTTCTGGCGAAAACCTTTAACGTAATGAACTTGATATCGTTGAAGGAACTGGATAGCTTTTTGAAAATATAGTGACGAAAACCATTGCTGAAGAGGTCACTCCCGGTGAAGGGATCTCGGCTCTTTCCCCGTAGAATGAGGTGCAGGATATTCCAACTGAATACCACGATGCAAAGCAAAAGAAATCGGCTATAGTGAAGTTAATGCCCTGATGCAAATTTCTGTCCAAGGAGTCACTCCCGGTGAAGGGATCTCGGACCTTGCCTCGTCGACTGAGGAGCAGGATATTCCAACTGAATACCACGATGCAAAACAAAATAGAACGTCCTTGCAATAACAGCTTTTTGAAAAGTGTTCCAACAACATCAGAATAGGTTTGTTTTTAACTTGCATTGATCCGAATCAACGCAATCCCATCAATTTATCACACCACAAAGAACGAAATATAATGATGTACGTATATGCCATCCGCATTCGCCACTGGGTCCCGTCATTACCCGTTAGGTTAGCTAACTAACGACAGAGCGGGGACTGGACTAGCGCGGATGCAAAACATATACAACATCTACTAATATATATATATATATATATATAATATATAATATTTGGCTCAAGGCGTGATAAAATGCAACATCACAGAAATGTACAGCATCACAGAATAATACAGATATCTGGGATCCCCGGGTTTCACAGAGCCACTACTGAAACCAGACGTTCCCCTGGTCGTATGGATAGCCTGTGCAATGTAATCCTAGACCCCTACGGGCGCGGCAAGTTACCCGCCAAAACCTGAAGCGAGGCATCCCCCTTCAGCAACGTGAATGGACCACCCGGCACTTCACGGAATCCGGTAACTTGGGCACCCCTCCTGGGTCAACCTGTACCCCCTACGAGTGCGGCGAATAGCCCGCCAATTCTAGAGTGAAGCCCCCTCCGTCTCAATGCCATGAGATGCGGGCTTGTTGCCCTCTAGAACCCGGCTATCCGTGCACCCCACCTTGGGGTAATCCTAGTACAGAAAGTAAAATATACATACAACGGGTACATCGACCTCGACCTGGTCATGCCCCAAAATAATAATACAAACAGGCAGTGACGGCAGTCCACATGTCGGACGCTCGCCCCGCAATATCAAATGTACATAATACAACAAAACTGTACTACCACTACAACCAGGCTATCCCCCACGACCAATCCGCAACATCACAGCACAATCACAGAACATCAACGTGAAAGTCACGTTCGCAAATCCGTCTAACCGGGCTATAGCAGTTAGACAGGATTTACCGATCAAGTGACATTCACGGTCGCAGATATAATGTAAATACTGTGAACAAATGTGTTTAAAATTCCGATCGATTAAATTTTACCAAGTGGGCCCCCAAGCAATACTGTAGCACTCACAGAAATTCTGGGCCCAAACAAAGTATACCAAAACCCCTATTTTCAGCCCAAAAGCCCACTGCAAAAAATTGGTGAAGTGAAGCTAAATTCCTGCGGAGGAACCGCGGCCAAAGAGGGGTTATGGCCGCGGTTCTGCGGTCGTATGGAAGGATCAGATCACCAAAATTATACAGTGTTCTTAGGATTCCCTGCACATCATTCTGCAACACCCTGAAAAAAATTTCGAGACAAAAAAATTTCGACAAAAACTGATTGTACATGAAAACGCGGTTTTGGGATTTTTGTTCGATCGGAAATGTAAACACATCAGACCAAGCTATACTATGTTAATGGCGAGGCTCTGATACCAATGTAAGTGCACGGCGGCGCCCCGGCCGTCAATCCGACGCCGGAATGCGGAAGCGGTGGTATTCTTTAACTTTTCAAACCTGCACCACCGCGCACTATAAACCCGGATCATGCCATTAAACTAGTCCTAGCTATCAAGAGAGGGGGTAGAGAGATATACCGAGCGATCCGTGTCGTTCGGTCTTCTCGTCGTCGTCCCGATCTCCCCGCGGAATCTCCGGTCTCCACCAAGTCGCCGGAAGGGCACCACGTCGCCTGCTTCTTTTACGGGCTCCCACCTCTGGTCCGAGGCAACTCGGGCATGAAGTTGGCGAGTAGACGTGCCCAAGATTTGCTGTAGAATGGTGTAGTGTTATGTCTCATTTGGGGTTTAGGAAATTGCCCTTTTGGTGGAGGAATGATACAAGCTAATGGAGATGGAACTTGTGGGATTTTTACAATAGCAAAAGAGCAAAAAATCCCACATGAGAAATTTTGACAGCCCCTTCATGGCTTGGCCGGCCATCTCATGTGAATAGGGAGAGTGAAACCAAAAATGAGTGAGTGATTATCTCAAGGGGGGAGCAATCACAAGAGAGAGAGAGAGAAAGGTGATCATGAAAAGTAATGATCACAAGAACAAACCTCACTCCAAATCAACCATCATCAACAACCATGATTGCTCACAAAGTCAAGCAATCATGAACCATGGAAAGTCAAGGGATGGTCCTCCATCATGAGACCATCATGAAACAACAAGATGCAAAGAACACCCTCCACAAATGCTAATTTGCACAAATGCAAATAAGCCCTCCTCCACCAATCTTCAGCCAATGAAAGATACAAAGAAATATGGCTGAAACGGAAAACAAACTGGCAACTCCAAAAACCTGATCTCGTAATAAATTACAGGAAAAACCCCGCTACTGTATATACATACCCGCATTTGTATTCCGACCGAAATACAAATGCAATGAGACAAAATCTACACTGTATTATACTAGGATCCGGCTTAAACCAAAGCCGGCTAGTAATATCCGCCCGATCATGATCCGTGCAATACCGCACGTATCTGATCGAACCCTGCCATATATCCATACGGCCTTTAGTACTAACCGTCCGATCCTGATCCGTGCAATACCGCACGTATCTGATCGAACCCTGCCATATCTCCATACGGCCTCTACAGCGTTTCGCCCGAAACTTGAGTAACTGGATGTGGGGGACTCTAAAGACTCGTCAATACTATGGCTGTGGATTTAACCACTAGCACGTCAGAGGTATTAGCCATACGTGACGGGCTACCAGCTATTGACCAAAAGGGACGTCGATGAGCGAACTCATCCTGACACCCTACTGAGCCTGTCAGTGACAAAATCCGTACAGTCCGGTCCGTTCGTCTATGAGCATTGCATGGCGGGCCTAGGGGGTTGGTAAAAGTCAGACCCCCAAAAGCGGTACAAGTCGTGTCGGAGTGTAGCCCAGAACACCCTGAGATACTACTGGAATACCTACCAGTAAATCTCCTGCCTTGGCCAAGGACTTCGTGTAAGGGCTCTCCTAGACACAGCGCGACCTCACCCCCAATACCGGGAGAGACGAATCCCTGAAGATCCGCTCACTTCCTCCATGTGGCTCGGGACTGTACCCAACTAAAACCTGTTTGCACGTCTCCTTTGAGCGTGGTAGGGTAGTAATTAAAGTACAGTGGGAACTCACACAAGACAAATGACGATCTCAGGTCGATGAACTAACCTGTACACATGTCACCAGGGAACTGCTATCTGACATCAGGTATAAGACCAACTAGCATGTTCCCGGCGAGTCTTGTCCGGTGTACTCATAACCCAATGAGCACCTGTATACATCTTAGGTGAACCAACTGACACCAGTGGCTTGTGAGACCGGCCACCGTCCCTCGTTGGGGTCTCGACAGTATACACTAGTCTACTCTGGAGTATCGATGCCCTGTCTCGAAACTCCCACGACTAGGGACCTTTTAATGATGTGCTTATAGACTACCAGCTCCCACGTATATGATCGCCCTCATACTGCTGGCAGTCAAGCATGAATCCTGGGGGCTCTATCAACGTGCAATAGTGACCTGTAAGGTCACCTAAAGCAGTACACGATGATAAAGGTAAACCGGATAGCATACTATCATCTTGAGTAAGACTGTCCTACCGGGATAGGTCCTCCTTCAATCATTGCAATCACGTGCCTGTGATCCAATAATTGACTCTGAGGGCTCTATCTCCAACAGTTAGGAGCGGTCTAGAGCTTTGACCTAGGTGACCACTAGATTTTAGGGTTGCTTGTTGCATTTGTTGTGATCGCATCATATTTTCAAAAATCCGTATATTTTCAAAACAAACACCGCATTCATTCATTCCCCTAATTATAAGTCACGCTGCCACTTGTACTAACCCTTTTTAGTGCAAGATAGGCTGGACACGGGATTCTAGTGCCCGTTTAGTCCGCGTTCCCCCGATCGACCCAAAAGTCGGTATTTCTACATTTACCACTCTTTACCCACCACCACACCCACATCTATTCTTGCCACTTAGAACAAGTTAGAAAATGTTAATGGCGTGGCTCTGATACAATGTAAGTCTACGGTAGCGCCCCGGCCGTCATTCTGACACCAAACGCGGAACAAAAACTTTTATAACTGGCGCTATCGCATACTATAACCCGGATCTTGCCATTAACGCTAAACTATAAAACTGTAAAGAGGTAGAAAGGCTATACCGATCGATCCGAGTCCTTCGGTCTTTAGCCATCATCCCACGCTCCTCGCGGCAACTCCGATCTCCTGTCTCCTCATCGAGGTGGCACCACGTCAACGGATCTTTAAACGGGCTCCCGCCTCTATACCGAGGCTACTCGGTCATCAAGTCTGCTAAAAGAGATGACCAAGATGAAGTAGAGAACGAGTAGAATACTTTGTCTCAAACACCCTAGGGTTCTCATCGCATGAGAGGGTTAGGGTGGAGGTTGAAGAAGATGCTAAGGATTGGAAATGGTGAACTCAAGAAACACTAGTGAGCCAAAAGAAAACTAAGCTCAAAAACTTGTGTTCTATTATTCCTTCTCATGTGAATAGATGAATGAGGTTGTTTCTTTTAAAACCCAAAAGAAAAATATCTTATAAAAATATCTCACAAAATAACCACAAATATCTCTTCACAAAACAAAACACCATTAATTCTTCATGACTCACTTAGTGACTCATTAGCATGAGTCACTAATGAACATGCTAGAATAAATGTGCCATCCATAATGAGTCACCATTTCCAAAACTAAATAATCATTTAAAACAAAATGATTAATCCAAAAAGAAATACATCTTCTAAAATATTCTCGTAACGGATTACGAAAATACCCCTCACCTGTATATACATACATGTATCCGTATTCCGACCGAATATGAATACGAGAGACTAAAATATTCCGACTCAATATAATACATGGATCCGGCTTAAACCAAAGCCCACCAGTATTATCTGTCCGAAATATGACACGTGCACAAGTGCACGTGCATTTTCCGAACCCCGCCATAAAACCATACGGCCTCTACAACGTTTCGCCCGAACTTGGGAAACTATCTGTGGGGGACTCTAAAGACTCGTCAGTAGCCTGGCAGTGGGTTTAACCATAAGCACGTCAGCGGCACTAGCTGTGCGTAACGGCTACCCATGTACTGACCTCAAGGGAAGCCGATGAGCGAACTCATCCTCGAACCCTACTGAGCCTATCAGCGACAATATACATACAGTCCGGTCCGTTCGTCTATGAGTATCGCATATCGGGCCTAGGGGGCTGGTAACGTCAGACCCCCAATAGCGGTATAAGTCGTGTCAGAGTGTAGCCCAGAACACCCTGAGATACTACTAGAGTACCAACCGGTAAATCTCCTGCCTCGGCCGAGGGCTTTGTGTAATGGCTCTCCTATACACAGTACAATCTCACCCCCAATACCGGGAGAGACGAATCCCCTGCCGATCCGCTCACTTGCCTCCATGTGGCTCGGGACTGTACCCAAAAAAAACTTGTTTGCACGACTCCTTTGAGCCGTGGTAAGGTAGAAATCAAAACACAGTGGGAACTCACACGAGAAAAATGACGACCTCAGGTCGATGAACTAACCTGTACACATGTCACTAGGGAACTGCTATCTGACGCTAGGTATAAATACCCACTAGCAGGTTCCCGGCGAGTCCTGTCCGGTGTACTCATAACCCAATAAGCACCTGTATACATCTTAGGTGATCCAACTGACACCAATGGCTTGTGAGACCGGCCACCGCCCCTCGTCGGGGTCTCAATTGTATACACTAGTCTACTCCGGAGTATCGATGCCCTGTCTCGAAACTTCCACGACTAGGGATCACTTTTAAGGATGTGCTTATAGACTACCCAACTCTCACGTATATGATCGCCATCATACTGCCGGTAGTCAAGCAAGATCCTAAGGGCTCTATCAACGTGTAATAGTGATCATGTCACCTAAAGCTGTACACGACTGATAAAGGCAAACCCAGATAGCATACTATCATCACGAGTAAGACTGTGCTACCGGTATAGGTCCTCCTCAATCATTGCAATCACGTACTTGCGATCCAATAATTGACTTTGAGGGCACTATATCCAACAATCTCCCACTTGCACTTAAGGCTAATTATTGCGATGTCGCATACTCACAGCCCATGTGATACCGAACACCCAACTCCTCTACTAATCAGTTTCACAAAGCTCGTTTGTAAAACTCTTGTGTTCGAGAAATAGCCTCAATGGGTGGATCCGCCCTGATGTTTCTTTCTATGTCTCTCTTAATCTCAAGTTCGCGGAGAAAGCTATCTCCCGAATTGAGTAATACATGTCTTAGAATATGTCTGGATATCTGATGGGACCTAGTTCATAAATGAACTCCAAATCCAAACTTCTTAGACTCTATCGACAACTGAAACCCTGCACCATGCCTCCCACAGTATCTTCTTGGACCACCTGTCCATAATACTGCCCTCTTCGTCAGAGGGAAAACTATAACTCTGACAATCACTCTGTCATCCATGTCACTTTGGAAGCCTGGAATGATAACCGTCTCCGAAGGAGGCAGCCGTTATCAAATCCCTAGAACATCCACTTATGTTCTAAAAACTGCTTCCGCATGTTTCTCCAGGATTGGATTAATATAAACTTATTGCATCTAGTGCAAAAACAACATCTGGTGTGGTACTTAACATCTGATGATCAACTCAATTGCCTAAGCAAGTGATATGTTAATCATGCACATCCCTCTTACCTTTAGTCTGTAAGACACCTTTAGAGAGGGTGACTCCATCACCTGCAGGTACACTACCATGCCAGGAGTCATCTATTCTAAAATACTATTAGAATACTGTCAAAGTACCCACATTGGGAAACTACCCAAATCTAGATCTAAAACCATAGATCTAGAAACCAGAATGTCAGATATTATATCAATATCCTTTGTGGAGAAACAACTGTGTGACGACCACAGTATAACCGATCGTAGTATAAGAATTTTACTTCCTACTCTGTGTATGTCATCCAAATACCAGGACAACACACCCTACTATCTTCTTAACAGATCCATCCCCTATTCTGATGAAGTCAAACCCATGACTGTCACATCAAAACTAGATGATCTATCTCCGCTATAACTGCTCAAGTCTATAAATAGACATAAGCAACTTGCTCACTATGCTTCCGCTGCTCTCACTGACCACAACAACCCTCTGAAAGAATAATATATACGTGCACTTCTAAAGCTAGTTTAGAACGACGCTATACTTAACCTCCTGCCGGGTTTCATAGCCTGGAACAACAGTAGTGTCAAGCCTGGGTAAACAAGAACCTCCCTGTCACCGTCCTTGAGGCTACCGGAGTACCTTTCGGGTGCCTGAGGTTACTCACCATATCTGCGGAGTGGCTATTGGAATGTCAAACCTGATTGAATCTTTAGGTCCTATTAAATTTTCCGTAATCATTTGCGGTTCTGGAATCACTTCCAGTTCTACCATACTCCCACTACTGTTTTCTGAAAAAAATCTATTTTACTAAAACTGTGGCGAGTCAAGAACAATATCACTATTGATCTTCCAGATGGTAGAAAGTCAACCCTCGACATAGCCCGGGTCAACCCACAAACTGCCATTACAGAAACATGCCTTGAGTTATCCAGAGTCTGGTTTTAAGCATAAGCCGGACAACTCCCCGTACCTTAACATCGTTAAGATATGAACCATTCTATATCCAATATAGAAACTTTGGCACTTATTTAATTGGAACCAGATTCAAATCATGCAGCTGTCTCCAGTGCATATCATCTTAATGGAGAGAGGCTAATCAGTATTACTCAACTTAGGAATACATCCAATTATGAGTAACCTGAAAGAGAAACAAGTTTCTCAAAACCATCACTATCAACTGAATACCAATCACAAGTATCTACATCTTCGATCTCTTTGAAGAATCCCGATACTTGCGATACCTGGTTCTCTACTTTATTCTTATACACACAACTTCTCAAAACTCAGACCTTGTATTTTGTTCAGTTGATAAAACTGCACATTTGTTATTACATTCTTCCTACTATTTTTATACTAAAAAAGGTCTTTATTATAATATATCATACATATGAGGGTTTATCTGTAAAAATACTATTTTTCATGTGTTTATATATTATAATTAGCATTTGGTAGGAAAATGTATGCAAAAAATATCATTGGCCAAATCTTAAGAAAACAAACTCTACTAAATATCATTTGAGTTGTTGTGCAGAATTTTCAGGACTAAAATCAAAGAAATCAAGTTGTTAAAGCAAACCTGCCTAATTAAGAAAGCAAAACTTAGAAATCAAGTCTGGCAGCAACTATGAGAAGATTTCCAAGTTCCAAAGGTTCCAGAGATCGCCACATGTCACAAAGATCAAGCCAACGAGATCACGAAGTCCAAGACAGCTCATGCATCCAGGCTGATCATCAACGGTTCATCTACCTCCTTAGAAGAGATCGAGAAGCAAACTAGTATTTGTAATCATTTTCTAAGGGAACAAAGTGTAAATGAGTTTTGTTGATTAATAAAGGTAGTTCTTTCTCTTATTCTATTTCTTTGTAGTTTTAATATGAATTCTCTCTCCATCTCTTATTCTCCCAACATGCACGAGTAATTCTCCGCTTGTTAGGGTTCATAGGATTAGGGTAGGTTAATGGATAATGAAAATACCTAAACTCTTTTTACGTCCTATAAAGTTTATAAACTTTATCAAAAGAATCATTAACATCCTAATCGGGCGCGCTACCAATTCATTGTTAGTCCCGACCGCGATTAGAGATTAGATTAATGATTGTTTTGATAAAGGCTAGATATGAACGGAGTTCCGTGTCGAGATAGGGGTTAAGAGTGGGATTCCTTTTTCCTCCAGAAACCCTAATCTACACGCATCACTGTCGTTCTAGTTTTAAATCTATTAAAGGATAGAAAGAGTAATGTTTAATTAATCATTCATAACTACTAAATCCTAATGAACCCTACAAGCCCTCCTCTTATATAAACTTACATCCGTAGTTAATCTAGATCTATATTTTGCATTAGTGTTTAAACGTAGATCTAGATCCTACAACCATTCTTCAATATTCTTTATTCCTCCTCTCTTTTTTCAACACATCTAAAGTAAGAATAAAAGATTCAACGTTTTCCAGAGGACGACCCGTACTCATCTCGGTCTAGCTACACGCGACACCGTTCTGATTGCGGTTACACTACAAACACACTTTTACAGACCAATCAAATGGCGCCGTTGCCGGGGAAACGTGCGCAATTTTTTATTCTTACTATTTGTGTTGTATTCTTATACGATCTATATCATAATTAAAACAAAACTGCAAATTGTATATTTAATGATTATTGTGTGAATTTTGCGAGAAAATCTGGAGTCACGGACTTGAGGAAACAGGAGACAGATACATTCATTGAGATCCAGAGAAGTAGAGAAGGCCGCAGAAAACAAATTCATCAATTGATTTCTCCCTATTGCGGCGTAACCGCGGCCGGAAGTGCACATCGGCGGCGGAAGCGCGGCCAGTTAGGAGATCTAGGGCTTCAGTCTTATCTGGTAAGATTCTAACCTCCTTCTCTCTCCTCTGAAATCCAATAAAATATCTTTTCTGCAGGATTCTTTGCAAAATATCGCCGCTCAAAAATCTTTTTGCAAAGTTTTGTTTTGCGGTTTGTTTTTGCATATTTTAATACAGATTTTTAAGGGGCAAAACCAAAATCCAGATTAGGTGGGGATTTCATCACCCTTCCTAAGCCCCACAAATCACAAACCGAGCATCTGCATCAACCCTACATTAATTAAAAAAATATCTAGACCAGACTCTAAGGACTGTCGCGCTCAATAAGGACAGAGGAAGGTCGTGGGTAATCTATCGCTTATCCGCATTACTTTTGTGGTGTCTAGGCAAGTGTGTCTAAGGCGAGTGGTTACTTAATTAGGACCACTACTTTCGTAGTGGGGAGCCTCCCACTCACCTGGCACTTACCTGGCTACAAGGGTAGTAAAGAGGCGGTAGAGGATTGATCCTACGGCTTGTCCTTTGGAAGTCTAGGAGCGGTCTAGAGACTGGACCTAGGTAACCATAGTTCTAGGGTTGTTTGTGCATGTTTGTGTGATTTGTCTAAATCCGTCATTTTTCAAAACAAACCAATTATTTTCTCCCATTTTTACCCTTTTCCCCTTCTTCTCTTCTTATAATGGGTGACCTAAACAGAAGAACACTTGCCGAGCTTTGCTGTCCACAACCAGATATCTCTTGTTTTCGTAATCCCTTCGGTATATCGTCCGGCTCTTCCATGACCTTAAGAGATCATATAGAACAAGCAGGAAGAAACAATTGGCCACCTCAGTCTAGGTCTTATCAACCGTATCCTAATCCTACACCTGTTTCAGTTGATACCCAGAGTGAGGAAGCCCCTAGACGAATGTCCATTGCTGAGCACATAGCTAGGGCTAAAGGCCAAAGTTTCAACCCGGACCAATATCAACCATCACCTCCACTTTCCAAAGAAGAGTTTGATAGCCAACTGACCAACCCATATCAATATTCTTCTTATCACAATGTTGACCCTACTCCCACCCAATTTTCGCAACTATTCTATTCTTATCAATCCAATCCGACTTTTCCACCTTCTCTAGACAGTTCTTCTAATCAGTCATTTGGGAGTTTTAATTATCCACAGGAATTTCAATCTTATACTGAAACCCCTTATCAACCCAAGACTAGTCTGGAGCAGACATTAGAAAAATTTCTGGAATTGTCGAACCAAACTAGGAAGGAAACAACAGAGTGGATGCAAGCAAAGAATTTCAAACCTGCCCAAAAATTTTCAGTATATGATTCGGGCATAGGACAAAATGAGAATTTGGGTAGTGAGACATAATTGTACACCCTTCCTAATCAAATCTCCCCATTCCAAACTGAAATCCACAACTCCAGTTTCATAGATTCATCAAGTACACTAAATAGAATGTCTGATAAGTTGTGTGACTTTGTAGTGTTTGATTTACCCGACTGTGAAGGGTCCATTTCAAGTGAAACCATACCCAACCCTTGCGATCTCTACACCTCCACTCTTGAACCAAAACTGATTAAAAACCATAATTTTGATGAGGTGTTTGAGAATTTTAACCTTCACTTGAATGAGGTGATTGACGTTGGGGATATATTGATTTATGAACCCGAAATTTTGGATGATTTTGTCCCACCAATTCATCAAATCCTTTCACTTCCTTGTAGTCATCATCTTGAGCCTTTAATTCTTCCCGAACCCCAAATATGTCTTGAAGTTGATGATAAAGGTATACCCGAAGAAATACAGCATCCATCTTCCACATCTGGTACAGCAACACTCGACACACCAATTTGTTTACCCATTTCACCTTCTATTTTCTCCGGTTCTTCTTCTGTTCCTATAGTTTCAGTGAGTTTTGATGAATCACAATCCGTTAATTCAAGTTCAATAATACCAGAAATTCAACTTGATTTGGATATTTTTGAAAATGAGGTAGATGAGTTTTCCGAGTCCTCTGCCTCAATGATTTTTGATGAATCAAGTAGGATAAATTCTGGCACAAAACTCTTTGACAGCAAAATGTTCAATCACACCATTGATAAAAGTTTTGAAGAACTTTTTGCTGACGAACTTGAATTTTTAAACAATACGGATTTTGTAATTGATAAATCTCCACCTATAGAGGTTGAACCATCACCATTCCTTCTTCCTAATCATTCGCATTCATCCTCATTCTTTCTTTTCTCTAATTTCAAACCCTTTCCAGACCACCTCTTATCCCTTCCCTATTTTTTCTTGACTCGATACAACACATTCTTCCACCAACCTATACGCTATACTGATAAAATCTTTGAATGGTTGGTGTTAACTTTTGGTCTTTGTAAAGTCTTACTTTGACCAAATGACTCACCCCCTCTTAAAATGTGTCGTATTGTCTAACTCATGTTTGAGGGGGGGTATATTTTTGGCTCTTGAACATAACTTTTGTCCTCAAATTTGTGAGCCAAAAATAAGTTTGGGAGAGGATTTTCACTTTCATATATTCTTGCCCCCATTAATAATGTCCTCCCAAACTTATAGGTTTTTGTGATCCAGCAGATAGCAACAGTGAGGACACTGTTGAAAACAAGTTTGGGGGAGGTTTGTGCTTATTTACACATCAATTTGCATCAACATTTTCAAAAATTTAAAAAAAAAATCTTTTATAACAAAAGAGTAGATAGTGAAAATTTACATCCAAAAGATTGGAAAAATTTAAGAAAACCAAGAAAATTAGAAGTTTTCTTAAACGAACTGGTAATAAGTAGTTATGAGCTGTTGTCCCAAGAGTTAGTAAGATGAAGGAAGTCACAAATCTGAGGATAAAAATAAATCTGAAAAATAGTTTCTATTCTGGAAGCCAAACATTTGAATGTTGATACCCTACTATATGCACTTACACACGTCTTGAAACTCGGGATAGTAGAGGATACCTTGAAATGCTCTTGTCTAAAAGCCAAAAGTATGAAGGAAATAATAAGTGAAGAAAATATAAAAATGGTGAAAAGAAAAATGAACACTGGTTTTGTTATCGCCATGGCAGCAATAAAAAAATATAGCGAGGGTTCTTCATCATCTAGTGCCTTAGACCAACTGGTCTGGGAGTCACTGCTAAGCCTTAGGTGGTGCAAGACGAGGAAAATACTATCACCTAATCAGCAAGCACATAAGTAATCGGTCGGTTAGTACCTCAAGAAATATTAATGATCGCATGAAAATGTGTGAGCAAATCTAAATATTCATCAAATTAAAAAGTACTGAGGTAGATGGACAAGAGTATGATAGCTTGAATTGAATTCTCCGAGTGTAGGGATGTTCTTTACACACACGTAGGGTTATATGATCAATGTTTGGATGAAAGGTAGGAATGAAGAATAAGACGGTGTTTTATTGAGGGATGATGTGATTTCTAACATCTTTTCATGACTATTAAGATAGGACTCATGACAACTGAAAATCTAGTATTAGTTGGAAACTCTTATTTTCAAAGTCTTTCTTTTATGGTTCTTATCTTTATATGTAAATTTCACCATCTCTCTTTTATTATAGGATTTTGTGGGTGTAATCCGCTGAAAACCCGCAGGAGACAACACTCCTCCTACTAGGGACACCTAGAGGTTTAACGGCTTGTTGCACATGCTCAGTGCAATCGTGTTTGCCTACGAAAGTGTGCTTAGTTTTCTCCTTTCCGTTTCTCCTTTTCTTGAATAAACTAGTTTGCTCGGGACGATCAAAGATAGGTTTGGGGGTATTTGTTCAGTTGATAAAACTGCACATTTGTTATTACATTCTTCCTACTATTTCTATACTAAAAAAGGTCTTTATTATAATATATCATACATATGAGGGTTTATCTGTAAAAATACTATTTTTCATGTGTTTATATATTATAATTAGCATTTGGTAGGAAAATGTATGCAAAAAATATCATTGACCAAATCTTAAGAAAACAAACTCTACTAAATATCATTTGAGTTGTTGTGCAGAATTTTCAGGACTAAAATCAAAGAAATCAAGTTGTTAAAGCAAACCTACCTAATTAAGAAAGCAAAACTTAGAAATCAAGTCTGGCAGCAACTACGAGAAGATTTCCAAGTTCCAAAGGTTCTAGAGATCGCCACATGTCACAAAGATCAAGCCGACGAGATCACGAAGTCCAAGACGGCTCACGCATCCAGGCTGATCATCAACGGTTCATCTACCTCCTTAGAAGAGATCGAGAAGCAAACTAGTATTTGTAATCATTTTCTAAGGGAACAAAGTGTAAATGAGTTTTGTTGATTAATAAAGGTAGTTCTTTCTCTTATTCTATTTCTTTGTAGTTTTAATATGAATTCTCTCTCCATCTCTTATTCTCCCAACATGCACAAGTAATTCTCCGCTTGTTAGGGTTCGTAGGATTAGGGTAGGTTAATGGATGATGAAAATACCTAAACTCTTTTTACGTCCTATAAAGTTTATAAACTTTATCAAAAGAATCATTAACATCCTAATCGGGCGCGCTACCAATTCATTGTTAGTCTCGACCGCGATTAGAGATTAGATTAATGATTGTTTTGGTAAAGGCTGGATATGAACGGAGTTCCGTGTCGAGATAGGGGTTAAGAGTGGGATTCCTTTTCCTTCCAGAAACCCTAATCTACACGCATCACTGTCGTTCTAGTTTTAAATCTATTAAAGAATAGAAAGAGTAATGTTTAATTAATCATTCATAACTACTAAATTCTAATGAACCTTACAAGCCCTCCTCTTATATAAACTTACATCCGTAGTTAATCTAGATCTATATTTTGCATTAGTGTTTAAACGTAGATCTAGATCCTACAACCATTCTTCAATATTCTTTATTCCTCCTCTCTTTTTTCAACACATCTAAAGTAAGAATAAAAGATTCAACGTTTCCCATAGGACGACCCGTACTCATCTCGGTCTAGCTACACGCGACACCGTTCTGATTGCGGTTACACTACAAACAAACTTTTACAGACCAATCATATTTCTACGAAACACTTGTCTAAAAACTAGAGAAGTCACAAGTAAACAGAACATAGTACGAGGACCAATCCCTTTGTCCTGATAGACACTGGACAGCATACAATACTTTGTATGAGTCCCCTGAGTCTAATAACTCAAAACCTGTGCATCGTAGGTTGAAAACTGTACCTATGGTTAAGAACCACTCCGCAGTTCAATGCTCCTTACCCAATCGTCAACTGATATAGATAAATGTCACGGACATAATTTCAAAAAATTATATCTCACTTTATAAAAATAAACGTACAGATATATCATTTTGAAATTGGTGGACAACAACGGATACTCAAAACCAAATATTTGCCGTCCGGCAAAAACCCAGGCAACTTTCTCAAATATCACCAATTACAACGAATTCCGATATAATGAGGATGATCACCTAATTCTCAATAACTTACTCCCACTCATCATCTGTAAAACCATACAGATGTGAGAATCATACCTGGCAAATACATACCCTGGAGTAAGTATCTAATCGGGAAATCAGTTTTTCTTTAACAACGCACAGTGAAACTGAAACATGAATATGTTTCGTTGGGGTATCCTGGTATTCCTAGTAATGCCTCTTCCATACTCCAATTCATGACTGTAACCGTATATTTCTTTGACATCTCTCCAAATCCCTTTATTTGTCTTTAGTCGTTACCTTCTATACACCCCTTTAGGCTAAGTGGTTTTCTTCCTTCCCTACCGTTCGGCACCAGCCTATGGTTTGGAAGAAGACTATCCAGTAAGCGTAATAGGTGTACCCTCCTAAACTAAGGAGTACTCGCAACTTAAGAGAAGGTGATGATAAAAGACAACTGAATAATACATTATTCTATTTCTCCCGAACTGGGGAAAAAAGCAAAGGTGAAATAGGAGTGGCGATGAAGTACGCGGTTTGGTCGTGAATGATAGCAGTCGCAATTTACTTTGCCCTCTTTCTAATCCCTTTATTTTGTCTTTACTTATTACCTTCTGTACACCCTACTTAGGCTAATTGGTTTTATTCATTCCCTACCTTTCGGCACCTGCCTATGGTTTGGAAGAAGACTATCCAATAAGCGTAATAGGTGTACTCTCCTAAACCAAGGAGTCCTCGCAACCTGAGAGAAGGTGATGATAAAAGACAACTGAATAAACCAATTCAATTTCTCCTGAACCTGGATCCATCATCGAAGAAGTCCCTTCGAGTTCGTATATAACCATACGATGGATCTATCCAATGGAAGTGGATGTTCGTAGTGATACGAGGTGTTTTGAGAAATGCAAAGGGTAAAAGAAGGAGCAGCAATGACTTATGCAACTTGGACAATCCAAAAGTCAGTATTTTTAAGAAGGTTCGGTCAACTTGGTCACTAAGTCATAGTCTAGGGTCGGTCAATGGTCGCTGCCAAAGAGAGAGAGAAAATAAACACTCTACGTGCACTCTAACCTAGATCAGAATGGTTATCACTTTATCTAATCAGGAAACCTCCCACTGTACTGTCAAATTCTCCTCCAAACCTGAAAGAAGAATCAATCAGGATCACCCGAAGCGTAAACCAACTCATCAGTGGGAACCGGGATCCAACTCTCATCACATGATAACGTGACGGAATCCACTCACGTTATCACACTCCAGAAGGTATGCGCATGCCTGGCAAGTTTCAGTTTCTTTAGAAACTCCCGATATGATTTTTACCCCATGTTCTTATGACCTTGACGAAGGCTAACAAATCATAAGTCACATGTCAAGTTCTACCCGTCATTATCTTGTTAATTCGAACCCACCCGTACATACTCTTGACTAAGGGCCAACAAAGTAATACGATTGTCCCAAACCAACGCATCTATCTATGCAACATGTGAACACCCCAGCAGCTACCAATCACTATGTCTTGACTAAGGGCCAAACCAATATAGCTTGAATACTACTGACCATTCATATGAAATGACGGAGGGCTACGGCTGGTTTTTGGCGAAAAACATTTAACGTAATGAACTTGATCTCGCTGAAGGAACCTGATAGCTTTTTAGAAAATATAGTAGCGAAAACCTTTGCTAAAGAGGTCATTCCCGGTGAAAGGATCTCGGCTCTTTCCTCGTGGAATGAGGTGCAGGATATTCCAACTGAATACCGCGATGCAAAGCAACATGTAATCGACTATAGTGAAGTTATTACCCTGATACAAACTTCTGCCCAAGGGGTCACTCCCGGTGAAGGGATCTCGGCCCCTGCCTTGTCAAATGAGGTGCAGGATATTCCAACTGAATACCACTGTGCAAAACAAAAGAAAACGTCTTTGTAATAACACTTTTTAAAACTATTCCAACAACATCCAAACAGGTTTGTTTTCCTTTGCATTGATCAGAATCAACGCAGTCCCATCAATTAATTACACCAGAAAAGAACGAAAATAAAATGTACGTATATGCCATCCACATTCGTCACTGGGTCCCGTCATCACCCGTTAGGTTACTTAACTAACGACAGAGCGGGGACTGGACTAGCGCGGGTGCAAAACATATACAACATCTATTAGTATATATACCAATATACAATAATCGTTCCAGGCATGATAAATATGCAACATTACAGAAAAGTAATAAGCATCACAGAACAATACAGATAATCTGGGATCCCCGGGTTTCACAGAGCCGCTGCTGAAACCCGACGTTCCCCTGGTCGTATGGATAGCCTGTGCAATGAAACCTAGACCCCTACGGGCGCGGCAAGTTACCCGCCAAAACCTGAAGCGAGGCAGCCCCCTACAGCATAGTGAATGGACCACCCTGCACTTCACGGAATCCGGTAACTTGAGCACCTTCCTTGGGTCAACCTGTACCCCCTACGAGTGCGGCGAATAGTCTGCCAATTCTAGAGTGAGGCCCCTCTTCCTTTCAAAGCCATGAGATGCGGACCCGTTGCCTTCCAGAACCCGGCTATCCGTGCACTCTGTCGCGGGGTAAACCTAGTACAGAAATGAAAAATATGTAGAACGGGTACATCGACCTCAGCCCGGTCGTGCCCCAAAAGAATATTATACAAACAGGCAGAGACGGCAGTCCACATGTTGGACACTCGCCCCGCAATATCAAATGTACAAATAAATCCAAACCGCACTACCATTTCACACTGCTATCCACCACGACAAATCCGCAACATCACAGCACAACACAGAACATCAACGCGAATGTCACGTTCGCAAATCCGTCTAAAAGGACTATAGCAATTAGACGCAATTTACCGCTCGAATGACATTCACGGTCGGAGATATAATGTAAGTACTGTAAACTAACACGTTTAAAATTTCGATCGACAAAACTTCCTGAGGTGGGCCCCACGTACATCTGCAGTACACAAACAAAATCTGGGCCAAAAAGAAATATTCCAGAAACCACAATTCCCTATGCAGAAGCCCCAGAAGAAATTTGGCACACTGAAGCACCAAACCTACGGCGGAACCGCGGCCAAACCTTGGCATGTGCGGCGGTTTCTCGGCCGTACGGTCGAATCAGTGGCCCAAATTTCTATTGTGTTTTTAAAAAAGCCTGCACGATTTTCTGAGATGCACAAAATGATTTTTAGACCTGTTTTAAAAATCGACAGAAACTTTAGCCTGAAAAGTGCGGTTTCGGAAATTTCGTTCGATCGATATTTTAAACGCATTAGAACAAGTTAGTAAAGGTTAATGGCGTGGCTCTGATACAATGTAAGTCTACGGTAGCGCCCCGGCCATCATTCTGACACCAAACGCGGAACAAAAACTTTTATAACTGGCGCTATCGCATACTATAACCCGGATCTTGCCATTAACGCTAAACTAACAAACTGTAAAGAGGTAGAAAGGCTATACCGATCGATCCGAGTCCTTCGGTCTTTAGCCATCATCCAACGCTCCTCGCGGCAACTTCGATCTCCTGTCTCCTCATCGAGGTGGCACCACGTCAACGGATCTTTAAACGGGCTCCCGCCTCTATACCGAGGCAACTCGGTCATCAAGTCTGCTAAAAGAGATGACCAAGATGAAGTAGAAAACGAGTAGAATACTTTGTCTCAAACACCCTAGGGTTCTCATCGCATGAGAGGGTTAGGGTGGAGGTTGAAGAAGATGCTAAGGATTGGAAATGGTGAACTCAAGAAACACTAGTGAGCCAAAAGAAAACTAAGCTCAAAAACTTGTGTTCTATTATTCCTTCTCATGTGAATAGATGAATGAAGTTGTTTCTTTTAAAACCCAAAAGAAAAATATCTTATAAAAATATCTCACAAAATAACCACAAATATCTCTTCACAAAACAAAACACCATTAATTCTTCATGACTCACTTAGTGACTCATTAGCATGAGTCACTAATGAACATGCTAGAATAAATGTGTCATCCATAATGAGTCACCATTTCCAAAACCAAATAATCATTTAAACCAAAATGATTAATCCAAAAAGAAATACATCTTCTAAAATATTCTCGTAACGGATTACGAAAATACCCCTCACCTGTATATACATACCTGTATTCGTATTCCGACCGAATACGAATACGAGAGACTAAAATATTCATACTCAATATAATACATGGATCCGGCTTAAACCAAAGCCCACCAGTATTATCTGTCCGAAATATGACACGTGCACAAGTGCACGTGCATTTTCCGAACCCTGCCATAAAACCATACGGCCTCTACAACGTTTCGCCCGAACTTAGAAAACTATCTGTGGGGGATTCTAAAGACTCGTCAGTACCCTGGCAGTGGGTTTAACTACAAGCACGTCAGTGGCACTAGCTGTGCGTAACAGCTGCCCATGTACTGACCTCAAGAGAAGCCGATGAGCGAACTGATCCTGGAACCCTACTGAGCCTATCAGTGACAATATACATACAGTCCGGTCCGTTCGTCTATGAGTATCGCATATCAGGCCTAGGGGGCTGGTAACGTGAGGCCCCCAATAGCGGTATAAGTCGTGTCAGAGTATAGCCCAGAACACCCTGAGATACTACTCGAGTACCTACCGGTAAATCTTCTGCCTCGGCCGAGGGCTTTGTGTAATGGCTCTCCTAGACACAGCGCGATCTCACCCCCAATACCGGGAGAGACGAATCCCCTGCCGATCCGCTCACTTGTCTCCATGTGGCTCGGGACTGTACCCAAAAAAAAATCTGTTTGCACGACTCTTTTGAGCCGTGGTAGGGTAGAAATCAAAGCACAGTGGGAACTCACACGAGACAAATGACGACCTCAGGTCGATGAACTAACCTGTACACATGTCACCAGGGAAATGCTATCTGACGTTAGGTGTAAATACCAACTAGCAGGTTTCCGGCGAGTCCTGTCCGGTGTACTCATAACCCAATTAGCACATGTATACATCTTAGGTGATCCAACTGACACCAATGGCTTGTGAGACCGGCCACCGCCCTTCGTCAGGGTCTCGACTGTATACACTAGTCTACTCCGGAGTATCGATGCCCTGTCTCGAAACTCCCACGACTAGGGACCACTTTTAAGAATGTGCTTATAGACTACCCAACTCTCACGTATATGATCGCCATCATATTGCTGGTAGTCAAGCAAGATCGTAAGGGCTCTATCAACGTGTAATAGTGATCATGTCACCTAAAGTTGTACACGATTGATAAAGGCAAACCAGATAGCATACTATCATCACGAGTAAGACTGTGCTACTTGTATAGGTCCTCCTCAATCATTGTAATCACGTACCTGCGATCTAATAATTGACTTTGAGGGCACTACATCCAACATTACTAATACTTGATTAAAGAAGTAAGAGCTTGGGTTTGAGATTCTTCAATATTGATCATCTTAGTTTTTGAAGATTGGAGGTAAAGTTGTATCTTTCTCTTCATGGAGCCTCTCTAGAGTCCGGGTACTTGATGATCGCAGCGAAGGGACCTAAACACGGAGCTTATGAAACAAAGGAATGGACTGCAAAGGTTGTAATCCCTAACTCTTAGATGTTAAAGGGTTTAACATGCTTGTTTGGTTTGATTCTCTAGTTAACATCCTAGGTTTAGGGTTATCTATAATGGCAAAATTTGAAATTGGCATGGGAGATGCCACCCGAAACCTTGCTGCCGTTGTATGTAACCCAGCAGTAGTGTGGTGACACAGAGAGAAAGAGAAGAGGATGGACACTTGGTTTGCTTCATGAAATCCAATGGTTTGGATTATATTTTGAGTTATGTTTTATTTCCAAACCTTGAGGATTTCTAGATAGAATTCTTTTAGATTTTCTTTCTTCTTCATGCTAGCTCCATCTTCTTCTTCCTCTCTTGATTAAGAAAAAGATTAAAAGAAAGATTAAAAGAGACAAAACAATTAGCGAAATATTCAGACTACATCCTTAGTTCATGATCGTAGCAAAATTATAATCTAAGTTAAACATCAAGTTAGAAGTTTTGGAGCCTTAGACTTGAAGCTCTCAAGATGGATCATCTATGATGGAGGGGATCTTCACCAAACTTGTTTAAGTCCTCTAAGAGCACCACATGGAGTCCAACACAAGTGCAGAGCATTTGAAAATGCTACAAGGACAGCTATGCTCTAAACTTGTTAGATTAGTTGCTAGTTTAGTATCTATGGTAAAGATTCATGGATGTTTGGATACTTTAGCTCTCTAGGTTTTTGAAACCCATTGTGCTATGTTTTTAAAATCCATACTAGGGTGCTAGAGTTCCTTCACCAACAAATTTAACAATGTTTCCCCCAATCAGAGCAAGGCTCTGTTGAATTTTGAAAATTCAAAAATTCGAAGCAACGCTTCGGTTTCCGTGCGCAGCGCGCAATTTGCCACGTGGCAGAAGCTGAATGGGCAGCGTAACGCCCGAAACAGTGCGTCCCATCAGAGCAAGGCTCTTCAGAAAACTTAATTAAGACTTAACTGCGCAAACGCACGGATGCGCGACACGTGTCTGCGCAAGCGCTTGGATGCACGACACGTGTCTGGGCAGTTGCGCAGTCCCAACTGCGCGAGCTCTCAGATGCGCGACACGTGTCTGCGCAGTTGCGCAATCGCAGCTGCGCAAACGCATGGATGCGCGACACGTGTCTGCGCAGTTGCGCAATCGTAACTGCGCAAGCGCTCGGATGCGCGACACGTGTCATTTGCTGGTGAGTTGCGCAGCAACTGAATGAAGATTTAGATAAATCTTTTCTGTTCTCCTGTAAAACAGGAACCCTTGGATCAAAGATCCAATGGTGGGAAAATTCCCAAAATTATTCAGGAAAGATTTTGTTAAAAAATCCAACAAATTTGTGGGCACTATAAATAAGATCCCAAACCTCATTCAAAAGAAAGGGGAAAATGAAGGAGAGAATCAGAGAGAGAGTCAATCATCAAAAGAAAGCTCTTGAAAATTGATCAAGAACACGGAAAAAAAAAAAGAAGAAGGTAAAATTTCTGAAGAACAGAAAATAAATAGTGCCTTGCACTTGATATGAACCCCTGGTTCTAAAAAAATAAATAAATAAATAAATAAATAAAAGAATAATAAATAGTGCCTTGCACTTGATATGAACCCTCGGTTCTAAAAAAAAAAATAATAAATAGTGCCTTGCACTTAATATGAACCCTAGGTTCTATATGATCAGGAGAAAACAAGAACTTGTTTTTCCTTTGATCCAAATTTAAATCAAAAGTGCCATGCACTTGAATTCGTCAATCTGAAGATTTCTAGGGTTTCTGCAACCCCTTGTTTTGGGCCAGGCCCAAACTAAATTGAAACAATAAAAGGGCAAGGCCCTGTTTGGAAAAATTCCTGAGTTTCTGGAAACTCATTATTTAAAAGGGCCTGGCCCAAATTGAATTGCAGAACAATAAAAGGGCAAAGCCCTGTTTGTAAAAATTTCTTGAGTTTCTGAAACTCATTATTTAAAAGGGCAAGGCCCTGTTTGGAGAATTTCTGAGTTCTTGTAACTCATTAAAAGGGCCCGGCCCAAATCAGACTTGCAAAATAATGAAAGGGGCGGAGCCCTGTTTAGATCGATTCTTTTAATCGGGCAGAGCCTAAAAATAAAAAATTGGACTTAACCCAATCCTGGCTGTAAGTCCTTAAATTAAATGCCTCTCCTAAATCAACTTACATCCGGTTCGAGGGTACATCTCCGAACTCCTTTGACACCTGTCGTTGTAATTCCTCAACGACGTCAAAGAGGTGACGGGTCCCAACGACCACTCATCTAATATCGGACCGAAACGTCCCTAAACTAACATCGGACCGAAACGTCCCTAAACTAATAATGGACCACTACGTCCCTAAACTGGCGACGGACCACCACGTCCCTAAACTGGAATATGGACCACTACGTCCTTAAACTGGCGACGGACCGAAACGTCCCTAAACTAATAACGGACCACCACGTCCCTAAACTGGAATATGGACCACTACGTCCTTAAACTGGCGACGGACCACCACGTCCCTAAACTGGAATATGGACCACTACGTCTTTAAACTGGCGACGGACCGAAACGTCCCTAAACTAATAATGGACCACCACGTCCCTAAAACTGGCAATGGACCGCCACGTCCCTAAACTGGCACAATAGAGCCCAAATGCTCATTTGTTGGATCTAAACGGTCCCGTCTAAGTTGATCTTAACCCCAAATACGGTTAACGTGTCCTTAGACATTTAAATAAATGATGAAACTCCAAGTTAACCTTGGTTCAAGGGTACATCTCTGAACTCCTCTGACGCCTGTCGTTGTAATCCCTCAACGACGTCAGAGAGGTGACGAGTCCCGACGGCCGGATAATTAAATCAATCATGATGTTAAGTTGATCTTAGTCTAAAACAGGACTAACGTATCCTTAACAAACGTTTAAGTCGATCTTAGACGCAACGCGACTAATGCATCCTTAAACTAAAAACACCAAACCCAAATCTAACTAAATACGGATTTGGACTAATTCATGTCCTACGGGTGACGACATCACTCAGTCTCCGTATACAATCCACGGGCAATCACAAACAAAACAAATACACACGACACGAAGTGAAATTCTGGAGAAGGAGAAAGTTGTTACCGCGATGCGGTAGCGTAATTAACTGCAGGGGCTTGCGCCTGCAGGGAAGAGCGTCCCCACAATCAAAAACCCCTCACCCTGAGGGGGAATCTGACGAAGTCCGCTACATCGGCCGCATCCGTCTAAACCTCCGATACACGGCGCCATAAATCAACTTGGCATCTTCGGAGAGATAGACGGATAAAACCAAATGGCATCTGCCCCGAACCTCAGGCACAGGACGTCCTAACGTCTCGGCCGCCGTTCGGAGGGGAACAGATTCTGGCACGCCCGGTGGGACCATCTTCCTCTTTCCACTCCACACTTCGTGTGTCGTCTTCGCGAACCAATCGCGGTTTGTTAAATGATTGCCTTCGGATTTCAAGTTGCTAAGATTTGGTCTTTTATTTGGTACAGAACTCAAGCATTCAATGGCCACCAACTGCACCAACTGCTCGAAGTGCAACTGCAACGGACGTTCCACCTCACCTAGAGGTGTAGCATATGGGCCCCAGGCGGCTTCCTTCTTGACACTGCCGGTAGGCCAGTGGACTCAGGCCACCACCGGCTTGTTCTTCGGGACCATGGTCCCACCTACAAGCTTCTCGGCACCGATACCCACACTGGAAGCGAACAAGAAGTCGGTGTTCGGCCGGCTCACTGCTACTCCGACCCCTGTCAGCGGGTCGCCTGCTACTGGACCAACAGCCTCCGTTTTCACCAGGCTGGGTCAGAACTATAAAGTGGCTGTCCCAAAGAGGGCAACGGCCGCTGCTTTGGAAGTCGTTAAAGCGGCCTCTCCCACTAGAGAGTCAGTCTTCACAAGATTGACGGTTCCTACTCCTCCTCCAGCTGGTCAGAAGGCATCAGTCTTCGATAGGCTGACGTCAACAGTTACCCCGCGCTCAAACAGGGGGCAACAAGAAACCACCTCAATCTCCGAGCCAATCCCGGCGGCTCGTCGCGCGCGACGTCGCCATTGGCAGAGAGTAAGGAAAGCAGGGGGCAACTCCCCCTCAGGGCTAACCCCACCTGCTCCAGTGGTGGAAGTCGATGCTGCTGTTCCAACTGGGAACAGCTTTGAAATGCTGAGGAGGGTGAGAAAGAACTCCCCGGTGGCTATGTTGAAAAGGTCTCCTCCACCCAAGGAAAAAGCTCCGGAGATGAAACAGGAACAGCCCCCTCAACGGCTGTCAGCGAAAGTTTATAAAGTTTGGCGGAGGGTTCAAGACTCCGTGATTGACTCAAACCACTTCCGTCGCCAGAACAGGGCAAGGGTGGAAAAAGACAAAAACCGCCCCGCTCAACGACAGGGGGCAGCAAATGCTAGGATGCCCGCTTCAACGGCTCCTTCAACCTCAAAGGCCCATAAAAGGAAGAGGCCAGAAAAAGCTCCCATAACGCTGACAAAATCTAAGAGCGGTGAACCTAAACGCCTCAAGTCAGGGGGCATCACAGTTCATACGGTCTATATGGCTTCGGGGAAAGAAGAAAGCCGTACTTCTACGGGTCACCGACCGCTTACCCGGTCAGTGACCAAGTCTCAGGAGCAGCAACAAACACTCCAGGAGATGATGACTACCATGGCTGCACTCACGGGGCCAAAAGAGAATCCTGAGACATCCTTAGATGAACGTCAAGAGGAGGAGACTGATGCCGAGTTCCTTCGCCGAATGCTCGAAAAGAGGGACCAGGAGGCTGCTGAACAAGCAGCCAATATACAGCGCATGGGCCTTCTCTTCCAGGATATGATAGGGATGATGATACAACCAGAATCCCCGACTGAAGAACCCCCGATCGTCCTTGGGGATGATAGGGGAGAAACATCAAACCCTCAGCCCGTTCTATCGACGGCTAAAGAAGACACAATCTCTAAAACAGATCTGGACGAATATATAGCCCAGCAGATAAAAGTTCATCACGCGGCCGAGGCAGCCGGCCACGTTGTAAAAACAGGGCGGCCATACCCGGGCTGGTATGACCAAATTAAGTACCCGCCAGGTTACACAATTCCAAAATTTCATGTCTACAAGGGGACCGGCAATCCCCATCAACATGTTGCCCAATTCAGGGCGCTTTGTGGTAACACTGGAGGCGACGACAAGCTCTTGCTGCGCCAGTTTGTGGGAAGTTTAACAGATACGGCTTTCGAGTGGTATTCCGAGCTCCCCAACGATTCCGTTAAAACCTTCGCAGAGATGGAGCTGCTCTTCACCCAACGCTTTGCAAGCGCCAGCGAACGTACTCCGATGACGGCGCTGATTAACGCCAGGGTAAAGCCCGGCGAGACGTGGGTCCAGTACGCTATACGGTGGCGTAATTTATGGTCTAAATGTGAACAGCGTATAGAAGAAGCCCCCGCGGTGGGAATGTTTGTTGGAACCCTTGATCCACAAGCGACCATTTCGCAGTTTATGATGTTCTTCAAGCCGACTTCTTTCCAGGCTTTGATCGACAAATTGGCGCAGATGGACCAGATGGGCCATAAACCCCCTCTCCCGAAGCCCGAATCTCGAAACGACAAAGGAAAGGGAAAAGCGATCATCGTCGCTAATGCCCAACAGCAACCGAACGACTCGAAGCCGGTTGCTCGTCCAAATAATACACGCCCATACGTACCCCTTGAGGACAGGATGGGACGTGCTTACTCCTTCCCCCGTGATAAAACAAGGAGGTTATTTGAGCTGGCATTGCGCAATAGGCTTATAAATCTGCCGGATCCAAAACGTCCATCACAACCAAGTGACGTTAACGAGCCTAATTATTGCCCTTACCATCGAGTGCTAGGACATCCAATCGAAGACTGTTACGTGTTCAAAAATTGGCTCGAAAACCAGTACCGTCAAGGCAAGTTTGCGCTATCTAACAAATGGAAGGTGAATCCTCCGCAGCCCCACACCTATAAGGGAACGAATACGCCAGGGGCAACATGCTCCGTCATCGAAGAAGCTCCCTGGGAGGTTGTATTATCAGCCAAAACGAGGAGAATGCTAAATGATCTGCAGACCTGCCCAGCGGTCAAGTGGAAGAACCCCTTGGAGCCGCAGGTTATTGAGGGGATGTTGAAACCACGCCCGACTCCGAAGACCGACGGCGGTAGTTCAAGCGTTCATAATCAGCCGTCAAAATCTTCGAAAAATAAGAAGAAGAAATCTAAGAAGCCCGCGAAGCCTAGCGACAAGCGGACGGACTTACAGAAGCAGATCGACGCGCTGGATGAGTATAACCAAAAGGCGCGGACTCCCATTACGCTCCAAGATTTCCTTGATCACGTCTTTCAAAAGAAGACGAGGAAGAAACTTCATCGGATGAATCCGACGGATATGTGGCAAGCTGTCATATGATCTCTCACTCGACCTCGAACGATGAAGGGACTTCTGGCACCAAAACGCCGGGGGCAAATACTGAGTCAATGGTTCCGGAATTATCAATAGAAATGATTGACGCGTTTCTTAGTGAAGCTCGATTGAAAAGTAAAGCTGATCAAGAACGCGAGACGGCGATATTCGAAACGGCCAAACGCCAGCGACTTGAGGGAGGAGCTGAGATGATCCCACTGGAGCAAAATGCCTCCACCGCTGACAAAAGCCAATTTAAGCTAAAAAAGAAGTTCGCTAAGGCCATATCGATGGGCATGAAGCTACCACTCTCAGAAGAAAAAGTTACTAGCGTGGCAGAAATGCATCCCTCTTATTGCTTATATCATCAGAAGGTCTCACATTCTACCCAAGAGTGCAAAGCGTTCGATAAATGGTGGCAAGGATACGTCGCTAATCAACAACGCTTTAAACGGGAAAAGCGCAAGGTTCGTCGAGAGCAAAGAAACACGACCAAAGTGCTTGAAAGAACTGCCGGCAACTGTCACATGGTTAACACTACCAGGTCACAAGTGCCCACATTTGGGAGCGACTCTGATGAGGAACTAGAGATTGCCCCTCTCTTTAAAGAGTCAACTTCGGGAAAAGAAGAAGAACCGAAGTCTTGCGAAAATATACAGCTGCGGAATCGGACACTGCCGGAAAAGAACCTCGGACCCTCGAATAGAAAAGATAAAGGGAAAGAGAAGGTCTCTGAAGACATCACTTTGGATGACCAAGTCGCGGAAGAGTTAACCGCCAAAAATCCGTCAAAGAGGAGTAAAGTGGATTACAATGTCTTAGCGCATCTGAGGAAGCTACCCTCACAACTCAGCATCCTCGATGCCTTGTTACTATCAAAGGAGGCGAGAGACTCTTTGATTAAGGCGCTACAAGATCCGGACCCGTTCCAAGCCTTCTTGGCCGAAGAAAAGATGAAAGACGAATTAGAAGAAGTGCACACAGCCGACGTTGCTTTTGGTGATGAGGACCTTCTTCTCGGGACGTGTGAACACAATCGCCCTCTTTATGTCTCAGGATACTGCCATGACATAAAGATAGGTAAAATCTTGGTCGATAACGGATCGTCCGTCAATTTACTCAACGTACGAGTGTTAAAGGAGATTTGCATGAGTGTCCAACACCTTGCCCGGGACAAGATCACTATCTCCGGTTTCGACTCTCAATCTTCAAAGACTCTTGGATCTGTGATATTGACGCTACGCTTCGGGTTGCTCATCACAGACATCAAATTCCATGTTATAGATGCCAAGACGTGTTATAATGCTCTGCTCGGCCGACCATGGCTACACGAGTACAATATCATCCCTTCTACACAGCATCAGTGTATGAAATATTCCAGGGATGGCCTCGAGTACACTGTGGCCGGAGAGTTGAATCCGTTTTCCGTGAACGAAGTTCGCAAGTATGAGGATGCCAAATACTTCTTGCCGAGCTTCGAAAACACGGAAAGGTGTCACAAACCGGAGAACAAAACTAATGCCACCATCCCTGTCTTCGGCAGTGATACCGAGGAGGAGGATATAATTTATTCAGGTCCATCCCAATCTACCAGGCCAGGACCATCCGTTCCTTCGTTGATCTTCGGTAGTGATTCAGAGGATGAAGTTCATGCTGTATTCCCTGCTCGGCCTTCGATACAGATCTCCGCTGATAAAGAGCGAAGTCTGCAGATAACCATGGTGCCGCTTGAACATTACAAAGAATTGGATGCACTCGACACTAACAGCGTAGAAGAATTGCAGACATTCTATATCCCTCCCGGACGAAGGGGTGAGAAGGCAATCTTATTCTACCGTTCTGAAGAGAACAAAGTAGAAAAAGAAGTTTGGCATGGCGCGGATCCCACGCTTGACAGGCTTCAGCCTATCCGTCTTCCCCGGTATTATACCGAAGGTTTGAAGAAACTGCTAAAACGCCAGGGGATGTCCTTCACACAGACTGTTAGAAAAGCCAAATTCTATGACAAGGTCTGGAACATTCCCGGGACCCAATGCAAACTGCCTAACGGGAAAGTAGAAACCAAAGGGCTTGGGTACATCCGGCCAAAGAAGCGAGAGCTAGTAAACAGCTGTTATGCCATGGATGACTTCGACGAAGAGGCGGACGCTCAATGGGAGGACGCTAATCCCGAGCCAACAAAAGTTCCTGATGCAAAACCGCCCAGTCCATCGTCCGAAGACCAGATGAACAAACTTATAAGGGATGCGAGTCAAAAAGCCCGAGATGATCACGATCGTGAAATGGCAATCTATGAGAAAGCTAAGACACAGCGCCTACTCCAACAGGCAGTAAAGAACAAAGATGTCGCTCCTTGTCGACCTGCTACAAAAAAGGTTCGACGCGAGAACAAAGACAAGTCGAAAGGCAAGAGAGGCGCTCGACAACTACAAAGCAGGGCTAAGAAGCCGCGCATCCGAGAATCGAGCGTTATTGACTTAGCCCTCGGGAAGAAAATGGGTCGAGCATACTCTTTTCCTCGGAACAAAACAAGGAAAATATTCGATCTCGCTCTAAAACATCAAATGCTTACGTTGCCAGAGTCTAAACACCCTGAACAAGCAGGCGAAATTTCCAGTATTGCTTTTACCATCGAGTAGTAGGGCATCCGCTTGAAGATTGCTTCACCTTTAAGAATTGGGTTGAGGACCAATACCAGCTTGGCAAATTCGCGTTGTCTGATAGTTGGAGGGTAGCAACGCCGCAAAAGCACGAACCCGAAAATACAAGAATAAAACCAACTCCGCATTGGGATTGGCAGAAAATTTGCACCTGCCATGTGATAACAATATTAAAAGAAGGGTCCGAGGACATGAACAATCTCCCTTGGTGCTTTGAAAGCGGCAGCGATGAGGTAATCTCAGAATTTCCCCCAGCTCCGAAAGAACTGGAGGACGGAATACATACCACTGCAGATAATCTCAAGAAAATTGAGTTGTGGACGGAAAATGACCCGCGACCGACATTCATCAGCGAGCTGCTATCTGAAGAAAGGATGGCTGCGTTAAAGGATGTGCTTCTACAGCACAAAGATTGCTTCGCGTGGAACTATTCCGAAATGCCGGGACTAGATCCAGAAATTGCAGTACACAAGTTGGCGATATCCCCGGACATCAAGCCAGTCAAACAAGCGCCGAGGAGAATGCGACTCGAGCTTGAGATGAGCATCAACGCCGAAGTCAAAAAGCTGATAGATTCAGGCTTCATCCAAGAAGTCCAATACCCTGAATGGATCGCCAACATTGTCCCAGTGATGAAGAAAAATGGGACAGTGCGCATATGCGTAGACTTCCGGGATCTCAACAAAGCCTGCCCAAAAGATGATTTCCCAGTGCCAGTCACCGAGCTGATGATAGACAATACATCTACTCATGAGGTTTTCTCCTTCATGGACGGATCATCGGGGTATAATCAAATAAAAATGCACCCGGAAGATCAGAAGCACACAGCCTTCAGGACTCCTCTTGGTATATTTTGCTATAAAGTGATGCCTTTCGGTTTGAAGAACGCCGGTGCTACTTATCAGAGGGCCATGACGAAGATCTTCGACGACCTTATACACGAAATCGTCGAATGCTATATCGACGATCTCGTGGTCAAGAGCAAATCATACGAGGAACATCTCGAGCATCTGAAGACTGTATTTCAACGCCTTCGGCAATACAACTTGAAGATGAATCCTCTTAAATGTGCGTTCGGGGTTTCCTCGGGCAAATTCCTGGGATTCGTCGTTCGACACCGAGGTATTGAAATAGATCCGTCAAAGATCAAAGCGATCATGGAAATGCCTCCGCCGAGGACTCTCAAACAGCTGCGGTCTCTCCAAGGGAAACTCGCGTATATACGGCGATTTATAGCCAACCTTTCAGGAAAGTGCCGTCCTTACAGCCACCTGATGAAGAAGGGAACCCCATTTGTTTGGGACCAAAAGTGCCAAGGCGCACTGGATGAGATTAAGCAATACCTGCAGAACCCTCCGGTGTTGGCTGCTCCAGTTAAGGGGAAGCCTCTTATTCTTTATACAACCGCCCTCGAAGGTTCTTTAGGCGCATTATGGGCACAAGAGAACGATCAAGGGAAAGAAAGAGCACTTTACTACTTAAGTCGAGTCCTGCTAGGGGCAGAAAGCAACTACTCTCCCATTGAAAAACACTGCCTGGCGTTGATCTTCGCAATAACAAAGCTTAGGCACTACGCGTTGGCGCACGAGGTCCGTCTGATTTCAAAAGTGGACCCTCTTAAATATCTAATGTCAAAAGCCATATTGACAGGGCGACTCGCTAAATGGGCCCTGCTCTTGATGGAATTCTCGATAACGTATCAACCTCTCAAGGCAGTGAAAGGCCAGGCCATCGCCGACTTCCTCGCTGAGCATCCGATACCCGCCGATTCTCCTCTGAATTGCGATCTTCCAGACGAACATGCGTTCGATGCGATCGACGGCGGTAATATTCGATGGGAGCTTTATTTCGATGGAGCATCTTCCATGAAGAAACGCAAACAAAGTACCCCTATAATTAAATCAGGGGTAGGACTCATCTTTGTAACTCCACAAGGAGGAATAATGCGCTACGCCTTTTCCCTAACGGAGCCGAGAACAAACAATGAAGCCGAATACGAAGCTCTGATAGCAGGCCTCGAGATCGCCATTGACATGGGAATTGAAGATCTCCTCGTATACGGCGATTCCCAACTGGTCGTTAGTCAAGTAAACGGCGACTACCAAACGTGCAAACCGGAATTGGTAAAATACGGTGAAAAAGTGCAGCAACTGCTAACCCAAATTCCCTCTTACACGTTGGAAAGTATACCGCGTGCGGAAAACAGCAAAGCGGACGCACTGGCCAAACTTGCTAAAGAATTGGCTGACGAGAACCTCGATGACGTTAGGATCGTGATACAAAGCCGTCGAGTGCTCGCCCCAACAGAAATATCTCCAGGATCATATAAAGAGAATGGAGCAACTGAGGAGACAACCCTGCAAATAAAAGACAGGGAAAATACCGAGGACTGGAGAGAAGTCTTTATAGACTATTTCAAGTTCCACCGAATACCTGAAGAGGCGTCCACGCGACATCAGCTCACGAAACGAGCTCTGTCTTTCGCCTTCGTCAATGATACTCTATACAAGAGGTCATTCGACTCTCTGTAGTTGAGATGCTTAGGACCTGACGAAGCGAGAAGGGTCGTCCAAGAAGTTCACGACGGACTCTGCGGTTCCCACCAAGCAGGCCCTAAGATGAAGTTAAAGATAAAGCGGATGGGTTACTACTGGCCCACGATGATGCAGGATTGCCTGGAATACGCGAGGCAATGTCACCCATGCCAAATTCATGGGGACTTCATCCATCAGCATCCCAATCCACTGCATCCAACAATGGCTAGTTGGCCATTCGAAATGTGGGGAACTGACATAGTCGGTCCTATCGAACCAGCATCGTCAAAGGGACATCGTTTCATCTTGGCGACGACTGATTACTTTTCCAAATGGGCAGAGGCGGTTCCGTTAAGGGAAGTAAAGACGGAGAACATCCTCCATTTCTTCAAAACGCATGTCATCTACCGGTTTGGAACCCCGAGAAGGATCATCTCTGATAATGGGCCAGCCTACCGAAGTCATAAAATTAGCCGCTTCGCACAGCAGCACAATATAGATTGGAGATATTCCTCAGTCTATAATCCGCGGGGTAACGGTCTCGCCGAGGCCTTCAACAAGACCTTGATGAAGATCATGAAGAAAACAGTGTCACGAAATAAGAGAGATTGGCACGAAAGATTGCAAGAGGCTCTTTGGGCGTATCGAACTACATTTAAAACGGCCACAAACACAACGCCATACTCGTTGGTATTTGGAACGGAAGCAGTACTCCCTCTCGAGATAGAATTACCCTCTCTACGAGTGGCAGTCCACTACGAGCTGACAGACGAAGAAAATGCTCACCTTCGGTTTGAAGAGCTTGACGCCCTTGATGAGATCCGGCTTCTAGCACAACAAAATCTGGAAGCCTATAAAGCAAAGATGACGCGCTCATATGAAAGATTGAGCCGCCCGAGGACATTCCACCAAGGCGAACTCGTGCTAGTGGTCAAAAGGCCCATGATCCCCAATCGCGCCAAGCGGGAAAGTTTGAGCCAAACTATGAAGGACCGTACATCATAGATAAGGTCTACCAAGGTGGGGCCTATCTACTCATGGACATGCACGGTGAAAGGCCTTTCAGGCCAATAAACGGACGCTTCCTAAAGAAATACTACGCTTAATGAGCCACAGCCTAGGTCAATGGTAGATGACGACGACTATGTCCGCTCGCTATCTTCCTAAGCTCAAGCTTTATAAGCAGTAGCCAACCTTCTCAATGGCGGACCGAGACGTCCTTAAACTAGTGATGGACCGGAATGTCTTTAAACTAATAGCAGACCGAAACGTCTTTAAACTAATACTGCGGCATCCTTGGGCTGACGAGATGAATAAAAATAAAAAAAAAATAATAAAAATAAAATAAAATAAAAAAAAAGCGGTAAGTCCATAAGCAAAATGGGCACGGATGAAAACCCGAAAGGGCTCCGTGAGTAAAAACAGCAGGACTACCGGCGAATGTTGTGAAAAACCCGAAAGGGCGCAACTTCGTTAAAGAACCCTTATGGAGTCCTCTCGACCCTGTAAGGAGAAACCACCCGCGTGAGATCCTTACGACTTACAAGGGAACAACACACTTAGGAATCCCCACGGTTCCTAAGGAGAAAATACGCTTGCGAGATCCTCACGACTCGTAAGGAGAATTCTCTTATGGGACCCTCACGGCTCATAGGATTTGAAAGTCTTAAGTCACAGAGACCTAAACCTGTGCTTAAGCAAACCCCCACAAACTTCCAATACTGCCCTACAAGTGGCTCAATACTGACCCTTGTATACAATCCACGGGCGCGAATAAACGTTTCCCTAACCAAGGTCCATCCATGACTGGGAATACGTTCGTATGGTAAACAACCCTTATAAATCCCCCCGATTTATGAGGAGAAAACCTTCCTGTAGGATCCTTACGACTTACAGAAGAACAAAACACTTAGGAACCCTCACGGTTCCTAAGGAGAAAATACACCTACAAGATCCCCACGACTTGTAGGGAGAAATACCTTCACGAGACCCTTACGGCTCATGAAGTCAAAAGCCTTAGCCGACGGGATCCTAACCCTGGTCGCTAAGCCTCCTTTGTTCAACAACGATAGAGGCAAATGATGATTCGCTCTTGGTAATATCCCAGTCGCAGCGGTGCTGATGCCGAAATCGGTGACCAATTTCAGGTTGACGGCGAAAGCCAGTAGACCGCTCATGCATACGAAATAGCCGAAATGATAGGGCAACTTGCAATAAAAAGCAACAAGTAAAATGTATGCATGCAAAATAGCCGAAATGATCGGGCAACTCGTGATAAAGAGCAACGAGTAAAAAAATAAAACAATAAAAAGCCGAAATGATTGGGCACCGCGAAAAATAGCCGAAATGTTTGGGCAATCGCGACCTTCGCGATATAAAAGCTGAAATGATAGAGCATCGCGGAAATAAAATAAAACAAAAAATAAGAAATGATAAAACTTCGGCCCTACAGTTAAGATCATATCGATCCCTGTATACAATCCAAGGGCGTAAACAAAGAAGGAACCATACCTCCCCAGCGGATTCCGTCAAACGACGAAACCAAGCCTCAACGGTTCATTTCAACCGAAGAAGCCAGTGACTTCAACGAAAACTTCTCAACTCACGGATACAAACACTCCTTGACGAGAGCCTTCTGATCCGCGTCGACCCGCAGAGCCACTAGTGCCTCCGTAGGAACCCTCGACTCGTTTCACACCCCAAGGATACAAATAATCCTTGGCGCTCGGGAAACAAATAATCCCGGCAAATTCCTCAACTCACGGATACAAACACTCCTTGACGAGAGCCTCCTGATCCGCGTCGACCCGCAGAGCCACCAGTGCCTCCGTAGGAACCCTCGACTCGTTTCACACCCCAAGGATACAAATAATCCTTGGCGCTCGGGAAACAAATAATCCCGGCAAATTCCTCAACTCACGGATACAAACACTCCTTGACGAGAGCCTTCTGATCCGCGTCGACCCGCAGAGCCACCAGTGCCTCCGTAGGAACCCTCGACTCGTTTCAAACCCCAAGGACACAAATAATCCTTGGCACTCGGGAAACAAATAATCCCGGCAAATTCCTCAACTCACGGATACAAACACTCCTTGACGAGAGCCTTCTGATCCGCGTCGACCCGCAGAGCCACCAGTGCCTCCGTAGGAACCCTCGACTCGTTTCAAACCCCAAGGACACAAATAATCCTTGGCACTCGGGAAACAAATAATCCCGGCAAATTCCTCAACTCACGGATACAAACACTCCTTGACGAGAGCCTTCTGATCCGCGTCGACCCGCAGAGCCACCAGTGCCTCCGTAGGAACCCTCGACTCGTTTCAAACCCCAAGGACACAAATAATCCTTGGCACTCGGGAAACAAATAATCCCGGCAAATTCCTCAACTCACGGATACAAACACTCCTTGACGAGAGCCTTCTGATCCGCGTCGACCCGCAGAGCCACCAGTGTCTCCGTAGGAACCCTCGACTCGTTTCAAACCCCAAGGACACAAATAATCCTTGGCGCTCGGGAAACAAATAATCCCGGCAAACTTCTCAACTCACGGATACAAACACTCCATGACGAGAGCTTCTTTGACTCACATCTTGGGCAGTAAGGATTCAAAACTTACTTCCTGAACAATGGGACCCTGCAAGTCAATCCTAAAAGGTCTCTTGCATACTATCCACGGGCCTCACTCTCTGAAGTCGATTCTCAACAAAGAGGGAAACAACCGCTTACGAGCCTTTTAGACTCGTAAGAGGGGCAATGGGATCCTGCAAGTCAATCCTAAATGGTCTCTTACATACTATCCACGGGCCTCACTCTCTGAAGTCGATTCTCGACAAAGAGGGAAACAACCGCTTACGAGCCCTCTCGACTCGTAAGAGGGAGAAATTCTCTTATAGGATCCTTCCGACTTATGAGAGGAAACCACACTTGGGAATCCTCACGATTCCTAAGGAGAAAATTCACCTGCGAGATCCTCTCGATCCGTAGGGAGAAGAGTCTCTATGAGACCCTCACGGCTTATAGAGTTGAAAAGTCTTAGGCAGCAGATCTGAACCTGCAGCCTAAGCCATCGTTATTTCTTAATAAGGTCGGGATACTCATCCCAATCGTTCGTCAATTGTGGTTATTAAGGTGGCGTACTGATAATAAAAGAAAAGAAAGACTGAGAAACAACACAAGACATTACAAAATATGTATCTTTTATTCATAAAAATTGGTTGAGTACAGGATACATTGTGCTGAAGAATAAAAAAAATATATACATATAATTTACAAAGACAAATGATACAAGGGGGATTATGGGGAAGGAAGCGTCTTGCACAGATGTAGCAATTGGTCGCATACGTCCTTCCATGCTTTCTCCTGATCAACTGCCACTGCCAGCTCCGCCTCTACTTGAGCCCGCTGTTGCGTGAAGGATGCGAGCTCTTCCCCAACAACCTGATGAGCTGCTTCTTGGCCTTGAGCATCGCGCTCAGCAGCATCAAGTTTCCGCTTCAACGCTAGCCCATTAGATATACGCTTAAGAAGACCTTCAAAGACAGCTTTCACCTCAGCAGCATTCGTCCTAACTTCGGCACGAAGGCAAGCGGTCGTGTTTGAAGATTCCTGACGCGCCTTTAACCGTAAAGCTGCCTTCTGCTCCAAATGGCGGAGATAAGAGGTGCTTTGCTCAAGCCAAGCTATCCGTTCGGCGCTCGCGGCCGAAGCCTCGGGAGAAGGGCGTGTCGACTCCAACCGATACAAGCGAGCTTCGATCTCTCTGCAGTGGTTAACCCACGATTCGACGACGCCTTCGTTATGGAAAGTTACGAGCGCCGCCAACATTGGGTTAACGTCCACAGCGAAATCTACGGCCGAAGGAAGGGCATCCATGTTGAGCTCTTCGATGTACCCGCTCAACATACCCAAGCTCATTACAGCACCCTTTGAAGACGGGCGTCGCGAGAAAGGACCCGCCGGTGAGAGGACATGAGACTCAAAAGGAACTGGAGCTGGGACAATTGCTGCAAAAAAAAAAAAATGAAACATGGTCAAACAATGATTCGAAAAGTCGATGAAAGATCATATAAAAAGAGGAAAGGAATATCTGTACCAGTCGCAACGGACGCCAAAGCCGGAAGTGCCGGTGGCAGCACAGGCCCGACATCCCCTCCTTCGATCTGAGGCACTACAGTCAGGAAGAGGAAAAGTCAGATACGATCCTATATTCCCTCGAAAAAGACCAAGGCGACACTTACCGGTACCCTTAGAGGGAGAAGCGAGCTCGGATGGGAAGGAGAAATGTGGGAGCAACACCTGATATAGATGATCAAAGAGCCCTCCTGAAAAGGCACAATGGTGTAGCATTAGTACAAAAGCCACATTTTTGAAAGATTAATGCATGAGTCGTGGATCCTTACCTTCCAACATCCGTGACGACACGAGGGAAGACGGAGAGGTAACTATTGCCAAAGCAGTAGTTGATGGTGCCCCCTCGAGCAATAGAGCATCGGTACTGGCCACACCTGCAAGAATAAGCTTGTTAAAAGAGATCACGAGATATATACAAAAAAAATGGAAACGCTGGTGACTCGAAAATTCACCTGACGAGCTGCCAGCAGAAACTGAGGTAGTCCCTTCCTCCACTGACGGAAGACCACCGCCTGTAGCTTCGTCACCCGACTCAAGGGGAACCGTTGTTACGCTCTCGAGCTCTGCAGGCGGAGGGGAACCATAGGCAGGGAGGGCCAAGATAGGAACATTGCCCGATTCCTGAGAAGGAGCACCTCGCTCGTCTTTAGGAATCATGGCCGCATCACCTGCTGTTCCCTCAGGATCAGCGATTACAGCTGTCCCGTCCATCGGCACCACGAGGTCCCCAGCCTCAAGCACCTCGCCCTCTACCGCCTTCGGCACGGTTGAGACAATCATCTCATCTGCCGCCACTTCGGGTACGGCATCAATGACCTGCTCCGCGGTAGGTTCCTCAATCTCGGTTCCAGGCTCCATGACCTCGACGAAGTTGTCCACTGTCGGTTCGGGGTCGGCGAGTACTGCTTCCTCCGCTCCCCTGGGCTCGACGGTCGTCTCCGCCTCTCCCTCAGTTGGACTTGACCCTACAAAATGGAATACGTATAAGCCAACAGCTCTACAATTCGTATGACGAGATTCTGGAAGAAGCACTACCTGAAGTCGATTTGTCATTGGCACTCCGAACCGCGCGCGCCACTTGCCGACGAGCAGTAGACAGGGCCACAGGGGGCTCTTCAGAAGGAGCATTATCGTGAAGAATAGTGCTAGGGCCCGCTCCTACGGCCAAAGCAGCTCTGCGCGCCTTAGCTTCGCGTCTAAACCGTTTCTGCTCCTCTCGAGCCGATGAGACAGATGCCACCAGGGCCTCCTTAAGGGAGGCTTCTTCGCCCGTATACAGGGATGCCTCTAAATCCTTCAAGGCATCCCTCGTCGCGCTATCAAGCTGAGGCTCTTGCGGCAGTTTCGACGGAGCGGGGACTCCGATGACAGGCTTGGGAAGGGTCCTTGCGCCGATTAATACAACCCCTGTAGAGAAACAAGAGAAGGTCAGGTCGACTATCATAAAAAGACAACAAACTTTCCTTGTAAAAGAGAACGAAGTAAAACATACCGACGCTTTCTAGGGCACGCTTCTTCTCCTCCGCCTGGAAGGTCTTCAGAGAGGCATCGATGGCCTGTTCAGTAGATCCACCTGCTGAAAATGAGGCAAATATTAGCTAAAGATAGTAATAAAAAGTGGGATAAAATGACAAATAAGGAGGCTGATGATTACCTGATTCAGCGAGTCTGCTTAACATCGCTTCGAGCCTCGCTGATCGCTCCGAAGCTGCAATGGCAGCGGCTAGATTGGTGTCCTCAGGGTCCACCACGAAACCCTCATTGCTGCCGTACTCGCATATAGTCTCGGCAGGATGAGCCGCGGGTTCTAAGTTAAGGATCGCGTCAAGGGATAGGATGGACTTCTTCTTCTTCTGTCCACCAGCCTTGGATCCACCCGGAGCATCTTTGCGCTTGCCAGTTTTGGCAGTCACTTTCGGGCGGCGAGTCCCGATGTCCGCTCCTACACCCGACTCCGGTGAGGCCGCTTTAGCCGTCTTTGTCGGAGCACGGGGTACCGTTGGAGCATCCACCGCAGTGGGCAGTGGCAGTCCACGCGGAGGGGCCAATACGCGTGGTCGATCGGCTCCAGCCTCTTTCGTCGGAGGGATAACCTGAACCCTGGGCTGCAATGGAGCCTTGCGATTGCCGCCGAGAGGCGCGGCCCTACGATCGACCAATAGACGTTTCTCCATCAAGATGATTGGTCCCATCGCGTGCGCGTACCAGGCCACATACGAATTGAGTATCTTGGGGGTACAGCTGGGCTCGCTGATGAAAAAGTAAGAGCCTGTATTTAGCCGGATGAAGTGATGCATCGCATTCCGTACCCCCTCTGGACCGACTGCAGGTGTTCCCAAGAAGGCTTCCAATGGGACCCCTTGGTTATAACTCGATTGCCGGGCAAATCGATGCGGGTTATACCTCATGAAGAGGGCCGTGCCATTCTGCCTAAATACCAAGTAGCCCGGCCGAATGGAATAAAGGTGAAGAACTTCCCGAGCCTTCAACACGGAAACACCGCCTTTAAAGTCATCACGCAGCGACACCACTGACTTAGTGGTCTCGGAACCCATGGTGATGACCTTATCCACAAAAGAGGTCTTTGCCCCGACTAAATGAGAACGCAGAAGCAGTCCCCTGGACTCCCGTGGAGATGCAAAAACGATGGAAGCCCCGACCAATCGCATGATTCTTGGAAGTTTGAATCTCTCAAAGAACTGAGGAGTTTTATGGGCACCAAACACTCCCCGAACATGCAGCTCCATCCAAGAAGTGAAGTAGTGCATCGGGAAGTTAGCAGGCTGTACCCCAGGTTCATTAGCATCCGCCGCTATGCTAAGTCCGTTGTAAAGGTAAGCCAACCCAGCGATCCCCACTGATAACTGCAGGCCGGCCACCATCCGATGCGCCGGGTAAAATACAGAAGACCGCATGAGGCGTGGGTGCATAGGAAGCGCGAAGCTGCACAGCCACAGACCTAAGAACCCTATGAAGAAGGTCTCCTCATCCATGCCAGGGACGGCGATCTCTGAGAAAGGGACGATAGCAGTCCCGGGAAGGTAGAAACTCCGCTGATCAATTTCTGATGAAGGCCGACGATCCAAGCCGAAACCAAAAGGGTCAGCAAGTTGGGCGAACTTATCACCTCGCTTTGATAAAAATTCCGGGCGAATAAAGCGAGCAATGAAGTCCGCGAAACTAACGCCTCGGTCGCCCAATTCCAAATGAAGCTCCTCGTAAATCTCCAAAACCCTCACCAGGCCCGGATGCTGATGCTGGATGGCATTTTCCGGAGTTAAGTCGAGTACCACCTGCTTGGTGGCAAAGACGTACTCATCAGGAGGAAGCAGCTCCTCATAATGCTCCCCCCTCGCCGGTAAACCCGAAAGCTCAACGAACTCCTCTAGAGAAATAGAAACTTCCCTATCCGCCGTCAGGAAAGTATGCGTGGGGATATTCCATTGTTCAATGAAAGCCCTTGTCCACCACGTTGGAGGAGTAGGATATTCGAAAAGCGAGACATAGACGGCGGAGTATAAACCGATCTTCGTCAGATGAGCTCTTTTCGCCGCTAAGATGTACCGGGCCCATGGCAGGTATCCAGCAAGCGGTCGCGGATTCAATCCAATATTATGGGCCTGTCCCCAAGGGCGTGCTTCACCCTGACAGATTCGCCTTCCTAGGATGTCTATGGCCGGCGGCGGCTGTACCGGAATAGCGCCGATTGCGGGCTGGAGAAGATCGTCCGAATTCCAATTTTTAACCTCCACGGCATACTCCACCGGGGGTTTATCTGCGTAGGGGATCGTGACTATGGGTTCAGAAGGCGAGGCGGAACTAAAACTACGGCGGCCTTGGATAATCTGACTGTACCACCTTCCCCATAGGTGGAGATGTTTGCACTCAGGATCATGATCTTTAATCAAGGCAAACACTACCCGGTCCACTGGTGCGTGTGGGAACCCTCCTTCTGAGCGAACGAAGGGAAAAGACAAGTCGTCAGACATTCTTCCTGCATAAAATATATATATATCATTAGTGGCCTGACACTTAACATTTAATAAAAATAATATATATATAAAAAAAAATAATAATATATAATAATAATAATAATAATAATAAATAAAAAGCTGGCTCCACACTGTGATGCAGTGGGTAGGGGACAAAAGGGGGACCCACAAAATCAAGATGACGGCGCATCATTTGATAAGACAATCCCACCATTGGATGAGACTGTCAGTCAATTAAAAGACCCCCAAGAGAATATCCCCATTAGGGGGACCCCTAGAGACAAGGAGAAGATCTCCTCTTTTCAGAGCAAAGCTCTGCCACAGAGTGACATTTGTCAAACTCCTGTTTCAAAGGAATAAAACTTCTTAAAAAGAGCCTAGCTCTGCAGTAGTGATAAAAATTTATAACTCCTGAGAATTAAAATTTTGGGATCTTAAAGATCCATGGAAACTTTTAAAAAGTTTTCTAGTTGATCTATGAAGCAGGGCTCTGTTCATGGGTTAAAACCTAAGAACAGAGTCTCTGTAAATTTGGAGAGCAAGGCTCTGTGAATAAAAAAAAAGAAACCCCAAAGGGGTTTCCTTTAGATCAAAGATCTATAAGAGCAAGGCTCTGTTGAAGAAACCCCAAAGGGGTTTCCTTTAGATCAAAGATCTATAAGAGCAAGGCTCTGATTAGTTAAATTTAATTTAAATTAAATTAATTTAATTTTACCTATAATGGTTCTGAAGTTAGAACTTGGAAGTTCTTAAGGAAATCACAAGAGCAAGGCTCTGGAAGTTCTCAAGTAAGAGCAAGGCTCTGAAATTCAATTTCTTGAGAATGGTAAAAAAATTACCAAGGCCCAAAGGTCCTATTTATAGGCGCCTGCGCCTGTTCACCTGACTCGTCGATCCGACGGTCAGGATCTTGCCACCGTTGCACCCACGCGCGCGCCACGTGAGCGCAACGGTGGGGGGGCATCTGTTTCCCCCAATCAGAGCAAGGCTCTGTTGAATTTTGAAAATTCAAAAATTCGAAGCAACGCTTCGGTTTCCGTGCGCAGCGCGCAATTTGCCACGTGGCAGAAGCTGAATGGGCAGCGTAACGCCCGAAACAGTGCGTCCCATCAGAGCAAGGCTCTTCAGAAAACTTAATTAAGACTTAACTGCGCAAACGCACGGATGCGCGACACGTGTCTGCGCAAGCGCTTGGATGCACGACACGTGTCTGGGCAGTTGCGCAGTCGCAACTGCGCAAACGCACGGATGCGCGACACGTGTCTGCGCAAGCGCTTGGATGCACGACACGTGTCTGCGCAGTTGCGCAGTCCCAGCTGCGCAAACGCACGGATGTGCGACACGTGTCTGCGCAAGCGCATGGATGCCCGACACGTGTCTGCGCAGTTGCGCAGTCCCAGCTGCGCAAACGCACCGATGCGCGACACGTGTCTGCGCAAACGCACAGATGCGGGACACGTGTCCGCGCAGTTGCGCAGTCGCAGCTGCGCAAACGCATGGATGCGCGACACGTGTCCGCGCAGTTGCGCAATCGCAACTGCGCGAGCTCTCAGATGCGCGACACGTGTCTGCGCAGTTGCGCAATCGCAGCTGCGCAAACGCATGGATGCGCGACACGTGTCTGCGCAGTTGCGCAATCGTAACTGCGCAAGCGCTCGGATGCGCGACACGTGTCATTTGCTGGTGAGTTGCGCAGCAACTGAATGAAGATTTAGATAAATCTTTTCTGTTCTCCTGTAAAACAGGAACCCTTGGATCAAAGATCCAATTGTGGGAAAATTCCCAAAATTATTCAGGAAAGATTTTGTTAACAAATCCAACAAATTTGTGGGCACTATAAATAAGATCCCAAACCTCATTCAAAAGAAAGGGGAAAATGAAGGAGAGAATCAGAGAGAGAGTCAATCATCAAAAGAAAGCTCTTGAAAATTGATCAAGAACACGGAAAAAAAAAAGAAGAAGGTAAAATTTCTGAAGAACAGAAAATAAATAGTGCCTTGCACTTGATATGAACCCCTGGTTCTAAAAAAAAAATAAATAAATAAATAAATAAAAGAATAATAAATAGTGCCTTGCACTTGATATGAACCCTCGGTTCTAAAAAAAAAAAATAATAAATAGTGCCTTGCACTTAATATGAACCCTAGGTTCTGTATGATCAGGAGAAAACAAGAACTTGTTTTTCCTTTGATCCAAATTTAAATCAAAAGTGCCATGCACTTGAATTCGTCAATCTGAAGATTTCTAGGGTTTCTGCAACCCCTTGTTTTGGGCCAGGCCCAAACTAAATTGAAACAATAAAAGGGCAAGGCCCTGTTTGGAAAAATTCCTGAGTTTCTGGAAACTCATTATTTAAAAGGGCCTGGCCCAAATTGAATTGCAGAACAATAAAAGGGCAAAGCCCTGTTTGTAAAAATTTCTTGAGTTTCTGAAACTCATTATTTAAAAGGGCAAGGCCCTGTTTGGAGAATTCCTGAGTTCTTGTAACTCATTAAAAGGGCCCGGCCCAAATCAGACTTGCAAAATAATGAAAGGGGCGGAGCCCTGTTTAGATCGATTCTTTTAATCGGGCAGAGCCTAAAAATAAAAAATTGGACTTAACCCAATCCTGGCTGTAAGTCCTTAAATTAAATGCCTCTCCTAAATCAACTTACATCCGGTTCGAGGGTACATCTCCGAACTCCTTTGACACCTGTCGTTGTAATTCCTCAACGACGTCAAAGAGGTGACGGGTCCCAACGACCACTCATCTAATATCGGACCGAAACGTCCCTAAACTAACATCGGACCGAAACGTCCCTAAACTAATAATGGACCACTACGTCCCTAAACTGGCGACGGACCACCACGTCCCTAAACTGGAATATGGACCACTACGTCCTTAAACTGGCGACGGACCGAAACGTCCCTAAACTAATAACGGACAACCACGTCCCTAAACTGGAATATGGACCACTACGTCCTTAAACTGGCGACGGACCACCACGTCCCTAAACTGGAATATGGACCACTACGTCTTTAAACTGGCGACGGACCGAAACGTCCCTAAACTAATAATGGACCACCACGTCCCTAAAACTGGCAATGGACCGCCACGTCCCTAAACTGGCACAATAGAGCCCAAATGCTCATTTGTTGGATCTAAACGGTCCCGTCTAAGTTGATCTTAACCCCAAATACGGTTAACGTGTCCTTAGACATTTAAATAAATGATGAAACTCCAAGTTAACCTTGGTTCAAGGGTACATCTCTGAACTCCTCTGACGCCTGTCGTTGTAATCCCTCAACGACGTCAGAGAGGTGACGAGTCCCGACGGCCGGATAATTAAATCAATCATGATGTTAAGTTGATCTTAGTCTAAAACAGGACTAACGTATCCTTAACAAACGTTTAAGTCGATCTTAGACGCAACGCGACTAATGCATCCTTAAACTAAAAACACCAAACCCAAATCTAACTAAATACGGATTTGGACTAATTCATGTCCTACGGGTGACGACATCACTCAGTCTCCGTATACAATCCACGGGCAATCACAAACAAAACAAATACACACGACACGAAGTGAAATTCTGGAGAAGGAGAAAGTTGTTACCGCGATGCGGTAGCGTAATTAACTGCAGGGGCTTGCGCCTGCAGGGAAGAGCGTCCCCACAATCAAAAACCCCTCACCCTGAGGGGGAATCTGACGAAGTCCGCTACATCGGCCGCATCCGTCTAAACCTCCGATACACGGCGCCATAAATCAACTTGGCATCTTCGGAGAGATAGACGGATAAAACCAAATGGCATCTGCCCCGAACCTCAGGCACAGGACGTCCTAACGTCTCGGCCGCCGTTCGGAGGGGAACAAACAATAGTATTGATTGACACAACCATTATCAACAATTAATATTGTATCAAGTATCATTTCTTTACATCAAGTTTAATATCCATTTACAATAAATGTCATCCATTTATCAAAAAAAAAATGTTATAGTTTATCAAATATCACTCATTTACATCAAACGCCATTTCTTTAAATCAAATATCATTCATTTACAACAAACTATTCTGACCAACCAGATGGTTGGTTTAAATCCCATAACAGCTCAAGACACATGAGATTCGGTTGATCAGGATATATATCTTCTACATGTTGTGTTTGTCTCATCGGACAAGTTCTTTTGTTATGCAATATTAATTGGTTGCATCCCGTGCATAATCTCTTCTTCTTTTTCTCATCATTATTTTTTTATCGATTCAAGATTTTATCCGATTTTTTTACAACCCCTAAATTTAGATTGTAAAGAATTTTGTATTTTTGAAATATTATCTTTTACTGATTTTAAATCATCGGTTGCTTCATCTGCCAAGTCTTCTTTAACATTCGGTATTTGAACTGGAAGTTCAGATATTCGTATCGCAAGTTTGGACAATTCCCCAAGCATAATTTTATATCCATTATCTAACTCAACACCTTTCATGGCAATTAGATTAAACTCGTTGCATAAATGATTATACCACGACGTTTTAGTCATCTTTACTGAAGGTGGTATGATACTCGTCATGACAATATTTTGATTAATATTTATCATCCATCTTGGAAAAATATATTGATGTGGTATACTATTCACACTTTTAGATACAAAAATTCTGAATATATGCCTACATAATAGTCCGGTTGATTAAAAATGATTGCAATTGCACTTGGAAAATTGTCCTTTTGTCGTAAATTGGACATAATATACTTTTCGCTTTTCTTTTTCCGGACCGAGTATGTTGTTAACCTTATATCTAGTTGTCCTATCGACTTTTGAAACTTTCTGGATATTAAATGATTGAGATTTCTGGAGCTCTACTTGAATCTTTTCAAAAATGTTTTTGGTGTAAATTTTCGAAGCGTCCAATTCCAGCGGCATATTTGTTGCACACATACGATTTTTGCATAGCGTATCAAAATCCATTATTTTTTTGCGCTCGTAATGCATTTATGGTGCATTTCTCGTTTTCATAACAAACTCTTTAATTGTGGTGTTTCAATTAAGATAAATATCAAAAAAAATATGTATGCTCTCACTACGCTGCGTTGTTCGTATTCCTGCTGAAAAGATTCTTATTGTATAAACCGATATCCTTATACCGTATACTATTGAAAACCATTTATGCCTACTAACTTGGTCTTTTTATCTCGTGCAGACCACTTATCTTTAAATTTCTCAACTGTCAAACTTTTATGACCGCAACATTTGAAGTCGTTTTGAAAACCGGTATATTGATGATATAAACTCTGCAATTTCTCAAGATATTTCTGACCAATGTGCCATATACATATCTTGGCAATAGTATTTATCATAGCTTAATATTGATCGGTAATTATAGAACGGTGTATTATTATACATCGGAATTAACCACTGCTGAAACAACTAGGCGAATGACTCTTCAGAATCATTCCGTAGTAACGACAAACCAAATATTTGTGATTTATAATGATAATTAACACCGGTGAATGGGACAAAGGGCATTTGATATTTGTTAGTTCGATATGTGCTATTAAAATTAATTGCATCACCGAAAATTTTATAATAAGATTTAGAGCGCACATCCACGAATAAGAGATTATCGATATGATTTTCTTTGTCATATTTTACCACGCAAGTAAAATTAGACTTCTCAACTTGAATAGATTATAAATGAGCTAAAATAGCTTGGGCGTATACGTCCATAAATTGATGACGTATTTTTCTAAATACACTCTTTATATCGTTTAGCCGATAACCAAAATTCTCTACCCCGTCATGATCTTACCCAAATATCATATATGTTTTGCTTGGACCAATCCCACTATCCTTCAAATTATAAATTTGATTTCTGTGGAATTTGGAAATTCTTTTGTGACAAAATAGGTATTGCACATTGACTGTGGTACAAATGGATAGTTGTGATCTCTCTTGTAAGAAATTACTATCCATCAATCTTTCCTTTTAATAACAAACATATGAGGTTCGCAGTTAGATCTAATATAATTATATCTCCGGAACGCCGAAAAAGATATTTTACATTTTACATCGAGATTGAACTGTTTAGGTTTTACGGTCTTATTACATTCATATAATTTAGTGAGTGCAAAATTACTATGAACTGCACGACGGGTTTGAAGAATTCTGATAGCAAACTCAATGTTTCGAACATAAACCAAATAATATTTATAAGCATCATCCAGTGAATTGAATATCATGACAATTGCAGGTTCTACCAAATCATATGTAGTATTCTCAAAAAATTTATAATTTGAAACACTTGTTACACCTTCTTCATTATTCTCATAAGGACCGACTTTAGAAGACGAAATTTTTTATATTTACTTCCAATAGTTGACAATATAAATTCAGCATTTTTTTCTTTCATGAGTTATTAAATCGATAGGTATGATAAGTTTTTTCAAGTATTGATTTTCGTCTGTTTCCACAAATATTCCTTCTTCTTCTTCTTCTAATTCAGGGATAGTCCACTCATATGCTAGATTAATCGGCATGCTAACATATGTAAACGTAGAAGTAAAAAATTTACCACAATCACTTTGGAAAACTTCGTTGAGGAAGACGTAAATGTGCTCTGGCGAAAAATAGGATTCCAAAATCGAGAGATCATTTAGAAAAACTTCATTGAGAAAGACGAGTGCTCTGGTAGAAGTTAAAGTTCGAAAATCAATAAGTGATATATTTCTCAACCGGTAGAAAAAAATTTACTTAAGTGGCGTTTTGATATTTAACTGCTACTTTAAGCGTTTGATTTTAACCGTTTCTTAAACTAGCGGTCGAGTTTGCACGATCCAGATTTGTTGGATAAATTAAAATATCCCTTAAAATTATGAACGTTAATTTGGCTAGTGGCCTTTCATTTTCAAGTGATTCTGTTGTTGACTTGTGCGGAAAGCTAGTTGATTGTTGTCTATCAACGATTTGTCACGAAGAAGGGGGAGGAAAAAATAAAACAAAGAAGTGGTATTGATGCTTTTGTCACCTGCTTCACATTGACATCACATGTGAATTGTGTGTTCAGATTCCTCTTTATCCGCATCAACTATTGAGCTTGAACAGAGACGATATATTAGGTCCATTTGCGAGGCATATTCAAAATTACAATTCTTTCCTTAACACTAGAATATTAAAACGGATTATTTACGATACATTTTCGGTAAACTTAAACAAAATCATCTGTAAAGCAGAATGTAAAAATTTACAGGTATGGAGCAAACCAAAAAAGATATAGTATCTAAAATTTAACTAATGCGGTAAATATAGTTTGATTCATTATATAAGTAGGATATCCATAAACTAAACTAAATCGCAGAAAACTCCACTCTACTTTAATAAACTACATTTTGACCTCTGAATTGTAAACAACCTTCTACGTTCTATATAACTTTATATTTCCAAAAATACCTCTATACTCACCAAATATTAATAAATATGACAATAACCAAAAAAATTATGAATAAGAAAAAGAAAAAGATGATTTGGAGGGAAAAAAACCTATCAAAAAACTAAAGAATATTAATGTCTTGTCAACTTAAGAGCAAATACAATTTTTGAAAAAGAAAAAGAAAAGAATCTATTACATAGTCAACGAAAAAAATATCTTCAATTTGGTGCACAAATAAAGAGAAGCATGAACACACTCCAAAAAGACTCATACAGTATAATTTTTTCATCTTTAACCAATCAACCTTATCTTTTATACCGAGATTCCATTCTCTTCTTTTGCTTTGCTAACCATCACAAGATTCTGTACCCTAACTATCTAATTCACACGCATCAATGCCTACCCTTAAAATTCTGTGCAAGCCCTTTTCATTGCATAGTTTTCTCAATTGCAGTGGACCCCCAAGTTCAGAATCTGGCACCTTCACAGAAGGCAAAAAAATTAAATTAAATTAAATTCTCATGATTCTTAGTTCGTTGATCATAATTCACAAAAACTGTTTTCAATAAACAAATCTAAATTGGTTATCTCAGATTATCAATTATTCAATAATATTAGGTTATCCTAAATTAGTAATCAAAGATAAGCTTTTTTTCTTTTTTCAATCGTCTAAAAAGAAAAAATATATCCATGCACATGTCAAATAAGGATTCAAATTGGAATGTTTTTTTTTACCCATTCAAATTGGAATGTTAATCCAACACACTTTCTCACTTCTTGACTTAAAATATTAAAGATATAAGATGACATATTGTAATTTAGAAACCGGTTATGCATCATTTACAGTGGAATAAATGGATGGTTGGGATTGGAATAAAAAGAGACCAATTTCTATTTTAATGGCCGTTTTTGCTCTCTCATCAAATTCATTCGTGTGTATCATATTATTGACACTGCATAACCAACTTCTACGTTATAACTTCATCGAAATTCTGCAAAAACCGTTGAGGTTGCGTCTCGTATCTGTTTGCTCATGTATGGACCATTTGGACCAAGTTGTTGTAATTTTTATACTCGTGAATCACAAACCACATAAGAGATTGCAGTGGAAAACCGTTCAGGATCGCGTGCTTTAAATCTATTTGAAAAAAACTAACAAGCAACTACCAAAACATAGTAAGATATAAAAGCACACCCCTAACAGCAAATACACGAGATTTACCCATATTCGACGCAACTAGCACATAATCCTGCAATCCGACGGCGAAAACTTTCACTATTAAAAAAGAATTACACGAGATATGTCCTTTTCTATCGAGCCCTAATATAAGGAAATCTTCGAATTCTCACAAAAACCTTTCTTTTCTCTCTTGGTTTTACTGCTGCCCTCTTTCAATTGTGGAGAAATATTGGCAACTTCTTAATAAAATCTGATTACAATTTATTGTCTCAATTTTATTTTATTTTATTTTTGGAAAAATGGCCTTAAACATTTTTACATCAAGCGACTAAAATTTTATGAAATACAAAAAGCCGGAAATTCAAGAATTTCCCATTGACCAAACTCATTGTGTGCGAATGTTGTCGCCACCAAAGAGTGAGCTGCAGAGTTCTCAAGTCTAGGATTTGTACGATGTAAATATGAGAAGGATCTTCAAGAATCGTCCTACTCTCGTCATATATTGGCCAATCTCTATGGAGTAGAAGAATTTATTGACACGAAGAATTGGACAACTATTGGTGCATCACAGCGAATCTCGGCATTTGAAATGTATTTGTTGTGTCACCATCTAAAAGCTTCCAACATGCTTGCTGCCTCTGTTGCAATCATATGCATTGCTACAGCCGGACCAATAAAAAATACAACTCCATTTTTATCTCGACCAATAAAACTCCACTCCACCACACTTGTATCCTATCGGAAACTACCATCCACGTTTATTGTGAGAGACGATGTTGAGCTACGAGACCAGCAATTAGATAGTCCTGCCTTGATTATTTTTGTTGCATCATAGTGGAAGTCTAGGCGTCACCAAAATGGACTTTTGCTTGTTGTATCGAGACATTTGAGATTTGAGGGAGGACATGATTTATTAAAAATCGTACTTTATCTAGCCCTCCGTAATTGCCAAACAATCCCAAATAGAAAGGAACAATGCGCTACATCATTGCCTTTCCAATCGATGAAATTTTCTTCTACGATTTTTGAGAACATGCTTGGGGATCAATATCCGCTAGCCTCCAAGTTTTATCGCTATATGGACACTTAAATAATAGATGTGATATAGTTTCAGGCTTATTATTGCAGCGGGCGCAGAAGAGATCGATCCACTTAAGCACACTTGCTCGACATACATTCATAGGGAGAGCATTCATCATAATTCTCCAAATAAAATGCTAGATTCTCGGCAAAAGAATCTTGTTGTTTCATTTGAAGATGAGAACCTTTCTGCTATTTTGACTCATGGCCTCATTGCAGAGGAGATTGCATCGCAACCTTTAGCTTGATTTTGATGAAAACGTTCCATCTCGAGTGTGAATCCAGACTAATCTATCATTTCTTGTGCGATTATAGGTATTGATTGGGGTTGCTATAATTCTCACGGATGTAGTTGAGTCAAGACTTTGATTGATTAAAGAATACTATCACCGTTTAATCTGCGGTTCAATCAAATCTTCGATAGTCATGCCACTATTCTAATGCTGCTCATCACTGTCTAATGAGGCTCGATATCGATGACTCCCCAGATGCCGACACGTTGCAGATGACGTATTCTAAAACCTGCAAGAAAGGATCAAGGACTTCGGTTAGGACCTCACCTCGGGCCTCCGACCTGAGGGGTCTCCCGACCTTCGATGGCCTTCCAGACCGCCCCCGGCTCGCCTCCGAGCTGTCATGATACAAAGATGCCTCGGCCTCCCGCTCATCCCCGAGCCTCCCGCCGAGCTCATCCTCCTTGGTCTCATCCTGACCGACCCACAACACTGATCACAGGCACCTACGCCACGCCTCCGCGAATCTCGCCATGCGCGAGATATCCGCCGCTCACGATCCCACGTTCCACGCCATCATGATCCCCCATTAACGAGCTTGCCTCGCCATTAATCTGAGATCCCGCCTATCACGCGGGAGTGACGTCAGGGGCGTAACGGCCGGCGTGATTCTCGCGCTTGCCTGCCCATTGCTGCCGCTATATAAAACCCTCTCTCAGACGATCGAGGTACGCAATTCTTTCCACTAAGCCGCTACTCTGCCCAATTTGCACCACTAACTTGATTGTCGGAGGGTCTTCGGTGGCACAACCACCCCGGGACATCCTTGCAGGTAGCTCGGTTCAACCTCAAATCCAAGCCCATTGAGATCCACACGCTAAAGGAGATAACCTCCAGATCAAACCTCAGCCGCCCATCAGCGCTCGCAGCAGATCTACGGAAGACAACATCTGAAGGAGATCCAGACCTCCATCAGTTGGTGCCGTCTGTGGGAAACTTGTTCCACTCAACGAAAGTTCATCTTCCGATCCCAACTTCATGGCAAGAAATCATCGCGATGATCCAAGCGCTAGCCGCCGCCTCCCCCACAACGGAGGCGCGGACGAATCTCCTCCCACGAACGCCATCAACGCCCTAGCCGCTCGGATAGATCGACCCGTGTCCGTTGTCGATGTGTTCGTCCGTGTCCAAACGGCAGGACAAGCTCCCCAGGTCGTCGCTCCCCCACCTCGGGACCGGGACCCCTACAGAGGGAGAGAGAACTCTGCTCGCGTCGGCACTACTGACCACTGTCACGCTACCTCCGGCGGCCGCAGATCCCACGGGTCAACATATTCTATGACCCGCTGGGCGCCCCATAGTTCAACACCGAGGTCCGTCGCCAGAGCGCCTCGCCCCGAGCCCCATCGCGCCCTTGTCCCTCCCGAGGAGGTGTCGGTCAGCTCACCCGCACCCAGGCATGACCGACACCCTTTCCCTCGACGGGGTCGCGCGGACGGGACTCGTCACGGCAGCTCAAAGACTATCTTGCCAGGGGTCCTAAGGAACCTAACCGGGGCCGCGGCCCGACGCAGGTCTCCGAAAGCAGAGGCCAAAGATCAGAATGCGCCGAGTCATTGGGGTACCACGGTCGACTCGACGCCCTCGAAAAGAAAATCGAGAGCATGCGTCAAGAAGGTCGTCATTAGAGCGACGGGGCTAAATACGCCGCCGACTCGCTTTCCTTGAAAACGATCGGCTCGGTATCCTTGGACTTCTTCCTCAGACGGCTTCTAGACTCCATGACCGGCGTGGGATGCTGAGCCTCGTAGGTACCCGACGTACCCCCCGCTAACATGACCATAATTTGGCCGATTGTCAACTCACTGGGAGGGGGACGTTGCTCTTGCTCGCGGTCCGTCTGCCGCTTGTCTTGCAAGTATGTCGCCAGGTGCTCCGAACGGATGAGTTCCTCAACGTAATCTCGGAGCTGCTTACAGTTTTTCGTGGAGTGGCCTTGCGACCTGTGGAAGCCGCAAAAGGGGCCCCGGGTGTGCTTTGCCGCCATGCGCGAGACCCGGGGGAGTTTGAAGAACCTCTCGTCCTTGGCCTCTTCCAGCAGTACCGTTTGGGAGACGTTGAGCGGGGTGTACTCCATAAATTTTGGGGAGTAGGGCTTTGGCTGCTCAAGCCACTTTTTCTCTTCTCGGGCCCATTTCTTATGATCCGTCTGTTCTGTCCTGGGAAAATTGGCGTTCACCTCGGATTCGAGCTGGATCTCGCGTTCGGTCCAGGCCTTGACCTCGGCCATGGTCTTAGGTTGCTCTAATACAAAGGAGCGTAACCACTCCTTGTGCCTAAGACCCGACCTAAGTGTCGTGATGACCGTCTCGTCCCGGTGTTCCGGGACTTCGAGGATGGCGTTATAGAAGTGGGTTACGTACCCTTTGAAGGTTTCCTTGTCCCTACTTTTTATTGTGAAGAGGTGGTCAATGGTCCGCTTCTGCCACCTGTTTCCGAAAAAGCGGCCGAGGAATTGGGTGGCCAGCTCATCGAAGGTTGAGATTGAGCGTGGCGCGAGTCCTCGGAACCAGTCTCGCCCGGAGAGGATGAGAGTGGACAGGAAAGCACGGCATTGGGCGGCATCAGAGCGGTCGTGGAAACCCATCCCGGCCGTGAATACGTCCAAATGGTCCTTTGGGTCGGACTTACCGTCGAAGAGCGATACTTTCGGGGGTTTGTTTCGGGAAGAGATGTCAACGACGAGGACCTCCACGGTATATCCCTGCCCCACAACAACCCTCTGGTGATTATGGCCCGTGTCCACCAATACGAGGTGCAGAGGATACTGGTTGACTCAGGAAGCTCGGCGGATATACTCTTTCACGACTGCTTTCTGCGCATGGGGCTCACCCCAGCAGACCTGAGGCCGACCTCCCATATCCTGTCAGGATTCACCAATCACTCCATCCCGGCGGAAAGGGTAATCACCCTGTAGTTTAACGTCGGGGAGGCTGGTCGTACGCAAACAGTGCATATGGAATTCATCGTAGCGAGAATCCCATCGGCCTACAACATCCTCCTTGGACGCCCAACACTGAACTCCCTCAGGGCCCAGATATCGACCTTTCACTTGGCTATGAAATTCCCGCTCGACCAAAGCGGAGTAGGTTGAGCTTACGAAGACCAGCAGACTACCAAAGTTCGCTTTACCGCAGCATCTTTGTCTGAACGGGCGAACAACGACGTTGAGGCAGAGAGTGAAATCAGGGGTTCTCTGGACACTCGGGACGAGCAAAAGGAGGTCCGAGGGACCCCGGTGGAGCTATTGATAGGGGTCCCCCTCGTAGAAAGGGACGTTGAACGTACCGTTTAGATCGGCTCACTTCTGACAGGGAATCAGCATGATGACCTAGTTGGCTTTTTCAGAAACAATGCCGAAGTCTTCGCCTGGGATCCTACTGACATGCCTGGGATCGACCCCAAGATCATATCTCATAAGCTCGGGGTGGATCAAAGGGCCCGACCCGTCAGGCAAAAGAAGCTAAGCTTCGCCCCGATCAAGCAGAAAGCAATTGAGGATGAGGTAGACAGGCTCCTCTCCGCTAACTTCATTCGGAATGTGCCTTACTCCGAATGGTTGGCAAACGTGGTTATGGTGAAAAAGTCAAGCGGGAAGTGGCGAATGTGCGTTGACTTCACCGACCTCAACAAGGCCTGCCCGAAAGACAACTATCCCCTCTCTCGGATAGATCAGCTCGTCGACATCTCGGCAAGCCATGAGCTACTTAGCTTCATGGACGCCTTCTCCGGCTACAATCAGATCCGTATGAATCTGGCAGACGAAAATCTTACCGCATTCACAACGGACCGGGAGGTATACAGCTACAAGGTAATGCCTTTCGGCCTCAAAAACGCTGGAGCTACGTACCAACGCTTGGTCAATCGCATGTTCAAGCCCCAGATCGGCAGGAACATGGAAGTTTATATCGACGACATGCTCATCAAGTTGGTTTCATCGGTCGACCACGCCAAGGATCTGGGCGAGGCCTTCGAAGTACTTCGCAAGTTCAAGATGAAACTGAACCCCGCCAAGTGCGCATTCGGGGTCACCGGGGGAAAGTTCCTCGGTTTCATGGTCACTCACCGCGGGATCGAAGACAGCCCGGAGAAAATCAACGCCATCCTCAACATGGCCGCGCCCAAGACTAACGTCGAGATAATGCGGCTGACAGGACGAGTAGCCGCTATGTCACGCTTCATGTTAAGGTCTGGTGAGAAGTGCCTCCCGTTCTTCAAAGCTCTAAGGAAAATTCCGAGGTTCGAGTGGTCGGTAGAGTGCCAGACCGCCTTTGACCAATTAAAGAGGCACCTTGCAACTCCACCTCTGCTCACCCGACCAGTGGAAGGGGACGAGCTATCGCTGTATCTGGCAGTATCCGACCAAGCAGCGGGAGCAGTGCTCGTCCGTGAGATCGACGGAGTCCAGAGGCTGGTATACTATGTGAGCCACGTCTTCAAAGACGCAGAAACGAGTTACCCAGCGATAGATAAAATCGTCTTGGCGCTCATCGTAGCCTCAAGGAAACTGCGGCACTATTTCCAGGCGCACACCATCCTTGTTCTTACCGAGCTCCCCTTGGGGGCTATCCTCGCCTCACCCGAGTCCTCTGGCCGCCTGGAGAAGTGGAGGTGGGAGTTGTCCCAGTTCGACATAAAATACCGCCCGAGGCAGGCCATCAAAGCACAAGCCCTGGTCGATTTTGTCGTCAAGTGCACTATCCCCAGCAAGGAGCCGGAGGCAGCGCCGGCCCCTGCAGCTCAGCCCTCTGTCGATGGGAAGCCCAACTCAGTCCCTGATTGGATCCTTTATGTCGATGGGTCTTCGACCGAGGAAGGGTATGGCACCGGCCTCATCATTCGGGGCCCGAACGAGGCAGAAATGGAGTATTCCCTGAAGCTCGGGTTCAAGGCCTCAAATAACGCGGCGGAATACGAGGCCCTGCTGGCCGGACAGCGCATAGCCTCCGAGCTGGGGCTGAAAACAATTCGGATCTGCAGCGACTCAGCCCTAGTCGTTGGCCAAGTGACCGGTCATTTCGAGGCTCGGGAATCTCTGGTGGTGAAGTATCTGGCCGAGGTAAGAATACTTCGAAAGAACTTCGACGAAGTCCAGGTAGAGCAGATCCCCAGACAGCTCAACGTCCAAGCCGACGCCTTGAGTAAGCTGGCCTTATCCTACTCGGCCAACAACAAGCGGTCCATCCTCTTCGAGATTTTGCTACGGCCTAGCGTAGAAGACGGGGCAGCAATGCTCCATGTATATACAGCCCAAAAAGAAGACCGGGATTGGAGGAAGCCCCTCATGGAATTCCTGAGGGAAGGTACACTCCCAGAAGACCGAGGAGAAGCCCGCCGTCTCCGAGCCAAAGCCCGTCACTTCGTTTGGAGCAATGGGAACCTCTACAAGAAGTCCTTCACTCAGCCCTTGCTCCGGTGCGTCGACCCCCACGAAGCCGGCTACGTCCTCCGAGAGATCCACGAAGGGTTCAGCGGTGCACACCAAGGGGCCTGCACTTTAATCCAGAAGGCATTGCTCTAGGGATACTACTGGCCAACTATTCACCAAGACACCCAGAAGCTCGTCAGGAGGTGCAAAAGTTGCCAACTTCACGGAAGCATATCTCTCCTTCCAGCTACTGAGCTGACTGCCCTAACCTCACCGTGGCCGTTCGCCCAGTGGGGAATGGACATGATAAGCCAGTTCCCTACAGCCACGGGCGGGCACAAGTACATCCTCGTTGCAGTGGATTACTTCACGAAGTGGATTAAGGCCATCCCCATCAGGAAACCGGATGCCACCACAACAAACAAGTTTCTGCAGAACAACGTGATACTCCGGTTTGGCATCCCGAGGTGTATCATCACCAACCACTGGACGAACTTCGAAAACGAAAAAGTGAAGGAATTCTGCAATGAATATCATATCCTCATGAAGTTTGCCGCTCTCGTGCATCCCCAATGCAACGGGCAAGCCGAAGCGCTAATCGGGACGTTCTCCGAGGTCTCCGGACACGCCTTGAAGGACGCCAAGGCAGTTGGGTCGAGGAATTGCCCCGGGTCCTATGGGCCCTGTGTACGTCAAAGAAGACCCCCACTGGGGAAACCCCTTTCAGTCTCTGCTACGGGACCGAGGAAATGGTCCCAGCGGAGATCGGACTACCCAGTCACCGGGTAGAACACTTCGACGATGAAGCAAACACCTCGGCACTACGAACCAACCTGGACATCTTGTTGGAGAAACGAGACAGGACTTAGATCATAGCTTCCACCTATCAACAACAGACCGCCCGCTACTACAATGCGCGAGTCAAGCGTCGCCTCTTCAAGGCCGGGGATCTAGTCCTAAGACAGAACGAGTTTGTTGACCAAGGAAGGCTGCACAAATTTTCTCCAAGGTGGGACGGTCCTTTCCTCGTCTCCGAGGTCCTTCCCGGTGGAGCCTACCGCTTACAAGACGCGGATGGTCGCAAGTTTCCACGACCTTACAACGCCGAGAAGCTCAAGCTGTACCAATAGAATGAATACCTACGAGCGTGCACTTCTTCTTTCGCTTAGGCAATGTACACTTTTCTCAAGTTCTTTCTGTTTATGTTATAAGAATGTGTTAGTGTATATGCCCTAGAGGCCATTACTGTATCATACTAGTTTGTATATTACTTGATGGAAGCTTGGGATATTCACCTTGTATAAACAATCTTGCTCAATATAGTAGTATGCTACTGGGTTTGTTTCTACTTCAATGTGTACTTGTGTTTATTTTAGTATATCACCTATACACATTAGTGGAGCCCTTAGGATCTTTGCTTGATTACCAGCGTTGTGATGGCAGTCACACTAGTGGGGGCTGGGTAATCTATAAGCACATCCTTATACAGGTCCCTAGTCACAGGACTATCGAGACAGGGCATCGATACTCCGGAGTAGACTAGCGTATGCGCTTCTCATCCCAGTGTGGGAGATGGTCTGTCCCACAGCCATCAGTACGTCGTACTGGAGATAGTATACGGGTGCTCGTTGGGTTACGAGTACACTGGACAGGACTCGTCGGGAACTGACAGGTTGGTATTATACCTATCGTCAGTTATCAGTTCCCAGGTGACATGAGTACAGCTTAGTCCGCTGACTTGACACTGTCACTTCGCCTCGAGTGTGTTCCCACTGTACTTTGATTACTACCCTACCACGGCTCAAAGGAGTCGTGCAAACAGGTAGTAGTTGGGTACAGTCCCGAAGCACTTGGAGGCAGTGACGGTTAGACAGGATTCGTCTCTCCCGGTATTGGGGGTTGACATCGCGATGTGTCTAGGAGAGCCATTACATGAGTAGTCCCTGGCCAGGGCAATCGAGATATACTGGTAGGTTTCCAGTGTTATCTCAGGGTGTTTTGGGCTTCACTCCGACACGACTTATACCGCTATTAGGGGACTGACGTTTACCGCCCCCTAGGCCCGCCATGCGATGTATCAGACGAACAGACCGGACTGTACGGAGATTGTCACATTCAGACTCAGTAGGAGTTCAGATGGGGTTTACCTCGTCAGTCTTCTTGTCGGCATCTACCTGGGGACCGTTACGCACAGCTAGTGCCGCTTGCGGTCTGTGGTTAAACCCACTGCCAGCGTAGTGTCGAGTCTTTAGAGTCCCACACAGAGGGCTATTCGCTTTTGGGCAAAACAGAGTAGAGGTCGCATGGTTTTGCGACAGGGTTCGTTCTCATCCGCGCACTTGTGCACGTTTGGAGTCCGGACGGATATTACTGGCTGGCTCTGGTTTGAGTCAGATACTGGTATATGTTTTGGGGTTGATTTTATCTCATTGTGTTCATGTTCCTCGGAACAAGAATGCGGGTGTGTATGCACAGTTGTTTGAGGCGGAGGAAGAGGATTTTCATTAGGGTTTCGGAACGGGTGTGTATGCACAGTTGGCAGTCGTCTTTTTCCAAACCCTAATGAATTTGTGATATATCAATTAATAATATTAATTAAATGAAATTGTGTTATGGTTGGGTTTGTTGACTTGTTGACCAAGGTTGACTTGTTGACCATGGTTGAAAGTTTGACCATTATCATTACATATCCAAGATGCTCTTTGATTCTAGCAAAATTCATTTAATGAATGTGATGATAGTGGTCATTCCAAACCATCCATCAACTATTTTCATTTTTATTATTATTGTTAATTTGATAATTCTTTTCATTTGAGTTATGGTTGTAAAATGAAAAGAATAGCTCATTCTATCATATCTCTTCTCTCTCCTCTCTTCTTCTTCCTCCTCCTCTAGTAAAAGGAGAATCCTTCTCATGTGTTGAGAATCCCTCTCCTTGAGATAAAAGCACCCCAAAGCCACTCTCTACTCACTCTAGGGTTAGAGGTTTAGCAAGCCGAAGATCCTAGTTCTCTCAAAGTTCGAGAAAGAGCCCGAAGGTTGAACCCTTAGGTGGATCCATCTTTGACGGAAGAAGGCGACGAGAAAAGCACCATCAAACCCTACAAAGGTTTCAAGAAGAAGGAGTTCAAGTTAGGTATAACCTTTTATTCGAGTAGCTAACTCTCTTTACCTTTCTTGCTAGTTTAGTTTAGAAAAGATCCCGACTTTGTTAGTCCATGTTGCCTCATACGCTAAAAATTTGATTTTTATACTGTTTCCGCCTCCCCGCAAGAACCGGGGGTGGCAACGTGGACTTACAGTGGTATCAGAGCCTAACTAAACTTAAACTAGCTTAGTAGTAAAGTGTATGGAAGTTCGAACGGAAAAATCGCAAAAAAAAACGGAGAAACAAAACCCTAACTTTCTGTTGAAATTTTTTGTGCTCTAAAGTGAAAAACTTTTACTCCTAAAATCGGCTCAGGGTTTTGTGGGAACATCCACTAAAAACGATCCCCTGATTCCCTCAAACCGCCGCGGTTCCGCGGCAATAGGTATGCATTTGCCGCGGAACCGCCGCCGTTTAGGCTCCTCTCGTGATCGGGTTTTGTGCAGTGTTCTTCTGGTAGGGTTTTGGGATTTTTCAGATGGTTTATTTGTGCCCAGGTTTTCCAGAAAAGAAATTTGTGTTTGGGGGCCTATAAATCCGTATTTTTATCGAACTTCACTACACTTTGACTATATTGGTTATATCTGTGATGTTTGTATGTATTGAACGTCGGCTAATCGCTATATGTCAATTAGTCGGGGTTATACATATCTGTGATCTGTGATTGATGATGGTATGTGTATATGAATGCGTTGGACTGTCGCGGGTGAATAGCCGGGGTGGATGTGAGATGAGCTTTTCTTTTTCTTTCATTCATGTAATATGTAAATTGATGTAATATTATTTGTTTGGCCGCACAACCGGGTCGGGGTTGTAGCCGTCATTGTATAATTCTTTTTACTGTTTTTGCTCCTAGGATAGACCCATGGAGGGGGTGCACAAACTACCGGGTATCTCGAAATGCCGAGTGGCCTACTCACGGTGGTGAGGGAGGTTGCTTCGCTTCGGGTACTTGGCGGGTAGTTTGCCGCACCCGTAGGGGTCTTGGGTGGGGTTTTGGCTATTCACCGCGACCGTATAATCCGCTTTTCGTTGCAGGCTCGAACGGATTGCGGATTCCTAGTATATCCAATGTATTCATCTGTGATCTGTAATGTCTATCATTGCTTTACATTTATAACTATTTAGGCGTTGCTTATGTTTTACAGCCGCGCTAGCCCAGCCCCCGCTCTGTCGTTAGTTAAGTAACCTAACGGGTGATGACGGGGCCCCGTGGCGAATGCGAATGGCATAAGCGTACGTCATATTTTGGTTGTTTTCTGCAATGGTAGGATTAAATGATTGGACGCATTATAAGAACTAATGCAAGAATATCACGCATTAAAAGAACTAATGCAAGATAATAAACCAAGCAAAAGTCGTTGGAACACTTTCGAAAAACCACTTGGTTCTTTTCAAAACTAACTTTTAAATGCGGAGCTTGAGCCACTCCTTTTAAAAGCTATCTCGTTCCATCGATTATATCAAGTTCACTACGTTCACGGTTTCGCCAAACCATTCGTAGCCCTCCGTCGTTTCGTATGAATATTCAATAGTATTCAAGCTATGTTTGTTGACCTTCGTCAAGGCATAGAGATTGGTAGCTGTTGAGTGTTCATATGTAGCATAGATAGATGCGTTGGTTTGGGACAGTCGTATTGCCTTGTTGACCTTCGTCAAGGGTATATACGGGTGAGTTCAAATTAACCTGGAAAATGACGGGCAGAACTTGACATGTGACTTATGATTTGTTGACCTTCGTCAAGGTCATAAGAGCATGGGGCAAAAATCCACATCGGGAGTTTCATAAGTACTGAAACTTGCTAGATTTGCATACCATTTGGAGTGTGGTGATTCTGGTAGGATTCCTTCAGTTTCGTCACACGATGATATTTGGATCCCGATCCTACTGTGAGTATATGCTACTCCTCGGGAAATTTCTCACTAAACGATCAATGCTATAAACCTAGTAGGTGCCTAGAAAGGTGTTAGCGGGGCTACGCCCCCAGGGAAAAGAGGTTATTTAATTAAGGAACTTCGCGAAAGCGTTGGAAAACCTCCCTCGAAGTACCGACACTGGCCTGGCTGAACGGTTAAGCAAGTATTGTGCGGTGGGATTGATCCCGACTAATTCTTCCTTTATGGTTTGAGGAGGGATTCGAGAGACAGTGGGAGCCATCCTGTTTAGAAAAACTAAAAACCATTCTAAACTTGCAAGAGCATCGTGGTAAGTGTTTCTTCTCTCTCTCCTAATTGCAGCGACCAATCGACATGACTGGACTTAAGTTACTTCTAGATAAAAATATACTGACAGGGCCAAACTACAAAGATTGGCTCAGGAATGTCAAAATGGCAATCACTTACGACAAGCTGGGGTATCTTCTTACCACCAAAGCTCCCCCCGTCCCAAGTCCCACCTCCAGCGTCGCGGATAAGGAAATCCGTAAAACCTGGGAGATTGATAGCGCGAAGGCCAAGTGCCTCGTACTTGCCTCGATGGACAATGAACATCAGAGGAGGCACGAGAATATGGACCTTGAATCCATATTTCTTCATACAAAAGAACTGTATGGAGAGCAATCTCGTATCGCAAGATACGAAGTGTCGAAGAAGTTATTTTCGGCAAAGTTGGCCATCGGATCATCGGTAGCGGAACACGTGCTTAAGATGATTGACTTCATTGAGGAGCTCGCGGAACTTGGAACCACGTTGGAGAATGAGCTCTATACGGACTTGATTCTCCAGTCCCTTCCTTCCACTTACACCCAGTTTATACTGAACTTCAACTTACAAGAAAAAGAGGTTGAACTTTCAGAACTCCTCAACATGCTGAGGAGCGCAGAGGGCACCCTGCAGAAAAGTAGGGAAACATCCACTTTGTTTGTAGGAGGATCTTCTTCTTCTAGGTCCAAGGCGAAAGCCAAGGGAAAGAAGAGGAAAGCCCCCGCCAAACCAAGGGGCGGTGTTAGTAAAGTGGATACGAAGGGAAAGGCAAAGGCAACAATGATAGCGGGGAAGCTTGTGGGAAAGGAAGAATGCTTCTATTGTCATAAGAGTGGACACTGGAAGAAAGATTGCAGGGCTTGGAAAGCCAGGACACAGGAATTGAAGCAGGTTGCGGTTTCAGCTTCAGGTGTGTATGTTATTGAAAACCGTCTTTCAATAAACTCTACTTCCTGGGTATTGGAAACCGGATCAGGATCTCATATCTGTAATTCTTTGCAGGCGTTGAGAAACCGTAGGGTTTTGAAGGCAGGTGACATGACCCTCAGAGTTGCGAACGGAGCTAGCATGGATGCTAAAGCCGTGGGGGACTATCACCTGGGAATGTCAGATGGACATGTTTTGGTTTTGCGTAATTGCTTTTTTGTACCCAATGCAACTTGTAATATCATTTCTGTATCTTTGGTTTCTAAAGAAGGTTATGAATTTGCGTTTGTAAGTAATGTTGTAAACATTCACCTTAATCAAGTTCTGATTGGGTCAGGTACATTGAGCAATGGTATATACGTATTAAACCAACCACAGATTTTCAATGTCCAGAATACACACAAAAGAAAGTCTCCAGATATAAATCAGGCTTTCTTATGGCATTGTAGACTGGGTCACATCAATGAGACACGGTTGACTAAGTTACATAAAGAAGGATACTTGGATCCGTTCGAGTATCAGTCTTATGCCACTTGTGAATCTTGTCTCATGGGAAAGATGACAAATACTCCGTTCACTGGACACGGAGAAAGAGCGAGCGAGCTCTTAGGACTCATACACAGTGACGTGTGTGGTCCGATGTCTACACATGCGCGAAGCGGTTATTCATACTTCATTACTTTCACAGATGATTTCTCTAGGTATGGACATGTCTTCTTAATGAAGCAAAAATCCGAGGACTTTGAGAAATTTCGGGATTACAAGAATGAAGTTGAAAAACAGACAGGCAAAAGTATCAAGATTCTAAGATCGGATCGAGGTGGAGAATACTTAAGTGCCGAGTTCCTGAATTACTTAAAAGAGAATGGAATTCTCTCTCAGCTTACTCCTCCATACACTCCGCAACATAACGGTGTATCGGAGAGACGGAATCGAACCCTATTGGATATGGTTCGTTCTATGATGAGCAAGGCTGAGTTACCGCGATCTTTCTGGGGTTATGCACTAGAAGCAGCTGCATATCTCTTGAACAAGGCTCCAACCAAGACTGTGCCTACCACCCCATATCAGATGTGGAGTGGGAAGAAACCCTGTCTTAAGTATCTTAAGATATGGGGATGTCCAGCTTTTGTAAAAAAACAGCATGCGGACAAGCTCGAGGCACGTTCAGTACAGTGTAAGTTTGTGGGATACCCAAAGAACTCTAGGGGGTATCTGTTCTATTCCGCAGAGGAACAAAAAGTTCTTGTTTCTCAACATGCCCGCTTCTTGAAAACTGAGTTTTTAGAAACCCAGATAAGTGGGAGCGCAATAGAACTGGAAGAAATTCCAGAACCACAAGCTATTACTGAAAGCTTGGAAGAGCCAGTAGGTTCAAAAGAACAGGACATTCCTATGCCGCTCTGCAGAAGTAGTAGGCAGTCTCATCCGCCCGAGAGATACTACGGTTTTCTCATAGACGGGGATAGAGAGGATTGCATCATAGATTATGATGAGCCTACTAACTTCCAGCAGGCCGTTCAGAGCGTTGACTCGGTAAAATGGCTGAATGCAATGCGGACCGAAATGGAGTCCATGTACACCAACAAAGTATGGACGTTGGACATTGCTCCAGACGGGGTAAAACCCGTAGGATGCAAGTGGATCTTCAAAAGGAAGATTGGTGTAGATGGACAGGTTGAGACCTATAAAGCTAGACTTGTTGCAAAGGGTTTTCGTCAAAGACCTGGTTTGGACTATGACGAAACCTTTTCTCCAGTGGCTATGTTGAAATCCATTCGGATCCTTCTTGCCATTGCTGCCTTCCACGATTATGAGATTTGGCAGATGGACGTAAAGACCGCTTTTCTAAATGGAAATTTAGAGGAGTGTGTCTATATGGATCAGCCAGAGGGTTTCATTCAGAGTGGGAGCAGCGGAAAGGTGTGCAAGTTTCTTAAGTCCATCTATGGACTAAAGCAGGCATCGCGGAGTTGGAACATCTGTTTTGATGAGACGGTCAAGGAATTTGGCTTTATCAAAAATCCAGATGAACCATGCATCTATAGTATATTTGTAGCGAGAACTGTAGTATTCCTCGTTTTATACGTGGATGACATTCTCTTAATAGGAAATGACATTCCTATGCTACAATCTGTCAAGGGGTTCTTGTCGCACAGGTTCTCCATGAAAGACCTGGGTGATGCCTCATACATCCTGGGGATCCGGATCCATCGTGATAGATCCAAGAGGATATTAGGACTTTCTCAGTCCAGGTACATCGACACCATAGTGAAAAGATTCAGTATGGAAGATTCGAAGCGCGGTAACCTACCGGCTTGTCACGGGATCACCCTCTCTAAAGAGATGTCTCCGAAGACTGATTTGGAGAGGGATCGCATGTCTATTATACCCTACGCTTCTGCGGTAGGCTCTATAATGTATGCGATATTGTGTACCAGACCGGATGTAGCTTATGCACTGAGTGTGGTAAGCCGGTATCAGTCAAACCCTGGGGAGAAACACTGGATAGCGGTAAAGAACATTCTCAAGTACCTGAGAAGGACTAAGGAGATGTTCTTGGTGTATGGCGGAAAAGACCTCCAGATCGAGGCCTTTGCTGACTCCATCTTCCAGAGCGACAAGGATGATTCCAAGTCCATGTCGGGTTTTGTCTTTACCCTCAATGGAGGGGCGGTGTGTTGGAAGAGTTCCAAACAGGAAACCGTTGCAGACTCGACGATGGAAGCGGAATACATCGCTGCATCTGATGCCGCAAAAGAAGCTGTCTGGATAAGGAAGTTCTTGAAAGAACTTCAGGTGGTTCCGTCCATTGTTGATCCAATACCTCTGTATTGCGACAACAACGGGGCTATAGCTTTAGCGAAGGAACCCAGGTCCCATCAGAAATCCAGACACATCTTAAGGCGGTATCACCTGATCAGGGACATCGTGGATCGCCAGGAGATCGAGGTTCGGAGGGTCGCTTCAGAAGAAAACACTGCAGATCCATTCACCAAGGCCTTGCCCCAGACTCAGTTCGGGCGGCTGATCGAGATGATAGGTCTTCGATACGCCAGTACATGGCCTTAGTGCAAGTGGGAGATTGTTAGTGTATATGCCCTAGAGGCCATTACTGTATCATACTAGTTTGTATATTACTTGATGGAAGATTGGGATATTCACCTTGTATAAACAATCTTGCTCAATAAAGTAGTATGCTACTTGGTTTGTTTCTACTTCAATGTGTACTTGTGTTTATTTTAGTATATCACCTATACACATTAGTGGAGCCCTTAGGATCTTTGCTTGATTACCAGCGTTGTGATGGCAGTCACACTAGTGGGGGCTGGGTAATCTATAAGTACATCCTTATACAGGTCCCTAGTCGCAGGACTATCGAGACAGGGCATCGATACTCCGGAGTAGACTAGCGTATGCGCTTCTCATCCCAGTGTGGGAGATGGTCTGTCCCACAGCCATCAGTACGTCGTACTGGAGATAGTATACGGGTGCTCGTTGGGTTACGAGTACACTGGACAGGACTCGTCGGGAACTGACAGGTTGGTATTATACCTATCGTCAGTTATCAGTTCCCAGGTGACATGAGTGCAGCTTAGTCCGCTGACTTGACACTGTCACTTCGCCTCGAGTGTGTTCCCACTGTACTTTGATTACTACCCTACCACGGTTCAAAAGAGTCGTGCAAACAGGTAGTAGTTGGGTACAGTCCCGAAGCACTTGGAGGCAGTGACGGTTAGACAGGATTCGTCTCTCCCGGTATTGGGGGTTGACATCGCGCTGTGTCTAGGAGAGCCATTACACGAGTAGTCCCTGGCCAGGGCAATCGAGATATACTGGTAGGTTTCCAGTGTTATCTCAGGGTGTTTTGGGTTTCACTCCGACACGACTTATACCGCTATTAGGGGACTGACGTTTACCGCCCCCTAGGCCCGCCATGCGATGTATCAGACGAACAGACCGGACTGTATGGAGATTGTCACATTCAGACTCAGTAGGAGTTCAGATGGGGTTCACCTCGTCAGTCTTCTTGTCGGCATCTACCTGAGGACCGTTACGCACAGCTAGTGCCGCTTGCGGTCTGTGGTTAAACCCACTGCCAGCGTAGTGTCGAGTCTTTAGAGTCCCACACAGAGGGCTATTCGCTTTTGGGCAAAACAGAGTAGAGGTCGCATGGTTTTGCGACAGGGTTCGTTCTCATCCGCGCACTTGTGCACGTTTGGAGTCCGGACGGATATTACTGGCTGGCTCTGGTTTGAGTCAGATACTGGTATATGTTTTGGGGTTGATTTTATCTCATTGTGTTCATGTTCCTCGGAACAAGAATGCGGGTGTGTATGCACAGTTGTTTGAGGCGGAGGAAGAGGATTTTCATTAGGGTTTCGGAACGGGTGTGTATGCACAGTTGGCAGTCGTCTTTTTCCAAACCCTAATGAATTTGTGATATATCAATTAATAATATTAATTAAATGAAATTGTGTTATGGTTGGGTTTGTTGACTTGTTGACCAAGGTTGACTTGTTGACCATGGTTGAAAGTTTGACCATTATCATTACATATCCAAGATGCTCTTTGATTCTAGCAAAATTCATTTAATGAATGTGATGATAGTGGTCATTCCAAACCATCCATCAACTATTTTCATTTTTATTATTATTGTTAATTTGATAATTCTTTTCATTTGAGTTATGGTTGTAAAATGAAAAGAATAGCTCATTCTATCATATCTCTTCTCTCTCCTCTCTTCTTCTTCCTCCTCCTCTAGTAAAAGGAGAATCCTTCTCATGTGTTGAGAATCCCTCTCCTTGAGATAAAAGCACCCCAAAGCCACTCTCTACTCACTCTAGGGTTAGAGGTTTAGCAAGCCGAAGATCCTAGTTCTCTCAAAGTTCGAGAAAGAGCCCGAAGGTTGAACCCTCGGGTGGATCCATCTTTGACGGAAGAAGGCGACGAGGAAAGCACCATCAAACCCTACAAAGGTTTCAAGAAGAAGGAGTTCAAGTTAGGTATAACCTTTTATCCGAGTAGCTAACTCTCTTTACCTTTCTTGCTAGTTTAGTTTAGAAAAGATCCCGACTTTGTTAGTCCATGTTGCCTCATGCGCTAAAAATTTGATTTTTATACTGTTTCCGCCTCCCCGCAAGAACCGGGGGTGGCAACGTGGACTTACAGAATGGAGCAGTAAGACATTGCAAAAAGAAGAGTTTTTATTTATTCCAAAAGGTACTATAGGCTCCTCAGCCATACATTGAAATAAAAGAAAATTACAATAGCGGGGGAAGGGGGTGCAGGAAACATTGCTCGTGGTACTCTGAGAATATTTCAGCCAGCCGAACCCTCGCTGCCTCAGACCTTTGCCTCTGATGCCACCCGTGAATGTCGGCATGATGCCTCAGTCGGTAGCACTCAAGGATGAGTGCCACCGAGCGATCGCGCCGACCCACCGAGATCAGACCGAAGCGGCACAAGGACCTCAGCTTACCGACGGCCTCGTCTTTCAGCTGCTCGGAAAGTGGGTTATACAGCCCCGGTGATGCCCTACAGATGGTATACATTAACAGCTGGAGCAGGGGCGAGCGCCGGGGGAGGAGCCGGCCGAAGTGGTCCTCGTTGCGGCCTATAACCAACTGCACTGTATCCTCGGTACAATGTTGGTCGTATAGGTAAACATCTTCAATGTTTATGATCTCTGGGATGGCAAAAGGGAAGTCCTCCATTCTTATGTCTTGGGGTGGAGAAAGGAGTGCTCAACACTCCCTCTGCTTTATAGCCCCACTACGCCCTCAAGGAGTCCAACAGTCGCTCGTGCCTTCCACAACTGTACCGCCACACGGCGGACGTCCCACCTTTCTCGGCGAAACCGGAAAGACGCGACTCTTACATTCCGCCTTCCCCCATACGTTAATGACACGTGTTGACCACGACGATCACTCTTCCCGATGTTCGAATGTCTTGGTAGATCGGACAAAACCTCGGGACTCAACGGAGCAGCTTCACTGCTCGGCCTGTTCTTAGCAGGCCCCTTACGGCCCTTCCCGCGCTAAGGATCTAAGCCCTCACCAAGAGGCAACCGGGCTCGCCCTTGCTCGGTTATCCCTGGATGGTAGTTCCTTACAACACAACGCCAAGGATTAAGGCCCTCGCCAAGAGGCACCAGGTATTAACCCTGCCCGGCCCGGCCTTAGCAGGCCTCTTACGGCCCCTCCCGCGCTAAGGATCAAAGCCCTCGCCAATAGGCACCGGGCAGCAACCCTGCTCGGCCCGTCTTTAAGGATCAAAGCCCTCGCCAAGAGGAACCGGGCAGTAACCCTTCCCGGCCCGTCCTTAGCAGGCCTCTTATGGCCCTTACCGCGCTAAGGATCAAAGCCCTCGCCAAAAGGCACCAGGCAGCAACCCTGCTCGACCCGTCCTTAAGGATCAAAGCCCTCGCCAAGAGGCACCGGGCAGAAACCCTGCTCGGCCCATCCTTAGCAGGACTTTTACGGCCCCTCCCGCGCTAAGGATCAAATCCCTCACTAAGAGGCACCGGCCAACAACCCTGCTCAGCCCGTCCTTAAGGATCTAAGCCGTCGCCAAGAGGCAACCGGGCTCGCCCTTGCTCAGTTATCCCTGGATGGCAGATCCCTACCCCATGACGCCAGGAATCTAAGCCCTCGCCAAGAGGCAACCGGTCTCGCCCTTGCTTGGTTATCCCCGGCTGGTAGTTCCTACCCCACGACGCCAGGGATCAAAGCCATCGCCAAAAAGACAACTGAGCAGCAACCCTGCTCGGTCCACCCTTAGCATGCCTCCCTAGGCCCTCCCGCTAAGGATCAAAGCCCTCACCAAGAGGCAACTGAGCAGCTACCATGCTCGGTCATCCATGGTTGGTAGTTACTTCCCAACGACCCCAAGGACCAGATCCCTCGTCAAAAGGCCATCCACGTCTAGGCGATCCCCACCTTGAATTCGGGGCCATGGAAATACCAACCCTTCACCGGTCTTTGCACACTTGGCAAATGATCGGTTTCAACTCGATGTGCGATCGCTAGATGAAGAACCGACCTGACATGAAAGCAGCACCGTGCAAATCCAAATGTTTACCACGAAACAAAAGGAAAATGTGCATGCAAAAAAAACTGCAAGAAGATTTTTTATTCACAAAAGTCAGAAGTCTCTACAAAGGTATTAGGGGCTCCCCGGCATAACAAAAATGCCCGGAGGCTCACAAAAGTTTGGCGTAAGCAAAATATAGAGAAAGGGAAGCTCAGACCTCGGGGCCGGCCCGAACGTCGATGAGTGTCTCCTCCACTACGACAACCGAGACGGCGTCTTCAGGGTCGGCACCCGCCACAGGAGCCTCGGCACCGGGAGTCGGGGCGACCGACTTGTCCCCCGCGCTCCTACCGGGGGCCTCTTCCCTCGCGACGTTCCCAGGGACGCTCCCTTGCACGTCTTCACTACGAGGGAACTCCGCCCGGAGCTTGCTATCGGAGAACTCCGGCATCTGGGCTTTAACGGCATCGAGGGTGTCGTACCAAATGACGCCGGAGGCTGTAGCAAGGTCGGCGTAAAACAGGTCTGACTCTTTGTATCTCTCCACCACCTTCGACGCCAGAAGCTCAGCCTCCGACGCCCGATGCTCGGCACGCCTCAACCCCTCCTTTGCCGCTTCATTCTCCCTTCAGAGGGTGCTCACCGTCTTCTTCAAGGTGGCGACGAGCACCTGGGAGTCTTCTAACTTGGACACGGCGGCTTGAGCATCCACTCGACACCTGGCGGCCTCTTGTTCCCCCATAACCATGCGGTCCTCGAGGGCCGCAACCCTCTCCATCGCCGCCTCCACTTCCAGCCTCGTGCTCTCCTCCCGTGAGGAGAACTCTCCCGCAGCCTTCATCGCCGGGGCTATTGTTCTCCGCCGAAAGCCGGGAAAAACAAACGTCTTGCCTGAATTTAGGGGCAGATGCTATTTGGTTTTATCTGTCCACCTCTCCGAAGATGCCAAGTTAATTTATGGCACCGTGTATCGAAGGTTTAGACGGATGCGGCCGATGTAGCAGACTTCGTCAGATTCCCCCTCATTTGAGGGGTTTTTGATTGTGGGGACGCTCTTCCCTGCAGGCGCAAGCCCCTGCAGTTAATTACGTTACCGCATCACGGTAACAACTTTCTCCTTTTCCAGATGGTCACTTCGTGTCGTGTATATTTGTTTTATTTTTGGTTGCCCATGGATTGTATACGGAGACTAATTTATGTTGTCGTCCATAAGGCGTGGATTAGTCCAAATCCGTATTTTCTTAGATTTGGGTTTGGGTTGGGTTTAAGGATCGTTAATCTCATTTGAGACTAAGATCAACTTAAACGTTTGTTAAGCATACGTTAGTCTAGTTTTTAGACTAAGATCAACTTAACGTTTGTTAAGGACACGTTAGTCTAATTTTAGACTAAGATCAACTTAACAGGATCATTTAGATCCAACAAAAGAGCATTTGGACTCTATTGTTTTAGTTTAGGGACTTTGCGGTCCATTGGGTTTAAGGACATCGTAGTCCATGGGGTTTAAAGACATCATAGTTTATAAAGTTTTTGGTTGTCGGGACCCACCACCTCTCTGAAGACGTTGAAGAATTACAACGACACATATCAGAGGTGTGAAAAGATGTACCATTGAACCAATGTCAGTTGAGGGATCCGTAGTCGGATTGATTTAAGGATCGTTAATCTCATTTGAGATTAAGATCAAGTTAAATGGTTGTTAAGGATACGTTAGCCTAATTTTAGACTAAGATCTACTTAATAGGGTTTTTAGGATCATTTAGATCCAGCGAAAGAGCATTTGGGCTCTATCGTTTTAGTTTAATAACGTTACGGTCCATAAGTTTAAGGACATCATAGTCCATAGTTTAAAGACGTCATAGCTTGTAAAGTTTAAAGACATCATAGTCTATGAGTTTAAGGACCCCACAGTCCGTGGTAGTTTAGAGACATCATAGTCTATAAAGTTTAAGGACATCATAGTCCATGAGTTTAAGGACCCCACAGTCCGTGGTAGTTTAGAGACATCATAGTCTGTAAAGTTTAAGGACATCATAGTCCAGTTTAAAGACGTCATAGTCTGTATGGTTTTGGTTCAACCGTTTAGGGATGCACCAAAAGTTATCGGTTATTGGGACCCTCCATCTCTCTGAAGGCGTTGAAGGATTACAACGACATGTATCAGAGGTATGAAGAGATATACCCATAAACCAATATCCCGATTTGGGGAATGTGATGACCATCAGTTTAGATGTCATCTGTTAGGAGAACACTGATCATATTTAGGACTAGGATTAGTTTGGGGAGACCTGAACATGAGGGCTCGGTTGATTGGTGACAAAAAAGGTCTTGGTTTCGGAAGACTTGGCTAATTTGAGCTAAGGTTGATTTCCCTTAGTCACCCCATAGTGATAAGCACCGAATCAGTATTAAACACTGGACTTTGAAGGAGCTCACGTGTGAACAGGTGAGGGGCCCCGAAGTGGGCATTGTTCCTTGATTTTATTCCCTCATATATATATATATATATATATATATATATATATATATATAAGTGCTGAGCACTTGGCTCACGTGTGAGCATGTGAGGCGCCCGAGGTGAGAACTGTTCTCTGGATTTTATTCCTCTTTCATTTATAAGTGCTAAGCACTTGGTTCATCAAACAGTCACGTGCAGACACGTGAGGTGCCTTCAAAATGCGAACGCTGTCTTTGGAATTTTCTCCTTCTTTTAAACACAACTGTTTGGGGGTCACGTGAGAACACGTGAGGTGCCCCCAAAATGGGAGCTATCTTGGGTTTATTCTCTTTTTCCTTTTCTGAGTGCTAAGCACTATTAGGTCACGTGAGGCACTCTGAAGAATGAAGATTGCCTTTGTTTTATTTTCCTTTTATTTTTCTGAGTGCTAAGCACTATCAAGGGATCACGTGAGGCCACGTGAGGTGCCCTCAAATTGAGATGTGTTTTAGATTTACTCCCCTTTTTTGAAAAGCTTGTTCGGTGGTGAGCCAAGAGTTATTGGTTATTGGGACCCTCCACCTCTTTGAAGACGTTGAAGAATTACAACGACATGTATCGGAGGTGTGAAGAGATTTACCCTTGAACCAAATTCCAGATCGAGGGGAGAGATCATGTTGGGATGAACATAATTTTAGATGTCATCTGTTAGGAGCTCATTAGCTATCTCTAGGACTAAGATCGGTTTGGGGGACCCTGAGCATGGGGGCTCGAGTGATTGCCCTCGGGAGATTTGATCTAAGTTTAGCTAATATCGGCCTCTCATAGTGTTAAACACTAATATATGATAGGCGCTCACGTACTCCCACGTGAGGCCTTAAAGTAGTGTTAAACACTAGTGTATGATCAGTGCTCATGTGCTCCCACATGAGGCGCTTGAAATAGTGTTAAACACTAAGAATTTGATGCGCTCACGTAGGGTCACGTGAGACGCTTGAAGTTGGCGCTGCTCCTTTGGGTTTATTCCCTTGTTTCTTTTCTGAATGCTAAGCACTATTGGGTCACGTGGGATCACGTGAGGCGCCCCAAGAATGGAAACTTCCCTTTGATTTGTTTCCTTTCTGCTTTATAAAAGTTAAGCACTGCTTGGGGGTCACATGTTACTACCAAGACGCGACCGAGACGTTGGGACGTCTGACCTGAATTTTGGGGGCAGATGCTATTTGGTTTTATCCGTCCACCTCTCCGAAAATGCCAAGTTGATTTATGGCACCGTGTATCGGAGGTTTAGACGGATGCAGCCGATGTAGCAGACTTCGTCAGATTCCCCCTCATTTGAGGGGTTTTTGATTGTGGAGACGCTCTTCCCTGCAGGCACAAGCCCCTGCAGTTAATTACGTTACCGTATCGCGATAACAACTTTCTCCTTCTCCAGATAGTCACTTCATGTCGTGTATGTTTGTTTTATTTTTGGTTGCTCGTGGATTGTATACGGAGACTAATTTATGTTGTCGCTCGTAGGGCGTGGATTAGTCCAAATCCGTATTTTCTTAGATTTGGGTTTGGGTTGGGTTTAAGGATCGTTAATCTCATTTGAGACTAAGATCAACTTAAACGTTTGTTAAGGATACGTTAGTCTAGTATTTAGACTAAGATTAACTTAACGTTTGTTAAGGACACGTTAGTCTAATTTTAAACTAAGATTAACTTAACAGGATCATTTAGATCCAACAAAAGAGCATTTGGACTCTATTGTTTTAGTTTAGGGACTTTGCGGTCCATTGGGTTTAAGGACATCGTAGTCTATGGGGTTTAAAGACATCATAGTCTATAAAGTTTTTGGTTGTCGGGACCCACCACCTCTCTGAAGACGTTGAAGAATTACAACGACACATATCAGAGGTGTGAAGAGATGTACCCTTGAACCAATGTCAGTTGATAGATCTGTAGTTGGATTGATTTAAAGATCGTTAATCTCATTTGATATTAAGATCAACTTAAATGGTTGTTAAGGATACATTAGCCTAATTTTAGACTAAGATCTACTTAACAGGGTTTTTAGGATCATTTAGATCCAGCGAAAGAGCATTTGGTCTCTATCGTTTTAGTTTAAGGACGTTACGGTCCAGTGGGTTTAAGGACATCATAGTCCATAGAGTTTAGAGAAATCATAGTCTGTATAGTTTAAGGACATCATAGTCCATAAGTTTAAGGACCCCACAGTCCATGGTATGTCTGGTTGTTGGGACCCGTCACCTCTCTAAAGACGTTGAAGGATTACAACGACAAATATCAGAGGAGTGAAGAGATGTACCCTTGAACCAATATTGGTTGGGAGATCTATGGGAATCACTTTGAATGCCATATGAGATGATCATGTTTTGGAAGACAAGAGTATAATTGGGGTTCGGTTTCAAGGGATCTTGCCTCTGGAAGACTTAGCTAATTTGGGCTAAGATTGGCTTGAATATAGTGTTAAACACTAGAGTACATTCGGCGCTCACGTGCTCCCATATGAGGCGCTTAAAGTAGTGTTAAACACTAAAACTGAAGCGCTCACGTGGGGTCACGTGAGGCACCTGAAGATTGGGTCTTGCTTCTTTTATTTTACCCTCAGAATAAGTGTTAAACACTTGACCTTTGTGACCATCACGTGTGGGCACGTGATGGGTATCCATGCATTGAATATTAAAAGTATTTATCAGGGGTCACGTGGGAGCACATGATGTATCCTATAGGCAGGCATTGCCTTTGGGTAGAATCCTCTTTTATTTGATAATTGCTAGGGGTCACGTGGGAACACGTGAGACGTCCAAAAAGTGTAACTGTCTTGGCTTTATTCCCTTTTGTTTTGAGGAGTTTTTTAAGGGTCACGTAGGAGCACGTGATACACCCTAAAAGAGAAACTGTTCTTATCGTTTTCCTCTTTTTCCTTTAAAATAAGTGTTAAACACTTTGGGAAATTTCTTTTTCTGGTTCAAAGAAAGGGGGTCACGTGTTACCACGTGATCATGTTGGGTACTGATCTCTCCTTTGTGTTTGAAAGAATTAAATTCTTTAAACCTAATTCTCCCTCTAAGTTTTGGATCTGCATGGCAAAATCTCCCCGATGAGAATTAAATTCTCAACTTGTGGGGAGATCTGCTTCTGCAGATCTTCAACCAGAGGAAGAACTAAGTTCTTTTTAGAAGAGTTAAACTCTTAGTTTGAGAATTAAATTCTCTTTTGTTTTGTGGGAGCTTATAGAATGATCTCCTTCCTTCTCTTACCTAGAGTTTTCTTTCTCTGAAGAGATCTTTTTTTCTCTCTAGAGAATTAAATTCTCTTTTTTTTTTCCTTCAGTTTTCTTTCTCTGTTGTTGTATCCCTTTTCTCTTCTTTTCTTGGCTCCTATTTATAAGAGAAAAAAAAGAATCAGTTTGTTTAGTCAATCTTTCATTGAAAGATTTTTGATTGATTTTATAACCAACATGATCTTTTAGATCATTCGGTAAATTTTATTCACCATTGGATTTTTAATCCAAAAGATATTTTATTTGTTGTTCTTGGCAAATTTTTAGGAAAATATTTCCTTGTATAGAATCTTTCTATAAATTGGTGATTTTTAATCACCGTTGGATTTTTAATCCAATGGTGCTCCCTTTTACAAAGTGCAATCTTTTTTGTTTGGAAAGATCTAGGGAAATATTTTTCCAATTAGGATTTTTGATTTTCTTTTAATTAGAATTTAATTCCATTAGTTCAGAGGGTTTAGGAGTCTATCACGTGTTGGCACGTGATCTCGCTGATTAAGCAATTAATTAGAATTTAATTATAATTACATTCTTTTAATTAGAATTTAATTATATTGATCAATCTCCACTTATAGAGGTTGAACCGTCACCATTCCTTCTTCCTAATCATTCACATTCATCTTCATTCTTTCCTTTCTCTAATTTCACACCCTTTCCTGACCACCTCTTTGTTAGTTGTATGTATGCCCTAGAGGCCAGTATTGTACAGATGATATATATTATATTGGATGCTTGGACATATATAGAGATGACTTTCTTGCTCGATATGATAGTATGCTATCTGGTTGCTCTTTATCTTAACATGTATACAAGTCTCTTTAAACTGTCTTATAGTTACATGTTGGTAAAGCCCTTAGGATGTGTACTTGACTACCTGGACTATGATGCAGATCATACTAGTGGGGACATGGTAGTCCATAAGTACATCCTTCAAGGTCCCTAGTCGTGGGTGAATCGAGACGGGGCATCGATATACCAGTGTAGACTAGCGTATACGCTTCTCGACCCATGAGATGGGCGATGGATGATCCCACATCCATTGGTGTTTGACTTCAGAGATGGTATACGGGTGCTCAGTGGAGACTGGGTACACTGGACGGACTCGCCGAGAACTCCCAGATGGTATTATACCTCATGTCAGATGGCAGTTCTCAGGTGACACTTGTGCAGGTTAGTCTGTAGACCCGAGATCGTCATAGAGTCTTGTATGATTCCCACTGTGCTTTGATCTCCACCTTACCACGTCCATGAGGGCGTGCAAAACGGTGGTTTTTGGGTACAGTCCCGAGTCACATGGAGGCAATGAGCGATAGGAGGGGTTTCGTCTCTCCCGGTATTGGGAGTTGATGTTGCGCTGTGCTCGATTGGCCGTAACAGGAAAGTCCCTGGCCAGGGCTGATCAGAGATTTGCTGATAAGTGTTACCAGTAGTTTCTCAACCCGTTATGAGCCTCACATCGTCATGACTTATCGGTTATTGGGGTCTGACGTTTACCACCCCTAGACTTGATATGCGACATATCAGACGAACAGACCGGACTGTACGGTAAGTGTTACTGGTTGGATTCACAGGAGTGTGAGCGGGCTTGCTCGTCGATCTTCTGATCGCTCAATACCCGGGTAGCCGTTACGTTTAGCAGACCGCTTGCGGCTTGTGGGTGCTTGATATGATCATCATCTGCTGTCGGCGTATTGACGAGTCTTTAGAGTCCTACGCAGAGGTTTCCTGGCTCAAGCGAAACGAAATAGGAGCGCATATGAGATATGTGCGGGACCGAGAATAATGCGTGTATGTGATACCGTATTTCATTCTCGCGATGAATGTTTCGATTGGTTGTATGCGATATAACCTAGTTATCGAATCGAAGATTGATTCGATAAGTCGATACATTGGATACTAGTCAGTTATGTGCGACATGACCGGATCATTGAATCAAGTGTTGATTTAATGATTTAATGTATAATTATATATTTGATATATTACTTTGCATTAACTAGTATTGGTTCACTTTAAAAGGATTTTCTCACTTGATGTGCACATTGTATATGTGATATATTTTTGTGTGCACTTGATTGTATCATGTTTGATGATACATGTTAACTTGAGTTTGTGTAAAGATTAAACCATGGTTATATGAATGGTTAGGGTTTTGTTTACTTATTCATTTATTGATTTTGATTATTTATTTTGGAAAAGAAAATGGAAATGGTGGCTTTCTTTGTTTCTTTCATGAAGCTTCATGAAGAGTTGAAATCTTGACCATTTTTGTTTTCTTCTCTTAACCTAACCATTCACCTAACCCTAGTTTACTCTCTACACTTGACCATAGTTAGTATATGATAAGTATTCATATTATTTTCATTTTAAAGGTAATACTTATCATATTCTATCTTCATCTTCTTCTTCTTCTTCAAAAAGAAAGCTTGACTCCATTAATGGCATCTTGAGTAAAAGAGTGACAAATCCAATTCTAAAGTGAACCCACCTCCTATTTCTTCATTCTCTACCTCTTGCCAAGTAGTATAGGGTGTTTTCTTCACAAGTTTCATTGCTTGGTGAAGTTGGAGCTTGATCTTGTGTTGCCTCGACGTAGATCATCTTCGGCATCGAAGCCGACGACCTAGCCCGCCCATTTCTCCGATGAAGCCGATGCTAGAGTCCGGGATTCGATATAGACAGCGAGAGGATGTCTACGTGGAGCTAAGGAAGTGGAGAACCGGATCTACAAAGGTTGTAGCTTCTTTCTTATAGTTAAGATGTTAACTAGTTTCACTTTTCGCCTAAACTCTAGTCAACGAATCCGTATTAGGGTTTCTCGGCACTTGTAAAATTTGAAATTGGCATGGTTGATGCCTTGTGAGACCTCATTAGCGTGCCTAGGAACCCTAAAGTGGTATCAGAGCCTAGCTAGAGCCTTAGGCGAAGTGTAGACTACGTTTGAAATCCGAACGAACATCAAAACCCTAACCCAAATTGCTCTCTGGACTTTTTTCAAAACCTGGGTTTTTTCCAGATTAAAAATGCTTAAAAAATTCAGCAGGGAATTCTAAGAATTACGGTGCAAAACTTAACTCATGATGTGTCTAAAGAGCGGCGTAACCGCGGCAGAAGCCTGGCTTCTGCGGCGGTTCCGCGGCCAATTAATGAGATTAGCCTCCAAAGTTTGCACAGTAATTCATGTTTTCAGGTGCTGAATTTTCTGGGAATTTTTAATTTGCACTCAAGAGTTGAGTTTTCTGGGGTGTTTTGGAGCGTAGATGATTCGATCGAATTATCAGATTTTGTCTATATGGCTTTCCGGATATTTTAGAATATGTTAAAAAGTTCGACCAGATAAAAATACCCACTTTTTCCCCTGCTGGAAAATTTCCAAGTGTTGGATTTTTCTGTGGTTTAAGGACGTTCTGAGTAGTGCAAGTAACGCGATGGTCCCTCTAGAAGACAACAAACCTTAACTCGATTATGTGATCGTCTTGAACTGCCCTTTGAACCTTCGGGTTTGGGGCAGTACGGCGTGCCACATGTGAGGCGTTGGCTTGACCCTTCTACGGCTGGACCGTTGGTACTGAGGCATGAAATGAATGTCTTTGAACTTATTTCATGTATTGAACGGTTTCGGGAAAACTTGGGTGTTCGAATGTTCGATCGGAAAGTTTAATATTTTCTATTTATCCGGAATGGGATACAATAATTGGAATTCACAAACAGTTATGAGATAACTGAATGAATGTTATAAATCTAGCGGTTTAGTCTCACTTGATATTGAAAAGAGTTTTCGATAATGAGACTAAAATGCGGGGTTTATAATTGTTAGGCATGTGATGTCTAAGTATTTCATTTGATTAGGCATGCGATGTCTAAAGAGGTTGCGGATTCCAACTGTTGTAGTTTTACACTTTCTTTTCTGTGACCGTAAGTGTAGTATGTCGATATCGCCGGTTTCGTTGCTATACGTCAACGACAATTGGGGTATGCATACTTACTTACGTTGATGACATGTGATGTTATGTGTTGCTGGATATGTTATATTGGATCGTCGGGTTTGAATAGCCGGGGTTTTTTTTATGTGAGATGAGTGTTTTTCATTTTAATTCATGTAAAAACTTGTATGTAATATTCTTTTATTGGGACACTTCCAGGTTGCGGAAGATGTCACCGTTGATGTATATTATTTACTTTTCCGCATTAGGATAGACCCAAGGAGGGGAGCACAAGTAACCGGGTTCTAGGGTCCAGTGGGAGACCATCTCGAGGAGTCGAGTCCGGGTCTCCTAACCCTAGAATTGGTAGGGTTGCTTTCCGCTCTCGTAGGGGTCTAGGGGTGTGGGATTGGCTATTCATCACGACCGTGGAATCCGTGTTTTATACTGGCTCGTATTGAAAACACGGACGTCCTAGTATATCCAATATTTCATATGATATTTTCTGCTGCGATATCTGTGATGTGATCCTTTGATATGTTCTGATGGATACAGTATATAGTATATATGATATATTATATAGACGTTACTTATGTTTTGCACCCGTACTAGCCCTTCCCTGCTCTGTCGTTAGTTACCTAACCTAACGGTGCACGAGGGGACATCGAGGCGAATGCGGATGGCATAAGTGTACGTCGTATTTATCTGTGATGTTTAGGTATATAATTGATGGGACTTCATTAATGTGATTAATGAATGAAAAGAAACCTAAGATGTTGTAGAATCAAATTTTAAATAAAACAGGTAGCTACAGTTCTTGCTTTGCACAGCGGTATATGTGATATATCTTGCACCTTATTCGATGAGGAAAGGACCGAGATCCCTTCACCGGGAGTGACTCCTTTAGCAATAACTGGCAGATGCTACACACTCGGTTTGTCTTTTGATTGCTTCTATAGTTTCTGCTTTGCACAGTGATATATATGATATATCCCGCACCTCATTCGACGAGGAAAGGGTCGACGATCCCTTCACCGGGAGTGACCCCTTTAGCAAAACTAGAAAAGCCTCAAAATCACTCCATTTCAAAAACTTCATTTGATTCTACAACGATATCAAGTTCATTACGCAATAGGTTTTCAGAAAAACCTGTCGTAGCCCTCCGTCATTTCAGATAAGTTACATATAGTATTCGTGCTACATTTGTTGGCTTTCGTCAAGGTGTAGTGTGCGGTAGCTATGTGCTGCGTACCTGTTGCATATGATGCGACTGGATTAGGGTAGTCGTACGGCTTTGTTGGTTTTCGTCAAGGGTCGTGCGGGTGGGTTTAATTCAGTCAAGAAATGTACGAGTTGAACTTGACTAGCGGGCTGTGGTTTGTTGGCTTTCGTCAAGGTCATAGCACGCTAGGGGCAAAAGCAATATCAGGAATTTCAAGTGTTGAAATTTGCAATGAGATTGCATACCTTCTATGAGATAGTTGGATCCCGATACCCACTACGAGTAAGAGTTACTCCTGGGAGAGTTTTACACATTACAATTAGCCGATCAAGTAGGTGTCTAGAAAGGTGTCAACGGGGTTACGCCTCTGGGAAAACGAGGTTTACTTTAATTAGGTCCGTGCGAAAGCAGGAGAAACCTCCCTCAAAGTACCGACACTGGCCTGGCTGAAAGATCGACGAAGTTGTAGGGTGTAATTAATCCCGGCTAGTCTTTCCTTTTAGGGTTTGAAGGAAGATTTGATAAAAACCAGTGGGAGCCATCCTGATTAGATAAGATAATAACCAATCTGATCTTGCACGAGCATACGCTAAAGTGTTTTCTTCTCTCTCTCTCCAGGTAGCGACCATGTCATGCCCTAATAAAGATAATAATATGGATGTATTGACCGAACTCGCATGTTATACTGTGCTGGGGAACGTTGGTTCCGTTCTTTCTTATAAGAGTTATAGGACTGAACAGGATATAGGGGAATACCAGGATTCCCATGCCACCCGAATGAAGAAAGTACATGATGATGCATTTTCTTCGGGTGTGTTCGTTACAGAGAACTGTTTCTCCATTTGCTCCACGTCCTGGGTATTAGATACCGGGTTAGGATCCCATATATGTAATCAGTTACATGGGCTCAGGAAAGGTAGAGAACTTGGAGAAGGTGATAAAGACATTAGAGTTGGAAATGGTGCAATTGTTGCAGCTAAGACTGTCGGGGAATATCACCTTGTATTACCGACTGGTGATACATTGGTTCTGAACGATTGCTATTACATGCCGAACCTGATATGCAACATTATATCGGTTTCTTTATTGAGTAAAGAGGGATATAATTTTGTATTACAGGACAATGTTATGAACATTTTCCGTAACCAAAAGTTGGTTGGATCAGGCACGTTGTGCAATGGCATTTATGTTCTAAATCAATCAACAGTTCTGAGCATAACAAACACACACAAGAGGAAGAGTTCAGAACTGAATGAATCCTTCTTGTGGCATTGTAGACTGGGTCACATCAATGCGACACAACTGGCTAAGTTGTATAAGGATGGATATTTGAAACCATTCGAATTTTCATCTTATGACACTTGCCAGTCATGTCTCAAAGGCAAGATGACCAAAACTCCGTTTACGGGACACGGAGAAAGAGTTACCGAACTCTTGGGACTAATACATAGTGATGTATGCGGTCCCATGTCTACACATGCCAGGGATGGTTCTTCGTACTTCATTACATTCACTGACGATCTCTCAAGATACGGACATGTGTACTTGATAAGACACAAGTCTGAAGCTTTTGAGAAATTTAGAGAATATAAACAAGAAGTCGAGAACCAAACCGGAAAAAGTATTAAAATCCTTCGATCTGATCGAGGAGGTGAATACTTAAGCAATGAATTCCTGGACTTCCTAAAAGAGAATGGGATTCTCTCTCAGCTGACTCCTCCATATACACCACAGCACAATGGTGTATCAGAACGGAGGAACTGCACCCTATTAGATATGGTCCGCTCTATGATGGGCACAGCTGAGTTACCTATTTCCTTCTGGGGGTATGCGCTTGAGACAGCCATACATCTATTGAATATGGTCCCCACCAAATCTGTGCCTACCACTCCATATGAGATATGGAAAGGAAAGAGACCATGTCTTAACTATGTTAAGATATGGGGTTGTCCAGCCTATGTCAAACGACAAAATCCGGACAAACTCGAGGCACGGTCTGTTCTATGCAAATTTATAGGATATCACAAGAATTCACAAGGGTATATCTTCTACCACCCTGAGGAACAAAGAGTGTTTGTTTCTCGGCATGCCACCTTTTTAGAAAAGGAATTTCTTGAAAAAGAGATTTGTGGTCAGAGGTAGAACTGGAAGAGGTTCCAGCTACAAAAGCTACAACAGAAGATCAGGTGGAACCAGAGGATTCCGTAGTTCCCAATGAACCCCAGCCACTCCGACGATCTAGTAGGGTTCCTCACCCACCTGAGAGATACTACGGTTTTCTCATGGATGGTGGGAGCGAGGATTGCATCATGGAGGAAGATGACCCAACTAGCTTCGAGCAGGCCATCACGAGTAGGGACTCTGTGAAATGGCTGGATGCTATGCGATCCGAGATGGAATCCATGTACACCAACAAAGTATGGACTTTGGAAATTGCTCCTGAAGGGGTAAAACCCATAGGGAGCAAGTGGATCTTTAAGAAAAAACTTGGTGTAGATGGGAAAGTGGAGACTTTCAAAGCTAGACTTGTTGTAAAGGGTTTTCGTCAAAGACCAGGTGTGGACTATGACGAAACCTTTTCTCCTGTGGCTATGCTTAAATCCATCCGGATCATGCTTGCCATCGCTGCATATCATGATTACGAAATCTGGCAAATGGATGTTAAGACCGCCTTTCTAAATGGTGATTTAGAAGAGTGTGTGTACATGACTCAGCCAGAGGGCTTCGTAGACAGTGGGAGCAGTGGGAAGGTGTGCAAGCTGCTTAAATCCATTTATGGATTAAAGCAAGTATCGCGGAGTTGGAACATCTACTTTGACGTCGTTATCAAAGAGTTTGATTTCGTCAAAAACCCAGATGAACCTTGTATCTACAAGAAGGTGGCAGAGAGTAAAGTTGTCTTCCTCGTATTGTATGTGGACGACATACTCTTGATAGGAAATGATATTCCTATGCTGCAATCGGTCAAGCTCTTCTTATCACAAAGATTCTCAATGAAAGATCTTGGTGATGCCTCATGCATATTGGGAATTAGGATCTATAGAGATAGATCCAAACGGATATTGGGATTGTCCCAATCCAGGTACATTGACACCATACTAAAGAGGTTTAATATGGAAGAATCCAAGCGTGGGAACTTGCCCACGATCTCTGGAGTCACTCTCTCCAAAGAGATGTATCCCAAGATTGATTTGGAGAGAGCTCGCATGCAAGGGATACCCTATGCTTCGGCTGTATGCTCTATCATGTACGCGATGCTATGTACCAGACCCGATGTAGCATACTCACTAAGTGTAGTGAGTAGGTATCAAGCTGATCCTGGATAGAGTCGCTGGACAGCTGTGAAGAGCATTCTCAAGTACTTGCGAAGGACTAAAGAGATGCTCTTGGTGTATAGTAACGGAGAACTCCAAGTGGAGTCCTTTACCGATTCGAGCTTCCAGAGTGATAAGGACGACTCTAAGTCGCAGTCGGGATTTGTCTTTACCTTTTACGGAGGGGCGGTTAGCTGGAAGAGTTCCAAGCAGGAAACCGTGGCAGACTCGACGATGGAGGCTGAATACATCGCTCCCAACGATGTTGCCAAAGAGGCTGTCTGGATCAAGAAGTTCATTACTGAACTTGGAGTGGTTCTATCCATTGAGCATCCAATACCTTTGTATTGCGATAACAATGGAGCGGTGGCTTTGGCCAAGGAACCCAGGTCCCATCAGCGATCCAGGCATATTCTGAGGCGGTATCACCTGATCCGGGAGAAAGTTGATCGCCGGGAGATCGAGGTCAGGAGGGTTGACACGAAGAACAACACGGCGGATCCACTCACGAAGGCTATTCCCCAGATACAGTTTGAGAGACTCTTCGGGATGCTCGGTATGCGATACTACAGCAGCTGGCCCTAGTGCAAGTGGGAGATTGTTAGTTGTATGTATGCCCTAGAGGCCAGTATTGTACAGATGATGTATATTATATTGGATGCTTGGACATATATAGAGATGACTTTCTTGCTCGATATGATAGTATGCTATCTGGTTGCTCTTTATCTTAACATGTATACAAGTCTCTTTAAACTGTCTTATAGTTACATGTTGGTAAAGCCCTTAGGATGTGTACTTGACTACCTGGACTATGATGCAGATCATACTAGTGGGGACATGGTAGTCCATAAGTACATCCTTCAAGGTCCCTAGACGTGGGTGTATCAAGACGGGGCATCGATATACCAGTGTAGACTAGCGTATACGCTTCTCGACCCATGAGATGGGCGATGGATGATCCCACATCCATTGGTGTTTGACTTCAGAGATGGTATACGGGTGCTCAGTGGAGACTGGGTACACTGGACGGACTCGCCGAGAACTCCCAGATGGTATTATACCTCACGTCAGATGGCAGTTCTCAGGTGACACTTGTGCAGGTTAGTCTGTAGACCCGAGATCGTCATAGAGTCTTGTGTGATTCCCACTGTGCTTTGATCTCCACCTTACCACGTCCATGAGGGCGTGCAAAACGGTGGTTTTTGGGTACAGTCCCGAGTCACATGGAGGCAATGAGCGATAGGAGGGGTTTCGTCTCTCCCGGTATTGGGAGTTGATGTTGCGCTGTGCTCGATTGGCCGTAACAGGGAAGTCCCTGGCCAGGGCTGATCAGAGATTTGCTGGTAAGTGTTACCAGTAGTTTCTCGACCCGTTATGAGCCTCACATCGGCACGACTTATCGGTTATTGGGGTCTGACGTTTACCACCCCTAGACTTGATATGCGACATATCAGACGAACAGACCGGACTGTACGGTAAGTGTTACTGGTTGGATTCACAGGAGTGTGAGCGGGCTTGCTCGTCGATCTTATGATCGCTCAATACCCGGGTGGCCGTTACGTTTAGCAGACCGCTTGCGGCTTGTGGGTGCTTGATATGATCATCATCTGCTGCCGGCGTATTGACGAGTCTTTAGAGTCCTACGCAGAGGTTTCCTGGCTCAAGCGAAACGAAATAGGAGCGCATATGAGATATGTGCGGGACCGAGAATAATGCGTGTATGTGATATCGTATTTCATTCTCACGATGAATGTTTCGATTGGTTGTATGCGATATAACCTAGTTATCGAATCGAAGATTGATTCGATAAGTCAATACATTGGATACTAGTCGGTTATGTGCGACATGACTGGATCATTGAATCAAGTGTTGATTTAATGATTTAATGTATAATTATATATTTGATATATTACTTTGCATTAACTAGTATTGGTTCACTTTAAAAGGATTTTCTCACTTGATGTGCACATTGTATATGTGATATATTTTTGTGTGCACTTGATTGTATCATGTTTGATGATACATGTTAACTTGAGTTTGTGTAAAGATTAAACCATGGTTATATGAATGGTTAGGGTTTTGTTTACTTATTCATTTATTGATTTTGATTATTTATTTTGGAAAAGAAAATGGAAATGGTGGCTTTCTTTGTTTCTTTCATGAAGCTTCATGAAGAGTTGAAACCTTGACCATTTTTGTTTTCTTCTCTTAACCTAACCATTCACCTAACCCTAGTTTACTCTCTACACTTGACCATAGTTAGTATATGATAAGTATTCATATTATTTTCATTTTAAAGGTAATACTTATCATATTCTATCTTCATCTTCTTCTTCTTCTTCAAGAAGAAAGCTTGACTCCATTAATGGCATCTTGAGTAAAAGAGTGACAAATCCAATTCTAAAGTGAACCCACCTCCTATTTATTCATCCTCTACCTCTTGCCAAATAGTATAGGGTGTTTTCTTCACAAGTTTCATTGCTTGGTGAAGTTGGAGCTTGATCTTGTGTTGCCTCGACGTAGATCATCCTCGGCATCGAAGCCGACGACCTAGCCCGCCCATTTCTCCGATGAAGCCGATGCTAGAGTCCGGGATTCGATATGGACAGCGAGAGGACATCTACGTGGAGCTAAGGAAGTGGAGAACCGGATCTACAAAGGTTGTAGCTTCTTTCTTATAGTTAAGATGTTAACTAGTTTTACTTTTCGCCTAAACTCTAGTCAACGAATCCGTATTAGGGTTTCTCGGCACTTGTAAAATTTGAAATTGGCATAGTTGATGCCTTGTGAGACCTCATTAACGTGCCTAGAAACCCTACACTCTTATCCCTTCCTCACTTTTTCTTGACTCGATACAACACATTCTTCCACCAACCTATACGATATACTGATAAAATCTTTGAATGGTTGGTGTTAACTTTTGTTCTTTGTAAAGCTTTATTTTGATCAAAAGACTCATCCTCTCTTAAAATGCTTCGTATTGTCTAACTCATGTTTGAGGAGGGGGTATATTTTTGGCTCTTGAACATAACTTTTGTCCTCAAATTTGTGAGCCAAAAATAAGTTTGGGGGAGCATTTTCACTTTCATATATTCTTGCCCCCATTAATAATTTCCTCCCAAGTCTACAGGTTTTTGAGCTTAATGGATGACATCAGTGAGGACACTGCTGTAAACAGATTTGGGGGAGGTTTGTGCTTATTTACACATCAATTTGCATCATATTTTGCATAAGCACAACATTTTCAAAAAAAAAATTATAACAAAAGGGTAGAAAGTTAAAAAAAAATTACATCCAAAAGATAGGAATAGTTTAAGAAAACTAAGAAAATTAGAAGTTTTCTTAAACAAACTAGTAATAAGTAGTTATGAGTTATTGTCCCAAGGGTTAGTAAGATGAAGGAAGTCACTAATCTGAGGAAAAAAATAAGTCTGAAAAATAGTTTCTATTCTGGAAGCCGAACATTTGAATGTTGATACCCTACTATATGCACTTACACACGTCTTGAAACTCGGGATAGTAGAGGATACCTTGAAATGCTCTTGTCTAAAAGCCAAAGTATGAAGGAAATGAAGAAAAAAAAAATGAAGAAAATATAAAAATGGTGAAAAGAAAAAAATGAACACTGGTTTTGTTATCGCCAAGGCAGCAATAAAAAAATATAGAGAGGGTGCCTCTTCACCTAGTGCCCTAAGGCCAACTGGTCTGGGAGTCACTGCTAAGCCTTAGGTGATGCAAGACGAGGAAAATATTATCACCTAGTCAGCAAGCACATAAGTAATCGGTCTGTTAGTACCTCAAGAAGTATTAACGGTCGCATGAAAATGTGTGAGCAAATCTTAATATTCATGAAATTAAAAAGTACTAAGGTAGATGGACAAGAGTATGATAGCTTGAATTGAATTCTCCGAGTGTAGGGGTATTCTTTACACACACGTGGGGTTATATGATCAATGTTTGGATGAAAGGTAGGAATGAAGAATAAAGACGATGTTTTATTGAGAGATGATGTGATTTCTAACATTTTTTCATGACTATTAAGATAGGGCTCATGACAACTGAAAAGTTAGTATAGTTGGAAACTCTTCTTTTCAAGGCCTTTCTTTTATGGTTCTTATCTTTATATGTAAATTTCACCATCTTTCTTTTGTTATAGGATTTTGTGGGTGTAATCCGCTGAAAACCCTCAGGAGACAACACTCCTCCTACTAGGGACACCTAGAGGTTTAACGGCTTGTTGCACGTGCTCAGTGCAATCGTGTCTGCTTACGAAAGTGTGCTTAGTTTTCTCCTTTCTTTTTCTCCTCTTAAATAAACTAGTTTGCTCGGGACGATCAAAGATAAGTTTGGGGGTATTTGTTCAGTTGATAAAACTGCACATTTGTATTACATTTTTCCTACCATTTTCATATTTAAAAAAAGGACTTTATTATAATATAATATACATATGTGGGTTTATGTGTGAAAACACCATTTTCCATGTGTTAATATATTTTAATTATCATTTGGTAGGAAAATGTATGCAAATAAATCTATTGACCAAATCCTAGTAGAACTAAGTCTACTAAATATTATTTGAGATTATTGTGCAGAATTTTCCAAGTTGTTATGCAGAATTTATCAAACAAATCAATTTGTTGAGGAAAACTTGCCAAATTAAGAAGCAAAACTTGGAGACCAAGTCTGGAAGCAACCGAGAGAAGATTTCTGAATTCTAAAAGTGCCTAGGATTGCCACATGTCACAAGAAGAAAGCCCAAGAAATTTGATCAAGAGATCCTCACCTTCAAGCGCGGATCCGCGGCCAAACCCCCCTTGGGCCGTGGATCCGCCGCACTTCTATGGAGTTGGGAGCTAAGATTTTTTGGCATGAATCTCTCATGAATTTTACCAAGTTTTCAACAAAAAGATTCTGGCTTTGCACTATAAAAGAGCACCGAGAGCCTCTTGGAAAAGTTATCAAGCCGATGCGATTACGAAGTTCCCGACGCTCACGCATCCAGGCTGATCATCGACTGTTCGAGTACCTCCTTAGGAAAGATCGAGAAGCAACTAGTTTTAATCATTTTCTATGGATTAAAAGTGTAGTTTGAAGAAGTCGATTAATAAAGGTAGTTATTTTATTTAATTGTTTTTTACATTATATTTTCCCTCTCTTTCTTTGCATCTTCTTCTCCCAACATGCGCGAGTAATTCTCCGCTTGTTAGGGTTCGTAGGATTATGGTAGGCTAATGGACGATGAAAATATCTAAACCCTTTTTAAGTCCTATAAAGTTTAGGAACTTTATCAAAAGAATCATTAACATCCTAATCGGGCGCGCTAGCAATTATTTGCTTGTTCCGACCGCGATTAGAGATTAGATTAATGATTGTTTTGGTAAAGGCTAGATATGAACGGAGTTCCGTGTCGAGATAAGGGTTAAGAGTGGGATTCCTTTTCCCTCCAGAAACCCTAATCTACACGCATCACCGTCGTTCTAGTTCTAAATCTATTAATGGATAAAAAGGGTAACTTTTAATTAATCGTCCATAACTACTAAATCCTAACGAACCCTACAAGTCCTCATATTATATTAATTACATCTCTAAAATAATCTAAATCTATATTTTTGCATTCTTGCTTAACGTAGATCTAGAAACTTTTCACAAAATTCTTATTTCCTCCTCTCTTTCAACACATCTAAAGTAAGAGTAAAAGGTTCCACGTTTTCCTGAGGACGACCCGTACTCACCTTGGTCTAGCTACACGCGACACCGTTCTGATTGCGGTTAACTACAAACACACTTTTTCACACCAATCAGAGGGCTCAGGAACCCATCACGTGTTGGCACGTGACCCGACTGATTAAGCATTTCCAATTGTTTATTTTATTCAGCGCATATAGGCTTTGCTTGTAAAAGATCACGTGTCTGCACGTGAGACCCGATCACGTATGGGCACGTGATCCCCCTTTGGGGGGGTTTTCTTGCTGCTTTGTTTGTACTTTTAAAGGGAACAGATACTTTTAATTCCTTTTAATTAGAATTTAATTCTATTAATTCAGTGGGTTCAAGAGCCCATCACATGTGGGCACGTGACTTTATCAATTAGGCATTCAGGCGTAGATAGAATCTGCCCATAAAAGGTCACGTGTTTGCACGTGGGGCCTGGTCACGTGTGAGCACGTGATGCCCCTTTTTGGGGTTTTTCTCGCTGCTTTATTTGTATTTTATTTAGTTCCCATGAGAGAACAGCTATCTCTTCATCCTCCATGTTGACGACGAGAGCGACGTGCTGGAGGACCTGAAGATAACAAGGAGGGTTAAAAAGGAAAGAGAGGCACCCAATCACTCGAGCAAAAATACCAAATGAAGAACTAAGTGGGGTGCAAACACTAACCTGCACGGCCTCTTGAGCTATGGCCGCCATCTGGGCCCGGAGGGTCCCCCGAGGGATTCTGCCTCCGGCCAACCTCTCCATCTCTGATAGCAAGCCGTCGGAGACGGAAAGCCCCGAGGGAACCTCGAAGTGAAGCTCCCCATCGTCCACAAGGATCGGGGAGGCCAGGGAGCGGGGCGCCTGTTGGCTATAGTGCCCTCAAGGCAATTATCGTAGTCGCAGGCAGGTGATTATGATGATTGAGGGAGGACCTATACCGATAGAACAGTCTTACTCGAGATGATAGTATATTATCTGGTTTGTCTTTATCATCATGTATATGTTGATAGAGCCCATAGGATTCTTGCTTGACTACCAGCATTATGATGTCGATCATATAAGTGGGAGCTGGGGGTCTATAAGCACATCCTTAAATGTCCCTAGTCGTAGGAGTATCGAGACTGGGCATCGATATTCCAGTGTAGACTGGTGTATACTTATCTAGACCCTGACGAGGGGCGGTGGCAGGTCTCACAAGCCATTGGTGTCAGTTGTTCACCTAAGATAGTATACAGATGCTCGTTGGGTTATGAGTACACTGGACGGACTCGCCAGGAACATGTTAGTTGGTATTATACCTATTGTCAGATAGCAGTTCCCTGGTGACATGTGTACAGGTTAGTTTGTCGACCTGAGATCGTCATTTGTCTCGTGTGAGTTCCCACTGTGCTTTGATTACTACCCTACCATGGATCAAAGGAGTCGTGCAAACAGGTTTTAGTTGGGTACAATCCCGAGTCATATGGAGGCAGTGAGCGGATTGTTGGGGATTCGTCTCTCCCGGTATTGGGGGTTGATGCGCGCAGTGCACGGGTGGCCAGCACCAGAAATTCTCGGCCGGGGTATACGAGAATTACCGATCCAGGATCGATAGTTTCTCAGGTGGTGATGGGTTACATACCGACACGAATTATCGCGTTGTTAGGGGTCTGACTTTATCTACCCCCCTAGACTCGATATGCGATACTCATAGATGAAGGGACCAGACTGTACGGATATTGTCACTGTCAGGCTCAGTAGGGTTTCAGGATGAGTTCGCTCGTCGGCCTCCCTTTCGCTCAATACCTGGGTAGCCGTTACGTACAGCTAGTGCCACTGACGGCTTGTGGTTAAACCCACTGCCAGCGTATTGACGGGTCTTTAGAGTCCCACACAGAGAGTTTCCCTAGTTCGGGTGAAACGTTGTAGAGGCCGTATGGTTTTATGGCAGAGTTCGATCATATACGTGCACTTGTGCACGGATCATGATCGGACGGATAATACTAGTGGGCTTTGGTTTAAGCCGGATCCTAGTATTATATTGTTGGAATATTTTCGTCTCGTTGTATTCGTATTCAGTCAGAAAATGGATGCGGGTATGTATATACGGACGAGGGGTATTCTTGTAATTCGATACAAGATTACTTTTTGAAGTAGCCAATTTTTTCTTCCGTTTTAAAATATTTAGTTTAATATTTTAATGGATAATTGTAAGTAATATTTGACTTTATCTTGTGGATTGGTGCACAGCACATTTCGTGAGTAGTGTCATGGGCATGGGCTTTTTGTTGACATGCTTGGTGAGATTTTTTAGCGGGCAAGGAAATTTCCTTGGCTGCTTTTGTGAGTGGAGAGGGGATTAATTAATTGATTTTTGGTGGTTTTTAACACTACATTTTTTTCCTCACCTCTGTACATTTTTTTTCCTCACCTCTGCACTCACATTCACAGAGCCCCCATTCTTAAAAGCTGGCCGAGCCCCATTTTCATTTGCTTCACAAGTTTTTTTTCCCCATGTGCTCACATTCTACATCTTGGCAATTTCATTTAACTCCACCCAAATCATTGGGTGTCTTGAGACAAAATATTGGCACACTATCTCTACTTCATCTTGGACATCTAGGCTAGCAAACTGGATGTCCGAGTTGCCTCGGTTTTGAGGCGGGAGCCCGTATTAAGAATCCTCGAAGTGGATCATATTTGACGAGGGAGACCGGAGAGCGAGCTTGTTCGGGGCAGCCGCGAGGAGCTTGGGAAGAGGTTGAAGACCGAAGGACACGGATCGATTGGTATAATTTCTCCAAACTCCTTTACAGTTTTCTAGTTTACGGTTAATGGAACGATCCGGCTTTTAGGTTTACGTTAGCGCCGGTTTTGTAAAAGTTTTTATTCCGTATTTGGTCTCGGATTGACGGCCGGAGCGCTTCCGTAGACTTACAGCACCGTCCTATGAAATCTCTTGAGGGTCGGCGCGGGAGAGCCAGTCTCGATTTCCGCCTCAGGAGCCCGGGGATCTTGCTCCCGAGCACGCTTTCGGATAGGCGCACGGCTGGACTCGAGGGCTCGAGGCGTGCTTTGGAGCCTGGATGGAGCGGCCACCGGCGGAGCCGGAACCAACGACGGACGAGAAGGGCCGGCGCCTCCGGCCTTCTTCCCCTTCTTCATGTCAGACACTGCCGCCCGGAACTTGCTTAGGTCCATTGGTCCTGCATAAGACAAAAATGCGAGGAGTTAGCAACGCCAGGAAAAATGAAAAATGCATAAGTTTAAAGAGGTCGTCTGAAAGCCCCTAACTTACCCGCGTACTCGACGGGGCTGAGCCCGGCCCAACTGAAGGCCCGCTCAGACAGCAGCACATCGACCTGAGGAAGAGGCTCCCACTTTGACACTGCCACCGCATCGAGGTCATTGGACCGACCCACCCGCGGACAGCTGGCCCTTTTCCACTGGGTGGGCACAGGCCAGTCCTCACCCTCGGACGGGGCGATAAATAAAAACTTCTTCTTCCATTCGTGAATGGAAGAAGGCATTACGACAATCCCCTGACCCGGGGGCGTCCCCCTGCTGTCTTCTAAAGGAGAGGTATACCCAGCTCGGCTCGCCCCTACGAGCGCCAGGGTGGTTTTTGTAGCAAAGAGAAGAGGGGAGAAGGTTCAGGCTGAAAGGGATCTGACACAATTTCAACCGGACCAGGAACCCGAGAAGGATCCTCCAAGAGTTCGGCACTAGCTGGCCCGGAGCTAACCCGAAATAATTCAACGCTTCACTCACTTCAGGGGAGAAGGGCAGATGCACCCCGGCCCAAAAGGCCTCCAGGTACAAAGCAATCTCTTTGCCTTGTACCGGTTTACCCTCTCCCCCTCCTCGGCCAGACGAAGCGAATAGCCAGGAGGAATGAAGAAACGGATCTTGATGTTAGCGAGCTCCTCCGCACGCCTCAGCGGGGATCGCACGCCAAGAACACCTGCGACCTGAACTCTGGGGGCCACCCTATCTTCTCGGGTGAACTCCAGCTCAGAGGGGGAAGAAGAAGAAGTAGAAGAGGAAGCTTCAGAAGACCAACTAGACTCTACCCGCACTACATCTACAGACTCCTCAGAAGAAGACATCTAACCTGATTGAAGAGAGGTGTCCTCGGGAGATCAAAAGCAAGGAATCCGATCTGAGGAGAAGAGCGCCGAGCTAACACGACTAGGGATGAGGAAATTGTGGAGAGGTATGGGCCCTGAAGGGGATCCCACCTCTATTTATAGCTGCCGGCGTCCGCATCCTACGGCTCCGATCGGCTCCCGCTGAAACAACGCTTTGCAACCAACGGTCGACAACGTTCCACCTGTCGCATTCACATTGGGCACACCCCTTCGGGCGCGGGAATGCCTACGGCACGTCTCGCCAGCCAACCAACGCCAGACACGTGGGCCGTCTCTTCGACGAACGTACACACGATCCGGCGCTTCCCCTTTAATGCGAGATCTCTCCCCTGATCCGCTAACGTCATCAAGAAAATACTACTCTTCGTCCGGGAATGCGAGCCGACGATATATTCGAGTAAGAGATCACCTCGGGTGCTCGGTCAGACCACTCTCGACCCGACCCGAGAACGTGTCAAGACGAGAGTGGGGGGCTAATGATGAGGCTTGATATCGATGATTCTCCAGATGCTGACACGTTGCAGATGACGTATCCCAAAACCTGTAAGAAAGGATCAAGGACTTCGGTTAGGACCTCACCTCAGGCCTCCGACCTGAGGGGTCTCCCGACCTTCGGTGGCCTTCCAGACCACCCCCCGGCTCGCCTCCGAGCTGTCATGGTACAAAGATGTCTCGGCCTCCCGCTCGTCCCCGAGCCTCCCGCCGAGCTCATCCTTCTCGGTCTCATCCTGACCGACTCACAGCGCTGATCACAGACACCTACGCCACGGCTCCGCGAATCTCGCCATGCACGAGATAGCCTCCGCCCATGATCCCACGTTCCATGCCATCACGATCCCCCATTAACGAGCCTGTCTCTCCATTAATGCGGGATCCCGCCTATCACGAGGGCGTGACGTCAGGGGCGTAACGGCCGGCGTAACGGCCGGCGTGATTCTCGCGCCTGCCTGCCCATTGCTACCGCTATATAAACCCCTCTCTCAGACGATCGAGGTACGCAATTCTTTCCACTAAGCCGCTACTCTGTCCAATTTGCACCACTAACTTGATCGTCGGAGGGTCCTCGGTGGCACAACCATCCCGGGACTTCCTTGCCGGTAGCTCGGCTCAACTTCAAATCCAAGCCCATTGAGATCCACACGCTAAAGGAGATAACCTCCAGAACAAACCTCAGTCGTCTATCAGCGCTCGCAGCAAATCTACGGAAAACAACATCTGAAGGAGATCCAGACCTCCATCACTGTCCTTTATACATCTATCATTGAAGATATTAACCGAAACACCGTTCACCAAAATCCAATTAGAATTTGATGATAAAAAAATCGACCGAGGAATGAACCCCTATCCAAAGCCACCAACATGAAGATCTGATCTTTACATCATAAACATCTTTATTTGGAAATTATGCTTTCATCAAAAAGGACCGTTGTGACTCAAGATGAGATATTAACTTCCATCCATATTTAGAAGGCAGGCTCTTGTTTTTAAGTTTAAATCCCTAAAGCCCACTCGTCCCTCTTTCTTTAAATATTTGAGACTGTCCCAAGTTTTTAGATACAGATGTCTTCCAGAAAATTGATGACCCAATAAAAATCATGCATTCTTTTTCCCCTCACTTCAATAGTGTCATTCAGTAGAAGAGTAGACCCATTTGATATGAGAGGATTGAGGCTAATGATGGTTTGATTGGAACTTCTTTTCCTGGATGTGACAATAGACTTGATTTCCAATCTTGCAACTTCTTTTACATCTTCTTGATAAGGAATCTATAAATGGACGAGAGGGGTTGGCCAATAAATAAAGAACTGTCTAAATAAGAGGCATCCTTCTCCATGAGCTTAAGGACGATAATCGATGCTAATTCATCCTGCATATCGGTAGATAGATTCCAGCCGAAGAGAATAGAAGACTTGGAAAAGCTTACAGGTTGCCCCAGACCAAGATGAGTAAAGGTCAAGAATTTCTCACCTTTCTTATCATGTGTGGTGATGCCTCGCCAAAGAGAAAAAGATTATCAGCAAACATAAGATGAGAAAAAGGTTAGGGACATGGTGATTTATTTTCATGCCGAAATAATTCTCTTCTTTGATTTGATTTATAATAAACGAAGAGATGACACCCTTTCTTAGGCTTCTAGATGGCAAGAAGAATCCTTCACAGTGGCTGTTCACATGCACTGATGTTGATGTGGTGGCAACAAAAGCATGAATGATTGATATAAACTGTTCACTGAAGCCAAATCTCCTTAGCACCTCGACTCGAATAGAAACGACCACTCTATTCGGTCATATGTTTGGTCAAATCCACCTTCAATGCAAAAAATCTTTTTCTCTTTTTTTGGTCCATTTCATGCATGAGCTCAGCCGCTATTGCATAGTTGTATGAAATATGCCTTCTTGAAATAAAGGCAATTTGCTGGTAAGAGATAATATATGATTGTGTCGGCCTCAACATGTTCGTGACAATCTTAGCAGATATCTTATAAATCACATTACATAAACTTATAGGTCGAAAATCAGAATGAAAAGCACATGCATTTGACTTATTCAGAATTGAATTTGAGGGTTTTTTAACGTTGAGCAGTAGGAGTGTTTATGCCAAATATATAGTTGAGGGGTATAAGTACCCCAAAGTAGTGTAAACTATGGGAGCGCTTGGTACATGAAATGGAAGATTACCAGAATTCTCCTCACATTTTCGGAATGTGATGCCCAAGAATCGAACTCTAAGGAATTTTGCATTAACGTGCTTGGATGGATTCTTATTGGGTAAAAAATGGGCATTATATCCACTAATTGCACCCTCTACCCTATCTTATACCCAATAAGAATCCTTGGAATCTACCACATGGATAGGAAAAATATTTCTCATTTTACATGGAAAAATACTCTCTATTAGGATGGTAGAATCCAAGTAGACCATATAGATGCTCGTGAAAGTTCATAGCGCTCTCGCCGCTAACCCGCGGTTAATGCGGAATTTTAAAAAAAAAATTTGATGGCACTAGAAACTAAACCCCAAGAATTTACACCAAACACTTAAATTAGAACAACAACAAGATAGAAATCACAATCTTTGTAGCGTCTTCATTTTCTCCAATTGAGTTAAATTTGAGCAAGCTCTCAAGAGCTCCGGATCACGCTTGCAAGCCGGTCCTCCTTCGCTGAAGATGATCCATCCGAGAGAACCGATCTAAGGTCAAGCTTCACCTAGCGAAACAGCCGACGCTCCAACCTCGCTAGGAATGGAGGTGGGGATGTTGAAATTTTCCACTATAATTTTTTCTCAAATCTAAAGCTCAATAGAGCAAGTAAAGAGGAAGGAGAAGGAGGTGAGAAAACTTAGCCATGAGCAAGTGTAGAAAAGCATGAGAGAATCAATAAAGAATAGAATGGCTTCAAATATTCTACAATCATGCAAAATAAAAATCCAACAATATTTTATAATAAACTAAAGAAGCTCATTCCTTTCTATATGTTTTCAACCATGCTCAATGACACCTCACCCTCCACCTCATTCCATGAATATTCATAAATGAATATTCAAATTTGTGGTGTCCATCTTCTAGAACAAATTCCGTATAAATACGGAATACAATCCGATATACGTATCGAAATAAATATACGCGAATCCGTATAAAAATACGAATAGCCAAGAGAGAAAATAAATAGTGAACAATAATACTAGAATACATTTTATATATATATAAAAAATGGGCATTATATCCACTACATAAGGAATTGCACCCTCTACCCCATCTTATACCCAATAAGAATCCTTGTAGATGATGTGGAATCTACCATATGGATAGGAAAAATATCTCTCATTTTTCATGGAAAAATACTCTCTATTAGGATGGTAGAATCCATATAGACCATATAGATGCTCGTGAAAGTTCATAGTGCTCTCGCCGCTAACCCACGACTAATGCGGAATTCAAAAAAAAAAATTGATGGCACTAGAAACTAAACCCCAAGAATTTACACCAAACACTTAAATTAGAACAACAACAAGATAGAAATCACAATTTTTGTAGCGTCTTCATTTTCTCCAATTGAGTTAGATTTGAGCAATCTCTCAAGAGCTCCGGATCACGCTTGCAAGCCGGTCCTCCTTCGCTGAAGATGATCCATTCGAGAGAACCGATCTAAGGTCCGGCTTCACCTAGCGAAACAGCCGACGCTCCAACCTCGCTAGAAATGGAGAGTGGAGATGTTGAAATTTTCCACTATAATTTTTTCTCAAATCTAAAGCTCAATAGAGCAAGTAAAGAGGAAGGAGAAGGAGGTGAGAAAACTTAGCCATGAGCAAGTGTAGAAAAGCATGAGAGAATCAATAGAGAATAGAATGGCTTCAAATATTCTACAATCATGCAAAATAAAAATCCAACAATATTTTATAATAAACTAAAGAAGCTCATTCCTTTCTACATGTTTTCAACCATGCTCAATGACACCTCACCCTCCATCTCATTCCATGAATATTCATAAATGAATATTCAAAAATGTGGTGTCCATCTTCTAGAACAAATTTCGTATAAATACGGAATACAACCCGGTATACATATCGAAATACATATACGCGAATCCGTATAAAAATACGAATAGCCAAGAGAGAAAATAAATAGTGAACAATAATACTAGAATACATTTTATATATATATATATATATATATATATATATATATATATATATATATATATAAATTATTAAATCAAAATTTGATTTAATAATCCGGTTTAATCCTAAACTGCTAGTATTATCAACCATCCAATTAAAATACGTGTAGCATGTACGCATATTTAATCGGACACATGTATGTACCAGCATACGTCATCTATATCATATTGCCCGAACCGTTAAAATTCTCTGTATGAGACTCTAAAGACTCGACAATACGCTGGTAGTGATTACTGGATAAATCCATAATCATAAGCACGTTAGCGACACTATCTGTATGTAACGGCTACCTAAATATTGAAGAAAGGAAGGCCGACGAGCAAACTCATTCGTATTCTTACCGGGCCAGTCTGTGACAATCTCCATACAGTCCGGTCTGTTCGTCTAAGAGTATCGAATAATGGGTCTAGGGGGTGGATAAAGTCAGACCCTTAATAACACGATAATTCGTGTTGGTGTAAAGTCCATCACTTACTGAAAAACTACTGATCCAAATCAGTAAATCTCATCCATCTTGGGCAAGGATTTCTGGTGATGGCCACCCGTGCACTGCACGACATCTACCCCTAATACCGGGAGATACGAATCCCTGACGATCCACTCACTGCCTCCATTTGGCTTGGGACTGCAACGAACTAAAACCTGTTTGCATAACTCTTTTGAGCCGTGGTAGGGTAGCAATCAAAGCACAGTGGGAACTCATACGAGGCAAATGACGATCTCAGGTTGACATGCTAACCTGTATTAATGTCATCTGAGAACTGCTATCTGACAATAGGTATAATACCATCTAGCATGTTCCCGGTGAGTCCGTCCAGTGTAACTCATATCCTAATGAGCACCTGTATACTATCTTTAGTGACTAACTGACACCAATGGCTGTGAGACCGGCCATCACCCCTCGTCGGGGTTAAGAAGCGTATACACTAGTCTATTCTGGAATATCGATGCCCAGCCTCGACATTTCTATGATTAGGGACATTTAAGGATTTTCTTATAAACTACCCAGTTCTTATAAGTGTGATCACCACAATATCCCTAGTAGTCAAGCAAGAATCCTATGGACTCTATCTGTCACGCCCCGCTTCCCGAAATACGGAATACGAGGGGTAGACAAGGCCAGCCATGCTCCTACGGTCAAGGGAATGTCCTGCCGTAGTCACACTTCGGCTTCTAGTTTGTCATGGTAAACAGTAAATGATGCGCAGGTAATGAGAAATGGAGTAACTGAAAGAAACAATGTAAAGACTGACCTGAAGTGGAACAAACGAATGTAACTCGGAATGGCAAGTCAAGAAGTCGGTGATGCACTGATCCAGGCTAAATCTTCTCCTCACACTGAGCATGCATACTCAGGTCGTCAGAGCGACACAATAGCAATATAATATATATAAAATCAATTGACAGTTCTAACAGTGGTAATGGATATGAATAACAGTAAATCAATGACAGCATGAATATGAATGTGCAGTAATCAATGCAGCGGAACAGTAAAGCAGTATAACGATATGTCACGTATGCCACACAGTATATAAGGAATAAAATGCCAGTATCCCTATCAGTCTCTAAGTCTCACTATACAGGTCACTAAGCCTATCGTCAGTCCAAGTGTGAGAGTCAACCACTCGCGAGTGTCCTCCACCCAAGGGTAGAACCCAAGGGCAAGGGACCACGGGCCCAACATGTAACATGTATATCACGGTGTATATATCACATACCCTGTAAATCTCCATATAACTCCCTAAATATAAGCCGGCATGGGACTCCCGAGATTCTGTTGAACTCACACTTAAACTACCCCACACCCCGTGGTCTACATCAAACGCTAACCACAACCCTAAATACTAATCGATCCGTGACAAGTCTGTGCGAGAACTGGAGGCAGGACCTCCATCAAGCACGTCCCGACTAATACCTAAGATAAATGGCAGTGTCGGATGCCTTATCTGTGACACCCGTGCAAGCGCTTCCATAAGTGTCCCATACCACTTATAGTCACACGTACACGCATCCCACAGACGTCGACAATGCAATAGAATAATAGGGTCACTGATTGTGTACAAGTACGTATCACTTTCACTTATTCACGGATACACGAACACAGACGTACTTGCCACAATCACCACTAAAATCTAACACTGGGTAAATGCACGACATCACTAGGTAATCACTGCAATGATATGAGTATGATATGATACGTAAACAGTATATGAAGTACGATCAAGATGTCATAAAAACAGTATTCTATCACTTGCACAATTTATCATGAAAAGTACGTGTATAATTTAGCGAAACGATAAACAGGTGGTATTTAGTATGTTCAGTTAGCCATCCATCTAATTTGGTTTCAAGCCAATCGGGTTCCAGGATCAAAAGTTATAACCATTTCATTTTAAGCGCTCGCGGCTGGAAATCCGGTTTCAGAATCAGAAGTCCGTTTCGCAACGCATTTTAATCCCAGTTGGGATCAGATTTTAGCGACGCTACAGTCGGATGAATTCTAGGGTTTTCAGTAAGGTTTTCAACGCAACAGAAGGATCTTCAATCGCGTCTGCACGTCAGGAGATATACAATGTTTAACCCTAATGCGTCAGTTCTGATTCTGCTGGGACTGTTATGTATCCCGATCTATTAAATTACAGATTAAATATCAAACGGTAACGAAACAGAATGAAACCAATTGTGTTGTCTAACTAATAGATTTACCTATAATAAGAAGTGGAGTTCCGTAATCTACGAGTTAAGGAGATCTTGTGGTAACCATTACGGAACAGCAAGCAAAAACTGGAGTCGCTCTGGACTGCAGTCCAGAGTCGCACTCCGATCCAAATATCGTCACGGTTTAAGTACAGGAATATCTGGAAACAAGTATAGGGTTATAGTTCGTCGAGTTGGATTGGATTTGAGCCCTCGAACGCACCATTCTAGCATGTATATGATTTATGGTGAACTTAACGGTTTTCAGGTACAATAAAATTCCAGTTTTATGGTTAAACTTGGGGGTAGTCGTTTTAATCTTTAACAGTCGTATTTTCTAATGAAATTTGCACACGTTATCCATCTCTACAAGAGCCAATGTAATTTATCCAGTTCCGCCTAACTTGATAATGGTTTCCTATGAGAACAAGCATCGAACAGTTGTGTCGAATAATCTAACGGAAAAGTAAAGCATGATTTATATACGATGTTGATTTGTAACATAGATAAAATAGCATGTAAGCAAGTAAAGAACTTGCCTGGGAACGCCTCGGGTCGTACGGTAGCAGCGGCGTCACGAACGCGTGTGGTACGTCGCGAAACAGGTTCGCGCGAGCTTGGCTCGAGACTCGGATTTGACGTCGGAGTTCGCCGGAGCCGTCAAGTGCTTGCTGGAAGTGGAGGTGGTGCTCCGTGGCTGGCCTTGGACTTGCTGGGGTCGACGATGTCGGCGATGGTCGCTCCGGTGATACGCACAGTGGGTGTTTGTAAAGAAAGTGTGTTGTGTAGTTTTTGAGAGAGAGTTAGAGAGAGAGGGTGAACAGAGGAGATTGAGGGTGTTAGAGAGAGAGTAGGCAGAGAGAGAGAGTGTAGACTGAGGGAGAGAGAGAGCTGAGAGTTGGGGAGAGAGGGAAAGAGAGTTACAGAGAGAGAGAGAGAGTGTGTGCACTGAGATAGAGACAGTGAGGGAAAGGGAAATAGAGAGTGAGAGAGAGAAAGAGAAAGATGATGATGATGATGATGATGATATGATGATGATGAGGCGGTCGACGAGAGGCGATGGACGTCGACGACGAGACGAAGGGTTCGCCGGTCGTCGGCACAGGGGTGGCCGAGCTCGGGTGCAGGGTTGGTGTGCAGGGCGCTCGACAGGGGGTGCTCGGGTGTGGGTTGTACGAGGTGATGGTGGTGCTGTTGACGACGAGGACGGTGTGGGTATGGGGTCGCTGTGTTGGGAGGAGGCGGATGAAGAGAGGAGGAGTTCTGTGATGGGTGCCAGGATCGGGAGTGTAGCGAGAAGGGGAGGAAAACGAGAACGAGGGAGGGAGCGAGCGAGGAAGAGGGAGTGGTGGGTATAGGAGAGAGGGTCGTGGGGGAAAACGCGCGCGTCGTGGGTAACGCTCTCGCGAGCGAGGGCGACGGCGGAGGGAGCGGATCGCGCGCGAAGGGGAGAGAGCCGTTAGAGGAAGATGTACAGGAGCTAAGCGGGTCGGGTTGAGGGAGCGAGCGTGGGCTTGGAGAGAGGGACGCGGGAGCGGGCCGGGCCGGCGTATTTAAAAAGAAAAAAAATAACAAACTAAATAAAATTAGAGGGGGCCCGGGCTGAGCTGGGCTGGGCCAAGGTTTGAGCCAATTGAGGTTTAAGAAAATAGAAGAAGAGGGCCGGGCCAGCACAAAAATTTGAATGTTTAAGTTTTGGGGAGAAAAGTGTGGGCTCGGGCTGAAGGGAAAATAATAGAAATAATGGGGATAAAATGTAGGGTTAATGAATTTTAGAGTTGGGCTGGTGCAGATAAAAATTAATTTAAATAATGATTAGAAGGATGGGCTGAGGAAGAACGGCCGGAAGAAAAGAAAAGGAATTTACAAGAATGTGCTTGGGTTTTGGTTAGGATAAATAATTAGAGCTAGGGTTTGGGTTCAGGGCTGACTTTAGACGGGAAAAATATACATACTATTTGTTTTGGGTGTTTAATTTCAATAAAAGGAAAACGGCTTAGGCCGGAGGGAAAGAAAGATAAGATCTGGGTTTAATAGGATTTTGAAAATAAATATTTATAAATAAATTTTTATAGGTAAAAAGAAATACGGGTATAGTCGTACAAAAAGGTGCTGGGTATTACATCATATCACCCTTACAAAAATTTCGTCCTCGAAATTTAAAAAGAACAACATAATAAGCGAAGAGTTATCATACCGAACACTAATACATCTGGATTTACTTAGAACGGTTAAACAAAATCTGAAGGTACTTATATATGTAAGAACCATATACGAAAGATAGGTCCAATAAGTATAATGCAGAAACACCATAAGAGCAACTACAAGTATACGAGAATATAGGTAACAATTACGAACACTAATAATCAAAGTGTGTTCGATAAAATCGAAACTCAAATATGTACATCTAAGCCTATCAGAAGCGAGCAGAAAAATAAGTGTAAGGTTCAACCATTTATAATAGTAATCATAGGCATAAAACCCAAAAATAAAGTAACGACAATAAAGCAGTGAAAATTAGTCGGTAGATTAAAACAGTTTAGGGTAAGGTATTGATAAAAATAGGTTTAAAATATTTTAGAAAACTGGTATAGTGAAATTAAGAAGCATAGACCAAAAGTATGCGCGGTGTAAGGTTGTGCTACTAAAAAAACTGAAGATAATAGTAGTGTGCTTTCAATACACAAAACTAATTTGTCAATAACACACACTCTTCGATAAATACAAAATACGGAAGGCCAAATTTTCGAATGATAAAGTCCCTAAATATAGTTAGGGTAACAGGAAAACACAAAGGGGTATAGGACTAGCTAGGGTAATGATTACAAAGAAGTGTGGCTCATACAGAAGGTCGGTGTGTGGCGGCTTTAGGCTGAAGATCAAGGAGACTAGGATCGGGTCAGCACAGAAAGTAAGGATGAGCAACAAATGTATACCAGAGAACAAGTATGGGGGGAAACAACGGTCGGTACACCACATGAATCAAAATTTGAAGAGTTAGTAAACTCGGAAGTTTCACAAGAAATGTTCTCCTCCCAGAAGGATCTCAAACGGGGCACAGACGAGGGATGGAGGGTGGCTCATTCCGAGGATCAAGGTGCGATACTTTCTAATCGAAACGAGGGTGAAAACTATACAATGAGTAGGGTGGACAGTCAGGAATCTCCGCAGAAAATAAATGGATATGGGCAATAAACAAGTATCAAGCGAACCAATAATCAAAAGGTTTTACGAATTCAGAAGATTTATTTCATTCAAGAAGGTTTGAAACAAGGCATTCCCAAAGGCGAAAAGTGGCCCTAAACTATACACAGTTTATTTGGCCAGAAAGACAACATCAAAAGAAATTCCGTCAGTCGTGGTTGTGGAGATTCGGTAGGTTGCGGTAGGCTCGCGCACTCAGGTAGGGACGTCCGTTTCCATATCGCCTCGCAGGCATCGCCACTGGAATTTCGTCCACAGCAGGGTCCTGATCTTCCGGTCCTTCTTCCTTGGATGGAGCTTCTTCATCGAGGTCCGATTCCATGTGATTCTCTTCTTCTGGATTTTCTCCCACGGGATTTTCCCCAACTGGATTTCCTTCTATCGGGTCTTCATCGGGATCTTCCTCTATCGGGTCTTCCTCTATAGGGTTCTCTTCAGGATCTCCTTCTTCTTCGTCAGAATCAGCTATCATGTCAAACTCTGGGGCGGCTGCTCCTTCGTCCTCTGAATCATTGTTTTCGAAGTTGACCTGGGGACCATTGACCTCATCATCGGAACTCGTCAGTGTGTGATCTAAGGAAACGCATGACTGTGCATCCTCGTCTAGATGCGGCGCTGCTCCAGGGTGGGCCATGGCCTGAAAAGAGAAGTCATGATTAGACAGTGGAATACATCAAGGAAAGCTCAGGGTACGAAATATAGGAAAATATGCGGTTGCAGGAACTGAAAGATCAGAATGAAAATACTGTGATAATGAATAGAATTTGACATAGAGAAAGCATGAGAATGATACATATATTATGATTCCAATTTTATTTCATTCAACTAAAAGTTCGACGGATACAAAGGTTCAAATGGAAGGAAATGTTTATAAGAGTATGACAACATAATACTGAAATTGGAAAACATAAAATTCTTCTTTGACTGCCAGAACGCTGCATCATCGTTACGCGAGTTGAATCCTGTGTTGGGTCCGCTTTATCCTCGAAATTCGAACTAGGTAGAAATCCTCACTTGGCAGCAGTGGAGAGTGTGGACAAGTTTCCTCCTTGTAGTTCTTTCCTTTCTGGGCAACCGTTGATGAGATGTTTGTCGGAACCGCATATCAGACATTTCCCTTGGGCACAGCGACAATCCTTCTGAAGATGTCCTGGCCTCTTACAATATCCACAGCAAGGGTTCTTCTGATGCTTCTGTTGATGCTTCATCTTCTTCTCTTTTCCTCGTCTAATAGGGATCCCTTTATGATAGGAGACTCCCGCTGGGGTCTGACGCACCTGTCTTCTCAGCCCTTCAGCTAATAAGTCGTTTGTTCGCTCCTGGGCTTCCTTTAAACCTTGCAGTACACTAAGGATCTCAACAGTCTGATTCTGAGGAGTGGATATAGACGAAGAGTCGTTGAAAGACATGATCCTGAGACAACAATATTGAGAATGATATAAGTCACAAGCTAAACGAATCAGAATATAATATGGATAGGACAAAGATTCAAGAATATCAGAGATGATGAATTTATTACAAGTGGGGAATCAACTGTATGACTTTAAGTCACTTGAATGGAGTACGGTAGTGCAATTGCAACCACGTAACCTTGTCAAGTCACCCGAAACCATAGCGAATGGATAGCTGAACACACGATATGAATATGGATCAAGAATGACAAGTTTACAATCTAGACCGAGGGATGTCTTAGATTGCCAAACTGTACACGGAAAACTGCAATCCCAATCGATGCAAAACCAGGCTCTGATACCAACTAAACCATGTCACGCCCCGCTTCCCGAAATACGGAATACGAGGGGTAGACAAGGCCAGCCATGCTCCTACGGTCAAGGGAATGTCCTGCCGTAGTCACACTTCGGCTTCTAGTTTGTCATGGTAAACAGTAAATGATGCGCAGGTAATGAGAAATGTAGTAACTGAAAGAAACAATGTAAAGACTGACCTGAAGTGGAACAAACGAATGTAACTCGGAATGGCAAGTCAAGAAGTCTGTGATGCACTGATCCAGGCTAAATCTTCTCCTCACACTGAGCATGCATACTCAGGTCGTCAGAGCGACACAATAGCAATATAATATATATAAAATCAATTGACAGTTCTAACAGTGGTAATGGATATGAATAACAGTAAATCAATGACAGCATGAATATGAATGTGCAGTAATCAATGCAGTGGAACAGTAAAGCAGTATAACGATATGTCACGTATGCCACACAGTATATAAGGAATAAAATGCCAGTATCCCTATCAGTCTCTAAGTCTCACTGTACAGGTCACTAAGCCTATCATCAGTCCAAGTGTGAGAGTCAACCACTCGCGAGTGTCCTCCACCCAAGGGTAGAACCCAAGGGCAAGGGACCACGGGCCCAACATGTAACATGTATATCACGGTGTATATATCACATACCCTGTAAATCTCCATATAACTCCCTAAATATAAGCCGGCATGGGACTCCCGAGATTCTGTTGAACTCACACTTAAACTACCCCACACCCCGTGGTCTACATCAAACGCTAACCACAACCCTAAATACTAATCGATCCGTAACAAGTCTGCGCGAGAACTGGAGGCAGGACCTCCATCAAGCACGTCCCGACTAATACCTAAGATAAATGGCAGTGTCGGATGCCTTATCTATGACACCCGTGCAAGCGCTTCCATAAGTGTCCCATACCACTTATAGTCACACGTACACGCATCCCACAGACGTCGACAATGCAATAGAATAATAGGGTCACTGATTGTGTACAAGTACGTATCACTTTCACTTATTCACGGATACACGAACACAGACGTACTTGCCACAATCACCACTAAAATCTAACACTGGGTAAATGCACGACATCACTAGGTAATCACTGCAATGATATGAGTATGATATGATACGTAAACAGTATATGAAGTACGATCAAGATGTCATAAAAACAGTATTCTATCACTTGCACAATTTATCATGAAAAGTACGTGTATAATTTAGCGAAACGATAAACAGGTGGTATTTAGTATGTTCAGTTAGCCATCCATCTAATTTGGTTTCAAGCCAATCGGGTTCCAGGATCAAAAGTTATAACCATTTCATTTTAAGCGCTCGCGGCTGGAAATCCGGTTTCAGAATCAGAAGTCCGTTTCGTAACGCATTTTAATCCAAGTTGGGATCAGATTTTAGCGACGCTACAGTCGGATGAATTCTAGGGTTTTCAGTAAGGTTTTCAACGCAACAGACGGATCTTCAATCGCGTCTGCACGTCAGGAGATATACAATGTTTAACCCTAATGCGTCAGTTCTGATTCTGCTGGGACTGTTATGTATCCCAATCTATTAAATTACAGATTAAATATCAAACGGTAACGAAACAGAATGAAAACAATTGTGTTGTCTAACTAACAGATTTACCTATAATAAGCAGTGGTGTTCCGCAATCTACGAGTTAAGGAGATCTTGTGGTAACCATTACGGAACAGCAAGCAAAAACTGGAGTCGCTCTGGACTGCAGTCCAGAGTCGCACTCCGATCCAAATATCGTCATGGTTTAAGTACAGGAATATCTGGAAACAAGTATAGGGTTATAGTTCGTCGAGTTGGCTTCGATTTGAGCCCTCGAACGCACCATTCTAGCATGCATATGATTTATGGTGAATTTAACGGTTTTCAGGTACAATAAAATTCCAGTTTTATGGTTAAACTTGGGGGTAGTCGTTTTAATCTTTAACAGTCGTATTTTCTAATGAAATTTGCACACGTTATCCATCTCTACAAGAGCCATTGTAATTTATCCAGTTCCGCCTAACTTGATAATGGTTTCCTATGAGAACAAGTATCGAACAGTTGTGTCGAATAATCTAACGGAAAAGTAAAGCATGATTTATATACGATGTTGATTTGTAACATAGATAAAATAGCATGTAAGCAAGTAAAGAACTTGCCTGGGAACGCCTCGGGTCGCACGGTAGCAGCGGCGTCACGAACGCGCGTGGTACGTCGCGAAAAAGGTTCGCGCGAGCTTGGCTCAAGACTCGGATTTGACGTCGGAGTTCGCCGGAGCCGTCAAGTGCTTGCTGGAAGTGGAGGTGGTGCTCCGTGGCTGGCCTGGGACTTGCTGGGGTCGACGATGTCGGCGATGGTCGCTCCGGTGACGCGCACAGTGGGTGTTTGTAAAGAAAGTGTGTTGTGTGGTTTTTGAGAGAGAGTTAGAGAGAGAGGGTGAACAGAGGAGATTGAGGGTGTTAGAGAGAGAGTAGGCAGAGAGAGAGAGTGTAGACTGAGGGGGAGAGAGAGCTGAGAGTTGGGGAGAGAGGGAAAGAGAGTTACAGAGAGAGAGAGAGTGTGTGTGTGTACTGAGATAGAGACAGTGAGGGAAAGGGAAATAGAGAGTGAGAGAGAGAGAAAGAGAAGGATGATGATGATGATGATGATATGATGATGATGAGGCGGTCGACGAGAGGCGATGGACGTCGACGACGAGACGAAGGGTTCGCCGGTCGTCGGCACAGGGGTGGCCGAGCTCGGGTGCAGGGTTGGTGTGCAGGGCGCTCGACAGGGGGTGCTCGGGTGTGGGTTGTACGAGGTGATGGTGGTGCTGTTGACGATGAGGACGGTGTGGGTATGGGGGTCGCTGTGTTGGGAGGAGGCGGATGAAGAGAGGAGGAGTTCTGTGATGGGTGCCAGGGTCGGGAGTGTAGCGAGAAGGGGAGGATAATGAGAACGAGGGAGGGAGCGAGCGAGGAAGAGGGAGTGGTGGGTATAGGAGAGAGGGTCGTGGGGGAAAACGCGCGCGTCGTGGGTAACGCTCGCGCGAGCGAGGGCGACGGCGGAGGGAGCGGATCGCGCGCGAAAGGGAGAGAGCCGTTAGAGGAAGATGTACAGGAGCTAAGCGGGTCGGGTTGAGGGAGCGAGCGTGGGCTTGGAGAGAGGGACGCGGGAGCGGGCCGGGCCGGCGTATTTAAAAAGAAAAAAAATAACAAACTAAATAAAATGAGAGGGGGCCCGGGCTGAGCTGGGCTGGGCCAAGGTTAGAGCCAATTGAGGTTTAAGAAAATAGAAGAAGTGGGCCGGGCCAGCACAAAAATTTGAATGTTTAAGTTTTGGGGAGAAAAGTGTGGGCTCGGGCTGAAGGGAAAATAATAGAAATAATGGGGATAAAATGTAGGGTTAATGAATTTTAGAGTTGGGCTGGTGCAGATAAAAATTAATTTAAATAATGATTAGAAGGATGGGCTGAGGAAGAACGGCCGGAAGAAAAGAAAAGGAATTTACAAGAATGTGCTTGGGTTTTGGTTAGGATAAATAATTAGAGCTAGGGTTTGGGTTCAGGGCTGACTTTAGACGGGAAAAATATACATACTATTTGTTTTGGGTGTTTAATTTCAATAAAAGGAAAATGGCTTAGGCCGGAGGGAAAGAAAGATAAGATCTGGGTTTAATAGGATTTTGAAAATAAATTTTTATAAATAAATTTTTATAGGTAAAAAGAAATACGGGTATAGTCGTACAAAAAGGTGCTGGGTATTACACTATCAATATGTAATAGTGATCTACAATACCACATTATACATGTACATGATGATAGAGATGAACCAGATAGTATACTATCATCTCGAATAAGACTGTTCTACCCGTATAGGTCCTCTCTCAATCATCATAATCGCAGGTCTGAGATTATGATAATTACCTTGAGGGCACTATATCCAACAGCCCGTTGGGTAAAGAATAGGAATTATATCCACTACATAGGAAATTGCACCCTCTACCCTACTTTGTAGCCAATAAGAATCCTTATTGATAATGTGGATTCTGAAGAATCCCATGCACCCTAGATAGCAATTTATAAACATAATATGATAGGGTTTTCAAAAACCAAGAGAGCATGGGTTCCAAACTAAAGATCTACACTAAAGATATGAATTTGAAACTATAAAAAAAGAGTCTTTTTGCTACTAGATTGAAACTACAACCTTTACAGCATCTTCATATACTCCCAAATTGTGTTGGACTCCATTGTAGACTCCTAAAAGCTCCATGGAACAAGCTTATTGTTCACACTAGAATATTGTATTATTATATTCCCCATTCTTATTCTTTTTATAAATAAACAGGTGCTTTTGACGCATGTCTACTACATGTTACAGGTTACAGGTTCTTGGACAGACAACAGTGCAAACAATGTAAAAACGATGAAAATATGGACTTTAACCAATAAACAGAGAACTCTTGATCAAGCCTACATCAAAGATAAAATTCACAATCAACAAGGCAACGCAAGATCCAGAATATCAAGGCAAACGGTTAAAAAGCCATTGCAAAATTGTTCACTGAAGATCTGGAACCAATGAAGAAGCCCAAGTGAAGAAAGAACCAAATAATATTAAAGCCCAGAAAGCCCAAAACATTACCACAAAATTTCAGCATGTGATCCTAATAGTGGGCCGCGGAACCGCGGCCCAAGCCTACTATTGCCGCGGTTCCGCGGCCAGAAGAAGCCCGTATTCTATGAAATTTTTACCAAAATGTTTAAGCTGCGCTGACTAGTCAACCTAAGGGCTATTTTTGTAATTTCAGACATGCGGATCAAAATATAACCTAGGGTTTCTATTTCCTATAAATAGAACTCTAAAGATTGTAATTTCTTTATGCCTCCCTTTAATGAATAAAATTTAGAAATCTTTTGGAGAGCATCGGTGTTTCTTCTCCATTCAGAAATTCAGATCTGACAACCCTGCATGGATGATTGGAGAGATGCATCAGTAAGTAGTTTTATTTAATTGCCCTAGTTTAGATTTTAATTCCTTGCCTTAGATGTTAGCTTTGGGAAAGGCTTTTGAGAGATGAGATCTTTCATCCCTTTCTTACTAATCACATAGAATCTATAGGACTCCATGCATACATGCACATACCGCTCCCTACGGCACCCTATCCCTCGAGGTAGCGGTGATACCGTAGTATAAAGGCCCGGGTGTGATGTTTTCCATGGAGGTTAGGGTAAGGATCTCTAAAAGAAGGACAAGAACCTAGAGGAAGGAACACCTTCCCGAATGGATCCAATCCCCTTTATTGATAATTACCATAACTCCTCTTAGATCCTAATCTGGGTATAGAAAGCGTTGAGATTTATTTACATTTCCAAACCATTCCTAAACCTAACCCTAGCCAGATTTAGATCTAGATTAATTTAGTTTTTAGATAGAATCAATTTTTAGATTTAATAATCAACCGAACACCCTTCGGAATTAACTCGTAAGCGCGAATCGGAAATTCACAAAATCCCTATGGACCGACCCGTACTCACCGGCTAGCTTCATGCGACGCCGTTCTTGATTGCGGTCACAAATATTTTTGATCTATCTTTTAGAAAGCGCAAGCACGCTAAATCATTTAAATCAAATGGCGTCGTTGCCGGGGATGGCGTAGAATTTTCTTTTCGCAATTTCGGGTTAATCATAAAATTTAAAAAAAAAATCATAAAAATCAAAAAAATCAAAAATATATATATATATATAAATATATAATTTGTTATTTTTGGAAAGGATACTTTGTTATTTTAATTTTGCAGGATATACAAAGACGATCTGGAAATTTCCAGAAAGCGAAACAGAAAAAGTGGTATCGGAACAGAAGAGATTTTAAAAAACAGAGAAGCACAAAAATTTTGGAGCCCCAAACCCCCCAACCCGCCGCGATTCCGCGGCCAATACCCACCTTAGGCCGCGGAAACGCGGCCGTCTTGTCGATTCGTCGCACCAAAAAAATCGTGGGGATCTGAGCCATCAAGAGGACCGCGGAACCGCGGTGTTAGTGCGCTATTGCCGCGGAAGGGCGGCGATCTGGTGGCATCTACTTCTGAAAAATTTTCTGTAAGATTTTCTGTTCCTTTTCTGTATATTTTGAAATATATTTTCTGGAAATGCCTGCAGGATTTTGTGCATCTTAAAAATATATTCCCTTCCAAATAACGATCTTTTGCAGGATTTTTGGGCCCCGCTCAAAATTGAAATTGATTGCAAGTAATTTTTTTTTTTGTTGCATATCTTTTCTCGAATATCTTTTTGCAACAATTTTTTCCAAATAAAGATTCTTGTGATATGCTTCAAATAATAACCAATTGCAAGTAATATTTTGTTGTTGCATATCTTTTCTATAAAATATTTTGCTGTTGCATATCTTTTCTTTAAAATCCTTTTGCAACAAAATTTTTCCAAATAAAGAGAAAAAAAATCAATGAAAAATGAAAATAAAAAGGACAAATATTTTATATAACTTGCAAAAATTTTTAGCCCTAAATAAATCCTTGCACCACCCAACCTTCCTTCTTGTCACCTTTCTTCTTCTAACATGGGTACCCCACACAATAAATCATTAGCCGAACTTTGGTATCCCGAACCTAATTTTGCGTCATATGTCAATGTGTTCGGTCAATTTAAAGACGATCCTTCCATGCCTAAAAAATCTTTGAAAGATCACATAGAGGAGTCTAGGAGAAACAGTTTGACTTTTCAACCCACTTTGTGTCAACCAAGTCAACCTTCACCACTTCCATATGTTGATACCACTCTTTCGAGTCATTCTGACACTCCTAGGCCGATGTCCATTGCTGAGCACAATGCTCAATCTCGCAGCCGATCTTTCACCCCTCTCCATACATCTAGTTCTAGGGATCCACAAGATTATTCACATTTTTATCCACATGTAGACCCTACCCCTGTCCTACCACCCACTTCCTACCAGTCCTACCCGACCTTACCACCTTCACTAGACATTGATTCTACACAGCCTGTTGGGAGTTTTGCATATCCACACAATTTCGAATCTTTTCCCGAAACCCCCTTACCACCAAAGTCTAGTTTGGAAGAGGCGTTGGAGGCGTATATCACAGCAACAAACAAAATGGTTAGGAATGTGGAAGCGTCCGTGGCCGCCCTTATGCAACCTGCTGAACCGGTAGCTAGTTTCCCGCTAGCCCCAAATTTTTCAATGTATGAGGAGGCGGTTGGACAGAATGAGAATGTGAGAGGATTTCCAAATCAAACCTAACCTTACCCAAATGAAACCCACAACTCCTGTTTTCCATCGATTGCCCTAAATAGTTCACCTGTTGAAAATAAAAATGAGTTGTGTGATTTTGTAGTGTTTGATTTGCCAGATTGTGAGGAACCCCTTTCAAGTGAAACCGCACCTAATCCTTTCGATCTTTACTCCTCCACTCTAGAACCTAAATCGATAGATATCCATGCTTTTGAGGAGGTGTCTAAAGAAATTGATTTTCACTTGATTGAGGATATAGACGCCGGGAATATTTTGGATGATGCACCTGTCGATTTGCTTGAAATTTTATGTTCAAATCATCATCCTGAGTTATTAAATGTTTCTCCCGAATCTCATATGCGTCTAGACTTTGATGATAATGGCATGGATGAGTTGAATATTGAGGATAGTATTGAGGAGAGTCTTGAGGATAATATTGAGGTTGAATCATTTTTGTTTGATGTGTCTGATTTTCCAATTCATCCTCCTGAACCTTTGACTGTTATATCACCCTCCCTCCTTCCCATCGTTCCGACCCCGCTTGAAGACTGTGAGCTTGAAACCTTTTCCTTTGAATCTGGCACAGATCTCACAAATGATAACACTTACGAGTGTTTCACTTTTTCGGACGATGTTGATGACTCACCGCCCAAGTTTGAGTCCTTTACATTTTCAGATGAGCCATCAGACTCGGTTGATTATAGTAGTTTCGAACCATTAATGGAATCTTTTAGGTTTGAAACAGTTTACTACGGTGAGAATGATACTATCCCTAATTCACTTCCTTTCGTCCTTCCTATCGTTCCGACCGGGCAAATGACCATTACGCTTTCATCACCTATACCAAGTTCGGCGTACCCATGTTTTCTTGCGAATCTTGAGGGATTTGACCCTATTTCACGACGGGTTGATAGGTTAGCACAATCGCTTTTAATATATCGATCATCACAAATTGTGCTAATTTATTCACTCGATTTACACCCTCAAGTTCGTACTACACTTCTTTCCCTCTTTCGCCATTCTTCTCCTCCACCGAGACCTTATTCCATTCTTCTTCTCAAACGGTCTCGTGTGCTTCTCATTTCTCTTCTTTCCACCCCATTATTTCACCAACTTGGACATTACCACGATAAGATTTTTGAATGGTTGGTGCTAACTTTTGGCTTGTGCAAGGCCAAGCTTAAGTTTGGGGGAATCTTTGTATATATGTATATATTTTTTGTTTTCTTTTCTATAAAAATAAAAAAAAAATTCAAAACATTAAAAAAAATTATAAATAAATAAACAGGGGAGTGCCGGTATTTTGACCCTCTTGGTTCAGCATGACAGTGAGGACACTGTCAAGTTCAAGTTTGGGGGTATGCTCGGTACGTCTTCTTCCTTCGCATTCATTTGTACATATTTTTGCATTTGCATACTTATTTGAAAAACCCATAAAAATTGAAAATTTTCAAAAATTATAAAAATCATTGTATTCAATTTTGGCTAATTGACTTGAGTTTGACAAATAGGTTAACTGGCTAGGAACAACTAGATCTTAAACTTAGTAAATTAAAAACCCTAAAAATAACCTTCCTTAAAGTTTAACGGTAGAAAGTATATGCCTTGTAGTTTATTTAGAAATAGGCAAATTTTGGGTTCATTTCTTGGGCTAAGTTGAAACAAAGGAAGAGTATTGATGTTCTTATTAGAGTATAAGTTTGAAAAATAGTTCCTAGCTTAAGTCTAGATTCTGAAAATGTATACCCTACAACTTGCACAATCACGTACCTTGAAACTTGGCATAGTAGAAGAGACCTTGAAATGCTCTTGTCTAAAGTCCTTAGTACAATGAAAATAAAAGAAAAAAAAAGTGAATAAAGAAAAAAATGGACACTGGTTTTTGTGATTACTTAAGGCTGTAAAAATAGAAAAATATTTAGCAAGGGTGCTTCATCACCTAGTGCCTTAGACCAACTGGTTTGGGAGTCACTGCTAAAGCCTTGGGTGTTGCAAAACTAGGAAGTACGCTTTAAAGTGCTAACGTATCTTGTAATCGGTTGTTGGTACCTCAAGAAGTATTAACGGTCGCATGAAGTATGTGTAAGCAATATTCAATTAAAAATTCACCTATTAAGAAGTGCTTTGGACAATGGACGAGAGTACGATTGCTTGATTTGAATTTCCAAGTGTAGGGGTGATATTTACACACACATGGGGATATGTGATTGGAGTTTAGATAAGAGAAAGGAATGAAGAATAGAACTTGTATCTTTAATAGAGTTGATAGAAATTCCTAAGTGGAGATGGAACCCTAGAAGGAAAACTTAAAAGATGCCGAAAGCTAAGTAGGTCTACATAACATATATAATCTTAAGTTAAATGATGAGGAAATGTGAAGAATATGGGTGGATAATTTGCAAGTCAAAAGATAATAGAATTCCTTGTTGGAAAACCGAAATGAAGAACAAAAGTCAATTGGCCGAGTTGATAGGATTTTGTGGGTGTAATCCGCTGAAAACCCTCAGGAGGCAACACTCCTCCTACTAGGGACACCTAGAGGTTTAACGGCTTGTTGCACGTGCTCAGTGCAATCGTGTTTCCCTGCGAAAGTGCGGTTAGGATTTTAGTGAATAAAAATAAGTTTGCTCGAGGACGAGCAAAAGATAAGTTTGGGGGTATTTGTTCACACTAGAATATTGTATTATTATATTCCCCATTCTTATTCTTTTTATAAATAAACAGGTGCTTTTGACGCATGTCTGCTACATGTTACAGGTTACAGGTTCTTGGACAGACAACAGTGCAAACAATGTAAAAACGATGAAAATATGGACTTTAACTAACAAACAGAGAACTCTTGATCAAGCCTACATCAAAGATAAAATTCACAATCAACAAGGCAACGCAAGATCCAGAATATCAAGGTAAACGGTTAAAAAGCCATTGCAAAATTGTTCACTGAAGATCTGGAACCAATGAAGAAGCCCAAGCGAAGAAAGAACCAAATAATATTAAAGCCCAGAAAGCCCAAAACATTGCCACAAAATTTCAGCATGCGATCCTACTAGTGGGCCGCGGAACCGCGGCCCAAGCCTACTATTGCCGCGGTTCCGCGGCCAGAAGAAGCCCGTATTCTGTGAAATTTTTACCAAAATGTTTAAGCTGCGCTGACTAGTCAACCTAAGGGCTATTTTTGTAATTTCAGACATGAGGATCAAAATGTAACCTAGGGTTTCTATTTCCTATAAATAGAACTCTAAAGATTGTAATTTCTTTATGCCTCCCTTTAATGAATAAAATTTAGAAATCTTTTGGAGAGCATCGGTGTTTCTTCTCCATTCAGAAATTCAGATCTGACAACCATGCATGGATGATTGGAGAGATGCATCAGTAAGTAATTTTATTTAATTGCCCTAGTTTAGATTTTAATTTCTTGCCTTAGATGTTGGCTTTGGGAAAGGCTTTTGAGAGATGAGATCTCTCATCCCTTTCTTACTCATCACATAGAATCTATAGGACTCCATGCATACATGCACATACCGCTCCCTACGGCATCCTATCCCTCGAGGTAGCGGTGATACCGTAGTATAAAGGCCCGGGTGTGATGTTTTCCATGGAGGTTAGGGTAAGGATCTCTAAAAGAAGGACAAGAACCTAGAGGAAGGAACACCTTCCCGAATGGATCCAATCCCCTTTATTGATAATTACCATAACTCCTCTTAGATCCTAATCTGGGTATAGAAAGCGTTGAGATTTATTTACATTTCCAAACCATTCCTAAACCTAACCCTAGCAAGATTTAGATCTAGATTAATTTAGTTTTTAGATAGAATCAATTTTTAGATTTAATAATCAACCGAACACCCTTCGGAATTAACTCGTAAGCGCGAATCGGAAATTCACAAAATCCCTGTGGACCGACCCGTACTCACCGGCTATCTTCATGCGACGCCGTTCTTGATTGCGGTTACAAATATTTTTGATCTATCTTTTAGAAAGAGCAAGCACGCTAAATCATTTAAATCACTTACTCACCCATCTCCTCCATCAAAGATGATCTACCTTGAGGGCTTCCTCCAATGGCTACAACTCTAAGTAGAAGTAACATAGATGACTAGTTTGCTAAACTAGTTAGATAGGGATGTAGTTTGCTCACTCTAATTTTTTTTATCTCACTAAGGTTTGTTTTCCTTATTAGTTCTCTTGATAAAGAGGACGAAGAAGAGGGCTTGAGATAAATGGAGAGGAGAGAGAGTGCCAGCAAATATTATGAAACATTTCAATTGAAATGGTTGCTAATTAATATTAACCATTCTCTACAAAATCCCAACCATTGGATTTAATCACCTTTCCAAATGTCCACCCTCTTCTCTCGCTTCCACATGTCACCAATATGAGAGTGGGAGTGAATGTGTTGAACCCATGACACAACATAATCTAAAAAGAACCAAATAAGGAAAATATCATAAAGAAAAGAAATAAATAAATACTTATCAATTCCTTTTCTTTATACTAAAACATAAAGTGAGGCAAATATAGAAGTGGCATTATACTAGTAAATACATATCCAATATATGTATTTAAATATTAAATCAACACTAGATTTAATATCTGTCTTTCCAAAAAGACTGGCTAGTATTATCAAATATCCGATTATGAAATACACTAGTTTTAATTGAACCCGAGCGCGTACCAATGTACCGCAACTACAACACTTCGCTAAAACTGGAAACCCTCTGTGTGGGACTCTAAAGACTCGACGAATACGCTGGCAGTGAGTTTACTGAAGAAAACCATGAAAAACTTACAAGCACATCAACGACACTAGTTATACGTAACGGCTACCCAGGTATCTATCGAAAAGGAGATCGACAAGCAAGATCGTCCAAAACCCTAACCGAGCCTCTCAGCGACATGTACCATACAGTCCGGTCTGTTCGTCTGAGAGTATCACATATCTAGTCTAGGGGGTGGTTAACGTCAGATCCCTCATAACCTGATAAGTCATACCGATATCAAGTCCTATCACTAATCGAGAAACTACTGATCGCAATCAGTAAATCCCATCTGTCTAGGCCTAGGTATTATGATGATGGCCAACCGTACACTGCGTGACATCAACTCCTAATACCGGGAGAGACAAATCCCCTCTATCGCTCATTGCTTCCAAGTGCTTCGGGACTGCACCCAAAAACTACCTATTTGCATGACTCTTTAAAGCCATGGTAGGGTAGCAATCAAAGTAGTGGGAACACACTCGAGACAAATGACAATTTTGGGTCGACAGACTATGCTGTACTCATATCATCTGAGAACTGCTATCCGACAATAAGTGTAATACCATCTAGCATGTTCCCGGCGAGTCCGTCCACCGTAACTCATAACCCAATGAGCACCTGTATACAATCTTTGATGACTGACTGACACCAATGGCTGTGAGACCGGCCATCGCCTCTCGTCTGGGTCAAGAAACGTATACACTAGTCTATTATGGAATATCGATGCCCAGTCTCAATATTCCCATGACTAGAGATATTTAAGGGTGTGCTTATAGACTACCGAGTTCTCACAAGTGTGATCGCTGTTTCCCCCAATCAAAGCAAAGCTCTGTTCAAATTTTCAAAATTTGAAATGAAGCAGCGCTTCATAAAAGCGCCAGCAAGCAGCGCTCGCGTGCAGAGCACAGGTGCGCTCGCACTAAGAGCACCAGCGCTCACGTGTAGAGCATAAGTACGCCAGCGCTCTGAAGTAGCGCTCACGTGCAAAGCACGAGTGTGCCAGCGCTAGAACTAAATGTTCCCCACCATTAGATCAAATATCCAACGAAGATGATAAATCATCAAGTTACCAGAATAAAATTCTGTTAAGAAAACATTCTTCAGAATCTTTCCAAACAAAAAGATTTTGCTCTGTAAATCAGAGCACCGTTGGATCAATGATCCAATGGTGATTAAAAAAAATCACAAAAATACAGAATAAATTCTATATGGGAAAAGATTTTCCAATCTTGTTAAAAATAAGAAGATCACCTTCTGTAAAACAGAAGCCCTAGGATCAAAGATCCAACAGTTGGGGAAATCCCCAAATCAATTAGAGAAAAGATCTCTTCAACTGATTCAACAAATCAGCTTGCCCTATATAAAGGCCCCAAGACTTCAAGTCTCATAGAGAGAAACGCCCCCCCCCCCTCCCAAACTTTGAGAAACTTCATAGGGAAGAGCAAGCTCTCGGCAGAAGAAGAACTTTTCTTCAAGGTAAAAACAGAGAGATAAAAAATCTCATCAGAAAAAGAACTTAGTTCTTATGCTGGATCATAGATCTTTAAGACAAATTGTCTTTCACAAAAGAAATTATAACATCTCATTATAAAAAGGGGGGAGAATAATTCAATTCTGTTAGGATCACAGATCCATAAAGGCAAAGCCTTTCACCAAGAATATAAAAGATTGAAAAATCTCCTATAAAATAAGAACTTTGTTCTTAGATTCATGAGACAAAGTCTCTTATAAAAGAAAATTTAATTCTCAGAGCGCAGAACTGCCTAAAAGAGCCTTAGCGCTCCAAGTTTAAAGAAGCGCATTAGCGCTCCAAATCTAGCGCATAGCGCTGCAGAGCCTTAACGCTCCAAATTTAAAATAAGCGCTCTGCGCTCATTGACTGGCGCACAGCGCCAAGCGCGCCATGTGCTCCTCACGTGTGCGCTACTTCACCATAAGCGCTCCGCGCTCATTGACTGGCGCACAGCGCCAAGCGCGCCACGTGCTCCTCACGTGTGCGCTACTTCACCAGAAGCGCTCTGTGCTCATTTGTCTGGCACACAGCGCTTTTAACAGAAGCGCTCTGCGCTCATTGACTGGCGCACAGCGCCAAGCGCGCCGCGTGCTCCTCGCGTGTGCGCTACCTAAACAGAAGCGCTCTCATGATCTGGCGCACAGCGCCAAGCGCACCACGTGCTCCTCATGTGGGCGTTAAGAGAACATAAACTGTTTTTTAAACAATAAAGCCCCAGAGCTATAATAAGTGCTCAGCACTCAATAAAAGACAAAAAGATTGTCAGAACCCAAATCAATGCTCAGCATTGTTAAATGTCCAACATTTTAAATGGGCCGAGCCCAAAGTGGCCACAGAACCCTACTTCAGATTGATTGAGCCCGTATGCTCATAAATCTTTGATCTTAGTCCCAAATTGGACTACAGATCTCCCAACCAATATTGGTTCAAGGGTACATCTCTTCACTCCTCTGATATTTGTCGTTGTAATCCTTCAACGTCTTCAGAGAGGTGACGGGTCCCGACAACCAGACAATTCATGGACTGTAGGGTCCTTAAACTCATGGACTATGATGTCCTTAAACTTTACAGACTATGATGTCTCTAAACTACCACGGACTGTGGGGTCCTTAAACTCATAGACTATGACGTCTTTAAACAGGATTATGATGTCCTTAAACTTTACAGACTGTGGGGTTCTTAAACTCATGGACTATGATATCCTTAAACTTTATGGACTGTGAGGTCCTTAAACTCATGGACTATGATGTCCTTAAACTTTACAGACTATGATGTCTTTAAACTGGACCGCAAAGTCCCTAAACTAAAACAATAGAGTCTAAATGCACTTTTGTTGGATCTAAATGATCCCGTTAAGTTGATCTTAGTCTAAAATTAGACTAACGTGTCCTTAACAAACGTTAAGTCGATCTTAGTCTAAAATTAAACTAACGTATCCTTAGCAAACGTTTAAGTTGATCTTAGTCTCAAATGAGACTAACGCATCCTTAAACCTAAACCAAAACCCAAATATAAGAAAATACGGATTTGGACTAATTCACGCCCTACGGGAGACAACATAAATGAGTCTCCGTATACAATCCACGGGCAACCAAAAATAAAACAAACACACACGACACGAAGTGACCAACTGGAGAAGAAGAAAGTGGTTACCGCGATGTGGTAGCGTAATTAACTGTAGGGGCTTGCGCCTGCATGGAAGAGCGCCCCCACAATCAAAAACCCCTCAAATGAGGGGGAATCTGACGAAGTCTACTACAACGGCCGCATCCGTCTAAACCTCCGATACCCGGTGCCATAAATCAACTTGGCATCTTTGGAGAGGTGGACGGACCAAACCAAATAGCATATGCCCCCAAATTCAGACAAGACGTTTGTCTTCCCGGTCTTTCGGTGGAGAAAAGATTCTGGCACGCCCGGTGGGACCTTTTCCTCTTTCCACTCCACACTTCGTGTGTCGTGTTTCGCGAACGAATCGCGGTTTGACATGGTTGCCTTTGGACGTGAAGTACTAAGATTCGGTATCTTGATACATGCAGAAAAAAGAAGATCAATGGCTTCTAACTGCTCCAGCTGCAACAATTACAACAACTCCCACTCCGTCCCTATCGAAGGAGTGACCTATGGGCCTCAAGCGGCCTCCCTTTTCACGATGCCGATGGACTAGGTGACGCAAGCCACAACTGGGCTGTTCTTTGCAACCATGCTCCCACCCATGAGCTTCAATGCCCCAATGCCATTGCAAGAAGCTCCAAAGAAGTTGGTCTTTGATCGGCTTACAACTGCCGTGGCCCCTCTCAACGAGTCGCCCAAATCCAGCGCCTCAGTCTTCGACAGACTAGGCCAAAGCTCAGGTGGGCCCGTGAAAAAACCTACAATACCAGAAGGCGTTATCCCAAAGCGGATATCCATTCCTACTCCTGAAATCCTCAAAGCGACTTCTCCTGTTAAGGGGCCGGTCTTCATAAGATTGGCCGTTCCGATTTCCGCTCCAAGCGAAATCGCTAAGACCGCTTCCCCTGGTCGAAAGCTAGCTTTCGAAAGACTGATTATCCTTTCTCAACGGACGTCAGTCTTCGACAGGCTAGTGCCAATAATAGCCTCTCCTTAAAGCAGGGGGCATAAGGAAGCTCATCCAACAGCGTAGGTGATCCCGGCCGCACGACATGCTCGACATCGTCACTGGTGCCGAGTGAGGAAGGCTGGGGGAAGTTCCCCTTCTGAACTGACACCGCCAGCTCCAACGATAGAAATTGCTGCTGCTGTTCCAACTGGGAATAGTTTTGAACCACTCGAGTGGGTGCGCAAGAACTCTCCGACGGCCGTGCTGAAGAGATCTCCTCCACCTGTGGAGAGCGCTACAAAGGCGAAGCTAGAGCAGCCCCCTCAGCGGCTGTCCTCCAAAATTCACAAGGTCTGGCGACAGGTCCAAGACTCCGTGATTAATCAAGACTACCCCCGCCGACAGAAAAAGATGAAAGTTCGGCGAGAAGGGGATCACCCTGTCAAGCCACAGAAGGTGTCATGTTTGGGTGCTCGCTGCAACGGCTCCCTCAACTTCGACCGCCCACAAAAGAAGGAAGCCGGAGAAGATCCCTGCGTCTTTGGCAAATCGCAAAGACACTGAATCTAAACGCCCCAAGTCTGGGGGCATAGTGGTGCATACTGTTTATATGGCTTCCAGAAAAGAGCATAGCCGTATCTCTACGGGTTACCGACCACTTACACGGTCTGTGACTAAGGCTCAAGTGCAACAACAAAAAAAGCTCCAAGAAATGCTAACAGCCATGGCTGTACTCACTGGACCAAAAGAAGGCCCGGAGACATCTTCGGAGCAGTGTCATGAGCAGGAAACGGATGCCGAATTCTTTCGGAGAATGCTTGAGAAGAAGGACAAGGAGGCTGCGAAACAAGAGGCCAACATAAAACAAATGGCCTTTTTATTTCAAGATATGGTAGGCCGGACCCTCCAGCCGAAGATCCTCTAGTAATAATTGAAGATGATAGAGGAGAGACATCAAATCCTCTGGCGGCTCTGTCAGCAGCCAAGGAGGAGACCATCTCCAAAGCCACGCTCTATGATTATATAGCTCAGCAAATACGAGCTCATAAAGCGAATGAAGCAACCGGCCAAGTCATCGGAACTGGGCGACCATATCCAGGATGGTACGATCAGATAAAGTACCCACCAGGGCACACAATTCCTAAATTCCATGTGTACAAGGGGACAGGCAATCCCCATCAACATGTCGCTCAGTTCAGGGCTCTTTGCGGCAACACTGAAGGGGATGATAAGCTACTGCTTCACCAATTCGTCGGCAGCTTGGCGGAGACGGCATTCGAATGGTACTCAGAGCTTCCCAACGACTCCGTCAAAACTTTTACAGAGATGGAATTGTTGTTCACCCAACGTTTCCCCAGCGCTAGCGAGCGCACCCCGATCACCGCGTTAATTAAAGCCAGAGTGAAGTCAGGCGAGACATGGGTCCAGTACATGATACGGCGGCGGAATCTATGGTCGAAGTGCGAGCAGCACATCGAAGAAGCGCCTGTGGTAGGCATGTTTGTAGGGACCCTCGACCCTCAGGCGACCATTTCACAATGATGTTCTTCAAGCCAACTACTTTCCAAGCCTTGATTGACAAACTGGCCCAAATGGATCAGATGGGTCATAGACCCTCTTCTTCGAAGTTGGAATCTCGAAATGAGAAAGGGAAAGGGAAAGCGACCTTCGTCGCAATACTCAGCTGCAGCCCAGTTGTCCAAAGCCGACTGATCGCCAAGATGAAAGACGGCGATTCTTCAATGAGAAACTGAAGCTCCCTTATTCGTTTCCCCGGGATAAAACGAGGAGACTGTTCGAGCTGGCGGTGCGCAACAGGCTCATCACCTTACCGGATCCAAAACGCCCATTGCAACCCGGTGAGGCCAATAATCCTAATTATTGCCCCTATCACCAAGTGGTAGGCCATCCAATCGAAAATTGCTTCGTCTTCAAAGGCTAAATTGAGGACCAATACCAATAGGGCAAATTCGCACTGTCGGAGAATTGGAAAGTAAGCCCGCCACAGCCGCACGCTCTTAAAAGGGGGAACACACCGGGGGCATCATGCTCTTTTATAGAAGAAGCTCCATGGGAGGTCGCTCATTTAGCCAAGACGAAAAGAATGCTGAAGGATCTCCAAACATGCCCGGCGATCTGGTGGAAAAATCCGCTGGAACCCGAGGTCATTGAGGGAACGCTGAAGCCGCGCCTGACTCCAAGAATTGGTAGCGATAATCAAAACGCTCAGGCCCAGCCGTCAAAATCTTCAAAGAAGAAGAAGAAGGTCAAGAAGCCCGTGAAGCCTGATGACAAGCGCACGGACCTGCAAAAACATATTGACGCGCTGGAAGAATATAACCAGAAGGCGCGAACCCCGGTCAAGCTCCAAGTGTTTCTCAACCACGTCCTTGAGGACGGAGATGATGATAATGATGGGGGAGAAGACTCGTTAGATGAACCTGAAGACTATGTGGCGAGCTGCCACGTGATCTCTCACTCGCCGGTTGATGGTGAAGAAGCTCCTGATGTAGAGAAACTGGGGCAGATCCTGAACCGGAACTCTTAGGACCGTCAGACGAGATGATTAACGTATTCTTGAATGAAGCCCGTCAGAGAAGCAAAGCCAATCGAGAGCGTGAACTGGCTATATTTGAAAAAGCCAAACGCCGGCGACTGAATGAAAAGGTTGAGGCACTCCAGCCAAATTAAAGCACTTCGGCCGCCAGCAAAAGCGGGTTCAAGACAAGAAAAAGGTTCACCAAAGCCATATCGATGGGAATGAAGCTGCCACCCTCCGAAGGAAACACTCCTGATAGGATACACCTTAACGAAGAGGATACACATCCAAACTATTGCTTGTAGCATCGGAGGACCACACATCCTACCGAGGAATGCATGGCCTTTAAAAACTGGTGGCAAGGATATGTGGCCCACCGGCAGCATTTCAAGCGGATAAAGCGCAAAATGCGTCGAGAGCAGAAGAGCGCGACAGATGAGCACAAAAGAACTGCCGGCAACTGTCATATGGTTGATTCCGGGGATCGCAAGTTCTTACCTTCGGGAGTGATTCTGATGAAGAAATAGCCCTCGACCCTCTCTTCAAGGAATCCATCTCCGAAACGAAAGAGATAAAGACCTGCGAGAACATTCAGCTGTGTAATCGCACGCTACCCGAAAAGAATCTCGGACCCACAAACAAGGGGTCGAGTAGAAAAGATAAAGGGAAGGAAAAAGTCCCTGAAGATATCGCCCTCGATGATCAAGTCGTCGAAGAGCTTGCAGCCAAGGACTCGCCCAAGAAAAACAAGGTGGATTACAACGTTCTGGCACATCTGAGGAAGATACCTTCGCAGCTAAGCATTCTCGACGCCCTTCTGCTATCCAAAGAGGCGAGAGATTCTTTGATCAAGGCACTACAAGAGCCTGACCAGTTTAAAGCTTTCCTCGCCGAAGAAAAGTTGAAGGACGAGTTGGAAGAAATTCACACAGCTGACATCACTTTCGGCGATGAAGATCTCCTCCTCGGAATATGCAAACACAATCATCCCCTATATGTATCCAAATACTGTCATGACATCAAGATAAGGAATATCCTAGTTGATAACGGGTCCTCTGTCAACCTCCTAAATGTGAGGGTGCTAAAATAAATCTGCATGAGCGTTCAACACCTCGCTTGGGATAAAATCACCATCTCCGGTTTTGATTCCCAGTCATCACGGACGCTCGGGTCTGTGATACTAACATTACTCTTTGGGCTGCTCGTCACTGATATCAAGTTTCATGTCATTGACGCCAAGACTTGCTACAACGCTTTGCTCGGCAGGCCTTGGTTACACGAGTACAACATTATCCCTTCTACCAACATCAGTGTATGAAGTACTTCAAAGATGGGCTTGAATACACCGTGACAGGGGAGCTGAACCCATTCTCCGTGAATGAAGTCCGAAAATACGAGGACGCAAAGTACTTCTTACCAGACTTCAAAGACACGGAAAGGTGCCATAAGCCGGAGAATAAGCAAAAAGCTATCACCACCATTCCAATCTTCGGGAGCGATACCGAGGAGGAAGAAGAGATAGTCTATTCGGGACCTCCCCGACACAACAAACCGGGACTGTCTGCCCCTATTCTAGTCTTTGGCAGTGACTCTGAAGACGAGGTCAACGCAGTTTTCTCGGCTCGTCCATCAGTGCAAACTTTCATTGGAGATGATCAAAGTTTACAGATCGTCATGGTTCCGCAAGAGCATTACAAAGAGCTCGACGCACTTGATACCTACAGTGTGCAAGAACTGGAGACGTTCTAGGTCCCTCCCAGGCGAAAAGATGAAAAGGCGATCCTCTTTTATCGATCCACGGAAACCAAAGTAGAGAAAGAAATCTGGCATGGCGCCGATTCTACGCTTGACAGGCTCCAGCCCATTCGTCTGCCCAGATACTATACAGTAGGATTAAAAAGGCTGTTGAGGCGCTAAGGCGTACCTTCCAAACAGATTGCTCGACAAGCTCAGTTCTACAACAAGATCTGGAACGTCCCCGGAACTCAGCGAAAATTACCCAACGGAAGAATGGAAACGATCGGGCTTGGATATGTTTAATCCAAGAAACGGGAGCGATTCCATGATTGCTATGTTATATATGATTTCGATGAAGAAGGAGATGCCCTGTTAAAAGACACTGCAGTTGAACCAAAATGAGGTCCCGCCCAAAATGAGGTCCCGCCATGAAATTGCCAAGTCCGTCATTCGAAGAACAGATGGACAAGCTAATAAGGGAAGCAGGTCAAAAGGTCCGGGATGGCCATAGCCGCGAAATGGCCATTTACGAGAAAGCCAAGACGCAACGCCTCCTTCAACAGGGTACGGAGAATGACGATGCCCTTCGTCGCCAACCCGTCATACAAAAGACCCGACCCAGAGGTAGAAACAAAATGAAGAATGGAAAAAACGTTCGACAGCAACAAAGCGGGTCTAAGAAACCTCACAGCCGGGATCCGTCTCTTATAAAGAAGATGGGCCAAGCATAATCTTTTCCCCAAGACAAGACAAGAAAGATATTCAGTCTTGTCATTAAACATCAGATGATTACCCTCCCAGAGTCCAAACACCCCGAGCAAGCAAACGTGGTTCATCACCCGGATTATTGCTCCTATCACCGAGCGATAGGACATCCTCTCGAAGACTGCTTCACATTCAAAAACTGGGTAGAAGACCAGTATCAGCAAGGAAAATTCACTCTATCCAGCAGTTGGAGGGTAACCCCACCATAGATGCATGAACCGAAAGCCACGTATGCAGCGAGAGTAGAGTCAGATCAACATCGGTCTTGGAAGCGATCTCGTACCTGTCATGTAATAACGCTGACAGGAGAAGGAGTGCCTAAAGATATGGATGACCTCTCATGGTGCTTCGAAAATGATGATGAAGTGATGTCAGAGTTTCCACCGGAGCCAAAAGAGCTAGAAGATGCGATACATACTACTGCAGATAACCTCAGGAAAATTGACTTGGGAATGGCAAACGACCCGCGGCCAACATTCGTCAGCGAGCTGCTTTCTAAAGAACAGGTGGCTACACTCAAAGACGTGCTTATGCAGTATAAAGATTGCTCGCATGGAACTATTTCGAGATGCCAGGATTAGATCCAGAAATAGCCGTCCACAAATTGGCGATTTCTTCGGGCGTCAAGCCGGTCAAACAAGCGCCAAGAAGAATGCGGCTTGAACTTGAAATGAGCATCAACGCCGAAGTCAAGAAACTAATCGACTTCTGCTTCATCCAAGAAGTTCAGTATCCTGACTGGATCGCCAACATCGTCCCAGTGATGAAGAAAAATGGAACAGTACGCATCTACGTAGACTTTCGGGATCTCAACAAAGCTTGCCCGAAGGATGATTTTCCCGTACCGGTCACCGAGCTGATGATAGACAACGCGTCCACTCATGAAGTCTTCTCCTTCATGGACAGCTCATCAGGATATAATCAAATAAAAATGCATCCCGAAGACCAGAAGCATACCGCTTTCCAGACTCCTGTGGGCATATTCTGCTACAAAGTGATGCCTTTCGGCTTGAAGAACGCCGGCGCTACCTATCAGAGGGCTATGACGAAGATTTTTGATGACCTCATACATGAAGTCGTCGAATGTTATATCGACGATCTTGTGGTGAAAAGCAAATCGCATGAGGAATATTGGGAGCATCTGAAGATCGTGTTTCAATGCCTTCGGAAATACAACTTGAAGATGAACCCTCTCAAATTTGCGTTTGGAGTTTCCTCAGGCAAATTCTTAGGATTCATCGTACAACACCGGGGAATCGAGATAGACCCATCGAAGATCAAGGCGATCATGGAAATGTCTCCGCCAAGAACTCTCAAGCAACCGCGGTCTCTTCAAGGAAAGCTCGCATATATTCGGCGGTTCATAGCTAACCTTTCCGGCAAATGTCGTCCCTATAGTCACTTGATGAAGAAGGGAACCCCGTGCGTTTGGGATCACAAATGCCAAAGCGCACTGAACGAAATCAAGCAATACCTACAGAATCCTCCGGTGCTAACCGCTCCGGTCAAGGGAAAGACTCTCATTCTGTATACAACCGCCCTTGAGGGTTCTCTAGGCGCATTATGGGCACAAGAAAACGACCAAGGGAAGGAGAGAGCCCTCTATTAATTGAGTCGAGATCTCCCGGGGGCAGAAAACAATTACTCCCCCATTGAAAAACACTGCCTGGCATTAATCTTCGCGATAACGAAGCTCAGGGACTATGCGTTGGCGCATGAGATCCATCTCATATCAAAGGTGGATCCTCTCAAATATTTGATGTCAAAAGCCATACTAACAGGGTGGCTCGCTAAATGGGCCCTACTCTTAATGGAATTCTCTATAACTTATCGACCTCTCAAGGAAGTGAAAGGCCAGGCCATCGCCGACTTCCTCGCCGAGCATCCTATACCTGCCGATTCACCCCTAATTTGCGAATTGCCAGACGAGCACACGTTTGACACGATCGACAGGGAGAGAGAAGGGAATGATACCCGATGGGAACTCTACTTCGATGGAGCATCTTCCATGAAGAAGCGAAAGTACAATTCCCCCATAATTAAATCTGGGGTAGGCCTCATCTTCGTGACTCCACAAGGAGGGATAATGCGCTTTGCCTTCTCCTTAACAGAGCCGAGAACAAACAATGAAACTGAATATGAAGCTTTGATAGCAGGTCTTGAGATCGCTGTCGACATGGGAATCGAAAATCTCCTCATATACGGAGACTCCCAACTGGTCGTTAGCCAAGTAAACGGCGACTATCAAACATGCAAACCAGAGTTGGTAAAGTACGATGAGAGAGTACAACAATTGCTGACTCAAATCCCTGCCTACGCCCTGGAAAGCATACCGCGTGCGGAAAACAGTAAGGCGGATGCATTAGCCAAGCTCGCTAAAGAACTGGCCGATGAGAACCTCGATGATGTGAGGATCGTTGTGCAAAGCCGTCGGATTCTTGCACCGGTAGAAAAGTCTTCGGAGTCGTTTGAAGAAAAGGAACTGACCAAGTAAGCGGCCCTACAGATAGAGGACCGGGAAAAGGTCAAGGATTGGAGAGAAGTCTTTATAGACTACTTCAAATCCTGTCAAGCACCTGAAGATGCGTCCTCAAGACATCAGTTCATGAAAAGAGCTCTTTCTTTTGCCTTTGTCAATGATACTCTGTATAAGAGATCATTTGATTCTCTATGGCTAAGATGCCTGGGACCTGAAGAGGCAAAGAGAGTCGTCCAGGAAACTCACGACGGACTCTGTGGTTCTCATCAAGCCGGGCCGAAGATGAAGCTGAAGATCAAAAGGATGGGCTACTATTGGCCCACAATGATCCAAGACTGCCTCGAATACGTGAAGCAGTGCCACTCGTGCCAGATTCACGAGGAGTTTATCCATCAGCATCCAAATCCGCTACATACAACGGTGGCTAGCTGGCCGTTCAAAATGTGTGGAACTGACATAATCGGGCCTATTGAACCAGCATCGTCCAGAGGACATCGGTTCATACTGGCGACAACTGATTACTTCTCCATGTGGGCAGAAGCAGTACCACTAAGAGAAGTGAAGACGGAGAATATCCTCCATTTCTTCAAGACACACGTCATCTATCGGTTCGGCACTCCGTGACAGATTATCTCCAATAACGGGCCGGCCTACAGAAGTCACAAAATCAGCCACTTCGCGCAACAATATAATATAGACTGGAGATACTCTTCGGTCTATAATTCTCGAGCTAATAGTCTAGCTGAGGCTTTCAACAAGACCTTGACGAAGATCATAAAGAAGACGGTGTCTCGAAATAGGAAGGACTGACACGAGAGACTGCATGAAGCTCTCTGGGCGTATCGAACCATGTTCAAAACGGCCATAAACACAACGCCGTATGCATTGGTATTCGGCACTGAAGCAGTACTCCCTTTGGAGATAGAGTTACCCTCCTTACAAGTGGCAGTTCATTATAAGCTAACGGACGAAGAGAATGCTCATCTTCGACTTGAGGAACTTGATGCCCTTGACGAAACCCGGCTCATGGCGCAGCAAAACTTGGAAGCTTACAAAGCAAAAATGACGCGCGCATACGAAAGATTGACTAGGCCGAGAACATTCCGCCAAGGCGAACTTATGCTAGTGGTCAAGAGACCTATGATCCCCAATCGTGCCATACGAGGGAAATTCGAGCCGAACTATGAAGGCCCGTACATCATAGACAAATTCTACCAGGGTGGGGCTTACTTGCTTATGGATATGCATGGCGAAAGACCCTTCAGGCCAATAAACGGCCGTTTCTTGAAGAAATACTATGCCTGACCGAGACGTCTATAAACTACTATGGATCGCAGCATCCCAAGGCTGAAGCAAAAAAAATAGTACGTCCATAAGTGAGATGAGCACGGATGAAAACCCAAAAGGGCTCAGTGAGTAAAAACAGCAGGGCTACCGTGAGTTTGTGAAAACCCGAAAGGGTGCAATCTCGTTAAAAGACACTTGCAAGGTCCTCTCGACCTTGTAAGGAGAAAATACATGTGTGAGATCCTTACGACTCACAAGGGAGAAACACACTTAGGGATCCCCACGACTCCTAAGGAGAAAATACACCTATGAGATCCTCACGACTCGTAAGGAGAATTCCCCTTTGAGACCCTCACGGCTCATAGGATTCAAAAGCCTTAAGTTACAGGGATCTAAACCTGTTCTTAAGCCATCACAACCCACAGTGTTAGTTATATGTATGCCCTAAAGGCCATTACTGTACATACGATGTATATTGTAGTGGATGCTAGGACATATATAGGGAGGACTTTCTTGCTTGACATGATAGTATGCTATCTGGTTGTACTTTATCTTAACATGTACTCTGATTGTCTCTATATTACATGTTGATAAAGCCCTTAGGATATGTACTCGACTGCTGGGACTATGATGAGATCATACTAGTGGGGTCATGGTAGTCGACGAGTGCAACCTATAATTGTTCCTAGTCGTGGGTGTATCGAGACAGGGCATCGATGCACCAGAGTAGACTAGCGTATACGCATCTTGACCCATATGATGGGCGATGGATGATCCCATATCCATCGGTGTTTGACATCAAGGATGGTGTACGGGTGCTCAGTGGAGACTGGGTACACTGGACGGACTCGCCGAGAACTCCCAGATGGTATTGTACCATACGTCAGATGGCAGTTCTCCGGTGACACTGGTACAGAGTAGTCTGTTGACCCGAGATCGTCATAGAGTCTTGTGTGATTCCAACTGTGCTTTGATCTCTATCATACCAAGTCCAAGAGGGCGTGCAAAAAGGTGGCTTTTGGGTACAGTCCCGAATCACATGGAGGCAATGAGCGATAGGAGGGGATTCGTTTCTCCCGGTATATGGAGTTGATGTTGTGCTGTGTTCGATTGGCTATAACCGGAAATCCCTGGCCAGGGTTGCTGAGATTTACTGGTAAGTGTTATCAGTAGTTTCTCGAACTGTTATAGACCTCAAATCGACACGACTTATCGAGCTACTGGGGTCTGACGTTTACCACCCCTAGGCGAGATATGCGACATATCAGACGACGAGACCGGACTGTACGGGAGTGTTACTGTTTGGATTCACAGGAGAATGTACAGGCTTGCTTGTTGATCTTCTGAGCGCTCAATACCTGGGTAGCTGTTACGTTTAGCTGACCGCTTGCAGCTTGTGGGTGTTTGATATGATCATCACCTACTGCCGGCGTATTGACGATTCTTTAGAGTCCTACACAGAGGTTTCTTGACTCAGGAAAAACGGAGTAGGAGCACATATGTGATATGTGCGGGACCGAGGATAATGCGATATGAGATACCGTATTCTATTCTCGCGATATATGATATCAGCCGGGTCATCGGATCAAGTGTTGATTCGATGAATCGGTACGGATAAATATTAGTCGGTTATATGCGATATAGCCGGATTGTCGGATCAAGTGTTGATTCGATAATTTAATGTATAATAATATATATGATATATTAAATTATATTAACTAATATTAGCTCACTAAAAGATTCGTTTTCTCACTCGGGTAATACATTGATATATATGCGATATATGTTAATTGTATTATTTTATTTGGTTACAATAAATATTATATATATGATATATAATATTGTAACATGATATGATAACTAATGCAACATGTTTAGTAAAGATTAATCAAGATTAGGGTTTGATTTGGGTTAATGACTTCTAGTAGATTCTAGAAGGTTTTCTTTTTGTTTTGGAAAAGATATTTTCAAGTGACTCATTCGTAACTCAACCCAAACCCTAACCCTTGGTTAATTCTCTACAATGGTTAAGTCAACCATGGTTGCATTATTTATCATATTAATCCTTTCATTATTCATCACAAAAAAGAAAATGGATCACTATTCTTCTTCTTCCTTGAGTTCTTCATGCAAAGCTTTCTTGTTTTGATATTTGTGATGAAAATATGTGAGAAAAAGATAAATAAAGAGAGCAAAAATCCTACTTCATCATCCTCATCTTCCTTTGCCCTTTAGATGAGAGTGTTCACTCAATTTTAGTGAGTGTTAGCTTGTGTTAATGAAACTTCAAGGTAGATCATCTTTGTATCGAAGATCGGAAGCAAGACTGCACCTTTCTCTTCGTGAAGCCTCTCGAGAGTCCAGAGCACGATGATCGCAGCGAAGGGACCTCAACACGGAGCATATGAAGTGAAGGACTGGATCTACAAAGGTTGTAATCCCTCTCACTTAGTGTTAAAGTGTTTAGCATGTTAGTTTTCGCCTAATCTCTAGTTTAAAGATCCGTATTCGGGTTGTTCGGCACGGCTAAAATTATAATCGGGCATGGTTGATACCTAGTAGACCCTTGTGCGCGTGCATAGTAACCCTACAGTGGTATCAGAGCCAAGCTAGAGCTTTAGGCGAAGTCTAGACGAAGTTTAAAGTCCGATCGAACCCGGAAAACCCGATATACCCTAGTTTCTGGAAATTTTTCAAAACTATGATTTTTTCCAAATTAAAAATGCTCAAAAAATTCAGCAGGGAATTGTAAGAAATACTGTGAAGCGCGTGCGCCTGATTCCACCAAAGCGCGGCGGAACCGCGGCACAAGCATGGCTTGTGCGGCGGTTCCGCCGCCATTTAGTCACTTCAGCATTTAAAATTTGCACAGTAATTCTTATCTTTTAGTGCAGTATTTTCTGGGAATTTGTAATATTTATTCAACTGTTTAATTTTCTGGGTTGTATTGGGGATTCGATGATTCGATCGGGAACTTTAACTGCGTCTTTGTGTTTGTCCGGATAATTTTTAGAAACTGTTAAAAAGTTCGAACGGATATCAATAACTCACTTTTTCCCCTGTCGGAAAATTTTTCAAAAGTTGGATTTTTTCTCGTGTTTAAGAATGTTCTAAGTCGTGCAAGTAACGCGGTGGACCCTCTAGAAGACAACAAACCTTAACTCGATTATGTGACCGTCTTGAACTGCCTTTTGAACCTTAGGGTTTGGGGCAGTACGGCGTGCCACATGTGAGGCGTTGGCTTGACCCTTCTACGGCTGGACCATTGGTACTGTGGTATGTGATGGATGTTTTTAAACTGATTTCAAGTGTTGAGATATATTGGGGAAATCTTGGGTGTTTGATGATTCGATCGGAAAGTTTAACTTTGTCTATTTATCTGGAATGTGATACAATATTTGGAATCCACAGGTAGTTATGAGATAACTAATTTGAATATTATAAACATAGCAGTTTAGTCTCAGATGATCGATTGCCACGGAATTTTGATGTGATCAAAAGTCCGTCGCAATCACGTAGCGTACGCGAATACTCGCCGGGTAAACTTAATAGACAGCTACGCCCCATAGCCCCGACCAAGTGACTGTAGGAGAACCCCGTCGCCGAAAGCATCCGTTCGGGTGCTCGCGGCAGCGGTGTTCCACCTTAGTGCACTTCGTCGACGGCATCTGGGGGTGCGGCCGTCTAGTAAAGTTTGCGACGAGCATTCGATCAGGACGTCGGGAATCTGGTTGAAATCCCCGACTTGACATTGAAAAGTGTTTTCGATAATGAGACTAAAATGCGGGGTTTATAATTGTTAGGCATGTGATGTCTAAGGAATTCATTTGGTTAGGCATGCGATGTCTAAGGAGGTTGCGGATTCCAACTGTGTAGTTTTACACTTTCTTTTCTGTGACCGTAAGCGTAGTATGTGGTGTATCGCCGGCTTCGTTGCTATACATCAACGACAATCGGGATACGCATACTTGCTTACGTTGATGATATGAGATATTATATGTTGCTGTGATATGTTATATTGGATCGTCGCTTTTTGAATAGCCGGGGGTTTTATGTGAGATGAGAGTTTTTTCTTTTTCATTCATGTAAAATTCATTTGTATGTAATATTCTTTTATTGGGGCACTTCCAGGTTGCGGAAGATGTCACCGTTGTATATTATTTACTTTTCCGCATTAGGTAGACCCAAGGAGGGGAGCACAAGTAACCGGGTTCTGAGGTCCAGTGGGAGACCATCTCGAGGAGTCGAGACAGGGTCTCCTAACCCTAGAATTGGCAGTGTTACTTGCCGCTCTCGTAGGAGTCTAGGGATGTGGGTTTGGCTATTCATCGCGATCGTGGAATCCGTGTTTTATACAGGCTCGTATTGAAAACACGGACGTCCTAGTATATCCAATATTTCATATATGTTCTTCTGCTGCAATGTTCTGTGATAAGATCATATTACTTCCTGAGACGAATGTTTATATTATATATATGAGATATATGTTATATTGCAGATTTCGTTTTCAAATGTGATGCTTGCGAAGCATAATAAAATGGGACTTCATTAATGAGATTAATGAAACTAAAAGAAACCTAAGATGTTGTGGAATCGAATTTTCAAAAACAGGTAGCTACAGTTCTTGCTTTGCATCGCGGTGTTCCTTGTAGAACATCATGCACCTTATTCGATAAGGAAAGGACCGAGATCCCTTCACAGGGAGTGACTCCTTTAGCAATAACTGGCAGATGCTATAAACTCGGTTTGTCTTTTGATTGCTTTTATAGTTCTTGCTTTGCACAGCGGTATATATGATATATCCTGCACCTTATTCAATGAGGAAAGGGCCGACGATCCCTTCATCGGGAGTGACCCCTTTAGCAAAACTAGAAAAGCCTAAAAAACACTCCATTTAAAATCACTCGATTCTACAACGATATCAAGTTCATTACGCAAAGGGTTTTCTTAAAAACCCGTCGTAGCCCTCCGTCATTTCAGATAAGTACTACTTAGTATTCGTGCTGCGGTAGTTTGGCATTCGTCAAGGCGTAGTGTACGGTAGCTAACTAGTGCTTATCTGCTAGCATACGATGCGATTGGATTAGGGTATTCGTACGGCGTTGTTTGGCATTCGTCAAGGGTCGTGTGGGTGGGTTTAATTCAATCAAGAAATGCACGGGTTGAACTTGGCTAGCGGACTATGGGTGGTTTGGCATTCGTCAAGGTCATAGGACGCTAGGGGCAAAATATAATTGGGAATTTCAAGTGTTGAAATTTGCAATGAGATTGCATACCTTCTATGAGATAGTTGGATCCCGATACCCGCTGCGAGTAAGAGTTACTCCTGGGAGAGTTTTACACATTACAATTAGCCGATCAAGTAGGCGTCTAGAAAGGTGTCAACGGGGTTACGCCTCTGGGAAAACGAGGTTTACTTTAATTAGGTTCGTGCGAAAGCACGGGGGGACCTCCCTCAAAGTACCGACACTGGCCTGGCTGAAAGATTGGCGAACTTGTAGCGTGTAATTAATCCCGGCTAGTCTTTCCTTTTAGGGTTTGAAGGAAGATTTGATTAAAACAGTGGGAGACATCCTGATTAGATATATTAGATAACCAATCCAATCTTGCAAGAGCATACGCTGAGTGTTTTCTTCTCTCTCTCTCCAGGTAGCGACCATATCACGCCTTAATCAAGATAATAATACGGATATATTGACCGAACCCGCTTGTTATACTGAGCTGGGGAACGTTGGTCCCGCTCCAACTTATAATTGTTATAAGACAGAGCAGGAAATTGGGGAATACCAGATTTCCCGTGCCGCCCAAACGAAGAAAGTGCATATTGATGCATCATCTTCGGGTGTGTTCATTACAGAGAACTGTTTCTCAGTATCCTTTGCGTCCTGGGTATGTGATACCGGATCAGGATCCCGCATATGTAATCTGTTACATGGACTACAGATAGGTAGAGAACTGAGAACGGGTGATAAGTTTCATGAGATAGAAAACGGTGCAAGTGTTGCAGCCAAGTCTGTTGGTCACTGTCACCCTGTATTACCAGAATACATTGATTCTGAACAAATGTTATTAGATACCGAACCTGATATACAAAATCATATCAGTCTCTTTATTAGTAAACAAAGGATATAATTTTGTATTGTTGGATAATGTTTTGAACATTTCCTATATCAAGAGTTGATCGGTTCATGCACGTTATCTAAAAGCATTGTCGTTCTAAATCAAACTACAGTTCTTAGTATACGGAACACACACAAGAGGAAGAGTTCAGAAATGAACGAATCCTTCTTGAGGTATTGTAGACTAGGTCATATCAATGCGACCCGACTAGCTAAGTTACATATAGATGCATATTTAAATTAGTTTGAATTTACATCTTGTGAAACTTGCCGGTCATGTCACAAAGATAAGATGACCACAGCTCTGTTTATTGGAAACAGAGAAAGAGTTAGTGAACTCTTGGGATTGATACATGTTGATGTATGTAAGGTCCCCTGTCTTCACATACCAAGATCGGTTCTTTCTACTTCATTACATTCTCTGATAATCTCTCAAGATTCAGACATATGTTTCTGTTGAAACACATGTCCGAAGCTTTTGAGATATTCACAGAATATAAATTAGAAGTAGAGAACCAAAAATGGGTATAAGTATTATATCCTTTGATGTGATCAAGGAGGAGAATACTTGAGTACGGAATTCCTGGACTATTCTAAAGGAGAATGAGATTCTCTCTCAGCATTACTCCTCCGTATACACCACAGCACGTCGGTGTATCGGGGCGGAGCAATAGCACCCTATTTGTTATGATGTGCTCTATGATGAGTACTACTGAGTTTTCTATTTCCTTTTGGGAGTTATGCACTTGAGAAGCTGCATACCTATTGAATAGGGTTCAAATCAAATCAGTTGCCTACTACTTCATATGTGATATGGAAAGGGAAGAGCCCATATCTTAAGTTGGTTAAGATTTGGGTTGTCCGGCCAATGTCTAAAAGCAAAATCCGGACAAGCTCAAGGCAAGGTCTGTTATGTACAACTGGAAAGGTTCCAGCTATACAAAATGCAGCTGATGATTTGGTAGAACCAAAGGATTCAATAGTTTCCAACGAACCTCAGCCTCTCCACCGATCTAGTAGGGTTCCTCACCCACCTGAGAGATACTTCGGTTTCTCTTTGACAGTGGGAGCGAGGATTGCATCATGAGATGATGACCCAACTAGTTTCGAGCTGGCCATCAGGAGTGGGACTCTGTAAGAATGGCTGGATGCTTATCAATCTGAGAAGGAATCCTTATACACCAACAAAGTATGGACTTTGGTTGCTTTATCTGAAAGGTTAAATCCCCATCAGGAGCGAGTATATCTTGAGAAGATTACTTGGTGTACATGGAAAAGTTGAGACTTTCAAAGCTATGCTTAAGTCCATCCAGATCCTACTTGCCACTGCTACATTCCATGACTACGATATCTGGTGGTTGGGTGTCATGACTGCTTTTCTAAATGATGTTTTAGAAGAGAGCGTCTATAAGTACACAGCCAGAGGGCTTCGTAGACAGTGGGAGCAGCGGAAACATGTGCAAGATGTTTTATATGATAAAACAGGCATCGCGGAGTTGGAACATCTGTTTTGATATGGTAGTCAAAGAGTTTGACTTCATCAAAATGGTAGATGAACCTTGTATATACAAAAAGGTAGTAAAGAGTATGGTGGTGATCCTCGTAGAGTACGTGGATGACATACTCTTGATAGGGAAGGAGTTTCTTATGCTACGCTCGGTCAATCTCCGCTTATCACAAGGATTCTCCATATAGGATCGAAGTTGATACCTCCTAAATCCTGGGTTTTGGATCTATGAGATAGATCTAATTGGATGTTAGGATACTCACTAGTTGTAGTGAGATGGTATCAATCGATCCTGGGGAGAATCACTGGAAAGGTTCCAGGGTGATAAGGACGACTGAATGTCAGTCGCAGGCATTGTCTTTACCCTCAGTGAAGGGACGGTATGTTGGAAGAGTTCTAAGCTAGATACCGTGACATACTAGACGATTAAAGGCAAGATACATCGTTACCAAGGATGCTACCAAAAGAGGCAGTCTGGATATTTATAAGTTCATACGATGAACTTCGTTCCTACCATTGTGAGACAATGGAGTTGTGGCTTATGCCAAGGAACGACCGTCCCATCAGAAATCCAGATATAATTCTTAGGAAGTATCACCTGATCATGGAGATGGATGATCTCCAAGGTGATCGAGGTTAGGAGAGTAGATACAGAGGACAACAGCGCGGATCCACTCACAAAGGCCTTTTTCCCAGTAGAGACTTTTACGGGATGGTTGAGTATAAGATACTTCAACCGCAGCTAATTGTTGGATATGCGATACCACAACAGATGGCCCTAGTGCAAGTGGGAGATTGTTAGTTATATGTATTCCCTAGAGGCCATTACTGTACATACGATGTATATTGTAGTGGATGCTAGGACATATATAGGGAGGACTTTCTTGCTCGACATGATAGTATGCTATCTGGTTGTACTTTATCTTAATATGTACTCTGATTGTCTCTATATTACATGTTGATAAAGCCCTTAGGATATGTACTCGACTACTGGGACTATGATGAGATCATACTAGTGGGGCCACGGTAGTCGACGAGTACATCCTATAATTGTTCCTAGTCGTGGGTGTATCGAGACAGGGCATCGATGCACCAGAGTAGACTAGAGTATACGCATCTTGACCCATATGATGGGCGATGGATGATCCCATATCCATCGGTGTTTGACATCAAGGATGGTGTACGGGTGCTCAGTGGAGACTGGGTACACTGGACGGACTCGCCGAGAACTCCCAGATGGTATTGTACCATACGTCATATGGCAGTTCTCCGGTGACACTGGTACAGAGTAGTCTGTTGACCCGAGATCGTCATAGAGTCTTGTGTGATTCCAACTGTGCTTTGATCTCGATCATACCAAGTCCAAGAGGGCGTGCAAAAAGGTGGCTTTTGGGTACAGTCCCGAATCACATGGAGGCAATGAGCGATAGGAGGGGATTCGTCTCTCCCGGTATAGGGAGTTGATGTTGTGCTGTGTTCGATTGGCTATAACCGGAAATCCCTGGCCAGGGTTGCTGAGATTTACTGGTAAGTGTTATCAGTAGTTTCTCGAACTGTTATAGACCTCAAATCGACACGACTTATCGAGCTACTGGGGTCTGACGTTTACCACCCCTAGGCGAGATATGCGACATATCAGACGACGAGACCGGACTGTACGGGAGTGTTACTGTTTGGATTCACAGGAGAATGTACAGGCTTGCTTGTTGATCTTCTGAGCGCTCAATACCTGGGTAGCTGTTACGTTTAGCTGACCGCTTGCAGCTTGTGGGTGTTTGATATGATCATCACCTACTGCCGGCGTATTGACGATTCTTTAGAGTCCTACACAGAGGTTTCTTGACTCAGGCAAAATGGAGTAGGAGCACATATGTGATATGTGCGGGACCGAGGATAATGCGATATGAGATACCGTATTCTATTCTTGCGATATATGATATCAGCCGGGTCATCGGATCAAGTGTTGATTCGATGAATCGGTACGGATAAATATTAGTCGGTTATATGCGATATAGCCGGATTGTCGGATCAAGTGTTGATTCGATAATTTAATGTATAATAATATATATGATATATTAAATTGCATTAACTAATATTAGCTCACTAAAAGATTCTTTTTCTCACTCGGGTAATACATTGATATATATGCGATATATGTTAATTGTATTATTTTATTTGGTTACAATAAATATTATATATGTGATATATAATATTGTAACATGATATGATAACTAATGCAACATGTTTAGTAAAGATTAATCAAGATTAGGGTTTGATTTGGGTTAATGACTTCTAGTAGATTCTAGAAGGTTTTCTTTTTGTTTTGGAAAAGATATTTTCAAGTGACTCATTCTTAACTCGACCCAAACCCTAACCCTTGGTTAATTTTCTACAATGGTTAAGTCAACCATGGTTGCATTATTTATCATATTAATCCTTTCATTATTCATCACAAAAAAGAAAATGGATCACTATTCTTCTTCTTTCTTGAGTTCTTCATGCAAAGCTTTCTTGTTTTGATATTTGTGATGAAAATATGTGAGAAAAAGATAAATAAAGAGAGCAAAAATCCTACTTCATCATCCTCATCTTCCCTTTCCCTTTAGATAAGAGTGTTCACTCAATTTTAGTGAGTGTTAACTTGTGTTAATGAAACTTCAAGGTAGATCATCTATGTATCGAAGATCGGAAGCAAGACTGCACCTTTCTCTTCGTGAAGCCTCTCGAGAGTCCAGAGCACGATGATCGCAGCGAAGGGACCTCAACACGGAGCATATGAAGTGAAGGACCGGATCTACAAAGGTTGTAATCCCTTTCACTTAGTGTTAAAGTGTTTAGCATGTTAGTTTTCGCATAATCTCTAGTTTAAAGATCCGTATTCGGGTTGTTCGGCATGGCTAAAATTATAATCGGGCATGGTTGATGCCTAGTAGACCCTTGTGCGCGTGCATAGAAACCCTACACATAGACCATCCTACAAGCGGTTCAATATTGACCCTTGTATACAATCCACGGGCACGAATAAACATTTCCCTAATAGAGTCCAACCAGCGACTAGGGATATGCTCACACGGTGAACAAACACTTGTAGGTCCGCTCGGCTTGCAAAGAGAAAACACTCTTGTAAGATCCTTATGACTTATAAGAGAACACACACTTAAGAATCCTCATGATTCTTAAGGAGAAAACGCACCTACGAGAGTCTCATGATTCATAGGGAGAAATACTTTTATGAGACCCTTACGGCTCATGAAGTCAAAAGCTTTAGTCGACAGGATCCTAACCCTATTTGCTAAGCCATCTTTGTTTAAATCGACAAAGGCAAATGATAATTCGCTCCTGGCAATGTCCCAGTTGTAGCGATGCTGATGCCTGAATCGGAATCAAATTCCAGGTCCTTTCACGGCAAATGATGATTCGCTCCTGGAAATATTCCAGTCGCAGCGATGCTAATGCTAAGATTGGCACCAGATTCCAAGTTCCACACTCACGATAAAAAATCAGCGAGCCCAAAATGCATATGAAATAGCCGAAATGATGGGGCAACTTGCAACAAAATCAGCAAGTAAAATATATGTATAAAAAATAGCCGAAATGGTTGGGCAACTCGCAATAAAAAGCAGAGAGTAAAAAACAAAAAAATATAGCCGAAATGATTGGGCACCGCGAAAAATAGCCGAAATGATTGGGCAATCGCGACTTTCGCGATATAAAAAGCTGAAATGATAGAGCACTGCGGAAAGTAATAAAAAATATAATAAAATGAAACTTTTGCCCTACAGATGAGATCACATCGATCCCTGTATACAATCCAGGGGCACAAACAAAGAGGGAATCATATCATCCCACCAGGCTCCATCAGAAAGAGAGCCAGATTTTGACGGCGACGTCTACATCCTAGAGATCATCAACGGCGTTCCTCCTCATTCCAGCAGGATACGGACGTGACATCCACCAAACGGAGCCATGGCAAAGTCCCTAGTTCCAGATTTCGACGGCGATATCTATAGCCTAGAGATCATCAACCGCGTTCCTTCTCATTCCAGCAGGATACAGACACGATATCCACCAAACCGAGCCATGGAAAAGTCCCTAGTTCCAGATTTCAACGGCGACGTCTACAGCCTAGAGATCATCAACGGCGTTCCTCCTCATTCCAGCAGGATGCGGACGCGACATCCACCAAACGGAGCCATGGAAAAGTCCCTAGTTCCAGATTTCAATGGCGACATCTACAGCCTAGAGATCATCAACGACGTTCCTCCTCATTCCAGCAGGATACGGACTCGACATCCCCCAAACGGAACCATGGCAAAGTCCCTAGTTCCAGATTTCGACGGCGACATCTACAACCTAGAGATCATCAACGGCATTCCTTCTCATTCCTACAGGATACGGACGCGACAGACACCAACAACGGAGCCGCGACAAAGTTCCCGGTTCCAGGACTCGACGGTGCACAGACAACCGAGAGTCAATCCTTACCCCGTATGGCTAAAGTCAATTCTTACCCTATATGGCTAAAGTCGATCTTGACCCCGTATGGCTAAAGTAAATCCTGACCCCGTATGGCTAAAGCCAATCCTAAGTCAATCCTGACCCCATATGGCTAAAGTCAATCCTGACCCCGTATGGCTAAATTCAATCCTGACCCTGTGGAATACGGCTAATGTCAATCCTGGCCTCGTGTAAAACGGCCAAAGTCAACTCTCGACCTCCCCGTCAAAGCAATGCTTTGATTCGGGAGCAGGTCAACTTATCAATCACTTACGAGTCCTCTCGACTTGTAAGGAAGAAAATTCTCTTGTGAGATCCTTACGACTCAAGAGAAAACACACTTAGGAGTCCTCGCGACTCCTAAGGAGAAAATACATCTACGAGATCCTCACGACTCGTAGGGAGAAAAATCCTTATGAGACCCTCATGGCTCATAAAATTGAAAAGTCTTAGGCGTCAGATCTGAACCTGTTTCCTAAGCCATTGCTATCCTGCAAAGAGTCCAAGATGGATAGCTACATACTATCTACAGGCCACACTTGCTAAAATCACATGGCAACAACACAGCAAAGAGAAGAAAGCAACAGTGGGAGATAAAAAAATGTGTGTATCTTTTGTTCATGAATTCAATTGAATACAAAACGAATCATACAAAAGAATAAAAAATGGATACATGTTATTCAAAAATTATAAATTTTTAATTGTTACAAAGGCAGCTACTGAGAAGGAGGCGTTTTCAATAAGTCAGCCAGTTGCTCGCGCGCTCCTCTTAGCTCTTTTTCATGGTCAGCCGCTATGGCCAGCTCCGCTTCGACTCGAGCCCGTTGCTCCAAGCCAGACGAAAGTTTCTCATCGATTTCTCGTTGAGCAACTTCTCGATTCCGCGTAACCCGCTCCAGAAGGTCGAGCTTTTGCTTTAGTGCTAGTCCGTCCAAAATGCATTATCGCAAGTTGTCAAAGACAGCCCTCAATTGCGCAACGTTTGCTTCAACTTGGGCACGCAGCCGGGCGGATTCACTTGAAGCCTCCTCGCATTCCTTTCACCTAAAGGTCGCTTCTTTTTCGAAATAGAGGAAGAAAGGAATGCTCTGCTCAACCCATGCGGCCCGTTGAGAATTCGAAGCCAACATTTCTGGAACGGGACGCCTGAGCTCAATCTTAGGCAGACAGGCCTCGATCTTCCTGCAGTAGTTTACCCAAGACCCGACAACGCTCTCGCTATGGAAGTTCACGATCATCGCCAACATGATATTAACTTCAGCGGCAAAATCTGCAGTAGATGCAAAGGCCTCGGCGTCAACGTCCTCGACGAACTCGCTTAACATCCGCAGGCTATTTGCAGCACCCCTGGAAGAAGAGCGTTTAGCAAAAGGCCCTGTCGGCATGGGAATCTAAGACTCAAAGGGAGCTGGAGTCGGTGTGATTGCTGCAAAACAAATTATAGTCAGACATCGGTTTAAGAAACAAAGAAGATGCAAGAGCGGTGAAGGCTACTATACCGGCTACGACAGGTGGCAGAGCTGGGAGTACTGGTGGCGCGACAATTCTCTCATCCCCTCCTCCAATTTGTAGTGCTGTAATCAGTTTACAATTAGCAACGACAGGGTCATCCGTTAAAGAAAAGAAAGACGTCGGTTAGAAAAGATACTCACCGGCACCAGCAGGCAGACTAATTTCCGACTGGAAGGAGAAGTGCAGGTTCAGCACTTGATACAAATGATCAAAGAGAACTCCTGTAAGGTTACGATGATACATGGTTAGTACATGAAAGACGCTATCCTCGATTTAAATTAAATCACAAATCCATACCTTCCAGCATTTGAGAGGACGCGAGAGAAGGTGAAGGGTCGGCGACCGCCAGAGCGGTAACCAGCGACGCTTCTTCGGGTGGCACGACCTCAATGCTCACCATACCTGCATTAAAACAAAAGAAATGCCGTCAGAAGGGATTGAAAGGGATTGCGGAATAAAAAAGGAAAACAATGACTCAAAATCTACCTGATGAGTCGCCAATCAAAACTGCGACAAGAGCATCATTAGGCACAGCGACTCCTTCGCTCTCCTCCATTGGAAGGGTTTCGACACCAGTGGCTTCATCCCCCGATTCTAAAAGAGCTGTCGTGACACTCACAATGCCGAGCGATGGCAGGGAACCGCAAGGGGAAAGAGTATCAATTGGGGCAGTCCCGGACTCCTGAGAAAGAGTGGCCACTTCAGAATCGGTGGTTGCCATCATCTCACCTGCCACCTCCTCATCAGGACATGGCCCTGCAGGGTATGATATATAAGAATATGAAGATCAAACTCTAATAAAAGGACCTAGTGTTACGTTACCTTGGGATGGCCCTTCAATTGCCTCCCTAGCCGTGCGTACCGCCTGTCTATGAGCGGTAGACAGGGCGGCCGGAGCACCCTCTGGAGAAATAGGGACAGGGGAAGCAGTGCTCGATCCTGCACCTACAGCCAAGGCGGCATTACGTTCTTTTGTTGCACGCCTCATGTGCTTCCTTTCTGCCTGGGCCGTGAGAGCCGATCTTCTTAAGACCTCCGCCAAGGAGACGTCATCATCCGAGCCAGGAGCTACCTCTGGAGCCGTTATGGCGTCCGTCATCGGTTGCTTAAGTGAAGCCTCTTTTGGCAATACTAGGGAAGTTGGGACTTCGGTAGCCGGCCTTGGAAGCATCTCTATACCACCCTATGAAATCGACACTGCACTCGGGATAACTCGGGTTGAAGTAGTCCCTGCGATAAGATGAAAAAGGAGGGTCAGTCTACCCATAAAAAAGGGAGGGAAAGAAAGCACAATTAGCCAAAATATACCAAAGCCAAAGGAAACATGAAGCCTCTCTTCCTCTTCAAAAATCTTGAGAGAAGCCGCAGGAGCCTCTTCTGTGGAGACGCCTATTGAAAAAGAAGTGTCAGTCAAAGCATAATAATAAAAAAATGTGTGTGATGTAACCACGCAAAGATACGGCGGAAGTATACCTGACTGTGCGAGGATGATCAGTCCTGCTTTATTGCTAGCTAGTCGCTCGGAAGCTGCGATTGCAGCCTCCAGATCAGTATCTTCTGGCGCTATGAATAAACCCTCGTTGGTCCCGTATTCGCTTAAGCCTTCGCTATAAGGAGCATGGGGCTCCTGGCCGAATACGACGTCTGCAGAAAGAATCGACTTCTTCTTCTTCTGCGAGCGAGTACCGGCCGTCGGTAACACGAGCTTGCGTTTAGCAGGCAACTTCGGGCGGCGAGTCCCGATCTCCGCACCCAAGCCGGACTCAGGAGACGCTGCAGCTGCCACTTCGATGGGAGCATGGGGTAGCGGCAGCTCGGGCATCTCACGTAGTACCACAACTGCAGCAACCTCTATCAAAGGAAGACAAACGACGGTCCGTTGCTTCAAAGGAATAGCTGGATTACCAGCAGAGGCTGCACCCTTACGATCAAGCAACAACTTCTTTTCCTCCCTGATGACGGCACCCATCGCATGCTGGTACCACGCCATGTACACGTTCAACACCTTCGGGACGCAACCTGGCTCACTGATAAAGAAGTTAGACCCGGTGTTGAGCCTCATGAAATGGTGTAGCGCGTTGCCGATGCCTTCTTCTGTGGCAATCGGCTCAATTAGAAAGGCCTCGAGCGGAACACCCTGATTATAGCCAGATTGTTGGGCGAAACGATGCGGGTTGTATCTCATAAACAACGCCGCATCATTCTGCCTAAACACTAGAAAGCCTGGCCTGATTGAATATAGATGAAGAATCTCCCGAGCTTTCAAGGTAGAGACGCCATCTTTAAAGGTGTCCCGCAGCGGCTGCATCGTCTTTGCAGATTCTTTACCGATATGTAAGACCTTATCAACGAAGGTAATGCCATCCCCGACGGTATGTGGGCGAAGGAGTAAGACCCGAGCCTCTCGCGGAGTCGGTTCCAAAATGGAAGTGTCAACTAGCCGCGGTAGGCGAGGAAAGTTATATCTTTCATAAAAGGAGGGCCTTTTGTGAACTCCAAAGGTGCCAAGCACATGCAACTCGAGCCACGAGGTGAAATAATGCATCGAGAAGTTTACGGGCTGCACCCCCGGTTGGGTAGTATCTGCCGCTAGGCTGAGGCCGTGATACAAATGGGCTAACCCAGCGACCCCGACGGCCACTTTCACCACAATAACCATTCGGTGAGCTGGGTAGAAGACGAATGGTCTCATACGGCGAGGGTGCATCGGAAGCGCAAACCAGCTTAGCCATAGCCCGAGAAACCCCAAAAAGAACACTTCTTCGTCGATCTCAGGAGCTGCAAGCTCTGCAAAAGAGACGACCGAGGTTTCGGGGAGAAAGAAACTCTTCTAATCCGCCTCCGCCGTCGGCAGGTTGCCCAAGCCTAAGCCAAAAGGATCGTCGAGTTTGGCGAATTTCGCGGCTTCTTTCGACAGGACTTCCGGGCGGAGAAAACGAGCGATGAAGTCTGTGAAATTAACCCCACGGCTCCCAGATTCAAGAAATAAGCCATCGTAGATATTCAACACCTTAATCAGACTTACGGATTGATGTTGAATGGCATTTTCCGGAGTAAGGCCCATCATCACCGACCTGGCAGCAAAGACGTACTCATCATGAGGAAGTAGTTCCTCATAATGCTCCCCTCTGACAGGCAAGCCAGAGATCTCCGCGAACTCCTCTAGAGAGATTGAGACTTCCCGATCCAACAAAAGGAATGTGTGAGTTGGAACGTTCCATTGTTCCAAAAAGGCTTTTACCCACCATGTAGGAGGCGTGGAGTACTGAAAGAGAGAAACGTAAATCGCGGGATACAACCCGAACCTCAGCAACTGCAACCTCTTGGCGGACAAAATGTATCAGGCCCACTGCAAATATCCGGTTGGGTGACGGGGAATTAATCCTATGTTATAAGGCTGTCCCCAAGGGTGCGACTCACCTTGACATATACGTCGCCCCAAGATATCCAACGCCATTGGAGGCTGTACGGGTATCGCAGCCAAAGAAGGCTGAAGGAGACCATCTGAAGTCCAATTGACCTCTTCCACAATGTAGCTCACTAGGGGTGGGTCGGCGTAAGAGATCGCTGAAATGGGCTCCAAGGGTGTCGCGCAAGAAAAGCTCCGTCGGACCCTGATAATTTGATTGTACCATGTTCCCTTTAGATGAAGATTCTTGTGCTCTGGGTCATGATCTTTTATCAGCGCAAAGACTTCCCTATCCACAGGTGCTTCGGGGAATCCGCCTTCCGAACGGACGAACGAGAAAGAAGTGTCAAAAGACATAGTACCTGCGCGGAAAAGAAAAAAAAATTCAGCCGTCAATGCTACAATTTAAGTTCTATCACTAGGTACTTTAAATTCGTACCGCGCTGCAATGCAGTGAAAAGGGACCAAAGGGGACCCACTCAATCTAAATGACAGTTCATCATTAATAAAGTAGTCTCATCATTTAATAAGACTGACATTAAATGGGGAAATTCTCAAAGGATTCTCATTTAATGAGGGCCCCTCGGGCCAAGGAGTAAATCTCCCATTGAGAGCATCGCTCTACAACAGAGTGACATCTGTCAACTCTAATGATGAAAGGAATAAAATTCCTCAAAAAAATTCTGAAGAGCCATGCTCTGTAAAGATGATGGAATAATCCATCAGAAAACTTAAAGTAAAGTTTTTAATTCTGAGAGCTTCAAGATCTATGAACAAACTCTAAGAGTTCTTCATGGAAGATGAACAGTATTCCAGTTCATGGGTTAAAATCGCCCTAAAAAGTATTATACTTTTTAATATCTATGATCTAAAGATGAGCATGGCTCTATTAATGAGTAAAACCCTAAAAATATTTTAAGATCTATGATCTAAAGATGAGCATGGCTCTGTTAATGGGTAAAACCCTGAAAATATTTTTAGATCTACGATTTGAGAAGAGCAAAGCTCTATTAATAAGTTCAGATCTTACCAAAAAATTAGGCAGGGTTTTGACTCTTAAGAATTCTTAAGACAAAGAGCTATGCTCTAAAAGAGAATTAATTCTCAGAAAACAAGAAAGAAGATGAGCAGAGATCATCTCAAGGGCCAGAGGCCCTATTTATAGACACTGAGAGCCGTTTCAACTTCTAATTTGATCTAAGGGCGCAGATGTTGCCACCGCTGCACTCACGTGTAAGCCATGTGAGCGCAACGGTGGGGGTCATTTGTTTCCCCCAATTAGAACAAAGCTCTGTTCAAATTTTCAAAATTTGAAATGAAGCAGCGCTTCATAAAAGCGCCAGCAAGCAGCGCTCGCATGCAGAGCACAGGTGCGCTCGCGCTAAGAGCGCCAGCCCTCTGAAGCAGCGCTCACGTGCAGAGCACGAGTGCGCGAGCGCTAAGAGCGCCAGCGCTCTGAAGCAGCGCTCACGTGCAGAGGCGCCAGCGCTCTGAAGCAGTGCTCACGTGCACAGCACGAGTGTGCCAGCGCTAGAACTAAATGTTCCCCACCATTGGATCAAAGATCCAACGAAGATGATAAATTATCAAGTTACCAGAATAAAATTCTGTTAAGAAAACATTCTTCAGAATCTTTCCAAACAAAAAGATTTTGCTCTGTAAATCAGAACACCGTTCGATCAATGATCCAATGGTGATTAAAAAAATCACCAAAATACAGAATAAATTATGTATGGGAAATGATTTCCTAATCTTGTTAAAAACAAGAAGATCACCTTCTGTAAAACAAAAGCCCTAGGATCAAAGATCCAACGGTGGAGAAATCCCCAAATCAATTAGAGAAAAGATCTCTTCAACTGATTCAACAAATCAGCTTGCCATATATAAAAGCCCCAAGACTTCAAGTCTCATAGAGAGGAACCCCCCTATAAACTTTGAGAAACTTCAGAGAGAAGGCATAAGAACTTTTCTTCAAGGTAAAAACAGAGAGATAACAAAATCCCATCAGAAAAAGAACTTAGTTCTTATGCTAGATCATAGATCTTTAAGACAAATTGTCTTTCACAAAAGAGATTATAACATCTCATTATAAAAAGGGGGAGAGAATAATTCAATTCTCTTAGAATCACAGATCCATAAAGGTAAAGCCTTTCACCAAGAACATAAGAGATTGAAACATCTGCTATAAAATAAGAACTTTGTTCTTAAATCCATGAGACAAACTCTCTTATAAGAGAAAATTTAATTCTCAGAGCGCAGAACTGCCTAAAAAGAGTCTTAGCGCTCCAAGTTTAAAGAAGCGCATCAACGCTCCAAATCTAGCGCATAGCGCTGCAGAGCCTTAGCGCTCCAAATTTTAAATAAGCACTCTGCGCTCATTGACTGGCGCACAGCGCCAAGCGCGCCACGTGCTCCTCACGTGTGCGCTACTTCACCATAAGTGCTCTGCGCTCATTGACTGGCGCACAGTGCCAAGCGCGCCACGTGCTCCTCACGTGTGCGCTACTTCACCAGAAGCGCTCTGCGCTCATTTGTCTGGCGCACAGCGCCAAGTGCACCACGTGCTCCTCACGTGTGCGCTACTTTAACAGAAGCGCTCTGCGCTCATTGACAGGCGCACAGTGTTAAGCACGCCACGTGCTCCTCACGTGTATGCTACCTAAACAGAAGCGCTCTCATGATCTGGCACACAGCGCCAAGCGCACCACGTGCTCCTCACGTGGGCGCTAAGAGAACATAAACTTTTCTTTAAACAATAAAGCCCCATAGCTATGATAAGTGCTCAGCACTCAATAAAAGACAAAGAGATTGTCAGAACCCAAATCAATGCTCAGTGTTGTTAAATGTCCAACATTTTAAATGGGCCGAGCCCAAAGTGGCCACAGGACCCTACTTCAGATTGATTGAGCCCATATGCTCGTAAATATTTGATCTTAGCCCCAAATTGGACTACAGATCTCCCAATCAATATTGGTTCAAGGGTACATCTCTTCACTCTTCTGATATTTGTCGTTGTAATCCTTCAACGTATTCAGAGAGGTGACGGGTCCTGACAACCAGACATTTCATGAACTGTGGGATCCTTAAACTCATGGACTATGATGTCTCTAAACTTTACAGACTATGATGTCTCTAAACTACCACGAACTGTGGGGTCCTTAAACTCATAGACCATGACGTCTTTAAACTGGACTATGATGTCCTTAAACTTTACGGGCTGTGTGATCCTTAAACTCATGGACTATGATGTCCTTAAACTTTATGGACTATGAGGTCCTTAAACTCATGGACTATGATGTCCTTAAACTTTACAGACTATGATGTCTTTAAATTAGACCGCAAAGTCCCTAAACTAAAACAATAGAGTCCAAATGCTCTTTTGTTGGATCTAAATGATCTCGTTAAGTTGATCTTAGTCTAAAATTAGACTAACGTGTTCCTAACAAACGTTAAGTCGATCTTAGTCTAAAATTAGACTAACGTATCCTTAGCAAACGTTTAAGTTGATCTTAGTCTCAAATGAGACTAATGCATCCTTAAACCCAAACCAAAACCCAAATCTAAGAAAATACGGATTTGGACTAATCCACGCCCTACGGGCGACAACATAAATTAGTCTCCGTATACAATCCACGGGCAACCAAAAATAAAACAAACACACATGACACGAAGTGACCATCTGAAGAAGGAGAAAGTGGTTACCGCGATACGGTAGCGTAATTAACTGCAGGGGCTTGCGCCTGCAGGGAAGAGCATCCCCATAATCAAAAACCCCTCAAATGAGGGGGAATCTGACGAAGTCTGCTACAACGGACGCATGCGTCTAAATCTCCGATACACAGTGCCACAAATCAACTTGGCATCTTCGGAGAGGTGGACGGACCAAACTAAATAGCATCTGCCCTCAAATTCAGGCAAGACGTTTGTCTTCCCGGTCTTTCGGCGGAGAACAGTCACCATCATAATCCTGATAGTCAAGTATGAATCCTATGGGCTCTATCAATATGTAATAGTGATATGATATACCACACAAGATATGTACATAATAATAAAATCAAACCAGATAGCATACTATCATCTCGAGCAAGACTGTTTTAACTATATAGGTTCTCCCTCAATTATCATAATCGCCTGCTTGCGATTACAATAATTACATTGAGAGCACTATATCCAACAGATTCTAGCATATGGGAGTTAGGATTCCTCCATATATTACCATGTATCTGTAAGGGACCCTAGTGCTCACGTCGCAAGACTCGTGGCGAAGGCAGAAGCGAAAACAAAAACTTTAAAGCAAGCATTAGCGATCTATATTCTAGAATCGATTCCAAACACTAAACTAGAATACAAAACATGCAAGGTTTAGGGGGCTAGCTACCTTTGTAGCGTGTCCGCGCAATTGCGGAAGACCCTTACACCGCTCCAAGGACTCTCGCAAGGCTCCGAAGTCATCGGGAACGAGCTTGGATGCCGATCTTTCTCGTCGAAGATGATCCACCCGAGAGAATACGAATCAAGCTCTATCTTCACACTAATGAATCAAGTGAAGCAATTCACAATCAAAACTTGTTAAGAATTGATTGTGAGAGTGATGCAGTGAAGAATCTCATGATTTCTCTCTTTACTAATTTTTCTTCTCAAAATGGAAACTCAAAAGAGAAGAAGAAGAGAGAGGAAAAATGAGTGTAGAAAAATAAATTTCCTTAACCATTTTCTCTCCCTCTTTTCTTGCTCTTATTCAAGTAGAGATGATGAGTCACTCAATGACTCATGACATGAGTCATGAGCCTAAACAAATCTCCAAGCTTCCATATTTAGAAGAAAAAGATGTGTGAATCCCATCAATCTATGTTTACCGTTTGGCAAACCAGGCGATTTCCTCAAATATCACCAATTACAAAGAATTCTGATATTGAGGATCTAATCTCCTAATTCGTAATAATCTGCTCCCATTCATCATCTTTAATGCCATACAGATGTGAGAATCTCAACTGGTATATACATACCCTGAAGTCATAATGTAATTAGGAAAGAAGTTTTCAATCACTACTGCACAGGAATACTGAAACATTAAAATGTTTCGAAGAGGTGGCCGGGTATTTCTAGTAACGCCTTTTCCAATGCCCAGATTTATGATAGTAGTTGCAATTTTCTTTGCCCTCACTTCAATCCCTTTATATGTCTCTATATCTTACCTTCTGTACACCAACTTAGACTAGTTGGCTTCTTCCTTCACTACCTTTCGGCATCTGCCTAAGGATTGGAAAAAGATTATCCAACAAGCATAATTGGTGTACTCTACTAATACAAGGATCTCACTACTTGAGAGAAGATGAAAAAGAGGAGACAACCGAACTATAAAATTAAATTTCTTTAGAACTCTTAGCCATTCTCGACTGAAGAAACTTCTTTGAGTTTGTATGTAATTATACGAGATGGTCGTTCCAAGTAATATGAACATCCGTAGTGATACAAAATGTTCTGGAGAAGGAAAAAGGTAAAGTAGGAGTGGAAAGAATATATGCAACTTAGTCGTGAATTATGACAAACCAAAGTCAGATTTGTAAAAAGATTCAGTCAACTTAGTTTATAAGTTTTAGTTTAAGGTCAGTCATAGGTCGCTGCCAGAGAGAGAGAGAGAGAAAAGAAATACTCAGTGTGCACTTTATCAAGATTAGATTGGTTAATCACTTTATCTAATTAGGATGGCTCTCATTGTTTCCTCAAATTCTCTTTTAAACCCTAAAAGGAGAATCGGGCCCCAACTATCATTATATGATAATTTTGACGGAAGCCGACTAAAATCACCACACTTCAGAAAGTATGCACAAGTTTCCCTTATATTTGAAACTTCCGATATCATTTTTATCCCAAGCGTCTTATGACCATGATGAAGGCCAAAATATCATAAGTCGCTAGTTAAGTTCAACCCGTCATTGTCCTGATTAATCTAGACCAACCCATACTAACCCTTGATGAAGGCCAAAATAGTTGTACGACTGTCTTAGATTAATGCATCTCTATGCTGCAGAAAAGTAACACATAACTACCATACACTATGCATTGATGAAGGCCAAAATACATAGCATGAATACTAGGCGCTACTCATCTGAAATAATGGAGGGCTACGACTGGTTTTAGGTGAAAAACCTTTCACATAATGAACTTGATATCGTTGAAAGAAATCGAGTGACTTTGTAAAGGAGTGGTTTAGGCTCCGCTTTTGAAACAATTGGTTTTGTAAAAAATCGAGTGGTTTTGAAGAAAACCGAGTAGTTTTAAAAATTGGTTCCGACAACATCATTTAGGTTTGTTTTCTTTACATTAAACATATAATGCAATCCCATCAATCTATGTTTCTAAGTCACACAAAAACAACCAAAATAGCAAGCTTTTATATACCATCCACATAAGCCATGGGGTCCGGGTCTTCACCGTAAAGCTACTTAACTTACGGCAGGGCAGGGACAGGGCTAGCGCGGATGCAAAATATATAGAAGCAACTAATAATGTATACATATATAAATATAGATATACACACACACACACACTCACACACACACACACACACGTGTGTGTGTGTATACACACACGCGCATATATATATATATAGAGACACACACACACACACATATTAGGCAAGTAAAAAATATCACCAGCATGAGATAAACAATAATATGGAATAGCAGATAAATTAGGAGCCCCATATTTCGTTTTGAGCCACAAACAAAAACCAATGTTCCCCAGTCGTGTGGATAGCCCGCACAAACTCGAATCAAGACCCCTACGAGTGCGGCAGCTTACCCGCCAATTTTAGAAGTGTGGCGGCCCACATTCAATGTCATGAGTGGGCCACCCGGCATTTCTTAGAATCCGATAGCTTAGGCACTTCTCTGTGGGTCAGAGCTACACCCCCTATAAGTGTGGCGAGTAACCTGCCAATCCGAGAATGAGGTGGCCCTGTCTCGACTCCACAAGATGGTCACCCGCTGCATTCTCGAATCCGACTACCCGAGCACTTCGTTGCAGGGTATCTTAGTACAAGAAAAGAAATATATATACAATGGTGACAACGCCCGCAACCTAGACGTGTCCCAAAAAGAATGTACATCAAGCAGTAACGACAGTCATAATCCAGCCGCTCGTCCCGAATAAACAAATACATGAATATCAAAACCATACATACAAATTGCATGAAGGGATATTCAATCACGGCAATCCGTTTAAACCATCACAAGATATATATCTAAAATAACATAACAAGTAACCCGTGTGCAACCCAGTCTAATCGAACATATAGCAATTAGACGATGTTATCAAACACACAAACAAAGATACGGATCATAAACAATGCATTAGTTTCGACCAAAAAGTTTCCCGAACTTGCCCGAATACAAAGATAACACAAACTGAAATCTGGACAAAAACAAACATAACCATAAATCAAGTTTTCAAACAAAGAAGCACCTCCAAAAAAACCAGGGATTAATTTGAAAAATGGGCCAACGGAATCCCAAAAGTAGCGGCCAAAAACCACCAGAATCATCTCGAATTTTAGGCTATGTTTTTATTTTAAAAGTATAGTCCTTTGCAATCGTTTAAAAAAATTTTAAGTGTCGTTTGAAAAACAATAGAAACTTGATTTTACGACGGTTAAAATTTCGGTTTCGAAACGTTTGCATCGTCTACAACTAGTTAAAGTGTTTGGTTTGGCTTTGATACCACTGAAAGGGCCAGTCAGCGTAGCGGAAATTGGTTGTGGCGCCTATAGGTCCCTCAGCAGCTACTTTTTACGTAGTCCCCGAGCGACGGACTACAACCCGCCAGATCATATAACCGCACGGGGTATCCTGGGAGTAAGAGCTTGCGCTTCACCACTACTATCACACAGTGAGAACCCCATGGGTCGGCATCCCTGTCTAGTAGCTCTGATATCACTGTAAGGGACCCTAGTACTCGTGCCGCAAGACTCGCGGCAAATGCAAAATCGAAAACAAAATCTTTAAAGAAAGCACTGGCGATTTATACTCTAGAATCAATTCCAAACACTAAACTAGAATACAAAACATGCAAGGTTTAGGAGGCTAGCCGCCTTTGTAGCATGTCCGCGCAATTGCAGAAGACCCCTACACCGCTCCAAGGACTGTCGCAAGGCTCCGAAGTTTTCGGGAACGAGCTTGGACACCGATCTTCCTCATCGAAGATGATCCACTTAAGAGAATACGAATTAAGCTTTACCTTCACACTAATGAATCAAGTGAAACAAATCACAATCAAAACTTGCTAAGAATTGATTGTGAGAGTGATGTAGTGAAGAATCTCATGATTTCTCTCTTTACTAATTTTTCTTCTCAAAATGGAAACTCCAAAGAGAAGAAGAAAAGAGAGGTAAAATAAGTGTAGAAAAATAAATTTCCTTAACCATTTTCTTTCCTTCTTTTCTTGTTCATATCCAAGTAGAGATGATGAGTCACTCAATGACTCATGACATGAGTCATGAGCCTAAACAAATCTCCAGGCTTCCATGTTTAGAAGAAAAAGATTTGTGTATCAACACACATATAAACCAAAGTATGCATAAATATACATGTATACGTATTCGTATCAAAATACGAATAACATATTTGTATCAATATAAAAATACTCGTATTTATACAAATACTCGTATTCTTATAAATATCGTATTCGTGTCAAAATACGAATACCCAAACATAGAGATAATGAGAAATATAATACTAGCTCATAATGATCCGGGTTTCTTTTAAACCTTCCAGTATTATCAAAATACCCGATTAAAGCATGTGCACTGAATACACGTATTTAATCGAAGCTAAGTGCGTATCAAAATATGCACACACTATATCGTTTCGTCTGAACCGGGAACCCTTTGTGTGGGACTTTAAAGACTCGATAATACGCTGACAATGGGTTTAACCACAAGCATGTCAGTGGCACTAGCTGTACGTAACGGCTACCCAGGTATTAAATGAAATGAAGGCCGACAAGCAAACTCGTCCGTATTCATAATGAGTCTGTAAGTGACAATCTCCGTACAATTCGGTCTCTTCATCTGAGAGTATCGCATACCGGGTCTAGGGGTGGATAACGTTAGACCCCTAATAACCTGATAAGTTGTGTCGATGTCAAGCCCATTACCAAACCGAGAAAGTACCGATCTCCAATCAGCAAATCTCATCCGCCCTGGTTAGGGACTTATGGTAATGGCCAACCGAATACAGCGCGACATCGACTCCCTATGCTGGGAGAGACGAATCCCTGGCGATCGCTCACTGCCTCCATGTGGCTCGGGACTGTACCCAACTAAAATCTGTTTGCATGACTCGGTAGAGTCCGTGGTTGGGTAATAATCTAAGTACAGTGGGAACTCACATGAGACAAATGACGACCTCAGGTCAATAGATTGTCTGTATTCAAGTCAACAGCTATCTGACGATAGGTATAATACCATCTAGAAGTTCTCGGCGAGTCCGTCTGGTATACTCATCTCCAGCGAGCACATGTATACAATCTTTAGTGCAACACACCAATGACTATGAGACCTGCCACCACCCCTCGTCGGTGTCTAGAAATGTATGCACTAGTCTACTCTGAAATATTGATGCCCAGTCTCGATATTTCCACGACTAGGGATATTTAAGGATGCGCTTATGGACTACCAAGCTCTCATAAGTATGATCGGCATCATAATTCTGGTAGTCAAGCAAAGATCCTACGGGCTTTATCATTATGTATTAGCGACACGTAATAAAACGTATACACATTAATGATAAAGACAAACCAAATAGTATACTACCATATCGAGCAAGACTATTCTACCTGTATAGATCCTACTCTACTTTCGATTATAATAATTGCCTTGAGAGCACTATAGCTAACAATATCAAGCGCTAAACCCCTTATCAATTCAAAATTTCATAACAAACTCCACATTTGAGGAGTTATGCATTACATTAGTGGAGGTCATAGTCACAAAATCGGCTTTCGGGATTAATTCGGCGAGGTCGAAAATTCGAATTTGGAGAACTATTTGGAAAAGAATGGCAAGTATTCGGGAAAGATTCAGCAAATATTAAGAAAATGTTCGGGAAGATTTCGAGGAAGAAATTAAAATATGAGGCGCTGGGTTTTGCTGTTGCGAATTATTCACTATTTTTGTGAATTATTCGCTGATTTCGTGAATTATTCATGAATAATTCGAATCGTTCGTCTATGACGATTAAATCGGAGCCGTTCAAAAATTCGCGAATTATTCACGAATTCACCGAATAATTCGCGAATATTGTGACTATGATAGAGGTATATAAAGTTAGGATACCTTTGGTGAAATTTCTATGATAAGAAGGTGTTTTCTGCAATTTATCTCTTAACAACCACCAAGTTTTTCTAATTAAATCGTCATCTGTTTAAGGATTAACAACCTCATCTTCATCATTGTTTTCATGCATATAATAAATTAATCCTTATCTTCATGCTCTCAACAAAACATAGATTATTAAAAGAAAAAATTAAATAAACGAAGTGCATCAATCAAAAAAGAAAAAGAGGAAACAAATTTACAAATAAAAACACAGTAAAAAGAAAAATTCCGCAATCTTAGCTCTCTCATTTTTCCGCAAAATTCTCCTTCGTTTTTAAATCGCCACCACTCATCAGAGAGAGAGAGAGAGAAGAGAGAGCAACAGAGCTCGATCCCAATTCACTCCAAGATCTCTCCTTATCCCCAAATTCTCATCCTAGGGTTTCGCATTTGATGAGAATGAGGAAGGTGGCGGTGGCAGCGACGGTGGTGGGGGCGGCGACGGCTGTGGCGGTGGCGGCGCTGATCGTCCGGCGTCGGATGAGGAGCTCAGGGCGGTGGGCGAGGGCGGCGGCGATCTTGAAGGAGCTGGAGGACAAGTGCGCGACGCCGATCCCGAAGCTGAGGCAAGTCGCCGATGCGATGACGGTGGAGATGCACGCGGGGCTTGCGTCTGAGGGCGGGAGCAAGCTCAAGATGCTCATTAGCTATGTTGATAATCTCCCCACTGGGTAAAAATCTGTTCTTTGGTTTTGGTTTTTGATCGATTTGAGTGTTCGATCTGTTTAGGTTCTAGAAAACGGGTTTTTAACGTTAATTTGATTGAAATTATGATTTTCAAACCTTTTAATTTTATATTTTTGGTATTTACCAATTTATTTAGCATAATTTTCTATTCATAGGTTTTATCATTTTCATATTAAATTTTTTCTATTTCTTGACATAGTATTATTTATTGGAAAACATATCTAATTAATCACTGAACTCTGAAAATTTCACTTGGATTTAACCACAAAAATTAAGGCAGTATGCTTTCAGACTTTAGCAAGATAAATTAAATGTTAATGGCTTTGTTGATATTCAAAGAAGTTCCCCCAACTTATTAAGCATATAACATGAGCTATGTCACTAACAACTCACAAAATAATTAACATTAAATTGTCATCATCAGTCTTTTAAATAGAAAGCCGATGGTTTTGTAACCAAGGTAGGCAAGATAGCATAATTTGAAAATTAACTCAAGATAGCGTAATTTGATCCAACCAAATAGTCAAAACATGTTCTTTGATACAAAATGTTTATGGTTTTTGGCATAATTAATTCATAGTTTACTACTTTTGGGTTATGAATTAGAACTGGTGGGTATAATTTGTTGCATAGTAATGGTAATTATGATGACCTTTCTGATAGATCTTAGGGTCCCAAGGCTTTGTATGAATATCTTGTAAATATCATATACTGGCGATAAAGAAAAACTGTAGGACAGACTATAATAACTCAATTTGATATGTCCATATCATATACCCTTTGTATGCTTAAGGTAGATTCTAATATCCCAAAGAAAGTTTAAGAGCTTAAGACCAAGTCGAGAGTGCGAGTTTGGCTGAAAAGTTCAAGAAAGTGAAGGCGGATAGAGTCATTCAGCGTGCCTAATGTTCTCACATGGAATTGGTTGGCCTGGTTTGTTTTATCTATAAATCTCCTTTGGTTTATGGTATAAATGCTTGACAAGAAAAGGGTTCTTGTAAGGCGTATGAGAAGGGGATGCAACCACAATAAACCTATTGTTTTGCTTTGAGCATGAAGTGGTACATAGGCATATAACTACTTTAAATCTACAAATCTTTGATTCACATATGTTCAGTATTCCATCTGGGATGGTTCTGGATGTAGCGTGCACTTTCACATTGCTACCATGACACCTACTGATTATAGTTCACCCAAGCATGTTTGCATTAGTTCATCAGATGCATACATTTGACTCATTGAGTCTCCGACTTGTAGGGATGAAAAAGGATTGTTCTATGCATTAGATCTTGGAGGAACCAATTTTCGTGTAATGCGCGTGCTACTTGGTGGGAAGGAGGGACGTGTGGTTAAACAAGAATTTGAAGAAGTCTCGATTCCCCCTCATCTTATGGTTGGAACCTCTCATGTAAGTGAAGCTATTGATGCGTCGAACTTCTATGCTGCTTCCATACGCTTTCAAGTTTCTTATCAATTGTGCTTTCAGGAACTTTTTGACTTCATCGCTTCTGCATTAGCGAAGTTTGTTGCTTCTGAAGATGAAATCCTTTCCGTGGGTAGACAGAGAGAGATTGGTTTTACTTTCTCTTTCCCAGTGAAACAGACTTCAATTTCATCGGGCTCACTTATTAAGTGGACAAAAGGATTTTCCATTGATGACACGGTTAATTTCTGAATCTTTGTCCTGTGTTAGCTTCGTAACCTTTTTTTTTACTTGGTTTGAGCTGATGAAGTTTCATGTCTGCAATGAAACCTTTGAATATGTACGCTGTTAATTCTTATTAATTGTATCCATTTCTGCAATTTATTGTTTGAATGGTATGTCTAACATCTTCTACCGGGTCAAATTGCCAAAGAATTTATCTACAGCTAAGAGCCATTTGTAGGAACTTAGAAAATGATGTTGAAGGAATCATTATTTAGCTGCTGAAGGCATGTATTATGCTATCGAAATGACTAGACACTGCACCAAATTTATTTAATATCTTGATCAGTTCCTGTATTAGTGGAAAACTTTAAGGACATGCGGCTACTGAAAACTAAACAGACATAATTTAAGGATGGAGTGAAGTCCCTTATGCTGCTCCGCGGTTCGTACATTATAAATTAATGTTCTTGACCATGTTGTACTCTAGAAACCATGACATATCAGATAAGCTTGACTGTGAGGGCCCTGCCAGAAACAGTTTTGGAATCTTAGATATGGTAGAAGGTTTAGTTCATTATCATCCCCAAAGAGTGCAGGAAGATGCGCTGCTTGTATTTTATAATGTTTTTTCATAGCATGGAGGTTCTGCACGGTTGATAAGTCATTGTGGTTTCTCTTACCCACCAATTTGTGATACATGATCCTACACTCTTTTGCTGTGCTAAGGTCTTCGTCAGAATTTTTTAAATTTTAATTGTAATTTTATATATATATATATATATATATATATATATATATATATATATATATATATATATATATATATATATATTTTGGGTGACATCTCAATCTGTAGTTCAATCTGAGCCTGCCGATGCTTTCAGAGAATTTTGCTTCAGTCTGTAGTTGCTTCAAGAATTAAATACATTGGGAAAATGCACACAATTTGGTAGAAATTCTTATTTTGTAAATTTAGTTATATAACAATTGAGCGAAGCAAAAACTTTTGAATTTGTAATTTAATTGATCATTATTCGTGTCTTGTATTTTTATTTTGTAAAACTGTCTTGCCAAAAAAGAACTCGTCTTTCAAGTAGCAGGAGTAATGTATATGGATATTGCAAGGACACTTCAATTTACTAAAAGAAATTGTTCTATCACCTATTGTGTTGACAAGAAACAATATGGTACGCCTTTGTAGCAGAGACTGCAATAGTTTGTTGCCCATATTCTTGTGTTCCATTAGTAATGTTGTGGGTTTCATATTTATTAGGGTAGATTGTCAAAAAACAAAAAAACCAAGCCATTTTACCCGCTAACAAAAAAACCAGGCCCCGAAAGCGCTCGTCACCCCCCGATAGTTGCCTACTATATCCAGTTATTATACGATATCTATGCAGTTGCATGCGATATGTATGACCTATTTATATATAACAGGAAACCATACGTAAACTGCATAAAAATTTTCCAGGTGGTTTTTGACAAGCGCCTCGAGACCTGGGCGTTTTTTGTCAGCGGGAAAACTTGCTTGGGGATTTTGACAATTTACCCAATTTATTATCTGATCTAGTAGTTGTTATTATGGATTAGACCCCTTTCTACATTCTACTTCAAGTTCTTAAATACCCATCTAAATGCATGCCGCACCTTGACATTTTCAGATGTTCAAGTTGATTTTCAACTGTATTTTGATTTGCATCATTACAAGTAGACATTAGACCATTGTGAGCGAAATAGTTGTTTCTTTCTTCTTTTTTCTTTTGAATAATCTCATTTGATAAGCTATATTTATTGTCTTTCTGGTAGATAACATTTTATCATCCAAGATTGTCTTGTACCGCTTATTTTAAAGAAAGTCAACCTACTGACAATATTTTGTAACATTTTCTAGTGCACTTGACATAATACAAATGCGGTGGGCTTTATTATTTGTGGGGACTATGAAGCTTGTTTCATAAAGTTTATTATGCTTCCTATTTCAATTTAGTTACATTTTCCACCATTGGTATGTGACTATTAACTAAACTATTACATAGCGTCACCTTAAAATTTTGGGGACTTATATGCAATCATTAACACCTCAACATTTTTAAATGGTTTTAAGTTGCTAGCTTCAACGAAATTTTGTTTTGAATTGTTACATGATATGCATGTTTCATTCCTGTGGAATCAGGTAGGAGAAGATGTGGTTGCTGAATTGACCAAGGCAATGGAAAGACAAGGCCTTGACATGCGTGTTGCGGCCCTAGTGAGTACTTCGAAGCTACATCGAGATATTGGCATGCAGTTTTTTGTGCGTATGACATGAAGCTAATTGTTATAATGCAGGTCAATGATACAATAGGAACATTGGCTGGGGGAAGGTACTATGATAAGGACGTTGTTATTGCCGTGATATTGGGCACTGGTTCAAATGCGGCTTATGTAGAGCGAGCACAGGCAATTCCTAAGTGGCATGGCCTCCTCCCTAAATCGGGAGAGATGGTAAGAATTCTTTTAGTGACTGTTTCTGGTATCTTATTTAGTATGAGTTAGATTAGAATTATATGATGGGTCTCACTGAAGGTATCTTCAGCAGTTTCATAGCATGTATTAAAACTAGGATGTGATATCTAAAGTAGCTTGGATTCGGACACATTAACGGCCACAATAAGAGTCAGATTGTCTCATTTGCGACTTTCTAGAAGTTTGGGATGTGAATCATTGGGGTATGTTGATCTTTTGTTGTTTAAATATATAGACATAATTTGAAGAAATTATTTTACAACTCCAGTAAATCTGAACTACGAAAACAAAACAAAAAAATTGTTAGTGTCGATGCATAGATAGTAAATGTCTTAGCCATTGATACATGTTTGATACATTTAGGTTACAATATATACTTTAGGATGTGGCAAAAAGAGTTTCGCAAGTGTCCTCAACGAATCCTATTGTAATTGATATGGATGGATCCGATACATGTATATTTCTTTTTCAATGGATCGGTGCAACACAGGTAGTTTCATTCATATAAACATTATAAACTAACTATACTGGTGGGATGTAGGTGTAGCTTGTTACTTGAATTATCACATTGTATTGACTAAAAAGCAGAGGCGTTTGTAGGTTATCAACATGGAGTGGGGAAATTTTCGGTCATCTCATCTGCCAATAACAGAGTATGATCAAGCATTGGATGTTGAAAGTTTGAACCCTGGTGAACAAGTAATGAGATTATCTTATATCTTAAATAAATACTGATTGTTCTAATTGATTGCTTTGGGAGTTGCAAGCTCAAGTTTTTTCACCTTGGTCTTAGATCTTTGAGAAATTAATTTCGGGAATGTATTTGGGAGACATTGTAAGAAGAGTTCTCTGGAAGTTGGCTGAAGAAGCTGCCTTTTTTGGCGATACTGTTCCGGCGAAACTTCAAGTTCCATTTTCATTGAGGTATGCAAATTTTTCTTTACACTCAATAGCAGCATGTCTAATTCAGAAAGCAGAGTTTACTGGACAGAACTTTGGAACAATATTTTCTTTGTTTAACAAATTGCATATTTCCTTCTTGCTGCCATGGGAGAGTGTAGCTGAAAAAAATTTAAGAGGTAAAACCAGCTTAAGCCTTCAAATTTCTCTGAAGGTCTTGATCTATATTTACCAAAATCTAGCGAAGCAACTCATTGAATCTCCTTAGAGTGAGAAAAATTCAATTCCGCTTGCGTTTGAGAACCCTCACAGATGAATTTTGGAAATAATTTTCTATAATTACAAATGAGGAATTAGAGATATATGCATGTTTCTTGATCATCCATTTTAGCAATTGGCAATTATTATACTACGAGCACACACGTGAAGCTTTCAATGATAAAACTTCTTATTGGTCATTTTTAAACTGTATATTGTTAACCCTTACAGTAACTGCCCACAACTCAAATCTAATATTTCCTCCAAATTTGTTAATTAATCACTCTAACTTTCCCCTTTCCATCTCTTTAGCATTTGATTCTCTCTTCATTTGCTTTCTGTCCAACCAAATACAGCTTAAACACTATAAGTAATAGAATTGAATTGTACGTTGCGGTTCTGTTAGCAATATGTTGCAGTCGTATTGATATATTTTAATAAACCTCATTACCATTCATTTTCAGTGTGATTGAGTGTTATTTTAATTCTTAACCCATCATTTTATTTCTATATTATTTAATCTACTTCTGTTGAATTTTGCATATTCGAAACATGATATTGTGCAGGACGCCAGACATGTCTGCCATGCACCATGACTCGTCAGCTGACCTTAAAGTCGTCAGCAATAAATTGAAAGACGTATTTGGGGTGTGTTTCCCTTTCATTCTTTTTTGGGAAATTGCATATAAAGCCCTTCATCTATGATTCATTCAGCGCTTATAACACCTCTACCAACCTATTAGCACCCAACAGTTCTAGTATGAGTTAATGCTATTTAATTGAGTAACCCGACGGCGTGTTGCAATCAACCTTCTATTTTTGCCCCTTCTCTTTTATAATCTCTAAGATCTTTCTTTGGTTCTCTTCTGCAATCTTCAGATCTCCTACACATCCCTAAAGATGAGAAAAACCGTCGTCGAGATATGCGATATAGTGGCCAAGCGAGGGGCCCGTCTCGCTGTTGCGGGAATCGTGGGTATCCTAAAGAAACAAGGCCGGGATACTCCTGCGAACACTCAAAGGACGGTGCTCGCAATGGACGGGGGGCTTTACGAGCACTACACCATCTTTAGCAAGTTCTTAGAGGACACACTTGCAGAAATGCTCGGAGAAACTGTATCTAAAAATGTTATAGTCACGCACGCCAACGACGGGTCAGGAATTGGGGCCGCTCTTCTTGCAGCCTCTCACTCTCAGTATCTTGAGGTGGAGGAGCCATAATTAGTGGAAGCAGTGTACTCGTGTTCTTATTATTTCTTATACAGCGTGTTAACATTTTTTCGGAAAAGGTATGCGTAATTTACTAGCAGTATATAATGGACCTGGAGATTAAGGAAGCCATTAGTTGTGTTGGTGTTACCAAATTGTATAAATTGCAGGCACTGAATCCAGCTTGCAGAGCCGATTAAACAATTGCATTTTGTTAATATATTTATTGTCTTTCTCTTTTCTTTTCGTATTTTTCTTTATTCGGATAGTTTGAAATAATAATGGGGGATAAAATGAGATATACCAACTTGATAGTTTCGGCTTGTATAAAAGTTATTTTTTTCATAATGTAGCTTTCAGTACTGTAATGAGTAAATATATTGTTTGATGGCCTAAGTTTGTGTGTAAAGGCATGTAGAATCTTTAAACACCAGAGCTTCTAAGCTTGATGCAGATGCGGGTGCTACTACATCAAGCGGTAAACACTCATGCAGTTGAGCGAGGTCTGGTGTTCTCTGCTTGTATCAGGTTACAATCATTCCAGAAAAGAGAAGGTTTGATTCAGTTAGTTACATAGCCAGTGGATATAAGGTACAGACATAGATCCTGATATTTCATAGTAATATATAGTTTGCTGAGGATTAAACACGTGAACTACTTGAAATCTTCCTAGGGCTAAGTGCTCCTCTTCTCAAACATTTGAATTCAGATGATATCTGATGGCAAGAAATGCTAATCTTAACAGAGGTTAAACCCATAGTAGTAAGATGCTGCAGAATATTTATATTTATATTTATATATGACAGATTTCAATGCAGACAATTATAGCACACTCTGCAAAATCAAGCAGAGGATATAAATAAATTAACAGAATATTGATATATGAACAAAATAAGAAATAATATACATTTCTTAGAAACAAGTAAACTTTCATTATGCAAAGTAGGCTGTAAATGCCAAGAGAAAATGTACGACTCAAGAAGACTACAAGATCATGACAAATTATTATTATTTCTTTCACTAATACCAGTAAAATGCAGCAGAATCTGAAACAAAAACTATGCAGAATAAATATAAGATGCAACCGGCAGAAGAAAAAAACATATACAACCTGCACAACATCAACCATGCAGAAAGTTAAAACAACATAGAGCTAGAGAAGATTGATATAGCATCTAAAAAAAGCACAAATACCAGCAAAATAAAATTTGTCCATAACAAAATAAAGTCTGAATACTAAAAACATACACAAGATACCAATTGCAGACAGAAAACTCTGTAGAAAATAAAGACTCAACACACTAAACAGTTATAATACGGGGGGGGGGGGGGGGGGGGGGGGGCACTAAGTTCATGTTTGATTGCTACGCCTAAAAGGTGAGTACTCTGCTAATTACTTCGAACCTCATCATCTTACGGTCAAAGCCTGTCTTCGTATTCAGAGAGCGGCGTTATCTGCAGCTTCAACCCCTTCCTCTTCCTTATATCCGCAACAATCTGCCCAGCCTGAGAAGCAGGGTCCAAAGGGTCTGAACCCAGAATCTCCCAATGATCAAACACGCATTGTGGAAAAGCCTGGCCTGATGTCGCAGCCCTCAAAGCACCAGAGAAGCCCATTGACTCGTTCACTGGTAAATACGCCTTGATATTATACAAAGGTGTGCCGGGCCTCTGAATCTCTTCAAACACATGCCCTCTCTTTTGATTCAAAACACCATAAATCCCGCCCAGCACCTGCTCTGGTGCTTGGATCTCCACCAAGTAAACCGGTTCCAATAGCCTCGGTTTTGCCGTCAACTGAGAAGCATAAATTGCCCTTCTCGCTGTCGGAATGATTTGGCCTCCACCTCTATGAATCGCGTCAGCGTGCAGAACCACATCGCAAACCTCAAAGCAAATGCCACGCATGTTTTCTTCGGCCAACACGCCTTCTCTCGAGGCGTTCTGGAACCCAGAGCAGACAGAGTCCTTGATTTCGTTTAGGTACTGAACCCCCTTGCACATATCGACAACCATGTTGGGGCCTGTGGTGTCGGGCCCAAAAGCCCAGATCTTCTTGGCGACGTCCTTATCCCACCCAAACTCTTCTGCGAGAATTTTCGCTCGCTCTTTCGGGTCGTCGCGTGGGCCCATGCGGCCTTCCTCAATGGCCTCGGGGAGCCCGTTTTCTAACGGGCGGGCTTCCATGTATAGACGGTTGTGCTTGTTCGGCGACTTGCTCATCATGGTGCGGCACGATTTATCAATTACAGTTTCGCGGAAGGAAATGATGGGATCAGAAAATTGGAGCGGGGCCCCACCCATGAAGTCTTCTTGAAGGTCTTTCTTGCAGATGTCGAGGTGGAGCTCGCCGGCGCCGGCGATGATGTGCTCCCCAGACTCTTCTATTGAACACACCACCATGGGATCCGACTTAGCCAGTCTTTTCAAGCCTTCGACGAGTTTTGGAAGGTCTGAGGCGACTTTACATTGTACCGCAACACGAACGACCGGGGAGACTGAGAACTTCATAGCCTTGATCGGGTGGGCCTCTGTTTCCTTTTCGTTTGTTAAAGTTGCGTTCTTGGTGATAAATTGGTCCAAGCCAACCATGGCGACAGTGTTGCCACACGGCACGTCCTCTACGGCCTCCTGTTTCTTGCCCATCCAGATAACGGTTCTTTGAACGGTTTTTACGTAGAGATCTTTCTTCTGACCAGGTACATAATTGGGGCCCATGATTCGCACCTTCATGCCGGTAGCAACTTTCCCAGAAAAGACTCGGCCGAATGCAAAGAAGCGACCTTTGTCTGAAGCCGGAATCATCTTCGACACGTAGAGCATTAGAGGGCCTTCTGGATCACAGTTTCTGATAGCGTTCGCATACACATCATCCAAGGGACCTTCGTAAAGATTCTTGACACGGTACCTCTGAGCTATGACAGGAGAGGGAAGATGGAATATCATCATCTCGAGAAGAGCGGTGCTGGCCGGGAGCCAAGTTTGCATGGCCCTCTTCATCAGAGCTTTGCCCATCAGCTCCTTCTCATCTGTCTTCAAGGTTACGCCAAGCTTCTGCAGCATCGGCCACAGCTTTTCCTTCTGGTCATTCATGCAAGTGTTGATGACCTGCCTGATCGGTTCATAGCAGAATTGAACGAAGCCGCGCTTGCAGGTAGAAGAACTGGTTCTCTTGCTAGTCCACCTCTTTGTCGCCGCATCGAAATAATTCTCACCCCATAGCCTTTCCATCATTTTAACTTCGTCGACTCCAAACTTAGAGGCATACATCTTAGCAAAGTTGGTCAAGGTGAAAGCCCAACCATGCAACCCTGCAGAGAAAGCAACGGTCCCCTTCTCAGGATAGACCTGGCAATCACCAAGGAGAGGATCCTCATATGTAGCCATGATAACATTTGCATTCTCGATCACGCGCTGACAGGTCTGATAAGCTTCTTCGCCGTCAAGCTGAAGCTCTAAAAAGAATCGATCCATCTTGTTTACGGTCAGCACAGGCCTGATTCTTTCTCCCAAAGCCTGTCGCAGAACAGTTTCGGTCTGAACACAGACTCCCTCGATGCAATCGACGACGACCAGAGCACCGTCGGTGATACGGAGAGCTGCTGTGACCTCTGATGAAAAATCAACGTGCCCGGGTGAATCAATGAGATTGATGAGATACTCATTTCCTCGTCTCTTGCCCTTGAATCCGCTCAATGATTCCTCGCTCATGACATAGTAAAGCGAAATGCCTGTTGATTTGATAGTGATGCCGCGTTCGGCCTCATCAGCACGAGTATCCGTCATCCTAACATCTCCGGCAACTTCCTGAGCAATGATTCCAGCAGCAGCCACAAGAGAATCTGTGAGCGTCGATTTTCCTGCAGTATTCGAAAATAAAGCCTTGAGTTACCAAGTTTATACTCATAGATAAGAAAAGGAGTGGAGTTACCAATGTCATGAATTTTAAGGTAACAATAGTGCGGAGGACCATGCTATACAACATGCCATGAATTATAAGGTAGCAACAGTGCACAAAACCATGCTAACTCAACATTTTTAGTATTACAAGTGATTGGTTACAAAAAACAAAACATTGAAGGGAAAAGAAACCTTATATGGAAAATCAATGAACAGACCCAAAATGGATCTCATAACATAATTTCAGTAATTCAAGTTAAAATACTATAAATTTTCTACCCAAAGAAAATAACATGCATGATATAAAACTTCACAGAAGCATGTTGATCAACTTCTAGGGATGAGTTTCTTTTCCTTGTGATTGATAGTTCAATAGCTAGGTTCATTCATATGATATGAAGAATACTTAGCTTTATCATAAAATAAGTTTTTAGTTGGTGGTACTAATGTGTATGACTCAGTTTAGTCCTGCCGCTCGACACTTCTCCCTAATGTATCATCATCTTTCTCTTTGCAGCGCAATGTGTTTGTGTATGTGCCTAAAAGTGTCTGACTTTATGAAATCTATCTATATTTACTGGCAAAATATTCAACATGGAGATCAGTTTACTTCATTTCAAAACAAAAAAAACATTTGGATAAAGCATATCAAATATGACAAAATAATAATAATAATAACTAAAATTGTAAAAAGAAGCAGATATATAGTTGTGATCTCAAATAGGGATATTGGAGAATTCTTTCTGTCAAAGATGTCAAACCTAATACCATAATTTCCCTTTGCCACAAATCATGCATTATTAGTAGGTGAGCAATAGCTCCATATTGCTTTTTCTACTTTACATTAAATTGCTTGAACAGAATATAGGATTATTAGATTGTAAAAATAAGGCACATGAAGTGGAACTGAGAAAACCAACGAAAGGGAACGAAGAGAAGAAAAAGATTGGCATCCACACACAGCCAGGTTGAATATATCAAAGCGATAGCATACCATGGTCCACATGAGCGATGACGGACATGTTCCGGATGTTTTCCTGTATGTCCATGTTACCACGGAGCTGTTCACTTGAAAACTTCACCATCTTGAGTAACTATAAAGGATCAGATAAGCAGCTAGAAAGAGGTGTGCCTGTGTCATGTTTAGAAACAGTGGGTTAAAAATAAACCAAAACATCAATTAGCAACCGGTGCAGATGTAAGAATAGGAGCGGCTTTTAAGGCAATGGGATTTAATTATCAAGTATCTCAGCAAATAACTTCGAAAAAGATCCATGAAAGGATAGCGAGCAAACATAAACAAAGGATTACACAAACACACCCCAAATTGCTTATTGGTGTGCATTTATTAGATGACTCTGAACCATTAACTAATTAAGCTATAACTAAGAAAGCCTAATTACAATAAACAATATACCACATTTATGGTAGAAAGCCAATGGAAAAATGATTTTGTACAATAAGGAGACGATTAAGTTGAATAACATGGTAAATTCCAATCGCAATCAACATGGAAAAATGTACCTGTCATGATCGGAATCGATATAAACTTGGCCAAAATAAACATCAAATGTTCAATAACCACGAGTGTAAATGTAAGATAAAATCTAATCATCAAGATCTAACTACAATTGTTGATATCATTGTCGAACAAACCAAACTTTAGGTTCTGCTAGCTTTATAACTGACTGGAGTATAGGAGAAGAGAAATAAAGACAATAATTATTTAAAACTTCACACATGATCTAAATACAAAGTGAACCATCTCTTGTTTAATTATTGGATATGAATTCCTATTTTCTCTTTCCTTAGAAAATAAGTTTAACCAGGCGCAAATAAGAAATGTTTATATCTTTATGGAATTTACTAGCGATCTAATCTCAAGGGATTCGATACTGGGTTAGGACATTACAAAAGCAACAAAAAGATCACAAGTTCAAGACATGCTTAACTAGGCAATCTACAAGGAGAGAGCATATCAACCGGCCTTATTAATTATTTAATAGGGAAGGATAGGATCCCATATGGGTCACGCCTTATGGCTATATATATAACTTAAGAGTCGACACAATTATAAGGTGCTGCCCCCTCTTCTATACATTCTAGTACTCTTTATCTTCTGTCGTATCATGGTCTTTCTCTTTTTGTCTTACTATATCATATTTTTTCTTACTCCTTGCTTATATGTATATTCAATACATTATTCTGGGGTTTATTTAAATATCCAACATGTTATTCCTTATTTTTCTTATTATAAAGATGAAATTTTTTTATAAAAGCCAAAGAAAAGACCAACTGAATTAAAATGATAACCAAATAGATATAAATCCTAGAATGCAACCAAATGGCAAAGAGTTGATAATCAAGTATAATAAGTCCACCATCCTAATATAGAAAGAATTTAACCTCATAAAGATGAGAATGATTGCATAAGCAACTAATTAAATAGTCCCTAACTAGGAATCTTCTATGGATAAACAGCTTGAGATCGATCACGTTAGATGACTAACAAAACTCAATTCGATCGGGAAAAGTGAATAAATAACTTCGCAACAACTATACACATAGAACAATTTATGTTAACATGAAAATTCAACTAAAAAATCGAAGGCGCAAATCATAATATGGGGTAAAAAGAAAATGCCATATCAAAAAATAACAAATAAGAACAGATCTACTGCAGCTAATAACCTTCCAATTAGTCTCGTTGCACAATAAACTCGTCAGCTATGCCCTAATGTTCTTCACTAGCTAAACTACTAATCCAATGTGCATTGAATATAAATACCGAGTCAAAGCTTCAACTAAAGAAGAATTTTTCAGTCTCGAACAATATGCATATTAGCTATTCATTCTGAAAATAAGGATCTAAGTAAAAATACTTTTTAACATATGAGCATAGTGTTCATTGGTACGTAATATAAACCATTCTGCATCAATATACGAACCTAACTTTTTTTTTAAAATTTTGTTTGTTGTTTTGGTTTTTGATATGATGATGATCGATACAACACTAACAGATCATTACAAAGATGAAAGTTCACAACAATTTTTGACATTAAAAGTAAATAGTCTTCAAAAAGGTAAACAATTAATAACTTATTAATTAAGCAGTTTTAAACAAGAAATGGAACATATTAAATAAACAACAAGATGAATTAACTAATCATATTTCCTTCCAACAATGTCATCACATGATTAACAACACATATGCATCATGAAAAATATGAACTTTAAGCAGATCCAACTAAAATTCGAAACTTCACGAGAAATCTAGTGCTTTTAATTTACACACATATAATTCGATCTAATCACTGACAAAAAATGTAATTTTTTCGATAGATCCATGAAAGAAAACCTAGAAACAACCAATGTACTTCAATTATACAGCTAAAAAAATCTAATTTTTTTAAAGGAAAAAAGTTTGGAGGAGATCAAGGGCTAGGGTTTTACCTCCGGCTCAAAGATGGCGAGAAAAAGAAGCGAGCAGCGGCACGAGTCCCGAAACCCTAGCCTACTATCTCTATTTATAGAGGTACGAGGCTTGCGCCTCAAGTAATATCTTTGTTCTGTCGCTCCGCGAAATATGAATGTTAACGGGATACCGCGGAGATCTAGGGCTTGCTATTTTCCTTGAGATTTTTTTTACCAACTTGGATCTAGTTTGGCACTGCATGAGACAGGACAAACTAATCTGTTCTCCATTAATGATATGATCCATAATATTCCAATGGCCTATTACAATTCATACATATTTACGGCTTGTAGAAATTTCCAATTACAATTTTATCTCTTTGATCATAATTTTATTTCAATTCAAAATAAACAGTTTAATTAATAAATGATTTTTAACAGAAACTGAAAATGGGAAAGAAAAATCATCTATTTAGACGATCCTAAAAGTTTGGAATAAGAGCTTCACTACTACGTACAAATAGGGGTTGCCCCTACGGATTTATCCGTAGGGGAAACCCACCGCCCCTACGGATAAATTCGTAGGGACGCATAAATACGCCGTAGGTGCACACGCCGCAGGTGCAAGTCTTAGCCTTAAACATGCCCCTACGGGGAAATATTTGCCCCCGCGGTTTAATGCGTAGGTCTGCTTGTCCCTACGGATTTTACCGTAGGGACAACATATTTATTTAATTTATCGGTTTATAAAATAAAATAGTTGCATCTCCGGAGTAATCCTTAGGGACAAAAATATGCCTCTACGGCTTAAGGCGTAGGTACAGATGTGTAGGGGCAAAATATCAGGTATCATGATATTTTGTCCCTACGGGTAATTTGTAGGGGTAAAGCTACGTCCCTACGGATTACTCCGTAGGGACAAGCCTAACCCTTGTTACTGAGTCCATAGGGTCAAAATATCAGGTATCCTGATATATTGTTGTCACGCCCCGCTTCCCAGAGTACGCTAAAAAGGGCACGTGACATAACCAATTATACTACCTGTGGGTAGGAAGTATCCATCCACAGTCATATTACGGCTGTAGAGATATCAAGAACAAAATAAAATTATCTAAAACATGTCCATAATCCAAGAAAACATGAGTCAATAATAAATAAATGCGGAAGCGAAAGATGCAATACAAAATAACTGGAATGTATGTCCCATAATGCGGGCTCACATCAGGAATAAAATGCAGGAAAGAAAAGCTAACTACTGCTAACACTCACAGCTCAGCCTGTCGGCTGAAGTACTCCTGCTCGGACTGCGACAGCGGTACAGAATCTGGGCCATGCAAAACCCAGACGTCAGCGCGTCAAATCATCAAGTAATAACATAATAAACAGGCAATGCGAATATAAACATGAATAAAACAAGGGTAACAATAATATGAATCAGGGCAGTGCAGGGTAGTGTGCAGTGGGTAAACTAACTGTTCTATCAGGTTTTCTGTTCTAAAGTCTTTGAAACCAAATTGATGAATCATCGATGTAACTCAATAGTATCCTGTACATACCCGGGACCACGGCCACAATATTCTCGGCTGCAGCCGAGACATGCCGCTAGGCACAAAACAGGAATGTGTACACTCGATAGTATCCCGTACATACCCGGGACCACGGCCACAATATTCTCGGCTGAAACCGAGACATGCCGCTAGGCACAAAACAGGAATGTGTATACTCAGGACAGGTAGTGAACTGTCCAGTTGCAAGTCAGGTTTCACCTTTGATTTTCCCATACCCCCAAGTTATAAGTGTATGTCAAGTCAGGTATCCCGAAAATCAAGAAACTAATGCCAACACAGGATCAGGTAAACAGGTTTGTCTGGATAGACAACAGGAACGGTCCATGAGGACTACATGTCAGGTTTGTTGGCATTAGACACAAGATCAGGTAACGGGTCAGATCATGGTACATCATGTCAAGTCAAGCAGTATACGGTACCATGTCGGGTCAATCAATGTGTAGGTAGCAAAACAGTTCAAGAAGCAAGCGATATCACAGGTGTACTCACAATCAGTTATATAATCAAGTATGGGCATTAACAACATGAGATAAGCAATGGGGTAAGCAATAGGCAGATTCACTGAATTAGCAGTACAGTTGTCAGTTGTGTCACAGAGATGATTTCCATGTTATGCGAATGCAGTATGACAATTATGGCCTTTTAATCATGTTCATAAGTTTAAGCACTTTAGAGGTGCAATGATTTATATAAAGGTTCAATACAGCTATTACAGGTTAAAAATGCATACGAGTGTCTGAATGGAACAAAACTATAGAGATAAATACCATACGCTACGTCAATATTAAAAATGTGATTAAACAGGTAAATGTGGCTATTAGGTTCAGTTGCAACTGTAGGTTCCAAGTTTAAAGATAAAATGATATATAACAATATTGTACATGAAAAGTGGGAAATTATAATACCAAAGTTAAATTGCGGGTTTTAGGGTGTCATCAATTATAAGTAAATATTGTTTAGCATGTAGCAAGGGTTACTTGCCTCGACGGGTCGCGAATCGGAACGTGAACGTCAGCGGGGAAACTCGCGACGGGCGCACGGTTCACGGAATGAACCCAAACGACGAACAATGGAACCACACGGGTCGGGGTATCTCGCTGGAACGTCGGGACGCGTCATCGGCAACACCGGATTCCGGCCAAGCAACCAACAGTGGACAAAAATCAAAGCATGCAACAAGAAAGAAAAGAAATACAAAGAAGGAGGGAAGGAGGATCTGAGAAGGGTGCTCACGATGATCAGTAAAGGGGTCGAGATCGTCGGTTGCGACGACGGTGCTCCGGCGGTGAACAGTAGCACCTTTCATGAACCCATAACCGTAAATATCCAGGAAGCAAGTACAGAAGAAAAAGGAGGAATGAGATGGAGAAAGCGCTTACAGGACGTTCAAGGGTGGTCTGGTGATCGTCGGCGACGACCAGGGGCGGCGCAGACGCGTGCAGGGGGGCTCAGATGGCCGCGGCGCTGGTGCAGGGAGTACGGGAACGATGAAGGAGGATGTGGGTGAGATGAGGCTGAGGAGGCGAGGAGGTCGGTGGTAGTGGCATCGGCGTCGGGGCTGCGGCGGCGACGGGGGACGAGGCGGTTGGGGCTGTGCAATGGGTTAGGGTTCTGTGTTTTTTAAAAAAAGAAAGGAGGGGAGATGTAAATATATATAAGGGAGAGAGAGAGAGATTTATGGGGAGAGAGAAAGTGGAGTGAGAAAGATAAAGAGAGAGGAGAGAGAGAGACGGGGAATAGAGAGAGAGAGAGAGAGGAGAGAGGAGAGAGAGAGACGGGGCCCACTGAAAAATAAGGTTTGATTGGCTGAGATTAAAGATTCGTGGGGGTTTAGTATGGATTTAAAAGATTAGAAAATATTTTATGGTTGAGTTGAAAACATATGCGATGGTTATAAAAAATATTAAAATTTGGGATTTTGGCGCAAAATAAAACATTTTCAAATCATGCCCTGGTCGGGTCCAAATATTTGAAATTGAAATAATAGAATTTTAAGCGGGATCCAAAAGTGAAATTGAAGTATTTTATGATCAAAAAGCATACCCCCAAAACTGACACACGTACGTGCACGTAGCCGTCCAACTCGCCCGTTTCACTGAACGGGACGAGAACACGACGCACGGACGCTACAGCGGGGTTAGGGGTGTCAAGCAAGCCAAGATGAATGTTTTTAATCTTATTTTAGATGCCAAAAATTGTTATGTGCAGAAATGAATTTGCCGGGTAAAATTTTACAGTAAGTAACAATCAAGCAAGATAAATGAAATAAGTGTCACCCTACGTTCAAACGGTAACAGAAATTAGTAGTATTGGGCTCGGGTGTTACATTACATCCAACTACAAAAAGAATTTCGTCCTCGAAATTCCAAGAATACAAAGACAGATAACTACAAGAAAAGGTGGGGAAACTTCTGCCGGATTTCATCTTCTCGTTCCCAAGTGGACTCTCCATGCGAGTGATTACCCCAAGAAACAAGCACAAGAGGGATTACCTTATTCTTAAGAACCTTTTTCTTTCGATCCACAATTTCAATCGGTCGCTCCTCAAAAGTCAAGTCTTCTCGTACTGTTGGCTCCGAATGATCCAATACATGCGTTTCATCACGAACATACCTTCGTAGTTGAGATACGTGAAACACATCGTGCACATTCGCCAAGGACTGCGGTAACGCCAAACGATACGCTACCTCACCAACACGCTCCAAGATCTCAAAGGGTCCAACGAATCGAGGACTAAGCTTTCCTCGACTTCCAAAACGAATCACCTCTCTAGTCGGTGATATCTTCAAGAATACCAAATCACCCACGGCAAACTCTAGAGGTCTTCTTGACGTATCTGCCCAACTCTTCTGTCTGTCTTGTGCTGCCTTCATATGATTTCTGATATTGTTAATCTTATCAACTGTCTGCACAACCAAATCGGGTCCCTGTAATCTTCGTTCACCGATATCGTCCCAACAAACAGGTGAACGGCATTTACGACCATACAAAGCTTCAAATGGAGCCATCTGGATAGTTGCCTGAAAACTGTTGTTGTAAGAAAACTCCACCAAATGCAGATGATCCTCCCAAGAACCCTTGAAGTCCAACATGCATGCTCTCAACATATCTTCAAGAGTTTGGATTGTTCTCTCCGACTGACCATCAGTTTGAGGATGATAAACTGTGCTAAACTTCAATCGAGTCCCCAAACTTTCCTGTAAACTCCGCCAAAAGTATGATAAGAACCGAGTGTCCCGATCGGACACAATGCTCACCGGTACTCCATGCAATCTTACAATCTCTTGCATGTACCGCTCTACCAAAATCTCTGTTAATTGACCAACCCGGAAAGGGATGAAGTGAGCTGCCTTGGTCAACCGATCAACAATCACCCATACTGCATTGTTGCCTTTTGGACTCCGCGGTAAAGCCGTCATGAAATCCATGGTTATATGTTCCCACTTCCATTGAGGAATCGGAAGTGGTTGCAATAAACCAGCAACCCTTTGATGTTCAGCCTTAACTTGCTGACACACCAAGCACTTTGCCACAAAGCGAGCAATCTCCCGCTTCATGCCTTCCCACCAGAAATGCTGTCGAATATCTCAGTACATCTTTGTGCCTCCTGGATGTACAGAATAAGCTGAACTGTGTGCCTCCTTCATAAGCTCTTCACGAATATCTCCATTTGGCACACACAGACGGCTACCATACCTCAACGAACCATCTTCGTGGATCAATAAATCGGTTCGTAGTCCGGCTTCAACCTGTCCTCGAAACTTTTGCAGTCTAGGGTCCTGCGATTGTGCTGCCTTAATATTCTCGATCAACGATGACTGTACTTGCAGCTGCATCAACTGTCCCGTAGAATGCGGTAGCACAACCTCCAAGTAAAATCTTCCAAAATCTGCAACGATCTCCTTCTGCGTAGTTAACACCTGAATTGCTGGTAACCGACTAAGTGCATCCGGCACGACGTTAAACTTTCCCGGATGGTACTTAAGATCAAGATCGTAGTCAGCCATCAGCTCCAACCATCTACGCTGCCTCATATTAAGCTCCTTCTGTGTGAACACATACTTTAAGCTCTTATGATCAGTAAAAAATTCGACCCTTTCGCCCAATAGGTAGTGTCTCCAAATCTTCAAAGCGAAAATCACAGCTGCAAGTTCCAAGTCATGAGTTGGGTAATTCTTCTCATGGGTCTTCAACTGTCTCGATGCGTACGCTACAACCTTCCCATGCTGCATCAAAACATATCCCAATCCTTTCCCAGATGCGTCGCTGTGAATCACCAATCCTCCGGAATTGTCTGGCACGGTCAGAATAGGGGTGGTTATCAATTTCTGCTTCAACGTCTCAAAAGCTAACGCACATTTGTCCGTCCATACAAAAGGTATCTCCTTGCGCGTAAGCTTGGTTAACGGTTCCGCCAGACGAGCAAAGTTCTCCACAAATCTCCTGTAATATCCGGCGAGTCCAAGAAAACTCCTTATGTCTGCAACATTCTTTGGAATCGGCCAATCTCGAACTGCTGCAATCTTTTCTGGATCGACGGCAATCCCATTGCCAGACACAACATGCCCCAAAAACTTTACTTCTTCCAGCCAAAACTCGCACTTACTCATCTTCGCGTATAACTTCTCTTGTCTCAATGTCTGCAGTGCGATCTTCAAATGTTCATCATGCTCTTCAAAATTCTTCGAGTAAACCAGAATATCGTCAATGAAAACCATGATAAACTGGTCCAAGAACGGTGAAAAGATTCGGTTCATCAAGTCCATGAATACTGCCGGCGCATTCGTTACTCCGAAGGGCATCACTAAGTACTCGCAATGTCCATACCGAGTTCGGAACGCCGTCTTGCAAATATCTTCTGCTTTCACTCGGACCTGATGATATCCGGATCGCAAATTCAGCTTCGAGAATACCCTCGCGCCACTAAGCTGCTCGAAAAGTTCACCAATGCGAGGGATTGGGTACTTGTTCTTAATAGTCACCCGGTTTAATTCTCGATAGTCGATGCACATTCTCCTTGTGCCATTCTTTTTCTTTACTAGAAGAACTGGAGCACCCCAAGGCGAGTTACTGCTTCGAATCCAACACTTCTCAAGCAATTCAGCAACCTGTTTCTTGACTTCTTCCAACTCTACTGGTGTCATTGGATAATACGCTTTGGTTACTGGCGCTGCACCAGGAAATAGATCAATTGCGAACTCCACGTCTCGCTTCGGCGGTAAACCCGATATATCTTCAAATACGTCCATAAAATCATGAACAACAGCCGGCTCTTCACTTTTATCAACCTCCATTGATGCAAGAATATCATTTGTCGGCCTAGCCCTAAACTCGACTGGCCCGACAGAACTGCTTCCTCCAGTGAAGGTAAACTCGGGATGTCCAGGAATCCGGAAAATTACTTTCTTTGCTCTACAATCAATGTGAGCGTGGAAAGTGCCAAGAAAATCCATTCCCAAGACGACTTCATAGCTGCCCGTATCAATCACCAAGAAATCTGCAAAAAGTTCCCGTCCGCACACAACAACTGTACAATCTTTACATTCCCTACCCGCTATGATTTTCCCATTCCCAGTGTGTATGTCCCAGAAACTAGACATGGTCGTGCAGTCAATCGAGTGTGTAGTTATAAACTTGGATGACATAAAGCAATGGGATGCACCAGAATCAAATAATGCTAATGCGGGAAAACCACGAACGAGTAGAGTACCTGAAACAACTTCTCCTGACGCCTTAGCTTCTTCTGCTGTCAAGGTAAAAGCTCGAGCCTGATTAGGTCCTTGAGTCAGCTGTTTCTGTCCCTGGAACGGCCTCTGTGGAGGCTTCTGAAAATCATCTCTCGTACGAAGCTTCGACGGACAAGCACCAACGGCGTAATCAGCCGCTCCACAAACCAAACAAAGTCCCAGCCTCATTCGACAATCCTTTTGCATGTGGCCAAGTAAATTGCAATAGTTACAGGTCATGCTCTTTCTTCGATCAACGATCACTGGCTTCTTCATGGGTGCTATACCTCGACGGTCCACTGGAATACCTATGCGACCATGAGCTCGGTTAGGTACGAATGCTGGCTTCCTTACCGCAACTGCTGTCTGCTGCAAACTCCCCTTCATCCTAGATAAACTCTGCTGCTCTCGGGCTGCCGCAAGTACTTGTGAGAAAGTGGTCAAACCCAGGGAGACAATCTGCCGCTGGATGTCCACGTCCAAGCTGCGCATGAACCTTCGTTCCCTGTCTGCCTCGTTGGCAACTAAAGGTCCAGCGAATCTACTGAGTCTTGTCCATTCTGCTGCATGCACATCCATGGGTGCTCCATTCTGCTTTAGCTCGATGAATTTCTCTTCCATTTCCTCCCGTGCAGTCCGCGGGAAGAACTTCTCCAGGAAACTCTTTGAAAAATCCGCCCACTTGATCGGCTTGGGCAAACGGTTCTCCTCCACAAGCCACCATTCTCGGGCGTAGTCTACTAACTGAATGCGTACCACATCAACTCTTTTCTCATCTGGAATCTGTGCCGCAACAAGCAAATTCTCTGTGTCAACTAGCCACTGCTCCGCTGGCAACGGCTCCTCCAAACCAGTAAATGTAGACGGACCCAAACGTCTGAAATCTGCTACGGTCCCTACTCGGTTGACTGGTTTAGCTCCAGCATTGTTCACAGACTGCTGAACGATCTGCAAACCTTCCTGAAATGAGTCCGCTTGTTGCTGGATCAGCTCGGTCTGTTTCTTTTGATTCTCCAGCATTCCCCTTATCACTCCAAGCATGGCGGCTTCGTCCACACGCCTCTGGTACGTCTTCAAATTCTTACCGGCCATATTCCTGAAATCAAAACACCCAACATTAGCATGATGATAGATTCAAAATATAGATCAATGCTAGAACTCCAAGATACTTAAATAAAGTGCCGTATTGTAACTATGCCGCGGTATCATAGCCACAATTACACAACTCCACCCAAGTCACCTAAGTCCTAGAGATAACAAGGAATCAGGTTTCGAGTCGATATGCAAAGGAAGTTTGCACATCGTAAAAGATATAATCAGGAAGAATGTGATTCAAGAATGGTTAAACGGCAAGGTGGAAGGACATGTTTCCTAAACACGGGTATTCTGATTCGTGTATTGGGTACAATACCCAACTACAAAAAGAATTAACCTGATTATCCTATGGCTCTGATACCAAAAGAACCATGTCACGCCCCGCTTCCCAGAGTACGCTAAAAAGGGCACGTGACATAGCCAACCATGCTACCTATGGGTAGGAAGTATCCATCCACAGTCACATTACGGCTGTAGAGATATCAAGAACAAAATAAAACTATCTAAAACATGTCCATAATCCAAGATAACATGAGTCAATAATAAATAAACGCGGAAGCGAAAGATCCAATACAAAATAACTGGAATGTATGTCCCATAATGCGGGCTCACATCAGGAATAAAATGCAGGAAAGAAAAGCTAACTACTGCTAACACTCACAGCTCAGCCTGTCGGCTGAAGTACTCCTGCTCGGACTGCGACAGCGGTACAGAATCTGGGCCATACAAAACCCAGACGTCAGCGCGTCAAATCATCAAGTAATAACATAATAAACAGGCAATGCGAATATAAACATGAATAAAGCAAGGGTAACAATAATATGAATCAGGGCAGTGCAGGGTAGTGTGCAGTGGGTAAACTAACTGTTCTATCAGGTTTTCTGTTCTAAAGTCTTTGAAACCAAATTGATGAATCATCGATGTAACTCAATAGTATCCCGTACATACCCGGGACCATGGCCACAATATTCTCTGCTGCAGCCGAGACATGCCGCTAGGCACAAAACAGGAATGAGTACACTCGATAGTATCCCGTACATACCCGGGACCACGGCCACAATATTCTCGGATGAAACCGAGACATGCCGCTAGGCACAAAACAGGAATGTGTACACTCAGGACAGGTAGTGAACTGTCCAGTTGCAAGTCAGGTTTCACCTTTGATTTCCCCATACCCCCAAGTTATAAGTGTATGTCAAGTCAGGTATCCCGAAAATCAAGAAACTAATGCCAACACAGGATCAGGTAAACAGGTTTGTCTGGATAGACAACAGGAACGGTCCATGAGGACTACATGTCAGGTTTGTTGGCATTAGACACAAGATCATGTAACGGGTCAGATCATGGTACATCATGTCAAGTTAAGCAGTATACGGTACCATGTCGGGTCAATCAATGTGTAGGTAGCAAGACAGTTCAAGAAGCAAGCGATATCACAGGTGTACTCACAATCAGTTATATAATCAAGCATGGGCATTAACAACATGAGATAAGCAATGAGGTAAGCAATAGGCAGATTCACTGAATTAGCAGTATAGTTGTCAGTTGTGTCACAGAGATAATTTCCATGTTATGCGAATGCAATATGACAATTATGGCCTTTTAATCATGTTAACAAGTTTAAGCACTTTAGAGGTGCAATGATTTATATAAAGGTTCAATACAGCTATTACAGGTTAAAAATGCATACGAGTGTCTGAATGGAACAAAACTATAGAGATAAATGCCATACGCTACGTCAATATTAAAAATGTGATTAAACAGGTAAATGTGGCTATTAGGTTCAGTTGCAACTGTAGGTTCCAAGTTTAAGGATAAAATGATATATAACAATATTGTACTTGAAAAGTGGGAAATTATAATACCAAAGTTAAATTGCGGGTTTTAGAGTGTCATCAATTATAAGTAAATATTGTTTAGTATGTAGCAAGGGTTACTTGCCTCAACGGGTCGCGAATCGGAACGTGAACGTCAGCGGGGAAACTCGCGACGGGCGCACGGTTCACGGAATGAACCCAAACGACGAACAATGGAACCATAAGGGTCGAGGTATCTCGCTGGAACGTCGGGACGCGTCGTCGGCAACACCGGATTCCGGCCAAGCAACCAACAGTGGACAAAAATCAAAGCATGCAACAAGAAAGAAAAGAAATACAAAGAAATACAAAGAAGGAGGGAAGGAGGATCTGAGAAGGGTGATCACGATGATCAGTAAAGGGGTCGAGATCGTTGGTTGCGACGACGGTGCTTCGGCGGTGAACAGTAGCACCTTTCATGAACCCATAACCGTAAATATCCAGGAAGCAAGTACAGAAGAAAAAGGAGGAATGAGATGGAGAAAGCGCTTACAGGGCATTCAAGGGTGGTCTGGTGATCGTCGGCGACGACCAGGGGCGGCGCAGACGTGTGCAGGGGGGCTCAGGTGGCCGCGGCGCTGGTGCAGGGAGCACGAGAACGATGAAGGAGGATGTGGGTGAGATGAGGCTGAGGAGGCGAGGAGGTCGGTGGTAGTGGCGTCGGCGTCGGGGCTGCGGCAGCGACGGGGGACGAGGCGGCTGGGGCTGTTCGATGGGTTAGGGTTCTGTGTTTTTTAAAAAAAGAAAGGAGGGGAGATGTAAATATATATAAGGGAGAGAGAGAGAGATTTATGGGGAGAGAGAAAGTGGAGTGAGAAAGATAGAGAGGGAGGGGAGAGAGAGAGACGGGGAATAGAGAGAGAGAGGAGAGAGGAGAGAGAGAGACGGGGCCCACTGAAAAATAAGGTTTGATTGGCTGAGATTAAAGATTCGTGGGGGTTTAGTATGGATTTAAAGATTAGAAAATATTATATGGTTGAGTTGAAAAAATATGCGATGGTTATAAAAAATATTAAAATTTGGGATTTTGGCGCAAAATAAAACATTTTCAAATCGTGCCCTGGTCGGGTCCAAATATTTGAAATTGAAATAATAGAATTTTAAGCGGGATCCAAAAGTGAAACTGAAGTATTTTATGATCAAAAAGCATACCGCCAAAACTGAAACACGTACGTGCACGTAGCCGTCCAACTCGCCCGTTTCACTGAACGGGACGAGAACACGACGCACGGACGCTACAGCGGGATTAGGGGTATCAAGCATGCCAAGATGAATGTTTTTAATTTTATTTTAGATGCCAAAAATTGTTATGTGCAGAAATGAATTTGCCAGGTAAAATTTTACAGTAAGTAACAATCAAGCAAGATAAATGAAATAAGTGCCACCCTACTTTCAAACGATAACAGAAATTAGTAGTATTGGGCTCGGGTGTTACAATTGTCCCTACGGATAAATGTGTAAGGGCAAAGTTAGACCCTACGGATTAAATGGTAGGTGCAATATTTGTACCTACGGATTAATCCGTAGGGACATATTATCAGGTTGCTTTTTTTTAAAAAGGGCTGTCTGTTTTTTCCTCACCCTGTACACAATAATATATACATCATATATGAAAGTAATCAACAAGTAGAATGTATACAGCAGTATTCATAATCAACATCTCACGCATAATATATAAAAGAAATCAACAAGCAGAATACGATATCAATCTAAATCAATATGAACACCACCAATATCGTCCAAAATATATACAATATGTATCATATAAGTAAATACATGTTTAAAATAAAAAAAATCAAAAAGCTACCCTAGCTCGGTCCAGCTCCACCTCTGATAATCGTTGTAATCTGGCGCATCTGCTCCTCGGATAAACCTTAAGTCAACAACTCGAGCAATGCGGACGGTGCGGGAGTCTGAGTGGGCTGTGGAGCTGGTCTGCGCAACCGCAGCCGAGGTAGTGGCTTGCGGAGCCGCAGCTGCGGGAGTCTGAGCGGGCTGTGGAGCTGTAGGAGCTGAAGGAGATGCATGTGGAGTCTCAGCCGAAGTACCATGTCACGTCTGTTCAGTTTTGCGTGTAATAAACGAGTAAGAACTGTGTATTAGTCGAATTCGTATCATTATGAGGTTATTGCGAAATCCCAATCTATGAATATCTAGTTTGGAAAACCGTAGTTTATTTTAATTACACAGTTCTATGTATGTATGATTAATCAAAGCTAAGTTTACAACCAAATAAGCTCAGGCTACGTACTAATATTGGATATGTTGCTATCTATAATATGACATAATATTTTACTATAAAGTAGTATACATACCATCATCTCCTTCAACTCCTGGACGGTGGCCTTCAAGGTGTCAAGTTCTTGCTCTAGACGTCGCTCACGGGAGACAGAGGAAGTAACCGCCGGAGTGGAGTCCAACCTCATATGGGCCCTGCTAGGACCCAGTCCCCTGCCTCTCTCCCAACCTCCGTGGTGCCCTCCGTATGCGGCGTCTAGGACTGGGGTCAGCAGTATCGGATCGTTCTGTCCAGTAAAATCGATCCCCGATATCTCGACCTGCTCAACCACCCGCTCCTACACCTACATTAATCAGTAAAATATAAGTATATCATTTAAATTTGAACTTTTCAAAACAAAAATTTCAAATAGGGGTTGAATAAATATTAACACTTACGCAATACTCCTGGGTAGCGGTGTCGGGGTATCGAAGCTCGCCCGTGGCGGGATCTGTCAAGGTGCCGTGGACGGCAAGATACGCGGATAGCACGCTCGGTGTACCACCCTGTGCCAGGGTCTAAGCTCTCTGCAATTCGCCAAAAATTTATATTTATTATAAAATAACTCTTAAGTTCACATTATATTAAAACAGATCTATTGTAATTTACCGATGCCTCCATAGCACGAGTAATATTTCTCGAGCCACCTGTATAAGTGGGGCGACCCCTCTTCGCCGACTTCCAATTCTCTTTATTTGATCCGCATGTTTCTGCACAACACATTCAGATTTAGTTTTCTAATTAAGCAACACAAAAAAATAAACTATATAGTAAACAATGAATTACATTTAAAATTCATACCTGTTTACGCCGAGAGTCGAAATATTGACACAATAGAGGCCATGTATCTACGTCGACTATCACAAAGGACGGAGTATGTAGGAGGGCCGCTCTCTCTGTCTCGGGGGTCACCATCCACAGGGAATAGCAGTCGATCTTCAGCTCGTTCCTATTGTCTCGGACCTTCGATTGCATGTTCTTCATCAGGCCATGGTACAGAGTGTGAAGATCGAGCACCCTCCCAGGGTGATCAGGGTCGGATACAGGCTGAAAATCGTAATCCAACTGCAAATACAAAAAAAACAATGTTATTAAATTGCAAGTGTTAATAATAAATATATTGGATAAATCAAATGAAAATATATATTAATACCCGAGCCTGATCCCAGAAGAGGGCGAATGAGCGCCGGTGCTGGTCGCCCCACTCAACGTGAAGCGGATACTTCTTCACGAGGCGGCCCTCATCCCCCATATACCGGCCGAACCTCTCGGAATAATCGCCGGTATAGCGATAATCAGGGGTAAAGAAGAGGGGGAATGATGCCTCCCCCTGACTCTGTCGGGCCTCAGCCTGTGAGACTGATTCGGGCCTCGAGCCCCCTTCTCGGGATGGAGATGCCCTGCGTCTACAAGAAATATCAAAACAATCAATATTAAGACAAAGTGGTATTAAGAAATCAAGGTTTAACGAAAATTGAAGTGTGATATATACCTCCGGTGACAGAAGCACGAGCCTGGGCCCGGACAGCAGCACGAGCGGGGCAATAGTTCCTCCGATGAGGAACAGCCAGTGACCCGGACGTGGACGCATCCCCTCCAACTAGAAAATAAATATCGATAAAATTACATGAATATTTAAAGGATATGTAAAATGAATAAATATTTTATATTTATTCATACAAACCTGCAGACTGAGCGGAGGGTATGGAAGTGATGGGAGTGGCCCCTGCACCTGATGTAAACATACCCGCAGGTGCGGTGGTGGGCTCTGCCCCTAATGTAAGTATGTAAGAGCAAAAATAATGTATGCATATTTATGATATAGCATTCTAAATCAATATACATACACTATATGATATATAAACATACCTGGAGGTGCGGGAGTGACATCTGTCCCTGATGTGGACGTACCAACAACTAGACAATCAAACATTGACTATGTAAGTAATTTTGACATGAATATGCATGTATATCTATAATATTACATTCAAAATGAATAGGGGGTAACATACCTGGAGATGCGGGAGCGGCCTCTGTCCCTGATGTGGACGCACCACCACCAACTAGACAATCAAATATTGACTATGTAAGTAATTTTGACATGAATATGCATGTATATCTATAATAGATATTACATTCAAAATGAATATGCATGCAATGTACCTGGACGTATGACAAAGTCCACACGGAAGGAGGCATCCGAAGGGGTCTCCGATCGGGGTGCAAGACCGGCCCTCTGAAGCTTCCTACGCAGCTCTCCGGACGGCAGAACCGCTCTGCCTCTGCCGGTGCCGCGGCTGGAGCTCCTGCCGCCCCTCGCTGCTCCCATCGTCGTCATCAAATCTAGATAAAACGGTTCGTGTACACATTAGAAAATCATTACATATGCATGCTATATATGTATAGATTGTGTGAAGTAATAATATAACATTATCGATAACCTTTTTCGTTTCGTGGACGTATTAGACATATCTACTTGGATTTCATCATCGATATCATTTCTAACCCACGTAACTTCATGATCAGCTGAAGACAACCCGTCTTTCGAAACAGACGGTCGGAGCACTCTAAGTCTTCTCTCTTCTTCATCCTCATCGCTGTCCTCGAATTATGGAATATCATAAACATCCCTTGGTTTCCAACGGCATACGACGCTCCATCCCGGATGCTTCAAACACGTGAGTAGTATACTTGGAACGCTTGGTTCGGAAAGATAAACGGATCTTCCTGATCGTAAAATCGAAGTGTGTTCACACTAGTCAATCCATATTCATCTTTCCAAGTCCCAAGATTGCTTCTCCACTTATCCGTATCGGTTCGTGTATCGTACCAAGTACACTGAAATATATAAAAGGGTTCTGATCGTCCGGGATATTGGATGCCGAGTATACAATTTAAGTATCCATAATAAATCACACAATCTGATCCTACCGTCGCAATCCCACTATTCTGAGTGGTTCTAGATGTTTCTATGTTCTTAACTTCGAATTTGTATCCAAGGACACCGAATCCTTTATAATATGCAACCTCCATACTAGGAAACTGAGCTAAATATCTTGAGTCACTCTCTAATGATGCAGACAAGTTCGGATCGTGGATCTAACAAAACAAATTTTACGACAAAAACATAACGATATAAGTTTAGATTAAAACTGATAGCAATAACATGTTATTCGAATAATTTACATGATCTGCAATCCAACCGCAAAAATTATCCTGATGATATTTTTCCAATCGTCCATCGTTCCAATCAGGATGCCCCTCACGTACCTCGTTAAATTGAATTCTGTTCTCGACAATAAATTATGACATTAATATTATATCATTTCATACACAAACACAAATATAACAATTAATACAAAAAAACATACTCTCTAATTTTTTCAAGACATGCGCTATTGAGGAGGATAAACCGGTATATCTTGTTGATAAACATAGTGCCTACCCTCTTATAATCGGCTTTACCATATGGCCCTTCCTGAATTCTTCGAGGCCGGTTAAGTCTCATCTCAATGTTCATGTCCAAATAGCGGGAATAAAATATGGTTGCTTCATCCAGAAGATAACCTTGCATGATAGAACCCTCTGGTCGATTTCTATTGCGTATATACTTTTTAAGAGTGTAGAGCTACCTAAAGAAAAATATGTTAAATAAATAAATACGGGCATACAGGACAACAATAATTTTACTAATTGCGCGAAACGAAAAATTCCACGTATCTCTCGATGGGATATATCCATCGATATTGTACCGGTCCGGCTAACTTAGCCTCAGTTGCCAGATGAACCGTCAGGTGTATTATGATATCGAAGAATGACAGTGGGAAAATACGCTCAAACTTGCAAAGTATCAACGTAATAGAATTTTCTAGTTTCTCCAGCGTCACAACATCCAGTGTTTTAGCGCATAATTCTCTGAAAAAACAACATGGGTCATTGATTACTAGACCAACCGATTCGGGGAAGGAAGTCCTGAGGGCTAATAGGAGAAGGTGCTCCATAATAACATGTGATCATGACTTTTCAGCCCATCGATCTTACCTTTCACAATTTTTATCTTCTTGCTGAATGATCCTGAGAAACTTGTGGCAACTTTCAAATCATGCAACACCTGCAGGAATCTTTTCTTCTCCGGTTGTGACATATGATAAGCGACATTGGGAAGTACAAACTTGCCTGGTTTACCCGCTACCGGTTTAGGATGCAATTCACTTCTAATTCCTCAGTCTTGTAGATCCATCCGAGCATTAAGCTTGTCTTTCGATTTCCCGTCTTTATAAAGAAACAAGTTGAGTACGTGCTCGGATACTCTCTTCTCTATATGCATGACGTCCATACAATGACGCACTAAATTTGTTAACCAGTACGGAAGCTCGAAGAAAATGCTTAACTTGTTCCAGAATGGTGGTTTGACCTGTTTTGTCGGATCCATCCCGAAGGTCATATTATTGTAACTATCCCACTGAGCAGTCACATCCTCTCCGGACAATGGGGCTGGAGGTCCACGAAACTCCTGATGACCATCAAAGTGAACATCGTCTAACTTATAGGGGTGGTCTAAAGGCAAAAAACGTCGATGGCCGCAATAACAAACCTTCCTGCTAAAATTCAAGAATTTAGATGTTGTATGTTGATGGCAATGAGGACATGCTTTGTGACCATGTACGGACCAACCTGATAGCATTCCATACGCAAGAAAGTCATTAATTGTCCACATTAAAGCCGCAGCATCGTAAGTCTCTACACTATCAATGAACAAAAATTTTAACTCCTCGATCAGAGGTCGGAGATAGACGTCAATATTGTTTCTCGGTGAGTTTGGTTCGTCGATAAGAAGAGGCATCATAAAGTATGATTGGTCCATATCCAACCAAGGCGACAGATTATAAACTATCATGACAACGGGCCATATGCTGTGGCTTCCAGCCATATAGTTGAATGGGCAGAAGCCATCACTAGCCAGTCCGAGCCTGACATTGCGAGGATCGCTACTGAATATTGCATGCCTCCTATCGAAATCCTTCCATGCCGGTGAATCTCTTGGATGAATCATTTTTCCATCTTTACTTGGAGGAGCACGGTGATGCCAAATCATTGCCTCGGCTGTTTTCTTGCACCTGAATAGCCTCTGCAGCCTCTGTGTTATGGGAAAGTATTGTGCTATCTTGACAGGTATATCGGGTTTCTTATCAGAATCTTTCGGCTTATACTTGACCTCTCCGCATGTTGGACACTCTTTCAAATCTGAATTCTCTTTCTGGTACAACATGCAATTTTTAGGACATGCTTGAATTTTCTTACACTTCAGACCCAAATCAGACATCATCTTCTGGGCTCCATACCAGTTGTCGGGCACGTTATTTCCCGGGGGCATAGAATCTTTTAAGAACGAAAGAAGTATTGTGAATGACTTGTTGCTCCATCCATTTAGGTACTTAATCTGGAAAAGTTGGACGAACCATGAGAGGGTGGAATACTTTGCATTCTCATAAATTGGTTTTCTAGTATCATTCATGAAATTTTCATATTTATCCGCATGCGGTCCTTGACCGGAAGGAATGTCATCTTCGGTACGAATAGATTCACCTAGGACGGCCTCTACTATATCCTCCATTTCTTAATATGGAAAGAAATTACCGTCTTCTTCTTCTACCGCATTACCGTCTTCTCCTTCTTCTCCTGCCGCATTATTGTCTTCTCCTTCTTCTTCTGTCGTATTACTATGTTCTTCTCCTTCCCCGTGATATACCCAAGTTGTATTAAGTCTAGTAAAACCATGTTTTATGATATGAAGCTCTGCCAATTCTACCTTCTGCCAGTACTTATTCCCACATCTATCTCACGGGCAGAGAATCTTCTCTATCACGATCTTATTATGTGCGCGTGCAAATTCAATAAAAGCAGCAACTCCTGCGACAAACTTAGGTTGCATACGTTGTTACCAATTCACATACATCCAGTCCTTAACTCTGACGTACTCATAGGCCATGTTAGACTGTATAACATATAAATTGTAGGTTATGATGACTATATTGAGAAATCTAAGAACGGGATGGTTGCCGACAAAGGAGAAAATCCGTGTATATGCTTTGTGTGTGCGTTTGTCGTTGAAAAGAATAAATTATCGATAATCAAAGTTAGATTTGAGGATACCCATGTATGTGTTGTATTTTATATATGTGTGTTTCAATTTATGATTTCGCTTAAGTGTAGGGTTGTTAGTGTGTATGTGCTGTGTGTGTGTTTGTTGTGTATTCGTGTTGTATGTGTGTGTTTCGGCTGTCGGGGGGTAAGGCTTCTATCCCATTAAGAATGTATAGAGCGGACACCCATTCGCTTGTGCTTTCAACCGTTTCGAGTAAATTTCGGCAGCACCTCCCCGCTGTTCTCCGAGTACACTGTAATAGAATAGATAATCATTTCAAAGCTGTGAAACAACGTTAAAATGAACATCTAATCTATCTTTGTACACGGAGAACCAGCGGACAAGTACCGACGAAATATCTCGAAATGGATGAAAACACAAGTGAATGCAGGTATTTGCTTTATACATTCCTAACTTGTCCACACGGGACAAATCTATCGGTTATCATATGATTGAATCTTCTCGTCACATAGACTACACGACGGTTGTTAGTACCAAGCTATACCGTCCGATATTTAACAAGCTTCGTATAGTTCTATGTCACGACGAATATCGAACGTATGTTAACCGATAGACGGGGGCTAAGTGGCGCTTTGAGTTTCATATATGAGTATCGATGAGAATATGAAAGTTTCATATTATTATCGAGTATCATATATTGGTTTTAATTTGAACATCTTAAATCACTCTCTAATGATGCGTTTGTTGTGTATTCGTGTTGTATGTGTGTGTTTTGGCTATCGGGGGTAATACTTCTATCCCATTAAGAATGTATAGAGCGGACACCCATTCGCTTATGCTTTCAACCGTTTCGAGTAAATTTCGGCAGCACCTCCCCGCTGTTCTCCGAGTACACTGTAATAGAATAGATAATCATTTCAAATATGTGAAATAACGTTGAAATGAACATCTAATTTATCTTTGTACACGGAGAATCAGCGGAAAAGTATCGACGAAATATCTCGAAATGGATGAAAACACAAGTGAATGCAGGTGTTTGCTTTATACATTCCTAACTTGTCCACACGGGACAAATCTATCGGTTATCATACGATTGAATCTTTTCGTCACATAGACTACACGACGGTTATTAGTACCGAGCTATACCATCCGATATTTAACAAGCTTCGTATAGTTTTATATCACGACGAACATCGAACGTATGTTAACCGATAGACGGGGACTAAGTGGCGCTTTGAGTTTCATATATGAGTATCGATAAGAATATGAAAGTTTCATATTATCATCGAGTATCATATATTGGTTTTAACTTGAACATCTTGAATCACTCTCTAATGATGAGTTTGTTGTGGTTTTACGTTTACGTTTCGTTATTAAGGGTTCGAAACTTCAAGTTTAGGGTAAATTTTTCTTGCGTTTACGGTAAAATTGTACGTTTACGTTATCATCAAGTATTCTACTGCAATAAACTAGTGCACCCTAAACCCTAACCCTAAATAACCCAAATTAACCCAATTAATCACAATTAACCATAATCGTTACCCTAACACAAATTATCCCTAATTAACCCAATTTAACCAATTAACCTAATTAACCCTAATCAACCCAAGCTTAACCCAATTTACTTAAATTAACCTAATTAACCCTAATCAACACCCTAACTCTTTCAAATTATCACCAATTAATCCAAATTAACCCTACCCTCTAATTAACCCTAGGCTCTAACCCTAAACCTGAACCAAACCCTAACCCTAACCTTAATTACCATAACGCTAAGCCCAACTAATTATCCCTAACCCTAGCCCTAACCCCAACCGAACCCTAACCCTAACCCCACCCCCAACCCCACCTCCAACTGAACTCTAACCCTAACCCCGACCCTGACCCCGACCCCAACCCCAACCGTACCCAACCCCAACCCCAACCGAACCCTGCAGAACCCGATGCCTAACCCTAACCCTCAGGCTCCCACCCGAACCCTGCAGAACCAAGAACCCTAGCCCTAACATCATCAAAATTATAAGTAATTGGAGATTTACTAACCTGTAGCGGGCGGTGGCGGAGACGACGGAGGAGACCGATGGTCGACGACGCAATCGGCGACGACTCGTGGACGGTGGCGACGAGGAAGTCGACGAGTAAGTTTTGGGAACTAGAGTGGCGGCGGGCGGAGGGCGGTGGCGACGAGGAAAAAATTGGAGGCACGGGAACGAGATCGAGACGCGGGGGAGAGATTGAGAGAGAATTTTGGGAACGAGATCGAGGCGTAGGGCTTTTCTGTACCTTTTTATATTAAATACCCATTTATATGCTCCTACGGACTTCACCGTAGATCATTTGTTTGCGGCTCCGTAGGACCAAACAACAAATTACGGTTTAATATTTTTAAATTAAAACGTAGGGCACCGTAGAGACAACCATGAGGACCTACAGATTAGTCCGTAGGGGCAATAAAAGGTTGCCCCTACGGATTCCTGTAGCCGCAGGGGCAACCCCATATTGTAGTAGTGCTTGTTTGTTTTTAAATGATTGGTTTCTCCTGCTTTAGACTTTAGAATAATTTGTTGTTATAGCATTTCTGCTGTTATATCTAGATCCAGGAGATCCTATGTTTATAAAAAGGAGAAAATTTCTCCATCCAGTCCATATTATCATTGTATTTTTCCATCTTTTCTCCTTCTCTCTCCTGACTGTATCTCTCTCCATAATTCTTTTCACAAAAAAAAAAAACAACCTGACATGATCCATGTTTTAAATGTTTAATCTGAATGTGTACTTCTCTAACGAAATATATGATATATACACGAGAATCACGAGTGCAAACCCGGATTCAAGGTCCAAGTGTTGACAAATAAAGTTTTGATATGCAAATATGAATTGAGAGAACTACTGACAGAGATGGCTTAACATTAATTATCAACAGTCATAGACTTCAAAGAAATTAGGGCCTGTCTGGTTGCAAGATTATAAAATTTGGATTCCAAAATAGTAGATTTGAAAATTTCTGGATTTGGTAATTTGTTATTTGGTTGGTTTTATATTTTTAGTATTGGATTTGTAGATTCTTATAATTTTTGTTTGGTTGGCGAAAATAAAGTGGGATTTGGATTTGAGGTTTTTAGAGAGAGATAGATAGAGAGAGGATTATTAAAAAAATAAAGTACACGGGTCCCATCTAAAAGTACAATGAATAGTGTCAAGTTCTTGAAAATGCTTAAAAATTTTTAGGATGCAGCAATCCATGTTTTGTGGTGGGCCCCCATAAAAAATAAAGGAATCCTAGAAATCCAAATTCTTCAACCAAACACAAAATTATGGAACCCTAGTATTCCACAATCCAAATCCTAACCAATCCTGCAACCAAACAGGCCCTTAACGGATCATTTCTTTATGGACACTCTTCAATCAAAATTTGAACAAAAATATAAAAAGAAATACAATCCATAGTGGGTGAAAATGTGGGTGCTTTCCAAATTGGTGCATGGCAACAAGTGTGCTAACAACCACACTCGGTGCTTAAATTTATAAATCATCACTCTCATTGTAAACCTTAAGCTTGTAATTCTACGAAAAAAGATCCTAAGTGTTGAGCAAATATCCTTTCTGCCCTTTTATTATTCACAATTTTGAGGGACCAAACACACAATTCATATTTATTACTATTTTTTTAAACCATGCAACTAGAAATCTATGAAATAACTTTAATTTAATTTTTTTTAGATCTGATCACATAAATTGTTTCATCCTTCAACTATTTTAGAATACATGTTAAAATCATAAAGTCCATTACATGTTTAAAAACACCCAGAAAAATAGAAAATAAATTCAAGCGGAATTATTCAAGTTGATGAGCACATGCAACACTCTATATCAAATATGACATCCAATTAAGCAACAAAAAAAATTAAGGGTTTTTTATATTGGCCCGGGCCTCAAACATTGGTATTTTCAAAAACGCCTCCTAAAACATCATAATTTTAAATACATCCCATTAAACTCTTAATTAAACTAAATTAACACCTCTGCATAATTATCATCCCTAACTCTGTTAGAAATCTCGGTTAAGAAGCTAAAATGACATCTTTACCCTTCTAACGGCTTTATATCTGCATTGAAAAAAGAGACAGAGAGATATTATTAAGTAATATTGGTGGTATATAAGACATTTTTTATTTTTCAATTCATCATATTAACTCTAATCCAAATATTAATACTGATTGACTTAAGAAAAGGGGTACATTTTTAGTTAATAGAGAGGTTCTAGGGGGTTTATTAAAAAATATGAAGTTTCAGGAGGCGTTTTTTAAAATACCAATGTTTTAGTGGGTCTATATCAAAAAATCCCAAAAATTAAATGTAGAATTCTTTTTAACAAATCTCTATCTTTACTATTATAACCACAAAATTTGAGGTTATCCAAATTGATTTCAATTTGACGGTCTAACATAGTATCAAATAGCCCCATATCAACGGTAAAAAATTATAATCAGGAAATATTTAAATTAGGTAAAATAGGAGCAAAACAAAAATGGAAAAAAAGTTGAAAAGATTAATAAAGAATTTTAGAGACTTTTAGTTAAGATAATGAGAAATCAATATAAAAACCTTATTTTACTATATACGTGCATCGCACGTGCAACATACTAGTTATTATAGTTATAATTCTTAGAGTAATTACAATTAGAATTTCGAAAGGTTAATAAAGAGATGTTTAGCTAAGATAATAGATTCCTTTTAGACTTTTAGTAAAATTTGAAAACAAAAAAAGTTTGAAAAAAATACAAAAAAAATAAAAATAGAATCTGAAACTACTTAGATTATGCAAAATAGCATCAAAACAAAAAAATTAGAAAAAAAGGTTCAAAAGGTTAATAAAGATATACTTAGCTAAGATAATAGGTTCCTTTTAGACACTTTTAGTTAAGATAATCAGATTATCTATATAACAACCTTAGTTTACTATACATGATACTAGTATTAGATTACTAAAATATTAAGTGTTCATATAAAAATGTTACTTCTATACCTATAAATAAATAGGGTAAATTATCAAAGAGTCCCCGGCCAGCTCAGCAGTCCTCTAAACAACCCAGTAATTTTCGAAACTGTTGGGAAATGTCCCCTGATCAAAATTTTTATGAAAAAACCCTTATGTTGTATTTCATTTAGGCCTTATATTCTCTCAACTGTTCAGATATTACAGGTAACTGTTTAAATATTATATATAACTGCAACTGTTTAGATTTTACATGCAACTGGTATAAAAGGGGTTTTGACTTGGCCATGGGTTTTTTAACCACAGCAAAATGCCAAGGGAATTTTACACAAATTTGAAGCCGGCCGTGGAGCTTTTTGAAAATTTACCCAAATAAATATTACAAAAAGAACGTCTGTAATTATTTGTTTTTATTATATTGTTTCTTACATGCCGGCTGATACATGGTTTGTCATTTAGACATTTTAATAATCGTGGTGGGGTTGATTAATATTTTTTTAAATGGATCCATGGTGATTGGTGATAGTAGGATGTTTGTATGGTTATAACTAATTAAGCTTTTTTCTAGTTTGTAACTAAGCTGGTAATTGTATTTATTAAAGAAAAGTTTACATTTATTTTCTTTTAATGCTAATATGGCACTATGAGAGAGGCTGATATTTTGATATGGATGTCCTAGATTTTCTCATGCAAATAAATGCTCTTAACTTGGAGAAATTCATGATTGTTAAGTTTATGAATGTTAAAATCCAAAAAGAATATATATATATATATATATATATATATATATATATATATATATATATTGGGATTTGTGCATTCAATTATGTTATGTTTGGTAATAAATTAAAGTTTTTATTCATAATTGTTAGCACACATCTTAAAATTAATCTAATGGAGAAAAGATGAGAAGGATTTGTTTCCAAATCCTTCCGATAGTATTATAGTCGATATATATATATATATATATATATATATATATATATATATATATAGAGAGAGAGAGAGAGAGAGAGAGAGAGAATAATGGAGGGAAGTTGCCATAGGAGGGAATTTCCATCTATGGCGTCGAAAAAATACACCTCCATCGTGTTTTCCGATGATCACAACACATCATCTTCATCGTTATCATCTAAGATATGTGTACACCAAATTTCATGTGATTCTACAACTTTTTCACCGTTGAATTAGTGGGTTCAAAATTAATGGTTTACCGATAATAGAACTATTTACATTCCTAAATCAACGGTGAAAAAGTTGTAGAATCACATGAAATTTGGTGTATCCACATCTTAGATGATAACGATGAAGATGATGGGTTCCGATCGTCTGAAAACACGATGGAGGGTGCATTTTTTTGACGCCATAGGAGAAAATCCCTTCATATGGCCTCTTTACAAAGAGGATTTTCTCAGCCAATGGAAATTCAACGGATAGGAGTGTTGAGGCATTGGTTGCTAATCCCACTTCTGGTAGGAAAGAATCTCCTGCCCTTGGTCGAGCACTACAACCCTTATGGTCGATAGGTAAACCTCCTCAAGCGCTCGTGAAGGCTCTGAAAGACCTCAAAGCAGTACTATTGACTTTATGTTGTTAACTCCACTCTTTCTTGAGGGACCATCGATTCAGATTTTTCTTCAAATCGACGCCTAGGGAAATTGAGAAAATGAGAAATGCCAGCTATATGAAACAAAATCGACATGTACTCGTAAACAACCCTAACGGTTAAGGAGATAATGGGAGGGCTAGTGTCTTTGGGTCTCGCAATTGCCTTCCATATTGGAACGGGAGGTTGCTAGTCTCAAAGTGTAGTGGGCCAATACGTCAAGTGAGTTCTTATGAGGGACCGCACTAGCCCCCGGCGCTTGAGGGTCCCCGGCGCTTGAGGCGCTTCCTTTCTGCAAGCAAGTAAGAAAGCCTTGTTTGAGTTTTCTTTAACAACTAAGTGAGAGAGTGGTCCCTTCGCGAGTGAACGGAGCCAGTAATATCGACAAGTAAACTAAGTGGAGAGAGCGGAGGAGCCTTCGCGAGCGGAACGGAAAGCACTTCTGACAGGGCTGGTAAACCGACGTTGAGATTGTGTAGTTCGACAAGAGTCATCAATTCTGTTTCAGTTGGCACTAGCCCCCGGCGACTGAGGGAAGAAAAAACCCTTGACTGAGTTAGAGAGCGGAGGAGCCTTCGCGAGTGAACGGAGATATCGACAAGCACTGCACGAAGTGATCCTCAAGAACGGAGCGAAGCCCCTCAGTGTGAGCTAGTAGTGAAAAGAGAAAGTGACTAACCTTGTTCGAGTTCTGAGTTATGAGCTAAGAGTTCTGAGTTCGAGTTCACCAATACTCTAACACAAACTCATAAGTAGTAAGAGTGTCCCTTTGGGTTTTCGTTACAGGTTTGAGTTGAGTTAGACAAAACCTGAGAAGCGAAGGAAGGAGCTAATCTCCTGATGAGCGGAACGGTTAACGAGTGAAGCGAGGGTCCCGAGCGGAACGGCATAGCCGCTAATGCTCCCGGCGCTTGAGGTAGACTAACGAGAGAGTTCACGGTTAACGAGTGAACGGCATACTTTGTAGCTAACGAAAGAGTTCAGCGAAGTGAACGGCATGGTCAGTTGAGAGACTGATGTTGTTCTCAGTTACGAGAAGTGAGTTGTTCAACCTTTACTTGAAGACTGATTTAAGCAGAGGACGAGGTAGTTTTCTTGCTTAAGTCAACTACCTTTCTGTGCAAGTTACCAGCGGAAGAGAGGGTGACAGTACATACAACAGTCTTCCAGTTCTTACAGCAGCTGTTTCTTATCTTATAGCCCGGCGCATCGGGGATGCGATTTGGGATGGGAGTCCAAACTGATTCATGTGCTCAAGCATTGGGAGAACTTCGTGATCTTGAGCCTCTATTGGACCTTCATTTCCGTTGTCGTTCTCTGAAGGATGGTATCGCATTTTCCGGAGGCGCCCGGAGGAAGCGGGGCGAGACTCATCTGATCAAGGTGATCGCCCAAGCTTCTTACAGAGTCGATGTCGGATTGTTGCTTCCCTTCTTCCTCTTTCACCGGTGTTTCAAGCTCGGAGGTGGGGCCAACATCATGCCTGGTCTCATCCACCACTGGATCGGATTCTGGTCTTGTTTCGTCCTCAGCCACATCTGCAGCTCGTTCAGACCCTGGCTGCTCTTGGCCTTCCCGATCCGAACTAGAATGTCGATGCCGTCTCTTCCACTTTTTGATTTACCTGCGGACTCCGGAACACATTCGGTAGGCTGTGTCCCTTCGACACTCTGTTCAGCAGCCTTTTCTGGATCACCAGCTGACTCAGAACCAACATCAGTAATTTGTTCGGCAGGAGGCTTTGATTAGCTCTTAGCACTTCCCGCAGGAACGAGCGGATAGCGAAATGTTGGCTTTGCGATCGACATGTGGACTTACGGTATTTACTACCTTCCAGTGTCTTTTTTCTGTGCTTGAAGGGCACAGGGGCAGACCCCAACCTCTTGATTTCGGTCATGTGCCTTGGTCCCTCCCTAGGATGTTGGGAGGAAGAGGTTGGCTTTGCCAACGCAGTCCGCGCGGTACGAAAGATTGGTCCGCTCCGCAAAGCTGTTCGGTTCGCTCCCCAGGCACCTTCTAGCCCTCTTTGCCTCCTTTCTCTTGCTTGATTGAATAGTTCAATGCCCGAGCTCCCGCTTTGCTTGCGTTCTTCACTGGCGCTCGCCAGATGTATCACTCATCCCGCTCCTAAGGTAAGGAGTCTTCTGTTTGTTATAATTAATACGGGAATGAATCGCATATGTTGGTTTAGAATTGCTCGGGAATTCTTTGATAGTGACTTTTGCCAGGTTCTAGGAGGGCTACTCTACTCCTCTTTTTTGTCGATCGAGCCGCTTTCCCTCATTCTACTCGTCCAGCCCTCTTCACGAACTTGTACAATCAATGCCACAGAGATAGCCAACTCTATTATCAAAGAAATAAGGAAACGGGCGACGATTTGGCACCAGATATCCGGAGGTGTGGAAAGAGCTGCTGTGATAAGCGGAAAAACAATCAAAAAACGACGATTGCTCGTGGAGGTTTCCATGGAAAGACCCCTTGGTTCTGGCAAACGGATCACAATTACAGGTACCTGGGAGCATACCGATGGAATGAACGAAATACGAACAGTTAACATAATATGGTCATAGATCTTAGGTTGTAACTTGATCATGAGCGAATTTTTTGATGTTGCACCCACGAAGTATGGAAAGTGCCAAACATTGGGAACTACCCGGGGAGGAGTTAGGAACAGGAACAAGGAGAAGCGAGAACCACTTAAATGGAGGAATCGATTGTATTTCGTCCTTTGTTCCACATAGCAACTGGGGATCGAAAAGCACCAAATTTGATGACTTATTAAGGGAAAGACGAAGTAAGAGCATGCTATTGGAGACGTTGCAACATATGTCGGGGAGGCCTCCGTTGATTGTGTACGAACAAAATACGAGTCCAAAGGTAGGGTAAGAAAGGGTTTAGCTAATAGAGAAATTGACTCTTCCGGGAACCAGTAACGCGTAAACCATGTAAAACCAAGACCGATCAATATCCGAACAGAACGGATTCGAACTTCTCCTAGAATAGTTTCCGGTGCGAAATGAAATTCAATGAGTAATTCAATGGTAGTTGACTTGAGCAAGAAAACGGATTATATGCAATTGAAATATAGCACGCGTTATGAAAACCAATTGAGCGTGCTATATTCAGTCTAGCTCATCCCTTGCTTGTTGACTCGTAAAAGTCAGCGAGTATGAACTACCTTTGAAGCAAGGGGGAAAAAGTCAACCGTCTCTCTACTTCGAGAGTTCAAACAGTGGTCTTATCTTCTGAATCAAAGAACACGGGTCAAAGACTGGTTGATTGATTCATGAACAAGATCTAATGAATGCTTGAATCAAAGCAGAGGGCATTTAGGTCTCAGTTCATGTGGGAGTGCTCTCTGAACTCACTCACTTTCAGCCTAGTCATACGGAGTTCTTAGGGTATAGGAGGAATGATGAAATGATTATTGCCGTTATCTAGTAAGAGTCCCAATCCGTATTGTATTCTATCACATAAGTAGCTCCGGAAAGGGGACGACTTCTTTTCAATAATCAATAATAAGTAGAAAGAACAACTCTATAGAAGGAGAGTCGGAACATCTTAGTCACTGACTGGTCAACCTTCGGCGGCAGGATCGTTTCCACTTTGTTCAGCATATACTTACTACAGTCAAAGCCAGATCTCGAGAAAGAAGCACATCACAGGTAATGAAAGTCAAGCGCTTGTGCTCAATAGAATCTCTCTCGTTCGTCTCTCAATCAATTAGGTATTCGATAAAGAAGAAAGAAGAGTTTAAGGCGAGAGGGCAGGCAAGAAGACATTCCGCTCAGGGGCATAAAGCACGAAGTAATGAATAGTGAATGTGAAAAAAAAAGGTTTCAAGATTTCATTCCCATTAGTCTTATAGTGAAGTCAAAGCTAAGTTCAATACAGGCTATCAGTGATCAACCACATAGTCAAAGATCTCCTATTGATTAGTCAGCCGAGAAAGCAAGTGTGCTCTTCTATGATTGCTGCAACAGCAGCATGGAACCGGCAGAGATCAGCCCGAAGAATGAGTCCAACCGATGGTCAATTCAACCCTATCAGCAAGAACTGGTGGGGTGCTGATAGGGGAAGTTCAGTCTGCTTCTGCTCCGTTTACTATGACCTCCGTTCTTCATGTTTGGCTATTGCTTGTTGACCTTTCTAGTCTAGCCCTTCTATCATACTTCCTGAGAATGAGGCTTATTGTCTCGTTAGAGTGCCGGTGAAAGTCTAAGTAAATCAAAGCCGCTAGTTTGCCAAACAGAGGGTTGGTTCTCTCTTTCAGGGATTGATTGTTTTCGTACATGTCAAGCTTCAGCCGTTGAGTGGAGGTTGGATACTCCATACTGAAGTTCGATCAGAGCCACCTCAGTGGTTATATCAGCCAGTTCTTTCTGTTGAGAAGGCCGTCTTCACTTTGTTTAATTCATTCTCCAAAGCGCTGCTTTATCCGTTCAAGCTGAGTGACCGACGTAGACAACTTAGCCCTTTTGCCTTCTTTCTCGGCGAGTTCGGGCCCAACTTCTTCGATGGCTCTTTCAGCAGCTCTTCAAAGTCCTCTGGCAGTTGCATCAAGATGGCCCTGGCCCTCAAGTGGTCTGCACTGAAACCAGCCTCAATCAGTGCTGTCACCGCCCCTACGCATTCATTCTATGTCTGGTTTTCCAATGAGCAAGGCAAGATCTACGAAGGTATGAGAATCGCTGACTCATACCTAGAGGGAAGGCAAGGTCCAACAAGAAGAATAGAGAGCTTCCGGGAAAGCGCAAGAGAAGAGATGAAAGCTTGCTCAACCGTGAAAGGAGAGATCTCTTTGACCATTCCCAAGAGAAATACCAATCTATCATCCAATTGGCTCAATAAAATAGACATAGTCTGGTTCACCAAAGAGCCTTTATCTTACGTCACTGCCTCGTCAACTTGACTTCCATCTCCTTACATCGGTACTTGTTTTCTGGTCCAGGAAAAGCAGACAGGGTAGTTCAACCAGAGCAGTAACTGGAAAAAAGCGTAGAATAGCCGGAGCAGGAAGCGGTGAGGACTTTGTTGAGAATAGTGAGTGCCATCTGGCTTTGGTTCTTGCAAGTTTCTTGCTTGCATGGGGAGTGAATCTATTTTAAGGTACATATCCAAGGTAGTTGACTTTCGCAAGAAAACGGATGTGCTACCGCACCATGAAAACCAATATCGCGCTAGCGCTCACTCCGTTGTTTGGTCGTGCCGGGTAAGGATGAAGTTGCTGCCTCTAGTTTGCTTGATTGCTGGTTTGATGGATCATCCTCTCCAGTTAGTGCTGTACTACCTCTCCATGTCTCTGAATGCCGGCGATGATAGGTGGATTTGGTATTTGGTGTGTTGGTGATTCTGCTGCTGGTTCCATTTCTGCTGTTGCTACATGCGAGTGCTGCTGCTTGATGCTACTACCACTGATGCAACACTCTATAGAGAATTTGAAGCTACTGGGCTGATTCTTCTACCCCCCTTCTTCTCTATGATGTGTATTGTCATAAACTAGCCTCGGCTGGACCCCCTGCTAATCCATATCTGCGTCAGAGATCATCAAAGTTTTCACACTCCAGGTGTTCGACAATATTTCCAACTGATGCTTCTATTAGTCGAGGGTGCTGATGCTACTGTTGGAGCGCGCTACTGGTTGCCTCTCCTACATCCACTTTATCTTGTTTTGTTGATGCGAAAGAGACCCTTGTTGACAAAGTAGACCCCCTACAAAGAAAAAGGGTGTTTCAGGACCTGAGAACGGGGAAGAAGATTGGTGAGGGTAGAGAGAGGGGCTATACTACTTGGCCATGGCAGCTTCGTCTTCTTTTTCATCTTCATCTTTCTCTGCTGCAAGTGAGTCGTCAAATAAAAAGGTGGACAACATTTCATGGTAGGCATGGCATAGAAGATTGGGACATCCACATGATCAGAGACTAGAGCAGATGACGCTTCTTGGATTGTCTCCTCATTGATTTCCTCCTGAATGATAAACATCTTTAACACGCACTACGTGTCAACTGTCAAAGCACTTCAATCCTCCCTTTTTCTAATAGTTATAGAAAGCCATGCTTAGATCCCTTTTCCCCCTTTTTTTCTATGGGCTATGGGGACCGGCTCCTGTCTCTTCTGACTCTGGAGTTCTTTCTCGGCTTCATAGATGATCACGCTAGAATTAGACGGCTCTATATGATGAAATGCAAAAGTGAAGTTAGTGCAATGTTTCAAGCCTTTTATCGCATGGTTCTTACCCCCTTTGACTCTTCATTCTCAGATAGGGAAATCTATGAGACCGCCCCTGTCAAATAAAGTGAAATGGAGGAGAGTTCATATCTAATGCTTTGTGGAAGTACTTCATAGACCATGGAATTTTTTGATTCATCAATCAGACCTCATGTGCAAATACTCCTCCACACTACTGAGTTGTAGAATGGAAAAATCGCTATCTCCTGGAAGTTGCTCGAGGACTTCTACTGGGAATGAAAGTTCCCTATTAGGATCCCTAGTAAAGTCAAGTCTGATGCTTGAATTTCATGATGGCTGCTTATCTGAGTAAGAAGACGATGGCTCCTATTATTGGTGAGCGATCTCCTCTACACGGGGCGTTTTACTCTCTTTCAAAGAGTAGACTATTCAAACCTCAGAGTATTCGGATGCACGTGCTTTGTTCAAATTCCATCCCCTGCACAAGACAAACTGAGCCCTACATCTCACCCCTTTTTTTTTTAGTGAGGTTGGGGTACCCCTCGTCTCAAAAGGGCTACAAGTGTTAATGATCCTTCTACACGATGATTCCACCTTTCTCGACATGTCACATTTTTCGAACATGTGCCTTACTACGGAGCTCGGGGCTTTTAGATTCCCTGTGATGGTAGGCCATATTATGTTCCCTTGTCTCCCCTTAGGGGGAGAACTATGGAGGAGTTTATGTGAGACAGCATCAGAATTCTCCGATTTCATAGAGTCAGCAAGATCCGAGTGACCAGAGTGATCAGCAGCTTGATCAGCTTAAGGGGGAGTTTCGCAGGTTTGTGAAGACATATTCTTGTCAGTCAGTTTTCAGAGCTGAGCCAACTGATTCAGTGGTCTCCCTCTCTCTCTCTACTTCGAACCAAGACTCTTCTTCAGACTTAGGTTCTCTAGCTTCCATTCTCGAGGTACGTAGATCCACCCTCGTTTTCCTATTCAGGGGTTTGTATAAACTAAGTCTCTGTCTACTTCCCACGAGTCTTTTTTGTTTGCAATTTCATCCATATTTTTGAACCGCAAGCGCCTTTGCAGAGGTCGCATCTCAACCCTGCTGGCAGCTCTATACAGAAAGAGATCGTAGCACTAGAATGGTTTGTTACTTGGGATTGACTCTCTCTTCCTCTAGGGAAATCAATAGTTGGCTATAAGTGGGTCTATAAAGTCAACAAAAAGCTGATGGAGCAGTTGAGAGGTTGAAGGCTAGATTGGTGGCCAAAGGATACACACAAGAGTATGGAGTAGAACCCCAATAGCTCAATCGAAATAGAACGGATAGAACTTCTAGCTTAATACAATGAAGACGAGGCCTTCGAATTATGCGAATAGCAGCTCTGCCCCATTCCCCGTTGAGCCCTTTGTTAATAATGTCTTTCATTAGTTCCAATAGAAATCGACGGTCCTCCGAGTTACCGTGGAGTTGAACCGCCAGCTCATGCCAAGTATGGCCACGAGGTATTGTTTCCCCCCAAGCAGTGAAAGTCAATTCAACGACTTGTTCTATTTGCTCCCAGAGCGTCTCAGGCTGCATTAAGCTCAGCTCATGCTCTGCCTCCTCATACGTCATAGGTGGGTTTTCGTCCATGTGACGCTTTAAGGAAAAAAGAAGAAGCATACACCAGCCCAGAGAATTTCATAAAGTACATAAATCAAAGCAAAGAAAGAAGGGTGTTTACATCACAGTCAAAGATAGAAGGAAGTTGGTTGAAATCAACGAAAGAAAGCACTTTTTTTATAATCCAAGGTAGTTCATACTTTCTTACTCTAACAGGTATGGGAGCATGCCGGAATCTATTTTTCTCCTTGCTCATAAAGCCAATCCCCAAGGCTCGGGTTTTGACTTCTTAATAGAAACTGTGAACACGCGGTAACGGTAACACCAATAGTAGGGCGCCTGCTTTAAGGCGCAAAGACATGGGAAATCTCAAGTTAGGAGAGCTGGGGTTGGTCGAAGACAGAGTTCAGCGTAAGCTTTATTTAATAGTTCGGCAATAGACTACCTACGCAATTTCTAGTTCAGAAAAAGAAGGAAAAAGACCGAGACACCGCCCCTACGCATTCATTCTATGTCTGGGCACTGAAAGGGGGTGACTGCCATGATCTTCCGAGTATAGCGCATGTCCAGAATTTTCGCTTATTTAACTGCAAATCTTTCTTATCCACCGAATCTCTCCTTCTTTCTGCTTCCCACTAGCCCAATCAATCTTTCTTTCCATCCTCCGACCCTTTTTCTAGACTAAAGCTGGTTATCCATCAACTGAAAAAGCGCAACTACTATTGCTATTGGTATCATCTTCTTACTCCCTAAGGTCCCTTGTCGACTAGCCTAAGCTACTACTGGATTCCTGTTTATATGATATACCCATTGTCCATTTTCACTTTTCACTATGAAATGTAACTGCAAAAAAGTAGTCGAATTTCACGGAGAGAACAACTAACCCCGGTTCAGTCCCTAAATCTTCTTTTATGAAGAAAGATCTTTCAACGCCAATTGTCCTTCCTATCTAATAGATCGCTTCAATGGAATGCTTGAATAGCTATCCACTCCATTTCTATTCATGGCTGGTCGGCTTGTGATCTCTCGAACCTTTGATGGACGTACCCATCAGCACCACTATTTCTGACAATCGTAGGAACTGGAACTAGGCCTGGACTATTTCTTTCTCCAACCGAAACTTGAAATGGGACTCGATTTATATCTGCATCCGCGGGTATGGCATCTACAACCCGCTTTCTTGCTTGAGAAGTTAGCCCGATGAATGTATTGGGAATCACTTTCACATTTTCTCTGATGAGTGACCTATGCTTCCGGGACCGAGATCCAGCCACTCCCGCGGAACTAGTACCACCAATAGATAGCATCTTTGCCCGGCCTTTCTTGGGCAAGCCTTACAGTCTCTTATTGTGCGGAATGAAATAAGACAAACTATACCATATTCCTTTTGTCTTCCAAATCTTCCTAACCGGGCCCCAGGGGGGGTTCAAAGTAGGGGCTCCGTATCAATCGACTCCAACTCAATGTCGAATTGAGAAAGAAATGGAAGGGAAGGTCCAGTCCGGACCGATCCATAGTTGCTCGGCAGAATATATTTCTTTTTCCGGTTGCCGGGGGTTCCCAGTCACCCGGAGTCTCAGTCACTCGGACCGGATTTCTTTGTTCTGTTAGGTTCTTAGTAGTAGTCGGCGACCTTTTCTTCTTTTACTTCACATAGCTTTTCGTCTCCTTGATAGCTGGAAGTTCTCCAAAAGTATGAAAAGCTGGAGGACTTTGTACCATCCATTCAAGTGTGGTTGAATTCTGTTCAACAGCCCAAGGACTTGGAGCACATTTTTTGTTGTTTCCACTGCTTAAAGTGATTGTGACGACCACGAAGAAACAACGAATCCCAACTACGGATATATAAGAGCCGAAACTGCTCAGAGCATTCCATCCGGCGTAAGCATCTGGATAATCTGGAATGCGACGTGGCATACCCGAAAGCCCTAAGAAATGCATGGGAAAGAAGGTAAGATTAACCCCGAAAGAAGTGATCCAAAAATGGATTTGACCTAAAGTTTCCGGGTATGTCCGACCAAAGATTTTACCTACCCAATAGTAAAATCCTGCAAATAAAGCAAAAACGGCTCCCATAGAAAGTACATAATGGAAATGTGCAACCACATAATAAGTATCATATAGAGCAATGTCTAGCCCAGAATTAGCTAGAACTATTCCAGTGAGCCCTCCTATGGTGAACAAAAAGATGAACCCTACAGCAAATAACATGGGTGTTTTGTATTGTATCGAACCTCCCCACATGGTAGCGATCCAACTAAAGATTTTGATTCCAGTGGGGACAGCTATGATCATGGTAGCTGCGGTGAAGTAAGCACGCGTATCAACGTCTAAGCCCACAGTAAACATATGATGAGCCCAAACAAGAAATCCAAGAACACCTATACTGATCATGGCATAAACCATGCCTAGATACCCGAAGACCGGTTTTCCCGAAAAGGTCGACACGATATGACTAATAATACCGAATCCAGGCAGAATGAGAATATACACCTCTGGATGACCGAAGAACCGAAAGAGATGCTGGTATAATATGGGGTCTCCCCCTCCTGCAGGATCAAAGAAGGTTGTATTAAAGTTTCGATCGGTTAATAACATAGTAATTGCCCCTGCCAGTACCGGAAGTGATAATAAAAGTAGGAATGCTGTCACTAGAACGGACCACACAAAAAGTGGTAATCTATGCATAGTCATTCCAGGTCCACGCATGTTGAAGATAGTTGTTATAAAATTGATAGAACCTAAAATTGATGAAACACCTGATAGATGAGGACTAAAAATTGCTGAATCAACTGCTCCTCCAGAATGGCTGGTAATACCACTTAAAGGCGGATAGACCGTCCACCCAGTGCCGCTACCCACTTCTACTAAGGCCGAGCTTAATAGGAGCAAGAGACTTGGTGGCAACAACCAGAATGATATATTATTTAATCGTGGAAATGCCATGTCAGGTGCACCTATCAGAATCGGAACAAACCAATTACCAGATCCACCTATCATCGCCGGCATAACCATAAAAAAGATCATTAAAAAAGCGTGAGCTGTTATTAACACATTATAAAGTTGATGATTCCCACCAAGAATTTGATCGCCGGGTCGGGCTAATTCCATACGAATCAGTACGGAGAAGCATGTGCCCATCACTCCAGCAATGGCACCGAAGATGAAATATAGAGTACCGATATCCTTGTGGTTAGTAGAGAACAGCCATCGAACCAGATTTGTCATGAATGAATGAACTTGACATTTCTTCCTTATCAGATAGAGTAGCGCGTAGCCTTAAAAGGGAGGGCTGCGAAATAGAGAAAGCGAGCACGCTCTCTCTTATATTAAGATATTTCGAATGCCTAAGCTAGAAGTAAATAATGTCTAGAGGCAATGAATATTGGAAGGAGTAATGAGCTTTCTTTTTCACCTGGAATTGAACTGTAAGAGAACCAATCCATTGTCTTCGAATAGTCAAGGTATGCCTTTCCAAAGCCAGTTAAGAGATCAGCCTTCGTGGACAATAGGCCTCGAGCTGGTAGTAGCGGCAAGGGAGGAGTGAATACCTGATCTACGACCACCTTTGTTTATAGCTTACCTTCGTACCCAAGGGAGGTTTTACCCACCAAGTCTAGCTTTCTTGTGAAAGTGGTATATCGGTTTGAGGAACCAAGGCCCAAACTCCTGGCGGCAAGAAAACGGGGAGCCTTTTCGTTAGGTTAGCGCTTAGACTTTATAGCTTGACTTTGATTTTCTTATAAGAACCAACGGACTTGCTTGGCAGCTAACTCAGTCTTCTGCTGGTATGGTACTATGAATACAAGGCTTTGGCTGGAAATCCAGGGGAAAAGGCACAACACGAAAAAAGAAGTAAAGAAGCAACGGAAGAAGTTTGCGAATAAAATAAGTAAGATGGAGGCTTTGACGCGTTGGCTAAAGAACAAGAAAAAGAAGCAAGGTTACTAATGTTTTATTTGCCTTAAACATAGTGCTTAATCAATCTCTACTCTATACAACCCTAGTAGGTAGGGATGGTGGTGCAGATGTCGTAACGGAAATAGCGGTCATGTACCAACCATCAATCTTGCTAGTAGCGCCCTTCTTTCTAGTCAGTAGCGATTCCTCTTGTTTCAACTTCGTCCAATGGTCTAAGGTAGCCCCTCTTGGGCTTGACCAACCCCCATGGAACCTCCCCAACTTCTTCAGAACGAAAAAGAGATCACTAACTTGAGGATCGGAACTCAAGTCAACGAACTGCGAAAGAAAGAAGAGGTGATTAATAAAATAGCTGCTAGTCAGATTGGGCAGGTTCGTCTCGTGGAAAAAGGCGATGTAATCCCTTGGGGAGCATCGCCTGGGATTCCTGTCTCATCCAATTTCCGATCACCTCGGGCATAGACATCACCATTTTCGATCACTACTTGAATCGTAATATGATATGTCCATAGGCTTTTCATGATAGCAGAATATTTATTTATCCTAAAGTGGGACAACTATGGCCATAGGCTTATCATCGTAATATGATAGGATAGGTCTGCCAGCCAGCTAGCTTACTAAGCCTCCCCTCGAAGCTTCAAAGTCAACTGATGTTGTTGCACCAGCTTCAAATGTCGAGTCGAGAGAAGCCTTCCCTACTGTATTGGAACTTTATTTAGATTTAGCAGGCCTAGCCGATGGAGTGGATGTAGCAGGCCACCCAAAGACAGCTTCTGCTGGTTAACCAGCATCTCCTTGCCTGTCTGAACCATTGCCGCAAACCGCGAATGTTAAGACACCAAAATCTGCGTATATAACCAAACTATTTAATTAAGATGATGGATATTGAGCGAGGATAGGGAGCCAGAGCCAAGCCAAGGTGTTCAACCGGAAGCGAATCCTCCGAGGCAAAAGGAAACTCGGAAACAGCTGTTTCATGCCCGAACTATGTTGATGCTTCTTCTACTACTGAGAAGGGAGTTGAAACTCTAGATTCTGACTCGGTCTTACTATACGACATAAGAGGCTGGCTAACCTACTTCTTTACGAGCTAAAGACTGTCCCGAAACTTTAGCTGCGAGCTTCCTTACATCAGGGATCTCCGAAGCCGTACCATTGTCCCCATCTACCACTACAGGTGAACCTCCATAGGAGTCACCAGTTCTTACCTCTGAATCCGAGCCTAGGCGTTCTATTCTTGCTTTCCCATAAATGGAGTATTAAAGAATAAATCCATCTCTTTCAGGTCAGGAGTCAGATTCCCGCGAGACCGTAGCCTTTGTAGTTGACTTTCGGTCTTCTTACTTCTATGCGATAAAGACAGTAGTCTCAGTAGTAACTGGCGAAACAGCATCCATGGCAGTAGCAGTATCAGTCGCAGTAGCAGGAGCAGCGGGAAGAGCATCACCTGGGGCTTGCTATTCTCAATTGGCAAAGTCGTCGGTTTACGTCCTTGGACTTCTAAAAGAGATCCGCTTCGCTCTAAGCATAGCCGTGACCTTCGATTGATTCATCCTCTTCTTAGCGTGGTGAGGAAGAAGTGGCCAGAGTCTCCCCATTATGGGTAGAGTAGTGATCCCATCCCGACAAGAGAGCAGATGCAGTTGAAGCAAAGGTCAGAGAGGAAGGAAGCAGGCGAGCGAGAAAGGAAACGAAGGAAGTAACAACTAGACGTCACGTTCGTTCGTCCTCACTTCACTCACTAACAACAAGATTTCTTTAATCACAGATAAGAGGGACATCTTTACACTCAATCGGCGAGGCCTCACTTCACTCATCAACTCAAACTAGCCTCGTCGAAATCTCGTAGATTGATGATCGGAATCGCTGATAGGAAATTCAGAGAAAGACTACTTCCTGGCGCGCATCTTCGACGTTCGACGATACAAGATTGATAAGCCGACAGAGCCAATGAGCCCGCAAGCATGGGACCGAAACGGGCCCGCGAGCCGGTTATCTCGATCGGTGTACGATCCGAAAAAGCACTTTCAGATAGCATGTATCACTCAGACTCAGATCCTAACAGGGGAAGAGCTCGAGTGAAGAGCGCAGAGAGAGACCACTGCTAATACTAATTGTGTAGGTAGAGATAGAAAGAGATAACTCACATGTCATAAATCTTTTTTAGTAGGCCCGGTTCACCAGGTTCTACCACTGCAAGGCCCAGTTCGAAAGGTGAGTGGTCTTTTTCTTTCTTTTATAATCTTTTCTCAATCAATCATGCCTCAACTAGAGAAATTCACTTATTTTACACAATTCTTTTGGTTATGCCTGATCCTCTTTACTTTTTATGTAGCTATATGCAATGATGGGGATGGAGTACTTGGGATCAGCAGAATTCTCAAACTACGAAACTAACTTCTTTCGCACCGGGAGAACAAGATTTGGAGTAAAGACCCTCAGACTTTGGAAGAGATCTCGAAAAAAAGTTTTCACACAGGTCTCTCCTATATGCACTCTAGTTTATTCGAAGTCTCCCAATGGTGTAAGACCGTCGACTTCTTGGGAAAAAGGGGGAAAATCACTTTGATCTCCTCTTTCGGAGAAATCAGTGGCTCACGAGGAATAGAGAGAAAGATTCTCTCTTTGATCGCAAAGTCATCATATCAAACTTCTTCCAGTCGGAAGACTTGTGGGACTGAAATCATGCTCATCCATCTTCTACACGGCCAAGGAAGCATCTAAACAAGTCAAGTGTACTCTTTTCGTCGGTAGAAGAATTCCGTCGGTTGAGGAGGCTCTGTTCCAGCCATGGAGCAGAGGAAGGGGAGAGGTGAGGCGGGGCCCCCTTCACTTTTCCTATATTCATTTCGAAAGTACGGGCCAAGTACAGCAATACAATAAATAGCTCTTACAATAAGCAATTGTGCCCAAAAAGCTTGACTTCCACGGGACATTTCCAAGAACAGTATGAGCAGCAAGCACGGTGAAAGTCTATCAACCTTATAGAATAGGAAAGAAACTTAATATTCGAATAAGAAACTGGGGAACCCTCCTTCTCTATCCTACAGATCTGAAGCTCGCAACGTATCAATGGGTTGAAAAAAGGGTCAGACGGGCCAGTTGATCCTGAGTTGGCGCCTTTCTTGGATGCAATCTCAATAGAGAGTCTTTCAATCTGCCGGAAGCTGTCAACAATGGGATGCGGGAGCTCCTTCCATTAGGGAAGGAACCCACTCAGCAGGGGAAGGGTGAGGCATACAAGTGGTTGCTTGCTCGGATTGTTTCACCCGCTGACTGACTTTCTTTCCATAGGAGATCCGGTTGCTTCCCAATACGAGTGGCGAATGCGTGCACCTCTTTGAAAGCGGCCCCAAGGACAAATTTTTCATGAGTGGGATTGAGCTGACTCCGCCTTTTCTTCAGTGGATGAATCGATTTATGAATAAGCATTCGCCATGTCAAGTCAGCTAGTCATTCAACTAATCTTGTCCGCTTTGATCACTGGATTAGAGTATGCCCTTCCACTTCCGGTAGTCAGAAAGGTAGCCGATAGCCGGAACAGCTGGAACTGTAGCTTGCACTCGAGCTGGCGTATAGTATATATTCTTCGGTCTATGGTCCTCTTTAAGCTTAGTCCTTTTTTGGTTATGTCGGCTAGCCGCCTGTCAGATATTCAACTACTCACTTGTCTTCGACCCTTTTTTTCAAAGTAAGAAGCCGATGTTTTCAGGAGTCATCGAATCGTTGGTCACACAACTAAAGAATGTGACGTCCTGAAGGATTTGATACAAGACATGGTTCAGTCAGGAGCCCCTTTTCTAGAGAAAGAGGAAAGGAAGGTTACCACCAATAGAATATGGTCTCCATTCAGTTCTGGTAGTTTCAACCCTGCACGATCCCAGTCACTCAAGAAGAACCACATGACGTGGAGTTCCGTATTGAGCGAGGCTTTGTCGTTCTCTGGATCAGTAGTCCACCAGTCCAGATCAGCCTCAGTCAGTGTATAGTAAGTACTAGTAGTTCTAGCACACTAAATCAGAGTATACAGAGAAGCTCACCAAATCTGTAGAGTTGAGGCCCTCCGACGGGAAATACATCGTTACTGACAATGCCGTGATAATACCTAAAGCAAAAAAGTACTGCGTCAACGTCATCGGAACGGGTGTCGCAAGACCCCTTGGAGCTTTCAAAACGAGGAAAGCCCCCCACAGAGTTAGTAAGCTATTCTCTTTCCTCGCTGGACTAGGCTTGTTAGCGCATATGTTTTCTCACTGGTGAGGCTTTCTTTTTTCCTTGCCGACTTGAAGCTTACAGGTAGTCCAGTCGGCTAAAGTATACTACTAGCCTATAAAGCAAACTAGTTTGCACCACCCTCGTTATCAACTGGAGCTAAAACAGTGATTGATGGTTCAAAGATTATACGCTCTAAACTTTCTTACTCACTTTCCTCTTCCCTTCTTTGAGTCTTTGGTGGTGCGATCGGCTTTTCACTTCCGTGTGAGAGAAATTCACTCTATTGCGGAAGCGGAAGATTCACCCGAAGAAGAAGCTGGATAAGACTCTCTTTAGCAGTTTAGTTCCCAGGCTAGTAAGCAAGTATCGGGGCTAAGAGAGAGATTGTTTAAGACCTCGTTTAGAGGGTTGACTTTCGATCCCGATGAAGCTCTTATCTGCTTCCAATAAGACTGCTTTATAGCATGCCCGGTGGGACAAGCTTCTCCTCCCATCTCTAAGACTAATAATCAACTTGAATCCATTCGAACTACATTTTCGTTATTGAGGAGGGTCTTTGTTTTGCTTGCAGGAAAACTTGCAATGGCAATCCTTGGAGCTTCAACTACTTTGCTCAAAGCCACTGGGTTCCTTGTCACACCCATCCAATTCGGGACCGCGCCGACGATCTTCATGGCCACCCCGTATGTACAATTCGGGGAAGTCCTTGTTGATTCAAGGCCCGTCTCTCAGCGGTCAATCCTCTTTGCTGCTCCGGCCGCAACATCCGTGCCTACTTCGATTCTGAAGACTACTCAGCGCACCATCAACAGCAAGAAGGCTACTCCCATCAAGCCTATCCATAAGCCTGTTCCTAAGAAATAGGCGCTCCTAATACTAATAAAAACCCATCTCCACTGGATCTATTCTTGCTCAAGAAGGGTGGACCGTCGGTCACTCCTCGTAGGGGTTGGAAGTCAACCACCCCTCTAAGGAGAAGCGTCAGACGGAATAACTTTGCGCTCTTTGGGCTTGAGTTGTTGACGGATAAAAAAGAATAGATCCCCTTTGAGATAAGGCTCCGCAAGACCTCTGCACAACCAAAACTCCAAAGGCATTCCGCCCTTCCCAGGCTTCTCGGACATAACACGGATACGATCCCATCGACGAGATATCGACCGATGGAGCCTTTCACCCGCCCCCTAAGCGGGCAAGAGTTGAAAATCTCTTGACTCCATACTTATTACAGAAGGCAACGAGTCAAAAGGGTAAACGAGTGAGTAGGGCAAGGCGAAGGGACACAGGAGAAAAATCCTTAGTGCCCCTTGCTACCCTAAATCTCTTAGCAAACTCTAAGGACCCAGTCTTAGAAATCCTTGATTTCATTAGAGAAAGATGATTGACTCCTAACTGATCAATTATCCGACGATACTCCGACGCGACTAACGAGTCAGTGATAACGATATCGTAACCAAGAATCGCATAGCCACGGAATGGTTGTCCCGCCTTGGGATAAGCCAACCTTGCGGCAAGCCATACTAAAAAAAAGTGATGGCACAAGGAAAAGAGAGGCCAGGAGGCTAGATAGCCTAACGGTTGTCCAGCTTTAAAACTAATAGGTTCGAACTCACGTTTAGTGAGAGGAGGACCAACATAGAACTCGTTGGAACCCAAACAAACCTCAACTAAAGTTTTCCCACGTAGGTTACCGAGCAGGAGCTGAGCCATGGTATTAAGAAGTGGCAAAGGCCACCTATCGGTCGCTGACTTTAAATCAAAACAGTAAGTCACATTAGACCCAACTAAGTAGTCTAGCGGACGACACTGATCGAACGTACCGTCCATAGGTATCCGGCGAAGTATCGTCATAAACCACCGGTGATACGGAGCCAACAACCTTTGTTTGATGTAATTACCAATAGCGAACACTCTTGTCTTCCCAGCACCCTCCAGCGTTGCGGCTAATCGGCCTGTCTTTACTGGGGCATCCGCTGCGGAAAGATCACAATAGTAATTCTTCGTACGAGCCTCAGCAACCTTAGATAACTCATCATTAGAGGGATCGAGAGCGTAAATAGTGCGCTCCGGCCATAATGTGAGGCTGGGCTTATATTGAAAGAGCTCCTTTGCATACTTTTCAATATAAGTCTGAATGACAAGAAAGGCTCCTAACTCTTGTTTGAGAGCTCAGAAACCATACTTAACCACTTTCGTAGTCAAGGTTTTCCTGTCAACGACCTTTTGCGATACATTAGGAACGGCCTTCCAGGTTGGTTCCCAAACTAACCCCTGACTTATAGGGATAGTTGATACGAAAGGGATAAAAAAGTGAACGCGTTTCTGAAACTCTGACTTAAAGGTTTCAATAAGCCCGTCAGGGCGTATATCAGGTGCTAATGGCGAAACTATACTTGAAAAGGTACCCTTTTCAATCGGGGGGGCTAATTGAATTAGCTTAGCCAAGCTGAACCAAGAAAGAGACAGTTGTACCAATTGATCAGCCTTGTCATCCTTCCTATAAATCATACGTCTATGAAAGGAAGGAATGATCGTTCGATATCCCTGCCGCGTCAACGCAACTGGAACAGGAAGTAAGCCAGTTGTAGGGTCGCCTCCATAAGCTTTTTGGAGGCACGAACTACATTGCTTTAAGTAAAGAGCTACAAAAAGCAAACCTGGCCGTAGCCTTCGCTCCAAGACCGACAGCTTTCGCTGATGAAGCTCTTGTTATTGTCACAGTTCCGGTACCCATTGGCTCTCCTAGCGCAAAAGCCATTAAGACATAGCCTAACATAAAGGCTACACAGGCCTAGGGGAAGATTATAGAATGGACCTACGTCAGGGTGGCTTGTATGCTAATTCCTTTCTCTGACTAAGACTCATCCCTCTGAGTTGCTTCGCGGGTGTATCAACCTTGCACTGAACTTGACGACTGAGTCACTGTCGAGGCAATTATGTCCGTCAGTCTCCTACGGGTGTGTGAAGGATGAGTACTAGAGATGACTGACGTCTTTCAGCTAACAAAGAGGCATAGGAGGGGAAAAAATGGAGCATGCCCGGATCAAACCACTGTTTTAGAAATGAAGTTCGAGAAAGCAATAGCATATCGAACTGTGAAAAAGGCCCTCCGTGTCAGGGAAGTCGTTTTCTTCTCTCCGTTCTGCCAGATCAATCTCCATCGGCGTTGATATGCTCTCATCTCTGGCTTACTATGGACTTCCTTCAATTCTATTCCCCATTCCCTGACACATACCAGACAACCAAACATAGAGTCTACAATAAAGTAAGTCAGTTCTGAATAAGGAAGGAAGCCAAGAATTCCATGGCTGGACCTGGTGAATTACTCGAGTGAACTCAACCAGATGTACAAGGTGTGCAGTCTACCGTTGAGAGTGCACTAAGAAAACTCATTGAGCTGGGCTGACCGTAAATCACTTGAAACCTACCTATTGTTTGTTCATTATTAAAGGCGGCGGTGCTTGCTTTTGTCGATCGATCAGGTCTCACTTTTTCTTCAGGTATCATCGTAGTCAGGATCGCGTTACGTTCCAGTAAGGTGGTACGCTTAGCAACCAGTGAGGAGCGGGAAGAGGTAAGGCTGTGAGGTAATAGCCAGAGCAGGACGTCGATTGAACTCTTTAACGGTTAGCTGTTTAAAAATAAAAACAATATGTCCTCATTATAGAAGTACTTCTTTTCATTTCATTTGAATTGATTTCCGCAGTCGGTAATAGCAAGCAGGACTAAAGAAAGCAGTTGGATGCGTAGAACTGTCCTGTCAGTCGGCTGTCGGTAATAGTCAGAAGCGGTAAGAAGAAAAGAAGCTTTACACTGTTTACCGGGAGGACAAGCAAGAGCAGGAAGCGCCACTTAGAGACTTTGAATCTGAAGGAAGGCAATCGGGAAAGCCCTAATGATAAGAAGGTCTTTGTTTAAGTCACTTGACTTAGCTTAGAGAAAGAAAACCGTTAGTGAAGTGTCGGGAGATGCATACAGTTTCGGCACTCGAAGAAAAGCCACTTCTTTTCTTGTTCCGGGAAGTACTACTTGAAAGTAAAGTTCTTTGTTGTAAGCCGAGCAGAACAGAAGATAGAGGAAACCGGAACTTGAGCTAGTAGACAAAACAAACTACTTTCGTTAGCAAGCGGTACTTTGATGACCCACTTACCCGCCCTTTGTTGTGTAATCTACTCAGGCTTGATCAAGTAGTCTCTGCCCCTAATATCCAAGATGTTCCAGGTGGAGGATCACGAAACTCCGTTAAACACGGAGGTGACCAATTCCACCAACTTACCTATAAAAAAAGAGTAGGTCTTCAAAAGAAGACTAAAAGTCCGAAACTCTTGCGAATTCACGTCTCTGGCCTTCCAATGTACTTCTACAACGGGAGGTTGGAATAGTTCTTCAAGGGTGGTCGCATCATCATTCCATGCGGTTGTATGATACCATAAGATATATTTTAACCAAACCCAGTTTCTTACCATGGTCCTCTCTAGGAACTCTACCTACCTCTCCAAAAAAAAAGGTAAACTCATCGGGAATCTACTTGAGTTCCTTAAAATGTTGTTGAATATGTAACCTTATATAGGAGTACAACATCCCTCTCAAGTATGGACCCATCGGCCCTACTCATCCAAAACTATAAAGCAAAATTGCTACCTTTCACCGGCTTCTCAGCCATCTTTCTAACCCGTTCCCAATGTTTGAAACAGATATTCTGTAATGATGCTAACACTCGAGAACCACCCCCATGTAGTCTAACTAAAGTAGAAAATATTTTCACTCCATACTTTTTTTTTACCAGCGGAGAGAAGCCCATACAAGTGACTTGTCATCATGCAACATTTCATAGAGACAGGAGAGAAATTTTATTGATATCTAGGCCCCGTTTGACACAGAATCGCTTTGCAAATTTGCAAACTGTATGGATATAATAGACTATTGGGTGGATATTGTCACCCCCAACTTATCCAGAATGTCGCAATAGGCCAAGGCAACGTCCCTATCCCCGATTACAACATCATCACCGAAAATTGCATAATTGCGAAATCAGAAGCCAGGGATTCCATCGCCTTTTCTGTCGCCATCCACACAACAAAATGGTGGGACAAGGCAAAGAGTGGCCAAGAGCCGAGATACCCCAACGGTTGCCCAGCGAGGAAGGAGACGACATTAAGACGACGAACCCCGAGGGTCCTATCGACCGTAAAGGCGTTCGCCCCCAACCTTGGACTATCGCTGACGCATGCGTCGGCCCAAAGAACATTTGCATGAGGGCATACAATAAAGTAAGCGGCCACCGGTCAGTCGCGGACTTCAAATCGAAGCACCGGGCTGAACGGAAACCAACAAACGCTTAAGTGGGCGTAATTGATTAAACGTCCCATCACAGGGCAATTTAGACAAAATCATCATTAGCCACTTGTGATAAGGCGCTAACAACCGCTGTTTGATGTAATTCCCAATGCCAAACAACCCAACCCCTCAGGGTAATCAAGTTCCTCGAGCGAGGAAAGCACTGGGCCTACCCAACGTTCAAACCACTCAAGAAACCCTTGGGACAAATGGGGATCCATTGCAAAGACCATCCAAGGCCTCCACAAATGAGCCGCAGAATACCACACGCCCATCGCATGCTCCCTGTTCAGAAGGGACGTTAAAGCTGAGAGTTCCCAAGTCAAGGCCATGAAACCTGACTTGTCTCGCATGTGACCATGCCCTACCTGAACTTAGGGTACAAACGAGTTGGGTACTGACTTCCAGGTTGGTGCCCACGAGATTCCTTGCTCAATAGGAATACTCGAGGCAAAAGGGACATACCTGCTGATCAAGTCCCGATCCTTACTCTTGAGCTCCGAGACAACTAACATCACCCGATCGTTGTCTTGGATTGGTGTAACTATACTCTAAAAGGTTGACTTTGACACCGGTTTACACAACGGAATAAGTCGGTACAAAGAAAACCAAGTAAGGTATAGTTGGACCAACTGATCGGCTCCCGGCGATAAATTCTTTTTCTATGAAAGGCGGGGATGATGGTAGGGTACCCTCTCCTAGTCAGAGGTACCGGGACTGGAAGGAGTCCAGTCGACGCGACGGGTCACCTGCGTACGCCTTCCGCAGTGAAGAACTACACTGTTTTAGGTACATCGCAGTGAACAGCAACCCAACTCGCATTTCTCTTTAGTTGGCCTCTGAAAACGCCGCTGGGGACTTGATTTGATCCTTCGCTAAAAGAAGACCAATAGCTCTATTCGGGAACCTAGGGTCGCTTACACGAATGAGCTTGCAGGCATCGACCCTTGTCCCGAGGCTTGGGTGTCCGGGAGGATGCTTTAATCTTACCTCTGGGGCACTGGATAAGCCCAAGGGGAATCAAACCTGCCATCGAATCCACAAAGGCTTGCTATCGGGCTGAGAATAGCCAGGCGTTGTTGGGTGAATCTGAGGCTACTTGGGTAGAGACCGCTGAACATCATTTGGATGGGCTCGGATCCTTTGCATGATTTCATGTGAGGCCTTTGACGGGCTTTGAATTTGGATAGATCCAGCGGGCCTTCTTGCATGGACTTGGGCTTGCTTTGATGATGGGTAGGCTTGTTGTGCTTTGGCCCTTCTGTGGGCTTTCATCGAGGAAAGCAGGCTTGACAGGCCCAAGTCTTCATTTGTAGGACTTTCTTTGATGGTTATGTAGGTTTCATTCGGGCCCTATTGGGGCACCCTGTGGGCCAATGCGTATAAGCTTGGGCTTTCTTAACGTGGCTCATTTGACGACATGGACTATTTCATGGATGTCACGAGTCTATTGGCATAGAATATGGAATCTTTTCCACGTAAGCTGGTTGTACAAAGTTTGTTTGTTCATACAGGCAGTGTGATTTGGGGATCTTTTGTTTGCTCCGCAAGGTAGCTCGCCAGTTTTTCATTAAAAAGGCATGATCGTCTTCAACTGCAGAAAAGTAGTGCGGAGAACTAGTAAGAATTGTGCCTGCCATCCAATTCGTGACGCATGGCGATATTACTCTACCACTCTATAAATAGAGGCTCGATAAGTATCTTCACTTCATCCAATTTTTCTCAAAGAAATTTAGTAATAGCACGTATGGCTATGGATGCTGCAAACAGGCTTTCTGCAATTGCTGCCGAAATAGGGCAACTGCAAAATGAAATTCAAGGGCACCGTAGAGTGCTAAACTTCCTTTTGAGAAGTGTTAGAACAATAGATCCTGCAAGGGCAGAAGCGCGCATTCGCGCTACCAGAGAGCGCATAGAGGGTTTGGAGGAGAGGCAGCAAGCGCTGCGGGCGGAGCAGCAAGAGCTCGTTGTGCAGGCGATCATCCTCGGTGACCGGAGAGACTAGAAGAAAGAAAAAAGTAGTAACTTTATCTTCTTTCTACTTGTTAAGGCCTATCCTTTGACTTATTTCTGTTTCGAAAATAATTAATGTAGTTAGCATAATGCTTTTAAAGCTCTAGTAAAGGCATATGTGGTTGTTTATGTAATGTAGTGATTTATGTAGTAGTAATGAATAAATCTTTTGGATAAATGTTTTTTCTCTACAGGCCAAGAGGTTACTTGCCTTTCAATCCCTATTTCTTTTTGAAATGCTAAAAATTCTACTTGAGCATCTAAATCTGGGTCACTACCAGCAAAAACATCTCTGAACAAGATTCTAGCACTATGCCAAATGTGTCCGAATAAGAAAAGCAAAGCAAATGAAGTATGTCCAAAAGTCAACCAACCCCTTAGACTGCTACGAAAAACACCATCGGATTTCAAAGTAGCACGATCTAATTCGCAAATTGAACCCAATTGAGCACGTATAGCATCTTTTTTCACAGTAGCAGGATCGCTATAACTCACTCCATTGAGTTCGCCGCCGTAGAACTCAACAGTTACACCTACTTGTTCAACACTATACTTTGATTCTGCCCTTCGAAAAGGAACATCTGCCCTCACAATTCCGTCGCCGTCTACCAAAACGACTGGAAATGTTTCAAAAAAGTAAGCATACGACGTACAAAAAGTTCACGCCCTTCTTTATCTCTAAAGATAGGGTGTCCTAACCATCCAACCGCTATTCCATCCCCGTTATCCATTGAGCCCGCCCTGAAGAATCCTCCCTTGTTCAGTGGATTATTTCAGAACAAGGATTAATATTTGTTCGATTCTGTTGGTAATAATTTAGAATATATCTATGATTACTACTTGTATCATAACTGATTCCTATTTGTTATTTGGAAAGAGATCCTATTTGTTAAGCGAGGGAATCTAAAACAGTTAATAAATACTTGGTGAAAGGTAGTAAATTAAAAAAAAAAAGAAAAAGGAAAAGAGAGCAAGCCCGTGCATTGCAAGGGCTCACTCAATAATTGAGAACGTCTAATCCAAGTTTGAAATTGATACTCTGAGTCAATTAGTCAATTCCGAAATCAATATTCTTATTTAAAAGTTGGGAATTGGCAATCCCTTGATCAGCCGGTCCAGATTGTAAAAACTATTCAGTTGCTCATCATAATCTGTTTTACAGAATGAAAGATAAGGGATGACCGAAATGGAGACGAGATGACCAGTCGGGTAACCGATATCCACGTGAGTAAAGGTGATTAGCCGAATAAAGAAAGTCGAGCCGATAAAAACAGCAGGGAAACAAATGCTTAACCTATATGCACCCAAGAGTCGTTATCAGTGGTACGGAAATTCTCACAATAAAAACTTTCCTCTCAAACCTTCCTCAAAGATTCAACTAATCCCCATTTTTCTCAAACCCATTCCATATCAATTTCAAATTTCTTTCATTTCAGTGACCCAATTTGCCCAAATTCTGAAACCTCGTGCAAGGGAAAATGGTGAGATTGTACACTGGTGTCGATCCTTCGTCCAGCAAGAGAAAAAGCAAGGAGATTGTTTAGCATTTAGAGCTGGGTATTCATAAGCTCTACTGATGGCTGATCTGATGGTGAAGACATCATTTGATTGGATCTTTCTAAAAATTTCTCTGGTTAGGTTCAAACCAAGTTGTATTACACATCATCGGAAAAAGGATATTCCAGTTCAGGCCTGGTTGGTTGGCAAGGCAATTTGCAAGACAGTTTGATCGAAGCCATTCCACAAGAGGCATTTGAAAGGTTGGTTTTAAAGTGACGGGTATACCAATTAGGTTCCATAAGTCTTTGGCTTGGTCACAATCTCTTAACACATGAAGAGTAGTCTCCTCCTGGTTTTTTAACACAAACAAAAAAAAAGGCATCTATTTTCTTGTATGATTTGTCTATGACAAAGGAGGCTTTTAGTTGGAATCGGATCTTGGACAGCAAGGCAAAGGAAGTCTTGTAGACGACGTGTGGTTTTTGCTTTCCAAATCCAAGTTGAGTAGGCAGATTTAGAATTCCAAATCCCATTGGCCGAATGGGCCCAAGCCCAGGTGTCTGGTTCTTCACAAAATCTTTGATTCTTTGTGACCTCAATTTTTTCCAATAGGCTGGGAGGAATCGGATAAGATATTTTCTCTAAAGCCCATCAACCATCATCGTTTTTGAGATCTGCTAAAAAAAGGCTTTCTTCTCCCAATGTTCATGGGCCATTGTGCATGCTAGACCAGACATAGGATTTCTATTTCCTCTCCCGGAACTATTTCATACATTCCCTACCAACTCTTTTTTACTTCAGCATTTTAGCCCAAGGATGGATGGAATTCAGCCCTTTTCCATAGTGAAGCTTTAGAAGGCCTTGAATTGAGAGATGTAGGCAAGCTTTAGCTTGGTTCTTTTCTCGATTGATAGAAGGACGGATTATACAATTTGTTTTGAACCTTGCTCGCATAAAGTCTGATTTCTATTTCAATCCAACAATATCAAAAGTAGCTCTAGTCTATGGTCAAATGAATGAACCGCCGGGAGCTCGTATGAGAGTTGGTTTGACTGCACTAACCATGGCAGAATATTTCTGGGATGTTAATGAACAAGACGTGCTTCTATTCATCGACAATATCTTTCGTTTCGTCCAAGCGGGGTCAGAAGTATCCGCCTTATTAGGGAGAATGCCTTCCGCAGTGGGGTATCAACCCACCCTTAGTACCGAAATGGGTTCTTTGCAAGAAAGAATTACTTCCACCAAGGAGGGACTTCGATCCAAGCAGTTTATGTACCTGCGGATGATTTGACTGACCCTGCTCCTGCCACGACATTTGCACATTTAGATGCTACTATCGTACTATCAAGAGGATTAGCCGCCAAAGGTATTTATCCAGCAGTAGATCCTTTAGATTCAACGTCAACTATGTTACAATCTCGGATCGTTGGCGAGGAACATTATGAAACTGCGCAAAGAGTTAAGCAAACTTTACAACGTTACAAAGAACTTCAGGACATTATAGCTATCCTGGGGTTGGACGAATTATCCGAAGAAGATCGTTTACCTGAATATAACCGTAAGAGCATGAAAAATTGAGCGTTTCTTATCACAACCCTTCTTCGTGGCAGAAGTCTTTACCGGTTCTCCAGGGAAATATGTTGGTCTCGCCGAAACAATTAGGGGGTTTCAACTGATCCTTTCCGGAGAATTAGACGGTCTTCCCGAGCAGGCCTTTTATTTGGTAGGTAACATCGATGAAGCTACCGCGAAAGCTATGAACTTAGAAGGGGAGAGCAAATTGAAGAAATGACCTTAAATCTTTGTGTACCGACTCCTAATCGAATTATTTGGGATTCAAAAGTGAAAGAAATCGTTTTATCTACTAATATAATAGTGGCCAAATTAGCGTATTACCAAACCACGCCCCTATTGCCACAGCGGTAGATATAGGTCTTTTGAGAATACGCCTCAACGACCAATGGTTAACGGTGGCCCTGATGGGCGGTTTCGCTAGAATAAGTAATAATGAGATCACCATTTTAGGAAATGATGCGGAGATGAGTACTGACATCGATCCGCAAGAAGCTCAACAAGCTCTTGAAATAGCTGAAGCTAACTTGAGTAGAGCTCAGGGTAAGAGACAAGCAATTGAGGCGAATTTAGCCCTCAGACGAGCGTTACTATTCATTTTCTTTTTTCAAACAAACCATTTTTTTAGTAAAGAAAGAAAGAAGAGAGGCGCTCGAGAGCTCACTGCTGCATTGAGCGCGCCAACCGAAAACATCTTTGGATAGTTAGGTATGTTGTGACCCATTTTGCGAACTTAGCTCAGTCGAGTTACTTTTATTTTGTTTGTACAGGAGGTGTGCTGTATCATGCAATTTTGTAGAACCAGCCCAGAAGGAAGGATACGAGTACGAGGAATCATGAAAAGGAAATATCGATCTTTGAGCTATCTGTATGCTAACACGACCAAAATATCCCCTTCTCCTTCGCCTGCTCTCCCGCAGGTAGTTGAATCACCACAACATGAGGGGTTAACGGATCTTTGGCATGACACATTTCCCACCCTGTCGCCCCCTATGGAACCTCCAGTTGCTCCTATACCTAATGCGCCGTCTTCTCCTTCAAATTCTGCGGATTCCGATATGTCGGATCCCACTGCACCACTCCCAGAAAGCATCTCCGCAAGGGTGGATGAGCTGCAGACCCGCATTGAAGAGGACGTGGCAGAGATTGCCTCTTCTGGTGGGTATGGACAATTGATAGAAGATGGCCCCCATGTCTTGGGTTCGTCTCTCGAAATTACATGAATAAATGATAGTGGATCGAGGGAATGGAATCTAGACTATAGATTGCACGAGCCTATCAATTCAATCTATCCCTTTCTTCCTTCTCCCTTGCCTAAACTTAAGGTGACCGTCATATCTGTGATCAGGCCTTAGGACACGGATTCCTCTTTTCATTGAATTCTCTTTCAATACTGAGCTCGCCTATGATTCTAATACCACTGGAACAATCAGATTCTACAAAAAAGATGGAAGAGAAAGATTTTTGGTTTAATAACTTGGAGGAAGCTGGATTTGAAGAAGACTTGACAAGCGGGGGAATCGAATCAACCCGAACTTCTAATGGGCGTGCAAAAGTAACATGGTGAAAAACCGTTGTTTGCTGCTGACAGAAGAAGAGTTCTCTATGCAACTGCCACTTATGAAGCTAGTTTTTGGTTTAGCACTGATCACTTTCTCTTCTCTTAAGTCTACTTAAAGTGGGAGAGGCAGGATTCGAACCTACGTAGAAAACCTTCAACAGATTTACAGTCTGTCGCTTTTGACCACTCGGCCACTCTCCCCTTCCCGGGCCGACGCCCCCCGTAAGGTAGTGAATACTTGCTTACTTGAAAGAGTCAACAAGCAAGGGATGAGCGCGACTGAATATAGCACGCTCAATTGGTTTGAATAACGCCTGCTATATTTCAATTGCATATAATCCGTTTTCTTGCTGGTAGATTCACGGAAAGTTTTTAGACATCACTAGTAGCAGACGGAGAAAGAGTAAGAGAAGAGGCCAGTCGGACACTACTATAAGCCAGTCGGGCACTACTAATATAGATGAAGGTGCTCGTGGTCGAGATAGGGGTGCCGAAGACTTCACTCAACATGGCATTGATTGATCGTTTGTTTTCACTTTCGAAGATAGCTGGGCGTTCCGCACTTATGTGATCAAGTCATTCAATTCATAGTAAGTAATTTCATACAAAGAATGGATTTCAATAGATGTAACGTTCTTCGAAAGTGTACCCCACTACTATGGCGGAAGAAGTTTGTGTTCCTTACTCACCTCAGGGGGAGTGTTTGAAGGATGAAAATGAGGATTTTCTTCCAGTGGGTTCTCCTTGTTCCCAGTGATGATGTTCCTATGCCTCCTTCTCCCCATACCTTTCCTGTTGTCCACGAGCGCTCCGATGGGAACGAACCGAGTTATGATCAGCCTGGAATGACATGGCCAACTGAGATCCAAACTTACGTGAGACAAAGGAAGAAGATGCAATCCAAAGAATCAACGACTGCTCACCAATCTTCCTCTGAGGACTCAGGTACTTCTCCTTTGCCTCTTTCAAACTTAGACTCTGATCTTCCTATTGCACTCAGAAAAGGGAAACGATCTTCTACTAATTATCCTATTAACACCATTTCGTTTCCTATCAAGCATTGTCGACCTCTTAATTGTCCTTTATCTCCGCCATTTCATCACATAGAGAACCGCCTTGTTGAAGCGTTGTCTCATCCTGAAAGGAAAAAGGCCATGGAAGAAGAGATGGAAGCCCTGAATCAGAACAATACCTGAGAGCTTGTCCCGTTGCCTTGAGGAAAGCGTACGGTTGGCTGCAAGTGGGTATACACCCTCAAGTTCAAGGGAGATGGGTCGATTGAGAGGTATAAAGCACGAATGGTAGCGAAAGGCTTTACTCAGACTTATGGGATAGATTATATGGACACTTTAGCTCCGGTTGAAAAGATGAATTCGATCAGAGTGATCATCTCTTTCGCTGTAAAATGTTAAGAATGCCTTTTTGCATGGAGAGCTTCAGGAGGAAGTTTTTATTTCACCACCACCTGGTCAGGGGGAGGAAGGGAAATAAAAAGTAGAAGAAAGCCATTTATGGACTCAAGCAATCACCCCGAGCGTGGTTTGAGAGGTTCAGTGCTGCTATGTTATATATATATTGGTTTCAACAGGAGCAATGCGGATCATTCGGTCTTTGTCAAGAAGCGGAAGGAAGGTACTACTATCTTTTTTGTTTATGTGGATGACATTGTCCTTACTGGTGATGATACTGGGTCTATAAGAGAACTGAAGAAGTACCTAGGCAAAGTCTTTGATAACAAAGATCTTGGACCTTTGAAGTACTTCCTGGGGATTGAAGTAGCTCGCTCACAGAAAGGGATCTTCATATCCCAGCGGAAGTATACACTTTATTTTCGGAAGGAAACTGTCAAATTGGGAGT